>BSBM01000235.1:12330000-13732500 GCA_027924585.1 Larix kaempferi | reverse complement strand
CAAATCAATTGATTCATCACCCATCTTCAAGATTATATCTCAAGTAAATCTTCTTAGGTATTTTAACTCGTTTTTATTCATAAAATATTTAAAGTTGTAACCAATATTTTTAATGTCTCGAGCATATTAATAGTGCTCACTTCCTTTGTCCCCTCAATGTTGTATTTTTTATTCGTGGGGTTTTAATAGAATGATGAAATTTTATCTCTGTCTTTGCCTATTTGTGTTTGAACCTTAAAGAGAGGTATTTTTTTTCATCCTGTGTCATTTAGGTTTCTAAATAATTCCCCCTTCAATCAAATGAAATGATTTCTTTAGATATATAGGACTTCATACATGGTTATTTATTTTACAATATTGTATTTTAATTATGGATTCATTTCTCATCATTCCTAACAAGTTTTCAATTTAAAAGATTTTTTATCTAATATTTCTATTCTATTTGATGGCTCAAAGATATTTGTGTTTCTTAAAATATTTTGTGTCTTCCACTTGCAAATTCATATCTTATATTTAGAGATAAAGGTGCATGCTCGATATGGTTTCCAATTTATTTGAGCCTCCCCCTTACAAAGTTAATCCTCACTTTCTTTTGGTTCTTTAATTGCATCGAAGTGGCGCATTCTACAACCTAGTAGGGAGAATGTGTAACTCCTTCCATGCTCACCTTGGTGCTTACATGTGTCCTTTTTAAAAAATAATAAAATATTATAAAAAATAAAATGTTAGCTCAGATTACATTTAAGACGACATATATGTCAAACTACACAAATTAGATAAATTAAAACCATAAACATTGCATTGCTTACTTGAATAATGCCCACATTGGAAGTGTTGAGGAAGGGTTTGCACCTCCATATATTTGATCCCTCTCGGCACTTGGTATATCCCCTTTTGTGATGTATCTATGGCGTTTAGAACCAATTATTCAAACAAACTTATTAGGATACTTGTTTAACATTCAAGGGAGTATATGTTAATTATTTTAACTTGGAGCAGAGTTGTTGTTGATAGTATGAAATTATTGTTCAAAATGTTAAGGGATTACTCCTTTTGTCCAATAACTATATTGATACCTAAAGTGGAAATAATATTCCTTGGTCATTCAAAATGGTAAGGGATTACTCCTTTTGTTAAAAAACTACATCGATACCTAAAGTGGAATTAATATGCCTTGGCATTGTTCCTCTTTTAACAGAAGCATTTTAGGGGACAACATCCAAATTGTCACTTGGTGACTCACTTGATTCATTTTTTATGATAATTGTGATAACATTGAGGTATTCTCACATTGGCAATTCCATCTCCCTATAATAATATGGACTGAATTCAAATAATTACTTATATCTACTATTTTTTAATCATTTAAACAATATATACCTTTTACCCCACCAAGTCCATAGATTCCCTCTATATAAATTTGCATTTCATTTCCATAGTTGATACTCAAAATATTTAAAAATACTTTTGAGTGATATAAATTAAAATATAAAAGAGATAAATTAAAATAAAAAGATAAAAGTAATAAAGATAATATAATAAAAATATAAAAAATATGCAGAAGGGATAAAATTATTACACTTACCTTGTCATTTTATGTTATTACGGCAGAGTTCAAGGATAAACTCCTGTGAGGGAAGTCTGAACCAGAGGAGAAGGAGATCGCACCAAAAGATACCATGCACCAGAAGAGGAGGAGACCCACATAATTCTATGCCCAATTCTGCGACCATAGTAGATAGAGACCACCCACCAAAAGAGACCACTATGCTTTTGTTCGACCGAAGGATACCCACATACATCTACGCCCAGTTATGCACCCAAAGGAGATCAAGACCACCGGAAAGGAGCCCAATATGTCTTCAATAAGTTCAAACATCAACCAAAACACTTAATGTTTGAAAATTGCTTATCTGTAGAGCACATTGAGCTCTTTTTTTAAGTGTTTGGGTGTGTGGAAATGCATTGCGCAAACTAGGGTTAGGATATGTTTTGGGTTTGGAAATGTCTCGTGTGTTGGGATAGTTCTGTGCTTCCCATAATGTCGGATTCCACATATTTCCAAAAGCAATAATTACGTACGAGCTCACAGGGATGAACAGATTCAAGGTAATGGGTAACAACATTATTGGGGGTGTGAAATGCTCCATGGATGTTACTGATATGTACATTATTTCAGCACCCCAGAGATGAAATAGATTGAGAATTGCTTGCACCCACACTCTCTCTAGAGCTCAAGACCATGGTCACATTACTAACTTTTTCACCTTGAGCAGGGGTTCTTGTACCTTTGATGCTAGGATGAATTTCTCTTTCACTTTTGTGTGATACTTAGATGCATTTGAGGATTGATTTGTAGATTTGTACCAGTTTGAGATATAATTTAGCTGACATTTTTAGGGACATCCTTTGGGACCATTTCAGTGTTATTGATGCTGATGTTAATTCTGATGTGGAGGAACATGGAGAACTACAAAAAATAAACCAACAACGTAAATGGGATTTTTTTTTCCCTAAAGAGGCTAAAATGACAAGCATGTGAACTTAGAAACAAGAGGAGAGAGTACAGGGAAAATGCCACTTTTCTGTGGATCAGAATCAACATGCAGTGAGAGAGATGAAACGTTTCCTTTCTGACAAGTTTGGGGTTTCTCTTGCTCTAAATTTAGAGATATACCAACATTTCTTTCCAAGTCCTTTTTGCTGGTTGGTTTCAATTATTTTTGGCTAGTTAGGGAACTGATTTTGTGACGCTTTTGATGTTTCCATAATAAGAGAGAAGCCTACTATTTCCAGTTGAGGGGGGGACTTTTCATCTCATTAGATATTAAATCCATCTTGAGATCAATGCTAATATTATATGTGTCTACCACTTTAACAAGATTAAATCTGGAAAATTCTATCTTAGGAAAAAAACGGCTAGCAGAAAAATAGTTTAAATTTAGTAGTTTAGATTTGGACTTCATCTGCAACATAAATGGAGTAGATGGAGAATCCAGTCATCATTTTATTGCGTCTTCTTTTCCTTTCTGTATTTCATTCTTCTCTCCCTTCTTTTCATGTACAAATATCTAATCAGTGTTTATTTTGTTCCCATAAAGCAAGTACTATGTGCTTCTCTATTGACTTGTTATGGATCTAGTGATAGTTGGACATGATTTTGATCTTGTTGAAGTACTTATGTCCCTAAATTTGATCTATTATGTCATCAATCAATGCAAGCAAAGAATATAGTAATTCTTGATGGTGATTTACAAAAGAGACTACAATATGCACACATTCTCCATGTTTCAACCTCTCTAGAACTAGAATAATGGCATATCAACAAGTTGATGAGCCATGTTGAATGTAGCCCTTTTCCATAAACTTCTAAATCTACCTCTAGATCTACTCATTTTCAAACAATGAATTCTGCACATATAGTGGAAGTTGAATTATCCTCATTAACACTAGAAGTTTCCAATTAGGTCGGCTTGTACTTTTATTTGGAGTATGGAGGCCCTCATTTGCAACTATCACATTTTCGAAGTCGATCTAATGCCTCATTTGCTATGTTTTCTCCTACACGTTGCCTTTGTTTCCCATAAAAAACCTTGAATTCGTCCTCAAATTGATGGGGTCTTTGATACTTGGAGTGAGAGATGAATCTTTAAAACCCATATGATGACTTTGCAAATGTATATCTCAAGAGATTATATTGTCATTGGGATGATCCCTATGATGTTCAACACGTTCAATTATTCCGAACATTGATGATAAACAAAGAATACATGAAAAGTTTCAAGTCTTAGAGTCAAAGGCCAAAATATCTACAACTTTGATGTAAAAGATAATTATCACAAATACAAAGTCATAAATCCACATAAAGCTAAGAACGTTTGATCCACATAAATAATCATGTTGAAGTTGTAAAGAAACAAAAAATGTTAATTTGTCCTAGCAAAAATATTTATATATATGATGGTAGGGGCAAGGAAGAGTGAAACTTTGAAATGTCACAAGTAAATGACCTTACTTGTCAACCAACCCTCTATTTTTTAAGATTTTAGATTTGAGGACACTTTTTTTAAGTGGGAGAGCATGGTGTGTACCTAACAACAATACCTTTGTTATGCATTATACTCGATGTAAACCAACAATTTTGTATGTCATATTATAATTTTTAAAGAGCCTTTGGCCTCCATAATATCATTTTTCAATCTTTGTAAAATATCATATTTATGTAATGAGGGCATTATCACCCTTTTAATAACTTAATTATAATATTGTTGTTCCACGGAGATCTTCCTAGAATTGAGAAATTGATTTTTGTTAGCACCAGTTACTTCAAAATAATTCCCAAGAAAAGGCTACAAGTGAGAATATGACTCATAAAGCCACTCAAAATTGCATTTCCACTATAGATTGTATATAGATTTGAAAAATTTGTATCTTAATGTTGTTTTACTGCTTCGTTTTTATTCTCAGAACACAACCAGAAGTGCCCAGATTTGAATATGAAGGCATGGACAGGTCTGAAATTTGCATTAGCATGCCTAATTTAGCCTTCATGTTGCCTCTTATGCCCAGGTCAACACAAAAATTTGTATGGAGGATCTAGGTGGATACCCTATGCAAATAGGGATGTAACACTCCTCATGTTGACATTCTTCATTTTCTCTTCATGTTGATGAAGGCACTTCAATTTTGGCTTATGTTATGTCCAATGCTCCAATAATAGAATGGATTCCAGTAACAACTTCCTGTGTTTTATTCCCTACCAAACCAATAGCACCTCCTTCTCGAACATCCTGAATGTTGTACTATATTAGTACATATGGCTCAAAAGTTCCACGAAATATTGCCACGAATAAGGTAAAATCAAAACTTTTATGCATAAAAAGATAAAAAAAAATTGAAAAAAAATGTTGTGGGCCCCGATATTCATCACTATAGAAACATAAGTAACATTTCGTCGCTATAGCTAAATTATTAGATAAATTACACCCCTCATATTTAAGCCCAAAGTATTAGCTAAATTACACCCCTCTATGACAGGGATTCATTTTTCCTTTTAGGAAACATATGACAATATTATAGTACTAATTGCCAATTAAGTTTCCTTATTGGCACCCTAATGACATACACATGACCCTAGTGAAATCCTAGCATCCCTAATGTAATCCAAATATCCCTAATTAATCTCAAAATGTCCCTAATGTCATTTAAAGAGTCCCTAATAGTTGCTAAATTCCTTAAACGACATATGATTTCCCTCTATGACTAACAGTAGTACAACACAAAAAAAGAGTACAAGTCACTTTGGCCCAATATTCACTAAAAATATTGGTTTTGAGGGGACACAGTCTTTGCCTTGAGGAAAGGAGTGTGTAAATGCTCATTTCCCTCTATAATGAGTGTCTGCATTAAAATTAGGTAAAAAACCCTTGAGTTCCCAAAGTTCACAAAGTTGAAAGGTGGAAATAATGGTTTATGAGATGCATCTCCTCGGAACCACCCTTTAATGGTTTCAAGGCATGTAGACATAAATACTTCATGGGATAGATGAGTAACGCAATTCAATTAATAGCCTTATGTTGGACAATTTTCTAGGAGGTTTTGAGATTTTCTGTTTTCTCTTTCCCTAGAAACCCTTGTTTATAAATTATATCCACTATTGAGTGTTGAATTTTAGAAATATTTCCGATCTCCTCATATTGTTGAAGGTGAAAGTTGAAGATAGGGAAGCTGAAGCATCAATGGATCAAGTGTTGAGGGAACTTTAATGAGTAATTGTATGTGATGCATGTTGGTTGGAAGGAGAAATATTCTTGATAGATTGATTAGGATCAATTGATGATAGATATTAATTGTTTTGGGATTCATTTTTTTATGTCATCATTACATTATTTCATTGTTAATTGTCCCTAAATATGAATGTTAATATGATTGTAAATTGTCCCTCTAAAGCACCACTAATATTCAAAACTATAGGGATTTAAGATTGGGATGGATAAGAATTCATCCTTGATAAATCTAAGATGCATAATAGATGTCTATGGTGCACATAGAACCAATATTAAAATGTATAAATTGAAACATCGGGCAATTCCATATTTACAAAATCAAACTCTTATTAATAATATAAAAAAACATATTAGTGTTTCATCCAAATAACATGATTGAATAATATTTGTATAATCCCAACCAAAGTAGTAGATCTTTCGATGGTGTTTCTAATAGTCACACAAACATATAAGGTAATATTTAACACCCAAAATTTAAATCCAGATTTACTAAAAATGAAAACAATATATTTATTCTCCACACAGTTAATACTGACCAATATACACAATGATCTCAATCGTAATAGTTAATTGGCTAGAAGGAAAATCACATGTAATTATAAACCTAATAAAAATATATAGATAGACCTTTTAGATTATGTATATGGAGTAGACCACTGCAACAATAGCATAGAAAAAAACACGTGGGGCACCACTTTCCTCTTAACCAACATCCCAATCATAGTTAGAGAGCCCTCGAGCTCTCACTTAGAAATATTCAACTAGAAACACTCACATCACAGATTCCTCCCTCAACCTCCAAACACCTCATATTCTCTCAACCCATAAGAATAAGTGAGGAGGAGGGAGAAGAGGATTTTCATTAGGGTCTAGAGTTTCCAACATGCTTTCGACATATGGTTCAACCCATTGAACCAACCCTTGGGGTTATGATAACCCTATTATAGAGTAGAGTTAGGTGTGAGGATTCCAAGAATGAGGAAATGTAGGGGGGTGATTATTGGAATCCCAATGCAACCAGCCATTATTATCTTACATGACTATCAAGAAAATCCAAAATATGCTTATAAACACTTCTATCAGGACAAAGAATAGATAGAGTGATGGATGGGGTCATTAGTATTTCATTGTGAGAGGAAGGTCCTAATGTTAGGGTGTGTAGGCGACCTCAACCAAGTCGTAGACAACATGGAGAAGTCTTATGTTATAAATGTCTTGATTTCTTCTGAAAATATTGTGAAACTTGCATATAAATCTACTCATTGTCCATATATATATAAAGAAGTTGTTTAATAAGAGTGTGGAAATTGTTTGAGAATATCTGTGGAATTTTTTTAATAAGAGTGTGGATGTGATGTTCTAAAACTAGATTATTTATATAATGAAATCAATTTTGCACCTAAATAATGTTTGGATGCAATAAATAATTCCCAATTTTAATGATTGTAGGTACCATCAAATAGGTACTTGTCTGATCTATGTTCCTCAAGTGTGGAAGATAGAATAGAAGAGGTTGAAAGCGAGACGTCTATTACAAGATATAACAGGTCAAGATCAACTAGAGGTGAAAAGGTAAGGATAACATTTTGTAGATGAATGGAACTTCTTCTTTCTGAAGGAGGATCATGTGATTATGATAATGAGAGCATAGGTGACATTGAGTTTCCCTTGAGGTATAGACATATTGTCAAATGATCGCTACCCAAGGAGATACCCCAAGTGGACACGGATTTCTTCCTCAATGGGAGGATTTATCGCATTGCTCCATCGTATTTACATGGATTGGGGCTATGTTCCATGGATGGCATAAAGGTAAAATTTGGCACTGAAACTGAATTGATGGAGTATGTCGGACCATGCTACAAATACAATGACTAGTTGTTGTTGGTCTGATATACTCGAAGTATGAGGACATATAGAGTGGCAACAAATTATTGTCAACTACTGGACAACAATCTAAACAAAGGAGCTACTATGTATATTGATGGAAGGCCAAAAGTTGTCGAAAATATCGTAGGGTTTATAAATATTACATGAACATGGACAACACATAAGCTACCCAATTGCATATTTGAGGGGCGTGAAGGAAATTGTGTATTATTATGTGCAACGAAATCAATAGTTACGGGTGAAGAGTTGTTGATCGGTTACGGTTTGAATCGAATAGATGCGGGGGTTTCCATTATGTGGGTAATTTTCTTATACAACATTTAACTCAACCTTTGATTGATGGCTTATTATTTTTCTCTTGCAAAAAATTTATTTATATGTCATGCTTTTTATAATATACACATAGTTAATTATATGTCATGCTTTTCATTAATCACGTTTAAGAGACATTGTTAAATATGTAGTTTTCATTTTTAATATGTCTTAATTATTATATTGTGGCAGGGTGATCGTGGCCATATGCCACAATCTGACCGTGGAAAGTCACCAATGGTGATGCATGAGGTAAATGCTAGTTTAATAGTACCTAATAGCATCAATGTAATAGTAACCACAATTCATGATTATATTACAGCTGTTAACATTTGACCTTTTTTATGCTTATGAGCTCATGAATATCAAGATGATATCATTCTTATTGTATTGTGGCAGGGGGGCGATACTCAAAGCACACCTACAGCTTCTGCACAGGTAAACGTGACTGTCATATTAACAATAAATTTTTTCTTCATTAATCACATTTATTATACATGGTTCAATTTTTACTTTTCGATATGAATATGTCTTGCTTCTTGTATTGTGGCAGGGTGACCGTGGGAAGTCGCCAATGCTGTACCATCAGGTAAATGGCAGCGTAATAGTAACTAAACATGATTAAAGTACTTATTTTTTTTATTATATGCATTTTATTTTTTTTACGTAATTTTTTGTAATGATAAAAAAAATTAACTACTTTTATTGATTGAAGTTTGTAGAGCACACCACATCAAAATGATGAGATGGTCGCTGAGGAAGATATATTTTATTCAATCAACCCAATGGAAACTGTGAGGAAGGATTTGAAAAAGTGCAATCAATACCTTCTTAGACTAATTGTAATCAGACCCAGGTCTGAAGAAATCAAAGCAAAAATTGATGACTTGAGGAAAAAGATAGAACAATACGGGGTAAGTTGCATATTTGAAAGTTTTTACGAACTATGACATATATTCATTTATGTTATTTTAGTTCTATTTTTTGATATGATCTAATCAAATGAAGTTTTCTTTCTCTAGGAATTTTTGGAGATAACACCCGTGCATCGAGAACAGGCTACATAGGTCGGTATTGGTAGTAGCAATGGTTCAACACATCGTCAATCTACCGTACCAATGAGGATATTTGCCTCTCCTGAACAACAATGCACTTTAGATGCTACGACCTCACCAGATGTTGGAGGTCAACATGGCCCTTCAACCACCACTGCTTCACAGGATGTTAGAGAGGACAGTAGCATCAAATGTGAAAGTTACTATCCTAGCGCAGTACATGTGGTTAACAGGAGATCATTGCTCATTAGCTTCTTGGTGGACCAAGAATGTGTTCCAATCAAGATACCGAATATTGCAGGTCTTATTTAATTTATTCAGTGTTTTTTTCATGTAAATCAAAGCCACATACCTCAAATTAGTTTTGATTAATGATCATTTTTTTTGCAGGAAATAATGTTTTTATAAGAACCTGCATGAGAAGGAGTTGGAGATTTTTGGGCCCACCATTCGTACATGGTGGAATTCCCACAATGACAAATTGAAGGATGATTTGATGAACCACATGGTTAGTTTGTTTGGTGATACCTTCAACAAAAAAGGTGTCACCTTAGCAGTTGGCTTAAATTTGAAATATGTCAGGGAAGATTATAGGGACAATTTGCAAATTAACCATAAGTATGAGCGTCCTCCGATGGTTCCAGAGAAGGAGTGGAAGGCGTTGATGGATTATGCAAAGTCTAAGGCATTGAGAAAACAAGGAAGGACTCGGCCAATCGGTTCAAGAAGGTATGACACATATCATATTTTCAATGAACAATGTTCATTTTTTTTTAACTTTTAAATATATTTAAGTTGCTATATCTAACGTATTTTCAACTTTTCATAGGCACCCCGACACCTCTAAAGCAACAAATGAAAGAGTAGAAAAACATGGGAAGCACAAACTGGGCCAGGGTGGATATCGGAAGCTAAGGGCACAAATTGTAAGAATCAAACAATCATTATTTGTAGCCAAAAATTTTCTAACTGTAGCAAAAAATTAATTGATTTATCACAAGCACTTTACATGGTGTTATGCATTGCAGGGAAATGCTTTTCAAGAGGAAGCCACTAAAGAAGACTTGAGGCTTGGCTTAAAGTACGGTTTTCAGCATGTGCTGGAACGTCGAAAAAGCATGGGGCAAAACCCAATTTCCCCATTGATGCATGTAGAGGTAAATAAAATCAATAAGGCCATCATTATAATGTACTTGTGTAATCTATTCATGAATGATTATATAAAAAAAGAAATGTTTTTTTTTGTTTTCAGGGTGATACCAACAAAAGCAACGAGGGTAGCGGTACCGAACCGGTACCACGCGATGGTGGGGAGTTGCCTAAACATTTAGGTATGTATGCTATAAAACATAAGTATTTAATATGATTTTAAATACATAATTGATGATGTGTACTGATTAATATCATTCTATGAATGGCATAGTGTGTACCTTCTCATGCTCAACCGGAAGAGGAACAAATGGAAGAACCAATGAACACTCTAGTTGAATCAGCTAGTCATCCAACAGGTAAATATCATTGTAATGATATTGGAAATAATGAAATATGTATCTCAATAATAACTGCGCATTTATATCTATATAATTGTCTTGGTTCTTGCAGATGATGCCCCTCTCCATCGACCTGAACGCCCTGCTAATCGGTGTACCAGAAGTATGGTACGAGAGGGCATGTCCACACAATCAATAGAAAGAGAGGGCACAACAACTACAATGGGTCAAGAAACCGAATATGAAGTCCCCCTCTTCGAATTTCTGAGAAAAAAACCAAAACATAAAACTGTGTAGTTGTAAACATTTAAGATTTGTATTTGATTGAGTGAAGGCATGAAATATTTACAGTTTTGTTACAAGTGTCTTGATCTAGTCGGTGCATGGTCATATTTTAGAATTGAGTTTTCACATGTGTATGTTATTGCTCAGTTCATATTTCTGAATATGTGTGACATATTTCGAGGACTATGGATATCCTCAAGGGATTGGCCACCCCTTCTTGAGTTAACCTGAGGAAGATGAGATGACCATATTGTTTATAATTGGCTTACATCTAATATACTTATGTTATTGTTATTTCAGCATTGTTATCTTTCATTAACAACTTAGATCTGATATATATTGCTACTGTTATTACTGTTTTTGTTTTCAGTACTTTAATGATTTCTGTAGCTCTATGTTTGATAGTACTATGCTGATTACAAAAATTAATATAACTATGTTTGTGCTTTTTGAAATTTATATGCGAAATATTTGTTCACTTTGTAGCATAGCTTATTTTTCAATATGTGTGACATCTTCTGAGGACTATGGTTATCCTCAAGGGGATGGCCACCCCTTGCTGAGTTAACCTAAGGAAGATGAGATGACCACATGAGATTCCTTATCCGGTGATGATAATTATGAGCTTCCACTCTTTGCATGAGACACATGAGACATATGACCACATACAGTTGAGAAGGTAGGGTAACTTGCCTTGGTGTTGACTTGATGTGCATGAGTCTAGTATGACATCATGTTGCCTTGTTATGTTACATTGACTTGCATGTTTACTTGTATGTGATGTTTAGCCTTGTGGTGACTTGTGATTGACCCTTGCATGGTAACTTTGAGCTATACAACCCTTAAATGTTGATGTCCATCTTGTTGATTACTAGCATGACCCCTTAGGATTGATGTCCACCCTTGTGTTGACCTTAAGCGACCTCCTTAGGTGCCATCCACCATAGCGCTACCTTATATGATTTTTTTGGAGTACTTTGTTGTCGTTTTTTATTGTGAGTTGGTCGTACTACTGTGTTTCTATTGTGTTTGAATTTTTAGGGTTGGATAATCTATTTTAGGGTCTTTTCCAGTTTTGGGTTCTCTCCTTTCACGGGTATGTTTTTCTAGTTGAGTCTCATGCAAGTAACCTAACTCGAATGAGGTTGATGTCCGTTTAGAAGCATTTTTTCTGAGGATAAGGGAGTTATGCCCTAACATCTGATGTTGAGTTTTGTTACAAGTTTCTTGATCTAGTCAGTGCATGGTCATATTTTAGAATTGAGGTTTCACATGTGTATGTTATTGCTTAGTTCATATTTCTGAATATGTGTGACGTCTTTCGAGGACTATGGTTATCCTCAAGGGACTAGCCACCCCTTCCTGAGTTAACCTGAGGAAGATGAGATGACCATATCATTTATAATTGGTTTAGATCTAATATACTTATGTTATTGTTATTTCAGCATTGTTGTATTTCATTAACAACTTAGATCTGATATATTTCTACTGTTATTAGTGTTTTTGTTTTTAGTACTTTAATGATTTATGTAGCTCTATGTTTGATAGTATTGTGCTTATTAGAACAATTAATATAACTATGTTTGTGCTTTTTGAAATTTATATGCCAAATGTTTGTTCACTGTTTTGCATATCTTATTTTTTGAATATGTGTGACATCCTCCGAGGACTATGGTTATCCTCAAGGGGCTGGCCACCCATTGCTGAGTTAACCTGAGGAAGATGAGATGACCACGTGAGCTTCCTTATCCATGGATGGTGATTATGAGCTTCCACTCTTTGCATGAGACACATGAGACATATGACCACATATAGTTGAGAAGGTTGAGTAACCTACCCTGACGTTGACTTGATGTGCATGAGACTAGTATGATGTCGTGTTTCCTTGTTATGTTACGTTGACTTGCATGTTTACTTGTATGGGATTTTTAGCCTTGTGGTGACTCATGATTTTCCCTTGTATGGTAACATTGAGCTATACAACCCTTAAATGTTGACTTCCATCTTGTTGATTACTAGCGTGACCCCTTAGGATTTTTGTCCACCCTTGCGTTGACTTAAAGAGCCCTCCTTAGGTGCCATCCACCATAGCGCTACATTATATGAATTTTTTGGAGTACTTTGTTGTCGTTTTTTATTGTGTGTTGGTCATACTGCTTTGTTTCTATTGTTTTTTATTTGTGAGGGTTGAATGATATATTTGAGGGTCTTTCATAGTTTTGGGTTCTCTCCTTTCACAGGTATGTTGGTCTAGTTGAGTCTCATGCAAGTAACTTGACTCTAAGAGGTTGAAGTCCGAGGATAAGGGAGGTCTTCCCCAACATCTAATGTTGAGTTTATAATTGGTTCATATCTGATATATATTGATACTGTTATATATAGATTGCTACTGTTATTATTGTTATTGTTTTCAGTACTTTAATGGTTATTGTAGCTCATTGTTTTTGGGACATGCTGGACTTGAAGGATATTGAGGTATGGTTTCTCTTTTCCACAATAATTACAAAATTTTATTGTACTGTAGTAATACATACAACATGACAACTATGCCATATTGTTTTTCTTTACAGGTCCTCTATATTGTAGACCCAATTGATGAGGTTTCTATTCAAAATCTTCAGAGGTACAAAGACATGGGTTTCTATTCAAAATCTATCTTGTGGCACTGTGTGAGAATCCCAGTAGCTGTACATAAGGCATGTAGTGCATGTCCAGAAGCGATGACTCTTTTGAGGGATACACCAGGGCAAACAATTTGTTGGAGGCATCACGAAGATTGGAGGTTGGATCACAACGTTATATTTATTCTATCCTACCTTTTGGTGGCTTACACGTGTTTTTAATCATTTTTAGACAAATGCTCAACCAATATTCTCAACCTATATATCTAGACAAATGCTGAGCCAATATTAGAATGTATAGTGAAATAAATATATGAATATAATCTATAGTGCAATAATATGTAGTGAGCATATTCAAAATATGTCTCCAAGTCATTTTGCTATAGTCGATCTAGACAACAACTATCCACTTGACTTTGAACTATCAGCATTACACCACAGTTTATCAAAATGCAGCCAAATCAATTCATATAGGTATAACAACATGGGTGCCTTGTGAAGAGTATTGATGACTTGAAGTTTGCATTCTCTATTAATTATTTCCATCATGGTAAACAATTTACAGTATATTTTTGTGTGGAGTCTGTTTGATTTTGTAAAAGTCCATATTAAAGAGATTGACTTGCAATGGACATTAGTATTCTCTACTAGCATTATGATAGTTAATAATCAATGATATAGTAACATTTTTTGAAATACAATGAATCCTAGGATAATGTGAAACAATGTGCAATTTGTTTGAAATCATTTATGAAAATGAGATTCTTTAGTGATAACATGAGAAATTGTGCCCTATTATCTATACCTTGTGTCCTCTTCAAGAGGTGTCATTCATATTTTTGTGGCATGGATTTATTTTGAATGTAATCTAAATACAAAGGTAGTTGTGTGTTTACTTTAATGATGTTATTTGGTACTATTGGTTCCTCTAACTAAATCATAGATGGAAATTGCATTCAATTCTTATGATTCTATGTTTGTTATATAGGGCACTTCTTGGTGACAGAGTACTGAAATTACTATCAAGTCCATTATACCTTCCACAACTAGAGAAGGAGGAATATATGGGGATGATAATCACTTTATTTGTGTAGATGAACAAGCTATTGCGGTTGTCGATGGTGTTGGAGGTTGGGCTCAGATGGGTGTTAATGCCAAAGACTATGCCTGTGAACTTATGTCTCATTCTGTTGCTGCAATTCGAGAGGAACCTCGAGGTTCTATTAGTCTTTCTAGGTTATGTGAGAAATCTTACTTAAGTACAAAATACAAGGAGTCATCAACAACTTGTAGTATATTTGCACTATCATATCAGGTAAGTCTTTTCCTTAGCCACCGTGTTTCTTATAGTTACCAAATAAGCATACAATGCAGTATGACAAAGATTCTTACTTGAAAATATCCAGTGTCGCCCCTGTATGGGAGTATACATTTATAAGTATGAATTAATTTCTAATATTATTATTAATTAATTACTAATATTAATATTGATATTAGTAATATTGTCCCTGAGTGGGTGTGGATGATGTCAAATGCAAGTCATGGTATTGTACATAGAAAAGGAGGCCTCCATTCTTTCTTGGGTAACATTATTCTTTCATATTAGGTTAATTTTTTTTTCAACTATAGCTCTTTCCTTAACAAAATCTCTATGTCCATATGATTTTTTTCCCCAAGGAAAACCTTACAGGGGAATCCAACAGATGCTTCCCCACATTTGTGGATGGCATTTTCAATAAACCAGCTAGCGTAGACTAATGCACTTGGCCCAGTGTGATTCAAAACAGAAACCAGCTGACATAGAACCAAGTAATTTCCCAATAACATTGGCAAGATCTATTTGAGATAATTGCCTAGGCCTCTCCACACATATTTTAGATATGTTCACTAGACAAATGTTGAGCCAATATATATTCTCAACCTATATGTCTAGACAAATGTTGAGCCAATATTAGAATGTAGATCAAGCAAAAGTAAAATGATAAACTATAGTATCATGATGGAGACATGCATGTTAAAAGATAATTATATTTCAATATTATAGCAAGTAGAATCTGGACAAACTTCAGGATGGTGAATTTAATAAATAGTAAATTCCCACTCAATGATAATTAAAACAATATATATAAGGGTGAAACTTTACAGGAAAAGGCATCACTCATACATAGAAAGGACCATTGTCTCTATTTCACCCTTTCATCCTACCCATCTGTAGTTCCATACATTATAAGTCTAATACCTATGTCAAGCCTAGACATAGAGATCTCCAAAAAGGTTGATGATGTTGACATAATTATGTTGTTTAGATATCACGTGTGCAAATTTGTTTATGTTCAACATGCAATAGTTCCTTTCAATGTTTTAGAAATTGACAAAAGTTGAAATTGCTTAAGTAAGATGAACTTGTTATTGTAAAACTTTTGTGTAATTTTTAATGTATAGAAGTTGAATTATACCATGTTAAGAATTATACCCTTATTCAAACGGCCTTCGACCATTTAATTTTTTTTTTTTAAACTCATACATCATCGCTATAGCGACGGATTTTACGGGCATATTTCAAGCCTTGCATGCATATTTCGTCGCTGTAACTAAGGAACTATTGCTATAGTGACAAAACTTGCAGGAATATTTCAAACCCATTGCGGGCATATTTAGTCGCTATAGCCAAGTAACTGTCGCTACAGAGACGGAACTTGTGGGCATATTTCAAGCCCCTTTTAGGCATATTTCATCACTATAGCCAAGGAACCATCGCTATAGTTATGGGACTTGCGGGCATATTTCAAGCCTTGCGGGAATATTTCGCCGCTATAGCTAAGGAACTGTTGCTATAGCGACAGAACTTACGGGCATATTTCAAGCCTTCAGGAATATTTTGTCGCTATATCCAAGGAACCATCGCTATAGCGATGCCCATCAAGCACATGGCGACGACAAATCTGTCGCTTGTATAGAAAATTCATAGCTATGTTGTGCACGGAGTGTCGCTATAGCGAAGTTCCATCAAGCACATGGCGACGGATTTTTTATACAAGCGACGATCATTCCGTCGCTTGTATAGAAAATATGTCGCTATGTTGTGCACAGAGCGTCACTATAGCGACGGTCAGTTGTCGCTATAGTGATGGGTATTGTTAGCCGGGAAACAAATAACAAGTATTTTGCATCTCTATAATGATGACTAACTGTTTCTACAGTGACGAAACTTGTGGGCATATTTCAAGCCTTCCGGGCATATTTCATCCCTATAGCCAAGGTACCATCGCTATAATGATGAAACTTGCGGGCATATTTCGTCGCTATAGCCAAGGAATCGTCACTATAGCGACTCCCGTCAAACACATGGCGATGAAAAATTCGTCACTTGTATAGCAAATCTGTTGCTATGTTGTGCACGGAGCGTCGCTACAGCGATGTTTAGTTGTCGCTATAACGACGAGTATCGTTAGCCGGGAAACCAATAACAAGTATTTTGCATTGCTATAGAAATGACTAACTGTTGCTATAGCGATGGCATTACGTCACTATAGCGACGTGGATTTGTTTTTTAAACATAGTCCATACACGCCATGTTTCGTATCTTTCCGGTCGCCAGAGCGACGAAACATTCGAAGTGTTTCTACAACGATGAAAATGTTGCCACAAAAATATGGGGTCATGTTCGTCGCTATAGCAACGCATAAGTGTTGCAATAGCAACGATTTTCGGTGGGTAAAATGTGCACATGTACTAGTGATCGGTGACTCACATATACTAATAAAATCCTTCATTTCCAAAACCCATCCAACTGAACTTAATCTAGAAAGAATATACAAAATGACAAGGAAGCTTCTAATAAACTTGGGAGGTTTTCAGTTCTATCACATTCTTTGGGAGAATAATAGGGAGGTAGATCAACTAGCCAATACAACCTCTAATTTGATCAAAGGCACCCTTCAAACTCTCAATAGCAATGAATGACAAGAGCAAATACCCTAGCAAGTAGAATATAGAATTGGTGAACTATGCGAAGGAGAGAGATGAGGTGTTATCCCTTGGTAACATTACCAGGGCATATGACCACAGGAAAGGGGAAAAAAGTAAGGGAGGAAAGCTTACTGGTAGGGAAAGGAGCACAAGACGTCAGGATGGCATCATGACGCGATAGCCTAGGTGGCCAGGTGGTAAGGGGAGAGCCTACATGTGGCTCCCCATGCAAGTCTTAAATGTTCGAGTGACATCGTATGAGTCAGATCCTAGTAGCATTATTGTTTCAAATGTATGGAAGGTAGACAGGAGCCATCCTTCGTTGATGAGGGCATTATCTTCCCACTCTCCTCAATATTAGGAGGTAATTACACCAAAGAATGGGGAGTTGGCTCTAAATCGAGACTAAAAATTGTCAAAGATATGGAGCTAACTAAACTAGCTTACCTATCTATGCAAAACAATAATATATCAACAATAAGTACAGAAAGAGAATAAGAGACAAGAGTACACCAGATGTGCGTGGTTCACCCAATTGGGCTATGTCCATGGGAAGGTAGTCTTCTATTATCTCCAGAATATCTCCCTCAAGCTTGCAAGAGAGCAATGACAATAACCCCAATACAATATAGCAATACTTGTGTGAATACGTAAATATCATATGTGAGTGATGTGACTCCCTTGACTGTATTATAAACTAAGAGATGAGGAGGAATTACTCTCACATATTACATGTGGGATAATATAATTCTCCATAATAACATCTCTTTATATAATAATGAATATCAAGAGTATACTTTACCATAATGAATATGGGATATAATGTATTACTCTTTTACATAAGATTGTGGATATCTTCTGACATAATACAAAGACATTATTACCTTCCAAGAAATATAAAATATTCCAACACTCCCCCTTAATAATGGCTGGGAGAAAATCCCACTAACAAAGGAATCAAAGAGTCATTACTGCTCCCCCTTGATGACCACTTGCCTCATTCCAAGTAAGGAACAAAGATACACATACTTCACTGTTGTTAAGGATTTGGTGAAGATTTCGGTTTCCTGCTGCTCTGTAGGACAATACTCAAAAGAAAGAACACCATCTACAACGAGACCTTGAATGTAATGAGAATCAAGATTGAGATGCTTTGTCTTGGAGTGATATACCGGATTATAGGCAAGCTAAATTGCACCCTGATTTTTATACTTCAACATAGTGGACGATTTCGGAACCAAACCAAGCTCAGTGAGAACATGCTGTAACCAAACTGCTTCTTTTGCTACTTCTTTGGCTGCTCTATACTCTACTTCACACGAAGATAAAGAAAGAGTCTTCACATTTTTGCTGGACCAAGAAATTGAACCTGAACCAAGTTGAAATATATAACCAGTAGTTGACCGTCGATCAGAACTATCACCTTCCTAGTCATAATCTGTATAGCCAGAAAGTGAAACTATAGTACCACTCGAATAAAAACACCATTGTGCAATGTCCCCTGTAAATATCTCATAATTCTCTTTATTGCTTGCCAATGACTTTCATGAGGTTATTGCATGAACCGTGAAACCATACTGACAGCGAAAAGAGAGATCTGGTCTGCTGTGAGTTAAATATATCAAACTGTCGACTAGCTGATGATAGAGAGTAGTATAAACAAGAGGAGTAGTACACTCAACAATTAACTTTACATCGGACTGAAAAGGAGTAGGAGAAGGTTTACAATCACTCATATGGAAACGAGCCAATAAATCTGTAGCATACTTCTGTTGAGAGAGAAAAATACCATCTTTCAGATGCCAAATTTGAAGACCCAAGAAATAGTGCAATATACCGAGATAAGTCATTTCAAACTAATTTTGAAGGACACTTTTCATACTTTGAATGAGAACAGGTTGGCAGCCAGTCATAATACGATCATCCACATATAAAACAATAACAATGATATTATCATCAGCATGCTTAACATATAGGTTAGGATCAGATATACAACGCTTAAAACCATTATTCAAGAAATATGTATCAATTTTATCATACCAAGCCCTAAGTGCTTGTTTAAGACCATATAAAGACTTGTGTAATTTACATACTAAACTTGATGATTCAACAATAATAAAAACAGGAGGTTGTTTCATATAAATGTCTTCATTAAGATCACCATTTAAAAAAACATTTTTAACATCCATTTGGTGTATTTCCCATTTATAAGATGCAACGATAGATAAAATGGTTCTTATTGTATTCATTTTAGCAATAGGAGAAAAAGTTTCCTTATAATCTATTCCTTCAAGTTGATTAAAACCTTTTGCAACTAATCTAGCTTTATACTTTTCAATCTGTCCTTTTGTAGTAAATTTAGTTTTATAAACCCATTTACAACCAACTAAATTCTTTCCTGAAGGAAGAGGAACAAGAGACCTTGTATTGTTCATCATAAGAGAATCATACTCAACAAACATAGCTTGTTCCCAATGAGGTTTACCCTTAGCTTGATCATAAGAGGTAGGATCATTTGTGGACAAAACTTTGGTCATAAGAGCAAAGTTAGATCTAGTTCTACAACTATCAGAAGGGATTCCGATATCAATTCCTGCAGCTTCAAGAGTTTTTCGGGCCCAAACAGGAGGGTTAGAAGGGACAAAAGTCACTTCAGGAGCTTCGAGACATTCGGGTGGAATACTTGAAGAAGAAGAAGAAGGTGAAATAAGATTAGTCACAGAACTGGAATGGGTAACCGAGATAGGAGTAATAGGTGATAAGGGAATATTCAGTGTAAAATGAGGTTCAACCGACTTAGGTGGTAGAGAGACTTCAATAAATTGAACATCTCTTCTAATGATGACACTTTGATTAGAAGGATCAAACAACCTATAAGTCTTAGAATCCTCAGAATAACCAATGAATATACACTTGTGAGACTTAGGTTCTAACTTTTTCCGTTTTTCATCAGGAATATGAGCCCAACGTTCCCAACCAAACACTTTAAAGTTACTAATATCTGGTTTCTTACCATTCCATTTTTCCTCAGGGGTAACATGCTTAAAAGATTTTGTAAGAACTCTATTTAAAATAAAGTTAGCACAACTTATGGCTTTGGCCCAAAATTTCTTATGTAATCCTTTAGAATAAAGCATACATCTAGGCATTTCAACTAAAGTTCTATTTTTCCTTTCAGCAACACCATTTTGTTGAGGTGTGTAAGGAACAGTCTTTTGATGTTGAATTCCATGTTTAAATAAAAATACTTCAAATTCTTTCTTAATGAATTCCCCCCCATTATCAGTTCTTAAAGTCTTAATCTTTTTACCAGATTCATTTTCAACCAAGGATTTAAATATTTGAAATTTAGAAAAAGTGTCACTTTTATATTTCAAAAAATAAATCCATGATTTTCTACTAAAGTCATCAATAAAGATAAGAAAATAGATTGCATGTGATATAGAAGGAACTTCAAGTGGACCACAAATGTCACTATGAATTAATTGCAAAGGTTCTTTAGCACGCCAAGTTTTACCTTTATCAAACATTTCTCTATGATGTTTACCAAGAACACAACCTTCACAAACACTCTTAGTAGACGAAATATTAGGCTATCCAAGTACCATTTTAGTTAACATTTGCATTTTACCATAATTCAAATGACCTAAACTTTCATGCCATAATTTACTTAGTTCATCAACATGAGCAACATAGGAATAAAAAAGTTGTCTTTTAGTTGAATTAAAACCAACAAATTTATATAAACTAGCAGTATGATCAACAAGACCAAAAGAAACTACTTTGAAATTTTGATTGATATCTTTAAGAACATATTTATCAAGCCAAGCTTCAAATTTAAATCCATTTTGACATGCACGATAAATAGAAAGCAAATTAATAGGCATATTTTCAACATGAAAAACATCTTCCAATTGACCATTAGCAACATTAATATTACCAAAATCAATTACATAAAGTTGGTTACCATCACCTAAAGATACTTTCTTAGATGTGTTTTTATTATTGTCATAAGGTGTAAATAAAGAAGCATTATCAGTCATATGTTTAGAATCACCAGAATCCATTATCCATTCCACATTAGAAGAAGAAATACTAGAAGAAACAACAGAATCACACAAAGCTATATGTGATTCATCAGAACCATTCTTTTTAGCCTTAACCTTTAAACGTTTCAATTTAAAGCAATTCTTTTTAGGATGGTTAGTTTTACCACAATGTTTACAAGGAGGATACACTTTATTCATCTTACTATTGTCATGATGTGAATTAGAAGTATTACCAGAGTTATTAGTAGGATTTGAAGTTGTGAATTAGAATCTTTAACATTATTAAAACTTCTCTTAGGATTCTTGTTATGTGCCATAAGAGCCTTATTAGGTGAGAGTTGTCATGAAACAATTAACCTTTCTTTCTCATTTATCAATCCTTTACAAAAATCATCAAAAGTAGGTTTCGTGGTATTTGAAGACAATTCAAGAGCTCTATTCCTAGTTTGAATGAACATATCAAAACAAGATGGCAATTTTTGTTCTACAAGAATTATAAGAGCGGTGTCTGTTTTCTTGTAATATTTACCACAATTATTTAGTTTTTCATTTAAGGTTTTCACTTCAGCAAGATATAATTCTACTCTTTCAAAGTTAGTAGGATCTAGCTCAAAAATCTTCTTTTTAAGGTAATAAGCAGAAACATCATCAGCTTTATCAAATAAAGAAGCAAGAATTTTTCATACCTCAACGGGGTTGTCTTCTTCCTCTATACTTACCTAAAGACTATCTAAAACCGTTTGACCAATGAGCCCTCTTGCTTGATCACATTTATCTTCCCATATAGCCAAAGCTTGAGCATCAATAGGTTTTGTGTGTTCACCATTAACAATCCTTCATAGATTCTTACTCCTGAGAACATCAATCATTTTTCTCTTCCATGCAAGATAGTTAGGACCAACAAATTCAGGAACATAAGCTACTTTTGAAGTCATAATGGTAAAAATATTGACAAGAAACCCAAATGCTAGAAATGACAAGAGAAAAAAGTGAATAACATAAAATTGAAACACTTTAATGTACTGGATTGCAGAAACAGTAAAGAAAAGAAAATTTTACTTACAGCCCTTTTGAAAAAAGTGCCAAGAAAATATACTCGCGGGTCTAACAACAGGAAACTAGCGAATAAACACAGATACTCGCAGGTTTTGTACGGAAAGAGTCGTGGTTACTCGCGGGTTGAAGTGTAATGGAGTCGCGGGTACTTGCGGGTCTCTGTACTGTAAAGTCACGGTTCTGTCGAAGCATTCGCCAGTTCACAACATGAAGGGTTGCGAATAAACTGAAGTAAACGTGGGTTCGGTAGTGGAACAGTCGCGAGTATGCCGAAGCATATGCAGGTCTATGCACTAACAAGTCGCGAGTCTGCAGTGTATTCGTGGGTTCGCAGTAGGAACAGTCGCGGTTAACTACGGGTTTTGCGAAGAAAATTCACGAGTGTCCAGTTTTAAGGCCGAAAACAGTGCCGAATCTTCCGAAGACGGAAACCTGCACAAAGTCTACCAAATTTGGACGAAAATTGCTACTTTGACAAACGGAAGATAGATCTCCTTGAGGAGAATCAAAAAATCATATAGATCTACAAAAACAACATCAAGAAACCCTTGAAAATTTTCTGCAAAAATCTACACAACAAGGTTAGGTTAGAAAAAAAACTGCAGAAATATGTCTAGATCTGAAGAGAAACCTAATGGATACTAGATAGAAAGCAAATCTACAAGAAATAAACAATGCCAAAATGATAAAATATTGTTTTGAAAACAATAGAAGGTGCTAGATCATAACAACAAGCTCTGATACCATGCCATAGATATGGATCTAACTAAACTAGCTTACCTATCTATGCAAAACAATAATATATCAACAATAATTATAGAAAGAGAACAAGAAACAAGAATACACAAGATATACGTGGTTCACCCAATTGGACTACGTCCACGGGAAGGTAGTCTTCTATTATCTCCAGAATATCTCCCTCAAGCTTACAAGAGAGCAATACCAATAACCCCAATACAATATAGCAATACTTGTGTGAATAAGTAAAAATCATATGTGAGTTATGTGACTCCCTTGAATCTATTATATACTAGGAGATGAGGAGGAATTACTCTCACATATTACATGTGGGATAATATAATTCTCCATAATAACATCTCTTTATATAATAATGAATATCAAGAGTATACTTTACCATAATGAATATGGGATATAATGTTTTACTCGTTTACATAAGATTGTCGATATCTTTTGACATAATACAAAGACATTATTTCCTTCCAAGGAATATAAAATATTCCAACAAAAATGTTGGAGCTGAAATAATTGTGGTGGTGCATGCAGGTAATGTGCATCTCTTTGGGGGAGAAGGAAGGTGTTGGCGATTGCAGTCGTGTTGGTGTGAGTTGGTTGTGTGACTTGGTCTGGAAAAAGAGGAAGGAGTCGAGAGAAAGCAAATCAAAGAAGTGGAGTCTTGACCCCATAATTAGAGCCTAGAAAATGGCAAGTGATGGGTGGAACGAGGATGAGGATTGTGTTTCCTATGGACTCCAATGTGTTAAAGATAGTCATAAACATATGAAGAGGAAGGTGTACAATCTCCAGCATGATATGAGGGCATTTGATAGGAAATGGAACAATGGCAGGATTATGAGGAGCAAGCTCACTTGATGGAGCAAGGGGATACCAATTATCAACTACCAGTTCTAGGCACAGAGTTGGAGCTGCAACATGCAAGAAATGATGCTCTGGAGGCATGCGTCTCTCAGCTGGAAGAGGTCTTGGCTACTTTACAAAGGAAGTTGAATGAGAAGGAAGCGACTGAAGGTTCCATCTCCCGTCCACTAGATAGGAATAACAAAAGTTAGGTCCCTTGGGGCAATACTTGATGTCATCTTATGTGTTTTCAGTGTGTATTTCTATTACATCAATATGTTAGATTTTGTAGCTATCAATATAGGAGTCTTAGATATAATCATTGTCAAAAAAAATTACAATTCAGTTATTTAGAAAATAGTCAAGATTTTAGAAGTATTTTAGCTCATATAACATGTAAAGATTTGTTTCGATATGGCATCACAACAACATGGGTAAACCAAAAAATGATTTTTTAATCTCAAGTTTATGCTCTTTATAAAACATTTGAAATTACATTGTCTAATGAAATTGTGTCCTCGCATTTCAATAAAATCTAGTTAATCAAATTAAAGTTTTTAATTAATAAAATTACATTTTTAAATGCATAAAAATTTTAATTAATAAAATTACATTTTTAAATGTATAAATAAATTTAACATTTTCACATATCTTTATTATATTTTTTACATTTTACAATTTCACCAACTAATATTTACATATAAATATAAAAAATTAAATAAAAATATAAAAACTATGCAATTTCAACCATCTTAAAATATCAATTTCCAAACAAACCATAATAAAAAGATAATCATACCACCCCTAGCACAGAAGGTTCCAGGCGATCAATATCCAGCCTGCTGCAAGCTATTTAATGTGGCGGCAGCAAACCCACATTAAATAAATGACTTGCAGCCAGCTAAATAATATTCCCCAAAAATTCTCAATATAATTTTTAACAAGAAAACATTTATTATACTCGAAGTCACGTGACTAGTGCATCGTTTAAAATCCAAACAACCCCAACAAAATCAAACTCAAGTGAATGTTAGCAAATACGACTATCCGGTGAGGAATCCACACCTTCCCTTCTTCTAAAAGAAAATGTCTTTTTATTAAATATAAAACAGTAATCCACACCTTCCCTTCTGAAATTCAACAGCTAATTCACATTTTTTTTCATACACAGAAAATGTTTTTTATTAAATATAAAACAGTAATCCACACCTTCCCTTCTGAAATTCAACGGCTAATTCACATTTTTTTTTTCTTACACAAAGATCTGTAAATATTTTTGGATATTAAATATAAAACAACTTAGACATCTAAACCACATTTTTTTTTACACACAAAAAACGTTCCCAGAAACAACCCTGGGTGATACTGTCCCAGCTGACCGCTCCACCACCCCGTCTACATACAACCTCTCGACCATATCATTATATATTATTGAGCTCTGCCCAGAAGCATGGCGCAAGCGAAATGATGGCAGAAGCAGTCGGGATGAGAACGATATTGGCAGTTGCATTGCTAGGGCTGGCGATATATGCGAGCACGGACCCATTTCATCTGAGCCCCATTGCCAGTTTCCCCGACTTCAAACCATACGTAGTCGATTCCCCGCCATGGTCGCAGATTCCTCAGCCCAAGGACGACCTAAACAAACTTCAGAAGTCCGAGATCAAGTTCTTGAACCAAGTCCAGGGACCAGAGAGTATCGCGTTCGATCCTGAGGGCAGAGGGCCTTACACTGGTGTAGCCGATGGCCGGATCATGTTCTGGAACGGTCATCAATGGTCGGAGTTCGCTATCACGTCACCCAACAGGTTTGTATCCATATCCATACCTTAAAAAAACTGTTGGTATCCAATCTAAAGAAACAAAAGATTTAAAACAGTTAATAGATAAACAAAATTTCGTTCCTGAAATTGTATATATCCTTGTTAATAACACTGCTATTAAGACAAGCCATCTAATGCTAAAGGGTTAGCAATAATGCAGGTCGGATGCCATCTAATACAAAATGAGTTAGTAATAATGCAGGTCGGAGGAGCTCTGCAAGCCTGGGAACAACCCCATGGCCAACATAAAGTACGAGCATATATGCGGTCGGCCTCTGGGCCTTCGGTTCAGCAAACGCACAGGCGATCTGTATATTGCAGATGCTTGTTTTGGGCTGCTCGTGGTTGGACCTCAAGGAGGGCTGGCCACTCGCCTTGTCAGTGAAGTGGAGGGCATTCCCTTAAAGTTCACTAACGATCTTGACATAGATGAGGAGGGGATTGTGTATTTTACAGACAGCAGTACTGTTTATCAAAGAAGGTATGGCCTGCTATTTTGTGTGTACAGTAATAGATTACATTATTTTTTCCTTATGTTTTTTTGGGGGGTTTCTAGTCCTTTTGTTAAAATACCATACTGCCATTGCCCTTGAATACGTGTTAATCCATCTTATACTGGTTAAAGGTGGTTTACCATAGAGTGCTAGAGCATCATGTCATTTAAGAGAATTAAACCTGAGTGGAGAGGTAATCAATCCTCCCAACCACCCAAGCTACATCCAATGGACTTCTTATACCCCAATCTATCGAGCAATGAGTAAACAAATCTTTAGAGGTGTAAATTTTTCTAGATGTATAAAAATTTTAAGATAAAGAAATTTATAGTCCAAAAAATTAGATACTTCTAATTACCAAGTTAAAATTTTAACATGGATTTATACTTCAAGAAATATATATGTTTTCATAAATTAACTCCCCAAAACTTGGGATTCCAAGTCCACTCTTACTCTTTGTTGTCTGGTAGTCCAATCATTTTCCAAATAGAGTCTGCTAACTTTGGGGACAGTTGGATTGGTTTGACTGGGCTGTGATCTTGCAAGAAACAGGTGGGAGTTCAGTACAGATATCCAGGTTTGATTATCAGGACATTTTTGTATGGGCTCTATTTGAAAATGCCGAGAGTGAAATTTCTTAGAAGATTTGCTCTACCCAAAGATAGAATGGTTTCTGTTTAAAAAAACAAAACACACCTTTTGATTAGGAGCAGTCTCTGGTTGTTGAATACCCATAGAATGTGAATTCTTGCCAAGCTGCTGAAAACCATAGCATAGCGTGGCTATAAGATCAGCCCTTATATTCGGAATGTTCTGCAACAGTTTTGAACTCTTGCAAAACTTGTTGAAAGCCGTTGTGTAGTGTTGCATAATTTCGTATTTGGATAAGGCCATTGATTACACAAGTTTGCCTAAGACTTGAAGCTAGTCAGCCTGCTGAAATCTTTCTGTAGGATCAGACCATAGGTTATGTTCGAATAGAACTCAAATGCATGCTGACTAGCCTGAATCCATAGATTTGCCCTTTCAGATTCAGCCTACAGGTTCCGTATATTCGAATGGAACTCGAATGCATGCCGACTAGCTTGAATCCGTAGATTTACCATTTCAAGATCAACTCATAGATCAATATGCCTCCATAAGAGTTGATCTGTGATGTCTTTTCTAAAACTACATTATAGTCTCATTACAGAACGGATTAGTGTAGAGGCTTTCTATGTTCCCCTTGAAACTTCTATTCATGTCAACCGGTTGAAACTTTGAAAGACATAGTGTAGACCCTTTAAAACACCAGCCCATAGGACCATTATGCCCCCAACCTCTTTGTCAGCTGATCAAAAGTCATTTCATAGTACCAGTATAGGAACACTCCACATTTTTCCTGTTTTTGCTGTGACCTCTGCTAGATTAAATGGGACACAATAAAATCATACATGGCATATGCCTTTAAAACAATACCAAATACATACTTGGGAAATCGAAACCGGACCAAGGCTCAAAGCCATTAAAAAAAATTACTTATTAAGAACTCAACATGTCATTTGGGGAATTGATTCTGAGTGGGAGGATAACTCTCCTCTCAACCACCTAGACTAGACCCAATTGATATCCTATGAGATGTATACTTATTAGAATCATACTGAAATTTTTCTACTGATTTTTTTAATGTAATTTTTTTTGTATTGAATTGTATTTTTTCAATAAGCAATCTAGTTACTATGCTGCAAACCATGGCATAAACATTAGACCAATTCATGGCATAAGCATTAGACCAGAGGTTTGGTGGGTATCCCTTAGGTTTTGAACTCTTGCTAAACTGTCAAATTCATAGCACTGGCCATAACAGAAGAGTTGCCCCATTGTTTTTGTACCTTCCCGAGAAGATATGCACTCTGGCCAACCAACTGAAAAGGAGCTCTTCTATCTTGAAAATTTGGGCCATACCTTGGGGCTGTTATGAAGATAAAGGAATCTCCCTCTTATGACTAGGTCTTGCAGCAGGGATCAGGAAATCTTGATTCATAGCGTTGCAAGGATATTAGCCACCTAAACATCACCTTTGGATTTGGCTCGACTTTCCTTTTCACATGACTAGTTGTTACAAGTGGTTAGAATGAAATATTCATGGAGAAGTACACGCATACAAATATTTTTGAACTGCAATTTAGTGATTATGTGCATGGAATGAAGCATAAAGATTAGTCTCATAATTTGCAGATAGACACCAGCACATGCAACTTGAAGTAAACCTTTGAAATTTTTCAGTGGAGAATAGCCTAATCAGGTCTTTGTGAGGTTTAGGTCCTAGGACGATAAAGTGCGATCAGAACATTATAATACATACGTGTACAAATGATTGCCAAGAAAGAATGAGTCTTATTTACTAATTATGCATTAGCCCTTTGTGAACTGTTTAGTATGAAAAAAACAGGCATGTACTCAAAGTTTGGAAAGGTATCTCATAACCCTGGGTATATAACTACCTGTCCAGTTATTGTGTCATAATATTTATATTTTCACTAGATTTCTTTCTCTGAAACCTGCACTTTTTGTGCATCAGGAACTTCGTTCAGTTGGCTTTTTCAGCAGAACCTTCAGGCAGAGTATTAAAATACAACCCACAAACCAAAGAAGCTAGCTTGCTGCTGAGTAATATTCAGCTTGCAAATGGGCTGTCTCTGAGTAAAGATGGATCCTTTTTTGTCTTCAGTGACACTTGTGCTGGAAGGTTGGTTATTGTTTAGTGCTTTCATGATTTATTCGTAAACAGTTATTTTCTGTAGTAGAAAATTTGTAGTCGCATTCAGTTTCTAGACTGAACACATTTCTGAGGTGATGGGTATTCTTCCTGAAACATATTTGATATGCAGATTGAAGAGGCATTGGTTGAAAGGCCCCAAAGCAGGCACAACAGACATCTTTGCAAATTTGCCAGGACATCCTGACAATGTGAGGACTAATGAGAAAGGAGAATTTTGGGTTGCCATACACTGCCGCCGTAACCTGTATTCCCATTTACTTGGTCTGTATCCTGGAGTCAGAAAAGCCATACTGAAGCTACCCATACCAACCAAGTACCAATATTCTGTTTTCATTGGAGGAGGGCTTAGTGGATTAGTTATGAAGTACAGTCCAGATGGAAAAATTATTGAGATTTTGGAGGACAGAGAGGGAAAGGTTGTGAGAGCAGTGAGTGAGGTTGAAGAGAAGGATGGAAAGCTATGGATGGGATCTGTTTTGATGCCTTTTGTTGCTGTCTATTAATTAATAGCTTTTATTGTTAAATCCTTGACAGGAGATGTGGTGTATCGATCAGTCTTTAAAATGGGCCAGAACTGCAGCATGTAGTAACATATTTCAAAACACAAGATGAAAATGGACAGTGATCTGAATAACTCACTGCTTGAAGCACATGACAACAATGGCTATATACTTGACACTGACTGTTCAATTTATCTATGAAGAATTAGGATTTAACAATGTCTGTGACTTGAATAAACAATATATTCCATTAATTTGCTTGCAACAATTTATAACAAATGCAATCTTGAAAATAAAAGAAGTCAATTGGGCATTCAATCACTTCTTCCAATATTTATGAGACCATTGGACAAGATAAAACTTGTCATAGTCCTCAAATAGTTTCGAGATTTTAATTGAAGGTTTAATAGTGCAGGTTAGAGGAGCTTTTCCAATATTCATGAGACCATTGAATAAGATAAAAACGGATCATAGTTCTCAAATATTTTTGAGACCTTAATTGAAGGTTAAAGGAACTAGGCAGTAAAGTAGATAATGCCTCTCCCTAATTATGACAAAAGATTTCATGATTGAATTCAGATAAAGCTATGTCTATCCCAATATCCACACATCCATTTGTCACAATTTGCTTAGGAATGACTTTTCTTTCCAGCAACTCCTCGACACTCACCAAGAAACTTACTGGAAATCCCCAACTCCAAAAGGGACAAGGATTAACTTAGCAAACTTGAAAACCTTGTAAGGTGAGATTTCGACGAGGGATTAGAGAAAAGTAGGAAATATGCAAACATTCATGCTATGTCTTTGATAGAAATTTTTTATTGTCTAGTCCTTGCACCTCGAACCATTACTAAATGAGGGGCAAAGAGTTAGCACACATTTTTTATCAAGAGGAGAAAAAAGTGCTAGAGGTTTGGACAAGGCATGATGAGAAGTTACGTTACCACTGAACAAGAGCAATTTGAGGACAACAAATTGTACACACAAAATAATGCAGGGATGTGTGTGGATTGGCCTCGAAGGAAACACTACAGATAGAGATACCATGAGATGAAATAACATTGATGGAAGTTGAAGTGACGTGTGATATAGAAGAAGTTGAACTACTAGACATGGATCTAAAGCAACACAAGGAAAGTTGAAGACACTAGTGGGGAGGTAGAAAATTGGGAGATGAAGAACTCAAGAATAAATAGTTAGCATAAAGAGTAGAATGTTGGCTAATTCTAGTGTAAGAAGCAAATAGTAAGTCAAGAGCCAAGTAAGAGAATTCAGAGCATCTATGAGAGTTGTACCCTATAAATTATGGATTCTGGTAATTAATTAATGAGAACAAATGCTTAGGTGATTTTTAGTTAGCTCTATTTGTGAGACCACTAATTTGTAGGGCATTGTGCAAAGAAGTTGATGATTTTAGGTCACCATGTATAGATTTCATCACGGTTTCCTTATGTAAGCCAATTAGATATAATAAAAAAATCCTAAATTAGAATGTAATTGTTGTGTACTCAGTGGAGAGTAGACGCTTGCATCACCATGGTTTTGAGTTGGACACTTGCTAGAACAATGGATAGATGATGCAATAGTTGGTTGTTGACGTGGTGCATTTGAAGCAACTAGTTTTACAAAGTAAACATGATTGAAGACAAAGTCAATATTTAACACCAAGTTGAGTGCATCATCAATTTGAAGTAGTTAGCTAAAACTTTGGGAATATGAGAAGTTAGTGACATGACCAACTTCGATGTAAAGATGCATAAGCTTCATATTAGGTTAGATAGATAAGGATGATAGTCATAGTGTGTCCATAAAGATAATGTAAGAATTATGAGATAGGTTCTCCATAGGGTAATATTTTTATTCATTAATTAGATATGGAGATAATGAGCTTACAAATAATTTTTTAGCGTTCCTATTAGATTAATTAAGTGGACACGTTATAAAGGTTAGAGTAAGCAATTTACTAAGAATTATAAGGTTGTAACTTAATTTTGGAGTTAGCACATGAATGTAGAATTTGGGACTAAACACCACATGGGAAATATAATATAAAGAATTCACCTAAGTGCTAGACATCCCAATGAGATCCATGTCTAGGCTAAGGTGAGAAGGATTCAAGGAAGGTGATCCATCACATCAAAGTAGTAATTGAGATTCATCGAAGTATCAATGGGTAGTTTAGCAAGAGCCGTCTCAAACTACTAGTAGAAAGATGAGGAAGGGAATAAAGAAAGGGAAGTCAAGGAAGAGGAGGGGTTGTTGAAAGAAAATCAAGACAAGATTGAAGGGGAAAGAAGGGAAGGATCAATTGATTTAAAATAACTTAGAGAAGGCACACCTTCTAGGTGAATGTGGACATGAAGAGGGCCAGGAAGGCATTGCAACAACCCTAGAGGTTAAATTCTCTTTAGGTTTAAAGTATCCTAGAGAGGGTTTGATCTATTAGTCTCAAGGAGTCATCTTGAGGGATCTTATAAGGTAATATGGAGGCTCAGAGGAATCGAAAGGCATGCCACCCCATGCTTGCAATGAGGGAAGTGCCCTAAAGACTCTTGATGTAGCCTTGGGTTGGGAGGAAAGTGCGGTGTCAATAGATTGATGAAAATCTTGTCTTGAAGAAGTTTCAGGTTGAGATGTAACATCTTTTTTATGAGTAGTGCATTGTTGATAGGTACATGTTTTGATTAGGAAGATCACGAGCCTTTCTTGAAAAAACGAGAGTGCTTTCATTGAAGGGCACATCATTCATTTGTGTTGTGAATGCTTCTCTCATGATACTTGCACCACTTGTTTGAGCTAGGATAGGTTTATCACCAAGGTATTTGGGATCTATTATATGGGCATTGGTCTCAAAAGAGGGAGTCTCACATTCCTCATGTTGCTTAGGTGGAGGTATGTAAGGTTTCAGAGGAGGGGAACTTTGAGGTAAGGTTGGAAGCTCAACTTGATAAAACAAATTGAGGGAAAGGTATCCTAAGAGAGTCTTTAAGGTCCATAAATTCTCTACAGATTCTTTCTTCAAGTCACCATTTGTAGGGCATGAGTTTGTCATACATCTTACTTGAGCTATGTGGTTGTATGTGTACTTGCATAGGAGAAGGACAAGTTGTATGATAAACTTGGTTAGGAAAAATGAAGGGTGTCATGTTGGGAGGAAGTGGTGAGTATCCTCTATGGTTAACTTGGTTCACATAATATCGGTTAGGTCCTCCTATGTAACAATTCTAGGTTGCAATTGTTGTATGATTACTTGGATGACTACTGGAAGAGATTATATGAATGCATATTTGGATGAGATGGGATAGGTTATACATGTTTTGAGGATAGAGCTACTTGACTTTGAAGATGCACAGAGCTAGGGAAAGAAGGGCTAGAAAGAGGACAAGAAGAGGACTCCATAGTTTGAAAGGACAAAGGAAGAGAAGGAATAGAAGAAGGAGTCTTCACTTGAAGAGGTAAGGGTTGATGAGAACTCCCTAGTGGAGTAGCCAAAATGTAGCAAAAATTAGATACATGCTAACACATTCATTATGAGGGCATTAATGAAAGGCTACCCAAGCACACATGCACTACTAAAAGGGTGAAAGAGGTCAATGGAGTTGCCACTCAATAGGTCTAAATCGAGGACAATACTAGGTTAATTAGGATTTTAATATCTTGTTATCGATAACTTAGGGATTTAGGTGATTATGGTACTTTGGTTAGGTTTTACTAGTAAATTAAATGAATAAAAATATCCCACTAAATAGGGTTAATTAATTGGTAATTCCTTGAATGAACCAAAAACCTTGATCCGCAAGAAATTGAAAGAGAAGAAGGAAGATAATTCATTGGGTTGTAGATGATGAAGCTCCCTTGGCTAAAGTAGAAGGCTGTCACAATTGTCTAAGAGTGATACATGTCTTGTCACACACACACACACACAGAAGGAAAATAATTCATTGGATTGTAGATGATGAAGCTCCATTGACTAAAGTAGAAGGTTGTCACAGTCGTCTAAGAGTGATTGTAAGAGTGATACATGTCTTGTCACACACACACACACACACAACCTTAATAGCACACACACAGACACAACCTTAATTGCACACACACACACACACAAACACAACCTTAATTTCACACACACACACACACAACCTTAATTGCATGTGCGCGCGCACACACACACACAGAGCCTTAATTGAAAAATACACACATACACACATCGTTAATTGCAAAATACACACACACACACACACAGCCTTAATTGCAAAATACACACACACACACACATACACACATCACACACACACACACATGGACCCAAATATCTCTCACACATATGGACCCAAATATCACACACACACACACATGGACCCAAATCTCTCTCACACACACATGGACCCAAATCTCTCTCTCACACATATATATATATGGACCCAAGTTCAGAGCAATTATAACATCCCTATGTAGGTCTCATATGAACATGACAAAAGAGTGGACTACACAAGGTACCTCCTAGTGGATATAGTGGACTACACAAGGCACCTCCTAGTGGATAATCATATGTGAGTACCCAAGTGTGATTCTCATAATCAGAAGCATAAAACCTAACCAACCAAGAAGTCAAATTCATAAGCATGAACAATGGAACAAGGATATCTAAGGAATCCACCTTAGTGATAGACAACCCAATGAGGTCCCACGTCTAGGATAAGGTGAGAAGAACTCTAGGAAGGTTATCCATCAAAGTAGAGCAATAGTTGAGAGGAATTATAACATCACTATGTAGGTCTCATACTAACATGAAAAACGAGTGGACTACACAAGGAACCCTCTATTACAACCAATTTGTTTCGACCAACCCTCATTGCTTATAAATGTTACCATGACTCACTCATATAACCTTATTATTACAACTTTCAACTCAAAGGGTACCCCAATATCTTCCAACCTCTTCCAAATGTTGTTTAGAGTAACTGTATCAAGAGATTCTCCGAAGTCAACAAAACATAGGAGAATGTCTTTTCTATTTCGAAACTCTTCCATTGTAATATAAGAGTGATTAAAAGATCAAATTCTCGTGATAACTTTGAAAACTGATTTACCCTTTAGCTCTCTTATCATGGTTTTCTAGCCACATGCTAATATTATTTTCTAAAATTATATCATATAACTTAATCATAAGACTAATCATAATGGTCCTATAATTTGACGAGCCTTGGCATGGTAAAACCTCGTTTAATTGCTAAATTGAAAAGGTTGTGGGTGTGAGGAATGAGTTCATTGCAAGGCTAGAGATACTACAGATGAAATCTTCAAAATGTTACAAGGAAATAATGAGTCCCTGGAAGATTATTAAGAAAGATTCCAACTTAGTTATAAGAGGACTTACAACTACACATTGGATGAAGAATCTATCAAACTTGTACTCCTCAAATGTGTAAGAGAAGATTTGATGGATACTTTGAACTTCCTTGCAAATGGAGACATATTTCAAATGGTTGATTATGAAAAAATAAAGCAAATGCTAAAAAAATACTTTAGAGATGCAAACAAAAATAATAAGCCTTGGCATAAATTCTGCTGCACAATAAACAAAATCTACAACTACAACGATCACAAAAAAATGAAAATAGGATTTTGTTAGAAGATATGAAAATGCATATATTACATTCATTGGCTATGTAAATGGACACCATGTAGATAAAGAGAAAGCAAGAAGAAGTTGAAAGAGTCTTGGTTATTTTCTGCCCTAAATTCAAAAGGAAACATGCCAAGAATGGATGGCCATTGAATATAGTGGGAATTTGTGGGATGTTTGAAGAGGATTATCAAATGAGTAAATTCCCTACATTACGTAGGTTGAAAGAAGTGTACTAAGGAGTAGAAGGAACATGGAGCAATTATGCTTCATCAACCAGAGGAGGCAAGGAATGACATGGAAATTCCAACAAGGTATTCCTCACACACACCCTTAATATTTTAATTCTTCTTATGGAAATAAAATGTATAATCCATATTCAAAATGGCATCCCATTAACCAACTTAATTGAAAAATGCTCAATCAAATGCCATAATAGTGATAATATCCTCAAAATTAGCCTTTCCCATTTCAACCTCCACAACAATCCCAAGCCCAAGCCCAAGCCCAATGGTCTATTCCCACATCAGATTAGAGACCTCAAGAACAAAAACAAGCAACTTTGTTTCCATGTCATACATATCCTATGGATCATGTACATAGTACTATTCAACAAGCTCTCAAGCATACCCAAATGCTTGCTTAGCTTACATAAATCCCCAATAACACACAGATTCAATGTGTCTATAATAAGGAAATAAAAAAATACCAAGCTTACTCATTGGATTATGTAGAAATAAATGAATTAAGCTTGCATACATGAAGAATGGTCACAAATCCTCCACCTCCACTTACCAATGAACATGTAGATGAAAACCTTGAGAATTGAGAAAATCAAGGGACAAGTAGTTAACCCTCTCAACAAGCACCTCCTTATCCTAAGAGGCTAGAGAAAACGAAAAACCTTCACTAATTCATAAAATGAACTTTTGGGATAACTCAAGAATCTATGTATAAAGATACATATCCTTCGAGATATTAAGGATGTCCCTATATACAATAAATTCACCAAGTATGTATTAAGAAATCTATGAGAAATAAGAAACACCACCCTATGATCAATGTTATATGGTAGCTTATTGACCATATGTTAGGCAAATTCTTTACCCCCAAACAATCGAATCCAAGGATCCCTGAAGTAGATGTATACATCAATAAGAATTTGATTAATAATACCTTAATAGACTCATGGGAAACAATTAATGTGATGACTAAAGACACAATGCTTAGATTTAACCTCCTCCTAATAGTTCACACATGCAAAGGATAACATCCGATGGTTGGTAAAAATAATGCATTTATTTCTAGCATGCATGCATCTTTCCATTATCAAGCTTATATTTCTAGTATACCCAACCACATGCATGCATCTATTTCTTGCATTAGGCTTCTGCACTGATTTATTGGCTCTAGAACAAAGTAAGTAGATCAACGGTTGTGCAAATACAAGATATTTCACCCAACTAAGAGAGTTGTTAAGACACACACCTAATGTCCTCCAACTAGCCGAAAAATCAGTTGTTAATTGAGAGGGAGTTTTAGAGGATGTATAGAATCAATTGACTCATGGGAGTACCCATCATACTTTATAGTTTTATAAACTAAAGAAAACTTAATGGGTACCCACTTATCCTGTTGATGTATATGTAACTTCGGAATGTATTTCATATATATTTATTGTACCCTTATTAGAGATGCATTATTCCTCTATAAGGAAGTGTCGTCATGTGGATTGACAAGTGTCGCAAGTGTGTGTACTTGCCGATGGGTTATTAGACCACCATGTGTGGGGTCGGCCCTGAAATATATATATTATATTGTGGATGTACCTAGCTAGACAAGTCGGCCCCATAAGGTCACTGGGCAAACATTTTAGTATAAATAGAGATCAAGAGATCTCAATTTAGATCATTTCAGAAAGTCATCTCTCTCTAACTCAGAAAGTGGCGCACTAGTGAGGAAGAGGAGCATCTGCTTCTAGGAGACTATCTCAAGTGTATTTTGGTTGTACTTTGGTTGAGCCATTGCTCTCTCTATCTCTGAGGAAGTTGTGGGGTTTTTCACCTTAGGGTTTTCCCCATGGAAACTCTGTGTCTCTTATCTCTCATGCTTTTGATTCTTGTGATGCTTGTCATTCTTATTGTGATTGTTATGCATTAATATACTATATATGTTATTCTCTCAGTGAAGATCCTAGAGTATTGTAAATTAATGCTCAAAATTTAACATGGTATCAGAGCTAACCTGAGAAGAAGACATTTTGTAGTGACGGAAACTTGAGTTTCTTGTTTATTGGGTTTCTCTCCATAGATTTTGGAAAAGCAGTATAGTAGATTGACTCTACTCATCAAGGAGAATCTATTTGTCCAATCAGAATTCAATTCTGAGCATTTTCAGATTTGGCCCTAAAAATTAGGGTTTTTACAAAAATAGGAATTTCTGAAATCTGAAGACGTAGCTGGAAGCTCCTTGCAAAAATCAAAGTTTAGAGCTTTGGATCGAGATTTTTGGCTGGGTAGATCTCCAGGAAACTCAAACCCTAATTCAGGGCTCTTCCCAGTGAACTCAGGAGGACAAAAAGGAAAATCTAAAGGGTAAATCTTTACTGATCTCAAATTCTGAATACACCAAGCTGATTAGCTCATCAAAGTGCATCTTTCTATCCTTTCAGAAAATTGAAATTCACATTTTGAATTTTTAGGGTTTTTCCGACAAACCCTAATCCGAGACCAGATCCAGTTTTCAGCATTTCAAATGGTAAGACCTGAATATTTTCTATTTCCATTTGAAGTACTCTTTAAGATGTCTCACCACACCAAGCTTGAGGATAAGCTTGAAGGAGCTGATAACTTCCGAGCTTGGAAGTATAGAATTGGGTTAATCTTGGAAGAGAATGAACTGGACTCATATGTAAAAGAAGACATCCCTATCCCAAAGGATGAAGAGGCTAAGGTATTGCATAAGAAAAACTTGGTCAAGGAAAAGAGAATCATTTCTAATTCTATCAAAGACCATCTCATACCCTATGTGTCTTCTCTAAAGACACCCAAGGAGATGTTTGACTCTTTGACCAAGCTATTTGAAGGGAAGAACATAAATTGGAAGATGACCCTGTGGAACCAATTGAAAGGAGTAAAGTTTCAGAATGGAGAAACCATTCAATCTTATTTTTCAAGGGTCTCCCAGATCAAGGAACAACTAGAAGCAGTGGATGAAATGGTGGAGAATGGTGAAGTGGTGATGACCACTCTAAATGGCCTACCTAGGTCATGGGATTTCCTTTATTCAAGAAATTTGTGCAAGGAAGAAGTTGATCTCCTTCAACAGATTGTAGGAAGAATGCTCTCAAGAAGAAGCTAGGCTTGTGGCCTGAGAAGAAAAGATGAGAAATGAAGATCAAGCTCTCACAGCACATGCCAGGAAAGGCAAGTCCAAGAAGGAATCATCTCATAACAGAAGATTCTCACACCACCATTATCATAAAGATAAGAAAGATCTCAGATGCTTCAATTGCAATGAGAAGGGACACTTTGCTTCAGATTGTCCCAAGAAGAAGAAAGACAACAACAACAACTTCAATAAGAAGAAGAAGAATAACAAAAGAAGACATCATGCTCATGCTGCCGAAGATGATGAACCCCCAAAGAAGAAGGCTAGGGCAGAAAGTGATAGTGATGATGACTCATCAAGCGAAGAAGAATATGTTCTAATTTCTGCTCTCACAGGTACTATCTCCCATGGTTGTAATGATTGGTTGATTGACAGTGGGACTTCCAAACAAATGACTGGGTTTAAGGAATCTTTTGTGAATCTATCTGAATATGAATCACCCCATAAGGTGAAACTTGGGGATGATTATCAATACCCAATCAAAGGAAGTGGTGAAGCCTCCTACAACCTAAATTCTGGAAAATATTTGAAGATGAAAGAAGTCCTTTATGTACCTGGGCTCAAGAAGAACTTGCTCTCCATCTATGCATTGGATGCAAAAGGTATGAGGGTTGCATTTGTGGATAGCCAAGTCCTAATGTGGCCAAAGGGAAAGAACATAGATGATGCAGAGTGATTGGAGAGAAAGAGGGAGGTTTGTATAAATTGAAGGGACAACCTGAACATGCCATGGTACATGAATCCATGGAGCCAAGTGAAATTTGGCATAGAAGATTTGCTCATATGCATTATAGGGCACTTCCAATTGCAAGCAAGGCTGTAGAGGGTCTTCCTGAAATCAAGACCAAACATGAAGGTGTTTGCAAAGGATTTGCAAAAGGTAAGAACATTAAGAAGGCTTTCCCAAGTAGTGAAAGCAAGGCAAAAGACATCCTGGAAATCATCCACTCAGATGTATGTGGTCCTATGTCATCCAGTTCTCTAAGTGGGTATGTTTACTATGTCTCATTTATTGATGACTTCTCCAGGAATACTTGGGTATACTTCTTGAAGAACAAAGATGAGGTGTTTGATAAATTCAAGGAATTCAAAACCTTAATGGAGAATCAAACTGACAAGAAGATCAAAACATTGAGATTCGACAATGGTGGAGAATTCACCTCAGGTGACTTCAAGAAGCTTTGTAGTGATTCAGGGATTAAGAGGGAATTGACTACTCCTTATAATCCTCAACATAATGGAGTTGCAGAAAGGAAGAACAGAACAATCATGGAAGCAGCAAGGGCAATGCTGCATGACCAGGATCTACCTATGCATCTATGGGCAGAAGCAGCTAGAACGACTGTATATGTGCAGAACAGAACACCCCACAAGATATTGGACAACAAGACACCAGAAGAGGTTTTTTCTGGTAAGAAACCTGAAGTCAACCATCTCAGAATATTTGGTTGTCCAGTATACACTCATGTCCCAAAGGAAAAGAAGACCAAACTAGATCCTTCAGGAAAGAAGGGTATCTTTGTGGGTTACAGTGAAAGCTCGAAGGCTTACAGAATATATTTTCCAGGGTTCAAGAATATTGATGTCAGCAAGGATGAATATAAGTTCAAGAACAGGTAATCCAGGAAGCAAAGATCAAGAGGGAGCACACTCCAGTAGCTCCTACAAGGATGCAGATTTTCAGAGGGAGTTGACCATCTTCCTACATTCCACAACAAAAAAGTGTAGAAGAAGCTACTTCAGCAACTCCCGCCAGGAAGCAAAGACTCAGAGGGAGTCCACCCAACAAACAAACAAAGATAAGTATTTCAATTATCATTTCTTGCCTATTTTGTTTGTTTAAATAATATTATGCTTATGTTCCTAGACTTAGGAGATGTATTGTGCATATTAGAATGATTGCATTAATGAACAGTATACTACTAATATGCATGTGATGGGTAAGTGGCCTATGGCACTGTACAACATTCCAATGCTACTTATCTAGAATGAAACCTCTTTGCTGACATGTTGGGAGTAGTGCAAACTCTTAACAATGTTCTGGTAGAGATTGGAAGGCATCTAGAAAGTTGTGGAACATGGATAAATGTTGTATTGAAGCATTGGCTAAGATAACTGCATGACTGCATGACATATTTCTTTATGTGTAAATAATTTGTTCTAAAAATTATGAGATGTTTCTAATCATGCAATTTAACTTGTTTTGTAGAAAAGACCATATATCTTCACCTACAAAAGAAGGACTACAACATTTGTTCTAGCAACAAAGATATCTATTAAAGATATTGAAGTTCCCAGGATCTAGGATGAAGAAATGGAATGCCATGATCCGTCGATCATGAAGATGATGTTTGGGATGGATTCGCAAGACCTGACAGGGAGTCACATGTGTGCAGATTGAAGAAAGCCTTGTATGGCTTGTAGCAAGCTCCCAGAACTTGGTGTGATACAAAGAGGAAGCTTGCTATTGAGTTCGATATGAAAGATTTGGGAATGATGCATTATTTCCTAGGTATGGAGGTGTGGCAGAGTGCAGGTGGGATCTTCCTTGGTCAAGGGAAGTACACATTAGATATCCTGAAGAGATTCAGGATGATGGATTGCAAGGCCATGGCCACACCTATGGCATCGAATCTGAAGCTTCTATGTGATGCTTCATCTGAGCCGGTTGATGTCTCTATGTATCGTCAGATGATTGGGTCCTTGATGTACCTGACGAACACGAGACCAGATATTTGCTTTGCGGTGAACACATTGAGTCAGTTCCTGACAGATCTGAGGAGTGTTCATCTGATTTTTGTAAAGCATGTTCTGAGGTACCTGAAGGGTACAGTGGATTATGGGCTCAAGTATGAGGCGAATCAAAAGTTTAACCTGCAGGGTTATGTTGATTCAGATTGGGCTGGCAGTGCTGTAGATAGGAAGAGCACATCTAGATGCTGCTTCAGTATGGGATCAGGTGTGATCTCTTGGTTTAGCAGGAAGCAGTCCTGCGTAGCACTGAGTACAGCTGAGGCAGAGTATGTTGCAGCCTGTTAAGCTAGTTGTGAGGCAGTATGGCTACGGAAGCTACTGTCTGAGTTATTTGATCTCCCGTTGGATGCTACTGGTATCTTTTGTGATAACCAGAGTTGTGTGAAGCTATCCAAGAACCTAGTGTTTCATGACAGGTCGAAACACATAGAGATCAAATATCACTATATCAGGGATATGGTGCAGAGAGGAGCTGTGAAGCTCCTGTATGTTGTGACGGACGAGCAGATTGTAGATGTGCTGACGAAGCCACTAGCCAGGGTGAAGTTCGAGTACTTCAGAGAGAGGCTTGGTGTTCTTTGGATTGATGACACTTCGAGGAAGAAGTGTGATGGACACATTTGCTGAAGCCATTCCAATCATGATGGAAGGAGGATCCTTCACATGGCTGTGGATGTAAGTGTTGGATGATGAGCATCAGGATGATGTTTTGGTTTCTGCTTTGTATGATCAGTTGGATCATTTTTATATGTATGTATGTTTGCATCATGTTGGATGCTGGATATGATCAGTTGGATCATTTATATGTATATGTATGTACGCATCATGCTGGATGCTGGATATGATCAGTTGGATCATTTATATGTATGTACACATCATGTTGGATGCTGGATATGATCGGTTGGATCATGTGTATGTATTTTGTATAAGCATCATGTTGGACGCTTGCACCATGTATCTGTATATGTATCAGGTGGATACATTGTATGATCAGGTAGATCATGTATGTTGATATGTATTAGGTATGATCAAGTGGATATGTATTTGTATTTGTATCAGGTGGATACACTGTATGATCAGGTGGATCATGTATGATGATATGTATCAGGTAGATACTTGGTATGCATCAGGTGGATGCATTGTATGATCATGGATGACGAGCTTCAGGATGTTGCTCCAGATGACATGCAGCAGGATGTTGCAGTGATGATGATCAGGATGATCATGTGTACATCAGGATGATGTATGGTGAGTATCAGGTTGATACTCTATGGCCGTGGAACAGGTTGTGCAGATAAGCATGTAATTTGTGCCTTGGGAGATTTGTAGATAGTCTTTCGAGGTTTTGCCTATGGCATGTAATTTGTACCCTGAGATATCTAGAAAATGCTCTTTCGAGGTTTTGCTTGGGAGGACATATAATTTGTGCCCTGGGAGATCTGCAGATAGTCTTTCAAGGTTTTTCCAATGGAATGTAATTTGTGCCCTGGGATATCTGGCAGATGCTCTTTCGAGGTTTTATCCTATGGCATGTAATTTGTGCCCTGGGAGATCCGATAGGTTGAGCTGTGTGCTTGTAATCAGTCTTGGGATGCTCTTTCGAGGTTTTGTGGTGACCACATGTAATTTGTGCCCTGGGAGATCCGATAGGTTGAGCCTTGTGCTCTTAATCAGTCCTGGGATGCTCTTTCGAGGTTTTGTGGTGACCACATGTAATTTGTGCCCTGGGAGATCTGATAGGTTGAGACTTGTGCTCGTAATCAGTCCTGGGATTTTCTTTCGAGGTTTTGTGGTGGGGTCACATGTAATAAGTCCTGGAAATCTAGACAGGATGAAAAAGGCCTCAGATGCTCTTTAGGGTTCTTTCTAGTCAAGAGATTCTTTTAAGGTTTTGTTACACACGTAATAAGTCCTGAGATTTCCACAGTATGGCCAGTGATGATGAAGACCTGTAGGTGGTGGGCCTACATCCAGTATGAAAAAGGACTGGATCTGTAGAACTTCCTATGACGAGTAGAGTCAGAGATTGGTTGAGATAGCAGCAGCAGTGACGATGATGATGACAATGATCCCGAGAAGAAGACTTGTCTAGCAGATCTGTGTCGAGAAAGACCTTCCTAGTTAAGAGGGAGTGTTGATGTATATGTAACTTCGGAATGTATTTCATATATATTTATTGTACTATTATTAAAGATGTGTTATTCCTCTATAAGGAAGTGTCGTCATGTGGATTGACAAGTGTCGCAAGTGTGTGTACTTGACAATGGGTTATTAGACCACCATGTGTGGGGTCGGCCCTAAAATATATATATTATATTGTGGATGTACCTAGCTAGACAAGTAGGCCCCATAAGGTCACTGGGAAAACAGGTTAGTATAAATAGAGATAAGGAGATATCTATTTAGATCATTTCGGAAAGTCATCTCTCTCTCACTCAGAAAGTGGTGCACTAGTGAGGAAGAGGATCATCTGCTTCTAGGAGACTATCTCAAGTGTATTTTGGTTGTACTTTGGTTGAGCCATTTCTCTCTCTATCTCTGAGGAAGTTGTGGGGTTTTTCACCTTAGGTTTTTCCCCATGGAAACTCTATGTCTCTTGTCTCTCATGCTTTTGATTCTTGTGATGCTTGTGATGCTTGTCATGCTTATTGTGATTGTTATGCATTGATATACTGTATATGTTATTCTCTCAGTGAAGATCCTAGAGTATTGTAAATTAATGCTCAAAATTTAACATATCCTAGGCATACCTGGCTATCCACAACTGATGCATATATAGGATGCATGATGGGGGGTATGGACATCACCAATGGACAGTCAAAGAAAATATTCACTCATTATCCCCTTGCAAAACCTTTCATTGATCTAGAGGCACCTTTATGGATAGGTCAAGAAGAAGGAGAGGATATATTTTCAACTACCATACATCCAATCCTCACCATAGAAACTACTCTTGCACTCAAGGACACTAATTAGGACATAGTCATTTCCAATTACATGCAAATTTTATACCCCGATTCTATTAAATTTCAAGAATAAAATGACAAAGCGTCAGAAGAGGAATACCATGATAGATCAAACTTGTTGGTAGAATTTGTTCTCTATTGAAATAGAACAACAAACAATAAAAACAATAGATATTTTACATAACAAAAATCTAAAAATCAATAGTTAATTAAATCTTGTCCAAGAACAACTACTGCTAGAAATGCTTGAGAACATAGTTTGAGCTTTGACTGGGACTATAAATATGTACAAAGAATCCATCTTGAAATTTCTACCCATAATATATACATCAAATATGATTCCTTTCCCATAAGATAACCTCAAAGTAGGATGAATCCAACATTAAAATACATAATGAAAACAAAAATGCAAAAACTTTTGGATGCTAATTTCAACCATCCTATTCTATGATAGTGAGTGGGTCTCACCTTTAGTCATTGTCCCTAATAAAGGAGGAAATCAGAGGATATCTATAGATTATATAGAACTCAACAAGTAATGACATTTCCCCTTGCCTTTGATTGATCAAGTATTAGATTCATTATATGGTAAAGTGTACTTTTCTTTCCTAGATGGGTTCAATGGGTATCATTAAATTCAAACTAGTCTTTAGGACCAATATAAGACAACATTTACTTATCCTTGGAGGAAATTTACATATAGTGTACTTCTATTTGGCCTATGCAATGCCGATTCAACCTTTCAAAGAGTTGTGTTAAGTATCTCTTCATATTTACTGCATGACAATGTTGAGATCTATATGGATGACTTTGCTACCTATGGAAATACATTTCAAGAATCCTTAAATGATTTATAGAATGTCTTTAAAGGATGTCATAAATGAACTTATCATTAAGCAATGAGAAATTCCCCATGCTCATGAGTGAAGGCATAGTCTTAGGACACCACATATATCATAATGGTATTCAAGTAGATTCACCCAAAGTAACTATCATTCAACACTTTCCATCAATACCAAAGCATACAAATGTTAGAATATTCTTAGAGCATGTAGGCTACTATAGAAGATTCATAAATGCTATTAACACGTTAGTAGAACCTTTGTTTACCCTACTCTTCAAGAATGCAGAATTCTATTGGTTGACACAATGTCAACAATCATTTGACAACATAAAATAAAAAATAACGCCAACCCTTGTTTTACAAGGCATAAGGTGGGATATCCCATTCCACATTCACATTGATGCCTCTAACAGATCCTCAAGGGAAATTCTTGGACAACAAGAAGACACAAAATCATTTGTTATTTATTACATAAGTAAAAATATGTTAGCAGCATAGCTAAACTACATGGTCATTGAAAATAGTTTATTGATGTTGTTTATTCAATCAATAAATTTAGAGATTACTTTACTGGTTATCTAATCTTTAGACATACTAGCCATTTAACCATCAAATACTGGATGAATAAAACTGATATTAAAGGCAATGCCATTATATGATTGTTGGTATTGTGGGAATTTGAGTTGAAAACATTGGATAAACTTGGTAAACAAATTTTTGTTGCATATTTTCTTTCAAGAGTAACACGTAATGCAAATGAATATATTGTTGATGCCTCCTTCCCAAATGAGAATCTCTTTGCAATATCACTACAAACCCCATGGCTTGTTGATATAGGAAATTACTTAGCTATAAGAAAATTTCCTCAACATTTTGGTTACAGAGAGTGATGCAAGATTACCAAGAAGAGTGCCACATACAAATGGATCAAGAGCTACCTATTCAGACTTGGACCAAATCAAATACTCAGTAATTACATAAGAGAATATGATGTCCATGACATAATGCATAATTATCATGATTAACCTTATGGATACCATTATGTTGCATATAAGATAGCTTACAAAGTTATTCAAGTAAGGTATCATTGGCTAACACTTACAGAGACAATTAAGCATATGTATCACATTGTGATGAGTGTTAGATAATAGAAATCATACAAAGAGATATGGAATGCCACTCCAACCAAAAAGATCAATGGATCCCTTTGAAAAGTGGGGCTTAGATTTTGTGGGACCCATAGAGCCACCATCCAGTCAAAAGGACCATATACTAGTTTCCATAGCCTATTTGACCAAATGGGTAGAAGTGAAGTCAATGAAAAATGACAAAGAGGAAAAGGTAGTAGAATTCCTCTATGAGATCATCTTTGCTAGATTTGAAGTGTCGAGGGAAATTTTCATAGATCAAGGACCTCATTCACTTCAATTATCATTGAGAATCTTATGAGTGTGTATAAGATTTAACACAACAAATCAATTACTTACCATCCTCAAGAAAATGGCCAAATGGAGGCAACAAACAAAGAGCTATATTAGAACATCCTAACAAAGATAGTCAAGCAACACAACATATTGGGAAAATAGGATTTAGATTTATAGAAATTGTGTGGGAATATAATACTACATGGAACAACACCACAAGATTCACACCCTATGTGTTAGTCTATGGAAATAAGTTTTTTTTGCCTATAAAGTTTGAAATTCAAACATTAAGGACAACCCTCCAACTAGAGATTCCTATGAAGTACAACAAGAAATATTACAATAGTTCAATGCACTAGATGAATATGGGCAGCAAGTTTTGTTCCACACTAAAATTATCCAATAACAAAGAAAAAAATGGCATGACAAATACATTAAAAAAAAGTATTCAAAGAAGGATATTTGACACTATTGTCTGCCTCAAGATTCAATGAATTTAAGGGAAAATTGAGGACAACATGGTTAGGTCCCTACCATATTGACACATACTATGGCAATGGGCTAGTGAAAATCATAACAATTGATGAAGAGAAAGTTCCTTTGTTGGTTACTCAAAATATATAAGAAGCCATTATCAAAAGAAGAACTCACTATCAAAATTAAAGGTCAACATCTAGGTCTAATTGAGAGCAACAATGCTTTGAAAATAGACTGATCATCTCAAAAATAAGGAAAAAATAAAAAGATCCTATGGTGAAAATCTCACTAAGGAACCTAGGATAGATATGTGCTTGAAAGCCTCCCCTGAGACAAGCCTAGGGATGTAGAATAAAATATAAAACAATTTCCTCATGGTGAAAACCTCTTTGAAGCACCGTGAAGTAGAACATTGGTGAAAACTAGCAATGGAACCAATGCCTTGATATAAAAAAAGGAAATAAGAAAAGCAACCATATTCTTGTTCATATTTCTATTCATTGTGGCATGCAGTTTAAGGTTACATAGCACAAGACAAAGCCTATTGAATAATCAAATGACATGTTCAAAAGGATTTGACCTATCTACATGTCCCCTACAAATTCTTCAATTCTTCTTGTTCAAGGCGAATTACAAGGGATAACAACTAACAAAGGTATGAATACTGAAGCTTTCCTATGCTTGTGAATAATCAAGTTGTACTCTTCAAAATTCAAAATGGTAGCCATTCCAATCCTTTATTTTATTGACTAATACTTATGGCAACAAGAACACACAAAATATAGAAACTCGGGCATACACAGAATCTCAAAGATCAAGAGTCATGAGCCCAACAAGGACATGACATTGCACCACATTGTGCATACAACAATAATCTTGAGCATAATGATTTGTTTGTCATTATGCGTTTGTATTCACATATGATGGTCCATTCAAACAATTGCATATATATTACTACCATGCATACAATTCAAGTTATATGTTTTCCAAGCATAATTTCAAGGGTTGCATTTTAGATCTTTAAATCATGGATTCAAGAAAAGGTTCAGCAATTAGAAACTCTACCCCCTAAGAGCTACCAACAAATCCATATCAAGGATACAAAAAAGATAAAGATCTACTATGAAAAGATCAATACATTGACATACATGCTTTAGTCAATCTCAAGCTTTTATTTTACTCTACATTACATAAACACAAAGTTTCTAGATTTACCAACATCAAAGGAAAGACACTCTAAGGTTAAAGGAAACAAAGTATAGATTTCAAGCTACCACAAAGAAAAGGTACTCTAGTATCTCATAAAGGGATATTTCCATCAAAAAACCATCCACTCTTCATTCATCATTTTTTATCACCAAATATTCCAAATTGGTATCTCTCTATATCTATACATATTCCAAACCTACAAAACATAAGTTAAAAACAAAGGATATTAAAAACAATGAATACATTTTCATCCTAAAAAGATGATCATCTGCCATTGATCATCATAAAATTGGGTCTATGCACAAGACCACAGGGGAAGAGACAAGCTCCAATTTAAAGAGATACCAAGGAAGCAATCTTGAAGTAAGAAATATGCAAACCACTCAAAAGTGGATGAACATACAAATTTCACAAAGTCAATGTTTCAAGTCAACTCCATAATTGTCATAAATACCACAACAGAGGATTTCCTATATGTTACCTAAAAAACTTGCACTATTCCACGATCGAAGATAAGTGGACCCAATTCAAGTATGATAGGAAAATATTAAAGGAAGTACACCCATTGTCACCTCGATGTAACCCCCTTAGTATTTAGTTTCTTCTCTCATGACCAAGGGAGGATCCCCGAAAATAAGTAATGATAGATATGCAATAGACAATAGGAGCCACTTCTATCCTGACAACACCTTCCGATTGTTATTAGACAAGATCGTAATGGAGTTAATGAAATATTTATACAATAAACCTTTAACCTTGGAATTATAGGATCACTTATGAATATGTAACTCAATTCTGCAATTTTCTGCAATAAAAACCAACAATATAAAAGTGGAGATATCTCCCAAATTGATCATTGAAAATAGGCAAACTTTACCTCCCAATGAACAGTTGTGAAGGGTGACCTATTCCTCCTAGGGTGCACTTGTTTTGATGGATGAAATACCTGATTTAGCACTGATTTAACCTACAGGTTTTCAACTTATCATAGTCAAATCAAACAAGAAAATTCCTTGGCCTTAAATCCCCCTAGGGTCCTCTTGGTGACCTTGGATTTGACCCAAATTTCTCATTTTGGGGGGATTTTTTGATATCTTCTCTATATCTGAAATATACTATTGCAATTAACAACTTCATAAAATAACAATCAAGATAATCTACGTTACAAAAGTTAAATGTTTTGGATTTTTGCGAAAATATGAAATTTTTAGGGTTTTTCACAATATATGATTTTTATTTTTTATTTTTGCATAATATAATAGAAAAATTTGATAAAAGAGATTCCAAGAGAATACGAGGGAAATAAATACCTAAGTCTCTTCCCTTCAAGGCCACTAAGAAATCGTAGTTAACGTTCCTCTCAAGAAGTGACAATCTTATTTTGATGAATTAAGGAAAAACCAAGAAACCCTAGGTTGTGTTGGTCTTGACCTAATTAGGAAAAAAGTGGTGCAAAAGGAATAACAAGAGAGAATCTCCAAGGAGGGATGTATCACTGACATGATAGATCTTTCATGCATAAAAAAATCTAATTTACTCTTGTTAGTTTTTCAAAATTTCAATCTGATCTATGATCTTAACTGAGAGAATAACATGTACATCATATCATATCTACAACATATCAATCATGGAAACAATAATGCAAGCACACAAGAGACACAAAGTTTACTTGGGGAAAACCATAAAGGTGAAAAACCCCAATAACTTCCTCAGAGATAGATAGAGCAAGGATACAACTCAAGCATAAGAGATAGACATCTCCTAGCAGCAGCTTCTCTTCCTCCACAAGTGCGCCACTCTCCAGAGAGTGTGAGAGAGAATATAATGATCAAATAGAGTGCCTCCCGCACTCTATTTATACTTGACTTGACTTGCCTAATAACCTTTACTAGGCCGGCCTCAACTTAACCACATAACACAATGCTGACTGGGCCGACACCCAATAGGGTGGTCTAATAACCCTTTGACCCACATGAATTATACAGGGCCGGCCCCAACAAGGTGGTCTAATAACCCATCAAGTATAAGTTACGACACTTACAATATAAATGACGACACTTCCGTATAGAGGAATAATAACATCTCTATAGGAATACAAACACTTCCATATAGAGGAATAATAACATCTCTATAGGAATACATATATGAAATACATTCCGAAGTTACATATACATCAACACTCCCTCTTAACTAGGAAGGTATTTCTCAACACAAGTATTCTAACACAGGTCTTCTTCTCTGGATCATCGTCACTGATGCATCATCCTCGAATCATCGTCATCGTCACTACTGCTACTATCTCAATCAATCTCTGAATCTACTCGTCATAGGAAGTTCTACAGAGCCAATCCTTTTTCATATTGGATGTAGGCCCACCACCTGCAGGTCTTCATTATCACTGGCCATACTGTGGAATCCTCAGGACTTATTACGTGAGTCAACAAAACCTCGAAAGAGCATCCCAGGACTGATTATGAGCACATAGCTCAACCTATCGGATTTCCCAGGACCTTTTACATGCTACTCCATAACCTATCCACGGCCACAGAGTATCATCCTGATACTCATGATCATTGTTCACGAAGCACAACCCAGATGCACATCACACAGCACTTACATCTACGCCATGGGAGAACACATCTACAACCATGCGAGAATGGCACAACACTTATATTGCAGCCATGGGAGAACACATCTACAACCATGCTCAAATGGCCCAGCACTTATATCGAAGCCATGGGAAAAATCATCTACAACCATGCTCGAATGGCCCTAGCACTTATATCCCAACCATGGGAGAACACATCTACAACCATGCTCGAATGGCCCAACACTTATATTGCAGCCATGGGAGAACACATCTACAACCATGCTCGAATGGCATTGGCAATTACATCACGACCATGGGAGAACACATCTTCCACCATGTCGGAAAATCCCAGAAATTACATCGCAACCATGGGAGAACACATCTACAACCATGTCCGAAAAGCTCATGTGCATATGTGTCTTCGGAACTCATCACACATAATCCAACTAATTATGTGTAATGTATCCATCTGATACATGTCATCACATATGATCATCCTGATCATCATCATAGCATCATCCTGATGCATATCATCCAGAGTATCATCCTGATACTCATCACACATGATCATCCTGATCATTGTCACTGCATCGTCCTGATGCATGTCATTGGGAGCAACATTCTGAAGCTCGTCATATATGATCATCTTGATCATACAATGCATCCACCTGATGCATACCAAGTATCTACCTAATACATATCATCATACATGATCCACTTGATCATACAATGTATCCACCTGATACATATACAGATACATGATCCATTTGATCATACAATGTATCCACCTGATACAGATACATGGTCCAAGCATCCAACATGATGCATATACAGAGCAATAACCGGAGCATCGTCCTGATGCTCATCATCCAACGCTTACATCCACAGCCATGGAAGGATCCTCCTGTCACCATGCTCGGAATGGCTCCTACAAATGTGTCCATCACTTCTTCTTCGAAGTGTCATCGAACTAAAGGACACCAGGCCTCTCTCTGAAGTACTCGAACTTCACTCTGGCTAGTGGCTTCGTTATCACATCTGCAATCTGCTCATCTATCGCAACATACAGGAGCTTCACTGCTCCTCTTTGCATCATATCCCTGATATAGTGATATTTGATATCTATGTGTTTCGACTTGTCATGGAACACTGGGTTCTCAGACAGCTTCACACAAATCTGGTTGTCACAAAAGATACCAGTAGCCTCCAGCGGGAGATCAAATAACTCAGACAGTAGATTCCGAAGCCATATTTCCTCACAACTAGCCGAACAGGATGCAACATACTTTGCCTCGATTGTACTCAGTGCTATGCAGGACTGCTTCCTGCTAAACCAAGAGATCACACCTGATCCCATACTAAAGCAACACCCAGATGTGCTCTTCCTATCTGTAGCACTGCCTGCCCAATCTGAATCAACATAACCCTACAGGTTAAACTTTTGATTTGCATCATACTTGAGCCCATAATCAACCGTACCCTTCAGGTAGCTCAGAATATGCTTTACAGCAACCAGGTGAACACTCCTCGGATCCGTCAGGAACTGGGTCAATGTGTTCACCACAAAGCAAATATCTGGTCTCGTGTTCGTTTGGTACATCAAGGACCCAATCATCAGACGATACATAGTGACATCAACCAGCTCAGATGAAGCATCACATATAAGCTTCAGGTTCGATTCCATAGGTGTGGCCATATCCTTGCAATCCATCATCCCGAACCTCTTCAGGATCTTTACTGCATACTTCCCTTGTCCAAGGAAGATTCCATCTGCACTCTGCCACACCTCCATGCCAAAAACAAATAGTGCATCATCCCTAAGTTCTTCATCTCGAACTTGGTAGCAAGCTTCCGCTGCGTGTCGACAATCAATCTATCTTCACCTGTAATAAACAGGTCATCCACATACAAAAGTAGTATCACTGGATTGCCTTCCTCAACCTTGTAGTAAATGTTGGAATCTGCTTTACTCTTGGTAAAGCCCAAACTTGGATAGAAAGCTATGTATCCTACCATACCAAGTTCTGCACATATATGACTCTGTGTCATGTGTCTCAGAACCAAGTTGCTGTTCCACATACACTTCTTCTTCAACTAAACCATTCAAGAAAGCTGTCTTGAAATCCATCTGGTGTATCTTCCACTTCATCATTGCAGCCAGAGCAAGTACCGATCTAATGGAAGTGTATCTGTCTACAGGAGCAAAAGTCTCTATGCTACCACCTGCAGCATGCTTGATCTTGTAGATCCTCTTGGAAGTCACTACAGACTCCCCTTCAGGTCTTGGGTTTGCATCCCAAACATCTTCATGATCGACTGGTACTCCTCGATCATGGCATTCTTCCCAGATCCTGGGAACTTAAATATCTTCATTATTTTCAATAGATAACTTTGTTGTTGAACAAATGTTGTAGTCCTTCTTTTGTTGGTGATGGTATACGATCTTTCCTGTAAAATTAGTCACAGCAGATCTAATGAACAAGTAAATCAATCGCAACAGATGAACATAGACAATATGGTGTAAAACTATGTAAAACATGCATAGTGCTGAACATCCCAATAAGGGTGAATACTTACAATACAATACAGTCTCAATAACTAAGCAATTCGAATTGACTAAGGAGGTCATTCGAATCACTGAATGGAGTAGCTTGACTCCAACTAGGAGTCCTCATCATCAATTAGTGGTGGTCATCAATGCACAAGAACCAGTCATCCAGGTGTCAATCTGAGTCTAACTGAGTGTAACATGTGTAACTGAAGTGTGTAGCACTGATATAGGGAAGTGGGCTCAGTGGAGGGTGCATGGGATGCTAACTAAAGTCAGAACAAGTCATCTCGTCAATCTGGAGGTCCAACGGAGTGAAACAGTCAGTTGGGAGTGAAACTAGCCTCAAATCAGGGAGAATCGGAGCTAACTGAAGTGGAACTGCAGTGGTAGGTGAAGAAGTGCACCCTTCTCTGGCAGTAGGTGAGAAGTGGGTGCCTTCCTAACTAGGAGGGATAATGAACTGATGTAAGAAGCTCCCGGGTGCGAGAATAAGGTGGCTAAGGTGCTGGAGGCATCAACCTGGTGACTGGGATGCATGCAAAGTGCATGCAAACCCTAGAATTTGCATGCAAACCCTAATTGCATGCAAGATCTTGAAAAAGATGATGTGGATATCCGAACACCCCCCCTCAAGCTAGACTATGACGTGCAAAAAATAATGTGGGGCCCTGGTAACTAAGACCAAAGGTCACCCCAATACAATAATCCAAAAAATGCTAAAAATAAACTAAGTGAGGAAAGAGGGAAAAACCAGTGGGAAGAAAGCCCCCCCTCAAGCTAAAGCATAATAATGGATCAATCTGTCTCCACCATGATGGAACTCACCCCCAACAGTGAACGGAGGTAAGAGAACTTCTTCTCAGTGAAGCTCTTGGTGAAGATGTCTACAATTTGCTCATCAGTAGGGCAATATTGCAGAATGATGGTGCGATCATGCACCAACTGTCGAATGTAATGCATATGAATCTCAATGTGTTTGGTCCTCTGCCGCTAAAATGGATCTGTGGAGATCTTGATAGCACTTTGATTGTCACAAAATAGGACAATCGAAGTAGTGCCACCAAAACCAAACTCGGAAAGAATACCCTACAACCAAACTGCCTGAATGTAGGCATTGAATGCCCCTTGATACTTTTCCTCTGCTGAAGAAAGTGCAATGGCTGCCTGTTTTTTGCTGGACCAGAAAAGAGCACCATGACCAATCATAAACATAACTAGAAGTGGACTTCCGATCAATGCTATCACCTACCCAATATGAATCAGTAAAACCAATGAAATCAAGCTCAGAATCTGCAGCATAATGTATGCCAAAATGTTTCATACCTTGCACATACTGCAAGATCCGCTTGGATGCTCACCAATGAAGCTCATGGGGCTGCTACATATACCTTGACACGGCACTCACGGCATATGAAATATTAGGCCTTGAGTGTGTCAAATAAAGTAGTGAACCAATCAACTATCGACACATACTGCAATTTGCAAGCGGTGTAGAATCTCCCTCCTCAAGACTGATTTCTGAGAGGAATGGGAATGGGGCTGCCTTACATTTAGCCATATTAAACTTCAATAACAGGTCAGAAGAATATTTTTTCTGAGATATAGTGATCCCATCAAAATTTTGAGCTATCTCCAAGCCCAAAAAATGAGTCAGCAAGCCCAAATCGCTCATGTCAAAAGCTAGATTTAAGGCAGTTTTTAGCTTGCTTATTGAAGTAAGAGTGTTACCAGTAATGAGAAGATCATCAACATAAAATAAAATAACCAACAAATTACCTTTAACTCATTGAAGATACACATTCAGATCAGATTTGCATCTTTGGAAATTCTGAGAAAGAAGGAAGGAGTTCATCTTTGCGTACCAAGCTCTTGGGGCTTGTTTTAACCCATACAAAGATTTCTTCAATCTGCAAAATAATGATGGATCTAATGTGTAGCCCTCTGGCTGCTGCATATATACCTCTTCAGCAAGGTCTCCATGTAGAAATGCACTCTTCACATCCATGTGGTGCACTTCCCAGTGTTTGGATGCGGAAATATCCAAAACAAGGCGGATGGAATCCATCTTTGCAACCGGTGCAAAGGTCTCAGTGTAGTCCACTCCTTGGACTTGGGAGAAACCTTTTGCCACCAACCTTTATTTTTATTTGATGATAGAGCCATTAGCAGCAACTTTTGTGCGGTAGACCCATTTACAGTTCACTAATTTTCTTATAGGTGGAAGAGAAACTAGCTCCCATGTATTGTTCTTTTGAAGAGAACTGTACTCTTCATCCATGGCACTTTGCCATCTCGGATCTCGGTGGGAAGAATAGTATGATGTGGGATCTGAACCAGTCATCAAATAACAAATCTCAGGAAGTAATGGATCAGAAATTGAAAGATCCATACCTGCTCTTTGAAAGTCTGCTCTTGTTCGTCTCGGATCAACAGGATTTCCAAGGTTCGAACCAGCAGATTGAAGAGTGTTTTGGGCCCACTTTGGTAACTGAGGAGGATCATAATGGTCGGATTCCGAACCTGATATGTCATGATCATCATGTGCTTCTAAAATATCATAAATATCAGAACTCATACCTTCATTATCGGTGCACGGATATTCTTCTGGTGAAGGCGGTGAAACGACAGTTTCTTCCTCGACTAGTTGCAATTCTTGAAGCGGTTCTTCAAATTGCACACTGCGCTCTATGAATATCTTTTTAGATCTGATATCCATGAGTTTATATGCTTTTGATTTTTCCCCATATCCTATCAGTATGCACTCAATACTTTGTGGATCCAAAGCTCGTCTCTTCTTGTAAGGAATTTTAGCCCATGCAGTAGAGCCAAAAACTCTCAAATTTGACACATCCGGTTTGTGACCAAAGAATGCTTCGAAAGGAGTCATACCTTTAACGGATGAATGTGGAACATGGTTCTGTATGTATGCAGCAACATTGATTTCTTCAACCCAAATATTTGCAGCCAAACCTTTTGATTCAATCATGCATGTAGCCATCTCTTTCAGTGACCGATTTTTCCTTTCCGCTACACCGTTCTGCTGGAGTGTGTAGGGAACTGTATGTTGGATCTGAATTCCGCTTTGGGCACAAAGTTGCAAAAAATCGGCCTTGATATATTCCCCACCATTATCAGATCTAAGAGCTTTGATATTTCTCTTAGTGGCAGTCTCAACAGAAGCCTTAAAATCCTTGAATTTTCCAAGCACTTCTGACTTGTTTTTTAGAAAAAATACCCATGTAAAGCGGGAAAAATCATCAATAAATGTCAAAACATACCTTGAACCATTTAATGACGTATGGGTTAGTGGACCACTGATATCAAAATGTATCATCCCCAACACTATAGAATCTCTGCTAGCTTTTCCGCGGTCGAATATGTGCTTGGGGTGCTTCCCAATAATGCAACCAGTGCATATTCCCTTCGAGAAACGGAGTTGTGGAAGACCATATACCATGGAATTGTTTGATAACAGCAGCAAATAATTATAATTAAGATTTTCAAATATTTCATTCCAAAGCCTACTAACCTCATTACCATGTGTGCGAAGAGCAGTGGGCTTTGCAAGCCGAATAAAGTGTGAAAACTCATAGCATTTTGCAGTGTGGTTCACCTTTTCGACTGCAACAAGTCTTCCACTTTTGATATCATAAATTTCAACTCTATTAGGGATGAATGTAACTTGCTTCGGTTCACTAGTGTGTGTCATTTGATACACAGAAAGAAGATTTGAAGCCAAGGAAGGCACATAGAGAACATTCTGAAAGCTTCCATGATCTACATGAATCATACCTTTTCCCTTTGAAGAAATTTTTGAGTCATCTCCCAAATGGATGGGGATGGAGCTGTTTGGATCGAATGAAGAAAAAGAATCAATATTTGCAGCCATATGATTCGATGCACCCGAATCTATCAAGAGAGTCGTGGGCTTCGAAACAGTTGCCATGAGTGCTTGTCCTCTTTCATGATCATCATTCCTATCCTTCTTCCTTACACCGTCAGGAAGAGTTATGTTGTTCTTTTCCAAAAGGAGGGCCATTTGATCTATAGTCTTCTTCATACATGAAATTTCAGAATGAAAGCCACAGTTGCAATAAGTACATTTAGATTTTTGGTTACCTTCTTTTCCCTTTTGCTTGAACTTCGAACTGGATGGTGCATCCGTTTGTTTTCCTTTCTCTCTTTGCTTGTGAGGTTCGAATTTGGGCTTCTCCTTCTTTTGCTTTCCTTTATCATTCGAGATCTTGGGTCCTTGAACATCTAGGGATGAATCTTTGGAGCTTATGGACCCCATTTGAATGAACTTATCATGCTCTTTTGTGATGGACTCAATGAAGGCATTCAAGGTAGGCATCTTCCAATTCGGGGTAGTTAGCCGGCCGGAATTGAAAGTAGAGACAAATACCAAATAATATTTACCAAGCTTGCTGAGAATGGAGAGGATCAATTGCTTATCCTCTTTGATAACTCCACTGTTCTTCAACTGCATGTTCAAGTTCTTGAATTTTGTGAAGAATTCATTAATGGTCTCAAAATTCTCAGGACTAAAGGCAATCAATTCATTCTCTAATTGAAAAGCCCTAAGCTCGTCCTGCTTGCCAAATAGTGTTTCAAGTTGCTCCCATATAGCTTTTGGAGTCTTCAATCCACTGAGATGGAAGTGAAGATCTTTAGAGATGGAGAGACAAAGAAGACCATAAGCTTCATCAAGCTTGTTGAACCACTTATACTATGAAACGAGAACTATATACTATGAACGAGAACTCTACCCATAAAAACGATGATTTTTGCAAAAAAAACACCAAAAACACCCCCCAAATAGAAAAGTGTTGATACCAGTATACACGTTTTTTTTTTAGGGTAAAAAATAGAGCCATGGACTAAACATCCCATATTGTTGTTTAACAAAACTTTAAAATCAACCTTAAATTGGAAAAACAAAAAAAACGAATGAAGAGATAAATTACAACTTTCTGCAAAATTGCATATTAAACAAAAAACAAATTTCTCTAATAATTTCACCATTATAACCATCTAAAAACAAAGAAATTATGATGCGATTCATAATGAGATAATATATTAGACCATACAAGAACACATGGTTCATATAAATATTCAAAAACTCCTCTAGAGTTTCAATTACAAAAATCATACTAGTAAAAAGCATCTAACTGCTTCTTCAAATTCATCCGTGGATTCTAACACCCCATCATCAAAAACTCCTCTAGAGTTTCAATTACAAAAATCATACTAATAAAAAGCATCTACACTACTTCTTCAAATTCATCCATGGATTCTGACACCCCATCAGAATCTACATTTTCTGCAGATGAAGGACTTGATGAAGATGTAGATGACCCATACTCTTCTCTATTATCAATGGGCGCACCATCTGAGTCTACATCTATGCCCATCACTTCAGATGTCATATTCCTTCGGGATCTACGGCTTGGTTTAACAGACTCCCATCTTGCAACTTCTGGCTGTGGCAACAACCTCTTGATAATCTCTATAATATTGGAGCGGAGAGTGTCTTTCTTTGTCAACTTGAAATCATAAACAAGTATATCAACTTCCTCTAATTTCAAGATGTCAATGCGGTGGCGATTTATTTTTTGACCCTTTCTGTTTCTCTTTCTGCAAACCTTTTTCTCAACCACCATCTCCACCTTGTACACACCATCAAATGGGTGTGTATCTGTTGCATACTAATGTAATTCTACTGATACTACTTCTTCATTTTCTTTATTGACCTTCATAGCTTTTGCAATCCAGAATGGATATTGACGCGGATCATCTGTAGCCAAAACTGCAATCATGCAACCCTCCTTGATATCTTGTACCGAGCCCCTGTAAAGGTCTTCCATCTCTCGACGCTTTGCGGATAATCTTCTAGAGCCAATATACATTTCTCTTTCCTCTACTTGAGAAAACTCAATAGCTTGAGGTTCAACATTTGTTACCTCGTTTTCATTTGATAAACTTTGTGGCCAAGCAAATGGAGTCTTCAAAAATATATCTCCATTTGTAGAGTTTGAAATTATGTCACTATGCTCCATGAAAAAAGACTCCCACCAAACGGAATCAACAACATCAAAGTACTCATATGTATCTTCAATAGACTTTTTGATTTCTTCCAAGCATTGAGAAGAATCAACATCTCTACTATGTCGCCTTGCATTATGAATCTCTGTAGATGATTGCAATAACAATAAATTTGAAGCATACATTTGACGACTTGGGATGAATTTCAAAAATGCCAAACCTGATGAAGGCCCCCATTCTGTGCTAGTTGAGTACTTCTTGCCCCACAATAGTGTTTTTCCATCAATCTTTTTTATACGAAATTGATGCTGAAAGCTAATGTCATTAAGTTTTTCAATGCACCTTTCCTCACCATGCAATCCAAACAGAATTCTTCACATGTCAACAGTTTCTTCCAATTTCTGTATAGTAGGATCTGGATGGTATGCTTTCCCTGTAATTTCAATCAACTATGGTAGGCTCCCGACTTTCTTCCTCCTCAATGTCCTTGCAAAATGGTTAAACATTTGATCAATATGATCATGTGTATGCCCAACAAGAAGGAACCCAACTTTTACCTTCTTAAAAATTCCCAACTCCACAAGCATGCTTAGATAACCAAACATGACCTGGTTTTTGTTTTCCCGGCTTTTGTTGTCCAATTGTAGATATAGAACTTCTGGAAGATCACCAGGCCAATGAGTAATGACATGGTGAATTATGCTGATGGTCAAATTTGCATCATTGTGAATATTTGGAGCTGTAAAGTAAACCCTTGGAATCATTTCACCATTAAAAACCATACACCCAACCAAGTGAAACTGAATAAAATTCTCCTCCTTTAAATTCTTTGGCACACGGACAAAATGTGGCAAGAGTGTTTTTTTCTGATCCATGCCATCAATTATCAAACCCATATACTTATGTGGAGCATCGTAACACTTCTTGCGATGTTTGTACAATTTTTTCCATTCATTTGATTGTTGATTGCGATGTTCTTATAGTGCATTGATTATGGAATCTACAAACAACATAACAAAAATATATTGTTAACTAGCTTCAATAATTGACATTTATCTATTTGTTTTTTTGTTTTGTAAACATACCTCTTTCTATCCCTTCTGATCTATCCCTTCTTTCTTTAAGAGAAGCACATGTACTACAGACCCCCATCCTTGACCTCTTTGGAATGCGGACGTTGTTGAACTTCTTTTTCCATACTCTTGTGAAATATGCATATCTGATGAAGTTGTCATTTCCTTGACCACCTTGAACATAATCCTTGTATAAGTTGTAGATTTCCTGCCTTGTGAAATTATCTGGAATGTGTATTGTTTCTCTATTTGGCATACTCTCTCCATGCTTGGAAAAGAAATCATGCATCCATGATATTGCAATGTGTGTTGATGGCCCAGTGATTCGTCCCTGATAATCGTCAGTGTAAAATGTAGGATCATTTTCTAGTCTTGTTTGGATTCTTGATAATCGAAGATTACCAATTGAGTGAATCCGTTTGAATGCCTTTCTACAAAGCATAATTCTTCCAACGTGATAATCATAGCCTGTCCTGGTAGAAATCATGCACCCCACTAAATATGAATTTTGCATGCTTTTGTTCATTGAAAGATACATCTTCCTTCTCTCCAAGACATAATTGTAGCCTAAACTTTTCAAACAACTTTTGTGGCAACACTCACTCAAAATCAAATGAGTAATGGAACTTGGACTTGTGAGAAATTCTTTCCTAGACCTTGTATAATTGGAATGCTTTGGATTGACATAAAAAGGTCTAGTCCTACACTTAATCCTGCTCTGCATTGGATTTTGTCGCTGGATCTCCTGGACCATTATGTCTGCAACAACATCCTCAGCAGGATGATTGCTTTCATTGTGATGCATATGACCCCCCTCATTGAAAATTTCATCACCAAATTCATTATGAAAATTATTGTCATGATCACTTGCTGCCAGATCAATGTGATCATCAACATTATTTGTGCCACTAAATTCTTCACTGAAAGGGAACTCTAGAGATTCAATATTCTCATCATTATTTCCTGTAAAATCCTTACTTGGAGGAGAATCACTGTCTTCATCATTAGTTCCTGTAACATCCTTACTCGGAGGAGAATCACTGTCTTCATCATTGGTGGCTTCATCATCAACAAAATGATCATCAGTGCCATTGAAATCCTCGCTCGGAGAGAAATCATCAACTGTTCCATTGAAATCTTCACTTGGAGGAAAATCATCATCAGTGCCACTGAAATCCTCGCTTGGATGATAGTCACCATCGTTTCCATCGAAATCCTCGCTTGGAGGTAAGTCATCATCGGTGCCATTGAAATCCTCGCTTGGAGGTAACTCATCATCGGTGCCATTGAAATCCTCGCTTGGAGGAAACTCATCATCTGTTCCATTGAAATCCTCGCTTGGAGGAAACTCATCATCGATGCCATTGAAATACTCGCTTGGAGGAAACTCATCATCTATTCCATTGAAATCTTCGTTGGGAGGAAACTCATCATCCGTTCCATTTAAATCCTTGCTTGGAGGAAACTCATTATCTATGCCATTCAAATCCTCGCTTGGAGGAAATTCATCATTTGTTCCATTGAAATCCTCGCTTTGAGGAAAATCATTTTCACCAGAATCATAATCCATCCCATTAAAATCCTCACTGGGACGAATATCATCATCAATCCCACAAAAATCCTTGCTGGGAGGAAAATCTTTGCTTGAAGGAAAATCATCGTTGGTGCCTTTAAAATCCTCGCTTTCAGGTAAATCATCATTGGTGCCTTGAAAATCCTCGCTGGGAGGAAAATTGTCATCATATTGTTTGTTGTCTTTAAGATCCCCACTTGGAGGAACCTCTTCATCATCATCACATTCTTTCTCTTCATTACTAGTGTCTTCAAAATCTTCATAACTAGGAAGTTCTCGAATAACATGCTTGATTACATTGCTTGCACTACCAGTATCTTGGCTAGATGAACTGTACATTTCTTCATTGACATTGGAATTTTCTTCAGATGAGTCCATGACTTCTCACTAAAAGATAGAATTATAGAAAAATCTGTATCGCACAACTGCAAAGAAATTTTACCACAGTCCTCACCAAAAAGTAGAATGGTGCAACTGTCGACTGACCGACAATCTTATAGCTATGAGAACGAAAATATCCCTCCAAAATATTCCCTCCAAAAATTCCCTCCAAAATTTTCGTTCAAAATTTTTCCTCCAAAATTTCCCTACAAAATTAAAGCACACATTCATATGATATTAAAAGAATTGAAATAATATAATAACTAATTACATATTTCTATCCAGACATTTAAGACTAATAAATTTTCTCACAACATTTTTTGTTCACAATTTGTAACAAAACAATGATTATTTTCATTTTTTTTACCGAACATTCATAACATTAGTAATTATTTAATTTTAACCTATCTTATATAAATTTAATAATAATGCAGTAATTACTTTCCTTTTTTATCCCACATTGGTAAAAAAGTAATGTTAAACTTACTCTACGCTAAATAAACATTTTAGATTTCCTACTATTCATCATCTATTTGGGAGCAATTTAGTAACACTTGCAAGGTTAGTAATTATTTTATTTTTTTATTAATTTAGTAATGATTGTTTTATGGCTTTATTAATTTAGTAATGTGTTTTATTGCTTTATTGATTTATTTTTTTAAATTTTTGTTTTTTTAACATTCTTAAGAATGGTAAAATTAAACCTAATCTATCTTATTAATATATGATTGTTTAGTCTTTGGAGCAATTCACGAAGATTTTCAAGAAGAACGGGAAGATTGCAGAGAGGAACTTCTAGCACATTCAACAGAGGAGGCTCTACCACTTTCCGGGTTAGTTTTATATTTTTTTTAAACGTTTTTTTTAAAATTCGTGTATTATTAATCGAGGCAAGGCTTGCCCCTTATTCCACAAGGCTTGCCCCTTATTCTAAGAATATTCGCTTTGGGTTTAAAATAGAAACTATTTTTTTTTTACCAAACCTACCCATGCCCCCTTCCTTATTTTTTCTTACCCTACGCCCATGTTCCAAATTTTTTTCATCTTCAACCCCGCCTCCCCACCCCCTTAAAAATATTAAAAATTAATTAAAATTGTTTTTTAAAAACCCTCACCTTCCCCCTCCTCCCGGGCACCTCGCTTGGGCACCAAAGGGCGGCCCGTCGATGCCCGGCATTGAGGGGGCCGTGAGGACCGCCCTTTGGTGCCCAAGCGGACGGAGGTCTGCCGCTTGGGGGCCAAAGGGCGGCCCTCACAGCGCCGTCGATGCTGGGCATCGACGATGGCCGTGAGGGCCGCCCTTTGGCGCCCAAGCGAGCGGACCTCTTGGGTGCCAAAGGGCGGCCTTCACGGCCGCCGTCGATGCCCCTCACGTCGCCGTCGATGCCGGGGGCATCGACGGTGGCCGTGAGGGCCACCCTTTGGCGCCCAAGCGAGCGTAACTCCGCTCACTTGGGTGCCAAAGGGAGGCCCTCACGGCCGCCGTCGATGCCCGGCATCGAAGGGGCCGTGAGGGGCGCCAAAGGGCGACCCACTCGCTTGGGCACCAAAGGGTGGCCGTCACGGCCCCGTCGATGCCAGGCATTGACGGCGGCCATGAGGGCCGCCCTTTGGCACCCAAGCGGGAAACCCGGGAGGAGGGGGAAGGGAAGAGTTATATTTGATTTTTTTTTAATTAATTCTATATTTTTTTTGGTAGTTTAAATATTTGGTTTTTAATTTTTATTGTATTGTCTTTTAAATTTTTTTTTAATTTTTATTAGTGGGGTTAGTTTTAATCTTTTTTAAAAAATTTGTATTATATGGCTAGGTGGGAGGGTTATTTTTAATTTGTTTTTAAATATTTTATTATATTGTTAAGGGGTTAGGGGGTAGGAGGTTAGTTTTAAATTTCTTTTTTAAAATTTTTATTATATATTTATGAGCTAGGTGTAGGTGTAATTTTTATTTTAAAATTAATTATTATGCTCGTTAGAGGGGTAGGGTGTAGGTTTACATTTTTTTTTTTTAAATTTCAAAACATAAAAAACAATGATTATGAAGATAAGAATATTTTTAAATTTTTTAAAACGCTTTTCAAATATAGTTTTTAGTAAATATTGATGTTGATTTTGTTTAGATTATAAATTTTTGTTGATTTATTTTAAAATTCTACATTTTGGATATAGGTACAATGGCATCAAGGCGGATATCTGTAAATGTTTCTAGATCAAGAGCAGCAATCATTGCATTGAAAAAAATAGTTGAGGCATCTGAGAATGTTGAGACTCAAGAGAGAGTTCTTAGCTTTGAGAATTAAGAATGAAGAATGCTAGAGAATGGAAACATGCAGCAGAAGAAGACAGAACATAGTATCATTGGCATCTGAAGGAAAAAAATCAAGGAAAACTAGAAAGCATTCTCTTATTTTGTTCTGCAGATCCATATATTCAAGCATATTACAATCTATTGGGATTGCTGAGAGATATATGTGTAGTGTCAGGTACAGATATTGTTTATGCACAGGTGAAACAAGCCAAGACCTTTGCAAAAATCCGATATGCTTTGAAGATTGCAAAATCTAATGTTCAAGAAAATTTCACAGATTTTTGTCAAGGGGTCATGGATGAAATTGAAAGCGGGAGAGTAAGTTTGAATATTGATATTATTCTTAAACTGGTTTTGTTATAACTTGGATATCACAATGTAATAGATTTAATACGATAATGTTTTTATTTTGCAGGATTTTTCCATTTCGATTTCAAAAAATTTGAATGGAATTTATTATACAGAGGTCGATCCTATGGATGTCATTACTGTCGCTATTCAAAAGGGACCATAAGCAAGGAAGAAAAAACAAGTGTTAAATGTTCAAACTGAAGAAGTACAAGCAGAAAGAGGAAAGAGCATCCGACAATCAAATCAGGTACCTAGAAGGGTTATATTTAAATCTTCATCTTGCCGAACTGAACATGATGAAATTGTTGCAAATGAGCTTGTTACTCCTGCTAGTAAGAGTAGCAAACAATCTCGTAAAATAAATATGGTTGAGAGTGCCTCGATTCCTGTTGAAGGCATTGTAGAGTTAGGAGGAACCCCTTCAAATCAAAAAAGGAGGAGATCTGTTGTTGCTGAAACCAACATTATTACTAAATCTGAGAGTGGAAATTCTGGTGGCAGTAGGGAAATCATTACTCCAGGTGCTGATTTAGTGGATGGCATTGTCAAGACAACACAAAATGCCATTCGAGATCGATTGCGGAGGGATAAGTTGGTTAACAATGGACATACATTTGAGTTGAATGTGAATCAACTTTATAAACCCATAGAAGGGAAAGATCACTTTAGAATTAGAAATCCACATCACTTGCATATTCACAACTTGAAAGCATTGATGAGGCACAGTCCCTATGCACATGTTGTTGACTACCTAGTCCTTGTTGACCCGGAAGTTGTTCCTAATAGAGATGAATTTGATGAAACAAGATGTTTTCATTACAAATATTATGTTCTTGGAGGGAATCATTCTGCAGAGGCAAGAAGAGAGTTGATGCAAGAATATCCCAATAACCCTATTTTTGAAATAGTTAAATGCATCATTTATGCTAGTTTAACAGATGTTGAAGCAAAGTTGTTGGCATGGGATCATAACACAGATAGTGAATATAGGTTGACAATGACATTTGTTCAAAGGGTGAGATTTATACACAGTGAATTTGTGCAAATATGTGGTGGGGAAAAATCTAGAGTTGATGGAAGTTTTCGGAGACAATGTTGTATGGAAATAGGTCTCCCTATTAAAGATGATATTATGCTACCAAAAAGTTCCAGAGGAAGTGATGCATTCAAGGAGGAAGTGATGCATTCAGGGCTGTAGATGCCTATTTCCAGTTGGCATTCAGAGTTGGGAAAACAAGGGATTTGATTGATGACATATTTAGCTTGTGGGAGAATATTGGCATAAAAAACCAAAAAGTGAAAAAAGGTAGAGTTGTTCCATGGAGTGGTGGTAAGGCGGGTCCTGACGTCAAGAATCTTCCAAAAGACATGACTATTACACCTTGGAGAACAATGCAAGGTGTGAAGGATGAAACATTAATAGCTACAATATTATCATGGGTAAAGTCAGGTGAATTATCCATGGAGGAAATGTGTAGAGAACTTGAGAAGTAAGTTGAGCATTTTTTTGAGTTTAACATTTTTGTTATGTTCTAGGTATTATGTTATATTATTATATATGATTGTAAACATAATTTATTGTTTCATTGTCTAGTCACAAGGTCTACATGAAAATACAAGAGGAGATGGTTAAAATGTTGAGTGAGAAGAGTTGGGATGATGTCAAATGCAACTATCCAGACTCAAGCTCGATGGAAAGTTTACAACAATATTTTGTTGCATTCAAGAAGGTATGTTGATCTATGATACATCCTATTTTATTTATTTTCTAGTTCAATTCATTTCTATTTTATTACTTATAGAGATCCTTTTCAGTTGAAGATGCCAAAGAGGGGTGGAGCTGGAGTACCGAAGTCTTTCAAAATCCATATCCAAAGAGCCAAAATAGAACGACAAAGGACACAATGTCTTGCAAATGTTGAACTTGATGATACACTTGATCATTATATTTGGAATGGGCTTGACACTATGTAATATAGAGTCATTTTAGGTAACTGTGCAGACATTGCAAATCTTGTTCCTAAAAAGGAGTACGCACTAGTGATTGCAAATATCCATCATGGATACAATATCCGAAACACTACTTATGATTGTGAGCCTTATACTTACCAATCATTCAGTAAAGTGGTTTCGAGATTTGTAGATGTCACAACATCACCACTATGGAGATTTGTTGTTTTCCATTCAGACACACAATTAGGGGGCTTGTTGACAGCCTTCAGGGGTAAAGGAAAAAAAAGGAAGCAACTTCATTGGTAATATATTTGCACTATATTATCAAAATTTTGAATTTATAAATCAATTATATTTATTGATAAGTTAATTAATTGTTTTATATTTTTGTTACAGGAAAAATCCTAATGTTCGTAGTTCAAGCAGAGATCCATTCCTGAGTGATGCTGAAAGCATACATGTTGTAAATTGGACACAGGAGGATGCTTATGAACCTCTTTTAATCAATGAAAAGAGAGGAGGAAAGCATAGTCAGATATTGAGTTATAATGCCGTGGTAAAAAAATTAACATATGAAGAAAGGGATTTGAAAGGAGTGACTGTAAACATCTATCAAAAGCCACAAGCATTGATTAATTATCTCATAGATACATTTTCAAGAGAAGGAGATTGGGTCTTATATTTGTTATCGGGTTCAGGTAAACTTTCTCATATTACATATGAAATAATATATCAAGTTTTATTGTATATTTTATCCTTCATTATTTTATTGTTTTAAAGTATGCTTCTTTATGCTATTTCACTTAACTTTAATTTTGTTTTTGGTGATTAGGTACAACAATAGCATGCTCCTTACAGAAAGGAAGAAATTGCATATCGATTGATAATGATCCACTCCAATGCAATTACATAAAACAAAGAATTAAGGCTATTCAAGTTCTTCCAGATGAACTGCAAGAAGTTGGTTTGAAGAAAGGAGAGTTTAGTGAAACACTTGTGGAAAAGATGTCAAAAGAGCCCCAACCACCGTTAGGAGGGGTGTTTGGAAAGGAGCACTTTGGGGATCTTGCATACATAGAAGACCCAATGGAAGAGGACATTGATGTCCCTGAGGAAAGTCAAGCTCCATAAAATTCCAATGTCGATGAAGAATTTGGCATGCATGATATTGTTGAATAGTTTTATGTTTTGAAGAAAATGTTAATTTTGACAATTTTTTGATCAGATATATTAGTAATGTTTTGACTTTCAGACTTTATTTTAGAAATAAAAATTCTAAATATAATGTTTTTAATATGTTTTTTACAAATAATTTGTATATTTTTTCTTGAATTTATGTGAGTCGTCACTTTTCGATAACTAATATGAAATATGATCATTTTTAGATAAAAATTCTCTGAAAATTCATTGAAAATGGTTTTAAATGTCTTTATTTTCTGGAATTATTTACAATTTTGTCAATAAAAATGCCTTATTTTGTACATAGAAATGTCTTATTTTATAGAAAAAATCGTAAAATGTATACGTTTTTCATTATAAATTGCTTTAAAATGTATGTTATTTTGTTAAATTTCAAAAAACACACTTGAAAATAGAAATTAAAAATATTTTACAACAAAGATAATTCAAAGGCCCCAAAAAATGTCTCAAAATGAAAATGTGTGATACTGGCATCAATCATTTTTGAAACGGGGGTAAAAATAGCTACTAAAATTAGGAGAGAGAAAAACAAGAACTGTGTCGAGTTCTCGTTTCATAGTATAAGTGGTTGTTGTAGTGTTTGGTTCTATCTGACAAGGTGTTTGGCTCCAATTCAAGACCAAGAGTGACTCGGTAGTAACCTTTTGAACATAATATGATCTCCATATCACCTTTCCAATCAAAATAATTGAATGGGGTGAGGATAGGCTTTGAAGAAGAGTATTCCATTGCTAGGAGCGAGTGCACACTGATGTAGAAAAGCTTGCAAGGGCAAAGTAGCGAATGCAATTGATGGAGACAATAACTTGCAAATCACAATAAAACCAAGAACAATGAGATCGAACAATCCACCCTTTTAGAGTTGCATCACACCTGGGATTGGAGATCAAGCAATGTTGAATGGGTCCAATGTATCAGATCCAGGATTTACGTGGAAACTCAAGCTTCTGGAGTGGTATTGGAAGTATTTTCAAGCTTTGCATGCACAGGAGCGAATTCCCTTGAGATCTTTCATGCCAAAACTTTTTTGTAATTTTTGAGCAAATTCACTCAAATCTTCTTGTAGAAACACCTGTAGAAAAGAGATCTTGTCCCTGCAATGGCTCTGATACCATGTAAAATTAGTCACAACAGATCTAATGAACAAGTAAATCAATCACAACAGATGAACATAGAAAATATGGTGTAAAACATGCATAATGCTCAATATCCCAATAAGGGTGAATAATTACAATACAATACAGTCTCAATAACTGAGCAATTAGAATTGACTAAGGAGGTCATTCGAACCACTGAATGGAGTATCTTGACTCCAACTAGGAGTCCTCATCATCAATCATTGGTGGTCATCAATGCTTAAGAACCAGTCATCCAGGTGTCAATCTGAGTCTAACTGAGTGTAACATGTGTAACTGAAGTGTGTAGCACTGATATAGGGAAGTGGGCTCAGTGGAGGGCGCATGGGAGGCTAACTGAAGTCAGAACAAGTCATCTAGTCAATCTGGAGGTCCAACCAAGTGAAACAATCAGTCGGGAGTGAAACTAGCCTCAAATCAGGGAGAATCGGAGCTAACTGAGTGTAACTGCAGTGGAACTGTAGTGGTAGGTGAAGAAGTGCGCCCTTCTCTGGAAGTAGGTGAGAAGTGGGCGCCTTCCTAACTAGGAGGGATAATGAACTGATGTAAGAAGCTCTCGGGTGCTAGAATAAGTTGGCTAAGTTGCTGGAGGCATCAACCTGGTGACTGGGATGCATGCAAAGTGCATGCAAACCCTAGAATTTGCATGCAAACCCTAATTGCGTGCAAGATCCTGAAAAATATGATGTGGATATCTGAACATTTCCTACACAACAAGTTTTCAGAACAAATTCTTACACATAAAGAAATATGTCATACAGTCATGCGATTATCTCAGCCAATGCTTCAATACAACATTATCCATATCCCGTAACTTTCTAGATGCCTTCCAATCTCTACCAGAACATTGTTAAGAGTGTGCACAACTCCCAACATGTCAGCAAAGAGGTTTCATTCTAGATAAGTAGCAATGGAATGTTGTACAGTGCCATAGGCCACTTACCCATGTATATTAGTAGTATACTGTTCATCAATGCAACTATTCTAATATGCATAATACACAACATAATTCTAGGAACATCAGTATATACATTATTGAACAGTATTATTTAAATAATAAAATATGCAAGGAATGATAATTCAAATACTTATCTTTGTTTGTTTGTTGGGTTGACTCCCTCTCAGTCTTTGCTTCTTTTCTGCAACTCCATTCTGATGTGGATTGAGAGAAGTGGTCAACTCCCTCTGAATATCTGCATCCTTGCAGAAACTACTGAAGTGTGCTCCTTCTTGATCTTTGCTTCCTTGTAAGAACAACTGGAGTGTGCTCCCTCTTGATCTTTGCTTCCTTGCAGGAACAACTGGAGTGTGCTCCCTCTTGATCTTTGCTTCCTGGATTACCTGTCCTTGAACTTATATCCATCCTTAATCACTATGCATGCTTATTAGTATCATCATTGTGTTATTCTCGAGGTCTCATACATAATCACACATTCATTAGTATAATATTAATACTATCAAAACACAATAATCTTAAACATGTATAGTCATGACCATTTCAAACACAAATAATAACATTAGTATTCAAGGTTTTAGGGAAGTCTTCTTTTACTCATGCATATTCTTATTTGATCATAGGACTCTTCCGGTTAGTTAAATCATCAATCAAGATAAGAGACATAATATGCATAAACCCTTGATTACTTACATTTCTAACTTTATGAATAAACATAACCAATCATACTAAGTATACTTATATAAGGAATCCTGACACAAGGTAAGATTCTAACTTGATATAGGAAAAACATACATGGATTACTATGTTAGCTAGTTATGTCTAACATACCTGCATGATGTCTTCTGGTTCTCTTCAATGACTTGTGCTAGTAACCTGCATGTCTCATAAGTTAACCATTGTAGAACCAAGTTATACATACCTCGTAAGTAGATCTTCTATGTGATCCATGACAATGGATGAATCTCTGTCTTCATGTCACCATGATCATATGTTCTTGAAGTAGAACATGATTTGTCTTTCTTAGTGTACCTTTTATGTTAGCGAACAACATAAACCTCATACAACATCACAATGCATTAGTACAATCATAAGTGTCAAAACCTTAATCAATAAATATCTTCTATTAAGGTGATACGACAAGTCTAGTAATTAATCAAGATTGTACTAACCGTAAAGATATGAAGACAAACATATCATAAACTTAACCATGAACAAAATTCGAAACATACCTGTCGAGATTGCTTGTAATCTTCTTATGTAAGGCCTTAGCCTCATCTCCCTCTGAAATAGGAACTTCTTTACTTATGCAGGTGACCAATCCATTCTCTTCTAGGATAAACCCAATCTACTTGATTTGCAAAAATTGGATCTGAAGCTGAATTAGGGTTTGTCAGAGAAACCCTAAAAATTCAAACTTTGAATTTCAAACTTTTGAAAGGATAGAAAGATGCGCCTTTCTGGGCTGGTCAAGCTGGTATACTCAGAATTTGAAAACTGCAAAGATTCACCCCTCGAAATTGCCTTTTAGATTTCTGGATTCACTAGGGAGGACCCTGAATTAGGGTTTGAGTTTCCCGGAGTTTCACCCAACCAAAAGATTTGATTCAAAGCTCTAAGATTCGATTTTTCTGAGGAGCTTCCAGCCATGGTCACATATTTCCAAAATTCCAATTTTTGCAGAAGCCCTAATTTTCCATCTTTCCGATCAAAGTCTCGAACTGGGGTTTGATCAAGCCCGGCCTTCTGCCCAACCAAAAAATATGATCTTGGTCTCTAAATTTCGATTTTGATGAGTAACATCTATCCGTGGTCTCCAATTACAAAAATTCCAACTTTCTCCGAAGCCCTAAATTCCGGAAGCCATGAATGAAGGTGCTAAAAAATAATTCTGTTTTGACAGAAATATGTACCTGAATTTTTCTAGTGTAACTCCAAACTTTTTGATCCAAAGGGTCTAAAAAATATTTCCGTGATATCCTGACCTGTCATATTTCCAACCCCACAGGTCAGACCTCAAATGGATTCTCTGAGAGAGAGTTATGCCAAGTGTCGCAACGTGACCTTTTTATGGGATAAAACAGGAGAGCGAACTTGTACGTCATGCCACGTGTCACTGGTTCAATTTCGGCCTCTGAAAAAGTTACCTGAGAAAGTACAGTCCATGCACTACCTATAACTTTTTACAAAATTTCATTTGGAGCTTCCTAGCCCAAGTTATGACCTTTTTTCCTAGGTCACCTGTTTATGACTCAGATCTGGAAGAGGCAGAAACCCTAGATTGTACAGATGATAAAACACAAAGTACAACGAATTAGAGGTTGTCCTTTGGAAAAAAGGTACATGGGTATCGTATCTTTTCCCTATACGATTTTCAGACCCTGAAACCTCGCCAAAATTTATTTATAGCGAAAGTGCTATGATGACTGGTGTTTGCTATATCAAGCCCTAGCTTCGCAAGTGCAACAAGTGTCATACATGCCATACCATGCCTTCTTTCAGGCTAGCTTTGATACCATGTTAGTTTTTCAGAATTTCAATATAATCTAGGATATTAATTGAGAGAATAACATGTACAATATATCATATCTACAGCATATCAATCATGGAAACAATAATGCAAGCACACAAGAGACACAAAGTTTACTCGGGGAAAACCATAAAGGTGAAAAACCCCAATAACTTCCTCAGAGATAGATAGAGCAATGATACAACCCAAGCATAAGAGATAGACATCTCCTAGCAACAGTTTCTCCTCCTCCACAAGTGCGCCACTCTCCAAAGAGTGAGAGAGAGAATAGAATGATCAAATAGAGTGCCTCACGCACTCTATTTATACTTGACTTGACTTGCGTAATAACCTTTACTAGGTCGGCCTCAACTTAACCACATTACACAATGCTGACTGGGCCGACACCCAATAGGGTGGTCTAATAACCCTTTGACCCACATGGCTGACCCCCAATAGGGTGGTCTAATAACCCTTTGACCCACATGACTTATACAGGGCCGACCCCAACAAGGTGGTCTAATAACCCATCAAGTATAAGTGATGACACTTACAATATAAATGACGACACTTCTGTATAGAGGAATAATAACATCTCTATAGGAATACAAACACTTCCATATAGAGGAATAATAACATCTCTATAGGAATACATATATGAAATACATTCCGAAGTTACATATACATAAACAACTCTTACCTTGGATGTCTCTGACAGTGTAAGAGAAAGAGAACTAGAGATATTACCACAAACGAAGAAAATGGGAGAAAAGAGTAACCTCCTAAAAATCCATTTCCTCAAAAACGCCTTGCAGGATTAACTATCAACCTTAAACACCAAGAAAATGCCACATTGAAGCTTCAATATTTCCAAGAAGAGAGTGCACACCACTATCCCAAGTAGACAAGAAGAAAAAGTGAAATGACTTTATTTGATCCCATGATCTTGTGTTAGAATGAGGAGGAGTTGCCTTATTTATATGTGACTTAGGCCAACTTAACCTCCTTTACAATTCTACCAACCTAAAATGTCTAAAATAGCTTAAAATGATTTTTCAATAAGCTTTTTAGGGTTTGTCACCCACAATTCAGGGACTAAACCTCATACAACATAAAATAATGATTAAATATGATGAATTGTTGCAACTTGGATGAAATGTTGAGCATGGTACGAAGGTGCCATTGTTATAATTTTAAATGCAATAAAGTAAAGGATCACTTAAATATATACAAGCATAGCATAAACACTAGTACACAACAATTTATCCTAGGAAACCCTCGTGGGGAAGAAAACCCAACAAAAATTCTTCAGTATAGATTCGTCAGAAAGTACCGATGTCAATCTCATACAATAACCCAAGAATAAGATGTCTTCAAAGAAACTACTATTATTTCCCAAGTGACTCGACTTTCTCTCTCTACTCATTCAAACTTGAGTGAATGAATGACATGAACAAATGAGGGTGACCCTCATATTTATACTAATAAAACAACTGACCTTTTTTCCTAACAGGGCCGACTTGACCTCTCAAACAGGGCCGACTTGTCTAGGATACAATAAAATATTATTTTCATGATTTTTCTGGATTCTTTTAGGATGACACAACTAGTAGGGTTTACATTGATTCTTTCAAAGGACTCTTACATGAATAAATACAACATAAATGATTTCTCAAGGAAGTAGAATACAAATAATCCAAATAATAATATCTTCCAAAGTTACATTCTTCAATACTCCCTCTTAACAAGGAAGGTATTCTTCAGGAACTGTCATCATCATCATCCCGCTACTGTAACTCTATACTCTGACCATTTAATTTTGACATCTCTTGAATCTATACATCACTAGAAGTTTTGAACAAGCAAGCCATCTAGTGGGTCCATCCCAGAAGCACACATTACGTCGCAACGGAGACCACCTGCATTACCTCATCACATGTCCAGATCATCTTGTGAGTGTATCCTAGGAGACTCAATTACGTCACCGACGTGACTACCTGCTAGCACGTTACATCTTATCATGTGGAGAACAACCCAGGATCATCATTACATCACCTAGTGACCACCCGCATCTTCACACATCTTGGAAACAAAAAACTCATGAGTGTATCCTAAGATACTCAATTATGTCGCCAAAGTGACTACCAGCTAACACGTCACATCACATGTGGAGAAAAACCCAATACCATCATTATGTCACCTAGTGACCACCTGGGTCTTAGCACATGTCGTGTTTCCCAACATTGCACAATAGTTAGGAGACTCAATTACGTCACAAATGTGACTACCTACTGCATCCTCACAAGTGTATTCGGGAGCATATATTATGTCTCTAAAGTGACCACCCACTACAACATAAAATCAAGTGGAGAGCCACCCAGGAGAACACATTACATCACCAAAGTGACCACCTGCATCTTCAACATGCTATGTGGCTCATCACTCCCTCTTTCGAGGAAACTCAATCTAGACAACTCCAATATTGTCCCCGAAGTACTCAAACTTCAGTCTCGACAGAGGCTTGATCAACACATCGGCTATCTTATCCTCTGTTGCTACATACTGGAGCCTTATTGATCCTCTCTGCACCATATCCCCGATATAGTGATATCTGATCTCGATGTGCTTCGACTCATCATGAAACATCGCGTTCTCAAACAACTTCACACAAATCTGGTTGTCACAGAAAATACAAGTCGCCTCTAAATCAAGATCGAACAATCCTGCAAGTAACTTGCAAATCCATACTGTCTCACAGTGAGCTGAACAAGCTGTCATGTAATCTTCTTCGGCTGTACTGAGTGCCACACTCGTCTTCTTCCTACTAAACTAGGATATCATACCTGATCCCAAAGTGGAGCAACACCCTGATGTGCTCTTCTTATCTGTGACACTACCATCCCAATCCACATCAACATAACCCTGTAGGTTAGTCTTCTGATCTGCCTCATATCTAAGGCCATAATCAATCGTACCCTTCAGGTAACTCAACACATGCTTTTCCGCAATTAGGTGAATGCCTCTTGGCTCTACCATGTACTGACTCAAATTGTTCATTGCAAAGCATATATCTAGCCTCGTGTTCATTAAGAACATTAACAAATCAATCATCTGCCTGTATATAGTGGAATCCACTATATCTGAAGAAGTATCACACAACAACTTCAAATTTGATGCCATCGGTGTATCCATGGCATTACAATCCAACATCCTGAATCGCTTCAGGATCTCCGCAACATATTTTCCTTGGCTAAGGAAAATATCATATGGACTCTACCACACCTCTAGAACTAAGAAATAGTGCATCATACCTAGGTCTTTCATCTCAAATTATATGGCGAGTTTCTTCTTCATTTCTGCAATGAGCTTCTCATCACCTGTCAGGAATAGGCCATCTACATGCAAAAGTAGTATCACTAGTTTCCCATCCTCAACCTTGATTAAGTAAAGGTTGGAATATGCTTTACTCTTGGTAAATCTCAAACTCGTCAGAAATCCGTTAATCCTTCCGCACCACGTCCCAGGTTCCTGTTTCAACTCGTACAAGGCCTTCTTCAATTTGCACACATGTGTATTCCTGTCATGTGTCTCAAATCTTAGAGGTTGCTCCACATACGCTTACTCCTCTACTATGCCATTCAGGAAGGCAATATTTTACGTCCATTTGGTGTACCTTCCACTTCACCACTGTCGCTATTGCAAGTAAATATCCGATTGAAGTGTATCTATCCACAGGAACAACAATGTCTCATCATAGTCGACTCCCTCTTTCTAAGAGAAACCATGAACCTTGCATTGCACTTCTGCAGTATGCTTGATTTTGTAAATTTGCTTGAAGGTTACTGTTGAACATTCATCACTTGTTCTTCACTTGTTCTTTGGAACAAGTATTATCACCCTTCTCTTGTAGGTCATAGAACATGATTTTCCTACAAGTCAAATTTAGTCATATGATTAGTAACATTCCATGTAATGACAAATTCTTATGCATAATGCACACAGCCATGTAACCAATGTATCTTAGCCAATGCTTCAAAGTAAAACTCATCCATATCCTGTATACACACTGTAACTATCTATATTCCTTCCATCTCTTCCAGAACATACTGTTAAGAGCATGCACTTCTCTCAACATGTTAGTAAAGAGGTTTCATCCTAGACTAGCTCCATCAAGGGCTCATGAGATGTTGTGTAGCACTATAGGACACTTACCCATAAAATGCACTACATGATCCCACTGCTAGTCAATCTTAGTCATATATAAATGCATAAAAGAAAATTGCATAAAATATCTACATGTAATTGTTATGAGCAATATTCTTAAAAAATACTTAGGAATTTAAATGATAGTAAATACTTATCTTTCATGTGTTTTGTAGCCTCCCTCTTCGTTTTTTCCTCCTTGCAGAAGTCATTGGATTTTCTAGAAGCATACTCTGCTCCATCATCTGATTCTAAAGACCTTGATATTCTTCTTTGTCTAGTCTAGAAATTTCTAAAGTCTTCATCCTTGGTCCTCATGTACTAGATTCAAGATCTCCTTTTGCTTAGAAATGGATTCTTCACTTATTTACATATGCCAACATATTTTGTCTGGATCTCAGGTAGACCAGTCACCATTTTTGCTTACAATCGGTAAATATTTGTAGTGTATATATATATATATATATATATAATACTTATGTGCCACAGTTCACTTGGTTCCATAGTGTCATGAACCAATGCTTGATCTGGTTGGCCTTTTAATTGTACAAGCCTCCCTCTTTCTCTCCAATTTCTATTGTATCATCAAAAGTTCAAGAGACATTCTTCATCACTTGAGGAATCTTCCATTTCTTTCTTCTTAACTAGTTCATCATCTTCTACAGCATGAGCATGATATATCTTCTTCTTTCCTTTCTTGTTATGGTATTTTATTATGGTGCAATCTCTTGCAAGATGTCCCTTTTCATAACAATTGTAACATCTGTAGTTTGAGTAGTCCTTATGATTTCTATGATTCTTTTGGAATCTTCTAGGATTATTGTGAGAGTGTTCTTCTTTCTTGCTCTTTTCCTTCTTTCTATGAGCTGATAAATCTTGATTATATTCTTCACCCATCTTCTCTTCTCTAGCTTCGATTCTGGCTTCCTCTTTAGCAATAATCTAGGACAAAACCACATCAATGATGAACTGAGTACTAGAAGCGATTACCTACATTGGAATGTAGCTATAATGATAGAAGAGATCATGGGCCTAGAAGCCCTTCAAACTCTTTCCATGGAGAACTGATTTTCTAAGAATCCCCTTATATCCATGCTTGGATTGACCTCAAGTATAAACTACCTTGATCATATACATGTTCTCCAAAAAATTTCTGCTTCCTCAAATATCTTTCAAAACTAGAAAGGAGATGTGCATAATGAGGTTGAAATTTTTTTTCCTTATTGCTCATAAACTTGTGTATCTTCTCTTCGTCATCAAACAAATTCCAATGTCCCATATTATCAGGTACAAATGGTCTAAACATTATTTCCATCTTTCCTTATTTTACAAGGTCTTCACACAGAGATAAGTTGGAAGACGAAACTACTAATGCATCTGCATGTTCGTTATGAGATCCGATGACCACTTTTAAAGGTATAAAAATGAAATCTTCCTTGTCTAGGTGGACTACATCCTTGTACCTTTCCAACCTTTCATTTTGCAGGGAATTTTCTTTTACTTGCATCATAATAAGGTTAGAGTCTCCAATAATATTTAACAATTTAATATCAGAAACATTAGCTAGCTCGAATCCATGCTAAGGATCCTACTACTTAACCATATTGTTAGTACCATCAAATTCTAAATGAAAAGAAAAATGAGAAGCATGATCACATGGGGAATTTAATATGATATTTGCACTCATACTTGATCGGGATTTGACCTCGTTGAATTTCACTATCCAAAACTTACCAGTAACTTATTGTTGTCCAAAACTCGCATCAGACCCTAAGAAACATGGCTGAGAATTCTAGCAGAAACCAACAATATGATAAGGTGATATCAGTTTGTCAACATCAACAACATATATCCCCATATGTATCCCTTTATTATTATAAATATTGAGAAAGCATGACTAGATTTCATCTTGAAAAATCTCATATGATATTGGTCTTCCAAGGTCTTCAAAATTTTCACTTTCCTCATTGGAAGAATCATAAGTGGGAACTCCCAGAAATTTCCAAGAATCCTCGCCCATATCATGCTCATCAAGACAATGTACATTATCACATCTGTGGTGATAATATTACCTAGAAAAACGATCCCCATACCTTTCATCCTCAAGAGAACAAAGAGATGCATCCACCATGTATTCATGATTCTTTTTAATAGAGGATGGATTTTCAAGAGTTTCTTCGATTTGTTATTAATCTACACAAAAAATTGACTCTGTAATATCCAAAAAATTTCATGGTGGGAAATTATTATAGGAATCTACCTCGGAACCTGTGTTCCCAAATGCTTAAAAACAATAGTCCCTATCCTTGAAGAGTCATAAATGGGAGGGACAAGAAAGCTCCAATAATCGTCATTTTCTTTGTCACGGACTAGAATCCTTCCATTTTATCTAATTAGGGATTATTGATCTTCATATGTTTCTTCTTCAAATTCTTTCTCTTGTCCTTCATCACATACATTTTGAACTTCACTTTCTGGAAAACCTTCATATTTATTTTAAAGAGTACTTCCTTCTTGGATCACAGGACTCGATATGTCATTGTCTTTAACTTCCTCAATAAAATATTGAACATAAGACTCTTCAATAATGGATCCCACATGAGATATTTCCAAGGGTTGATCTTCATCATTATCATCATTTGATAAGCTTGCAATGTCATCATCCATGGGATATCCAATATCCCGTTTGAAATGAGGATGCTATCTCTCACAAAAAAACTTGATAAATTCTTTGAGTGAGTGAACTCCTTTATTTGGAATCCCTTCTTACCATTCATATAGATCATCATCCATAAAGTCAAAAGAGAACATGAACATCTTTATCTTGACGTTTTCATTAACCACTTTTAATTATGAAATAACCTTCATTAATGACATAACATGCCAATATCATAAATCCCTATCTGGATAAAATTTCAAGATGCTTTTCTTCTAATCATTGTTATCTAGATCATAACCATGGATTTGATTAGGATATCTTGGGATTCCTGAGATATCCAATGGATCAAACCAATCCTGTACCCATGCCATATCATATTATTTATCAATGAACTAGAATGGTTCTCTTCCTTCAAGGGTAGTCCGAGACCTTGAACAATATTTTGCGCATAATAGAATATCTTGATCTCTAAAATAGTAGGTATCCATTGGTTAATGTTGTTGGAACACCAACCTTTCAAAAATACTTCCAAAATGGCCATAAAATATGTGATTATTCCTTTTCCCTGAGAGATGTATACCAGTTGAAGGCATAGCACTTGAAGCTATCCAAGAGGCAATTCATCACGTCATATTCGCAAAGGATGCCCTTTTCTAGTGTAAATTCACAAAAGGTGACAAGATAAGTTGAACTTGAATCTTCATCGCCTTAAAACTTTGGAATTTCCCACATAGCTATGTCTAGTTCATAATGAGTAGGAACCCAAATATTTGAAATATCCAAGGGGCCACGAACTTCACAAATCCCACATTGAGACTTATTAGCATAAATTTTTTCCATGTCATATAAACTAATCTTTAGTGGAGTCACCAAGATGAACTTATGTTATTCTCAACTAATGAATGTGCTCAACAATTGGCAATACTAGATGAGGGAATTTTTTTGAATCGTACTTCTTAGATTTGTTTTTTCTTCGGTGGAGTTGCTAGATAAGACCTTTCAATTATGTACTCAACAATAATATTACCAAAGTACAAAACGAAAACTTGCTTCAACCTTCTTACCAAAAATTTTGTTTGTGCCAAAGAGATAGGAAGTCGACCTAGGCACATGCCAAGATGTTGTACAATGATCTTTCTGTTGTCCCAACAATGGTACCAAAAAATGTTACCTAAAAAAATAGCACTCTTCCACGATTGAAGATAAGTGGACCCAATTCAAGTATGTGGACCCAAGTAGGGTATGTGGACCTAGTTAAAATATGTGGACCCAATATTATGATAAAAAACTCTTCAAAGAAGTAAAACCCATTGTCACCTTGATGTAACCCCATTCATATTTAGGTCCTACTCCTGGTACCACTCAAGGTTCCCTGAAAAGAAGTAAGGATAGACCTGTAATAGATGATAGAAACCACTTCTATCCCTACAACACCTTCCGATTGTTAGAAGACCAGTGCCTAATGGAGTTAATGAAATATGTATACAATAAAACTTTAACCTTTGAAGTATAGGATAAATTATGAATATGTATCTCACTAATGCGATTTTATGCAGTAAAAAAAATCAATAAAAAAGTGGAGATATGTCCCAAACTGACTGTAGAAAACATGCAAAATTTACCTCTCGATGACCAACAGTGAGGGACGCACCCATTCCTCCTAGGGTGAACTTGTTTTTATTGGTGAAATACCTGATTTAGTACTAATTTACCCTACAGGTTTGCAACTTACCGCAGTCAAAGAAAATTAAAAAATTCCTTGGCCTCAAATCCTCCTAGGTGACCTTGGGTTTGACCCAAATTTCTCTTTTTTTTGGATTTTTCAATATCTTGTCTAGATATGAAATATACTACTACAATTTACAACTTCAGAAAATAAAAATTAAGGTAATCTATGGCACAAAAAATAAATATTTTTGGATTTTTGTTAAAGTATGAAATTTTTAGGGTTTTTCAGATTATATGTTTTTTGTATTTTTTGCATAATATAATACATAAATTTTATAAAGAGATTCCAATTGAGATGAGGGAAATAAATACCTAAGTCTCTCCCTTCAAGTCCACTTAGGAATCGTGGTTAGCATTCCTTTCAAGAATTGACAATCCTATTTTGATGAATTAGGGAAAACCAAGAAAACTTAGGTTGTGTTGGTATTGACCTAATTAAGGAAAAAGAGTTGAAAAAGGCCTAACTATATATATCCTCTAAGGAGGGATGACTCACTCACAAGACAAATATTTCATGCATAAATCCCTAATTTACTCTTACCTTGGATGTCTTCGACAATGTAAGAGAAAGAGAATCAGAGATCTTACCACAAACAAAGAAAAAGGGAGAAAAGAGTAACCTCCTACGAATCCATTTCCTTAAACAAGCCTTCCAATATTAAGTATCAACCTCAAACACCAAGAAAATGTCACATTGAAGCTTCAATATTTCCAAGAAGAGAGTGTGCACCACTATCCCAAGTAGACAAGAAGAAAAAGTGAAATGACTTTATTTGATCGCATGATATTGTGTTAAAATGAGGATGAGTAGCCTTATTTATATGCGACTTAGGTAAAATTAACCTCCTTTACAATTTGACCAACCTAAAATGTCTAAAATAACTTAAAATGATTTTTCAATGAGTTCTTAGGGTTTGTCACCCACAAGATGGGGACTAAACCTCATACAACATAAAATAAAGATAAAACATGATGAATTGCTGCAACTTGGATTAAATGTTGAGAATGGGAGGAGGGTTTCATGCCCCATCTAACCCCAACACTGTGCTTTTTTAATTCCTCAACACCCTCCTCCCTTAGGTGGTATGGCTTCTTTAAAGGATGACATCGTCATCAATTTGGCTTGCTTTAGCCAAGAGGAGGGTCAATACATAGTAAAAGTAGGTCCAAGTGGGCATAATGAGGTGTGTTAAAATGGGTATGAAAAACCTTACACATGCAATAACCTTCTACAAAGCATAAACATGAATATCGATGGGAGCCCCTAAGCCATGTTTCCAAATGGAGTCATCGCAAGAAGCACCAAACACCAACCCAAGGCACAAATGGCCCAGCGTGACGGGGGACTTTTTCCCATCAAGGGGTGGTCAACAATGCCACTAATCCAACACTTCCTAGAATGAAAACCAAGAGGACCTGTCCTAACCAGACCACGGGTCTTGAGCGCTGCCAAACCAACACTCACATAAATCAAGGCCAAACATGGAAATTACATAGACAAAAGATCCCTCCTCTTTGGAAATCTGGTATGGCATAATGCAGAGTATCTGTAGTGTAACACTATCAATGAATACTACCTAGAGATCAAGATGTAATCATCACCAAATCTATCCAAAAGGCATACCTTTCTATGTACAACACTATACAAAAAACGAAAAACATAATATAATTTCATAATCATACAACTTTCCCTTAATGTCCATCGATCATAGAATAAACATACATCATCATGTAGAAAAAATCAAGAGTGACTGCAATTCTAGGATCAACATATATGCATGAATCAAATATTTCAAAGAAGTTGAATAGAGTATTGGTGAACTACCTTTGATGAACAAAAATAGAATGCAATAATTAAGACCAAATTCAATCTCCAAGTGTAAATAGTGAACAAAGTATTAATGAATACCACAAAGTAAAACCATTCATAATAGTGAGTTTCACTTACACGATTTTGAAATATTCCTTCAAAATCAACAACTCAACAATTACATGATCCCATTCATTTCACTCAATCCACTTATCCATACCATTCATTCCATACCTTCCATACACACTTCATTTATTCCAACACATCAATATATTAATTTATGCCATTATACATACACCTACATGAGACTATAGAGGTGTCAAGCTACAAATTTTTCCTAACAAAAGTTCCTATAGCAATATGCACCTACAAACATCTAGAGCAAAATTTCATACAAGGGTATGCACCTACACGCAACTACAAAAAAGGAGCACTACAAGAATATGCACCAACATGAAACTATGGAAAAAGAGTGTTACAAGAATATGCACCAATATGTACATACAATCAACTTTAGGAGATGAGTGTTACATGAATACAACCTATAGAATGTTATAGGAAACAAACCTTCAACCTAAATATCCCAAATTAATCAATTCAAACATATGGGATTACTATCGGAGATAGCATAACTCAATATTTTGGCTCCCAATTTATATGCAAGCACATGACTACATCACTTCAAGGATCCTAAAATCCATCAATTCGGCATGCAAAATCATTCACACAATTCAAATCTTTCACATTCAAACATCACATTTCTTTCAATTAGAAGGTATTCCACATATACTAATTTTAAGCAATTATAATTTTTTTATATGCATTTCATGTCACTAAACCTCTATCTATCGATCACCCTAACTTATCTCTACCAATTACCCTAAATCCTTGTCAGCATGGATGTTGAAATTGGGGGGAACAACTTTGTGTAATTTTTATGATGACACAAAATAAATAGTACACGGTAACTCCATATTAGCTTCAATCATTAGAATGAAAGGTGAGGGTCACATTAAGAAAAAACCATAATCATGCCAATAAAAAGACCACTAAAATTCATCAAACAAACTGAAATTTGAATTGTTATGATACCATATTAGAGGAAGAAGAGAGAAGTCGAAGTTTGAAGTCTAACCCCAATATAAGTGAAAATAATTTGAGTTATGAAAATTTTAATTTTTGATAGGACCCAACTCTAACACCAAGTTAAGGACAATATTTTGAGTGTCCTGAAGTGACGTACTCTGAGTTTTGTTGAAAAAATTCTAGGTTTCCCAAGAAGAAGCTTGAATTTTTAAAAACCCCAAGTTTGATAAAGAACAAGACTTGCAAGAAGAATCGTAAATAGAGAGTAGAAACTAAGGAAATCCTAACACTATAGCTATGGAAAAAGGTAAGTGACTTGGCTTGAGATTTTTTTTTTCTTCTTAGAAATGAATCTACTAAAAAAATGATTGAGCATAAATAATAATATTACTTAGACTTAGTAAATTGTTTTTCCCTTTATGAGTAAAAGGATGGATTAAAGTCATACATATGGTCATTCTAAGACAAAGGTTTTTTCTTATACCATCAGTCAAATAGTAGTGTGGGCTTGATCAATTGATAATAATGTGGGATAACTACAATAGAAGAGATCCTACATATTGCTCTAAACTATATGAAAACTCAGAATTGGTTTAAGTGTTCCATAAATCCAACGGGTTGGAATACTTCAACTAACTTGAAGATTTGATGATAATGTTGCCTTAGAATTAACACAAAATTTCCACAATTTGGAGGAACACGAATATTCAACCATAATCAAGGGTCTGTGAATTCAACTCAATGAACCAATATTGTTGAGGGTAACTGTTTGGTTTCCATGTTATAAAGAAGAAAGATAACTAGCTGTATTTGCAAAAAAAAAAATCTTGGGCCTTATGAAAAATGGAAGAAACAAATAATGGTGTTAAGAGGGAAACCCTACCATCACCATGGGATGAGGTGGCTCTTTATCACATGAAATATATAACTTGTGAGGATATGAAAATCATTGTATATGAATTTCACTGTAGTCTATTGAATTAACTAATGCATTTTATTATTATTATCCATAAATGAACCTGAGTAACCCTTGCTATTTGTTGCAATCTATGTGGTACATGAGTTCAAGGATGCAAAAAGTAATGGATGTATTATCCCACCATGTTCTAATAAAATTAATTATGTGTGATTCCTTGGAAAAAAATAATCCAAAAGCCTTGGAATACATTCCTAATCATGAGTAGGAATAAATACTTAGCTCTACAAGTTATTTCAAGCCAAGATGCAAACCCTACAATACAATCTAGAAAGCAGAATAAAACTAGGGACAGAGCAAGTGTGAGTAAGAAGATAAGGACACAGGAAAATAAAAACATAAGAAGCAAAAAATTAGGTGCCTACTAGAATAGAGGATCAAGACAGATATATTGTTGCTACTTTAGTTCATATGGGGAGACCTCAAACCAATCCACTCAAAAGCATTATAGGAAACCCATCATGGAAACATAAAGTATAAGTCACAAGGGTAAGGACATGATCCCAAGCAGTAAGAAAATTAGCAATTGTCCAACAAAACCTTTCCATAGCCATTGAGTAATATATATCTTGAAGCCCAACAAACAACATTGAAGACTCCCATGAGATGACTTATGCCAAGAAGAATGAAGATAGAATCAAAGACCTCATGGCCTGACTAGAAGAAGCTAGGGTAGAGACTCTAAGGTGGAGAACAATTTCAAAGGATACACATGAACTAGAATCACATCCCCAGAAGGTTCCCTACCAAAATATGAACATCAAATTGTAGATTTGCAAGAGAAGTTCCAAATCCATAGGATACAACAATTGGATGATAGGAATAACTAGAAAGTGAAAATGAGGAATTGAAGAGACAATTGAGCATTAGGGGAATTTTGAGGTCTAAAATGGGCCTCATAAGAGACATAATAAAATATTATGAGTTAGTCATTTTGTGGGGAAGATATAGTTACAACTCACCTTTTGCACCAAAATCTATGTCATTGTGGTTAAATTAAAATGAAAAGTTGTCTAGAAATCAAATTAATAAAAAACTTCATTGATGCGAATAAGAATAAAAAAATGTGACTATAAAAGTAAGTTTAATTTCAAAATTTCCCTTAAAACAGTTAATGCCTTTGTCCTTAAACAACTAATACATTAAAATAACATCTAAACATAAATTCATAACTTTTGATCATATGATATATTATTAATTTAAATCTAAATCACTTAATATCTTAAGTAATTAAAATCACATAATAATATATAATTAAAATATTAAATAAAAATCAAATACCTATTATTATTATACAAAATAAAATGTAAGATACAAGATATAAAAGATATAATTTAAACCAATATATGAACGTACCTTCCACGTGATAATATATATAATATATAATATAATAAATAAGAATAAAACATAAATTATAAACGTTCCAAGTGATGTGATATAACATATTCTATATGATCGAATATATACTATATAAGCCATAATATAAGCATGCCATAAGTTATTAGGGTTTCTCTATGGAGGTTAGGGCTTCATGGAAGTACAACTTCAGGGTCTAGCTAGCTGGCCATATGGAGATGGAGATGGATGTACAATTGGTAGATTATTTAGATGACACATTGAAAAAAGAAGAGATATTCATAGGTGATGATGAGATTCACTCCTGCAGGAGTCTTGACGAGGGAAGCATCGTAGCACTTGAGGGTTTAGATCCCTCGCGCGAGCGGGAAATCACATAGGACAACGAATCATTTGATCATGCTTATAGATCTAAATTCATTGTAGATGAGTGGATGCATTCATATCTCACTTTAGAGGTGGTGGGTGCTTGTGCAAATACTGACGAGACAACTAGGTTCATGTGCTGAGGATCAAATGAATCCTCTTTTTCTCTTCTCTCTCTTCTTGCTTCTCAAACTTGCACAAGTAGGTTGGAATTATTGGATTTGTGTGTTACCGGCTTTAGGCGACAGATCCTCCCATACATAAGAAATTTTTTTTTTATGGTATAGGGGTGGAGGCATCTCATTGGTCTTGGGAAAGGATACCCCATTGATGGAAATCCCTAATCTTGTAGGCCACAATTTAGTAGGTAAATTATGTGGTCGTAGAGTAGGGTATGCTCAATTGGAGGAATATGTCAAGGAGAATTGGAATCCACTCATTGAATATTTCTAGGTCATAAATATCCTCACTTGTGGATGGATGAGATTTGGTTTTAAGATGGGGAGGGAGGCACATAAGATACTTCATCGATGTTGGATGTATGAGAAATTTATGTTAGTGTTGAAAGAGTGGCACCCTCTCTTTGATACAAGGAAAGAATTCATGAAAATCGCTCATGTGTGGGTCAAGCTTCCATTTTTGTTGCTCGAGTTTTGGACTTCAGAAGGGTTCCAGGAAATAAGAAACGTGATCGGTAGGTTTGTGGTTGTTGACGAAGGTATTTTACTCTCGAAGTCGAGGAATTTTTCATGCATATTGGTTGAAGTTGATATAAGATTGGGGTTATACAAATCCTTAGATATGGTAACTGGTGAGTGATCATGTACCTACTATTTCAATTATTTGGAAGTATCGTTTCAGTGTATGAGATGCCATATATATGGCCATGTCCTTATGGATTGTTCGCGATTTTATACGAAGCATGTCTAGAGGAAAAAGGAGGTGTCTGGAGGATCTTCGTTAGTTGTGCAGCTTGAGAAAAGGCAGTGAGAAAATGCTCCAGGGAATATTCAAGTGGAAGATCAAGTGATGGGTATTGATGCCTTGGGGGGTTCAAAGGCTTTATCAAATGAAATGGTGCTTGGGGAATTAAAAATTACTTTGGATTCACTTCCAGCACAACATTAACAAGTTATTTTTCAGGATCTATTTGGGGATCTTGATATGTCACATAGTCAGTTTGATAACTTGGAGTGAAAGTGGAGGTACTCACAGTCGGTTCCTCTAAGGTAATATTATGTGGTGACTCTATTCCTCAACATCAATTGTTGTTAGACTCTAACCCTAATATGATTATGTAAATTAAGCTTGTGGATATTCTCATCTCCTTATCTTTGGGTGAGGGATTTGGTAGAAGGTTGAAAAATGAATTGGAGCTTTTTGTGGTTTCCCTCTCGAATGAGGAAGACTCACAACTTGAAATAAATCCACAATGGTCCTCATCCAATCATACCTCATCAAGCAATGGAATGGATCCTTATATGTTAAGATTTAGGGTGAATACCTCTCAAATTATATGGGGATTGGGGGTGGATGACCCAAAAGTGGGTGTCAAAAGATGGTAGGAAGTATGCTATTCACCTTGTAAAGGAGAAAGCCAGAACATAAATAAGCCAAGGACATCAAATTAGAATAAATGGGGTTCTTAAAGTAGAGAAATCCCCTACCAACAATGAATAATGAAGATATTATCATTGAATGTGAACGTCCTAAGAGGGTAGGAAAAAATTCCATCCCTCAAATGATTGGTAGTTCAAGAGAAGATGGACGTAATTTTTCCGCAAAAGACTAGAAAAAGGTGCATTAGTGATCCCTTAGTTGCTAAAATTATTTCCTTTGTGGTGTTTTTTTGGTTTAGACTCGGAGGGCCACTCTAGAGGTAAAATAATATGCATGAATCCGAAATTGCTCCCACATAATTCTTTTGTTGTACATTTGAGCCTTTGTGTGGAGGCATTTTGTAATGAACTTGACAACACCTATTATTTCTTGAATACTTATGGAGAATACGAAGACATGAAATCCTTATGGGATTCATTATGTGGTCTTAATTGTCTTAGAGTTTCTATTTTGCTAATAAGGGGTGATCTCAACCTCACTTTGAGCAATGACGAGACATGAGGGAGGTAAGCTCAGGAATATTGACTAAGTTTGTTCTTCAATGCAAAATTTGAGGATGCAGGATGGATTGATGTGGGTTCATTACAAGTTTGTCCTACTTGGAGTAATAAAATAGGTGGAGAGGATGCTATATCAAAGCAAATAAATCATTTTATCATGTTGTCCACAATTATGGAGCATTTTGTTTGTCTAAGGTTGTGGGTATGGTGTCGATATTTATATGATGATCATTGTTTGATATTCCTAGAGTTTGGGATAAAGAAAAACAAACTAGGGCTTCCTTTTAAATTTAATTCAAGTTGGGGGGGGGGGTAGGAGGAAATTCATAATATGGTAAAGGAATCTTGTATTCAGTCCAAGAGGTGGGTGTAATGAACCCAAATAAGATTTAGGCACATTAACTAAAAAATTGACCAACTAGTATTAGAATCCACATATTTTCTCCAAACACAACAAGATCTTTTTTAAATTTTCCAAGTAGGGGTTCAAGGGAATCTATAGAATCTAAGAAACCAACTCACACATAGGAATATTTACATGTTTGGCTCAATTGATTTTGCTTCGACAGTTTTCACTTTCAGGATGCATCACACCTAGGCAGACCATTTGGGAAAGCCAAATGACTGGAGACAATTTCCCCAAGAATTATGTGGAAATCCTTCCGCTTCTGGTGCAGTAATGGAAGAAACTAAAATATTAGGGACTAATATTAATATAATAACACTTATACCACTCATTGAATTCAAAACAATGGAAATCTAGAGGTTAGACTCAAAACTAGATGCTCAATTGCAAAGATTTGGCTACCGAAACTATTTTCTTGCTAGAATTCCAACCACTACTAAAATATTTTGAATTCATTTACTAGCACTTGGAATTGACCCTAACGCCCCCAAAATGAGACAGATTAGCCACATACTGACTCAAGGAAGCATCTACAGCTGAATTAGAACATAAAAAACAATACACTGATGGAAGATTTATACAAGAGATTTAACAGTGACACATAGACATGAATATACTGGAAAATCATGCTGAGATTTTATTAAGTATGGATGGACACATGCTGAAAATTCATGGCTGTATTAGCATATGCAAATTACAATAAATTATGATATGATATGAGCCACATGGCTCAAAATAATTACAAAGAAGAGAGGATAGAATGCTTCTCCGGAAGTGATTTCTTCTTCTCAATTCTTGAACTCCCAAGCATTAACTCAACCCAAGCTTGAGATCAGACCTGCAAATTACATGAGAATCCTGTAATTATTCTCAATGAGAAAGGCTGAATGCCTTCCTCCTCAAGGTCTAGCTGAATCCTCAACTAGTGTGGTGAACAAAAGGGGCACATCTCCCAACTGATGAAAATGGGCACATCTCCCAAGTCTAAAAAAGATCACGTGTCTTCAACTCAATGAAAAAATTGGCAAAATATGTGAATGGGTGCGCTCCTCCTCTTTTTATAAGTTCGGTTGGAATCTTTGATAAGATGCACTACATCTGGACCACTAGCCTCATCAATTGTGCCTTCACTGGCTAAATTAGGACTTGCATCTTTATGTGTCTCTTTCCTTGCTTTATTTCCTTTCCTTCTTTATTATGTTTTTCTTGCTTTTGGAATCTTTTGCTTTTCCTTGATTTTCTGTTGCTTTCCTGCTTTTTTGCTACTTTCCTGCTTTTCAATGCTTTCCTGCTTTTTTGTTGCTTTCTCGCATTTTTTCTACTTTCCATATTTTCAGTTGCTTTCTTGCTTTTCACTGCTTTTCTTCCAATTTCCTTTGTGTAAGAAAAATCATAGGGTCCACCTAATATCCTATGCACCCTCCTTCACCACCTAATCATTTCCAACTCACCAAACCATTAATTAATAATTAAATATTCACAACTATTGACTACGTCACCTCTCCATATTTTAATTTAATTATACTAGATAACCATTGACCAAAATTAATCCCTAACTAACTTATTTAATTTTCTTGCTGAACCCATGGGGATTTAATGGGTTAGAGGGATCATCATGGAGCCTCTAAAGTGGGGACATCACATTCCTCCCCTCCCAATATTGCTTTTCCTCAAGCAATTGAAAACATGGGTGATGAAGAACATGTGCACTGCCTCCAAAATGTTGCTGCAAGACTGTATCAAGAATCATATGAATCTCTCCTCCATAATAGATGACCCCTTTGTTAAAATTGTACTGGTCACCCTTTTCCATCAATTCATAGTTGAAACATTGCAATTAAAAACTTCTTTTCTTAACCGTGACTTCGATGCAATTGAACTTAGATATGGCATTATGAAATGTGGTTCAATAAATTTCCTGCATGTTCCTTTCACCTTCACCTTTGGATCTCTTGAGTTGTCTATATGTGTGAGTGAATTTGTGTTGGGCCTCTACTCCCCTTTCAAGGAAGTGCAAAACTAGGAGTGAATCATGGGTGGCCCTAATAATCACCTCATTAACAACAGATATTGACACTAAATATATGACTCCACCCATGATCTCATATTGTTCTCCTTGGATCAAATCATTCAATGGCTCACATGCAAAATTTTGTTGAGAAGACTCTACTACTAATTGAACATTCCAAGAAATTGAATCTTCTATCAAAGTAAAAAATGCATATGCTACTACATTCTTTTCCTCTTCCTTGTATGCAAAATCAGAATTATGGGCATGTTCCTCACTTACCCATTTGAAAATATGCTCAGTTTCTTTGTTTGGTGGTCTACCAAGAGGAAGGTTCCCAAAAACCTCCTCATGCCACCTTCTTCCACCTTGCTTAGTGTCAAAACAAAGAGTCTTTTGAAGACTCCCAAACCACCAAGAAAGAGCATAGTGTTTCCATCCATCATAATAGTTCCCATTTAGGAAAATAAACCACTGCTTCCCATGGATAGACTTCTAGAACTTAAGTCTAACTCACCCTCCAGGATCCCATTGATCATGCTGCTTTCCACTCAAAATTTTGTTCAACTGGAACAACTTGTCAATCCAAAGGATACCAGGATCCCATAACCATATTGATAGTGCATCACTACTAATTCCTCTGATAACACTTTCCATTTGATCCAATAAGATTTGGATCTCCTCTAGTGCCATCAAGTTTCTTTCTTGCACTGTTGCATCCAATATTCCATGAATGAAATTTAATCCTCTATCAAGTGTCCTACCCTATGGGAGGTATCCAAAATTCTTCTCATGCTTTCGAATCAATCCATTGATGTATTCAGGGTGTTTTGAAACATATATGGTGGCGCCTTGAGTGGTGATGAGGCACTCAACATCCCATTCAATTTTTTCATGCCTCGAGATTGATCTCATATTGCGGGAAGACACCACTTGATTAAGATAGGTGTTGATTCCATGGAAGACTATATGCTTCCCATCATAACCTTTGAAGCTTATTTGAGGCACCTTATAATTCATGGAATGCTCCCCAATAGAGTACAACCATTGCACTCCCAAAACCAAGTTAGTGTCGGCCACATTAACAACATAGAAACCGTCTATCAAGGTATAATATCCTATGGCTACTTGAAGCTTTGGAATCCGTCTAATAAAATCCATGGAGTTATTATCTGGTATGATGAGTACTGTGAAACCTTCAAAGGTTTCAATAGGAAACTTCCTTATTTCCACCAAGGCTAAATCAATGAAATTATGAGTAGCACCTCCATCAACCAAAATTGTAACACTCTATCCCTGAACCACTCCCTTGAATATGAGAGTGTGGAAGCGAGGTACTCATGCCATGATTGCAATCTTGCCACTTTATGGTGGTAGCTACTTTTCATCTGCTGTCTCATAGCCACCATCTGATTCAACTGGTTCTTCCTCGTCTTCTTCCTCAACTTTTCTCTCATAGAAGACCTCAATGTAATGTGCATTTCCCTTAGCACACTTGTGGCCCAGATCCCATGGTTCATGGAAAGTGAAGCATAGCTTTATCCTCCTTAATTCATCTTAGTCTCTGAAAGTTTTCTCCTTCATGAAATTTTTTATTGGACCTTTTTGGAAAGGTTTCTTGTCCATGAATTCGGCTGGAATATTTGTTCTTGGTGGAATCCTTATTCTTGGTATGGAATCCTATAGATCTCTTATTCTTCTCATTGCATCCTGCAAGGTAGATGGTTTATAGGCTTTAACCAACCCTTTTAATGGATATGCTAATACTCCTATGAATAAAAGGATCAAGTGAGTTTCAAATATTTCTATGACCATCACATCTAGCTTCTAGAACTCCAAAATATATGCCTCGGGATTTCATGTCTGTATCAAATGCGCTAGCTCTCTGAAAGGAATTTAAGGATCTTTCGATCAAATCTATCTACCAATCCCCTAGTGAACTCCTCATATGTTGTCACTTGATCATGAACTAGAGTCCTCACTCCATAGAACCACCATTCATTGGCCTCTCCATCAAGATGTAGGGTAGCCATTTTGATGGAATCCCTTTTGGCCATGGGGTTCAGTTGGAAGTATGTGTCTAGTTTCTGGATCCATGAACTGGCAATACATTTTGATGAACCATCAAAATATGGAAGATAGATCTTACCAATGACATTATTCAACTCAATATTGTGATCATGCATCCTCTTTCTCCCTCTTGTGTTGGATTTGTATTGGGATTCATAGAAGTCCTTGAAAGGCATTGCTCTCCTACAATCTTCACTTAGAGTCTTGTACTCTGCATAGCAATCCTCCCATGTAGCAATTAATTCATTTTGCGCTTATGGTTCCTCCTTGTGTTCTTCAAGGAATTTAGGCATGGTAGGTCGTGGCTAACTCTTGATCTCACTATTGAACTCATGAGGCCAATTGCGAGGCCCCGTATTTGAAAATAGAGTCTCATCATAAACCTTCTTTGCTTCATGCTGAGAGCCACTACTGCTCCCTTCTTCATCTATGTTTCCTATTTGATTGCCCAAGAATTATCTAGTCTCTTGCCCCGATCAGATGATGTTTTGGGATATATCTACGACGAATTTTAGCATGTTATGGACAAAAATATGAATTCATCATTTTCATCCATGCTCAAAATTTCTCCTTCTCCTTGCATCTTTCCCTCAATGGAGTCAAATTCTTCTTCTACAAGGGGATCTTCTATATATTTCCTCTTAGGAGATAGATTTATCTTCAGAATCATCAATGATTACCATGAGCAGGTGTAGATGACCATAATCTGATACCACTGTAATGTACCCAAATAGGATTTATGCACACTATCTCGAAAATTGACCAACTAGTACTAGAATCCACATATTTTCTCCAAACAACACAAGATATTTCATAAATTTTCCAAGCAGGGGTTCAGGAGAAGATACAAAATCTAGGAAACCAACTCACACATAGGAATATTTACAGGTTTGGCTCAATTGATTTTGATTTGATAGTTTTCACTTTCAGGATGCATCACACTTAGGCAGACCACTTGGGCATGTTGATGTATATGTAACTTCGGAATGTATTTCATCTGTGTATTTTATATATATTTATTGTACCCTTATAAGAGATGTGTTATTCCTCTATAAGGAAGTGTCGTCATGTGGATTGACAAGTGTCGCAAGTGTGTGTACTTGCCGATGGGTTATTAGACCACCATGTGGGGTCGGCCCTGAATTATATATAATATAATGTGGATGTACCTAGCTAGACAAGTCGGCCCCATAAGGTCACTGGGAAAAAAGGTTAGTATAAATAGAGATAAGAGATCTCTATTTTACACACTTGGAAAAGTAACTCACTCTCACTCAGAAAGTGGCGCACTAGTGAGGAGGAGGATCATCTTCTACTAGGAGACTATCTCAGTGTTATTTGGTTGTACTTTGGTTGAGCCATTGCTCTCTCTATCTCTGAGGAAGTTGTGGGGTTTTTCACCTTAGGGTTTTCCCCACAGAAACTCTGTGTCTCTTGTCTCTTATGCTTTTGATTCTTGTGATGCTTGTCATATTGTGATTGTCATGCATTGATATACTGTATATGTTATTCTCTCAGCAAAGATCTTAGAGTATTGTGAATTAATGCTCAAAATTTAATAGGGCAAGCCAAATGACTAGAGGAAATTTCCCCAGGAATTATGTGGAAATCCTTCTGCTTCTGGTGCAATACTTGAAGAAAATATAGTAGTAGGGAATGATATTTCATATCACAACACTTATACAACTCATTGAATTAAAAAAAAAAAAGTAAATATAGAGGTTAGACTCAAAACTAGATGCTCAATTGAAAATATTTGGCTACCGAAATTGCTTTCTTGCTAGACTTCCAAACACTACCAAACTATTTCAAATTCATTTATTGGCACTTGGAATTGTCCCTAACACACCCAAATTGAGATAGATTGACCACGGTCTAATTCAAGGAAGCATATACAACTGAATTATAACATAAAAAACAATAGAGTGATGGCAGATTTCTACAAGAGATTTAACAGTGACACATAGACATGAATATACTGGAAAATCATGTTGAGATTTATTAAGTATGGATGGACATATGCTGAAAATTCATGGTTGTATTAGAATTTGAAAATTACAATAAATTCTGATTGATATGAGCCACATGAATCAAAATAATTACAAAGAAGAGAGGATAGAAAGCTACTCGCGTAAGTGATTTTTTCTTCTCAATTCTTGAACTCCCAAGCAGTAATTCGACCCAAGCTTGAGATCAGGCCTGCAAATTACATGAGAATCCTACAATTATTCTCAGTGAGAAAAGCTTAATTCCTTCCTCCTCAAGGTCTCGTTGAATCCTTAACTAGTGTGGTGAACATAAGGGACACATCTCCCAACTGGTGACAAGGGGCACATCTCCCAAGTCTTGAAAATACCATATCTCTTCATCTTAATGAACAAATTGGAAAAATATGTGAATGGGTGTGCTCCTCCTCTTTTTATAAGTTCTATTGGCTTCTTTGATAAGATGCACTACATGTGGAACACTAGCCTCATCCATTGCACCCTCATTAGCTAAATTAGAACTTGCAGATTTATATGACTCTTTCCTTGATTTCTTGCCTTTCTTGCTTTAGTATGCTTTTCCTGATTTTGGAATCTTATGCTTTTCCTTGATTTTCTGCTACTTTACTTCTTTTCAATGCTTTCCTGCTTTCTTGCTGCTTTCCATCTTTTAGTTGCTTTCTTGCTTTTCATTGTTTTTCTTTTAGTTTCCTTTGTGAAAGACAATTCATAGGGTCCACCTAATGTCCTATGCGCCCTATTGGGTCACCTAAGCATTTCCAACTCATCAAACCATTCATTAATAATTAAATATTCACAACTATTGAAAAAATGATTTCTCCATATTTTAATTTAATTATACTAGATAACCATTAACCAAAATTAATCCCTAACTAACTTATTTAATTTTATTCCTAAACCCATGGGGATTGAATGAGTTAGAGGGATGATCATGGAGCCTCTAAAGTGGGAACATTACAAGGGGGATGAGTATTTGTGATCAATTTTATTATTATTTTATATGTTTAAGGAAAAGGTTGCGGAATGGAGGCGTAAGTAGCACCGTTTGAGGGAATCACAATTAGTGGATATATAAGGATAGTTGGAAGGAATTTTTTCCACAAACATATTATTTAGTGAGGAGAAACAATTTAAACCCATTTATAAAGAAGGACTTCTGGGTGTTTTAGGACTCTTCAAAAAAGGCAAGAGTTTGGGCCACGATGGATGGCCCGCAAAATTATTTCTTGATTTTTTTTTATGTTCTAGGGGAGGATATTTTTCCACATCTAGAGGAGGTCTATGTTTCTGGGAAGATGTTAGGAAGCTTTAATTCATTATTTATTGCTCTAGTTCCGAAAGTGGACCATCCTTCCTCCTCTAAGGATTTTCGGTCTATTGCACTTTGTAATAGCATCTACAAGATCATTACAAAGGTGATTGATGTTTGAGTTAAACCTATGCTATTCAAATCCATCTCACCGAAAGGTAGATCAATTCACAAGGCCATTTCGGAATCTCAAGAGGGGGTGCATACAATTAAACTAGAAAGGTTGGAAGTAGTGGTGGTAAAGATTTATTTGTGGAAAGCATTTGATGGAGTGCTTTGGCTCTACTTGAGGCTCCTTCTTCTGCATATAGGATTCAATCTAGAGATGGTAAGCTAGATCATGGGTTGCATTGTCTCATCCTCTTTTGTTGTTTTAATAAATATTTTGGTGTCTTGATTTTTCAATCCTAAAAGTGGTTTGAGGCAAGGTTGTCCCTTGTCACCTTATATTTTCTTATTGATCGTTGAAGAGTTAAGTAGACACATTCATGAAGGAAGACATAGGCATAAATTTAGGGGTATTCCTTTTGAAAACATGGAATCTCTATCTCATTTACTCTTTATTTTGTTTGTAATCAATGGTTGACTTTGAATATCTAAGAGAGTCATTGGATCTCTTTTCTTTAACCATCAATATGGAATTCAATGTAAGGAATTCTTCATTCTATTGTCTGGAGGATTATGATGTGAAATTCTATTCACTTACACAATTTGGACGAGGGAGTCAAGTATTTGGGTTTCAACCTAAAATAAAACAAGTATGGGAAGGCATAATGGGCTTGGCTTGTGAAAAGAGTGGAAAAAAGAGTAGGCTACTAGCACCACCACTAGATTTCCCTAGGAGGTTGGCTAGTGTTCATCGAATCAGTGTTAGAGGTAATCCTAATTTTCTCTCATTCAATAACTCATATTCCAACAAGGATTCTGGGAAGGATTAGAAAGGTTTGTTTTAGTTGTATATGGAAAGGATCAATGGAGTATTTTGGGAATCATATTGTTAATTGAAATTCTATTGTGTCTCCAAAGGACAATGGGGGATGGTTCCTCAAAATTTTTTATTATCTTTAAAAAGTTCTTGGCAACTAAATTGCTTTGGAACTTCATAAAAAAGAGAGTACATGGCAACATATTATTGTGGAAAAAAATGCGGCTCCACTTTCTATTTTTGATTGGATCAAGATGAGGACCAAGGCCATTCATTTGGCCTCCACCCATTGGAAATCCATGAAAACATATTTTCCTATTATTGGAAGGTTCTTACCCTGAAGGGTAGGACAAGGGACAAAATTCAAAGTGGGAATGGACTCTATAATGGTATTTAAAGGGGATGTACTCTTTCCTCAGTATATTATTGATCAGATTCAAACTCAAGGTAGATTTACACTCAATAGGATTGAAAAACATGAAGCTACAAATGTTTGGACACAGGTTTGGTTGTAGACAAAAGAGTTGGGGATTAAGGATTGTTGGAAACCAATATGGGATTGCTATATTGAAGAGTTGTGTAGGGCCCATATTAGATTATCCACTAATGAAGATGATCTAATTTGGAGTTACACTATCATGGGGGGATTACACAACAAGATTAGGGTACACGTTTTCAATGGTGGTTGGTGCGGGTCCACCCCATTGGTGGTGGAAGAAGTTGTTGAGAGTGAAGGTTCCATTGAAAAGCACACTATGAAGAGCCATGCTCTAACTTGGGACTGGCTACAAAGAAAAAATAAATAAGGACCAATAATTTGCATGTTGTGTCAAAATGCAAAGAAAATAAATAATCGTGTTTTTGTTAAGTGTTGCTTGACCCGACAAGTATGGTAGGAAGTTGAAGATCACATCAAGGTTTCAAATATATGGTCTCAATACTCAATGGAGTACTGTCTTGAAAAGTATTATAAAAATGTGGTTTTGAATCCCTTTAGGGATCTTCCTTTCATCGTGCGCTGGGAAGTGTGAATTTCTCAAAATCAAGCTCTCTGTGAATGAATTTTATCCCCTACTTTTAATCTCACAACAGATGTAATGTCTCTATTTCAGTATTATAAGTAGTTTTGGGGTCATTAGAAGATGAGGTCAATTATTCCTTGCGTCATCAATAAAGATAAGACTTGGTCCTTTTTGATGGGGACTATCAATGTGATCATATATGATGTGGTTTGGGATTTTTAATTTACAGAACATATGATCATTATATCATTGGAAAAGGTGCATTAGGCCACGATACAAACAACTAGGTAGAAATCTCAACATTATGGTTTTTGTTTAAAACAATTACATAATTGGGCTTCAATATTGATTCTGGTTCCACATGAAGAATAGACCAATCAAGCACATGATTAGTATAATAAACATACTTTTTTCAGAAATGAAATATGAAATACATTATGTATTTTGATAGTGGGAGGTAGTGCTAGCTCGTAAGCTATTGATCCCACTCTGCTCAAGACTTCGAATGGACCACAAAATCTAGTGGCCAACTTCTTGCATTTTCCCAACCGCAAGAACTTTTCTTTCCTCTGACATTCAGGAACACCATGTCCCCAACCTGGAATTCTTGGTGTGTCGTTCTTTTATCTGCATAGCTCTTTTGACAATCTTGTGCCATTTTCAAATTATGTTTTATATTTACCACTTGATTCTCAATATCTTGAAGCATTTCAGGCCCAATGATTAATTTGTTTACAGGTTTATCCCAATTTATTGGAACATTACACTTTCTACTGTATAAGGATTCAAATGGACTCATCTTCAAAGATTCTTGATAACCATTATTATAAGTGAATTCCACCAAGTATAGGTACTCTTCCCATTTTCCTGGTTTGTCCATGACATACATCCTGAGCATGTCTTCAATGACTTGGTCTACATGCTCAGTCTGCCCATCATTTTGGGGATGATAGGTTGTGCTTAAATTAAGCTTACTCCCAAACTCTTTAAACAATCCTTTCCAAAAATTAGAAGTGAATTTCAGATCTCTATCCGACACAATGGTTTTCAGAATACCATGCAACCTAGCAATTTCTTTCATATAAATGTCAGCAATTTTAGCTGCCTTGAAAGTTGATTGAACTTGAATAAAATGAGTTGATTTGGTTAACTTATGAACCACTACCATGATTGAATCATGTTGCCTCATGGTTCTCGGCAAACCTGTAATAAAATCAATAGTTACAGTGTCCCATTTCTATTCAGGAATAGGAAATGGATGAAGTAAACCAGCTGGGTATTGATGCTCTGCTTTGACCCTTTGACACTCTAAACAATGAGCAATGTAATTGGCCGCCTCCTTTTTCATGTTTGGCCAGTAAAAAATTTCTTCACAGCAGTAAGATTTTTCTGATAATTGGGATGTCCCACATAAGGTACGTTATGCATCTCCCCCAATATTATTCTTTTCAATTCTTCATGATCAGGTACATAGATCCTATCCTTAAAATGAAGGATACCATTCCTAGCTACTGCAAAATTGCAGAACTTTAATGCTTCACTTCCTTCTTGCAATGCTGTTGTTATTTGTAAATAATTCTTGTCACTTTTCGAAGTTTCAAGCAATCTGATTTGTAAATCAGAATTCCAATTGATGATGGTTGAAACATGCATCAGCTGTCCCCTTCTGTTGAGTGCATCAACTACTCGATTTTATTTTCCTTTCAAGTACTTGATCTCAAAATTGAACTCACTTAAGAATTCAACCCACCTAGCTTGTCGGGCATTAAGTTGAGGCTGATCAAACAAATGCTTTAAACTGTTATGATCAGTTCTTAACTCAAACTTATTTCCCAAAAGATAGTGTCTCCACATGCGAAGTGTATGAACAATGGCTGCTAGTTCCAAGTCATGAGTAGCGTAGTTCTTCTCATGCTCCTTCAACTTCTGTGATTCGTAGAAAATCACATGTCTTTCCTGCATTAGAACTCCACCCAGTCCTTCAAGTGATGCATCAGTGCATACCATAAATTCTTTATCAGGATCAGAAATATTCAATACAGGTGCACATGTAAGCAATTCCTTTAAATTTCTGAAATTATCTTTACATTTCTGAATCCAAATGAAAGGTACACCTTTATTTTGCAAAGATGTAATTGAATTGGTTATTCTCGAAAAATATTTGATAAAATTTCGGTAATAACCAGCCAATCCCATGAATGATCTTACCTCAAAGACATTGTGAGTAGTAGGCCATTCCAAAATAGCCTTAATTTTAACTAGGTCCATAGCCACACCTTCCTCAGAGATGATATGGCCCAAATATAGCAATTGTTTCTGGTAGAACGTGCACTTCCTGCTCTTGGCATACAATTGATTTTCTCTTAAGATTTGCAAAGTAATCCTGAGATGCTCTTCATGATCCTCCTCAGTTTTGGAATATATAAGTTTATCATCCAAAAATACAATTATAAACTTATCCAGAAACTCTGTAAATACACCATTCATCAAACACATGAATGTAGCAGGGGAATTTGTTAAACCAAAAGGAAGCACTATAAATTCATAATGCCCATATCGGGTTCTGAATGTGGTTTTACATATGTCTTCATATTTAATACGTATCTGGTGATATCCATATCTCAAATCTATCTTAGAAAATATTCTTGCACCTCTTAACTGATTAAAAATATCATCAATTCCAGGTAGAGGATATGTGTTCTTAATTGTGGCTTTGTTTAACTGTATTTAGTCCACACACAATCTGAGTGTGCCATCCTTCTTTCTTACAAAAATAACTGGAGCACCCCAAGGTGATATACTAGGCCGTATATACCCTTTCTTCAGCAACTCCTCAAGTTGCATCTACAATTATTTTAACTGCGGAGTACCCATTCTGTATGGTGCTTTTGAAGCGGGCACAGTTCTAGGCACCAAATCGATTGTGAAATTGATATCTCTATTGGGTGGTAACCCAAGAAATTCTTGAAATACATCTTCAAATTCTTTCAATACTGGATATTCATCCAAACTTAATTCTTTTTTAGTAGATAATTCTTCTACCTGAATAACATACAGCTGGCACCGTTTTCTGATACACTTCTTCATTTGCAAAACAGAAATCTGTCTTAAGAATATAGGTCTCTGAATACCTCTTATTTGTAAATTATTGCCGCCATCATCATTCGAACATGTAATAACTTTATTGTGGCAGTCTAACACATCAAAGTGTTTCTCCAGCCAATCCATACTAATAAGCAAATCATATGATCCAAGAGGAAGAATTTCCAAATCTGAACAGGTTTAGCTTCCATTCATTTCAAAACAACAACTTTTGACCATAGCTGTGATCTTCCTCTTCATACCAGTTTCCAATTGAACCATTATGTATTTAGACAAATTATGAGTCATCAATTTACATCTTTCAACCAAGTTAGTATTAATATAGCTATAAGAAGCTCCGGAATAAATTAAAATTAAAATAGGCACATCATTTAGTTTACCTTCAATCTCGATCATAGAAGATTGATGATTATCTTGGTGATTATCCAATGCTGCATAGATGCGGGGAAAACTTCTTGCAACATCTCCAATAGTAGAAGCTTCTTGCATACTATATAAACTGGTTCCCTTATTTCTTCTTTCAGGACATTTTTTTAAGAAATGGTCACCACCACATCCCCAAAATTTACCTTGGGTTGGTTTCTTTTGTCCGGAAGAATTACCCATCTTGGATTATTCTTTTTGTAATGGTGGTTTAAAAGAAGAGTAGGTGTCCTTCTTTGTAACCAAAGGCTTAAACCCCTTTCTTCTCTGATCTTGCTTCTCTTCCAGCTTACCTTTGCAAACCTTCTTCACTTCCTGCCTATTATGGCCTTGCTCATAAAAGCATCTAGCCTTTCGGAAGCAATCCTTCAAGGTGCAAGGTTCATCATAAGTCAATCTATCTTTATAAAACGCAGGCAAGCCACTGATAAAACGATGTACCTTCACCTTTTCATCCTTGATAAAATCCACATAACCCAGCAGCTCCAAGAATTTATTTTCATAGTCCTCCATGGACATATTTCCCAATTTATGCTCAAAGAATTCTTGTGTCTTTTTATCATAGTACTGCTGTGATAGATATTCTTTCTTGAAGAGTTTTTGGAATTTCCTTCAAGAAATCCGCTTCTCATCCAATTCTTCCACTTGTTTAAGTTGTTTCCACCATTTATAAGCCTTTCCTTGCAAATTATAGATTGCAATTCGTGCTTCTTGGTTTTCTAAGTAGTCATGTAGATGCAAATACTTGTTCATTTCCATGAGTCATAGCTCTGCATCATCACCAGACTTATCTCCATCAAAGGTCGGAGGTTTCAGTTTTTTGAGTTCGCCTTCTAGCAAAACATCATGATTTCTCTTTCCCTACCTTCTAGGATATTGAATCTGCTGGTTATTTTTATACCCATTAGTACTTTCACCAGTTCTACGATGTGAATGGGATCTCATTCTATTATCTTCTCTTTCCCAAGAGAAGTGATACATGTTCATGGATTCTTCACCTCTTTCCACATTGGGAGTGACCTGCTACATATGATTTTGCAGCTGAGCCAAATTCTGTAGTAATTGTTGGTTAATTTGGTTATGTTGTTCTGTTGATGCCTCGGATATCGTAGCATCAATCAGAAAGGGATTCTCCCCGGTAGATGATCCCAATTAGATTATCTACCGTTTGGTATAGGGAATCCGTTCGGTTAGCGGTTTCGGCAACCGTGGATTTGGAGTTTTATTCCAATTATACCGGTTATGGCCCGATCCACCTTTCTTTTGGGTTTTATGTTTTATAATGATATGCAAGTGCCTAGTCTAAGTTTTAATCTAAATGCAAGACTAAGAAAAACAGATCTAAGTTTAAGACTGAAATAAATCTAACTATCCTTGCAAGGAGCGAATTAAAAGTATGAACAATGAGCTGTAGGAGATATCTCAAGAATTAACAGATAGCCATTAAATCTGAAAGAGAAAGCTATACCAGAGATAAAGATATCAGAAGATAGCCTCTGATTTAACATAAAAACACATTCATTGCTCATGAAACAAAGAAATTCGTTTGCATAGAAAGGGGTAAAATCTTTAGTTACAAAGAAATAATTCAGATAGCAAGAAAGATCTCACATTAAAGTCTGGAAGTCACCAGAATAATCCAATATACATCCATTCTTCATTCCCATGCAAAACGTCCATCTCCAGGATTTTATTAGAAAACTTTATTTTCTTAAAACATGTGCAGGACAGCCCGTACAAGTTTAGAAAATTAATTCCCTGCCAAAAGTCCTCTTCACTACTCCCTAACTTCTATTTATAATTACAAAAATTCCCTTTGGGCTACCACCTGGCCTCTTACACTTGTCATCTACAGGAATTTTCTTCTATAACAGACAAAATTGTGACTCCTTTTCATTACAGAAATTATTATAAAACAAAATGGGGACAACTGTCCCATAGTTCCATGTTTTTACACATCTGAAAAGCCCCAAAAATACAAAAATCAGAATTAACGCTCTAACTCAGCGCCTTCACTCCTGCACATGTGCTTCAGCTTGAAGAGGGTCGCTCAAACCAACAGTTGCTGCTGCTATTGTCTTAGGAGAGGCACTCGAAACCACTGGAGCTGCTGCTTCTACTTGGGAAGAAGGAATTGAGCTGGCTGGAATTTATGCCACTGCTGGGGAAGAGGGAATCGAGCTAGCTGCCATAGCTGGGGCTGTTGGGAGAGAAGATTCTGGGTTTGCTGTTGCCCCCACTTTTTTCTCCACCTTTGCAATATAACTATACCAAATTCCAGTGTCCCTTATGACTATGTTTGTAGAAGCAGGGAGCAAGATTTTCTGAGAAGTCACATTTTTTCTAAGCTTTGCTCCAATGCCTTGAACTTCCGTCACTGCAGCTTGATGTACTTCTTTAAGCAAATGGCTATGGACTGATGACATTCCAATATAATGTTGGAGGTCATCAATTGCTAGGACATCAATTTTCTTCACATATTCGGTTTGGATGCCCAGTTCTTCCTTTAGTTCAGCCAAGCGTTGTTCTTCACCCGGGAAGTCATCGAGGGACTGCGGGAAATTCAATTTGCACCTGTCATGCACTCCCTGGATCCTTTGATACAGATCATTGATCCTATCCCTTGTCCCTTGGACACTGGCCATTAGCTTACTGCCACTGTTTCTGCAGCAGTCCAAAAGGGCTATGTCTTCATTAAAACCCTCCACAGACTTGAATGGGAGATGTGTGGGGAAATCCACCTTTCCTTCTCGCCATTCTATCTGGCTTAGGATATTTTCCTTAACCCGAGTGTGCTTAGCTTTAAGCCTATGGGCCTCTTCATTTACTTCTTTTAGTCTGACCACCATGGCCTTGAGCTTGCTAACTTTATTAGTGATTAGCTCTTGAGTGTCATATATTTGCTTCAGGATGCTGCAGGACAACTCATGGAATGGAGACATGTCCATCGCTCTTCTCTCAGCTTGCTCTAATTTCTCAGCTAATGCCAGCTTGTCTGCTTCTAGCTAGGATGCTTTATCTTCCGCTTCATTCTTCTCTGCTTCCACAATCATCATCTGGAGCGTTAGTTGGTCCTTTTCCTCCTCCAGCTGGTTATACTTGTCCGACAGCTCTTTATGCTAAGCAGACAGGAGATTATACTTGTTCACCACAAGATCCCTGTAGGCTTGCTCCTTAGCCATGGTATGTTGTAGCATATGAGCTCTCTTCTTTGTCGATTGATTTTCTCTAATTATATCACCTACATTGTCTAGTGAGGCTTTTGCTGTCTCTACAACGACGGATGCCATAGCTAAGGGATCCTTATCTGTATTCTGCATTACAGTGATCTCACGGTGGGTAATAATATCCTCTTGGGAGAATCTTTTGATCCTCTCTTCAGTTTTGAAGACCATTGCCTTTCTCCTCTTGTAGTAGACAAACTCATCCCATCTGGACACGGTATGTTCTCCTGATGGAGTGTACGGGACGATTGGGAGGTCCATAATGTCCACTTCTATTTCCGTTGGCCGGGTCTGGACTACCTGAGCTGGATCTGTTCCCACATTTTGGGTATCAGAGCCACTTGCTTGTGCTGCGTCCTCCTCCATATTTTGAATGCCGGAGACACTTGTTTGAGGTATGTCAATTTCCATGTCCTGCGCACCGGAGCCACCTGTCTGGGCATCTTCACCTGCTTTTAGCTCTTCTTCTACTTTCCGCTCTGCCTCAGCTTGTTCAGCTTGCAGCTGATCTTCATTTTCCTTCCGTTGCCTTTCATCTTCAGCCTCTTTCTGCTGCTGGGATTCCTCAGCCTCTTTCTGTAGCCTTTCACTTTTTTATTCTTGCTGCAATCTGGCAACTTCAGCCTCTTGCAATAACCTTGCTTCCTCAGCTTCCTGCTGTAATCTGGCTTCTTCAGCTTCTCGTAGTAACCTTGCTTCCTCTTTTAATCTGAGCTCTTCCTGAGCTCGGGCCTCATCTGCTTCTTTTTCTTTCTGCTGGCTGGTCTCCTGGGTCCTGGTAGAGCTAGAACTTGCTCCACTTCCTTGGCGAAAGGTTCGCAGCTCAGCCATGTTGTTGATGCCTCTGAATACGTCCTCCTTGGCATCATGATAATGAGAGTACTCGAAATGAGCATAAATCTCCTTACAGTGCTCAACAACTTTTCCCTTTCTGTCATTCCTGTGGAAGATTACCTCACCAAAGTGGAAGGCTTTCAGCTCTTGAACAAATTCTTCGGCTAAGGCGACCCCCGAGAACTTGTAAGCTCCTATGCAGAAAGGTAGAGGGGGAAAGGAGGCCTTATGCTGCTTGTTGAGCACGGCTCCAATTCCATCTAGGAAAATCTGTCTCACTACCTCTTTAAGGACCACATAATCTGTCGCATATCTTGGCAAAATATATGGAGCTTTAGTTCCTCCAAACATTCTGAGATAGGTTCCTTGATCCGAGAAGTAAAAATCTCCATAATTTTCAAGGACTTCCATGGCATTCTTTGACAGGCAGTTGGGCTCTTCTTTGAATAGCTGCTCATATAGGGGCATGATGAACCCCTCGCAGATGAGCTTATAGTTGGGTTTGTAATTCTGAGCCCACAACATTCTGAAAGCGGTATAAACCGGGGTGGTGGCCTTATCCCATGTGCAGCCCAATTTGGGGAAAGATACCTTGGCCAAAACACAATCAATAAGATATGAGGACATGAAAAATTCTACCTTCTTCAAGGCCAGTCCTTCTCTTGCAGCAACTATCATTGAGGCTAAATTGTCTGACAGGAGAGTGGCCCAGTCAAACATAGTTCCTTTAAATGCCACGAAGTGGATGATAGGGACCCACTGAATCTTGTACACGTGCCATCGGGCATGCCGAAGATTCTGCACAACATCAAGGCGATCAACCTGAAGGGATGTCTCAGATTCTGGACGTCGTATTCGTCATTACCTTTCTTTCTCAAATGCTTTCCTGCGACTAGTAGCTTTTTGTCCATCTCAACGTTGTTCATCTGGCCCAGCCATTCATCAGTCAGAGATTGCTGGGCACGGGGAAATTTGCAGGCCACGGCCAGGTATGCTAGGTGAAATGAGGCAATGGCTATCTTCCCGCTGTCATGAATTACTCTTCCTTCTGCATCGGCATGTTGGAGTATCCACCCGATTACTTCAGCACATGGGAACAGTTCAGGGCGGGTAGCAGCTCTGGCTATGCCTGAAGCTTTGATATTTAGATAAATCTGCCCCTCTTCTAGCAACATGTCTGGGACATCCTGGTCTCGGATCATCCTATAGATGTCACCCCAGCAGATTTTCGGAGGAATACCGGTGGTGCACCTAGTATCCTGGAGTGTGGTCTCAGTTCTAAGTGGTGTAGGCTGTTTTTCTATCATCTTAGCCTTCTTCCTACCACCTTTAGGCATTTTTTCTTATCCCTGATAGCAAACAAATACAAGTCATTATAAAATTGAGCAACATACTGTGAGATTTTGACAGAGAGCATCACCATTTTAACATGTCAATGAGATAAATACAATGTGAAGCTACATGTTAGGAAGCAAAATACACCATTCCAACAGGAATTCTAGATTTTAATCATCCTAATTCTTTTAAAGGGGCGGGTTTGGAATGCTCTTGCGAGGATAAGCATGTTGCGGAATCAACCTGCTCTTGCTCCAGCATCTAGGAGGGATGGTGACCTTCGTCATCGCTTTTAAAAGGTCAGTGGCGGGCGAGACTGGGGTTGAAACAAATTTAATACGAAACCAAGGATGACCCTCCGCGTTGACAAACAGGCGAGGAGTTTCAGCCTAACCGCTACTATTATTTATAATGTTTGACGAGGCGTCCTATGGTAGGTTTGGAAATTTGAACAGGGGTTGACGACGCCGCTGGGAATGTGGGTGATGAAAAACTCGGGTGGCTATAGTTTCGGGTTTCGGCTGGGGTAGAACGAGAAACACATGGAGCCTCGGCTCCGAACACAACGATATAAGTGACCAGGGTAGGGAATTGGAAAGATTCCACCCGTCAGAACTGACGGTCTTTACACAATATACAAACATTTTCACAATTTCCTTGTTTTTTATATGACGGGAGATATGAAATTTAGACCGTATTTGACGGGCAAAATAGCCCATGACGGACATTTTGCCCGTCAAAATCCAACCACTGCCTATCGTCTTCGAAGAAAGAACAAACCAAAGGTAATTTGACGCGTGGAAGAAACAAATTTAACGGTTAAAACCTCCTACCTGGCACCGTGAAGATAGCTGACTGAGGTGGCCGTGGACGTGGACGAGTGAGCTGAGCTGGAGCGGTTGCGCGGCATTCCACGACGTTTTCCAATCGAAAAATATCAATATGTTTGGCCCACAACCCTACCGGTTATTTAAATGAAATGGGCACGTGCGGCATTCAATTTTTGTGGGTGGCGCATTTAAAACAAGTTTTAATACTGGTACGTTGTGGTCACGTCGAGGAATCTCGATCTGCGTGCACGACCGCCATCCGCGGGACCGACTCGTGAATTCCATCCGCCATTGCGGACAGACATAGCGAAAGCTTCCGCCGTTTCGGAAGGAAATTACGAATAACTCCCGCAAAAGGTTCCCGCGGCCAAGACGTTCCGCAAAGTTCAAGCCTTTCGGAAGGATAACGCGGAGGCTTCCGCTGTTTCGGGAGATCCTCGCGCAAGGTTTCCGTAATTCAAAAATTTTCTAAGTCTCGCGGGTTTCGGGAATGCTCCCGTGGTTGCGGACAGCTTTCCTAATTAGCTTCAGCGGAATGGATTAGCGAATGACTCCGGCGTTTCAGAATGAATAAGCGAATGGTTCCACAATTTTCTCTCGGTGGGCTTCGAAAATTTCGAAAAGTTTTCTAAGTCCTCGCGGGGTTTCGGAAAGATATGGTGAAGGTTTCCGCAAAAGACTTCCGCAGTCGCAGAAGGAAAACCCGAACGGTTCTGCAAAATTCTCTCGGTGAGGCTTCGGAACGAAAACTTGAAGTTTTCCGCAGTTGCAGAAGGTTTTGACGGATAGATTCTGCAAGTTTCGGGCGGCTTTGTTGAATTCTTCCGTCGTTTCAGAAGGAATTCATCAATAGCTTCCGCAAATTTTTAACAAGAACTTCCAAATCTTTTCGAGAAGTTTAGACGAACGGTTCCCGCCATTTCGGGAGGAAATTTGAATTGTTCCGTGGGGCGTTCCGCAAAAAATTCGAAAAGTTTTCTAAGTCCTTTTTCGGAAAGCTTAGACGAATGGTTTCTGCTGTTTCGGGAGGAAAACCCGAATCCCTCCGCAACTGCGGAGCTTTCTCGAATTCCTCCACCGTTTCGGAAGGAATTTATCCAATGGCTTCCGCAACTTTCCAACGAAAGTTTCTAAGTCTTTTTTCGGGAAGTTTATGCGATTAACTCCCGCTGTTTCGGGATGAAAACTCGAATGCTTCCGAAACTGCGGGGAAGGATTCTGAAAAGCTCTGCATCTTCGGGAAGGCTTCACGAATTCTATCATTTTGGAAGAAAACTTGGATGCTTTCAAAGCAAGATTTTCTGTTGAGAACAAAGATAAAAGATGGAAATGGCCTCTTAAGGCAGCCTTTCTAAAACTAAAAGGAGGGGCCCCAATATGTACAAATTGTTTTTGGGAGGGATGTTGCTACAACAACAATGGCGAATCGCTGGCGAACACAGATCTCTGAAAAAATTCCTCTTCATGGTCCGAAACCTCATCAAAGACATCCATCTTAGGTGCAATACTCAGCTGAGCATTTAAATTCATGTGAGGGGAAGAAGGCACTTTACCTGCTAGCCATTGGGGAAAGGGGAGCTTTGACCGAGACATATTTACCACTCTCAAAGGGCCGACATATGAGATTCATTTTAGAAGGGTCATCTTTTAGACGGTTACTACTGTCGGACTCCACAAGATTTGCAACACTTTCTCATGGACATTATTGCTCTTGTTCCTCATTCCCATGCTGCTTGCATCCTTTTGGATGTTTGTACTTTGGACAGCTTAGCTGTTTGAGCCTTCCAGAGATATTTTCTTTTGGACATGATCTTTGATTTAGGCTCCTCAATCCATAATGTCCTTTTGTGTGAGTTAGAAATTTTATTGATTTGATCAAGCCTCACGGACGGAGAGGAGCCCACTTTGAGCTGAGCCTTTTGGACAACCTTCTTGATTTTATATGTCTTTTGCTTTTGTCTCAGCCATACTTTAATTGAGGCAAGAATCTCTGGAAAACAGACCCTTGACTATAAGCCATTTTGGCTGTTAGATTTGTAGCATGGAGTCATTTCAATACCCTATGCCCTCGAGGTGTACCACTTTCCACGGGTCCAACTTTAATAACTTTCTTGAGATGCATTTAAGTGTGAGAGTGGGTGGAGCCTAGAGGTAGTAATGAAGATGGTCATGGGTCTCTGCTATTTTAAACAGGATTAGTGTGACTAGCAGAGTAGGCTTCCTTTCTTCTGAACATTTCAGCGAGAGCACAACAGACAGACTTTATTCGAGCATAGTTCCGGACTCATGGGTTGCAAGATTTCTTTGAGAGACTTATCCTCGACGAGGAACTCAACCAAAAGGGCTTTCAGAAAACAAAACTTGTTGCAAAGGTTCAAATGACAATGAAAGAAACAAAATGGCCGAAAATAAAGCAACTAAAGGCTAAAGCAACAATAAAGAAAACTTTATTTATGTACAGGAAGTCTCAAAGAGACTATGCGAAGTATTGTTTCAGGGCGAGGCCATTGAGAGGAAGGGCTACTTCTTCTCCCTCGAGATTTGTCAATTTATAAGTGGATGGGCCTAATTTTTCCGAAATTTGGTACGGGCCTACCCATAGATGTTGAAATTTTGTATGCATTCCTTTGCCTTCATGATTATGGTCCCATTTCAGGACTAAGTCCCCAACTTCAAAACTTATTTTACCGGACTTCTTCTTATCGAACCATCTCTTAACTATGTCTTGGTGTTGATGGAATCGGTCTTTAGCTTTCTATCGGGCTTCTTCAAGTTGAAGCAGGGTATTGATCCTGGATTGTAAGGCTTGGCTACCAGAACCCCGAGAGACTTGGGATAACTGTAAGGATGGGAGTAAGATGTTTGGAGGAAGGATGGCTTCCTTTCCATAGATAAGAGTGAAAGGGGAAACACCTAAAGCGTTCTTTGGGGTCACCCTATCTTCCCATAAGGTGTTTGGGAGAGCTACATGCCAACTTTTTTGGTTTTCTATCACAGTCTTCTTAAGAATTCGAATCAGATTCTTGTTTGAGGATTCAGCTAATCCGTTCCCCTGAGGATAATAATTGGCTGAATAATGCAACTTAATTCCCCATTCATAAACAAATTCATTTATCTTGCAAGACAAAAAATAAGTAGTATTATCAAAAACAAGGGAAATTGGAACCCCAAACCCGGTTATGATGTTCTCTTTTAAGAAGCTGATGACCGCGTCTTCATTGATCTTGTGTAAAGGGATGGCCTCCGTCCATCTAGTGAAGTAGTCAGTAGCCGTCAGGATGTATCGATGTTGCAACGAAGAATTTGGATTTATCTCTCTGATAACATATATACCCCACTGCTCAAAAGGCTTAGAGATAATAACTGGCTGCAAGGGACCTGCTGCCTTGGGTAATTTCCCGGCACTTCTTTGACATACATCACAGTTTCGTGCATACGTGTGGGCATCGCGGAACAGAGTGGGCCAATAATAACCAGCTCTCAGTATCTTGTGTGCTGTTGTCTCTCCTGAATAATGTCCACCTGCGGGGCCATCATGTAATTCTTTAACAACCTTACTCGCATCTCCCTTTTCTAGACATCTAAGGAAAACTCCATCATAATTCTTCCTGAAAAGATTCCCATCAATGATTTGATAGGGTGTTGATTTCAAACGGAGTGCCCTTCTTTGTTTAGAGTTCCAGTGCTCAGGTAGATATCCCTGCTGTAAATAGTGCACCAGATATCTATACCATGATTGGGGGGTCGAGAAGATGGGACATACTTCAACCGAATTTAGCTCAGCTTCATTCTTCCAATGTTGCTCTTCATCGGTTGAGTTTCCCACAAGTAATCTGCACAGGCTTTGTCCTTTGATGATCGTGGCTGGTTTAAATTCTAAATCATATTCCTGCAGAGCTGTGACCCAGTTCCCTCTCCTTTCTCCTAGTTCCTTTTGAACGAAAAGGGACCTAACAGCCGGGTGAGGAACTATAACTTTTGTTCTGTTCTTCAGAATATATGGCCTAAACTGCTTGACTGCTTTGAAGACCGCATATGCATGCTTTTCAACCATGGGATAGTTCAGCTCAGCTCCTTACAGACCAGTGCTCATAAATGAAATTGGGTATTCGTCTCCCAGCTCCACCTTTTGCGTGAGTACCGCTGCGAGGGAGTCATTCGAAGCGAAGGTATACAAGATGAAATCCTTATCAAAATCTGGGCTCCTTAAGGAAGGAGCCTTAGCTATAGCTGCCTTGATATCTCTAAATGCATCCTTCTCCAAATCTGTCCACCTAAATTGTATGCTTTGTTTAACCATCTGTTGCAATGGCTTAACAATTTGTGCGAAATTCAGAACAAATATGCAGACAAAATTGATGGTGCCCATAAAGGACTGCATAGATTTCTTGTTGTAAGGCATTGGAATCTTATTGATAGCTTGGACTCTTTCTTGATCTATTGACACTCCCCCTTTAGAAATGATATGGCCCAAGAGTTTACCTTCGGGAACAGCAAATACGCTCTTCTTGGGATTCAAAGAAATACCATATTTCCGACAGCGCTAAAAAATATGCCTCAGATGAACAACATGATCTTCCCTTTTCTTTGAAAAGACTGTCACATCATCTAAGTATACAACAACACATTGCCCACCCAATCCTCAGAAGGAGATATCCATTGCTCTTTGGAATGTAGCTCCCACGTTTATCAAACCGAATGGCATCCTTCTGTAGGCGAAAGTTCCCCACTTAGTTCGGAAAGTAATCTTAAGACGATCTTCTTCGGCTACTAATACTTGATTGTAGCCAGAGAAACCATCGAGAAGAGAAAAAAGCTCGGATCTTGACACCATTTGAAGGATTTGCTCCATTGAAGGGACGGGGTAGTTGTCTTTATCCGAAGGTCTGTTTAAATTCCTGAAATCTACACATAGCCTTATCTCTCCTGACTTCTTTCTTACGGGAACCAAGTTTGCAACCCACTCAGAATGTTGGACCTTAAAGATTATCTTAGCGTCCAAGAGCTTCTTTAATTCCTTTTGGATCAGCGGTTCTAGAGTAGGGTGCATCCTTCTTAACTGTTGCCGAAATGGATTGACACCCGCTTTCATTGGTATAACATGCTGAATAATGCGGACGTCATACGTCTTCAGTCTTCATAGGTCCATGCAAAAACATCCTTGTATTGTTTAAACAATTTGATGAACCTATCCCTTTCTCCTGGTGAACAACATTTGCCAAGGTTGACAAATTTTGGTTCTGCCTCGGTACCCAAATTAATTAACTCATGTTGCATTGATGAGCTGTTAGTTTTGGTATTAGCTGGCCTTTTGAACTTATTTTGAAGATCGAACAACATTTCGAGGGACCTCACCCCCTTGGGAATGAAATTTCCTTTCTCCTCATCCTTCTTCATCAAATCAGCATCGTGTTCTTCTTCATCTATTGCAGCTCCTTGGAAACTATCTTCGTTTGTTAGAAAGCTGATAATTTGTTCATCATCATCGAAGACTCTGAAGTTTGTGATGTTATCGGGAACGGAAGGCCTGAAAATCAATTCAATTGAGCATTTATTATTTGACGGCACCAACCTAGAAGCAGATGTTGCTAACAAATTAGCAGCAGAATTTTGCAATTTAGGAATAGATTTTATATTGAAAGCATCAAAATGCATAATTAAATCCCATACCTCAGCCTGATAACCCTTCAAATGAGGTGAGAGACAATGAATGGTGTCCCTTACCTGTCTTACAACTATCTCGGAGTCACCAAAGACCTTGAGGTACTTAACATTTAAGCCAATGGCCTTCTTTAGTCCATGTACCAAAGCTTCATATTCAGCGGTGTTGTTAGTGCAATCGAATTCTAATCTACAAGACAAAAAATACTTGTTTCTTTTTGGATCCATTAGAACACAACCGGCTCCGGATCCTTCCAGAGTTTTAGAACCATCAAAGTATAATGTCCAGAAAATATCTTTTGATTCAACTAAGTTAGTATCTCTGTGATCTAAATTAGTAACTAGACTAACTATGTTACAATCAACATCATCAGTCGGCGAGAAATGAAGGAGATCGAACTGTTTATCTGTTTCATGGCTAATGACTTCAGACTGATAATTACCCGGATCCATTTCTAAGAAATAATTCCCCAGAACCGAGGATGAGAAAGCTACAGCCTCATTCTTTTCTTCTAACTGAGTTACATTCTGCTTCATATGAGGTTCTCTTAGGACTTTAATTTGATTCTGCCTGTTCTGATAAGGCAACCACAGATGAGACCAATCAGTAGAAAAGTAGCCACTCAGCTTGGTAGACCAATCCCTACTTAAAATCAGCCCATAGGCTTCAGGAATATCGACCACCATTATGTCAATGAATTGACAGACTCTAGGGTCAGCTGATAATCTAATGAGAACGTCTTTCATCTCCCCAATTACCTTGACAGCAGTCCTATCTAATTGGATAATTTGGACTGGAGATGGCACAGGCTGCCCGTTTATTTTTTTACAAATGGGAAATGGCATAACGTTTGAGGATGCTCCAGAATCTACCAAACAGTTGTGAACATTGTGATTAAAAATTTCAAAGGTCAATAGGAATGGCAATGTTTGAGATTTAGATTTCCCACCAATGCTAGCCTCATTAATTTCAGGATTGTCTTGAGAATCCGTTAATGGAGTGCTGGTCTGAGGTTGTTAAACACGCAGTAGTTTGTCTCGTTGATGGGGCAAGCTGCACATGTCAAATATCGACACATTCGCTTTGACCTTCTTGATATCTTCGATAATATCATATCCTATGTCAGATCCATTCCCAATTCGAGCTGGCTGATCTGTTTTGCTCATTGTGACCTTAGGTGGCTGAACTATGGTGTCAGCGTTTGGCTGCTTGGTCGCTGTTTGGCTAACTTTGGGCTGCGGGGGGATAATTGTTATATGTCTCCTAGGTGGTTCTTTTGATACTTTAGGTTTATGAGGAGCTGCGCTTGGCACAGAATCGGCAATTGGGCCTTTGCTGCGAGTAGCAACATTTACGGTAGAGGGAGAGCTTTCTATGGGATCCTCTTCTGCTAATTCAGTCATAGGTACCCAATCCCATAGCAACATAGTAGTGTCCGAGGTTGGTTCCTCTAACTCAGGGCTCGATTCCTCTAGAGGATCATCTTGGTCTGGGATCTGTGAATCTAGCATTTGGTTCATGACTAAGCTCATGGAATTAATCCATTGCGGGCAACTCTTTTCCGAATGTGGTTCTTGATGAAAGGTGCAGAAATTTTCCATCCCAATTTCGTTCAAGTTTAACACAGGGGAAGTATTCATTGGTGGATGAGTTTGATCACCGTCTTCCCTTATTTTATAAAATGGCTTGAAAGGTTTCCTAGATGTGCTAGCCGCCTTATCTTTCTCGAGATCTACAATCTTATTAGATAATTTCTGCATCATCTTGACTACATTTTCCATGTCTGTAGATGGTTCTTCTTTACCTCTAGTGAGTAGCAAAGGTTTTTTGCTGGCTGCTGGTTTTGGCTCTACATCTAAGGCATGTTTAGCAATGCTATCAGCTTCTTCCTCTACCTTTCTAGCTTCCTCAAAGTTCTCTATCAGGGTAGTTTTCTTGGACCTTTTTACGAACATTGCTATGGGTCCTTCAAGAGCTGTAGTGTAGTATTCAATCAGAGATTCCTCTGCTGGTTTATTGGCTTCACTGAAATTATTTAACAATGTTGTGAATCTTTGATTAAAGTCTTGAACCTTTTCTTTCTTTTCCATTCTCATGGATAAGATTTATTTCATAAGTGTTGCCACAGTCTTTTGGTTTCTGTATTTCTTTAAAAAACAGTTTTCGAATTCATCCCAACTAGAGATCGAGCTGGGTTGTAGGCTAAAGTACCAGGATGATACTTTTGGCTCGAATGTATATGGAAACAGCCTGCAGACTACGTCTTCATGTTGTACGTTCAAAAGATTCAGAGCTAAGTAGAAACTCTTGAGATGGTCTTCTGCCGAAATGGCTTTCCCTGGGTCGAACTTAGGTAAGACCTTTTCTGGATTTTTTGGAAGATTATGGAATGGCCCAGCTAGATTTAACGCCCCCCTTGCTCTCCAAGCAGGTACAACCATGTTTGGATGTGGAGAACCTGGCGGAGAATTGTAAGGTGAGTTCTGTGGGGTATTCTTTGGAGTAATTAGTTCTTCAAGGTTTTCTTGGTCTAAATTTTTTTCCGAGTTTTCAAGATCTGCCTTGTTAAGAGTGTCTGAAATTTCTTCCAAAGTCAAATTCACAAGTTCTTCAAAACTTTGAATAAGAATCGAATCTCGGGTATATTGTGGCTCTTTTCTAGGGGTAGTTTTCTTAGGGAGAAAATTTACAGCGTTTAAACCACCTAGTTGTCTAACGCAGGATCTTGTATGCCTTCTCAAATCCTCTATTTCTGTGAAAGGAACAACGTATAAGGTTTCTTGAGGCTCAGGATCATAAATGAGGCGTTCTTGATTTAATAATTCAAGATCTGGGCTGTTTGAAATGCTTTCTTTAAGCGGGTTGTTAGTGACATCTATGACAGTGGGAGATTTTCCTCTATCAGCCATGCACTTTTAGGGCCCTCCTTCTAGCGCAAAAAACTGTTGATGCCTCGGATATCGTAGCATCAATCAGAAAGGGATTCTCCCCGGTAGATGATCCCAATTAGATTATCTACCGTTTGGTATAGGGAATCCGTCCGGTTAGCGGTTCCAGCAACCATGGATTTGGAGTTTTATTCCAATTATACCGGTTATGGCCCGATCCACCTTTCTTTTGGGTTTTATGTTTTATAATGATATGCAAGTGCCTAGTCTAAGTTTTAATCTAAATGCAAGACTAAGAAAAACAGATCTAAGTTTAAGACTGAAATAAATCTAACTATCCTTGCAAGGAGCGAATTAAAAGTATGAACAATGAGTTGTAGGAGATATCTAAAGAATTAACAGATAGCCATTAAATCTGAAAGAGAAAGCTACAGCAGAGAGAAAGATATCAGAAGATAGCCTTTGATTTAACATAAAAACACATTCATTGCTCATGAAATAGAGAAATTTGTTTGCATAGAAAGGGGTAAAATCTTCAGTTACAAAGAAATAATTCAGATAGCAAGAAAGATCTCACATTAAAGTCTGGAAGTCACCAGAATAATCCAATATACATCCATTCTTCATTCCCATGCAAAACGTCCATCTCCAGGCTTTTATTAGAAAAAAATTATTTTCTTAAAACATGTGCAGGACGGCACATATAAGTCTAGAAAATTAATTCCCTGCCAAAAGTCCTCTTCACTACTTCCTAACTTCTATTTATAATTACAAAAATGTTCTTTGGGCTGCCACCTGGCCTCTTACACTTGTCATCTACAGGAATTTTCTTCTATAACAGACAAAATTGTGACTCCTTTTCATTACAGAAATTATTATAAAAGAAAATGGGGACAACTGTCCCATAGTTCCACGTTTTTACACATCTGAAAAGCCCCAAAAATACAAAAATCAGAATTAACGCTCTAACTCAGCACCTTCACTCCTGCACGTGTGCTTCAGCTTGAAGAGGGTCGCTCAAACCAACAGTTGCTGCTGATGTTGCCTTAGGGGAGGCACTCGAAACCACTGGAGCTGCTGCTTCTACTTGGGAAGAAGGAATTGAGCTGGCTGGAATTTCTGCCACTGCTGGGGAAGAGGGAATTGAGCTAGCTGCCATAGCTGGGGCTGCTGGGAGAGAAGATTCTGGGTTTGCTGTTGCCCCCGCTTTTTTATCCACCTCTGCAATATAACTATACCAAATGCCAGTGTCCCTTATGACTATGTTTGCGGAAGCAGGGAGCAAGATTTTCTGAGAAGTCACATTTTTTCTAAGATCTGCTCCAATGCCTTGAACTTCCATCACTGCAGCTTGATGTACTTCTTTAAGCAAATGGCTATGGAATGATGACATTCCAATATAATGTTGGAGGTCGTCAATTACTAGGACATCAATTTTCTTCACATATTCGGTTTGGATGCCCAGTTCTTCCTTTAGTTCATCCAAGCGTTGTTCTTCACCCGGGAAGTCATCGAGGGACTGCGGGAAATTCAATTTGCACCTGTCATGCACTCCCTGGATCTTTTGATACAGATCGTTGATCCTATCCCTTGTCCCTTGGACACTGGCCATTAGCTTACTGCCACAGTTTCTGCAGCAGTCCAAAAGGGCTATATCTTCATTAAAACCCTCCACAGACTTGAATGGGAGATGTGTGGGGAAATCCACCTTTCCTTCTCGCCATTCTATCTGGCTTAGGATATTTTCCTTAACCCGAGTGTGCTTAGCTTTAAGCCTATGGGCCTCTGCATTTACTTCTTTTATTTTGACCACCATGGCCTTGAGCTTGCTAACTTCATTAGTGATTAGCTCCTTTGTGTCATATATTTGCTTCAGGATGCTGCAGGACAGCTCATGGAAGGGAGACATGTCCATCGTTCTGCTCTCAGCTTGCTCTAATTGCTCAGCTAATGCCAGCTTGTCTGCTTCTAGCTGGGATTCTTTATCTTCCGCTTCATTCTTCTATGCTTCCACAATCATCATCTGGAGCGTTAGTTGGTCCTTTTCCTCCTCCAGCTGGTTATACTTGTCCGACAGCTCTTTATGCTCAGCAGATAGGAGATTATACTTGTTCACCATGAGATACCTGTAGGCTTGCTCCTTAACCATGGTATGTTGTAGCATACGAGCTCTCTTCTTTGTCGAATGATTTTCTCTAATTATATCACCTACATTGTCTAGTGAGGCTTTTACTGTCTCTACAACGGCGGATGCCATAGCTAAGGGATCCTTATTTGTATTCCGCATTACAGTGATCTCACGGTGGGTAATAATATCCTCCTGGGAGAATCTTTTGATCCTCTCTTCCGTTTTGAAGACCATTTTCTTTCTCCTCTTGTAGTAGACAAACTCATCCCATCTGGACATGGTATGTTCTCCTGATGGAGTGTACGGGATGATTGGGAGGTCCATAATGTCCACTTCTATTTCCATTGGTGGGGTATGGACTACCTGAGCTGGATCTGTTCCCACATTTTGGGTACCAGAGCCACCTGCTTGTGCTTCGTCCTCCTCCATATTTTGAATGCCGGAGACACTTGTTTGAGGTATGTCAATTTCCATGTCTTGCGCACCGGAGCCACCTGCCTGGGCATCTTCACCTGCTTTTAGCTCTTCTTTTGCTTTCCGCTCTACATCAGCTTGTTCAGCTTGCAGCTGATCTTCATTCTCCTTCCATTGCCTTTCATCTTCAGCCTCTTTATGCTGCTGGGATTCCTCAGCCTCTTTCTGCAGTCTTTCACTTTCTGCTTCTTGCTGCAATCTGGCAACTTCAGCCTCTTGCAATAACCTTGCTTCCTCAGCTTCCTGCTGTAATCTGGCTTCTTCAGCTTCTCGTAGTAACCTTGCTTCCTCTTTTAATCTGAGCTCTTCCTGAGCTCGGGCCTCATCTGCTTCTTTGTCTTTCTGCTAGTTGGTCTCCTGGGTCCTGGTAGAGCTAGAACTTGCTCCACTGCCTTGGCGAAAGGTTCGCAGCTCAGCCATGTTGTTGATGCCTCTGAATACCTCCTCCTCGGCATCATGATAATGAGAGTACTCGAAATGAGCATAAATCTCCTTACAGTGCTCAACAACTTTTCCCTTTCTGTCATTCCTGTGGAAGATTACCTCACCGAAGTGGAAGGCTTTCAGCTCTTGAACAAATTCTTCAGCTGAGGCGACCCCCAAGAACCTGTAAGCTCCTATGCAGAAAGGTAGAGGGGGAAAGGAGGCCTTATGCTGCTTGTTGAGCACGGCTCCAATTCCATCTAGGAAAATCTGTCTCACTGCCTCTTTAAGGACCACATAATCTGTCGCATATCTTGGCAAAATATATGGAGCTTAAGTTCCTCCAAACATTCTGAGATAGGTGCCTTGATCCGAGAAGTAAAAATCTCCATAATTTTCAAGGACTTCCATGGCATTCTCCGACAGGCAGATGGGCTCTTCTTTGAATAGCTGCTCATATAGGGGCATGATGAACCCCTCGCAGATGAGCTTATAGCTGGGTTTGTAATTATGAGCCCACAACATCCTGAAATAGGTATAAACCGAGGTGGTGGCCTTATCCCATGTGCAGCCCAATTTGGGGAAAGATACCTTGGCCAAAACACAATCAATAAGATATGAGGACATGAAAAATTATGCCTTCTTCAAGGCCAGTCCTTCTCTTGCAGCAACTATCATTGAGGCTAAACTGTCTGACAGGAGAGTGGCCCAGTCAAACACAGTTCCTTTAAATGCCACGAAGTGGATGATAGGGACCCACTGAATCTTGTACACGGTGCCATCAAGCATGCCGAAGATTCTGCACAACATCAAGGCGATCAACCTCAAGGGAGGTCTCAGATTCTGGAGGTCGTATTCATCATTACCTTTCTTTCTCAAATGCTTTCCTACGACTAGTAGCTTTTTGGCCATCTCAACGTTGTTCATCTGGCCCAGCCATTCATCAGTCAGAGATTGCTGGGCGCGGGGAAATTTGCAGGCCGCGACTAGGTATGCTGGGTGAAATGAGGCAATGGCTATCTTCCCGCTGTCATGAATTACTCTTCCTTCCGCATAGGCATGTTGGAGTATCCACCCGATTACTTCAGCACATGGGAACAGTTCAAGGCGGGGTAGCAGCTCTGGATATGCCTGGAGCTTTGATATTTAGATAAATCTGCCCCTCTTCTAGCAACATGTCTGGGTCATCCTGGTCTCGGATCATCCTATAGATGTCACCCCAGCGGATTTCCGGAGGAATACCGGTGGTGCACCTAGTATCCTGGAGTGTGGTCTCAGTTCTAAGTGGTGTAGGCTGTTTTTCTGTCATCTTAGCCTTCTTCCTACCACCTTTAGGCATTTTGACTTATCCCTGATAGCAAACAAATACAAGTCATTATAAAATTGAGCAACATACTGTGAGATTTTGACAGAGAGCATCACCATTTTAACATGTCAATGAGATAAATACAATGTGAAGCTGCATGTTAGGAAGCAAAATACACCATTCCAACAGGAATTCTAGATTTTAATCATCCTAATTCTTTTAAAGGGGAGGGTTTGGAATGCTCCTGCGAGGATAAGCATGTTGCGGAAGCAACCTGCTCTTGGTCCAGCATCTAGGAGGGATGATGACCTTCGTCATCACTTTTAAAAGGTCAGTGGCGGGCGAGATTGGGGTTGAAACAAATTTAATACGAAACCAGGGATGACCCTCCATGTTGACAAACAGGCGAGGGTTTTCAGCCTAACTGCTACTGTTATTTATAATGTTTGATGAGGCGTCCTATGGTAGGTTTGGAAATTTGAACAGGGGTTGACGCCGCCGCCGAGAATGTGGTTGATGAAAAAATCGAGTGGCTATAGTTTCGGGTTGCGGCTGGGGTAGAATGAGAAACACATGGAGCCTCGGCTCCGAACACAACGATATAAGTGACCAGGGTAGGAAATTGGAAAGATTCCACCCGTCAGAACTGACGGTCTTTACACAATATACAAACATTTTCACAATTTTCTTATTTTTTATATGACGGGAGATATGAAATTTAGACCGTATTTGATGGGAAAAATAGCCCATGACGGACATTTTGCCCGTCAAAATCCAACCAATGCCTATCGTCTTCGAAGAAAGAACAAACCAAAGGTAATTTGACATGTGGAAGAAACCAATTTAACGGTTAAAACCTCCTACCTAGCACCGTGAAGATAGCTTACTAAGGTGGCCGTGGACGTGGACGAGTGAGCTGAGCTGGAGCGGTTGCGCGGCGTTCCACGGCGTTTGCCAATCGAAAAATATCAATATGCTTGGCCCACAACCCTACCAGTTATTTAAATGAAATGGGCACGTGCGGCATTCAATTTTGGTGGGTGGTGCATTTAAAACAAGTTTTAATAATGGTACGTTGTGGTCACGTCGAGGAATCTCGATCTACGTGCGCGACCGCCGTCTGCGGGACCGACATCCGCGGGACCGACTCGTGAATTCCATCCGCCATTGCGGACAGACATAGCGAAAGCTTCCGCCGTTTCAGAATGTAATTACGAATAACTCCCGCAAAAGGTTCCCGCGGCCAAGACGTTCCTCAAAGTTCAAGTCTTTCGGAAGGATAACGCAGAGGCTTCCGCTGTTTCGGGAGATCCTCGCGCAAGGTTTCCGTAATTCAAAAATTTTCTAAGTCTCGCGGGTTTCGGGAATGCTCCCGTGGTTGCGGACAACTTTCCTAATTGGCTTCCATGGAACGGATTAGCGAATGACTCCGGCGTTTCAGAATGAATGAGCGAATGGTTCCGCAATTTTCTCTCGGTGGGCTTCGAAACTTTCGAAAAGTTTTCTAAGTCCTCACGGGGTTTCGGAAAGATATGGTGAAGGCTTCCTCAAAAGACTTCCGCAATCGCAGAAGGAAAACCCGAACAGTTCCGCAAAATTCTCTCGGTGAGGCTTCGAAACGAAAACTCGAAGGTTTTCGCAGTTGCGGAAGGTTTTGACGGATAGCTTCCGCAAGTTTCGGGCGGCTTTGTTGAATTCTTCCGCCGTTTCGGAAGGAATTCATCAATAGCTTCCGCAAATTTTTAACAAGAACTTCCAAATCTTTTCGAGAAGTTTAGACGAACGGTTCCCGCCATTTCGGGAGGAAATTTGAATTGTTCCGTGCGGCGTTCCGCAAAAAATTCGAAAAGTTTTCTAAGTCCTTTTTCGGAAAGCTTAGACGAATGGTTTCCGCCGTTTTGGGAGGAAAACCCGAATCCCTCCGCAACTGCGGAGCTTTCTCGAATTCCTCCGCCGTTTCGGAAGGAATTTATCCAATGGCTTCCGCAACTTTCCAACGAAAGTTTCTAAGTCTTTTTTCGGGAGGTTTATGCGATTAACTCCCGCTGTTTCGGGATGAAAACTCGAATGCTTCCGAAACTGCGGGGAAGGATTCTGAAAAGCTCTGCATCTTCGGGAAGGCTTCACGAATTCTATCATTTTGGAAGAAAACTTGGATGCTTTCAAAGCAATATTTTCTGTTGAGAACAAAGATAAAAGATGGAAATGGCCTCTTAAGGAAGCCTTTCTAAAACTAAAAGGAGGGGCCCCAATATGTACAAAAAAAAATTTGGGGGGATGTTGCTGCAACAACATGTTCCAAACTCCGCAAAATTATATTGTTTCCAAATTGAAAATTCCTCAAAGTTCGCACAACCTCGAGGGCCCCTGACCCACTTTGGTGACCATTGGATTCATTACCTTGTTCTTCTTCACCAATTTCTTCAACAAAATTAGAAAATACGGGATCCTATGCCATCTCTTTAAGTCTGTTTGCTTGTGTTTACTGACAATCTACAAATTTAATAGCTGGATATTTTTATATAATGCTAACAATCTGAAATTCACAATGATTATTAGTTTAGAAATTAATTACAACATATATTCAAGTATATGTATATATCTCTTTTTAAGAAAATAAGTTCAACTCCAGAGGCTCGAGAGCTGCAACTGGGGCTCTGATACCAATTTGTAACGTACCCTCGTTACATATACACACAATTTAAAAATTGTAAAACTATAAAAATAAAATTTTATTTTGAGCAGCTAATTAACAGCTTCCTAATTCTCATTAATAGGCCCATAAACATAATTCAAACATAGAAAATCAGAAACATGCCATCTGCACCCGAAAACATATCAGAGTTTAATTCTATCCTTTCCTAATTCTCGGTAAAGACTAACAATCCCGTAGCAGGGTAAAGGATAATTTATAAACAAACATTTGAAAGACACGGAGCTAAATAGACAATTATTTCAACACAAAAATACCATTCCAGGCATTCAACATGAAATACAACTCAAATGCAAATAATATATCAGATTGTAATTCTTCAGGAAGACGAATCCGGGCATTTCATAGGAAATTACGATTTCAGTCATTCCACAAAAAATATAGTTCCATTGCAAATAACAATAACAAACAACACCATCTCCATGGAAACAACATACAACAACTTTCTATCACAACCCTCTAACAGGATTAACATAGCAATTCATGGCTTATATTTAATTATACATTCATTCCATAATTAGAACATATTAAGAATAATTAAACACATGGATATATAATTCATACATATATACTTATCTGAAATAGAAGTGAATGTGGCAATTGGATGCATGTGAGCCACGCTCCACCCAACCTTAGAACTTGTACAACCTATACTATTTTAGCTCCCAAGTTCACCCCCTAGCCAAGATCCAGACATTAACTAGAGGTATCTCCCCAATTTCTCCCCAACTCACTTTCAGAGTCTTAGGTGGAAAATAACAGGGATAAAGATATTTTCAGGATTCAGCAATAGCAATTGGGTAACCAATTCCTTGTCAATTCTGCAATTGACCCACCTAAGTTCCTTCCCAAAACACTCAACGATATACTTCACTGCAAGCGTTGGGATTCCCTCTGGGATTCATGCTTCATTGCCAAATCATTGGTTAATTCGAACAAGGAAATCATGGCTAGTTCGGTTATCCCAACATAACAACGTTCAGGTTAACACTGCATTTCGGGTTCATATTTATCTCAGGAAATCCCTCCCCATTTTTCCTTCACTCATAGACACTTTCTCTTGCACTCAACAGACAACTCCCCGTGTTTTGCGTGCATTTCTATGTTCTGCGTGCATTCTGCCTCTGTGTTCTGCGTGCATTCTCCGGACTAGCTACCACCACCCACTCTGTGTGTCAATTCCCTCCCCCACCCAGGCCACAGGTAGCATCGACATTCCCCCACGTCCGTTTGGATCACCGAGGCAACCTTGTGCCCCCTTCGGGTTCCCACGTCGTTGTCCCAAAGGCACACGTTGCCTCCCCATCCTTAAGCATGATTAGTGCCTAATCATTAGATTAATTAATAATTAATCCCCCCCAACTAAGGATGAGGATTAGGGGAATGGATTTATCATAAGTTTTTAGAACAAAGTTTAAGGGAACAAGGTACATGAGTATACCTTACCCCCTCACAACCCTTGGTTAATATCTGAATCCCCTCTTCAGCATATCGCTCCTCATGCATCCAACTAATATTTATTTATTAAAATATAATATCTTGCTATGTACATACTTCATAGCAAATTGTTCAAAATACATATCAGCTCTAACCTGGGCTAGGGCCCGGGTGTTACACATGATGCACGCCCCCTATCATGTACAAGGTGATAAATATGAATATTTTCTAGTACAAGATGTGTCAATACTCGAGGATTAGTTCTTTGATATGAATGTTATATATTCTTGATTGGTAATGACCATCACCAAGATTTGATCCACCCATAATGAATCTTTAGCCTTGCAAGTTTCTTAAGTCTTGAACATCTATTTAAAGAATGATTATGATTCCCATAATGCTAACAAGGATGGAGATTAAAACATTGATTTTCCATGTGGCCAATTCACTATCAATGGTGGCACTGATGTTGAACTAGAACAAGTGAAGTTGAATATTCTTGAAGGAATCCAGAACTTTGAAGTTGGATTGGCCAGGAATAATCTAGAATATGAAAGGTCACTTCCTTATCATATCTAATACATGTTCTATGTTTCATGTTTCTAATGTCTTCCCAAGGTTTGATGATGGGATTGGAAACATAGCACTAAACATGTTCATGATAGGATTGACCTTCTGCATCTGATGTTGTTTCATTGAGTTGGTCATATGTTGAAAATTGATAGGAATCATTACCAAAATAACAACTAACAGGGTTGTTATGAACAAGCACTAGTTCAAAATGTTGATTCCTTTACTATAGTTCATCATGCTAGAGTTGTGATTGAGTCTCGAGAAGGTCTGCGTTGACTTGTGAATCTTGAAAATAGGTTAGCACATATTGGAGAGTTGCTTTGTTGATTGTGACTGTGTTGTCAATAACAATGAATATTAGAGTGTTCAACACCTCTAATATTTCTTTATTTCAAGACATTTAAAAGACTATGAGACCTCAGAGGGATTCTTGCAACTGCACCTTTTAATAATAAGACTCAAAAAACTTGAAAAAACAACTTGTAAAATGAAGGGTGTCGGTTTCTATTGAGAATGCACTCGATACAATTCAACTTGGATTTGATTTGACACTTACAAAAAACTATTGCAAGTACCAAAATACAATAAAACAAGTAAATTAAAAAAAAAACATATTTGTAAAGTATGATTTAATTTTAAAGTTGAATTGATCTTCAAAAAGAAAGCTTTACCTCTGAGTCCTTTGGTGAAGTTCAACTATGGTTCCAAGGCCATTGAAAAACATATCTATCAACACTATGACATTGTTATTCAAGCATTGTCTACCAACTACTCCTAGCGATTTTTTTTTTCTCATCCGCATAGGGAAGGAATGTGCATGCCTTGTATCTTGGGACCATAAAGTGCAACTATGGCCAAAGGATCATTCTAACTTGACTGTGAAGTTATCTATCAAAATAGTTTAGAAATTGATTGTTTGAATATTTTTTCTCATAGTGAAATACATAATGGTGTCACTAGACATACACAACTCAATGTCTAATTTCACTCAAGCTTACTTAAGGGATGATTGCAACCATTTTTTGCAAACTTGGAAAGAGAACCCAAACATATTTGATGTTGAGGAAATAGAGGATTGGCTGATATCACACAAGGATAGATCCTAGGAGGCCGTACATCGGTCAAATTGACATTAGCAATAAATGCTTGAGGGCCACCCTTTGAAAAAAGCTAATGTGTATTTGAATAAAGAGACATTGACCAAGGAGGAAATAACATGGAGTTCTCAGAAGCAGCTCGTGAGGATAACCATGTGGCAAGATAAATCACTCATAGCATTATTCACACCAATATTCATCAAGTTGGAGGAGATATTGCACTAATTACCATGACAGGAAATTGCATACGTAAAAAAAATGATGCCATATGAGTTGGATGAAATGATTTTAAGAGTTAGATTTTTGAAGAGAATAGAGGAGGAGAATCGATCTAGTGAGTGACCAAAATTAAATTTGAATCCTTTCTCCCTACCTATTGAATAAATCGAGGTAAGTAATAAAAAGAATGAGAAAATTCTATTTGGTGGGGCATGACCATGCTAATTGGTATTAAAGGAGCATGGAATTGGTGAAGTGGTAATTAGTGGTGTGGATCGAGGTGTTGTGATGAATAATGAAAAGGGAAATATAATGAATTCCAAGGATGCGGAGCCCTTGGATGATACAGATGTTGAATTGAATGCTAACCCTTCTAGCAGTGGAAACAATATTAGATAAGATAACAGGGATTAGACTAAATCAGACTTAGATTTGGAGAATTGTCATTCAATATGGCTCCTGAGCACATGCTGTATAATGGAGGAATTTCTTCGAACAAGAAAAAATTAAAGTCTCTAGGAAGTTAAAAAAGCATCAATTTACACTTTAATAATAAATGGATGCACAGTTTGATAGACCTAGCACGAAACTCCATGGAAAAGTTTGGAAGCAACAAGAGAGAGAAGGGTATGTAATTCAAACAATCGACAATAAGATATTGAGAGAGGATCACAAAAAGAAAAGGAAGTTGATAACAAGAGGGATTAAGAATTTGGTTTAGCATCTACAAAAAAATTCATTTTCTTTGGTTATAGAAAAGATTGGTCATGAGTTATCTCTGTTCGCAGAAAGGATAGGAATCTGCACACATTGCGGAAATGGGTAAGGGAACATGAATATGAGGCTACATGGAGCTACACTAGGACACGTGAAACTACACCAGTTCAGGTTGAGTGAAGAAATTATGGTTTGAGAGGATAATATTAGAATAATTAACCCATAGAGGGAGGAGACTATAGCATACTCATGACTTTCACCATAGAAGGGTATCAATATTATGAGTTAATAGGTATCTGAGCTAACAAGGATTCACAGGTTTACCTAGAAAAACAAGGCAAGTCAGGAAACACCTGCTCTAATACCATTGTTGGAACCAACCTTGAAATATATATAAAGGACAAAGAGATATAAGTTTGAATGCACATTTTACATTAACAAGATATACACATAAATACATTTAGAAGTGACCCTTGGTTTCATCTTATAGGAGGTCTCTTGGACTTCACTACGACTCTTCATATTCACCTATGGTAAATGTGAATAGTAATAATAATATATTTAACTTTTACCATAACCCTACAAGATTAGGTTTCCAACATATTCATTAGGCTCATTAACATACTCTTCATCCAAAATCAGTGCTTAAGAGTGAAGGTCTTGAAGTCCATGGTATAAAAATAAAAGGGGGGTGAATCATCAAAGTTGGGAATTTAAATTATGTAGCTTGTCAAGAATAATATTTCATATTATATATTTGTAGTTGCATATATAGTGCACAACACCTAACACCTCATAAGTTTGCACAATCCTTGGGTTGTTGATTAAAGTGAGTTAAGGGATTCAATATATTTTGTTGCAAATATTTGGATCACCGACATCAATTCCATTGAATCAACATCAATCTCATTGAATCATTCCAACTAATAGTAATCCCCACTCAGATTTCACAATCGCATCCATAAATTTAAAATTCCAATTTGGCAAGAGATTTAGAAAACATTTCAAACCAAAACCCTTAGCATAGCCTCTTGAATCAAAATTGTATCTAGATCATGTGACCTAATTAAAATGCCTAAAGATATTTTTTGGGAGATTATCCCAAACCCCTTATGTTTAAATATATTATAATCACTAGTTACCTCTGCTTGAGTCCTTCCCTACGCTAAGTCCCCCCTATATAGTTTGTTGTCAACCTTACTAGATATCGTTCTCGACTTTTTGACATGCTAAATTCAAAAAATATTTTATCCTTAGAGGAACTAGGTTTTTTTGTTTCATTATCTCTAGGTACATACCTCCTCGGATCCCTATCCATTATCCTCCTTTTGTTTTTTCCTTGTCAGCCTAAGTTGATACCTCTTTGTGCAATACTCTAGAATGATAATCCTCATCTGAGGAATGAAAGGTACTCATGCCTGGGCTATCTACCCTTCCTACTTTTTTAGAGCCTCCATATTTTGGATCCACTTTGTTATGAGATATGTACTCCTCCTTACCTTGTGAACTAGAAATAGTGCTGTGAATATTTAATTAATATTATTATTTATAAATTAATAGATTATTAGGTTACTAGTGAAAGGTCGTAACCCTTCGTTATGCTTGCTCAAACCCTATAAAGGTGAGCTTATTGTAAATTTATCATCATCATCTAATATATTATTCCTATTTATCATTCAATATGAGAGTCAGATTCGACTATTAACAGTCCAACCGGATACGGTTGCTACATTTGGTATCAGAGTGGAACACTCCTCCATCTGAGCTCGGATTTGGATCACACTCAGAGCGGACTTGCTCCTCCATCAGGTGAGCTCGCACTGGGCTCATTCCTCCATTCCCCTGCATCACTTGCTCCATTCCGCCTGCTGCACTTCCATCCACGCTCCCCCCCCCCACAGTCGTCCCACTCCACGGCTCCTCCACGCCCAACAAACTCCCCGCCTGCTCTCCATCCTCCACGCCCAACAACTCCCCACCCATTCTTCCCTGCGCCAGCCTCTCATCTCGACCGACCACCTGCACACACCAACCCTTCCTCCACTATTCAACCCTCGGCTCCATCCCCACACCATCAAACCTACGTTGTAGCCTCCATTAAACCACCCTCCACTTCTCTGCGCTTGCACTCAACCCCCTATGCACTCTTCTCCACATGCACGCCTACCAATTGTTTTCAGTTGGCACCCTCCATCTCTCAGTGCAAATTTTCCCCCGCTCATACCTCTCCTCCACCACGCCTGCCTCCTCTCCACGCACCCTTCCCACCTACCTTCTTACTGTTCTACGCTCTCCAGTTGCTCGCACCCCTTCCCTTTCTACGCCCTTTTCCTTTGCTACGTGCCCCCTTCGCTCCATTTCTCGTTGCGGCCTCTCGGAACCAATCCCACGCTGCATCTCCCTCCTCCCTCTTCCTGCACTCTATTGGTGGTACAGCCGCCATTACACCAAAACCCGCAGGTGATTGGTAAACTCACCACCGCTAGATTTCAAGGATCCACGAGAGGCGATTAGTCCCTTGTCATGATACACCGAGGAGCGCTGACTACTTGCAATTTCGTGCAACAATATCCCCCTCAGCGTGAGCCGAGTGTGTATCGAACTTGTGACCTCTAGCTTTCATACCAATTGTTGGTGGTACGACTGTCATTACACCAAAACCCGCAGGTGATTGGTAAACTCACCACCGCCAGATTTCAAGGATCCACGAGAGGCGATTAGTCCCTTGTCATGATACACTGGGGAGAGCTAAATACTTGCAATTTCGAGCAAAACACTCTTCCCCGCAAGCCACGCATACCTCCACTTGCATTGCCAACTCCCTGCTCGCCCAACACCGCAGCTCTACGTCCCCTCTCTGTAGCTGCGCTCCCTACCTGTGAGACCCTCGCATTCCACAACCCTGCACACTCTTGTTTCCCTTCCCCTCTTCGCCTGTGACTTCACCACTCACCCCGTCCTTCCATCCAGCCAACCTCACCACGCCATCGCTCTGCCTCCACCTCCACGACCTACAAAACAAAACAATTTTTTTTTTTTTTAATAAAAAAAAAATATTATATATAATAATAATATATTATTATATTATAATATTTATGTTTTAAAAACTTAAAAAAAAACTATATACAAAATATTGTATAGTTTATGAAATAATAATAATATTAATTAATTAATTAATATATTATTATTCAAATTTCGCCTCAAAAGCCAAAATATCGTTCTACAAACATCCATGGCATCTTATAGTAAGAGTGACGAATTCATAGATCTCCTTGAGGAAATCCTTAAGGACATAGATGAAATAAAGAAAACTATGGACGAAACATTTAAAGTAAATGTAGATGGAAGTGAAAATCAAGTAGAAGAAACCATCCAAGCTAATGTAAAAGATGAAGATACAGTAGACTATTATGTCATCTCCCATGAGAGTAATAGTAACAATCAAGACATTGTGCAAGACAAATATATAACATACCCTAGTAATGAAGAAAATGACAACAAAATATTTGACAAGAAGAAAGATGATCCTCACCAAGACTGTGATAAGAGACAAGCCAATGTTCTTATGAGGGATATAAGCACAAAGAGCCTGTTCAAGGGAACTAACAGAATATGTGTTGGGAATAACAACACGACAATAGTTAAGGTCGTAATGCATGTTGAGCATGTTCAATTGACAAAAAACATAGTTAAAAGAAGCAATCACACAAGTAGAAATAGCGTAAACGAAACTTCACCAAGTTCGTACTTATTGCAAATACCAAGACATAATAATCAAAATGAGGCAATGGTTGTAATCAAAATCGCACCTATCAAGTCATCAGTACGGCATAGAGCCAGAATGAAAAGACGACAATAATAATCTAAGCTTTGAGGACAAAGATTTCCTAAGGGGAAGGCAATGCTGTGAATATTTAATTAATATTAGTATTTATAAATTAATAGATTATTAGGTTACTAGTGAAAGGTCGTAACCCTTCGTTATGCTTGCTCGAGACCTATAAAGGAGAGCTTATTGTAAATTTATCATCATCATCTAATATATTATTCCTATTTATCATTCAATATGAGAGTCGGATTCGACTATTAACAGTCCAACCGGATACAGTTGCTGCAAATAGATACACCCTAAATTTCCATAATAGTTGTAGTTGAATTGACTTCTTCTCTGGTCTCATTAAAATCAAGAAAATCCTCTTCAAATGCTTTCTTTTTACCCCTCATCTTAAATTCACCATTGAATTGAATCCAATCTACAAAGCATGGTTATGTTGTTCGTTTCTCCTCAAATGGTTCCTCATTGATGTGTCCACAAATCGTATAGGTATTAGATGCAAGGATAAATCCCAATGGTTTCTTTAGACTCAAGCCCTCCTCTCTTACTTTTAACAATTCGTTCAACAAAGTATCAATGATATATTTTTTATCTCTTCTCTTTAAAGATTGAATTGATCAATCTCTCTTTTTCCATCTCCATAGGGCATATGATTCCATCAACTAAAGGGCACTTTCTTGTTGTATCCTAAGTGGAACCATACTTTTCTTCAATGGGGTCCTTGTTAGGGATAGATATTTTGGGAATCCATCCTAAGTTGACCATAGAATTTACAAATGGAGCATCTAAAAGGAGTGCTAGTGTATTCAAACTCTTATATACAAGGCCCACCTCCTACTTGAATTTCCATTTCATTAAGCAAGACATCTACAAGTTTCATTTCATTTCTACATATATTCATGCCATTGAGGTTACCTCCTTCCAAATATTTTTATAACATTATTTGACACCCTTTATTCATCTAATGCACATATAGACTTAATAGTAATAATTTACAATCACCGCCCTTTAGAAAGATTATAAAATTCAATATTTTTCTACACATAATATATTTCCCTCAAGTAAAAGTGATTATATACTATCTTTCTCTTAAGTAAAGGTGCATATATACACTCTTTCTCTTAATGAAAGGAGCATATGCCTTGGAAAATGTGCAAAAAAAATCAATTGTTCATTAATTGTGTGCTCCTCGTTATGAATTATGTGTCCATACGTGGTTATTTAGCTAATTCTCATAGCCAACTCCCTAAATTAGCTTTCAAAATTATAAATTAGGATTCTTTGTTGGAAAAAGGGGGCTAAATTGGAGAGAACCATTATGTCGGAGTAGTGATTTGTGGAAAAAGCCTAGATTTTTTTTATATTATCGTCTGTCAGAAACCCTCATTTCTGAATTATGAATTATTTTCCCATATTTGAGACCTATACCTAAATTTGTTTTCTCACCTATTGAAAAGTAGGGAGTTTTCAAAGGAAAGGTTGTCTTAAGTGACCAGGTTGAAGGAATCTAGATTTTGTTAGTGAAAGGTGTCGACAACAAAAGATCAAGTACATTTGTAATTTGTTGTTATCATTAGTAAAAGGAATAACTCTATCTCCCTTACCCCAAAAAATATAAATTTTTTTTTCAATTATTTTCAATTTGGATTTGGATGAGTGAATTAGCATGCCTTATTGAGTTAGTTAAAGTTGGTTATTTTCATATTTTTTTTCTATGTAACTAGCTGCATTGAGAAAGGTTGTTGTGCTTTGTCTACAGATTTCAAAGTGTATATTAAATTGACGACTTCACTAGGTATAAATTCCTTGAGTTCTTCTCTATAGGGTTTCTTCTTGCCATTCTATGTCATTTATAGGTTTCCTTGGGTTAGTTTTTGTTCTCTATTTCCTTGCAATTCTTGCTATAGGTTCAAATTAAAAAAAAATCAAGCTTCCTTGAACTTTGAAAACATCTTCCAAGAGGTATACACTCTTGTCTTTGGTGACATGTGCGCATATACACTTCTTCCCTTTGGCTAAAGTGCATATATATGCTTCTTCCCTTTTGCTAAAGCATGTATATACACTTCTTGCATTTGGATAAAGTGTGTATATACACATATTTCCTTTCAGGAAAGTGTGTTCCACTTTTGTTTCCGCACTGTAAAATGTGTATGGATCTTGTAGCTTAATTTTTTCATTTCTAGCTTGATTTTTAGATTTTTAGTTTTGTTTTCTTGGCAAGAACGAAAGATTATGACCTACATACTATCGATTAGTCTGTATTTAACATTTTGCATTGCATTTTGTTTCCTTATAGAAAAATAAAAACTTTATTCTCTTTCCTTGTTTCATAGTCTTATAATTTTTTTAGTAGTGCATACTAGTGGATTAGGTAGAAAGTTGTTTGGTATGTAGGATTGCATATTATTAATTCTAAAAAGAAAAAGAAAATTTGTGCATTTTGCATTGTATTTCAATTTTGAAAAAAAAATTCATGTTTTAAAAGCTTGATGGAAACTTAGTTTTATTGACAAATAAGTGTAATTTAATTTTTTTTCCAATGTTCTTATTTGTCTCCATTTTATACGTCTCTGAATATCATTAATTACACTTCCATAACCTAAGTAATTAACAACCACTAAAATGAACAACTAAGCTTAAAATCAACTAGACTTTTCTTTCTAGAAAACCAAATTAGTCTAGTTGTTAGAGGCTTGGTTTAGGATTGGAGAGTAAACTCTCCAAGGATACAAAAACATAACTAGGGCCTTATTTAAGAAAGATAAATCTATTAGTAGCAAGGAGCACTTGTTGAGAAATAACATCTCATAAATGTGTCAACCACTATGGTTAAGCCAAGAAAGTGGAGTATATTTCCCCTCTTCAATTGTTTGGTGGGATTATTGCATGTACAAGGGCTTTGAATTGAAGTGGAAAGTCCTTGGGGTGACATCACTTTTATCCATAGTTTCGGATTGAGTACTTAGTCATGTATTCCCTACCCATACACATAACATTGACTCACAATCATCCCCCCCTGACCACCTATTGTGAAGTGGTATCCTTAGTTACCTTTCCTAGGGGTATTTTTCCTAGGTGAATGCAAGTAGGGAGTGATTCTTGTACCTAAGATAGACACATAATATCTATCTCAACTCCCTTTGAGAGTGCCTTGTCTTCATGAGGCTACTTGCACCTTGGGTGACTACTACTTGAATACTACCATAAATGTCTCTCAATCCTTCACTATTTAGACATCGTCCCTTATCATCCCCTACCGATCTTTGGAAAACCCATGTTCGACTCTTCAATGATTGAACTCAAGACATAACCACCCTAGTTTTATTTTTGGGAGAATGTGTTTTCTTGGCTGCATCTTTGAGAGTCTTTTATAGGTGTATGTTGATTGTAATTTTTTGATACAATAGAAGGCCTCATATATTTTCTTATTTTTGAGTTGGAGGTTATGGCTAAATATTTTGAGGATACCGACCAAGAGAACCTTGTACAAAGGATCCTTTTCCTTTTCCTTTCTTTGGAAATGTTTGTGCTCCCTTAATGGCCACCTTGAGTCTTCTTGGATTCATTGTGGGACTATCAGTTTGGTTGTTTTCCATTCTGAATGTCCTAAATTATCCTAAGGTTTCTCAAGTAGGAACTGTATGTAAGAATCATCGAAACCCCTTTCCTTATTCATCAATGAAATATTTTTCTCCTTCTACCTCGTCTAGTGAAAGTCTAGCTCCTAGTAAGCAGAAGTCTAAAAGGAATATGAAGAGGACGAATAAGAAGAATATGTAAATACAAGGGGTCATGCCACCATCCAATGCAATTCGTGTTGGGGTAAATTTCCTATCCAATGTAAGTCATACTAAAGACAAGTCACCAATCATTGCAATTCATAATGTAGACAAGTCACTAGTAACTGTGAGTTAAGATGGGCGCAAAAAACTAGCCAAAGCAAATCGTGCTAGGGGTATTAACATTGTTGAGAAACCTTCAAGAATAAGATGCAAGCCTAAGTTCCCTTGTATTTTTTTCAAGTGATATAAACATACTAATATGTTCCCTTCTCCTCCAGGGGTAGAAATATCGTGGTCCCTATCTCAAGGATCTTCTATTCCTAAACAAACCATATTTTCCCAACAACCCATTCAACCATTGGTTGATGAAATGGTCAAGTCGGTGCAATTTTTTTATCAATCCCACTCATCCCTCAAAGAGTGTTGAGATTGAAATGGTCAAACCTATACAATCCTTGGTCAACCCCACTCTGGTTTCGGAGAGCGATGTAATTACCACTCAATTTTTCTTTGCTACCAGTTTAGAATATTCTGGACAAGGGGGCACTATGTTCACTTTGAGTGGGATCCCTCAAATATAAAGGATAGTTTCCTTCAATTAGAATAGTATAATTGGGCCTTGTATTCCTTATTTTACCCCCTTCTACCCCCTTCCAAACAAGGGTACAAGTTAAATATCAAACTATTTATAGATGTATTGTAAATCAAGGAGCCTGTGTTAGTATTTTATCTACATATGCTTGGAAAGGTTTGGGTTTCCCAAACCTTATGTCAACTGTCAATCTATTGTTGGCCTATGATAGAAGACCCAGTGAAATCTTGAATTTGCTTCCTTAATTTCCTATTTCGTTAAGTTGGAATACTATTTTAGTTGATTTTATAGTTATGGAAGGGCTATTGGGCTTCAATATCCTCCTTAGGCGTGATTATGTATATGCTATGAATTTTGTGATGTCTACATTATTTCGTGTGATGCAATTCGGTCACAACATAAGCATTGTCACAGTTGATCAACTTGCATTTACCAATTCTTCTCTTTACCTGACTTTAGACCAAGTGTCCCCTTTGTCTATTTCTAGTGTTTCAGTACACACTACCCTGCCATGGGTGAATTATGTGGCCTCGTATCCTTTATATTCAAATGTTGTTGAGAAGAAGTGTATGCATTCATGCTCACCTTCTTGGGACTTGGGTCCAACAATTGACCAAGTAATTTATCCAATGGAGCCATGATAGCATGTTCTCCCCACTATTTGTTCAAGTGAATGTACTCTCATATGTTCTCTCTAGGATGATGTTCTTCCTTTAGATGAATCTCTCCTAGAAGCTATGATCAATTTTGACATTCATTTGGATGTTTCCATCCTTTCCAAAGATCATCTCCCTGTATTGTACCCCTTTGAGATCAAATCTAACCTCAATTTCCCTTTTGATTTTGATCTTACTATTAGTGGATCCTTAGACTTTGGCCCTTTTGTGTCTCTAAATTATATCATTGAGCTGCAAGTTGGTGTTCCTGATGATTTTGATCTCTTTAGTAGATATTCAAATTCCTATGATGATGAGTATGTTCACACAAACTATATCCTTGATTTAATATTTGATATTTCTTATGATTTTTATCTTATTGAATGTAGGGTCCTCAGGCCTTGGCATTCTCAAGTCTTCTCTGGTAGACTCTACCATGGTAATGAATATTGTGAAAGATAATGAAGTTGAAGATACCCTTATCAAAGTAACTCATATCATATATTTATTTTTATATTTTTGACATATGAACATGGTATTGTTGTTTCTTAGATACAAGATTTTCAGTTGGATTCCTGGTTTCTTAGGGATCATGCTTTGCACGTTGTTTGATCCCATCAGGTATATTTGGAATCTTGAATATAGGTTTAGGTTTTCCCTCTATTATGATGTATTTAAACTTGTTTCCACCAGTATTTTCCATAGCATCAAACCTATTGGATATTGGTGTGTCATCCTTTTATATCTACATCTAGTCCAATAGAAAATCCTACCTAATATGGGACACTATAGTCAACACCCTTTTTCCATTTTGGTGCCTATGCTGAGTTTTTCTCGGGCGGTTTTGAGACTTTGTAGTTGTACCATGGCTTTTAGAAGAAGCCTCATGCCTCTCTTTCACATATATTTATGTCCAATCCCTATAAGGCTCTCCTTTTGTTCATTATACATTTCCCTTTGTTTATTTATACTTACATTTATGCCTTATCCTTCATTACAACTTTTATTTTTCCATTGCATTCATCATGTTGCTCTTCACTTGCATCCGTTGCATTTTCATTTTGAACTATGTACCTTGATGAAACATCCCTTTTTTAGTGTCCACCTCTTTCTCCATACCTTTTTTGCAAAGGTCTATCCATGTGCTTGGAACATTGTTTCATTCCTTCGACACTCGTTTCTACCAATGTAACATGGCATTATTTTATTCCTTTTCAAGCTTTACTAATATGAGAAAGAAAAAAAAATCAAATATTTATAATAAGGGAAAGGGGGGGGGGGGCGAAGTTAGATGTTCTATGTTTATTGTTATAGCATTAAAGTCATGTTTCCTTTGAATAAAGCACTTGTGTCCTGTTTATATTCAAAATTTGGGTTTAGTACTGACCTTAGAAGATAAACCATGATCTAGAGTTTGTAACTCCTTTGGTTACTCTTCCATTCACTATGGAGTAGCTTTCATTGCTTCCTACATTGTTTGCTTGATATCATTGTTCTTTCCATGGGTCTTAGTTGTTGCTCATAAAAAAATGTGTCATGATTATGTTAAAAGGAATTCTATAGCCTGTGTTAGCCATTCCTCAGATTCTGGGGCATTGTATGTCGACCTTCCCTATTGTCAAGTTAGTCTTAGTTACATAATTGAAAATTTTCTTTACTTGTGCTAGTGTAGAATCTCCTCATTGAATTCCCATTAGTAGGTGAAATCTTATTAACTACAACACGATGCTTTGAGAGATTGAAATGCAGTAGGCCTATAGTCATATTTGGTAGGTTACCTTGTGCTCAACAAATGACATTTCACCATTGGTCACCAACGAAGTGGTTTCCCATGTGTTTGATGGAAAGACCTTTATTCACATGTTGAGACTCATGTTGTACCTTGGGTTCCATTTTCATCATTAGTGTAATTCCTCTCTTATTCCAGTGAATTTAATTGGTGGTATTTTCTTAGAGGGTCCATGCACTAGTTACATTTGGTGCATGCAAGAGATGTGCTTGGTGGTGTGTTCCTGCAAAAAAATTTCCAAGTTCTTTCAACCTAAATCATGTTCCCAATTATTGCTCATGCCAGTTGATGGAGGATGCCTTAATTAATTCTTTTGGATGGATCTCTTCCTATAAAAATAAAATAATCTATGATGGGATTGAGATTTAGAGCCCTTTTTCAGTACCTTAGGGCTTGTACTCATTAGTGGCATGTTCCCTTTTTATTGAAAGTAGGAATTCATTAATGTCCATTGCTTGATAGATTCCAATAATTGTCGACGTAAATTCATATATTAACACTTTCTGGATTGTACTGGTGTACCTTGACCCTCATTGTCATTATGAATGTGTTGTCTCACATTTTTTATTAGTATACATTAATGACTAGTAATCAAGCAATTTCTCCCATGTTCATCTCCAGATAATCTATTGACATGGTGTATATTTGTACAAATTAGTGGGTTTGGATTTAATATCTCGGTCCTTTAAGTATCATTTTTCCCTCTTTGTTGTTGCTTGAGTTGTGCAATATTGTACCACACAGTTTATTAGATTGGTACTTTGTGGAGAATTAGTTGTGTACTTCACTAGTTCCGGATGTTCTCCTAATGTACACTAAGGCATAAATCCAATTATATTTGCTTGTGGCTATGATCTATTTTTTACATGAATCCACCTTGTATCTTTTTCGTGGCCATAATTTTTCACTCTATATACTTCATGGATCCATTGTGTGATTGATTTGTTGGCCATGATTTTTCACACATGAGCATGGGTACGCCCGCCTCGAGTAAGAGAGTAATCTACCTTGGTTTTTATCACAAGTACATTTCTAATATGTCATTTGTGGAACTCTACTTGTTTCCACTTGGTAACTTCCTCAACAGTATTATAATGTATGTTTTCCATCAATTTCCCTTATGAACTCACACAAAAGGGGGCATATGTTATAGCATTATTTGAAACCCTTTATTCATCTAATGTGCATATGGTCTTAATACAAATCATTTGCAATCATTTCCCTTCAAAACACTCATAAAATTCAATATTTTGCTACACATACTCTCTTTCGCTCAAGGAAAGGTGAGTATATACACTCTTTCTCTTAAGGAAAGGTGGGTATATACACTCTTTCTCTTAATGAAATGAGCATATGCATTGGAAAATGTGTAAAAAAATATTAATTGTGCATTAATTCCATGTTGTTTGTCAATAATCACATGTCCATATGCAATTAATGAACCAATTCATGTATCCAACTCCCTAAACTAACTTTCAAATCTATAATTAAGTGGGATCATCTGTTGGAAAAATGGGACTAACTTGGAGAGAACCCATATTTTGGAGTAGTGATTTGTGAAATAAGCCTTAAGTTTTTATGATAATATCTTCCATAAAAAACACTCGTTTCTAAATTACAACTTATTTTCCCAAATATGAGATCTAGGCCTAAATTGGTCTTCTAACCTATTGAAAAGTAAGCAGTTTGTAGAGGAGAAGTTATCTTAAGTGACCAAGCTAGAGGAACTTGGATTTCGATTACGAAAGGTGTTGACAATAGAATATCAAGTACATTTGTAATTTGTTGTTATCATTAATAAAAGGAATATCTCTCTTATCCCCCCTAGATGTAATTTTTTTCCGATTATGTTCAATTTGTATTTGGAAGAGTGAATTAACTTGCTTGACTAATTTAGTTAAAATAATTTATTTTCGATTACACTAGAGGGGCCAAAGAATAAATGTGAATAAGTGTAGTTTCATCAATAATGCTTTACAACTTGAATCTCTAATGCACCTTGTTGTGTGAGCTTGAGTCCATGGATCCTCCGGAACCTGATCCAGGAGATCCCATCCTAAATTATGCATTATGTCACCTAGCAGCTACGATTCCTTTGGCTATGGTTGGCCATCATTTGTCCACGTATTTTGCGAAGAGGTATTCTACCCTAGAAGTAAATATCTCCTCTATTTCAGTGAATATGAAAGCCTCGGGTTTGTCAAAAAGATGATTAGTGGGAATATTTACGGGTCTCTGGCCTTCACCACGTGTTATGGAGATATGTCTAAACAAAAATTGGATGTCCCTTTTGTGTGGAAGGATGCAACGCCACTTATGTGGAAGGAATTAATATGCCTTTGCTTTTGAAAATAAGGAGGATTGAGACCTGATTTTTTGAAATTGGCCATACTTTATGGGACCAAGAGGTATGTATCTAAATAACTAGAATTTGTCTTTGAACCTCAATATGATATCCCCTTGGTTGTCTTGGTATGGGTAAAGATACCTCATCTTCCCCTTCATTGATGGTATGATGAATTCTTGGAAGCTATAGGAAATTCTTTAGGATGATATATACATAAATATTAGCCTAAATACCCAATGTTTTCTTGCCCATGAATCTGTGTGGAGGCTGATCTAGATAAAGGATTACCAAAGGTTATCAACCTTACAATGGATAACTGGACACATGCACAATGTTGATGTATATGTAACTTCAGAATGTATTTCATCTATGTATTATATATATATTTATTGTACCCTTATAAGAGATGTGTTATTCCTCTATAAGGAAGTGTCGTCATGTGGATTGACAAGTGTCGCAAGTGTGTGTACTTGCCGATGGGTTATTAGACCACCATATGGGGTCGGCCCTAATTAATATATAATATAATGTGGATGTATCTAAGTAGACAAGTCGGCCCCAGTAGGTCACTGGGCAAAAAGGTGAGTATAAATAGAGATAGGAGATCTCTATTTTACTCACTCGGAAAAGTAACTCACTCTCTCTCTGAAAAGTGGCGCACTAGTGAGGAGGAGGAGGATCATCTGCTAGGAGACTATCTCAGTGTTATTTGGTTGTATTTTGGTTGAGCCATTGCTCTCTCTATCTCTGAGGAAGTTGTGGGGTTTTTCACCTTAGGGTTTTCCCCACGGAAACTCTATGTCTCTTGTCTCTATGATTTTGATGCTTGTGATGCTTGTGATGCTTTTCATATTATGATTGTCATGCATTGATATACTGTAGATGTTATTCTCTCAGCAAAGATCCTATAGTATTGTGATTTAATACTCAAAATTTAACATGGTATTAGAGCTTAACTGAGAAGAAGACATTTTGCAGTGACGGAAGCTTGTATTCCTTGTTTATTGGGTTTCTCTCCACAGATTTTTGAAATTCAGTATAGTAGATTGGATCTACTCATCAAGGCGCATCTATCTGTCCAATCGGAATTCAGTTCCGAGCATTTTCAGATTTGGCCCTAAAAATTAGGGTTTCCACAAAAATAAGAATTTCTGGAAACTGAAGGCACAGCTGGAAGCTCCTTGCAAAAATCGAAGGTTAGAGCTTTGGATCGAGATTTTTGGCTGGGTAGATCTCCGGGAAACTCAAACCCTAATTCAGGGCTCTCCCTAATGAACCCGGGAGGACAAAAAGATAATTTTGAAGGGCAAGACTTTGCTGATCTCAAATTCTGAATGTACTAGGCTGATCAGCTCTCCAAGGCGCATATTTCTATCCTTTCAGAATTTTGAAATTCACATTTTGAATTTTTAGGGTTTCTCTAACAAACCCTAATCCGGGACCAGATCCAGTTTTCAGCACTTCAAGTGGTAAGTCCTAAATATTTTCTATTTCCATTTGAAGTACCCTTAAAGATGTCTCTCCACACCAAGCTTGAGGATAAGCTTGAAGGAGCTGATAACTTCCGAGCTTGGAAGTATAGGATTGGGTCAATCCTGGAAGAGAATGAGTTGGACTCATATGTGAAAGAAGACATCCCTATCCCAGAGGATGAAGAAGCCAAGGCATTGCACAAGAAGAACTTGGTCAAGGCAAAGAGAATCATTGCTGATTCTATCAAAGACCATCTCATACCTCATGTGTCTTCTCTTAAGACACCCAAAGAGATGTTTGAATCTTTGACCAAGCTATTTGAAGGAAAGAACATAAATCGGAAGATGACCCTGCGGAACCAATTGAAAGCAATGAAGTTTCAGAATGGAGAAACCATTCAATCTTACTTTTCAAGGGTCTCCCAGATCAAGGAACAATTAGAAGCAGTAGATGAAATGGTGGAGAATGGTGAAGTGGTGATGACCACTCTAAATGGCCTACCCAGGTCATGGGATTCCTTTATTCAAGGAATTTGTGCAAGGAAGAAGTTGATCTCCTTCAGTAGACTTCGGGAAGAATGCTCTCAAGAAGAAGCTAGACTTATAGCTCGTGAAGAAAAGATGGGAGGAGAAGATCAAGCTCTTGCAGCTCACACCAAAAGAAGCAAAACCAAGAAGGATCACTCTCACCACAGAAGATCCCATCAAAAGAGTAAGAAGGATCTAAGATGCTTCACATGCAATGAGAAGGGTCACTTTGCTTCAGATTGTCCCAAGAACAAAAGGGATAATAACAACAACTCCAGTAAGAAGAAGAAGGGCAGCAAAAGAAGGTTTCATGCTCATGCTGCCGAAGATGATGAACCTCCAAAGAAGAAGGCTAGGGCAGAAAGTAGTAGTGATGATGACTCATCAAGTGAAGAAGAATATGTTCTAATTTCTGCTCTTACAGGTACCATCTCCCATGGATGTAATGATTGGTTGATTGATAGTGGGGCTTCCAAACACATGACTGGGTTTAAGGAATCCTTTGTGAACCTATCTGAACATGAATCACCTCATAAGGTGAAACTTGGGGATGATTATCAATACCCAATCAAAGGAAGTGGTGAAGCCTCCTACAACCTAGATTCTGGAAAATCATTGAAGATGAAAGAAGTACTTTATGTACCTGGGCTCAAGAAGAACTTACTCTCCATTTCTGCATTGGATGCAAAAGGTATGAGGGTTGCAGTTGTGGATGGCCAAGTCCTAATGTGGCCAAAGGGAAACACCATAGATGATGCAGTAGTAATTGGAGAGCAAGAGGGAGGCTTGTATAAATTGAAGGGACAACTTGAACATGCCATGGTGCATGAATCCATGGAGCCAAGTGAACTTTGGCATAGAAGACTTGCTCACATGCACTATAGGGAACTTCCAATTGCAAGCAAGGCAGTAGAGGGTCTTCCTGAAATCAAGACCAAACATGAAGGTGTTTGCAAAGGATGTGCAAAAGGTAAGAACATTAAGAAGGCTTTCCCAAGTAGTGAAAGCAAGGCAAAAGATATCCTGAAAATCATCCACTCAGATGTATGTGGCCCTATGTCATCCAGTTCCCTGAGTGGGTATCTTTACTATGTATCATTTATTGATGACTTCTCCAGGAAGACTTGGGTATACTTCTTGAAGGGAAAAGATGAGGTGCTTGATAAATTCAAGGAATTCAAAACCTTGATGGAGAATCAAACTAACAAGAAAATCAAGACATTCAGATCTGACAATGGTGGAGAATTCACCTCAAGTGACTTCAAGAGGCTTTGCAGTGATTCAGGGATCAAGAGGGAGTTGACTGCTGCTTATAATCCTCAACAGAATGGAGTTACAGAAAGGAAGAACAGAACTATCATGGAAGCAGCATGGGCAATGTTGCATGACCAGGATCTTCCTATGCATCTATGGGCAGAAGCAGCTAGAACAGCTGTATATGTGAAAAACAGAACACCCCACAAGATATTGGACAACAAGATACCAGAAGAGGTCTTTTCTGGTAAGAAACCTGAAGTCAGCCATCTCAGAATATTTGGTTGTCCAGTATATACTCATGTCCCAAAAGAGAAGAGGACTAAACTAGATCCTTCAGGAAAGAAGGGCATCTTTGTGGGTTATAGTGAAAGCTCGAAGGATTACAGAATATACTTTCCAGGGTTCAAGAAAATTGATGTCAGTAGGGATGTAACATTTGATGAAAACTCAGCATTCATCAAATCAAGAAAGGCACCTACCGAAGTTTATGAAGAACCTAAGGAAACAAGATTTCAGGACACTATCATGACTGAAGCAGTTCCAGAAACTGTTTGTGAGTTTGAAGATCCACAAGAACCTGTAGATCCACCCCGTGAGGATAACTCTCACAACAGGAAACCTGTATGGGCCAGAGAGCTCATTCATGATGCAGAAAGATTTGGCATTCCAGAAGAAGAACACAGAGCAAAGAAGAGAACCAGATCACACACCAATTATGTTGCTTTACTCTGTGACATTATGAACAAAGAGCCTTCCAGTTATGAAGAGGCAGCAGAAAAGAAAGAATGGAAGGATGCTATGGTTGAGGAATACCAATCAATAATGAAGAATGATGTTTGGGATGTTGTCCCAAGACCTAAAGAGAAGTCTGTTGTGACTTCCAAGTGGATCTACAAAATCAAGCACGCTGCAGATGGCAGTGTAGAAAAATACAAAGCAAGATTCGTAGCTCGTGGTTTCTCTCAGAAAGAAGGAATAGATTATGAAGAAACCTTTGCACCTGTAGCCAGGTATACTTCCATCAGAACAGTACTTGCCCTGGCTGCAGCAATGAAATGGAAAATACACCAGATGGATGTCAAGACTGCTTTCCTGAATGGTGTAGTAGAAGAGGAAGTATATGTGGAACAACCACTCGGTTTTGAAATACATGACAGGGAGTCATATGTGTGTAGATTGAAGAAAGCCTTGTATGGCTTGAAGCAAGCTCCCAGAACTTGGTATGGTAAGATGGACAGTTTTCTATCTAGCTTGGGATTTACCAAGAGTAAAGCGGATTCCAACCTTTACTACAAGGTTGAGGAAGGGAATCCAGTGATTCTACTCCTGTATGTGGATGACCTATTTGTGACAGGAGATGACAGACTGATTGCAGATACTAAGAGGAAGCTTTCAACTGAATTCGATATGAAAGATTTGGGAATGATGCACTATTTCCTAGGTATGGAGGTGTGGCAGAATGCAGGTGGGATCTTCCTTGGTCAAGGGAAGTACACAGTAGATATCCTGAAGAGATTCGGGATGATGGATTGCAAGGCCATGGCCACACCGATGGCATCGAATCTGAAGCTTCTTTGTGATGCTTCATCTGAGCCAGTTGATGTCTCTATGTATCGTCATATGATTGGATCCTTGATGTACCTGACGAACACAAGACCAGACATTTGCTTTGCTGTGAACACATTGAGCCAGTTCCTAACGGATCCGAGGAGTGTTCACCTGGTTGCTGTAAAGCATGTTCTGAGGTACCTGAAGGGTACAGTGGATTATGGGCTCAAGTATGAAGCGAATCAAAATTTTAACCTACAGGGTTATGTTGATTCAGATTGGGCTGGCAGTGCTGTAGATAGGAAGAGCACATCTGGGTGTTGTTTCAGTATGGGATCAGGTGTGATCTCTTGGTTTAGCAGGAAGCAGTCCTGCGTAGCACTGAGTACAGCTGAGGCAGAGTATGTTGCAGCCTGTTCAGCTAGTTGTGAGGCAGTATGGATACGGAAGCTACTGTCTGAGTTATTTGATCTCCCATTGGAGGCTACTGGTATCTTCTGTGATAACCAAAGTTGTGTGAAGCTGTCCGAGAACCCAGTGTTTCATGACAGGTCGAAACACTTAGAGATCAAATATCACTATATCAAGGATATGGTGCAGAGAGGAGCTGTGAAGCTTCTGTATGTTGCGACGGACGAGCAGATTGCAGATGTACTGACGAAGCCACTAGCCAGAGTGAAGTTCGAGTACTTCAGAGAGAGGCTTGGCGTTCTTCAGATCGAGGACACTTTGAGGAAGAAGTGATGGACACTTTTGCTGAAGCCATTCCAAGCATGTTGGAAGGAGGATCCTTCACATGGCTGTGGATGTAAGTGCTGGATGATGAGCATCAGGTTGATGTTTTGGTTTCTGCTTGGATATGATTAGTTGGATCATTTTATGTATGTATGTATGCATCATGTTGGATGCTGGATATGATCAGTTGGATCATTTTTATGTATGTATGTACGCATCATGTTGGATGCTGGATATGATCAGTTGGATCATTTTTATGTATGTATGTACGCATCATGTTGGATGCTGGATATGATCAGTTGGATCATATGTATGTATTTTGTATATGCATCATGTTGGATGTTTGGACCATGTATCTGTATATGTATCAGGTGGATACATTGTATGATCAGGTGGATCATGTATGGTGATATGTATCATGTATTTGTATTTGTATCAGGTGGATACATTGTATGATCAGGAGGATCATGTATGATGATATGTATTAGATAGATACTTGGTATGCATCAGGTAGATGCATTGATGATCAGGTGGATCATGTATGGTGATATGTATCATGTATTTGTATTTGTATTAGGTGGATACATTGTATGATCAGGAGGATCATGTATGATGATATGTATCAGATAGATACTTGGTATGCATCAAGTAGATGCATTGATGATCAGGTGGATCATGCAGCAGGATGTTGCAGTGATGATCAGGATGATCATGGATGATGAGCTTCAGGATGTTGCTCCAGATGACATGCAGCAGGACGTTGCAGTGATGATGATCAGGATGATCATGGATGATGAGCTTCAGGATGTTGCTCTAGATGACATGCAGCAAGACGTTGCAGTGATGATCAGGATGATCATGGATGATGAGCTTCAGGATGTTGCTCCAGATGACATGCAGCAGGACGTTGCAGTGATGATGATCAAGATGATCATGTGTACATCAGGTTGATGTATGGTGAGTATCAGGATGATACTTTGTGGCCGTGGATCAGGTTGTGCAGAGGAGCATGTCTGGGAGATCCTATAGGTCAGAGTTGTGTACCCATAACAGCCTGGGATGCTCTTTCGAGACATTGCTCTAGGAGGACATGTAATTTGTGCCCTGGAAGATCCTACAGGTCGGAGTTGTGTACCCGTAACATCCTAGGATGCTCTTGCGAGGTTTTGTCCTATGGCATGTAATTTGGGCCCTGGGAGATTTCAGGTTGGAGTTGTGTACCCGTAACATCCTGAGATGCTCTTTCGAGGTTTTGCCATGACCACATGTAATTTGTGCCCTGGGAGATTTCAGGTCGGAGTTGTGTACCCGTAACATCCTGAGATGCTCTTGCTAGGTTTTGTGGTGACCACATGTAATTTGTGCCCTGGGAGATCCTTCAGGTTGGAGTTGTGTACCCGTAACATCCTGGGATGCTCTTTCGAGGTTTTGTGGTGGGGTCACATGTAATAGCGCCCTGGGAGATCCTACAAGTTAGAGTTGTGTACCCGTAACATCCTGGGATGCTCTTTCGAGGTTTTGTGACGCACGTAATAAGTCCTGAAGATTCCACAGTATGGCCAGAGATGATGAAGACCTGCAGGTGGTGGGACTACATCCAGTATGAAAAAGGACTGGCTCTGTAGAACTTCCTATGACGAGTAGAGTCAGAGATTGGTTGAGATAGTAGCAGCAGTGACGATGATGATGATGATGCATCGATGACAATGATCCAGAGAAGAAGACTTGTCTACCAGATCTGTGTCGAGAAATACCTTCCTAGTTAAGAGGGAGTGTTGATGTATATGTAACTTCAGAATGTATTTCATCTATGTATTATATATATATTTATTGTACCCTTATAAGAGATGTGTTATTCCTCTATAAGGAAGTGTCGTCATGTGGATTGACAAGTGTCGCAAGTGTGTGTACTTGCCGATGGGTTATTAGACCACCATATGGGGTTGGCCCTAATTAATATATAATATAATGTGGATGTATCTAAGTAGACAAGTCGGCCCCAATAGGTCACTGGGAAAAAAGGTGAGTATAAATAGAGATAGGAGATCTCTATTTTACTCACTCGGAAAAGTAACTCACTCTCTCTCTGAAAAGTGGCGCACTAGTGAGGAGGAGGAGGATCATCTGCTAGGAGACTATCTCAGTGTTATTTGGTTGTATTTTGGTTGAGCCATTGCTCTCTCTATCTCTGAGGAAGTTGTGGGGTTTTTCACCTTAGGGTTTTCCCCACAGAAACTCTGTGTCTCTTGTCTCTATGCTTTTGATTCATGTGATTCTTGTGATGCTTGTCATATTATGATTGTCATGCATTGATATACTATAGATGTTATTCTCTCAGCAAAGATCCTATAGTATTGTGATTTAATACTCAAAATTTAACATGGTATCAGAGCTTAACTGAGATGAAGACATTTTGCAGTGATGGAAGCTTGTATTCCTTGTTTATTGGGTTTCTCTCCACAGATTTTTGAAATTCAGTATAGTAGATTGGATCTACTCATCAAGGCGCATCTATCTGTCCAATCAGAAAAACAGATCCCAAACACTTCAATGTTATTTTGGCATGTGTGTTTTCACAATGTTTAGCCATTGTATTGAATTTTATGGAATATCATTGTGTAGTGGTTTATAATGATGATGTGTTTTGGGTGGTCACTCCAGCCATATTTAGGATCACAAATGAAGCTAATTTGTGATCCTAAATATGGCTGGAGTGACCACCCGAAACACGTCGTCATTATAAACCACTACATAGCGATATTCCATAAAATTCAATACAACAACTTCAATGCTAGTGAGGGATATAGATACTTCTTCATCAAATAAATTTCAAGCCCTAATATATACTGAGGAAAGAGATAGTTAAAAAGAACAAGAATATCCTTAAAGAGATCATGAATCAAACCCGATCAATCCGACACCTCAAGTTGTGCTGGAGGATATAAATATGGAAAATTATACCTCAATTATAACTTTGGAACCGATACAAGAAACTAATTCACATTTGATCAATGATAAAGAAGAAACTAGCGGAATTATGACTAGACAAAAAACCAAACAAGAGCTCGATGAATCTTTGGAGGACACAAAAGAAGACATGACCTCACAAAAAAAATTTGGGAGAAGGACATAGAAGTGCTTCAGATAAGAAGAAGCGGACAGAGAAAAACAATTAGGCAAGCAATCTTCCTTAGATGAGAACATAAAGGTCACAGCGTTCGGTCATAATAAACAAGGGAAAACAAATATGCAAGAGGTCAATTTGGAACCCCCTTCAAAAAATAATGAATATTGTCTCTTGGAATTGTGGAGGTCTTGGAGGAAAACAAAATAGAAGTATTTCAAAGTATGGTACACAAGGAAATAATCTCCCTTCTTTTTCTCTAGGAGACTAAAATGGGAGTAGATGACGCTTGTGTGCTTCTACAAAAAGCATGGAAACAGGGTAATGGATCCCCATTTAGTGTAAGAGGAGCATCAAAAGATTGGCAACATATTGGGATGCAAGAAAATATAAATTCATCACAAGAAGGAAAATAAAAATTGGTTGCTAACAAAATTGGAATATTTAACAACTCTAGAAATAGTTAAAATATATAACTCTATGATCCAGTACTATGTGGACTTAAACAAGAATTTTGGTAGATTCTGAAATCTCTCAGAGAAGATCACTATACTCTGGTGGAATGAGATTTTAACACCGCTATTTCACACAAAGAAAGAAGAGGAGGTACACTAGTAAGAGATCCTTATGGTGAAAACATGGAAGACTTAATTGGATACTTTGATTTGGTGGACATAGTGCCAAAATGAGGAACTTACACATGGAAAAATAAAATAATCGGGCCAAGCCACATTGCTTCCGACCTATACATATTTATGATAGATACCTCTCTCCTTCAGAAACACTAGGAAATTATGACCCAAAATCCGACGAGAAATTCGATGAAATTGACCATGTCGTCAGATTTCACCTTCAAAATTACGAATTTTGATCAATTTTTTTAATTGATACATGGAATTGTTGGATATCCGACGGGATTCGGTTATCCAACGACTATGGTCGGATAACCGACATGCGACGTTGGATATCTGATGAACCTTTAAAATTTAAAATCTATAAATATCGGAAACATTCCGACATGTTTTCTATACAAGTGACGGTTTGCAAAAATTAAATAGTCTTCGCACGGACTGTTTTACGTAAAAAAATACACAATTATTTCTATTGTTTTTGTGATTAAAAATAGTGAAGTGTGGAGCTTGATTTTCTAAGATCGATAATCTTCATTCAAGCTCTTTATGAGAAAATGTCAAATAACAATATTCCTAATCTAGATGAATAAAATCGACAATTGCTTGCTAGATTGTGGGATGGACTGAAAAGAAAGGGTGATGGGAAATGTTATTGTCCATGTAGTCAATGCATGGGATTTAAAAGGATAAGAGTAAAGATCACATCATCCAAAAAACATTGTAGGGAACATGGACATGCTGAGGGGGGACATGAATATCGTCCATTTGTAAGTTTTGCATTATATATGTTTTTATATTGATTGATTTTGTAAATGTATGTAATATTTTAATATTTAGTATATTAACTTATATCTATTGATGGTTTCATGTAATTATAAAGGAAAGACATCCTACGACATATCGTCATGAGGAAGTGCTTTCAGAACAAGTACCAGAGGAACATGGAGGTATGAATAATGGAGAACAAGTCAATGATCATATTGATAACATAGTTGAAGATGATGGTACAAATACATTGATCCATGATACATTTAATGTTAGAATGGATGATGATGACGATGATCATGAAAATGATGATTTTGATGATATTCATGATTTACCTCTTCTTGAGAAGGCATACGAACCCATTTATGAGGGATCCAACACAAATCTTCTCTCTGCTATATTGTTGATAATGAACTTAAAGGTTATGGATGGTCTTTCAAACACATCAATCACACGAATGTTAAGGTATGTAATATATTCCATCACATAATATATATGATCACGCTAATTATCACTGTTCGTCTATTAATTTGATTGTTAATTCATAATTCAAATTAATACGGATGAAATGTGTTTCATTAATATTATTTATATATTATATTAACTAGATTTTTATTTTTATTTGTTGTATCTTGATAGCTGAATTTTTGTTACCACCGCCAAATATTTTACCTCGCACATATCGAGATTTATATGCCATCGTGAAAGAAATTGGAATGCAGTATGAACAAATTCATGCATGCCCCGATGACCATGTTATATATTATAATCAGCATGAATTTGAAATAGAATGTCTGGAATGTCATATAAGTAGATATCGAATAGATCAAGTAACAAAAAAGGTGCCTCGCAAGGTTCTTCGTTATATTCCCATTATTCCACGTTTGCAACGACTGTTCAGGTGCAAAAACATAGCGCAATTTATGGATTACCATACACGTAACAAAAGTCAAGATGACATTATTCAAATGCCTGCAATTGGGTCTACATTTAGAGATATGGAGGAAAAATGGCCTCACTTTAAAGAAGAACCTTGTAATCTTAGTATTTCTTTGGAAGTAGATGGTGTCAATCCATTTGCAGAGATGAGATCCGTTTACTTGGTGTGGCCTATTTTTTTTATCAACAATAACATTCCTCCATGATTTTCAATAAAGAGGGAGCACATAATGTTGTCGATGATTATTCTAGGTATATTGTGTCTACATATTTTTTTTTAATGTAGTGGCATCTCATTTGTCGTATTTTGTTGCATCGTGTCATATATATATTTTTTATTTTTCTCTTGTGCATGGTTTATATATCTAAATGGTTCTCATAATTATATATTTTCTATGTTCAAATCCATCAGGTAAGTACCAAGTTAAATATATGAATGTATGTATCGAACCTCTTATTGACGAGCTACTAAAGTTATGGAATGACATCACTATGTATGAAGTATCTAGACCAATACGACAAAGGCAATTTCAATTCCATGCAATGCTTGTATGGACAATACATGATGCCACAAGGTTAACCCATTTTTGTGGTTTGTAATTATAAGTTCCACTTTAATTGCATTTAATTTGATGAACTAGTTAATATACTATGCACGCATGTTTTTTTAAATAATCCATTCATTTTAAATATAATTATAATTGACATAGATAATCCATCTCTTTATGTAGGTCTTCAGACAAAGGGAAAATTTGCATGTCTAGTTTTTGGTCCTAAGATCAAGTCTCGTCATTCAAAAAGATTAGGAAAGGAGGTGTTTGATGAGTATAGGCACTTCCTCTCTAAGAATCACAGGTATCGAACTACTGAAATACATCTGTTCAATGGAAAGCAAGAGAATGCATTAAAACCACAGAGAATGACACCTCACCTATGGAAGTTGCAATATAATAGAAATTGTCAAGCTATGTATGAATCATCGTATATGAAATGTTATGCATTTTTTTTATTGTGTGTTGTTTACTGTAATTGACATTGATTTCTGTAATTTCTTTATAAACTATGATTCATGATGGCCGTCGTGATCATGAAGGCATTAATGGGATTCCACGAGGAATGAAAAGTTATCCTAAACAATTCAGTAGGTTTCCCTACTATGAGAACCTACAAATTGATCATCTATTTGATACAATGCATATCGGAAAGAATGTTACTGAAACATTATGGTGAATATTGGATGGAAGGAGTGAGAAAGAAAAAATTGTCAAAATTTGCAAAGACATTCAAGAAGGAAACCATGTGATGAAATACATCATTCGATTTCATAGCAACGGAGACCAAATTAATATAAACTCACTTCCATGGATGTTAACGGAGCAGAAAAGTAATGTTGTAAAATAATTCATGCGAAAAATTAAATTTCCCACCGGATTTTGTGCAAACATGAAGAATACCATAACAAAGAAAGATGATTTTGCGGGGGTGAAAACGCATGATTGGCATGTCTTCATGAAGGTAATTATTATGGTATGCATATAATTATTGCTATATTTTTTTATTCCAGTGCATATTGTTGGTATTTTGTTTGTCTACTATTTGTTAAAAAAATGAAACAATTTGTATATTGTTACAGTATGTTCTACCTCTCTCTCTCTCTCTCTCTCGAACAACTTAGACAACAATGTTAAACAATTTATATATAATCTTGGGAAATACATGATGTAAGTAGCGATTTTTTGCATGCACTTAGTGTTTGTTTAATTCATCGTAGAACTTATATTTTATTTTGGTGCACTAATTCATGTTATGTGATATAATGTTTTTTTTGTTAAATCTCATGATTGGTTTGCGTCACTTGTAGATGGTTGTCATCTAAAGAAATACATAAAGAATATATAAAGTATTGGAGGAGAGAAATTCCTCGTCTCATGTGTGAAATGCAGAAGCATATACCTTCGACATTTTTCAATGAACAGGAACACTACCTCATACACCAAGTTGAGGAGATTGAATTGTGTGGACCTGTGCACTCAAGGTCCATGTGGATGGTTGAGAGGCACTTGAAATTTTTGAATGGTCTGGTTAAAAAATGATCACGTCCTGAGGGTTCTATGATGGAGGGATATATGGTATACCAAAATATCTTGTATATTAGTGAATATTATTCCTAAATTAGCCTCAAATCTCAATTTACGTCGCATTTGTGATCCAGAATCCAATAACAATTTCGAAGGGGAGTACCCGAAGGGGAAAGGTAGATCAAGGAAGGTGAAAGGTAATTATTAGCTAGTGGATATTAATTAATATAATACATTTGACTGTTGATTTTTATGTATATATCATACATATTCTATTTTTATATTCAATATGCATCAATTAAGAGTGTATACTTTGTTAAGTGAATATACATTTGTATTGAATTTTAATTTTATTTTCATGATACAGTTAGTCGAGAATGGGATGCACTTCATTTATACATCGCAAACAATCTTGACTGGATGAAGGTATGGATTGAACGACGTGAACAATCTGGTCATGGAATATCATGGGAAGGTGTGGCTTCATTGGTTAAAGCAACACATCGCAATGGAGATACCAATATTACACAAAGGGAAATCAATTTAGCTCATGGTTTAAAATATAAGTAGGCAAGCATATTAATCAACCACACTATTTTTTTTTTTGGAAACATATTGATGTACACATTGATTTTTTTCCCTGTAGGGAATAAACATGCACTTAATCATAAATTGATCATTATGTAATCTTTACGTATATGGATTTTTGTAGGTAAAATGCCATAAGGCTATGTGGTGAAATGGTTGTAGATATTGCATCAAAAAGTTGGATGAAACGAAGAAAAAATCAGATTTTGGGATATCTGCAAGATTTGAGGTGACCAATGTTTCTTCTAGAAGTGACAGACATCCATAACTCTCAGAAAATCGATACTATGGGTATTTGGAAGATATTCTTCAATGTGACTTTAACTCCTTCAATGTAGTTATGTTCGTTGTCAAATCATACAAGTTACGATTGAATCAACGTGATCCCGATAAAACTAATATTGAACATGATAATGGATTTACCATGGTTAATACAAGGTTGTTTGAGCCAGGAACGATCCCTATGTTCTTCCAAGCTAATGTGAACATGTATTTTACTATGAGGTTCTAGGTAGAAAGGGTTGGTCATTCGTTGTGAGACACGATCCAAGGGGAAGGCCGATAAAGTATAACGTAGAGGAAGGTAATGAAGAGGGTCTCGAAGACGAAGACGATGTTGAATATGATCAACATGAGTTAGATGATCATGTTCCAGAAGAAGATGTCGAAGTATTAGTTGAATCAGATGATGTAGCAGACAATGTTCATGAAGATGATATCGACGATGACATGATGATCATAACTGAAATTGATGACGATGATGATATGGCCAATCCTTATAATGTTGACTTTGGATTGGATGATAACACAGATGATGACTTGGATGAAGAAGATGATGAAGTCCATTGAAGTGTATGAGTTATGCCTTAATATATCTGCTCTATATATTTTGATTTAGTATTACGATATAATTATTGAATTTTATTGGTACGTATCAATTAACTATTTCTTAGTGTTTTTTTCCATTTTCCTGTATGTTGGCATATGTTATAATTAGAAACATTGCTTCTTATAATTCATGACAAAAAACACAATTAATTTTTTTTTTACATAGATTTTGTCGGGTTATGGGGAATTGAGAGTGATGTGAGGGGGGGAGGGGCCATAAGAGCTTCCACCTTCACGTGGTTGGCCCTATTCAATAGAGAATATTAAATTATTTTCAAAACAAAGAGAAGCTCAGTAAGGAAATACACAATTATCATGCTAACCCAAATGGCTTGCTTGATCATGTACTGCACGGGTCCAACGTTGATTTTTTTAAATTTGTGCTTGCTTGGACTGAAATTTGGCATGGTTAGACTAGAAACATGCATTGAATGTGTGGGATTATTTCCAGACTCAAACATGACTAACAATGGCAATTTGACAATAAAAAGCCATACCTATAGATTAATTAATGTGCTACACGGGGCCAACGTTGATTTTTTTTAAATTTGTGCTTGCTTGGACTGAAATTTGGCATGGTTAGACTAGGCGCATGCATTGATGGTGTGGGATGGTTTCCAGACTCAAACATGACTGACACTAACAATTCAACAATCAAAAACCATACCTATAGATTAATTAATGTGCTACATGAGGCCAACATTGAAATTTTTTAAATTTGTGCTTGCTTGGACTGACATTTGGCATGGTTAGGCTAGATGCATGCATTGATGGTGTGGGAGGGTTTCCATACTCAAACATGACTGAAACTAACAATTCGAGAATAAAAACCATACCTATATATTAATTAATGTGCTACATGGGGCCAACGTTGAATTATTTTAAATTTGTGCTTGTATGGACTGAAGGAGGATGAATAGGGATATGAATCAAATAATGCAAACATACCAAGAAATTGAACTATCCTTTTCGACCAGAGGAAGAATTGATCGGAATATTGAAGCCTTCATAAACCTTGATTATTTAATTGAGTTTCCAGAAAAAAGGAAATAGGGAAAATAATCAAAGATCATAACTTATATAATTAGAATTTCAAGATACAATTCACCTTATCAAAATATAAAGATATGGGGATATTGTAAATCAAGATATAAGTTTGCAAAATAGAAGACATGATAAATTAAATTAAAGTCCTTATCATGTTTAAAATCTAAACTAAGGTATAAAAATAGGACAGGGATATTGTCCATCCATAACTTTATAGTTATTTTTTTCACAAAGAAACATTTCCATTCTATATTTTCAATAAGTATAAGCATTCTCTTCTTGATCACTCTACTTTATAATTCTAACAAATGTGCTCATGTCAATAAAAAAGACTCCAAAAGCATCAATAAGTGTAAATACTCTCCTCTTAATCATTGCATTTACAATTGTAATAATAATGAACTCATGTCAACTAAAAAGACTTCGAGATCATTCATATACAAATAAAATTTCTTGATGTGACATGCAATCCTTCAACCACAAATAAAACATCATTGATCTCAAAGTTGTCACACTTTCACAAATATCAAATAATTATATATAATATATTTTTATATATGATATATTTTTGGATATTATGTTTTCACTTAAACCCACTTATGATAACAATTTAAGCATATCATTATAATGAGAGAATTAAATATATTAAATGAGAGAAATAATGAGAGGTAAAATGCAAAACATATATGGATGGAAGGGAATTGTTCAATCCCAATAAAGGAGATTTATTATTATAGTTATAAAGTTTGATAATTAGTATATTTTTATTTTTATTATATAAAAGTTAATATTTATGTAAATTTGGTAGGTACTAAGGTTTCCTAAATAATTACAGGGAGTTCCCTAAAGTATACCACTTAAGGAGGTACTCTAGGGCCAATGTTCCAAAGGTTCCAAAACTATTTTTGTGAGAGCTAAGTATATTTTAAGGAATTGTGTTTTTAAAGTCAAATATACTTAACCTATCTAGTAATTGAGATGATTTAGATTTTAAAATTGATACAAGTCCTAGCTAAGATCAATTGGATCAATTAAAATGATGCCAAAATGTTGTCAAGTAGATTGGATTCCAAGATTTGTAACTTTACCCAAAATATCACTATGAGTCTAAGGCAAAAGAAATGAAACCAATGAGTTAAACTTGGTATTTTTTTCTCAAGAAGGGGGAGCTATGTATGTCCATCTCGACGGTTTGATTCCTTAGGGATCCTAAAGCTATTGGATGTTTCTTTTTTTAATCAAGTGCCATAACCCAAGAGGGATGAGAAATAATAGAGATTCCATTCAAAGATGTTAACAAGAGCTACAATATAGTTCACCATATCACCCTGATACAAATGGACATACATGGGGTGCCCTTTCCTTCCCTTGCAGGGATTTTGATGGACGTGACAACAAACCCAATCGTAGAGAAAACTCTAGTTTCTCCTTCAAATGATGATGATGATAATGATGACAATGATATTCGTGCTGACTATGACAATGTCGATGATTTCATTATCAACATCATCATCATCATCATCATCATCATCATTGGTAATGGTGATGATGATGATGATGGTGTTTTTTATGATGATGACGATGATTATGATGATGGTGGTGGTGGTGGTGTTTATGATGATGATGATGATGATTACCGATGATGATGCTTATAATGGAAATGTTGTTATTGATGATGATGATGATGAGGATGATGATGATGACAATGATTGTCATGATGGTGATGATGATTATGATGATCAATATGGTGGTGATGGTGATGATAATGATGATTACCAATGATGATGGTGGTGGTGGTGGTGTTTATGGCCATCTTCCATAAAAAAAATTGAATCCATACAAATACCTAATCAGGGGGATTGAAGCATTGTGGAGGGATAGCCCCTCACACTGATCCAAAAATCTATTGACTTGATTTGAAAAAAAATTAATAGTGAATTAAATCAATTCAATTACAAAGCTTAAAGCATAATTTAAATACATAATCTAATAATTTTTTCAAAACATCGGTTAAAACTGACACTTCTTTTAAATCCCCTTAAAGATGGAAATGACACTATGAGTGCAATTTTTGTTGGGATGGGATGATATTATTATCACTATTTATATATATATCTACACACACACACACACATTCCAACACTAATATGGACACGATTCAGGAGGCTATGATAGATATTAAAATTGGTGCAAAGGGTGCCACCTCACCAATGAAATAACATGATTGATGATGTTAATTCCAACTCCACTTTTGATGCAAAAATGGAATTAAACTTATCAACAAGTTTATGAACAAAGATTTGAAAATTTTATGAAATTAAAAACACTACAAATAGAGGCTACAAAGAACTAAAATTGCCTATTTTGTCACATCCATATCCAATTCATGCATCCTTGTCTTTATAATCATAATCATACATGTTTTAAAAAAGTATATAATATTAACTAATATTGAATTTTAAATAACTAGGTCATCCATACTATAGAAGGTACATGAAAATAATAAAGAAGTATTTCAAAAGACAACTTCCTAGGATTAAGCCTCTGGGCTAAGGATGTTATCTAAATATCTTCATGCCAAGATATTAATACCTCATGATATCATTTTGGAAATTTTTGGCACAAAAAAAACTCATTTCTTTAGTGATATTGCATGTGGTGACAATGATACACAAGATAAGAGGGATGAGTAACTCATAGAGTGATCTTATTAGATAACCATATATTGCTCTCAAAGCCTCTAGAGTGCACATAGTATGGGATTGATTGTTGTTGGTATGTGAGAACTGCTTCATTACTTCACCTCATTAGCTTTGATATTGATATACCACCTTGCATAGATTTTGAATGGCCACTCTTGATATCACCAAGGGAGACACAAAAAATGAAATTTATACTAAGATTTATAAATCCTACCTTCGGTTTAGATGACCTGATACCAAATAATCACTTTTTCTCAAACTTCAACACTACTCAAACTTGTATTTCTAGTGTAATGATGGCACATTCATCCCTTGAGGTACACCAACCATCAATTAGGGGTGGGGCATTTTCTCATCTCTATATCCCATCCATGCATCCTTGTGATGCTTACTATAATTAGGGTCCTAAGATACTAGAAGGAGTAATTTAAGTTAGGTTTGAATTTTCTTTTATGTTTCTTATAAATATATACACACACACATATATATAATAAACATAACACAAAATTACAAAACTACAAACCGATCTTACCTCTTGCGCGAAGCCCAGACGCTAGAATTCCTACCCATTTACCCACAATCCAAGAGAGGATGTTGGCATTCCTCCTCCGACATTACCCACGAACCAAGTGAACCGACATTCCTACTGAGCCGAAGGTTGCAGAGGAACTTGTTGTTTGAACTGGAGGTCGCGGAGGAGGATAGGTTGTATTCTTAGCCGAAGGTCACGGGAACTTATTGTATGATCCGAAGGTCATAGAGGAGGCCACATTCTCCAAGAAGAGGAGACATTTCCCCCTAAATCGGTGATAAAATACCTTGTTATAAATTTATCCTCAGTTTACATGAATTTAGCCTGTTCTTGGAGTGGAATTTACCCTAGTTTACTTGAATTTATCCTATTTTGCTCGAACCTGCTATTTCCATTTTGGCAATGGGTGGGGTTTTGGCAATAGATTTAGCTCCATTGTTTAGCTCCATTGTTCTTGGGGTCTGCGAGTTATTATTAGGGTCCGTACAATGGGTAAATAGTCGAATAAAACTAGAAACCCGGAGCAAGCCAAAAAATAAAGGGGATACCCTCACTAATCGACTAATAGAGGGATAGGTCTTAATTAGGTAGCCCAATGAATGAGTATATTTTTACAATCTAAAATACCTATGCAATATCTACGGCTCCTTTGTAGCGAGGTGGTTTTCTGGTTTGGTCCTCCTTTCACTGGATCATCCTCTACTTCTTGCGGTGTTGGGTTCTATTGGCCTCCTGCGTGAGTTTTTGTATCGGATATGTGAAACTCGCTGGTATGGTAGATGGAATACACTCCGGGGCACACTGCCTGATAATCAATACAAAAAAAATGGATGCTTGGCTAATTGAATGCTCCGCTTTGATCCCGGGCTACTGGGTGGTCTCTTGTTTGGACCGGTTGTGTATGAGGTGATCCTGTCAATATAATCTATGTGTGGGAAGATTTACCCAACTTGCCATTAATAATAACCTTTTGCATCGGTTATGATTGTACTTTGTTAAACTAGTGGCAGAGTATATGGGAGTAGTTCCTTTACTAACCCATAATTTTTTTTCCATGCTTAGGTATATGAGGTACATGTAATAGGAGGGAGAGGAAATACCCTAACCACTTCCTTCCTGGCTCTTCATGCTATCTTGATTGAGCCTTAATTGTATTGCACTATAATATTTTATATAGTTATCTGGAATGAATGACAATCTGAATGTGTGTCGATAATAATTGTATTTTGGATTTTAATTAGGAAATATTCTAACTACTTCTTTTCTGACTCTTCATGATATCTTAATTGACCCTCAATTGTATTGCATTCTTACATTTTATAGGTATCTGGAATAAATGGTAATCTTAATCTGTCTAGATAATAATTATTTTTATTATGCAAACATCCATCAATGAGCACACAAAACCGCTCATGGAGTGAAGAAGAGTTGATGTCTTTAGTCTTCCACAATAGAAGAGAGTACATTTGGAGGTATATTTTGTCTGTGTATTTGATGATGAAGACACTCATTATTCGTTTGCAATAAAAAGAAAATTGTTCACAGTTGTAGATGCTCTTGTTAGAGAATAAATTGATTCAAGTAAGAGTTTGCTTAGCCGAATTAAGTGCAACCACAACAATAATAAGTGAAGATCTAGTTTACATATTGCTAACTCATTTGATATGGGTCATTTAGGTAGTGATAGGTAGTTTTATGAACTTAACACCCTAGTTTCTATTGGATGTATATACCTACAATGCTCAATATATGAACCTAGAAATGTTCCCTTAACTTGAAGATCAACCATCCATTTAGACTATAGAGTGGAAATGAGATAGTATACCACTACAATAAATTGGTTCCTTTATCCATTTTTTAGGGCAGAAACAAGGTTGTTGTGATCTCTATCAGTCATAGAAACAATGTCTTTTGTTTTGTGTGCATATGTATGTACCTCAACCACTATATAAAGAGGTTTTTCATTCACTGCAACAACAATGTTTCCATGAATTATCCATGGAGTTGTAGTTGAGATAGCCAAGCCCACATTTGAAAACAAATTTGTCAACACCTTAGGGGAATTATCAGACACATTAACCAACTTTAAAACTACATAGACACTTTTTAATGTATGTCCTTCAAGGTACTCCAATTCAACTCTAGCAGGTGCGGTCCGTGAGGAAGGACTCCAATTAATTAGTTTCTGACCTCTATATATGTGGCCTTGAAGAACCATTTGAACAAATATTTCAATCTATGTAGATTCATATTATGGAGCAAGTGTGAGATAAGGATTTTCCTAGTCTCCTCATACACCATATCTCTTAAGTGAACTACTCTAATGATTGACAATTTCCTTAGCAAATTCAACAACTTTATTTCTTATTTTCAATGGTGTAAGTTCCTTCCTTGCCTCTTGATTCATGGACTACAAAAATTTCAACTCAATAGGTAGACCATGACAATCTCAACCGGGAACGAAGTTTATCTTATAATCATGAAGGAGCTAGTCAATTTCAGTGCTAACACATGGACCAGTTGTTTTCCACCAATAAGTACACCAGACTTGTATATTAGCTTTGTCCGGCCTAGATGAAAGAAGTTAGATGAGTTTACATGATGAATGACACAATAAGAAAATAATTCCATATGCCATATGAACACTTAGGTCTCCTTGCAGTTGCTTGATGGAGAAACAAGTTGAGGAATTTTACATCACTGTGCTAGAGTTAGTTTTGTTTATTCACAAATAATGGTGCAATTGGAAATTATTGTTGACAAAACATCATTCACAAAAGGAAATACTCTTAGGACATTGTTACTTATTTCATTGATCTCCACAACACAACCATCACTTATTTTCTCCATAAGGTGGAGAAAGGAGACCCCATAATTTCACAAACTAGGTTATGTGTCATCTGCTAAGATATATTCAATATGCATTGCACTTCCAAAAAATGTAGATAATACAAGGAGATGACAACATTATTGTGAACCATGCAGATGCAAGGTAGAATATTTCACTGTATTCACCCGAACTAATGTTCCTTGAATCCAGATCTAGCAATTCGTTGGTTTCAATAGATTATAAAATTCATAAAAAAAACTGCAAACATAATCTCAACGTGAGAGTTTGATATATTTAAAGTTTAAACACATTATCATATATCTAACGGATGATCTACACAGTTCACCCAAATCATTGTCTTTTAGAAGGTATTCAATTTATGCCTAAAGAAGCTCACTCAACATGTTTAGGACTGCCAAGTGGTTGATAACTATCAACAATCAGGATAAAACTATAGTCTATAGTCTTTGTATTATCATGATCCTATGAGTAGTATTGCATTACGTATCACACATCAACTATAGGATTTTTTTGGTACTCAACTCTATCTCTGACTCTCCGAGGAGCAATAAACCTGCTTCTAAATCTTTGTTGTAGAAAACAAAGCAAAGAAAGAAGTGCTCCACAAGGGATCACAATATCCTAGGAAGTTGAGTAGAAATCCTAGTATGGATTGGCATAGAAATAAGAATTTCTATATTGCAATATATTCTAAATAACATGCTATGCGAAATTTTTGGTCAATAGAACGGTCAACAAAAATTCTATACTAGTTACACCAAAAACACTCTAGAATTACAAAATAAATTGTAATGTCGGGAATGGAAATAATTACATTTAAGTACTTACAAGGAGTTATTGCATATAAGAGGTAGTTACAAGGAGCTAATGCATATATTTGACCTTCTATATCTTTGGCATGTCAAATAAGAGGTAGTTACAAGGAGCTATTGCATATAAGAGGTAGTTACAAGGATGTATTGCATATATTTGACCTTATTTGACCTTCCATCTCTTTGGTAGTTCAAATAAGAGGTAGTCACAAGGAGCTATTGCATGGATGCATGGATGCATGGTTACCCCACATTGTCATGATTTTATATAAATATGGCATCCAATATGCTAGTTTACATGTTATATTTCTCATACTCTAGATATCAGGTGTGCTTGATAGACTCAAACCTTAATTCTTTTCCAAATTGTGTGCCAACAATTATGGCCATTCCTTTACCAATTATGGGCATTAATGTATGAGATTTGTTTGTTTAGCTTCATACTCATTCCCATGGCCGATATACCTCATCACACATATACCTCATCATGACCACATGATCTGTGTGGACCCTTCTTCATACAATGATGATGAACTTTCGGGTAATATGGAACATTTGTACATTTGAGAGAGAGATGACTGGTTGTACCTTCCCCACAATGGTTGATTTACTTTTGGTCCTTACACCTTGTTGTTTATTGGTCTTGTGGTACCTTGTCCTTGGTATGTGGTTAGTAGGGTCATTTCTCCCATCTTGAGTTGTTTGTACCACCCTTTAATGTTTTTGGTCCTTTGGGTACTATGGTTGTTTGTCCCCTAAATGACCCTAGTACCCCACTTATGATTATGTTATTATTTATGACTCCTTTTTATTTTACTTGTTATTTTATTATTTTAATTTTAATTTTTAATTTTAATTTTTATATTTTATTTTTAATTTTTTGTATTAAGTAGTTAAGACTTGTCCTGTCAGACAAAATTGTTGGTGATCAGATATGTGTTTTTTTGTTAAGCTTTTACTTGCACTAAGAATTTTGTTGTAATCATTCTTTGTGCTTTATTTAACTTCTGTTATGAATGTAACTGCCTTTGTCTAACTACTGTGGCATACAACCTTTCTCTCTCTCTCTCTGGTTTGTACTTACCCTTTAGTAGGGTCAGTGGGTTCCTAGTGTTGGCTTACCTTCGAGAGGTTTAGTTTTCACTGAAAGTAATATTTCTGAGTATTCGACAAGAAGGTTCCACATTACGGTGTAAGTACCCTAAACCTATCTTCTTTACTCATGTTAATGTTGATTAACTATTGTTAGTAATTACAGGTTACTGAAGATTACTTTAACACAATGAGCCAACTGGTAGTGTTTATGTGGAAAAGTCGAAAGAGATTAAAATTATGTTTTGTTATTGTTTTTCTATTTAGTTTCAGTAGTACTTGTTTATTAGATGTAATAAAAGAAAGGAGTTTACATTTTGTGGATGCATGCTAACTATGTATGATGATAGTGAAAAATGCATGCCTTAATGCCTTGTAATTTTAAAATCTGAACTATGCATACCCAACAAGGTCCTATTTGAACTTTTTTCCCATGGTGCAGGTAGAACCAAATAGGTATTTGTCAAATCTGTCTTCCTCGAGCGAGGGGGTTTTAGGAAGGCTAGAGGAAAGTGAGACATACAGTAGGCCTACAAGAGTTATATCAACTAGAAGTCAAAATATCAAAAGAAAATTCCATAACGCATGAAATTTTTTCTCGCTGAAGGGGGGTCATGTTCCTATGATGATGAGACAATAGGCGACATCAAGGTGCCCTTGAGGTACAAAAATCTAGTGAAACAATGGGTACCCAAGGATATTCCTCAACTGAACACATATTTTTGTGTGAAAGAGAGGATATATCGAACTACACCGTCATCATTACATGGTTTTGGGTTGTTTTGCATGGATGGCATAAAGGTCGGTTACGATAGATGTACAAAATTGATGGAATATGTTGGACCCTGTTACAACTACAAAGATTGGATGTGCCTAGTCCAATATACATGAAGTATGTGTAGATATGGATTGTCAACAAATTATTTATTGTTGAAAGACAAAGATCAAAATAAAGGAGCAACGTTGTACATTGACGGAAGGCCAAAATCCAATACACAATACACAACCAGGGTCTACAATTAAGCAACCCAACTGCATATTTGATGGGCATGAAGGAAACCGTGTTTTTGTATGTGCCATTAAATCAATAGTTGCAGGGGAAGAGTTGCTTATTAATTACAATTATATGGCAGGGTTTATAAATAATACACAAACAGGGTCTACAATTAAGTAACCCAACTGCATATTTGATGGGTGTGAAGGAAACCATGTTTTTGTATGTGCCATTAAATCAATAGTTGCAGGGAAAGAGTTGCTTATTAATTACAATTTGAATTGAGTAGATACAAACACGGTTAGTATGGGAGTGGTACATCTAACAATTTACCCAACCTTTTATGAATGAATTCAACATCTTCAGGATTTTTCATTAGTATATTGTTATAATTTCGTTTAAATTTTCTATATTTACTTTGAAGGGTAGTGATCGAGGCATCTCCCTAGCAGCTGGTCAGAGGAGTACAAATTTCTCGAGGCAACAGGTATACATATTTGTAATAGTAAAAATATAATATGAAAAAAGAGTTTTTTTTGCTTTGTTTTTTAATGAGTATATTCGTTTGGTTTATATAATGTTATCTATATTTGATGCAAAGTGTTGATCAGGGAAGCCACCCGACTGTTGATCAAACGATAGTAGCCTCGGGGAAACAAGTAAACCTAATTGTAATTGTACAATTTAAATAAGTCAAAATGTTTTCTTATTATGTTGTTTCAGTGAGTATTTTGGTCTTGTTTAGATAATTGTTTCTATGTTTTTGATGCAGGGTTCTATAAGGGGCACCTCCCTAGCAGTAGATGGTACCGGACTTGCCTAGAGGCAGCAAGTATACATTGATGCCATTGTACAAATTTAATATGGACAACAAGATTTTTTGTTGTGTTTTTTCAAGAGTATATTTGATTCATTTAGATAGTATTATCTATATTTTTGTTGTAGAGTGTTGATCGAGGAAACCACCCAGTTTTTTATCAGACGACAATAGCCTTGGGGCAATGGGTATACCTAATTGTAATTTGTACAATTTAAATACATCAAAATGTTTTCTTATTAAGTTTTTTCCGTGAGTATTTTGGTTTTGTTTAGATGATTTTTTCTATGTTTTTGATACAGGTTTCTGATCGGGGCACCTCCCTATTAGTAGATTGGGGTAGGTCACCTATAACCATTGATCCGATGAGTAGATGATCCTCATGGTAGCATGTATAATTCATTGGAATTGTACCGATATAATATGTAGCATAATGTTTTTTTTGTTATGTATTTTTCGTGTGTATATTGGTTTCATTATGATAATATTTTCTACTTCTTTTTGGCAGGGGGATGATCGGGGCAAGTATCCAGCTATGGATCAAATGACACCATCATCGAGGCATCAGGTAAACCTAGTTGTAATTTTAGGAATATATCATGATCGATATGTTATGTTAATATACTTTTTTCCTCAGTCTATTTCTTTCATGTCAGTAATGTTTTATATATTTTTGTTGCAGGCCAATGATTCGGCGTATGAACTAGCCTCACAAAAATCAATAGCTTTTGATGTGTATGAGTTGATACGCGATGCTAACATTGGTTCTTATCTAGACCCAGTTAAGATGATATAGAAGAACTTGAGAAAAATTAATGAGGATATCCTTTGTCTTCTATTCATTCAACCTCATACAGATGAGATTAGAGCCAAGGTTGTTGTTTTCATAAAGAGATCTCATTCCTTGAAAGTAAGTTGCGAAATCTTGAATCATAATATAAATTCATTTAGAACTTTATAATTTTTACTTCTATATGATAATGAATATATAAAATGTGGTTTGTATTTACAAGATTTTATGCGACCACACAATAATGGTCAAGGCAGTGTTGGCCCCAGAGGTGCCCTTGGAGAGTCATCACATGAGAAATCGACTCCACGTACAGCTCATGTGCCATTGTTTTCGACTGAAAAGTCGGCAACACGTCCTGCGACACCCTCGAGGCCAGTTGTGAGTGCACCCACTAGTGACCGATGCACACCAGATCGTGCAGAAGAAGGGGTCGATGTAGAGCTTGCTAGTATTGATATTGCTGAAGTAGCATTTCCTGGATCTTCCTGTGTCACTAGCACAGGTACAATACAGACAACATTTTTGGTGGATGAAGATCTCGTTCCAATAAAGATAGAGAAGATCCTAGGTAATTATACATTATTCAAGTTAGTGTTTATAATTTGATTGTAATATACCGATAAAACATTTTTTTTCAACTAATGATGGCATGATCATTTTGCTGGAAATGATGTTTTTAATAAACATATAAATGTTTTTTCCTTGGAGATATTCGAGCCCACCATTTGCACAAGGTGGGATAAACAAATGAAAATTTTAAAAGATAAGCTCACTAATCGGTTGGTTGGCCTGTTCGGAAATGAGACCTTCGATCGAGCCATGATCCTAAATAAGGTTGGACAACATATGAATATTGTCCAGGACCAATATCGAGTTCACTTAGAAAGGAAACCTAGGTATGCGCGCCCTCCGATGATTCCAGCAAGAGAGTGGAAATACCTAGTGGAAGATGGAAATGAGATGGCTCTAAGAAAAGAAGGAAAGCTACCACCAAGCACAGGGAGGTATGCAATACTTTCCACAATGCAATTATAAACCTTACTATTATTAACTTTTATATCGAATTTGAAACATCTAACGTATCTCAACATTTGCATAGGTTGTCAGACACATCAAAGGCCACAAAGGAAATACTAGAAAAAATTGGTCAACCCAAGCTTGGGCCTAGTGGTTATTCGAATTTGGAGGCACGAATTGTAAGTATCGAAAAACCAATAATGCATCCAAATAATAAATTGCAAATTATTTTTGTTTTATTGCACTGCAAAAGGTAAATTAATAATGTTATGCAAATATGCAGGATGACCAATTAAAAGAAGTGCCCACTGAGGAAGACTTGAAGCTTGGATTCCAACACGGTTTTGGAGCTATTGTTGAACGCCGAAAAAGCTTGTCTGGGAAAACACAGTTTTCTGGTGATCCATCTCGTGCACAGGTATATAAAATCTATATAGTTTAATGAAGATTTATTACTTGTGCAATCTATTCGTTATAAATAATTGACACAAAATATTGACTATGTTTTGAGCAGGAAAGCAATAATCCCCTTAATGTCGAGGATGGACAACAACCAATGGAAGATCATGCTTCGAATCCTGGTAATGAATTTATTCATATGATACAATTTTATAAATAGCATTGCATATGGTGAACATTAATTGTACTTCTCCATGTTTCAACTGCAGAGCATGTAGAGGGTCACACTGTATAGGTTGAGCCTAGACAGGAATATGAAGAACATGATTTGGCCACAACAGGTAAAAAAACACCTTTGTAATGTTTTTTTTAAAGAAATACTTGTCATTATAATAAGAGAATATATCAATGTAACATTTTCACATTATTGGAGCAAATCAGGACCCCTTGCCGCAAAATCCACGTCGCGAGTTCTCTACTAGGAAGACATCATGACAAGTTGATGAAGCACCAAGAACTGAACAACAAGTTCTAGAAGATGAGCTTCTTGTTGATTTTGTAAAGAGAAAAAAAATTAGAAAGAAGTGACTGAAGAAATATTGTGTAATTATTTTTTATAATATAATGTCATGCATGATTTTTTCCTACTGAATGAATGAATGGCTTAATGAATGTTAGCTTTTATTGAATGTATGTGTTGACTGAATGAATGAATGGTTTAATGAATATTATCTTTTATTGAATGAATGGTAAATGTTTGTTTATGATGAAATCTGCATGTTTGCACGTAATTTTTTTTTCAAGTACATCCATTAGGTATGAGGAATTGAGAGTGATGTGAGGGGAGGGAGGGGCCATAAGAGATTTCACCTTCACGTGGTTGGACCTGTTCATTAGAGAATATTAAATTATTCTAAAAAAAAAGAGGAGCTCAATGAATGGCTACGGTGGTGCCTTTCTACAACCCACTCGTGTGTCATCTAAATTTTGACAATTTCTTGGGGCTTGTTATGAAACTAAAGCATCTTATCCTACTTTCCAAGCCTCTGAAAAGGTAAGGAATTATTCATTTCTCACTTACTTATGACAGTTTGATAAAAATTAAAATCAAATGAAAGTAATCATCAACTATATAAACATAAGAAAGCAATTCTTACATACTGATATTGTCACATAGAAGTCGTTGAAATCAAGTTCCACAAACCCATTTATGTTCAAGATCCATTTTCATTTGCAAGACATAGTGGATCCTATAGATCTCTGCAAATCTTATCTATTTCCCCACAATTGTTAGAATGTCCTTGTATATTCATGACAGTGCTAGAGCTCCTATCAACCTGCAACCTTCCTTGGTGGTCTACATCTTTGACTACCCACCATGCTCTCTAGCCACACCAAAGGATCTACAACAAGCTAGAACCATCACCATCAAGTCCAATTTTGTTATTTCACTAAGAATGCCTCACACAAGCTCTCTAAGGAAAGAGATCCAAGTATCCTCTAGGGTTTCTTTGTCACATGCCCTAGGATCTACGCCCATCTCACAAAATGACTCAAACATTAACACTTCAAGTATCCTCTAATTTTTTGCCCCAAAACCCTAGTTCATTTCTTGCTTGCATAAATACAAGTACAAAGGCTCAAGACAAATGCATCTTCAAGATACAAATGATGTAATGAACTCACAAATGGCTTAAGGAAATATGAGGTTCAAAATCAAATGGGTAAGGCAATCGAGACATGGAATACTTATGATAGTTTGAGCAAGGGTAAAATCAAATGAAATTAAGCATCAACAACAAACAAATAAGCAAGCAATTCTTACATAGCGATATTGTAAGATAAAAATCATTGAAATCAAGTTCCACAATCCTATTTATAGGCATACTTGAACAATAATATCACTAATCAATTCAATGTTTAACAGTAAACCATGGACATGTAGCTATGGATGACAAAAGATAAGATTGATAAGATAATTTTATCAGTGTCCATTGAATCAACACAATAGTAGGTCAATAAACTCTAGGGTTGTAGCTAGGACATAAACTCTAGTTGTGGACATAAACCAATAGAGAAATGAGTAAGGAAGCACACTCTCGTGTATACCATGTTGAGGTTCGTAAGATACCGCAAGGATGAAATTGAACCAACCAACAAACCCTAATTCTTGTAATAAACAAGGAGAAAAACAATGTTAGGGTAGCACAACATTACAACCTAAGAAGTTTATTAGAGATGATTTATGGGTGGACTAGAGGGATAATCCATAAGTGTGTTAGAGATAAGATGCAAACCAATAGCAAGAGATTTTAGGGTGCTCATAGTCTAAATCACTTGTATTCAAGAGATTAGGAAGTTCACATGAGGCATGGGTCCTTGCCCAATTTATGCCAAATGTAAAATTGTGTAATTCTAGGATTTGGGAGGGTTTTAGTTCTAGTTATGGTACATTTCTGGGTTTTAGTTCTATTTATGGTGCATTTCTGGAAAATTCATTGAGTGAACACCTTACTATACTTTTTGTATTACAATGCTAGAATGTAATCTTTGCATTTCTTATTTATAATGGAGCTAGGATGAACAAAATGTATTACATTTATTAGATTTCATTTAATGTTTTCTACAAGCTAGGAAATAAATGAATTGGTGATGTTTTTTAATTCACGAGTTTGTTAGCAAAATAATGTAGTCTTTACAGTTTTGGAATATCTGTTTTATCTCTTATCATCATTTTTCATGGAAATAATAATATTTGTAATATTATGTAGTTGTGAGGGACCCTGCATGAGGTCTATACATCCAAACAGAGAATCTGGAGAGGATTCCAACTATAAATATCTAGGTTTAACAAAAGTGCAAGTAAGGGTAAGTTGAAGATGCCACCACTTCTTGTAAATGGGATGCTAGTTTTTTAGCCTTTCCAATTCTTGTTATTATCTTGATTTCCCATGATTACTCGTATTTGGTGCAGGATATACAAAACTTCTACTGCCTAAGCTGTAAGCATAAGAAGCATCAATACAACTCGATAAAATGGTATGTTATTTAAAGTAACACGTTGGATTATGGACATGAGTATATTCATGTGAACATATATAATATATATTAACATGGTGTATGGCAGGTCCCATATATAAATTCATCCTTGGGGGTGTCAACATTGGCACAAATGGTCATAAGACCTGTTTGAATGGGTCACTATACAACTTACACAACTTAATGATCAACGTGATGTTGTACATCTTTTGAAACCGACATCCCTTACTCTACAGGTATGACACATTGTAGTTGTCCATATTTTTTTGTAATCATTGTCTTTGGAATATTTCATTGAAAATGCTATGGATATTAGGACAATTCATAGTAGTGATGGTATTATCTATAATTGTTAAATTAGAACACATACTATTTTACTTTTTTTTCAGACTAGTTTCCTAGCTATTATAGTTTTTATCGCTTAATTCTTAGATATTAGATCTTTCCTTTTTGACAATAGCTTAGATATAAGATCGCATTTGCAATCACACTTTGTACTAACAGATTGCATGTTATTTTAGTCCCATGGACTTACTTCTATGGTCATTTATTGGGATATCAAAAGAGTTCGAAAGCACACATCTCATGATCCATATGACAACATAAGCATATGCTCCTAATGTTAATAATTGTCTTTTTTTATTGTTTTGATTTCCATATTGATGACGACATCTCCTTTTTCACTAGTACCCCTATTGTTTCATAATATTCCCTTCTTACGTGATTATATTTTGACTAATATTGTCTTCGAATAGGTGACAAGGATTATTCCTATAAATGCACGTAATCCATATGATGTGTTGGGATTGAATAGAGGTGCATCAGCTAAGAGCGTGAAGAAAAAGTAATTATTTTAACTTATCCTAAAGTATTTGGATATTAATTAGCATATTATCTATGTATATTTGAATGAATCAGTATTCTAAACAATAATGCATTATATTTGTTTAGACTGTGAATTGTATAAATAAGGAAAGCAACATTAAATTTGGAAACAAGCAAGATTTCCTGTAATGCAAGGAGTTCCTACCGTAAGCAGACCAAGTTTTTCACGAAGTTTATTTTTTTAAGATTTATAGATCACCAAATTGATTCCCTTTCCAATTGGTGTCTTGGTTAAAATGCAATGGATCCTTTTTATTTCGCATTCATCATTGGCTATGTCTAAGCTTGAATGCTCACAAACTAGCTCAATTCTTATGACATCTTATGTAGTAGAATGCAGTTTCAAAACAATAATTGACCCAAGAATGGACCAAGTAACACATCATAAATTGAACAAGCTCCTAGCATTGAAAGAAGCCTAATCCATAGAATTATACCTTGCAAGGGACATCTGTATTTGAAAAGTCCTATTTCCTAGTAAGAAGCATCTTGGCTTTCAAAATTTATTTAAAATGTATTTAGTAAGAGAATTTATTACTTGGTCCAAGGCCTAGGCATTGCTTAATTGGGTTTTTCATGTAATTAATAGCTTGTTGCTTTAATATTTGGGCATTGACCCCACAGGGATGGGGTTCATACCATAGGACCTCTTTAAGAGAAAAAGAAATTTATCACAACTATAAGTAGGATTATCAAAGGATGATTTATGTGCTTGTGAAGAGGTTTTGTTTTGTTGTGCTTGTTTATCTTTCAGTTTAAAGATCTAACTTAGATGAATTAAAGTGCAAACACTAACAATAATCCACTTCACGTGCCCAGGATTGTGCTCTGTTTGCAACTCTTGAATAAATAGCCTTGAAACAATGACTCTTGAACAACCAATCATCCATAATATCATCAAAATTCCCTTCAAGCAAATTTTCCAAGCACTTTGAATTATCAGGCAAGCATTTCCATAGTGACCCCTATAATATTTGGGGTAACACACCTCATTGTTCATAGTATTACTAAGCCTCCAAGTATATTCCAAGTATTTCATTCCTTCAATAACATGGATGACACCCCTTTCTCCCTCCACCCCACACCAATAACTTGCAAATTTTAAAAAACCTTGAGAGACTCCAAATCATGCCCATTTTGTGCATATCATGTAATCATAACTGTACATGATATTGTATTTAAGAGATGTATTTTTTCAAATATGATGCATGCCTTCTCTACACTACCATATTTTGTATACATGACTACAATGACAATCCCTATAAAAACATTATATTGGAATCCATCTCTAACTATTTCTTCATGGATCACCATACCCTATTGTAGAGTTATCAAGCTAGCACATGCAAGTAGCTCATTAGCAAAGGTTATGGAGTTTGTTACTAGATAGACTAGTTGCATTTTCTGAAAGAGATTCAAGACCTCATCAAAGTTTTCATTATGTGTGGACCCTACAATCATTGCATTCTATGATGTCATAGCTTGTGAATGCATTTGTAGAAAAAAATCATATGACTACTATTGGCTTGCTCATTTCTCCTACATGTCTATGAGAGTAGTGCCCACAAAAACACCATAATGAAATCCTCTCCCAATTATTTGTTTATGGATTTTAATTAACCTTGATCCAGAGCCACTTCTTTGACACATGATAGAATAATCTGTAGTATGGGGGTATTGATTAATGAAGAATCAAGTCATATTTTTATAAGGATACATAGGCAATATTGCTGCAAAAAGTTTGTCCTCACAAATACAAAAATTCAATATGTTTCAATAAAAGGATTTATCAATGTCACAAGTTGTTATGAGCCCCTTGGTTACATATATTTTTATACCACTAGCATATATTGATGTGCCAATGCCACCTAATTTATTAACTATGCCGCATATGAATATTTTACTAGTATCTTTTGATGAGGACAATATCACCAATAATGTCACTACCATTAGTGACCTTCTACTCTATTTCTAGAGTTTTCATATCAACAATTTCATTGATCTCCAAAACACATTATGCTTCCTAAAAATTAGCTTGAAATTTATCTGGGCTAGTGGAAACTACGTCTTTCTTTTTGTGGAAAATATTACTTCTAGTTCTTTAAGTTAAGCCAAGGTTTCTTTGTAAGGGATACATTTAAATTAGATAAATTAGATAACTGGAATATCTTGAATTACTCGGTGACAGTAAAAGACATTTTGGGAATCGAATATCTCTTTTTTTTTAATTCCCATATTCGTCGGATATCCGACGTCCCCTTCCAAAGAATCCGACGACCTCGCCATACCACTAAGGGAAAACGGCGTCGGATATCAGAAATCCTATAATGTAATTGGGGTTGGCTATCCAACGGCCCCTTAAAAAGAATCCGGCAAGCTCACCATACCATCGACGCCAAATGTCGTTGGATAGCCGACGACCATGTTGTCGGGTATCTGACCATCTGTAAAGTAATTTGTGTTGGATTTTCGAAGACCCTATAGTCGGATATATGACCCCCTGTAAAGTAATGGGTGTCAGATATCTTACCACATTTAAAGTAATGGGTGTTGGATATTCAACCTGTATATTAAAAGAGTTGTGGTCAGATATTCTACATCGTCATGTCTGATATCTGATAAGACCATATTGATGTCGACTATTCACCTAAGGGAAACTGACGTTTAAAAAAGGAGAGGCTTGTCAGATGGTCGACAACGTTATGTCAAAAATAAGACATATATGCTGTCAGATTTTGGGTCATAATTTCCTAGTGAAAGGGTACTTGTTGAGGGAAACCATTCAGATCACAAGCCAATTAAACTCATAATAGATATCCTAGAGAATCAAGTACCTATCTCTTTTCTTTTTAACCCCCTCTGGTGAATTCAGGAAGAAGCTCATACTCTCATTAATGAAGTGTGGGGATCATACATAGAGGTATCTTGTTGTGGAAAAAATTCCACACATGCACTCTTCCACTTGGTAAGGGGCTAGGCCTTGTAGGCTGTAGTAAGGCCTCAGTCCTTGGAGCCCTTGTGGGTTTGTTGGTTGGTATTCACATAAAAACAAAGAAATATGGAAAAATACAAAATAAAAAGATGGGGGGAGAGTGCAAACTCCAGTAACAATCCAAGATATGCCAAACCACTTTTGTATTTCCCAATGGTCAAGTTGTACAATACCTAGGAGGTGTGGGATTCAAGGGAAGCCAACAATATCCCTTAGGGAGGCCTTTTTTGTCCAAATTAAATGCTAATTCAATGGTGGAACAATGGAGAGAAACTCTTTCCCCTTGGAGGGAGGTGGAAAGGGAGCTTGGGAATGCTCACAATGATAGGAATTGGTGTGCTATGAGGAAGATACAACTCAAATCCAATATCATAACCTTGATCTTGATTTATCTCTACAAAATGCATGCCAATGGCTTCCTTTTATAGGCCAAGAGGTGGCCAACAAACACTAGATGCAAATGTGAACTCACCTTCTTCGTGAACTAGTACCAAGGTACACCAGGGGGGCTAGTTAATGCCACCAAGTGTGTGAGGAGACGAATTCGGATCCTTGGAGATGATTAAGTCTTCAATGAAACGTGAGAAGTAGGTGGTCTTGTCATTTTGACAGTAGCGCGATTATCAAAGGAATATCCACGCAGGTGTAGAGCGGGCATTGTTCTGGTAACCTACGTTATAGCACGGGTTGACAGTGTAGTAGCCGCGCTACCACTTCTTTTCACTATTTTTGGCACTTTTGGACTCATGTTGTCTTTTGGATTTCTTGAAGATGCCTTTGGTGAATTGCATTCTTTATGTTTCTGGCACCTTATTGGACACATCACCAAAATGTCGCATTTGTATGAAATTTAGGCATTAACATATTCCCCTTGATGTATGAGGTTCAGAGGGTACTATAGAGATGATAATGCATCATGTTTTTTGTTGTGTCTTTCCTATTCTCTAGGACGAAGCATATGTGGACAAATAGGGACCTCCCATGCGGTAAGATTGTCGGTGACGACTGTTTGAGCTGTAATAAAGAATGGGTTTCTTTATAAACTAGGAGGGCATACCCATGCTCATGAAATGATATCAAATTGATTACAATGAGAGGGGACCAAGGGATAACATATACTATACTGGTGGGACATGGATGAAGGAATATTCAATCCATGTTTGAGTAAATGAACCAAGAACTGCAAAAGAAGCAGTATTGTTGATGATCATGAAAAACCCACAAGGGTGGGAAACCGGTATGGTGTGTGAAGATACCTAAGAGCTTCGGTCTACCAGATGGACTACGACCATGATTTGTAAATGTGAATACTTCTACCTTCAAAAGTATGTTCCCCCCTGATCCAATGATGTGTTGACGTCGAGCATAGGGGAAACCACTCAGTTAGGGTGCACTAATGACTCTCCCTACTAAGGTCGAGGCGATCCCTTATAGTGATTGAAAGGGATCCCAAGGTACAACTGCAACTCTTGGAATGTGGTGTTTTTGTGTCGACAAGAGCTGAAGCACATGATAAGACGAAGGTCTTACCTTGAGAACCGAGATCATATTGTAACTAACTAGTGGACAGATAGAGCTAACACAAGACTGGTTGATAAGTGTGGGGCTCATAACTTCCTTTGATCGATGTCAACATGGGGAGCAAGGATGGCATCTTTCCTTTTAGAACGGTACAGATTGAAATGGACAGAGACAAACTGCAAATGAAAGGGTTTTGAGGGAGACAAAAAACGAAGAGTAATGGTGACATGTCAAAACAAATGGTGTTGATTATATTGAGACTCAAATACATCGATCAAAAGTGACCATGGGTTGTTGGGGCCAAAGAATATGGTGCTCCCGCAATGGAAGGTGATGAGAGAACTATTTGTACATAAAGAATAATGGTGGGGTACCCACAAATTTAGGTGTGTTAGGGAGCTAATTTTAATGATGGGCAGAGTCCCCATGGCTTTCCAAAATTAAGTAGGGGTTAGTTTTCAAACGCGAAGATGGGTGCCCCATGAATCAATGCTATACAGTGTAATCTTGCAGGATAATTGAAATAGAACTGGTTACTTATGAGGGTGGGGGCCCCATTGGTCTCTTCACGGGGGTGATGATACGAGGATGGTTGTAGAAGGTAAATTGTTCATGGGGGTATGAAGGGGATTTGTAAATCTGTCTCGTAACATGTGCCGAGGAATCTGATGATGTGTGCTTGGTGGAGTAAATGCGCAATTACAAAATCAGAAGCTAAGAGGTGATATTTTCAAGTTGTATCATATTCCTCGAACTTGTGGGGGGTCAACATCATGGATGTCAATTGATGACTGCGATGAAAATGGTGCGCACACCCATGGGGGAACATGATATTTCTAATTATGGCATTGATGGCATGTCAAAATAGGGAATTAGGGCCCTATGGTTGTCAACGGGAATACTGGCAGATGCATTATAAACAGAGGGTAAATAGTGTCGTTATGCCAATTTCTATATGATACATGTGATAGGAAAATTTACTCCAGTGATGAAGCATGGAGTCTTTTTATAAAAAAAGGGTTGCGAACTTTATCTTGGTTGAGATCTTGCACCTATGACAGACATAATCGTGTAATAAAGAACATGACCAAGGTATTGACAATGCATAAATTATATAACCAAAACAAGTTGTACCTGTGGGGTACTGAAGTATTAAGGGTAGAAGAGTTTGAGATACAACCTATTGATTGGGTCGTTGAGGGTGATACCTTCGAGGTTGGTTAATACATAGACTCCGTTTGGGAGACATTGATTAATGACATAAGGGCATGTCCATTTAGATACAAATTTACTCGGCCTTGGTTTGCTGTCTTTCTTAGCGGTGAAGGCGAGAACAAAGTCACCTTCGTTGAAGGTGTGTGGTCGCACATGTCTGTCACAATGTGCCTTGGAATGAACTTTCATGGCTTCATTTTGTTGAAGAGTGTCTCGATGTTCCTTGTCGAGGAGTTCCAAGGTAAATAGGCATTTCTCTAGGTCGGGGGTATCTGGTATCAATTCGACAATAGATTGGAGGGTGGGGATTTGACACTCTATTGGGAGGACGATTCTACACCATGGCAAAGGTGGAATGGGGTAAGACCCATAGCAGTTTTGACTGAAGTGCGGTAAGCACAGAGAGAGGGAAAGAGAAAGTGGTGCCAGTTAGTATTATTCTTATTTACTATCCATTGGAGCATGGTTTTGAGAATTTTTTTAACAGCGTCAACCTAGCAATTCGCTTGGGGATAGTAAGATATTGAAAATTCATGTTTAAAGCCTAAAAACCATGATAGTTCTTCAAATGTCTCATCACAGAAGTGTCTTCCATTGTCGGATACAAGTTGCTTGGGAAATCCAAATCGGGAGATGACATGGTTAAAGAAGAATCAGGCGGCAATGACCCCTTTACAATCAAATGTGGGCATTGCTTCGGCCCATTTAGTGAAGTAGTCCACGCATACCATGATATGGTGGTGGACATGGGACGAATCCAAGAGGCATACCATAAAATCAATTTACCATTTGCAAAAGGGGCCAGCAGTAATGACTAGATGGAGCGGTGCCGGGGTGACTGTGTTTTGCAGGAAAAGACCTGACAATTCGCACACCTTTGATGGTGTAGACACAATATTTGAATATGGAGGGCCAAAAATACCTAGCTCGTAATATTTTTTGGGTGGTGGCTAGTCTTGAGAGGTGGCTTCCGCATGCACTGCTATGGAAGTCATCGAGAACTTGTTTGGCATCGTCGTGTGTTAGACATTGTCGTAGGATAGTGTTGATGCCATGATGATATAATACGTCTCTAATGAGAAGGTATCTCAGTTCTTGGTGATGGACCTTACAGTGATCATCATGAGATAAGTGTGGAGCGATATTCTGAGTGCATAGATAAGTAAGGATATCATCATACCATGGATCATCGCTTGTGATCATAAATAGTTTCTCATTGGGTAACTAGTACTGAACAAACTCGCCTGAGGAGGTAAACGAAAGGTCTGTAATGAACTTGGACAAAGCCATGGATTTCTTACTTTTAGGAACAACAAATTCGAGGTCGAACTCTTGTAATATGATGATCCAACGTGCAAATTTACTATCGATAAGTTTACAACTAAGTATGTATTGCATAGGGTTGGACTCAACAACCATGGTTGTTTTACGGAGCAGAATATAGTGACAGAGCTTTTGGATGGGAAGGATGACTGCAAGTGCGAGCTTCTCATCATGAGTATAGTTAAGCGTTGGTCCAGTGAGGTTTTTTATGACATAATATATGACATGTTCTTGGTGGTCCTCGGCGGATTGGACTAGCATGCTGGCCATAGTGGAAGCTGATGCAGATATATATAAGATGAAATATTTTTCAAACTCCAGAGGAGAGACGATGGGAGTTGATGATAATTATTGTTTAAGGAGATCGAAGGCGGCTTGGGAATAGTCATCCTACTCAAATGGGAGATTCTTTTTTAGGATTCATAAGAATCCATGGGCTTGAGTGGCATAGTCAGGAACAAAACGACGCCGAAAGTTGGCCTTACCTTAGATACTCTGCAACTGACATCATGTTCGTGGGGGTGGTAATTCCAAGATGGCTTGCACCTTTGAGGGGTCGACGATGATGTCGTGTTTGGAGACAATGAATCCTAAGAGGTGACCAACAATGACACAAAATACACACTTAAGGGGGTTTAAGCATATATTGTATTTGCGACACCGTGTGAAGATGGTATGAAGGTCTTGAAGGTGATCACATCATTCATTGGATTTGGTTGTAAGGTCATCTAAAAAGGAAAGTATGATGTAAGCCAAGTCATTAAAGACGTATGCCATTTCCCGCTCAAAAGTGGCCCCAACATTATTCAGACCAAAGGGCATAACTTTGTATGCAAAGGTTCCCCATGGTGTAGTAAATGCATTTTTTTACTGATCTTGGGGGCAGATACGTATCTGGTTATATTCGGAACCCATCCATAAAGGACAATATTTCACTATCGATGCATGAGTCGATGATTTGGTTGATAAATGGTGTTGGAAAATTGTCCTTAGGGAAGGCTAAATTGAGGTCTTGGAAATCTGTGTAGACATGAATGATTCCCTTCTTTTTATTAACCGATACCGGGTTGGAAACCCATGATGTGTAAGAAATGGGAAAAATAAAACTGGTTTGTAATATTTTCTCAATATTGGCTTTGATTGCGGGGGATTTAGAAGGGTGGACAGGGTGTTGCTTTTGTCGGACGAGGGTGGAATCGGGCCAAGTGTCGATATGATGTTCAAAATTGTCAGGTCAAGACCTGCAATTTCTTCATAGGACCATGCAAATATGGCGTGGAACTCTTTGAATAGAGCGGTAAAATTAGTAATTTCCTTTAGTGAGGAGGAAACCCCAACATAGATGTTTTTGACGACTCATGGTGTGGTGGATATATCAACATGTATGGTGGGGGGGATATTGGCAAGATTTCCATATTCGAATGCATCTTTGGTGGGAATAGGATTCTTGAACCAATCGATATGACTAGTGGTAGAAAGTATTTTGACTTGATTGTATATTGTTTTTCAATGGGTAGTGTATGTGGTTCATGCCTACTAGTTGTTGAGGACCTATGATGGAAAGTGTCCCACATACGTTCAGTAGTGTTCATGGCTTCGATTATCTCTTCATATGTGGCGAAGATGTATTCTTCCAGCATGTCTTCGTCTAACGAGAAGGGGTCTTCATTCTTGGTTGGAAGAGGGATTGAATTGAGATGCAGGATGTCAAAGTATTTCGAGGTACTTGGGGTGGGTGCTAAAATCTCTTCTTGTGGAAATATTAGGGGATATAGCACTTCATGGAAAATCAGTGACGGGGGATTGAGATCTCTAGGAGGATATAATGGGTGTGAGGTGTTGTTGTCAGCATTGTACTCTATCAATTCGGTATCCTCCTCGATTACCGTAGGGAGTGTGGTCTCACAGGGGGTGAGGTTATCGTCTAATCGATTTTGGGTTGCATGCAAATTGCAAAATGCGGTGACTAGAGGATATTGGAATGAATGGTGAGACAGTAAGTTGTATGAACGACATGATCGAGTGGCATTGGTGTGGTTCAGGACAATGGCCGAGATTTTTGGACACCATGGTGATTGTTGGTTGGGTATGGAATCATCCCACTGTGGGGATGGGTTGGTCAAGATCACCGTAGTACCTGTATTTCTAGGATCCTCCTCTGGCGATGAGGGGGGTGAAGTATCCTCTAATGGTTGTGTGAGGCGAATGGTTTCCAACACCTCCTGATATCAAGGGGGGTCAGGAAAATGGTGTGTATAATGCCCACACTGAGAACATATGGCACATGTGTGATTCGTACGTAATGTCTTGGACCTATATGTAGTAAAGGGATACCGTCCCCCTTTTACCATTGATGGAGCATGTGTTATGCTAATGTGAGTGTTAATCAAATTCCTTAGCTCCGACAAAGTAGGACATATGTTAGTTGCATGGCCTTGTTTCCCGCAAACACAACATGGTGGTGTAACTCTTTGAGTGGGAGTATTGATCATAATTGGAGCTCTAACCACTTCTTGGCCGATGCCCACTACTTTAGGCTTAATAGTTTTCGATGAATTGGACGTCGGGTTGGGTAATAGGGGACCTTTCAACTTGGGTTTTTTGGTGCCCCTAATGGCGGTCTTAGCGACAACCCATAATGGTTTAGTTGCAAATGTCATAGTTTGGGATGTCGTAACTGAATGTGTTACGGGTCTTGTAGGCATAGCAGCTGAAACATCAACAAACTCATAATGGACGGCTGGTTTGGAATCCATCTATGGTAGGTTGGTGTAAGGTACCATACTGGTATCCCCAAAGTGATCCCAGTTAGAGTTAACTGATCCATAAACGGTGTCCATTGTACACCCATGGGTGGGCACAAGAATGGGATTTGGAAAATTGTGGTACTAATGGACTCAACATGTGTTCAATGTCGTGATTGAGTGCCACTACTGATGATGGTGTTGAGGTGGAGGAAGATCCAGTTTAAACAATGAAAATTGTGCACATTAGGCCATCGATTTCTGTAGGGGTCCTTGGTGGTGGACCTGAATACACTCCTAACAAATTGGATTCGTTGTACATGTCGGGGGAAATTTCAACATACCGTTGATTATCACCTAGTACAAACGATAGGAAATTGTCTATATTTCTTGTGGTTTTGGGGTCATAGTAGTTAAGCTGGTTGACGGTAACTACCTTCCCATTTAATGGAAACATCATGATACAGAAGACCGAGGAGGAGACCTCCTTCATGGTGTACATATAACTATGCCCCGAGAGAATGTTGTAGTCCAGTTCAACATCGAGTATTTCAATATTGATCATAACCATCTTGCCCCCATCTATATGGGGACATTTTGGTATAAAATATGTTATACAACTTTATGAGAACTTTATACTCAAAACAAGAACTCCATCCATAAGAACCCATAGTTTTGCATAAAAAAACACCAAAAAACAACCCTGAATCAAAAAGTGGTGCTACAGGTAGCTACTGGTAGCACCACTTTTTGATTTGGGATCAAAATTATGGAAATGAACCAAAACATTTGTTATTCTTGTTTGCAAAAACCTTAAAATCAAGCTCTAAATTGAAAACTAATGCTACCAATAGCACACTTTTTCAAAAAATGGCATTTTTATATGATTTTATCATAATTGAAAATTGTGCTTATTTAATCTCTTAGTAACACTATATAAAACTTGCATTGAGTTAAACACAAATTATTCAAGAAATAATTTGACCACTCTTTTCATATAAAATACAAAAATTTATGATATTCATCATAAAATTATATATTAAACCATAAGACATAGAAGTAATTCGTATAAAAATTCAAGAGCTCCTTTAGAGTTGCCATACAAAAAATGGCATATTAATAAAAAACACAAAATGTTTCATGTGTAAATATTCAAATCAACACATGGATTATGACACACCATCAGAAGCTACATTTTCTTCAGATGAATGACTGGATGAAGATGTAGATGACCCGTATTCTTCTCTACTATCAATGAGTACACCATATGAATCTTCATGTACGCCCAACATTTCATATGCCATATTCCTTCTATATCTACGCCTTGGTTTAGCAAACTCCCATGTTGCAACTATTTCTGGTGCCAACAATATTTTGATAATCTCTATAGTCTTGGAGCGAAGAGTGCCTTTCCTTGTCAACTGGAAGTCATAAACTAGTATGTCAACATCCTCTAATTTCAAAATGTCTATGCGACGATGATTTACATTTTGATCCTTTCTTTTTCTCTTTTTGAAAACCTTTTTCTCAATCACCATCTCTGGCTTGAACACACCATCAAATGGGTGTGTGTTTGTTGCATACCAATGTACTTCAATAGATATAACTTCTTCATTTTATTTATTGACGTTCGTAACTTTTTCAATCCATAATGGATAACCACGTCGATCTTATGTGGCAAAAACTACAATCATGCAACCCTCCTTTATCTTGTACTGAGCCTCTATAAAGGTCGTCCATCGCCTCACACCATGTAGATGATCTTCTAGACCCAATGTACATTTCCCTTCCTTCTGGTTGAGAAGGCTCAACACCGTTAGGCTCAACATTTCTCTCCTAGTTTTCATTTGACATACTTTGTGGCCAACTAAATGGAGTCTTCAAAAAAATATCTCCATTTGTAGAGTTTGTAATTATGCCATTTTGCTCCATGAAAAATGACTCCCACCAAACATAATCAACGACATCAAAATAGTCATATGTATATTTGATTGACTTTTTTATTTCTTCCAAGCATTGAGAAGAATCAACATCTCTCTTGTGCCGGCGTTAATTTTGAATCTCAACAGCTGATTGCAATAACAATAACTTTGAAGCATACATTTGATGACTTGGGATGAATTTCATAAATGCTAAACATGATATAGGCCCCCATTCTGCACTTGTTGAGTACTTATTACCCCATAGTAGTGTTTTACCATCAATATTTTTTATACGAAATTGATGTTGAAATCTAATGTCATTAAGGTTCTCAATGCACCTTTCTTCATCATGTGATCCCAAAATAAATCTTCACATGCCAATAATTTCCGCCAATGTTAGTACAACATGCTATAGACTATATCTTTTTCTAATAATTTCATTTAATGATGGCAGGCTCCCAACATTCTTCCTCCCCAATGTCACTGCAAAATGGCTAAAAATTTGATCAATATGGTCATGTGTATGCCCATCAATAAGGAAACCAACTTTAACTTTCTGAAAATTTCCCAATTCAACAAGCATGTTAATATAACTAAACACAATCTGATTTTTGTTTTCTTGGTTGGTGTTGTCCAATTGCAGATATAGAACTCGAGGAAGGTTACCAGACCAATGATTCAGCACATGGTGAATTATGGTAATGTTCATATTTGCATCATTATGAATATTGGGAGCTGTAAAGTAAACCCTTGGAGACATTTGACCATTAAAAACCATACAACCAACCAAGTGAAACTGAATAGAATTATCCTCCTTTAAATTATTTGGTAAACGAACAAAATTTGGCAAAGGTGTTTTTTTTTATCCATGCCATCAATTATCAAACCCATGTACTTATTTGGTTCATCATAACACTTCTTGCGATGCTTGTATAACTTTTTTGCTCAACTGATTGTTGATTGCGATGTGCTTGAAGTTCTTTAACAACATAATCTACAAATAAAATAAAGACAAAACATTGATGAGCTTTCGTAATAGATATTTATTCCAAAAAAATAAATTTGTTAGAGACATACCTCTCTCTATCCCTTCCCATTTATCCCTTATTTGTTTAAGACAAGCACATATACTGCAAACCCCCATCCTTGACCTCTTAGGAATATGAACATTGTTGAACTATGTTTTCCATAGTCTTGTAAAATATGCATATCTAATGAAATTGTTATTTCCTTTAGCATCTTGAACAAATTCCTTATATAAGTTGTATATTTCTTGCCTTGAGTAATTATCTGGAATGTGTATTGTTTCTCTATCTAGCATACTTTCTCCATGCTTAAAAAAGAAGTCACACATCCATGACATTGCAATGTTTGTTATTGGCCCACTAGCTCATGCATGATATTCTTTAGAATAAAATGTAGGATCCTTTTCTAGCCTTGTGTGGATTATGTATAGTCTAAGATTACCAATTGAGTGGATTCTTTTGAATTCCCTTCTGCAAAGCAAAACACTTCCAATGCGATAATCATAACCTTCCTTTGTAGAAATCATGCACCCTACGAAATATGAATTTTGCATATTTTTGTTCATTGATATATATGCTCTCATTTTCTCTAAGGCATAACTGTAGTGTATTTGTTTTAGACAATTTTTTTGGCAACACTCACTTGAAATCAAATCAGTAATAGAATTGGTACTTGTGAGAAAATCTGTCCTAGACCTTGTATAACTATAATGCTTTGGATTGATATAAAATGGCCTAGTCCTACACTTAATCTTGCTCATTGGTACAATTTTCCTTTGCATTTCATGAACCATTAAATCATCCTCATTAGAATAAATATCCTCATCAATGTGAGGAATATCATCCCTCTCATTGAGATGATCGTCACCAAAATTAGTAGGAGAATGATTATCCTCATCAGTATCAAGTTTATCAATTGAGGTTAAATAAACATCATTGGCAGGTTCATCATCACCAAAATCATCATATGTCCCATTAAAATCTCCGTTTGGATGGAAATAATCATCCATGCCATCAAAATCCTTTCTTGGAGGAAAATAACGTTCATCATTATCGGTGCCTTCATCCTCACCAGAATCATCACCCGTCCCTTTAAAATACTCTCTTGGAGTAAATTCATCATCAGTTCCATCAAAATCCTCGCTTGGAGGAAAATCATCATCGGTGCCATAAAAATCCTCGCTCAGAGGAAATTCATCTTTACCATTATTGGTTCCCTCATCCTCACCAAATTCATCATCCGTCCCATTAAAATACTCGCTTGGAGGAATATCATCATTGTTTCCATTAAAATCCCCGCTTTGAGGAAAATCGTCATTGCTACCATCATAATCCTCACTTGGAGGAAAATCATCTTCACCATTATTGGTGCCTTCATCCTCACCAAAATCATCATTTGTCCCATTAAAATGCTCACTTGGAGGAAAATAATCATTAGAGCCATCAAAATCCTGGATGGGAGGAAAATGATCTTCAACATTGTTGTTTCCTTTATCCTCACCAAAATCATCATCTGTCCCACTAAAATCCTCGCTTGGAGGAAAATTATCATATGTGCCATCAAAATCCTTGCTTGGAGGAGAAACATTAGTCCCATTAAAATCCTTTCTTGAAGGAAAATCATCATCACTGCCATCAAAATCCTTGCTTGTAGGAGAAACATTATCAGTCCCATTAAAATCCTCGTTTGGAGGAAAATCACTGTTAGTGCCATCAAAATCCTTGCTTGGGGGAGGAACATTATCAATCCCATTAAAATCCTCTCTTGGAGGAAAATCATCATCGATGCCATTAAAATCCTCTCTTGGAGGAAAATCATCTACACCATCATTAGTACCTTCATCCTCACCAAAATAATTATCTATCCCATGAAAATCCTCGCTTGGAGGAGAATCATCTACACCATCATTAGTACCTTCATCCTCACCAAAATAATTATCTATCCCCTGAAAATCCTCGCTTGGAGGTAAATCAAGTTTGTTGTCTTGTAAATCCTCGCTTGGAGGAAAATATGGGCTTGGAGGGAAATCATCTTTTGTGCCTTGAAAATTCTCGCTTGGTGGAAAATCTTGGCTTGAAGGAAAATCATTGTTAGTGCCTTGAAAATCATCACTTGGAGTAAAATCATCATTGGTGCCTTGAGAATCATTTCCTTGAGAAAAAGCGTCATTGGTGCCTTGAAAATTGAGTCACTTGGAGGAAACTTTTCATCATCTTCCTTAGTGTCTTTAAAATATCCACATGGAGGAAGCTCTTCATCATCATCATTAATGTCTTTAAAATCCTCACTTTGAGGTAAATCATCATCGGTGCCTTTGAAATCCCCACTTAAATGAAAATTTCCACCATCTTCATGTACATCTTTAGACATTGAGATTGATTCAGACGAGTCCATGAATTTTCACTAAAAAGTATAAGAGAATGAAATTTTCTCACACTCCTCACCGAAAAGTACAATGGTGCAACTGTCAACCCCCAACAATCTTAAAGCTAAAAGAACGAAATTTTCCCTCCCAAGCATTCCCTCCAAAATTTCGCTGCAAAATAAATCACACATTTCGAACACAACCATAAGACTATTAAAACTAATTTAATTTATCGTATAAAAATTGTACTAATGCTAATAAAATGATATGTAAACAATGCTATCCAAACTTTTTAATATGATATTAGTTATTTACATTAATTTTTTAAACCAAAATTCATAACACTAGTCAAATTTCATTTAATTCCTTCTTCTCTAAATTTAGAAATAATGCATTATCTAATTACACATTTTTTAATCCCGCATTCGTAAAATGAATAATGTTAAACTTAATAGTAGCCATATAAACTATTTTGGTGTTCTATTCTTCATGTTTGAAATGTAATTTAATAGTTCTTTGAAGGTTAGTTCTATTTTTTTTAAATAAATATTTCTATTTTATATTTCCTTTGGCAATGTTTCTTCAGTTCTTTTGTCATTTTTTTTTAATCCCGCACTCATAAAGCGGTAAAAAAAACTTATTTTATGCTATATTAACGCAATTTGGTTTTTTGCAGTCACCATTTGCAAACATTGATCCACAAGGCTTTGAAGACCATCAAAGAGCTTCAAACGTTGTCAAGGTTAGTTTTTTAAATACTTTAAATTTCTACTGTTTTAATGTAAAAAAAAATTCCTTTGGGCTTCGACATGCCCTCTGTAAAAACCTGGGTAATTTTTTTTTTTATATTTTGGCCCGATGGCTCATGCACCCAAATGATGGCCCTAGGGAACGCCCCTTTAGGTGCACGAGTGAGGAGCTAAGCTCCTACCCCCAAGATCATTTAAATGGGCATTGGGAGGCCCATGGGGTGGCCCATTGCATAGCTCGTGGTCTATGCATTGGGCACCCATAGCACCCGCCCAAGCAGGTGGGCGCCCACAGTGCCCTTCCGACGGGAGGGCGCTGTGGGCGCCCAGGGAGTGGATCTCCTCTCCCCGGGCACCCTTTGCATAGCCCGAGGGATTTGCAATAGCCCTTAACTAGGATATTGCATATCCCACGGGCTATGCAATGGTGCACCCAGTGCATAACTGTTGATTTATGCTACGGGTGCCCCACATCCAATGCATAGCCAGTGGGCTATGCCTGTAGCATAGTCCAAGGGCTATGCATTGGCTGCGGAGCGCAAAATGTATATCCCTTGGGATATTCTAATCCCACAAATTCTTAGCCCTTGGGCTATGGTACGGATGCTACGGGTGCCCGTAGCATAGCCCAAGGGCTATGAATTTAAAAAAACAAATCTCGAGCCCCTCTACAATTAAAAAATTATGATGCTTTGTATAACTATATGTTAACATTTTTTTTAAGTGCAACTATTTTTTTTTAAACATATACTATATTTTTTTTGTTTTGTTTCTAACTTTATAGGGAAAATGGCATCAAGAAAGCTATCTCTAAACATCTCTGGAGCGAGATCGTCGATGAAGTCATAGAAAAAAAATAGTTGAGCCATCTGACAATGTTGCGTGTGATGAATTTGTATCCAACGATGATTTAAAAGCCAAGAATGCTAGGGAATGGAAACACGCACGAGGTGAAGAGAAAATGGACTATTCTTGGTTTCTGAAAGAGAAATATCAAGGAAAGTCAGACAGTATTAACTTATATTGTGCAGGGTTTGCATATCTTGAAAATGATTATCACTCATTGGGATTGTTGCGATATATTTTTTTGGTGCCAGGTAAATACATTGTTTATGCACTAGTGAAACAAGCTAAAAACTTGGTCAAAATATGATATTCTTTGAAGGTTTCAAACTATAACATCGAGGAAATTTTCACAAAATTTTGTGTAGGAGTCGTGCATGATATTGAGCGCAAGAGTGTAAGTTTCTATATTTTTATATCTTTCTAAATTTCTTATACTTTGAATTATATGACCATGTAATAGATTTAATACAATAATGTTTTTATTTAGCAGGATTTTGCTATGCCACTTTCCCATATTCTGAATGGAATTTATTCTATAGAAAAAAATCTGATTGATGTCATTAATGCCCCTCTTCATAAGGGAGAAGCACCAAAGAAGGGAGAAACACCAAAGCAAAAACAAGTGAAAAATGTTCCCGAAGAAGTACAAGCACATAAAGGAAAAGGCATCCAGCAATCAAGTGAAGTACCTAGGAAGGTTACGTTCAAAAGGATATCTCTCCCAACTGAACATGATCGAGGAGTTGTTGGTGATGACGATGTTACTTCTGCAGGTAAGAGTAAGATACACTCTTCTAAAATACCTATGGATAAGGATGTTTCCATTCCTGATCAACAAGTTGTTCTTTTAGATACAACTGATTCAAGACATAAAAGGAGGAGATAATATGTTCAATCCAATGTTTAAAATCATAGTGAAAACTCAGGGGACAGTTTCGAAATCATCACTCCGGGTGGTGATCTAGATGATGGTGTTGTTAAGACAACACAAAATTCTATTCGAGATCGATTGCAGAGGGATAAGTTGGTTCACAATGGGCATACATTTGATTTAAATGTGAATAAATTTTATAAACACATAGAAGTCCAAGAGAAGTATCAAATTAGGAAACCACATCGCTTGCATGTTCATAACTTCAAAGCATTGATGAGGCACAATCCCTATGCACATGTGGTTAACTACCTAGTTCTTGTTGACCCAAAATATGTTCCTATTAGAGATGCACTTGAAGAATCAATATGTTTTGATTACAACTACTATATTTTTGGGGTAAATCATTCTGTGGAGGCTAGAAGAGAATTGATGCAAGAGTTTCCCAAAAACCCTATTTTTTCAAATAGTGAAATGCATCATTTATGTTGGTTTAACAGATGTGGAAGCAAAAATTTTGGCATGGGATCACAACACAGATAGTGACTATAGGATGTCCATGAAATTTGTTCAAAGGGTTAGATTTATCTACAATGAATTTGAACACATTTGTGGTGGGGATAGATCGAAAGTTGATGCAGATTTCCGAAAACAATGTTGTATGGAAATAGGTATCCCTACTAAAGAGGACAATGTGAAATAGAAAGGTTTGAAACGAATTGATGCATTCAGAGTTGTAGATAACTATTTTCAGTTGGCATTTAGAATAGGCCCCATATGGGATTTGATTGATGACATATTTAGCATGTGGGAGAATATTGGCATAAAAAATCAAAAGGTGAAAACAAATAAAGCAGTTGCATGGAGCAGTAGTCAAGGAGGCCATGATGTCAAGAATTTGCCAGAATATACGACTATAACACCTTGGATATAATTGCAACGTGTGAAAGATGAAACACTTATATCTACAATACTGTCACGTGTAAAGTCAGGTGAGTTATCCACGGAGGAAATGTGCAATGATTTTGAAAAGTAAGTTTATAGGCTGTTTTTATTTTTTTATTTTATTTTTTGAGTTTAATATTTTTTATTAAATAAGCATTGTGTTATTATTAGATGTCATTGTTAACCCCATTTATTTTTACATCATGTAGTCATAAGGTTTACATGAAAATACAAGAGGATATGGTTATAATGTTGGGTGAGAAAAGTTGGGATGATGTCACATGCAACTATCCAGATTCAAGCTCCATGGACAACTTAAAATATTTTTTGTTGCATGCAAAAAGGTATGATGATTTATGATATTTTCTATTTTATTTATTTCTAAGTAAATTCATTTCTATTTTATTACTTATAGATATAATTTTTTTTTCAAAGATGTCAAAGAAGAATATAGTACCAGAGTCTTTCAAAATTCATATTCAAAGAGCCAAAATAGAACGACAAAGAAGGCAGCGTCTTGCAAACATTGAACTCGATGACACCCTTGATCATCACGTTTGGAATGGGCTCAACACTGTGCAATATAAAGTGATTTTGGGTGATTGTGCAAACATTGAAAATCTCGTTCCCAAAAAGGAGTACTCCCTAGTTATTGTAGATATCCCTCATGGATACAATATCAAAAACATTACTTATGATTGTGAACCTTATACATACTAGTCATTCAATAAAGTGGTCCTCGGGATTTCTGGACGTCACAACATCATCCCTATGGATATTTCTAGTTTTTCATTTAGATGTACAAGGAGGAGCAGTGCTAACAACCTTCAAGGATAAAGCAAACTCAAGGAAACAACTGTATTGGTAAGATATTTGCAGTATATTAGTATACATTTCACTGTAGAAACCAAAATTATTTTTCTGAAGTTAATTAGATTCTTATCTATTTATGTTATAGGCATAAGCCTAACATTCGTAGCTCCAGCACTAATCCATTTATGAGTGATACTGAAAACATACATCTTGCATGTTGGACAAAAGATGAGACCTGTGAAACTCTTTTAATCAATGTAAAGAGTGAAGGAAAATATAGTCAAATATTGTCTTATAATGTCGTGATTAACAAGTTGACATATGAAGAAAGAGATTTGAAACGAGAGACTGTAAACATCTACCAGAAGCCACAAGCATTGATTAATTATCTCGTATATACTTTTTCAAGAGAAGGAGATTGGGTTTTAGATTTGTTCTCGAGATCAGGTAATATTTCTAATATTACATATGAAACTAGTGTCGTAATCTAAATTTAGTAATATATATTTTTTAAATTTATGTTTCATTATTTTATTTAACTTGTTTTGTTTTTTATGTGGTGATTAGGTACAACAATAGCATGTTCATTACAAAAAGAAATAAATTGCATATCCATTGACAATAATCTACTATAGTGCAATTATATAAGGCAAAGAATTAATTCTATGAGATTTCTTCTAGATGAAGTGCAGGGAGTTGTTTTGAAGAAAGGAGAATTTAGTGAGTCACTTGTGGCAAAGATGTCAAAAGAGCCTCGACCTCCTTTAAAAGGGATGTTTGGAAAAGATCACTTTGGGAATTTTGCAGAAGTAGAGGACCCAATGGAAGAACACATTGAGGTCTAGGAAGAGAGCCAACCAGCAAAACTAGCATAAAATGTCAATTTCGATGACGATTTCGGGATGCGTGATATTGTTGATTAGTTTCATATCATTGAGGAAAATGTCAAAGTTGACAAATTTTTGATAAGATATTTTTGTAATGTTTTGAATTGAAGATTTTATTTTGAGAATAACTCTTATGTTTTTAATATGCTATTTAGAAATATATGCTATACGTTTTGTTGAGTTTATGTGAAACATCACTTTATGGAAAATAATGATAAAGAGAGTCATTTTTCTACATCAAATAGCAAAAAATACGTCGGAAAATGGTTTGAAATGTCTTTTTTTCTCATTTTGTTTACAAATTTGCCCAAAAAATGACTTCTTTAAGGTAAAAATTTAATGAAAAAAATTTGAAAATGCATATATTTTTCGTTCTAACTAGTTTCTAAAAATTACAAAAATTCAAAAATGTGTGTATTTTTTTGCTATAACTAGCTATTAAATGTAGATTTTTTTGTAAAGTTTGGAAAATGGCCCTTGTAAATAAAAGTTAAAGTTTTCTTATGACCAAGAAGTTTCAAAATCACAAAAAATGGCTAAAAATGAAAAATGGTGCTACCAATATACACACTTTTTTAAACGGAGGTAAAAGCATCTACTAAAATTGACCCCCCAAAAAATGAGAACAATGTCGGGTTCTCGTCAAGTTGTATAACCTCTTGGTTGGGATGGTATCCCATCATATGCAAGAAGATCTATAGATGAGGGGACCAGCTCAGGGGACCGTAATCATTTCCATACTTTTGTAGACATAATACAAGTGGATGTGCCTTTGTCAATGATACAATGATGAATCATGATGTTCTTTATGGTAACTTGAACTTGAAATGCGACTAACGACTGTAGTCATGGGTTCCCTCTATCGAGATCAAAGGTCATGAGGTGTGAGTCGGAAGGATCGACGACACCAAGTGCATTAAGTAGTGCCTTTAGCTAGGTTGGACATGACTGCAGCACTTCTAGTGTGGACATGGTTGCAAGGGATTGAGCCAAGTCATCCACAATGTTATATGATGTAGATCTATCCTCTAAGATCTACCAATGAGGATTTACTTATGTATTATGCTCAATACATTACCCATAGGCATAAAACTTATATTAAAATGCATAAATAACATAATATCTATGCCAAATCCATCAATGTCACCTTAGAACTATACGAAATATCATTGCAATCAGGCAAAAACTATGAAAATTCATCAAAATCCACTCTCGGCCTGTTTAATAAACAATACACAGAGATTTTGTTTTTTCTATAGGAGTTCCGACGTCATTTCCTGTACCAATTTCTGTTCTATTTCCTGCACTCTAAACTAAGAAATTCTTGAAATTTCTTTATGAATTCGACCAATTCAACTACAATTTGAAACCTAACGAATGATTTACCACTGCTAGATTATAATTAACAAGTCTATAAACGATTTCAACAATTCTTCGATTGATTTAAAAGAGAAGAATAATGCACAGATATTCCAATCATGCAATTAAGCAAATCACAACATTACTATCTCAATTAGATCATCTAACCTCAAATTCAACATAAGATTTGTATAAAATCACTTATTTTATTCAATAAAAGCTTCACAGAACCTAAAAACAACATAGATCGGACTTCCAGAGCTTGAATACAATAGACAAAGTCGATATTACAGAGAATCAGATATCATGATTCTAAATCTCTTTCTGCTAAAAAAAAAACACCTATTCTGAGATCTTACTCTTTTGATCCCTCTCTCGAGTTGTTCAAGCTATTGAGCCTTCCCAAGCTATTGAGATACCAAGCTCATTCGAGACTCCAAGATTCCTTCAATCAAACCCTAAATGAACTTAAATACATAAACAAATTATGTTTTCAGATCCATAAATACAAGATCGAGAACCAAACAAACTCTAACTCCTAATTCTTATAATTACTGCTAAAATGCCTCAAATGTCTCTAACTAATCTTATCTCTAATACAACAAAGAATAAAAATCCTTTTATTTAATTCAAATTCCTATTCTAATAAACAGGAATTACAAAAAATAACTTAATCTTTTCTAGAAACTTTCACTTGCACTTATGAAGTCATGACAACTTCATCACTATAACTTATTCCCCTGCATCAAAATCCCTGGCTTGAAATTCTCATGGGCTCCTGTCCATGAGTCATCTCTCTGTTTTTTCTGTAGCATTTTAGCAGATACCCAAGGCCTTTTCTTGAGAAGCTTCCTCTTCTTGAACAAACCTTCCATCCAAACATTCCATCCAAGCTTTTCAGTCTACAACAAGTTCACTCCTTGACTCGATTCCCCTATCAGTTGGTTTGTATATTCTAACTTCACAAAACATTTATGTTCATCATTATTTCTCCCTTGACCTGCAAACAACACATCAGAAGATCCACTTTCTTCTACATCTGAACAGATCATATTTCCTGTTACAAAAGCAAACAGAAAACATAAAGTCACCAAAATCATTGATAACCAAGAATTCTAGTCATACTCCTCCTTACTTGCTTCTGCTCCAACACCCTCTGCCACATCATCTCCTTTGGCAATTTCTTCAAGCATATATTCTTCACATTCCTTCATGAATTCATACTGTTGTAATTCCTCCATCATGACATAACTTGCATTTGATAAACCATGTTGATCCTTTATTTCTATCAACCAGTCATTGCACACTTTATTAGTCATCATAATCTCAAATTCATTCAAGAAACTTGCTTGAGAAATTACATTTACCTATGACTCTGTCATTCTTAATTCCTTTAGGAACTCTTTGTTTTCTAACATAAGTAACTGATTTATGTCACTAACCTTTTCCTTCTTACCTTTCAAAGGTAGAATATTATTCCTTTTTCCTTCCATTTCAAAAGAATATAAATTCTTTCCCCTCATGCACTATGTTTCTGTCATACTACCAAGGTCTACCTAATAAAATATGACAAGCATCCATATGAATAACATCACACTTTACCTTGTCCTGATAATTCCCAATCTGGAATTCCACTTGACATTGCTCATCAACCAGCGCACTTGATGTCCCTTTTGCAGCCATGAAACCTTATATGGGTTTGGATGTACTGTCCTCTTCAAATTCATCCTATCTACCATCTCTGTAGACACTAAAATGTTAGTACTTCCACTATCTATAATCAACTTACGGCACTTACCTTTTACCTTACAAGATGTTTTGAATAATATCCTCCTTTGGACTGATCCACCAACATCCTTATCTACTTTCCTCAGTATCAAGGCCTCTCCTTCTTCTGGAAAATTCTCATCCACTTCTACTGCTTTTGGAGATTCAACTTCATCTTGTACCATGTTTGCTCCTCTCTATCTCACAACATTCTCTGGACAATCCCAAGACATATGACTCAATTGACCACATGTACAACATCTTACCTGTCCACCTCTTCCTCTTCCTCTTCCTCTTCCTCTTAAAGAAAATATTCCTCCTTGGTTATCATTGAGTCTATCGAGTTGTGCTTGTTGACTTGAACTGCTAGCTTCTCCCTCCTAATGTTGTTCCTTTCCTCCAAAGCCTCTTACCTTTGTTCTTTGACTATGTTTCCTCATCAACTTCTCTTCAGCCTTTAATGCAACCTGATATGCTTCTTCAACAGATCTCAATGAAATTAGACTCAACTCATCTTGAATATCAAATCTCAAGCCATTTACATTCCTGGCAACTCTCTTAGGTGTATCCTCAATGTGACCTAATCTAATATTCACCTTATAAAACTCTTTTGTAAATTCCCTAACTGTCATCATCTTTTGTTTAATCTTCTGCATTTTCCTAAACAAAATCAACTGGTAATCTTTAGGAAGGAATTTACCTTTTATCTTGGCATTCATTCTGCTCTAGTTGTTGATCTTGGCTTTGTGCTTCAAGACCCTTTCCTCTTGCACTCCATCCCACCACAAGGATGCATTCCCTCTCAGCTTCATGACAAAAGCCTCACTTGCTTGTCCTCCTTCACCTCAGCATAGTCAAAGTGTTTGTTCAAGGTATTTATCCAGTCAATCATCTCCTATGGATCCAAACTTCCATTGTAAATGGGTACCTCAGCCTTTGAACTAGAAGTTGCACCAAATATTGACTTCAACAATCTTACCTCTGGAGTTTCAATAACTATTTCCTCATCCTCTTCATCTAGTATTTCTTCTTCACTTGTATCGTCAGTGTGCTCTCAATATCTGGAAGTCTCTAAGGCTTCAAGCCTTGCTCTCAGAGTTATTACCTCTTCTCTCAACTTTGCATTAGCAATAGGCCGACCTCTCCTTCCACGACCTCTTCTAACCCTGAAATCCATTTCCTGGCACAACAATTCACCTCGAGATACACCTTCTTGTCAGTAGCAACCTGTTTTGTTTATGTTAGCAATTTAGGAGTAAAAACAATTATGCCTTCCATGCAAGAAAAGAAAACTCCTTCCTATAACAATTTAACCAGATTCAGACTCTAATGGCTCTGATACCAAAAATTATGTAGATCTATCCTCTAAGATCTACCAGCGAGGATTTACTTAATGTATTATGCTCAATACATTACCCATAGGCATAAAACTTATTTAAAATACATAAATAACATAATATCTATGCCAAATCCATCAATGTCACCTTAGAACTATATGAAATATCATTGTAATCAGGAAAAAACTATGAAAATTCATCAAAAACCACTCTTGGCCTGTTTAATAAACAATACACAGAGATTTCATTTTTCTATGGGAGTTCCGACGTCATTTCCTGTACCAATTTCGGTTCTATTTCCTGTGCTCTAAACTAAGAAATTCTTTAAATTTCTTTATGAATTTGACCAATTCAGCTACAATTTGAAACCTAACAAATGATTTACCTCTGCTAGATTATAATTAACCGGTCTATAAACGATTTCAACAATTCTTCAATTGATTTAAAATAGAAGAATAACACACATATATTCCAATCATGCAATTAAGAAAATCACGGCATTACTATCTCAATCAGATCATCTAACCTCAAATTCAACATAAGATTTTTATAAAATCACTTATTTTATTCAATAAAAGCTTCACAGAACCTGAAAACAACATAGATCTGTCTTCCAGAGCTTGAATACAATATACAAAGTCGATATTACAGAGAATTAGATATCATGATTCTAAATCTCTGCTTGCTAAAAAAAAAACACATGTTCTGAACTCCTACTCTTTCAATCCCTTTATCGAGTTGTTCAAGCTATTGAGCCTTCCCAAGCTATTGAGCTACCAAGCTCATTCGAGACTCTAAGTTGCCTTCAATCGAACCCTAAATGGACTTAAATAGATAAACAAATTCTATTTTCAAATCCAGAAATATAGGATCGAGAACTAAAAAAAATCTAACTCCTCATTCCTATAATTAATGCTAAAATCCCTCAACTGTCTCTAACTAATCTTATCTCTAATACAACGAAGGATAAAAATCCTTTTATTTAATTCAAATTTATGTTCTAATAAACATAAATTACAAAAAAGAACTTAATCTTTTCTAGAAACTTTCACTTGCACTTATGAAGTCATGACAACTTCATCACTTTAACTTATGCCCCTACATCATTATAATTGTGGGCGTCTTTCATGTGAGGGTTATTAGGGGTATGCCAAAGTGGAACTTTCAGAATCCGAGGGATTTGTTCAGTATTCGGTCGAGGTATTTTTAGAGGCCCCCCCGAGGGGATAGGAAAGTCTTCCACTTTGGGGGTGGAAGGCCTATAGTAACCCTTGGCTCATGTTTGAATATTTATATCCCACGTGTAGATATTTTGGAAAGAGACATCTCTGGGGGGCGAGGGTCTTGTTGCTTTGTCACTAACCCTTGATTCGCAAAGGGTTGTTGTAACATGATGGTTTTTGGTTGGGTAGGGGTTTCATCCTGAGGGGGATTTGTCACCATCTTCTTTTTGGATTCCACTAACTATTAGAATTCCAGGATAAGAGGACAATGATGTGTGTAGTGTCCATAATCACCGAAAAATGGAGCAGCAATAATTGGTCCTCGAGTTGGGATTATTCCCTTGTTTGGGGGATTTGTTAGTCCCTGTATTATGGTTACTTGTATTCTGGTTTTGCTAGGGAGAATGATTTCCCCCTTGCTATGGATGTTGGTTCTGTTTTTTCTTCCCCTAAGTATGCAGATTCTGGGGGTTTGCGGTGTTCAATTGCTTGAATTGTTGAGATTGTTGAGCATAATAAGGTTGAACTAGGTTTACCCCCATGTGGGGGGCAAGTTGTTGACCCATTGGGCATGGGAAAGGATAATATGGGTTATACCCTGGAGGTGGTATAAATATAGTTTGCGTTCCATAAGAGGTGGATGTAGGAACGATTTGCGCCATTGGTGGTGTAGGAACCATCGTCACTTGGCTAATGTTTGGATAAGTACTAAAATAGGACTATATGGTCCATATTGTAATTGACCAACTAGGGGGGTTGGTACTGGTGTAGGGGGGTACCGACATAGGTGGCATGGATGGGTAGTGTGGAGCCATGTTAAATGGAACTGAAGTGGTGGGAGGAACCTTTCCTAAATGGGAAATGGACCCAATAATCCCATCCGTCGAATGTGACGAGCCCGAAGGTATAGGATCCAACGACCGATGCCAAGGGGCATTAGGGAGGATACTGTAAAGATAGTCGGATTGTGCATAAATGAGATCGAAATGTTGGGCTTTCAGAATATCCTCCTCCTTTCTTTGCGGCATGGATGTGGTGACATATTTGGCTATGGCGGGTTGAAGTGATTTAATGAACCAATCCAACAAAAAGGGTGGTTCTATATCAATCTTGCACAATGTGTGATGCCTACGCCACTCATGGATGTGGTCTGTGATGTGGTTGTATGTGTTTTGTCGAAATTCTGTGAGAATTTTGAGGCCAAGGTCATGTCAAATCGGGAGATGGAAGTAAGGGAGAAACTTGGTGGCCAATGTCACAAATGTGCAATGGGTCGCTCTCACTAAGTTTATGTACCATTTTGCTGCCATGTCGGTGAGAGTACGCTGGAAGAGGTGAAACCTCGTAGGATTGTTCACTATGTTGTTAGATGAAAACCATAAGTGGAAATACATGACGTGGTTGGCGGGATCGTCCCCTTTCTTTCCTTCAAATTTAGGGATATCAGAGGGAAGCTTATCTGGAATAGCCGTCCATGTGGGATCATTAGCTATGGGATCATTGATCAATTTGGCCAAATCAAGTAAATTTAACTAGCCATGAATGGTAGCGTAGGGGGAGTTGGTCTTGCCATTGTGTGTGGGATGTGGTTTCCACGAGGGAGAGACCCAGGTGGTGTTGTAAACAAATTTTGACCTCCTATGAGAGAGGATGGGTCAAATGGAACTGAGGAATATCCGAGGGGGGAAGCCAGCGGAGTTCCTCTTCCAATGGGGGAAGAATTGGTGTAATTAATAGTTTCTCTAAGAGTAGAAAATGCACCTAGGAAGGCTTTTCCTTGACCATACGATCCTATCAATGTGGCCTAGTATCGTACCCGACTAGAGTACCTTTCGTATGAACCACGATAAAAAGGTGTCAAAACACCCCTCGAGAGAGGGGATAGGCCTTGCAGTTTTCGAGATTGTCTCAGGATGCTATTTTGTTCCTCAATGGTGAAGGCTTTGTGTAAAATGAGAGTGATAGTGGAATTAAACACAACTAAACAAATGCAAAAATATGCCAACCACAACAGATGCAAATATGGTGCAAGAAGTGAGTGATATGTGCAAATTCAGTTTTAGTGCATGAGTTTCCACATGTAGGTTCTTTTTAATTATGAGTTAATGAACTTGTATTTTAAAATGAAAATAAATGTAAATTCCCTAACAAGACCTAACGTCCTTCCTCTCAAATGTAATTGGGCCTCCCAAAAGCACAATTGATGGTGATAATGGTATCCACGCACCAATTGACTAGTGGAGGTAACAAAGAGCTAGTTCTACCAACAATGGGGCCAATGTTACAATCAAGATGACTTGGCAACACCTCCCAAAGGCAATATCTAAATTTAGGATTCAATTGCACTCACAAATGCTCATTGGTGATATCCTAATTTTGGACACTAAGATACCTTGCGTCAAGTGTGGATCCGTGGTTCGACCTGCACAGTAGAGTGTCGTCTCCCTACAACAAGCTAAGTGGCTTGTATGGGAGAGCAGGGCAACCATACCTTGGCTTTCACCTCCTTGGTCACGATGCACTTTTGATCCGGGTTTTCTTTTAACACTTTCTTATAGAAGGATTTTGTAAGTACCCTATGAGACAACAATGCTATGTTTCAAAATATTTCTAATGAAACTAGATTGGGGGGCATTAATGGATGCCTAGCCCAATCAATCCTACTTAACTAAAATATTTTTTTGTGATATCCTGTGGAGGATTTTAGTTGGTTGGAAAATTACAAAGTAATTTTTAAGGGGTTTGAATTTCACTTAGGGAGTGTAAGAGAGGTATTTCACAATCACTACCTTTCTGATTCACCAAGATCACATGTAGTGCAAGGTGAAGAGCATACTAGGATCAATTTAGTACTTAGGTCTCTTAATGTGTGATAATGGTGCAAACACATGTGATGAAAGCAAATTGATTGTCGGAAAATCAACTAGAAGAGTATATCAAGTAAATGACAATGTACTTTTAACTCTAAAAGATGCTCATGGTGCTTTGCAAATAAAAATGCTAACTGATAGACAAGTGTGCAATGGAGGTATTCCACACTTCTCACCCTTTTCTAATTCACCAGTATCACATGAAGTGCGAGGTTAAGAGCATTCTTTGGGAGACAAGAGTCTTGAGGTCCTTTTCTTGTGTTCAAAAAGTGTAATATACACTAGCATTGATACTAAAAACATGTTGTTTTGTGCATAAACAAGAAATGGTCTTGAATACTAGTGACAACAATGAGGCCCATTAAAAGCCTCAAGGTTGGTTACCTAGGTAAGTTTCAAGAGAGACGAACTATTTACTTCCTAATCTTGGTCTAGGTGAACTAATTAAAAAAAAAATTAATTATGTGAATTAACCTTAATTTAAGTTCATTAGTGAGCAACAATTGGACTGCAAAACTAAACTATGCAGATAAAAAGAAAATAAAAAATGGTAGCATAGACAAACCTCACTCTATCACATGGGCAGTGCGGATTAATTCAAAACACGTGTGTGGGTAGCATGGGTATTACACTAATCGGCTACACAAATCAACCATACGGGAGGTCGCACGGGTCGTGAACTGATTAAATGCATTGGCCATGCGAATTTCAGGGTCATTTCCACACTAGTAGCATGACCGAGAGGTTGGGATCCGTGCTACTGTGTAAAAATTTATTGAGGCTGACTTGGGGACAAATTCTGGAGCAAGAGGTGGGATAATTGATCTCCTACAAGTGACAAATACCCATAATTAATTGCTTAGCATAAAACAGCTTAATTAAAAAAGAAATTAACAAAAATAAGTATGGTCACCATTAGAACTATTGTGGAAAATTTTTCACAAGTGCACTCTTCCACTTGGTAAGGGGTTAGGCCTTGTAGGCTATAGAAATGCCTTAGTCCTTGGAGCCCCTCTAGATTGGTTGGTTGGTATCCTCCAAGTGATCCAGAAATAAATTGTTAGTGTAATTCACATAAAAACAAATAAATATGGGAAAATACAAAATAAAAAGATGGCGGGAGAATTCAAACGCTAATAACAATCCAAGATATGACAAACCAATTTTGTATTTCCCAGTGGTCAAGCTGTACAACACCTAGGAGGTGTGGAATTCAATGGAATCCAACAATCTCCCTTAGGGAGGCCTTTTTGGTCCAAACTAAATGCTAAGTCAATGGTGGAATAATGGAGAGAAACTCTTGCCCCTTGGAGGGAGGTAGCAAGGGAGCTTGGGAATGCTCACAATGACAGGAAGTGGTGGGTTATGAAGAAGCTCCAACTCAAATCCACCAGCATAACATTGCTCCTGATTTCTCTCTAAAAAATGCATGCCAATGGCTTTTTTTTATAGGCCAAGAGGTGGCCAACAAACAACTAAATCCAAATGTGAACTCATCTTCTCCATGAACTAGTTCCATGGTATACCAGGGGGGATAGTTAATGCCACCAAGTGTGTGAGGAGCTGAATTCAGATCATTGGAGATGATTGAGCCATCAATGCACCGCAGGTAGTAGGTGTTCCCACCATTTTGACACTAGTGCGACTATCAAAGGAATAGTCGTGCGGGTGTAGCACAGCCGTTGTTTTGGTACCTACGCTATAGCACGGGTTGACAATGTAGTAATCGCGCTACCCCTTCTTTTGACTGTTTTTTGGCACTTTTGGACTCATGTTGTCTCTTGGATTTGTTGAGGATGCCTTTAGTGAATTGAATTATTTATGTTGTTGACACCTTACTAGATGAATCACCAAAATGGTACATGTGTGCAAAATTTAGGCGTTAACAGATCCCCCACCTATATATGGGAAACATATGGGAAACAAAGTAGCGACAAGTTAAGATCGATCTAAAAGATTGGGCTAAGAACAAGCATCACGCACCTGAAAAGAAAATGGTTGAGATATAAAAATATTTGGAATAGATTCAAAATGATATGGAAACAATAGAGATAACTATATATCTCCTTAAAAAAAACAAGGATTAAGCACAAAACTAATTAAGGTCAATAGACAAGAAGAGGAAACCTGGAGATTGAAATCTAGAGTCCTTTGAATAAAATCCGGTGACAAAAATACAAATTTATTTCATAAACAAGTGAATTTCCACATTAATCGAAATGTGATTTGATAAATCTAAGATGAAGAAGGGACAAACATCATGGGTATTGTTGCAAATTGGGAGGAGGCTTACCAGCATTATAAACAACTTTATACTGAGCAAGGGGTAGTATCAAGTAGAACCAAAGAGGAGATGTTATTTGGCATCCCAAGATTAATAATGAGGGAGGAAAATTAGATATTAGATATGTGAAAATGCCCACATAAGATCCAAAGAGATGATGTAAACCTCACAATGAAAGAATTTAGGAATAATAGAAGATGAGAGAAGCATTAGAACATAGATCCAAAGAAACTCTGATTGAGGCAGAATAATTACACATGTTACATTAAACTGAATAGTAAACTGGTAAATATACAATGCTGAGTATGAGGATTCGAATTCACTAGGTGGAATTCGAATTAGCCTTCATGCACAGATCCATAATCAGTGGAGAGTCATCAATGCATAACTAGGAGTCCACCTTCTCATCAGTGAAGTCATCAATGCACAAGTAATGGTCAACCAGGAGTCAAACTGAGTGTGGTTGGTGTAACTGGCACATGGAAGCACTAATGTAGTGAAGGAGGCTCAGTGGAGGGCGCAGATGGAGCTAACTGGAGTCATAACAGGCTGTCTAGTCACACTGGAGGTCCATCAGAGTGGTAAGGTTAGTTAGGAGTCAGTTAATCCTTAAATCAAGGAAAGAACTGAAGATAACTGAACTAAACTGGACTGGTAGGTGAAGAAAGGCGCCCTTCTCATGCAGTAGGTGAAAGGAGGGCGCACTAAGCTCTAGGAGAGCTGAAATTGATCTGAAAGAAGCTCTAGGGGCTAGTTTGCTGAGGGATAGGTGTTGGTACTGATGACTAGGATGCATGCAAAATGCATGCAAACCCTAATTTTGCATGCATGACTGAAAATGAAAATGACAGAAATGCTAGGAGGACTAGGATGGAGTATAGGAATATCCTAACAAGATAAGCCTATAAATGAAGAATAAGTGTTGGAAGCTATAATGGAACTAATCCCAAACCAAGCTCCGAGTCAGAATGGATTTACAATTCACTTCTATCGAGTGTTCTGACACATAATAAAAAATGATCTTTGTATTATGATAACATGGACACATTGAAGATACAAGATAGAAGGGGATACAAACTCCTCCTTCTTGTTCTTAATCCCAAAAGAGACAAATACCACTTCCTTTACAAGATTTAGACCAATCTCTCTATGTAATTATTCCTACGAAATACTCACAAAAATCCTAGCAAATCTTATGAAAAAATTGTTGCCCAGGATCATTTTTGAAGGACACAGGGCTTCATGGAAAAAACGCAGATCATGGACAACAATGTACTTGTACAGGAAGCAATACACTCTAGCATTGCAAAAGAAGAAGCAGGGATGGCAATTAAGTTGGATATGGAAAATGCTTTCGATTGGGTTAGGCATAGTTTTCTCTTTCTAGTGTTGGAGCGTTTTGGGTTCTCCAATATCTTCATTAAATGGATCAAAGCATGCATCAGACGACCTTGAATCACTCCCTTGGTTAATGGTATACCAACATTTTTATTTCAATCGTTGTGGGGTTTACGACAAGTATTATCTCCATCTCCCTTTCTCTACATTCTGATGGAGGAAACATTAGGTAGACGACTAATCAAGGAATCATATGAAGGAAATATTCTAGGAATAACCATAGCAAGGGGAGTAAAATCACTTAACTATGCACAATTTGTAGATGATATAGTTTTCTTGAGAGGAACTTCGATGATTGATTCCATAATGTTTAAATTTTCCATGGACTTCTTTATTGAGGCATCTGGGGGGGAATAAATGAAAGAAGGAGTAGAATATTTGGTTGGAATGTTGCTCCCATTATCCTTCAAAACAAATCTCATGTCTTTGGTTTTATGGGTGATGTAAATTGGCCATCCTTCAAATACCTCTACATCCCTATCTCATACAAAAGAATCCATTCTGCAGAATGAGGGAAATAGCACAAAAAATAAAGGAAAAAATTTAGAACTGGGCATGCGATGGTTAAATCTAGCAAGAAAAATTGTGTTAAATAGGTATGTACTAAATTCTCTCCCTTTATTTCAATGCACTGCTCTTCTTGATCCTGTAGGGGTAATGACAAGTTTAAATAAAAGTCTCATAAATTTTCTTTGGAAAGGAGGGAAATCAAATTAGAAAACAATTTCATCTAGTTAAGTGGGAGAATGTAAAAGGCCCGAAAAATAATGTATGTATTGATATACAAGACCCAAAGCTAATGAACGTGGCTATGGATCCAAATTCCTATGGTGAACGGTTATAGGGGGGAAACCTAGTGGAAGTAAAACCTCCACAAAAAATACTTAACAAAATCAAGGCTCAGATGTTTATACAGTTGTGAATGGGATGGGGACGGTTCTAAAATTTGGAGGCTATGCAAACTAGTGGATAAATTAATTCTGGATGGACTATATTGGATTCTCGACAATGGAAAAAAAATCAAATTATGGACAGATAGTGTAATGGCGAGGGCACCACTAGTAAACAGGTCAGGACTAACATAAGTAAAGATTTGGTTGCAAGAGAATGGAATGATGAGTTTATTCGACCTATCAAAATATTATAATGAAGGAAAGTGGCTCAAATGGTGAAAAATGAAGGTGTCGCAACCTTTAGAAAAGGCATTCTATCTTCTATTACAATTCTTGCAAGGAGCTTCCCCGCTAAGAATGAGAAGTACAGATTGTAGAGGATCGTTTGAAAGGGGATTGTATACTATTAAGTAAGGCTATGATAAGTTACATATAGAAAAACCACACCCCCCATTTTCCATAATTTAGGAAAAGGTTTGGCACTCGAATGGGATACCCAAGGGAAATTTGTTATGATAGGTGCTTGTCCATGAAAATTCTTCACAGATGAAAACCCTATGAAGAGGTAAAATCCATGGCTTGTCTCGATGTATTCTCTGCAAAGAAGAAGAAGAAAAATGAAAGCACCTCTTCTTCGATTGTAAAATAAATAAGTAGGCATGGTATCACTTAATAAAGGACCTCAACCAAATAGTCAATCTTCCAGATAATTGGAGCGGATTCTTTATGCATTGGAAAGATCGCTATCAAGGAACTCTTTCAAAAAATCCAACGTTATCTCGAATCTGGGAAGCCATGCCAAATTATGTTTGTTGAAAAGTGTCTACCTCCAAGAACATAGAAATTTTGTACTCAAAGTATACCACCCCAGTCAAAATCATTGTAAATGATAAGGCTTTAATCAGTGAGGTAGTAATGGCTAGAGGTATTTGAAATCTACATAAAGAACCCCTGGCAGAAATAAAAAATCACTTGATCATCGGGGCCTCTCCTCAAAGTAATCAGTGGCAGAACTCCCACAAGGAAAAGCATATTCTCATACCTTCTTATAAATTGGATATGAATGTTGAATAATTTCAAAATGGCTCTTAAGTACCCAATGTCATGTGCTCTTCTTTGATGGATCTTCCAAAGGTAATCTTGGGGAGGCAGGTGTGTGGGGGGATCATTCTCGATCCTAATGGAAATACAATTTTAACGAATGGATAGGGTCTAGGAAGATAAACCAACAACTAAGTGGAGCGCCATGCACTTTATCTTGATCTATACTTCATTGTTTCTATAGGAATTCAAAGGTTCATCATTTTTGGGGACTCCCTCTTGATAATATCACAAACCAACAAAAAAGAGGAACTATTTGATGGAATTGTTAGGAGGATCCATAAACGCATTCTTGACACTCTACAACATATCTCAAAAGTTGATCTAATTCATATTTAGCATGAGAATAATGTGAATGTAGACATATTAGCAAATAAGACAACTCTACTTGAGAAAAGAAAAATGATTAAAAGTGGGTTCCAACATACAACTCGTTGGCTTCCCTAAGGTTTATTAAACATAATTAGAAACCATCGCGAGTTGGTGTCATTTACCACAACATTAATGGGGAATGTCACTTAATTCAATGCCAATAACCATCGTTTCAACACCCAAGAAGGCCCATAGGTAATCACGTGCATTCGAGCATGAAATGCCCTTCAGTAAATTTTTACATGTATCAACCACACAGGAGATGTGGCAATATGACACTCTCCCCTCTTCCATTCAATGCATTTGGGATAACCCATCGATGGAACTAGTATGAGTTTGGTGAAGCTGTGGAGGGGAGCAACAAGGTAATGGTAGCTATGTATCTCTAGGATGACATCGCCTTTCCCTCTTGAGCTCAGGGGTTGTGGTTGTCATTCCAAACAATTTGTGGGTTGCTAAAAATTATTGGGTTTTCGACGGAAGACATGAACGAAACTTGGATTGGCCTGGGTAAAATTCAAGCAGTGGGACATTGGTGGGGAGTGGCCATAGTTCCTAAAATGAAGGTGGAATGGGAGGAAAAATTATCAAATCTTACAGTGGTCATCAAGGATGTTAGAGAGAACATAAGGGATATTTAAAGTAACCTCTCGATGAACTCTCAACTTGTTGGAGGAATGGAAGTTGTCTGCCAGATCACCTCTCACACCTTCGGTTTAGACACCTGCTTGGGAGATGTAGAAGAGAATATTTGTGTATATGTTTACTAAGTGGAGACTATGATGATCACTATAGACTACCACCATGAGTTTATGACTGCAAAACAATACAAGGTCACCTGACAAGTCGAAATTAGATGCATAAATGATGATTCAATTCTACAACCTCCTCACACCATAGTGGATGTTTCAAGCCCAAATGGGAAGATAAACAAAGAATATGATCCACAATTGAATCATAATGGGTGTATTTTGGGTTAAAAATCTTCGGTTATGTTATGTGTTTTTGGGATATTAATCGACTAGTATATTGAAGTATATAGCAATCTAGTAGATATAAGTTCTTTTATGAAAGTAACATTCTTTTTGGAAGCTGTAATAGAGCAGATTAATGCTCAAGACAAGCCCATTATTGTGTTTTTGGACTACTATAAACCACTTTGGTCATTTTTTTTTTTAGTTGTTTATAACAACAAATTACCTGTTTTAATTTAAAAAATAGTTATTTTTATATTTGCTTTCTTTGTAACTATTTGCATTGAGAAAGGTTGTTGTGTTTTGTGTTGTAGATTACAAAGTGTATATTGAAATGGTGACAAGCATATTGAGATCAACATGAAAAACTCTTTTCAATAGAACCACCAAAATAAGGTACTTAATTTCTCCAACCAATAATTAGTTATTGAAAGTAGAGAAAGTCTAATTTTTGGAAAGGAAGTTCGTTTTTCTTTGAATTGCTCTGTGATAGTTTGACCCTATCTATTTGGGAACTTTTCTCCTTAACAGATCCACATTGACAATACTTCCAATTTTTTCCCCGGTAGCATTTAATACCCTCTCTTTCCATAATTCTAATGATAAGGGAGAAATTTTGACCCGCAATGAAACAATATTAACTACCTTCCGTTAGTGGATCAAAAAAGGGGTTTTGTAGCTTGAGGGACAAAATGGAGCTATCCCAATACCCTTCCCCCTTCTCTATAGTATCCATGGATTTATCTAATTCAAATATGAAGGTAATACAACACTTGGATAGGATGTGCAATATTGGTGAATATCCCAATTGTTGCTTCTAATAACTTATAATCTATTTGGATATGGTTGGACTAGATATCACCTTGCCATGGAATTTCCTCTTTGGCACAGTTTCTTGATAAATTTGTTCCTATTACATAACAATATTTTCACCTAGGATGAGATTCATCACATAAGATGAAATATTGACACACGTATGCTTTCTCCTCCACCTATGAAATTCAACCGCCTCCTTCCTTACTTAAGTTTCCTCATTTTCCAATGTCTTCTCCTACCCATCCACTAAAATATGGTCTCCTTGCATTGGTTTTTAGGAGATGAATTCGATATCCAAATCTTTGATATTTTCTTGTAGAGTGGTACATGACTATCCCCAAAGAGAAAAAAAAATGGAACCTTATGTTGTATCCTAAAAAGGTTCATGGTCAAAAAGCTAGAGGAATATAGAACTGGAACAAGTTTTTTCAAGTCTAATCATGAGGATCATTCATATCCATTATTAGGAGTCAGAACACATCACAATGAGAGAAAATTGTATACATAGTTTTTGCAAAGGAACTTTATGTTGATTTTCAACTGCAAAATTCACCCAACATACTAAAAATTTAATTAAATACTCTATGGAATGTCTTGGCATCCATAAGGCTAAGGAATGATGAAAATTTCAGCTCTTAAGGTGGATCGTAGCTCTCACAATCATCAAAATAAATCTACAACCATCTTCCTCTTCCACAAGACTGAATAACTCCCACTGGTTCTGTGATTCATAAGTAGAATTCCATCAAGAAGAGGGACCCATTAGCATGTTCATGATGTTCTAGATTTATGGTTCTAGGTTCAATTTCCTTGGAAAATCTACAAAACAATCATTCATAGTTATGGAGTTGTGGAAGCTATTTGGGATACCTTTGGTGCTATGGGTAGTTGTGAAAAGATTGCGTCCATTGTGGAATGTTGTATAAATTTTATGGAGTGATTGTGGCTTTTTGTAAAACTCCATATTCCAGTATCAGTCATCTGTTTCAACTAGAGAAGAGGTTGCAGGATGGTCAGAGTTGTATGGGCCTGTGAAAAACGGTGAAACACCAGAAAGTGAAACCCCCTTGGTTACGGTAGCAAAGATTGGAAGTTGTTGTTAAATTTTATGTTCCTCCCTACTAATCCAAAGAAGTTTTCGAAAAAATATGAAGTAGTAAAGGTGCATGGTCGTAACACCCTTGGATGTTAAGTGCATGATTATTTGTATAGGTAGGCCAAGACAGAAGGATGTGCGACCACCTAGATTGATCGAGCATGTTTCCAACCTTAAATCACATCGGTTCATGCGAGAACACTAGCATATGTGATAAAAAGGGGGAGGTTTGCATAAATGGACTGTATTGATTGGGTGTGTTTCCATCCTTACATCACATCCATTCATGCTAGCACACTACCATGTGCATTATGGGTAGAAAGGGGGAGGCATGCTTGAATGGCCTAGATTGAGTAGGCATGTTGCCAACCTTCAATCACATCCATTTGCACTAGAACAATATCACGAGGGATAAAAAGGGGAAGGCCTACACCAATGGACCATATTGATCAAGTATGTTGTCATCCTCATATCACATCCATTCACACTAGAACACTAGCACATGAGATAAAAAGAGGAGTTCCCACGTGAATGGATTAGATGCATCACGCATCTAAATACAACTTTTCATCATAGTCGTTCACTCTAAGATACAAGTTTGGGATATAAAGGGGATTCCCCTTGCAAAAATAGTCAATATTTGCATACGTAGATCCACATCAGACTATCCCAACCATTCTACTAGTTGGGAAAGTGATTTTCCTTCTTCCCTCCATGGATGGGTGGCAACAACGACATGGGGATGAGATCGATGTAATAACCTAGATCCATGGTATGTTCGACATCTGTCGAGATGGTGCACAATGTTTCAGTAGATGGATGGATTATTCTTTGGTTCCACAACCTAGATAGGGGTTCCTAGAGGTAGTTGGCTCTTATTAGTTTGAGGAAAGTGAACAGGCGAAGGCTGAGACTAGTTATATCTAATTTGAAGGGAACCCAATCCATACCTTGCACTATGAGGACACTGCAACAAATTGTTTGGCTTCAACATTATTTTAATATAAGATGAGTTTCAAATCTAATAATAATAGATTATTAGGGGATTGTGGATCTTCAAATATCAAAATTCATTTCTACGGTTGTTGTATGGCCCTCGACCTATGTGGGTGATTCTTGGCAAATCACAATATAGCTTTCTAGATTACCATTGAGAAGTGATATGCAAGTGCTGAAATAACATGAACCGGTTGTAGAATAGTTACCAAATGAAGCCACTAGGTAGCAAAAGAATAGCTTTAAATCCCATATATGTGAATAGTCTTGGAGAATTGAAAATCGTGACACTTGTGGAAAATTTGTTAGGGTTTCACGGACACTGAAAGTGTTGGTTCTCATGGTTGTTGTAGAGGGGATGGTAGTCTTCACAATTGTGGTGACCAAGGATATGGCAATGATGGTGATCTTGGTGGTAACCCTATTGCGCTTAAGTGATTGATGAACATGGAAAATTTTAGGGGCTAATCTTAGCCCATGGGCTAAATTTAGGGGTTTCAAATTTTTAGTGGGATATTTTTTTATTAAACACTCGTTAGGTGTGATTAGCCCACATTTTATTTATTTATTTTTAATGAATAGGAGGTTAGACCCATTGAATTTTAAAAGAAGAGCCAAGATAAAACAATTTCAACCCTCTAAAAATGGATTTAAATCTCTGTTCACCCACAAAAATCAGTAGGCATCTCCCATTCACCCCCGATTTCCAGAAATGGTAGTTGCTAGGGGATCTTTCGCCTTATATCAATCATGGAAATCGAAGTTGGAGTTACATTCATCTACATTTTATGGGTTGAATCTTGTTTTGCAAGTTGCTTAATGTCCACATGAGAAGGGTGGTTGATATTTACTATTAGGTGTTTTAGCGACCCATTTGAATATGGGAATGCAGTCTTTGCTTGAAGTTTGGAATTTTGTTTTTTGTATCTGTAAAAGTAGTCCCAGATTCAGTCCAATATACCTCATTACTCTTCTATTAGCTATGTCATAGTTTTGTAGCCTTCCTTTAATGGATTTAAATACCTGAGCCAATGTCTTGACATCACCACATTCTCAGCGACCTAAATTTTTTATTTTTGCATGGAAATACATCATGCATAGTGGGGTTGGATTTTAATTGGGTTTGGAAGCATGTGGGTAATATTTAGTTGAATAAACATTTTTTGATCAACTAGGAACACACATTGACATTCCATATAGAGTGGTAATTACTTTTTAGAATAGTTCCAAGTGCATTGAAATAAACAATACACATTTAGAGTTTTTAACCCTCTAATTTGGTGAGGTGTGTGAATAAATGAGGTGTTGGTAGGCCCTTGTAATAGCGTGGAGAGCTAAATGCGGATCAAGGTGTTGGTGGGCCCTCATATTAAAATCGATTCTATTTTTCATGGTGATGAAAAATTTCATTGTTGTTTTCCAAGAATATTCCTAGAGTATGGTGAATTTTTATGTACTGTGATCTAGTTAAAGTGAGGTACCAAACTACAACCAAAAGAGGGATTGTTATGTGATATTTTATTAAGATTTATCTCCTATTTATTAATTTTTGCATATGTTTTCCTATTACTATATATGGTTTTATACTTCATCAAAAAATTCACCAAGACTTCACAAGATTTTATAAGTTAGTAAAAGATTTGTCAAGACTTTACAAGGTTTTATAATCTAGTGAAAGATTCGCCAAGATTTTACAAGGTTTTATAAATTAGTGAAAGATTTGCCAAGATTTTACAATATTATATAATTCAATGAGAGATTCATCAAAAAATTATATATACACAATATAACATTGATAAAATAGCATTCATATTTTCTTATATATCATGGGGATTCGCCCATTTATTATACATAGAAATTTAGGGGGGCTTCTTAAAATTTTCCATGTTGATGAGTATACCATTGAAGAAATAAAGTGCAGATCAAGACAAATCCAAGTCCATATATGATTCATGTGAGTCAAAGGTTGTGTGCATGTTCATCTTATCGCATCGATCCATCGTAGCGAAGAAATGGTACCTATGTTTCCTTGGATCATGATTTATTGCATGGGTCGTATCTCAATAATGCAAAGTGTGATATCCAGGCCTTCTATGATGATAGAGATATCAAGATATCCATTTTGAGAAGTTGTGGAATTGTGATGGAAGGGCTCTTTGGTGATAAAATGAGAATATTGTAGAAGCAATGTCCCAAGTTGTGGAAGACTTGTTCTTGGAGGGTTGCGGAAATCATTTTGGTTGCTTGTAGCAATTGTGGATCAGTCGATAACTACAGAAACAAGGGAGAAAATTTGGTCACCATTGGCACCAATCTTCATCATTATCAAATCATCGATGCTAGATAAAGGTATGATCAAATATCAACCACCATATCATTCAGAAGAAGTGGAATTCCTGAGTGTAAAGGAAGTATCACAATTAGACATTGATAGCGCTAGATCATCAGTGCCCCATCATCACATCCAATAAGACAACACGTCAAGAGTCTTTCACATGTGTCAGGATAAAGCAAAGAGTTCATGGTTGATATACAAAGGATAAAAAGGGGAAATTTGAATGTAATACACCTTTTACCCTCGTTGATCAGAGGGTAAAATTAAGGGAAAACAATTCTTTTTAAAATCTAATCGGAATAAGAACACCATTCCAGAAAAGAGACAAAATATGCATAACTGAAAAAATGCAAACTACATCTATGCAATATAAGGCATTGATTTCACTTTCAACAATGTTAGAGTAATATTACCAATCTAATGGGATGACTAATCAAGAAATTTAAGCCATGTAAGGAAGGCAATAAAGTTATTAACGCCTATCTTCATATGACGGGTTCGTTCTAAAACAAGACATCATTTAACGACTTACATAAAACAATTAAGATGCTAAACTATAATCTTAGCCAACCATTCCTTCCCGCATAATAAACATGCAAAATCGTTAGTCATTAATGACTATATAAAAATTATAACAGCAATATCGAAGACTATAATATCATTGACAAATATTTGTACCTGGTGTATTATACCATAGCATTTATATGTTAATACATCATTTGTCTTTTGATGGTAAAATCATAGATACTAACAACTCAAGATCATTATGAACTTCAAAACTTCAAGAAGAGTAACAATCACATGAGATTCTATTCAATTCAAATAATAATTAGTTGCTTTTATGCACCAAGGGTGATTTCAACCAAAGACCCGATCAACCATTTCAGGTCACACAACATAAAAATGCATATGCATCAACATTTAAATTATAAGGGTGCACATATTAAGAAAATCTTAACAATCTTACTCAATTTTCCAAAACGATTACATCATCTACAGTTAAATTATGATGGTTAGCTATTTAGCTAAACCATTATAAAGAATGCACGGAGTATCCAATACTTCTTTAGCATAGTTGTTCTATATGTTTACTCATTTAGTTCATAATATGTTATATGCCATCTTGAAGTCTATCATTGTAGTGACATTATAGTTTGTTTGTGTATGCATTCCTATGAACATGGACTATTCATTATGCATTATACTCACATTATTCAATGGTGTATTCTTACGTATTTAACTTTGGTAATATATTTATCACATGTCTGGTAGGAATTAATCAAAGATTATTGAATGGTGTTAACACAACAATGGAAATCATTTATACATTTCCAATTATTTAAGCATGATCAAATAACAACAACATGGCATAAATAAATACTGAGTTTGAATAGATCTTCATGGCCACCAACGTTCATTCCTAACCATATGCACTCTTTCCCTCATATACTATTTCTGCCGAGAGGTCAACCCCAAGTTGGGAGAAGGAACAATAGAATAACCAGAATTTGGTCAAATTCCTGGAATGATATCTTTCACAATGCACTAACTTTCTTGTTTATCTTAACAACAAAATTCATTTTCCAATAAAGCAAAATGGATTAAAACCCCTAATGGACATTGACCAGGGATTACTCATTATAGGAGTATTTAAATAAAAAAGGTAATAAGTAATCATTTACTTGAGATATTGGCTTGGAGTTTGATTATCCATAGCTAATATATTAGAGTTTGCTTATAAACTCTAAGTTCGGTTCCACACAATTAAAAGTATAGAATTCAATTTTCAACGATAGAGCTTGGCTCTTAAATACTAGGGCTTGCTCTTAAATAATAGATTAATGGACTAAAACAAGAGATCTCTCGACTCTAAACAATATACAAGGCTTTGTGCTCCTCTAACTAACAATATCAAAGGAGAGGGGCTCGGCTTTCAAACAGTGAAACTCGACTCTCAATCAAACTAATAAATAGAATGAACATGATAGATAGAGTTCTACCCTCCACCCACAGAACAAAAATATAATAAAGTAATTGTATACACTGCGTCGGCTCTACACCAGGGCTACCCTTCATTCAACAATAAGGTGCAATTTGCACAGTAACAACAAAAGAGAAAAATGGAGTCAACTTTCTTATCATGAGGTCACTCCTCTTCTCTGCATGCAAACAAATATTAAAAATATTTGAGGAATGGAGTCGACTCTCTTCTTGCAAACACAACATATTATGTATTAACAACAATATTTATGTGAAATAACAAAGTCGGTTCTCCAAAGAGAGAGGCCCCTCATCTCTCACTGATATATATATATAAAGAAAAGAAAAACAATATTAAAAGAAATGGAATCGTTTCTCAGTGTAGAGACTACTTCTCCTTTAATTTGATATCCAGAATAATATATAATGGGAAATAAGGAAGTTTGCTTTCTTTATAGAAGTCACTTTGCTTCTCTTTATACAACAGTTAAAATAATACTAGCACAGCCACTTAATTTATGGTCAGTGAACATCGATAGGTCACAAGTTAAGTGCCATAAATTAATACAAACATTAAATTAACATAAACAATAAACTAATTAATATAAACATAAAACAAATACTATTTAATAAACATATCCTTTTTTAACCACCACTTAACTAAAGCTTATTTAAATCTTAATCAAGATGCATTTAAGCATAACAATATAGGACGACCAAAAGCTTATTTAAATCTTAATCAAGATGCATTTAAGCATAACAATAGAGGACGACCATGAAATTAATCTGGATTGTACATTTGTTACACTCCTATTAATCTTGTTGATCCACTCAAAGAAATCCAAAATCTTAGATAATATCTAAACACCTATCAGTGTAATAACACAACAAACAAAATATATAACTAGAACTAATCAGTACTCATTTAAAGCCACCCTCCTCAAATTGACAATGAAAAAAAAATATAAAATGAATAAATAAATTTGGGCATTGGCTCTCCTTAGAGAAGTCGCCCTCCTCAATCAACGGAAGGATATGTAACAATAAAGAATGAGGAGTTGGCTCCCTTCATGGAGAGGCCATCCCTCACTTTGATCAACAATAAACGTAGCAAAATATGATAAATGAATGAAGACATTGGTCACACAGTACAACGATTGGACTGGGTAGAGCCCTCGTGCTCTCAACATTACAACAAAAATGATTCTATGCTCTCAATGGTTAAACAAAAGGATAGCTCCCTCTATCAATCATCAAACAATAAAATATTTATATCTGCATTCTCAAACAGTTAACAAATGTATCAAATAAAAGAGGATGGAGTCAGTTCTCCACATGGAGACCGCTCCTCCTCATTCCAACAAAAGATAAATATTCAAAATAAAGAGCGAATGGAGTCGCTCCTCCTTTATACAGTTAACAACTATATATCAAAATATTCATGAAATGGGTAGCCCAGAGGTCGCCCTCTCCTCTTCAATCAAATAATATTATTGGAGTAACTCTCTTTCTCTCTTTCTTTTTTATATAGATCATTTGTTTTTTCTCAAATATAAAAGAGAGAGTTTTTGGTCTCTGCTGAGTTACAAGTTATTGGTATATTTGATTTGGGAGCTGTTAGATATACCCTTGAAAAATTGCTCTTCTCATAATTTAAAAAATTAAAAATAGAGAAATTCATTAAGTTCCATGGTGGGCCACCCTCTCTCTCAAAAAAAATAAAATAACAATTCAAATAAGAGATATGTTTAGAACAACCCTAAATGTAACTATATATTTCCAATCCCCACTCCCGTTTTCTTTTTTCAATGATATATTAAAAACAAACGATTTCCCATTCACCAACAACAACAATAATATATATATATATATAAAAGAATGAATTTAAATGGTAACAAACATACATAGATGTGACGATAATAAATCACTCTTGAAAAAACCCTAACGGAATGCCCTCGACCGTTTTCTTAACCATTTTCTCATATTATTGTATTAAGTAAAAAAATTCATATTATTTGCTCCACATATAAGTATCTATTTATATAGCAGTTTAATTTTCACAATATACTTTTGTGAATTCTCTTAGAGTAATCGTAATATTCACATTACAATATTCATATAAAAACTTCTTCTTATAATGAGAAGGAATGATTTTCCATTAAAAATTAATGTAGAGATAGTCTTTTCATCAAAACTCTATGGATATCTCTCACTAGAGTTGATGATTACTTATGATAATAATTATATATTTTTTATAGTAATAATCATTCGCGTTATGTTAATAATTATACTGTTTAGATATTATTTGGGATTTTGGACTTCCTTAAGTGAATCAACAAGATTAAGGTGAGTGTAACAAGTGTACAGTGGGGATTCATTTCATGGTCGTCCTATCTTGTTATGCTCAAATGCATCTTGATTATGATTTAAATAAGCTAGGTTAATTGGTGGTTAAGAAAATGGGTATGTTTATTAAATAACATATGTTTTATGTTTATATTAATTAGTTTAATGTTTATCCTTTGTTTAAGAGCCAACCATCTCCACAAAATTAAGTGGTTGGCTATGGCTATCGGTGTTCACCGGCCACTCTACTTGTGGTTGTGCTAGTTACAATACTTTATCTTCAAACATGCAAACTCATCGTAATTAGTTTCTTCCAAACTCTTTAAGCGCATAAACTTAATCACAATATTAATAATATTAATATGATCCTATGCTCAATAATAATAATAATTTGCTTCTACTATAGAGCATAAATTCATGCAAATAACGCATGTTACCTTACAACGCTTCACCAATAATTAATAATAATAATTAGTTATTTTTTTAGATCATAGGATCATAACGATATGTTGCCATAATGAGCTCATAATAATAATAATAATAATATTAATAATATTAATAATAGCTATGGGATTTAATGCACACAGGCATGTACGAACGATATGTTTTTTTCTTTGAATTCATTGGCACCATCATGACAGATAAGATTGCAAAAGTGTTGAAGAAAAAGAAGATTAAAACGATATTGTACCCTCCTAACTCCCTAAGAAATTTGTTAGATAAAGCTAAAGACCACATTGACCCTAAACTAAGAAAAGGTGTTTATTCGTTTTCGTGCTCATGCGAGGACGTATACATAGGTGAGACGGGACGCTCAATTCAGACAAGACTGAAGGAGCATTGTGCAGATAATATTCATAAGAGAACTAAAAAACCAGTCTTGGCTGAGCATTCATCAAGGACAAACCACCATGTGTGCATTGAAGAAGCAAAAGTCATAGCTCTCGAAGATAAATACAATAGAAGACGCATACGTGAAGCTATTGAAATTGAAAAACACCCAAAAAACTTCAATAGAGATAACGGGGTTAATCTTTGTGATTCGTGGAAACCAATCATTCACTCCCTGCAAAATAAGAACACAAATAAAAAATCTTAAAGAGTTATAAAAAATTAAAAATTAATTAAATAAAGAGAAATCTAAGGAATTTTAGATAACAATAAAAAATAGTAAAAAGTTAAAAATTTTATTGAAGTAAAAATAATAACATTAAAATTTTGAGAAGAATTGAGTTCTAACTATTAAACATAAACAAACAAACAAAAATTACTTGTTACATTATTAATAATATTTTATAGGACATATTAAGAATATAATATAATAGGAATATTGTATACAATTTCAAACATTATTAGGTTAATCATTTTTAATATTTAATATAAAAAAGCTAGTTTAATAAAAAAAGAATAAGAATAATAGAACATCATTTAATAATGACTTAGGTCGGCTCTTTCCTTAATTTAAATTAAAAAACAAACTAACAATATATAAAAATGTAGATTAGTGTAGGTTTCCACTTGAGATAACTTTTTCTCCTGAAGATGGACTCAACTATAGAGTTCGAAACACGTCGAGAACAAAAAATCCACACGGGTCTCCAATTCCCCTTGAAAATAACTGCAACCTATGAAATCCTAAACGAAACCAGTTGATGTCTTACTGCAAAATAATGAGGATGGTTTTGAGTAGCCTATTTAATTTTTTACTAAATATATAAGAGATGGAGAGTTGAAGTACAATATCATGGGAAAAAAATCTTATGCGATTGTTAAAGCTCTCAAATCCTTCAAAGAATATGTGATGCAAGCTCAAATTATTGCTTTCGTCCCACATATAGCAGTCCATGAAATATTATCTCAGCCCCAAACAAATGGGAAATGGGGTAAGTGGATCACTAAAATACAAGAATTTGATTTAATGATTAAGCCTACTAAGTTGGTTAAAGGACAAGTTTTGAATAAATTAATGGCTAAGGTTAATTTATAGGCAATAGGGATCAACATGGTGCACATAAATCACAAAGGAGATCCAAGTAGTGAAATAAATAATTATATCAAGGCTTGTTATTGACAATCCAACTGGTATCATGATATTGAACACATGTTGGAAACATGTACATGTCTCATTGGTCTGAACAAATCTTAGAGAAAATCTCTAAAACTCAAATATATCAAATGGTGTGTTGTGGGAATGGATCTGCATAGGAAAAATATGAAGGTCTCTTACTCAAATGCATGTTAGAAGGTGAAGCTAAAACATTAATTACAGACACACTTTTGGGGATCTATGGAGTGCATTTTGCTGCCCATGAGACTTCTCACAAAATCCTTAGATTGGATACTATTGGTCAACTCTGCTCTCTGATGTCCACAAGTTTGTAATATCATGTGTCCCTTCTCAGACATTTTCTGGAAGACAAAAAATTGCCAGCATTACAACTGAAACCAGTCCAAATTGAGGCTCCTTTCCAACAATGGGGTATAGATTTTATTGGATAAATACAACCCCATCCAGTAACCAACACAGGTGGATCTTGATTGCTACTGATTATTTTACCAAATGGGTAGAATCCATCCCTACTAGACAAGCAACTGACCTTGTGGTCATTAAACTTTTTGAAGAAAATATCCTCTCTAGGTTTGGTTTCCCTAAATACATAGTAACTTGCAATGCTCAATATTTCAGCTCCATCAAGATGATATCCTTTTTTCAACAATAAAACATCATGCTTGATCACTCCTCAAATTACTACCCCTAAGGAAATGGTCAATTTGAGTCCTCAAATAAGAACCTTATGAAGATCATAAGAATAACTCTTAAATAAAATAAGAAGTCATGGGATTCTCAACTCAGATATTCCCTGTGGGAAGATAGAATTTCTACAAAGCTATCCATAGGGAAGGCTCCTTTCCATCTTGTATATGGGTTAGAGGTGGTCCTACCCATTCAACTAGAATTACCAGCTATGAAGATATTGCGGGACTTAATAGTGGAGCCAAATAAAGTCAAGAGAAGGGTGATCCAGTTGATAGAGATCCAAGAACAAAGAGGCATGGTATACCAAGGTTTTAAAGAGTGCCAAGACAAGATGAAGGCCCTATTTGACAAAAAATATAGGAATAGAGAATTTGCAAAAGGGTATTTGGTGCTTATGTGGGATAAGATACATGAAGACCTTGGGAAACATGGGAAATTTGATAACTTATGGATGGACCCCTTTGTGATTAAAGAAGGCATAGGATTATCACCCAACACCTTTTTCCTTTCCAACTTGGAAGGACAGCCTCTCAATAACCCTGTCAATGGCATGTATCTCAAACCTTTCTTCTCACTTTGAAATAGCCCTTGAATACCCTTGTATCATAGTTTTTATTTTCCATTCATCATTTTCCCTTTGTCCTAAAAGCGTCACAGTGTAAATTATTCACCTGCTCCATCGAGCAAATAAAATAAGTCCATGATATGCATCGTTAATGTTTCAAGACGGGAAATTTTGACTACAATATCAATTTTTGACTCCATAAATCAATGAATAAGGCACTAGTCTACTCACCCAACAGATCATTTTGGTTTCTTGTCACCTCACAGGGAGGAGACATCCCACAAAAGGGCCCAATGTAATCACCAATAAAGGTTCATGGTCCAAAATCTAGCCAAATCCATAATTGAAACATGATTTTTTAAGTCTAAAACATAGGATTATTCATCTCCATTTTCAAGAGCCAGAACACATTGGAATGAGAGCAATTTGCAGATGTAGGTTTTGCAAAGGAACTTTATGTCAATTTTCAACTACAAAATTATCCCAACATAGTCAACACTTGATCAAATCCTCTAGGTATAATGTTGGCATCCATAAGGCTTAGTCATGGCCAAAATTTCAGCTACTGAGGTGGATCACAACTCCCACAATCATCAAAAGAAATCTACAACCATCTTTGTCTTCAACAAAGTTGCATAATGCATAAAACCACTGGTTCCAAGATTCATAAGTAGAATTCCATTCGGAAGAGGGTCCCACTGGCATGTTCATGATGTTCTAGATGCTTGGTGCTAGGTTCAATTGCCTTGGGAAATCTGCAAAAAAATAAATTATAGTTGCAGAGCTATGGAAGCTCTTTGGGATACCTTTGGTGTATGGGTAGTTTCAAAAATATTACATCCATTATGGAATGTTGTGGAAATTTTATGGAGTCACTGTGGCCTATTTCATAACTCTAGTTTGTAGTCTCAGTCATTCAATTCAGCCAGAGAAGGGGTTTCTAAATGGTCGGAGTTTTCTGAGCCAACGAAAAATGGTGAAACGCTCGAAAGTGAAGAGATTGGAAGTTGTTGTTAAATTTTATGTCCCTCCCTACTGATCCGAATAATTTTTCATAGAAGGGGAAGTAGTAAAGGTGCATGGTCATAACACCCTTGGATGTTAAGTGCCTAATTATTTGCATGGGTAGGACAAGACATATGGATGCACAAATGGATTAGATTGATCGAGCATGCTGTCATCCTTAGATCACATCCATTTACGCTAGCACAATAGCACATGGTATGAAAAGGGGGCCCTCTACATGAATAGCCTAGATTGATTGGGCATGTTTCTAGCCTTAGATCACATCCATTCACATTGGCACACTAGTATGTGGGATAAAAAGGGGGAGGCGTGTGTGAATGGAACAGATTGATCAAGCATGTTGCCAACCTTCGATCATAGGGAAGGATCCTTTCCATCTTGTATACGGGTTAGAGGTGGTCCTACCCATTCAACTAGAATTACCAGCGATGAAGTTATTGCAGGACTTGATAGTGGATCCAAATAAAGTTAAGAGAAGGGTAAATCAGTTGATGGAGCTCTAAGAACAAAGAGGCATGGTATACCAAGGTTTTAAAGAGTGTCGAGACAAGATGAAGGCCCTGTTTGAAAAAAAATATAGGAATAGAGAATTTGCAAAAGGGGATTTGGTGCTTATGTGGGATAAGAGACATGAAGACCTTGGGAAACATGGGAAATTTGATAACTTGTGGATGGACCCCTTTGTGATTAAAGAAGGCATAGGATTATCACCCAACACCTTTTTCATTTCCAACTTGGAAGGGAAACCTCTCAATAACCCTGTCAATGGCATGTATCTCAAACCTTTCTTCTCACTTTCAAATAGCCCTTGAATACCCTTGTATCATAATTTTTATTTTCTATTCATCATTTTCCCTTTGTCCTAAAAGCGTCACAGTGTAAACCCCTGCTCCATCGAGCGAATAAAATAAATCCATGATATGCATCGTTAATGTTTCATGAGGGGAAATTTTGACTACAATCTCAATTTTTGACTCCATAACTCAATGAATAAGGCATGGGTCTACTCACCCAAGAGATCATTTCGGTTTCTTGGCACCTCACAGGGAGGATCCATCCCACAGAAGGGCCTAATGTAGTATCATATAAAGGTTCATGGTCCAAAATATAGCCAAAACCATAACTGAAACATGATTTTTTAAGTCTAAGACATAGGATTATTCATCTCCATTTTCAAGGGCTAGAACGCATTAGAATGAGAGCAATTTGCAAATGTAGGTTTTGCAGAGGAAATTTATGTCAATTTTCAACTACAAAATTATCCCAACATAGTCAACACTTGATCAAATCCTCCAGCGAATATGTTGGCATCCATAAGGATAAGGCAGGGACAAAATTTCAGCTACTGAGGTGGATCACAACTCCCACAATCATCAAAATAAATCTACAACCATCTTCGTCTTCAACAAAGTTGCATAATGCATAAAACCACTGGTTCCAGGATTCATAAGTAGAATTCCATTGGGAAGAGGGTCCCACTAGCATGTTCATGATGTTCTAGATGCTTGGTGCTAGGTTCATTGCCTTGGGAAATCTACAGAAAAATCATTTATAGTTGCAGAGCTATGGAAGCTCTTTGGGATACCTTTGGTGTATGGGTAGTTGCGAAAAGATTACATACATTATGGAATGTTGTGGAAATTTTATGGAGCAATTGTGGCCTATTGCAGAACTCTAGCTTGTAGTCTTAGTCATTCAAGGCAGACAGAGAAGGGGTTGCTAAATGGTCAGAGTTTTTCGAGCCTACGAAAAATGGTGAAACGCGCGAAAGTGAACCCCCCTTGGTTGCGGTAAGAGAGATTGGAAGTTGTTGTTAAATTTTATGTCCCTCCTTACTGATCTGAAGAATTTTTCATAGAAGGGGGAGTAGTAAAGGTGCATGGTCATAACACCCTTGGATGCTAAGTGCCTGATTATTTGCATGGGTAGGACAAGACATAAGGATGCACAAATGGATTAGATTGATCGAGCATGTAGTCAGCATTAGATCACATCCATTCACGCTAGCACACTAGCATGTGGGATGAAAAGGGGGAACTCTACATGAATATCCTAGATTGATTAGGCATGTTTATAACCTTAGATCACATCCGTTCACATTGGCACACTAGCATGTGGGATAAAAAGGGGGAGGCTTGTGCGAATGGCACAGATTGATCAAGCATGTTTCCAACCTTCGATCATGTCTATTCATATTGAAACACTAGAATGTGGGATAAAAATGGGAAGGCCTACTCCAGTGGCCCATATTGATCAGGCATGTTTCCATCCTTAGGTTACATCTGTTTTCACTTGCACACATGCACATGAGATAAAAAGAGGAGTGTCTGCATGAATGGTCCAGATGCATTGGTTAGCTTTACAACTTTTCATCGTAGTAATCCATGCTAAGATACAAGCTTGGGATATAAGGGGGAGGCACCTTGTTCCAATGGTCGATATTTGATTACCTAGATCCACATCAGACCATCCAATCCATTCTACTAGGAAAGAAAGTGATATATGTTCTTCCCTCCACAGACGGGTGGGAGTAATGGCGTGGGGATGAGATTGATGTAAGAACTTGGATCCATAGGATTTTCTACCTCTTTTGAGATGGTGCACACCATTTCAGGAGATGCATGGATGATTCTTTGGTTCCACAACCTAGATCGGGGTTCCTAGAGGTGGTTAGCTTTATTAGTTTGAGGAAAGTTTACAAGTGAAGATCGAGACTAGTTATATATGACCCAAAGGGAACCCAATCCATACCTTGCACTATGAGGACACTGCAACAAATTGTTGGGCCTAGGCATTGTTTTAATATAAGATCACTTTCAAATATAATAATAACAAAGCACTAAGGGATTGTGCATATTCAAATATCAACAATGCATTTCCATGGTTGTTGTATGTACCTGGACACATGTGGATGATTCTTGGAAAATTGCGACAGAGATTTCCAAATTTTTGTTGAGAGGTGATATGTGAGTGGCGAAATAACATGAACTAGCTATAGAATTGTTTCCAAATGAAACCACTAAGTAGCGGAATAATGAATTTAAATCCTAGAGATGTGAACAGTTCCGGATCACAAAAAATCGTTCCACTTGAGGAAAAGTTGTTAGGGTTTCACCAATACAGACGGCGATGGTTCTCGTGGATATTGTAGAGGTGATGGTAATGGTGGTTGATGTAGCAACCATGACTGTGGTGACTAGGGATATGGTATCAATGGTGATACCAATGATAACCTTGTTGTGTTCAGGTGATTAATGAGTATATCCTTGAAGAAACAAAGTGTAGATCGAGACAATTCCAAGTCCATATATGAGTCATGTGAGTCGAAGTTTGTATACAGGTTCATCTTATCACACCGATCCATCATCATGAATCAATGGTACTTGTATTTTCTAGGATCACAATTTATTGCATAGGTGTGAGGCACCTGCAACAATTAATTAACAAGAATACGTGAAATAGCAGAAATGACAGAACTCAGAATCACTTTTGTATTGATCACAGGCCACTTCGAGGGGGCAACCTCCTTTGAGCAAGCTCAATACAAATAACTTCACGGCGCCTTCATAGGTCTCAACACACACTTATATACTAATTCTAGGCGCCAATACTATGGGTCGAAACCATGGGCCGTTACAAACTATGGATTAACAATACTACGGGCGGCTTACAAAGCATATGCGCCAACAACAATAACACAAACTATTGATTAACAAATACTACGGGACGACTTACAAAGCATATGCGTCCAACAACAACATACTAACAAAGTAAAGACATGGGTTCCTAACATCCCCTCCCCCTTAAAAAAAGCTTTGTCCTCAAAGCTTTAGATGTGGAAATTGTTGTTGAATCTGAAGGAGTGGTTCCCATGTAGCATCCTCTGGTTGCATGCCGTGCCACTGAATTAAGACCTCTGTGATAGAACGAGAGCGAAGCTGACGCGTGCGCCGATTGAGGATGGCCTCTGGCTCCAAAAGGATGGATCCTTCATTATCCAGTTCGGGTAAAATCGTTTGGCCGCTGATGTTGGTGCCAAGAACTTTTTTCAGACAAGAGACATGAAAGACTGGATGAATGCGGGAAGAAGGAGGAAGTTCCAATTTATAAGCAATGGACCCAATCCTCTGAAGAATCCGATATGGCCCATAGAACTTTGGAGCGAGCTTATGACGCCCTTTGAGTTTCAAGGAGGATTGTTTGTACGGCTGGAGACGAAGAAAAACCATATCGCCGACTTGAAAAGTGCGCTCCGAACGGTGCTGACCAACTTGTTGCTTCATGCGATTTCTTGCCATGTGAATATTGTCCCGCAAAATGTGAAGAATCTGATCGCGGTTGCGAAGGACCTTGTCAACTTCCTGAACTGGTGAACTGGTGGGGGTGTATGGAAGAAGAGCTGGAGGTGCCTGACCGTAGACTGCTTCATATGGGGTCATTTTAGAGGCAGTATGGTAAGAGGTATTGTACCACCATTCAACGAGAGGGAGCCACTTTTCCCACTGATGTTGTTGTTCCGAGGTGAAGCAACGAAGATAAGTTTCCAAGCATTTATTGACAATTTCAGTCTGACCATCTGTTTGTGGGTGATACCCTGAGCTCATCTTCAGTTTGGTGCCAGTGTGGCGAAATAGTTCTGTCCAAAAATGACTAGTGAAAGTCGCATCACGATCCGAGACAATGGAAGAAGGGATGCCATGAAGACGAAGATCTGGTCCATAAAAATTTGACCGATAGAGGAGGCTGTATAGGGATGGATGAGAGCGCAAAAATGACTATATTTGGAGAGACGATCAACCACAACGAGAATCACTGTCTTCCCGCCAGATTTAGGGAGCCCTTCAATGAAATCCATAGAAATATCTGTCCAAATCCGTGTAGGTATGGGCAAGGGTTCAAGCAATCCTGGAAGGAGTGTTGTTTCACCCTTATTGCGCTGACAGGTATCACATTCGGCCACCATCTGTTGAATTGTCCTTTTCATGCCCTGCCAAAAGAAGTTACGCCGTGCTCGTTCATATGTTTTGAGGAACCCAGAGTGCCCGGCCGATGGAGAAGCATGGAGTTCATAGAAGACAGCCTGTTGAAGATCTGTGCTCTGGGGAAGCACCAGACGACCCTTGTATCGCAGAGAAGCACCATCCCAAGAGTAATGTGGGACAGCCGAAGGATTGTTGGTCAAGCATTGGATGATCTGAGATAAGGAAGAGTCATTGACGTAACCCTGTTGAACAGATTGCAACCAATTTGGAACATGCATAGAAATAGCTGAAAGAGAACCTTGGGCATCAAATGTGCGAGAAAGAGCATCTGCCACAATATTGTCTTTACCCTTCTTGTAAGTGATCTCATAGTCATAACCCATGATTTTGCTAACCCATTTCTGTTGTGCCGGGGAGGAGACACGCTGGTCCAAGAAATATTTCAGACTTTGGTGATCAATCTTGATGCAGAAATGATTCCCTAATAGGTATGGATGCCACTTCTGTACTGCATGCAAAATAGCCATCATTTCCTTCTCATAGGTAGAGGCAGCTAAATTCTTACCTGAAAGGGCTTTGTTGGTGAATGCGATGGGGTGTTCATCTTGAAGGAGAACAACACCAAGTCCATTGCCGCAAGCATCACTCTCAATAGTGAAGGGCTTGGAAAAATAGGGCATAGCTAGCACAGGTGTAGTACACATAGCTTGTTTTAGTTTGTCAAATGCACACTGAGCATCAGGTGTCCATGTAAAAGCATCTTTTTTTCATAGAGCAGTTAATGGAGCTGCAATCTTCCCATAATCCTTGACAAACTTGCGGTAGTAGCCAGTCAACCCCAAAAAACCACGAAGGCTCTTGAGTGTCTGAGGATGTGGCCAATTGTTCATGGCCTCGATTTTGGCAGGATCCACGCGAACCCCTTGTGCTGAGATAATGTGCCCGAGATACTCAACTTCCTTTTGTCCAAAAACACATTTAGACTGCTTGGCATGGAGATGATGGTCAGAGAAAAGTTGCATGACAAGATCCAAATGCTGGAGATGTTCATCCCATGTTTTACTGTAGATGAGGATATCATCAAAGAATACCAGAATGAATTTCCGCAAGTAGGGTCGAAATATTTTATTCATTAAGGCCTGGAATGTGGAAGGAGCATTAGTGAGTCCAAAGGGCATGACCAAAAACTCATAATGGCCATCATGTGTGCGAAAAGCTGTTTTAGGAATATCATCCTCATGAACCCGAATTTGATGATACCCAGAACGAAGATCCAACTTGGAGAAAAAGTGAGCCCCATGAATCTCATCAAGAAGCTCATCAACAACAGGAATTGGAAACTTATCCTTGATGGTGAGGTGATTAAGTGCTCAGAAGTCAATGCAGAGGCGCCATGACCCATCTTTTTTGCGGACAAGAATAACTGGAGAAGAAAAGGAACTAGTGCTTGGGCGAATAATACCTTGCTTCAATAAGTCCCGAACGAGCATTTCAATCTCCGTTTTTTGGTGAAATGGGTAGCGATAGGGCCTGATGTTGGGAGGAATGCTACCAGGAAGGAGCTGAATACGATGGTCTTTTGGCCTAGAAGGTGGTAATCCCACTGGTTCAGTAAAGACACATGTATATCGATCCAGAATTTGTTGTAGATCCAAAGGAGTAGTGGAGACCGCTGATGGTTGCATCTGGATGGAATGGATCTGAGCAATGACACCATGTGAACTCTTCTTGAGGAGTTTTTCCATGCGATGTGAACTGATGATGCTGAGAGAACCTGGTTGTAATCCTGTCAATGTGTGTTTGTGTCCATTGAGGGAAAACTGCATCCAAAGTTCGGCAAAATCCCATAAGATAGGGCCGAGTGTGCGTAGCCATTGAGCACCCAAAACCACATCACATCCGCCTAAGGGCAAGGCAAACATGTCCGAGCGCAAGATATAATCTCCCATAGAGATACGCACATTTCGACACTTCCCTTTGCAAGGTAAGGTGCCCCCATTGGCAATCATGACTTCAAAGTTGGAGCAAGGATGGATAAAACAATCAGCTTGTTTGGCGATCCGAGGGTCAATGAAATTATGAGTGCTACCAGAATCAATGAGGATTGTAAGAGGAAGCTTCTTGAAGTAACCCCTGACCCGCATTGTTTGGGGGGTGGTGATTCCAGCTAAATCATGGAGAGATATCTCTGGCTGGTCCTCCTGAGACGGAGGGTCAATAGGCGGTTCCTGACTGTCGACCGGAGCATCTAGTGTTTCTAGATCTTCATTACCCATTTCAGAGGCAGGCGAAGACTCCACATCCAGGAGATAGAGCTTTTGCTGAACACATCTATGTCCCCGAGTGAATTTCTCATCACAATTATAGCAAAGCCCCTTTTCTCTGTGTGCTTGCATCTCTGTTTCAGACAAACGCTTGATAGGAGTCGGTCGAGGAGCCTGCGGTATAGGTGGTCGCTGAGAACCCATATTTCGGAAGGGAACAAAAGTGGGCTTGGAGCGTTGTTGGGCTGCAAGCTTGTCTTCTGCCAACTTAGCCAACCCGAGTGCTTCCATAATTGTGTTGGGGCAGAACATTTTGACCTCAGAGCGAATGGCATCCTTTAGACCACTGATAAAACAACTCTGGTAAAATTCATCAGACAATCCTTCGGTGTGGTTGGCTAGATTCTCAAATTCGGTTTGATACTCTCTCACAGTGCCAGTTTGGCGAAGTTTAGTGAGGGATCCTATGAAGTCATCAAAAGCACTAGGACCAAATCGTTGCAAAAGGAGATGGCAAAAGTCTGGCCAGTTGGGCTCTGGATGAGCCTTGATGTACCAGCGGTACCATTGAAGAGCTTCCTGTTCCAAATGAAAGGATGCCAGTGGAACTTTGTTGACATCAAAAGTATTATGCAGACTGAAATACTGTTCTGCACGATAGATCCATCCAGTTGGATCGGTACCATTGAAGCGAGGAAAATCAAGCTTCGGACCACGGAAATTGCTGGAAGCAGAGAACCCATTGTCTACTGAAGACTCGGACTGCCGTTTGTTGTTCATAGCTGAATGTTCAAGATGGAGACCGAGAAATTTTTCATCCAGATCCTGGAGTTTGGCTTGGATGGCTGCAAGTGCTTCCTCCATGGTTTTTGCTCCTGCACGGGTGACAACCATAACCAGGATTTTTTTTTTTTTTTTTTTTTTTTTTGGCTGACTGGGTAGGAAAACAAAAACAGGAACTACTTCAGTAAGGGAAAATTTGGATTTGGGAAAAAATCAGAAGGGTAATTGGGGTTTGACTAAATTTTGGACACTATTGGATAGATAGGGAAGCAAAAATGAGGATTTCAGAAGCGGGGTGAAAGAATGGGAAAATTTGGCAGAGGGGAACAAAGAAGTAGAATTCAGAAAGGAACTCTGTGGTAAAATTTGAAGGTGATTGGGTGAAATCTGAGGAAGTTATGGCAAACCCTAAAAATAGAAAAATGTGGGATTTCGGGCTTTGGGAAGGGGAATTGAGGATAGGGTCCTCAGGACTGAAATATGCAAAATGGGATGACAGGGGTTCCCCGAAAGTTTTTTTTTTTATTTTTTTTTTATCTCAGACTGGAGCGGCTACGGCTCGAAAGAAATCTGGAACAGCGCCGAATGGACTGAAAACGGCTGAATCTGGAATGGCTTGCAAAATAGATCTGAAACGGCGCAGCAGTGATCGACAATAGTTCAGCTGAAAGTAGATATGGACCCCAGGTATGTGCGGCTTCCTAACAGTTCAGGGGTTTCACTCGGCCACCAATGTTGTCTGACGGCTTGCGTATTGGGGCAATACCCCTCACTCCACGGCTCAGGTAAAACTGATAACCGCTTTGCCACAAACGACAGCTCTTGGTTTACCTCACGGGTGGGAACTAGTCAATCAGGTAGGGGTCGTTTCCCTTTTCGCTGGCAGGTCCTCTCAATGGGCCAGCTACTTCGGGGTTCCTGTGGTACTCCTCACAATGAGTTTTAGGGCTTATGCCCAAGTACTTCCCACAGTTAAGCGGATGGAGATTATTCCCAAATCCGAACCTGCAACAGATGTGAAAAAAAATTTTGGCATAAATTTCACCCAGCGAGTCCAAGAAAGTGCTCTGATACCAGATGTGAGGCACCTGCAACAATTAATTAACAAGAATACGTGAAATAGCATAAATGACAGAACTTAGAATCACTTTTGTATTGATCACAGGCCACTTCGAGGGGGCAACCTCCTTTGAGCAAGCTCAATACAAATAACTTCACGGTGCCTTCATAGGTCTCAACACACACTTATATACTAATTCTAGGCGCCAATACTATGGGTCGAAACCATGGGCCGTTACAAACTATGGATTAACAATACTACGGGCGGCTTACAAAGCATATGCGCCAACAACAATAACACAAACTATTGATTAACAAATACTACGGGACGACTTACAAAGCATATGCGTCCAACAACAACATACTAACAAAGTAAAGACATGGGTTCCTAACAATAGGTCATATCTCAATAACACAAAGTGTGGTATATAAATATTCTACGATGATAGAGATATCGAGAGACCCATCCTAAAAAGTTGTGAAATTGTGATGACATGGTTCATTGGTCATAGAATGAGAATATTGCAAAAGCAATGTCCGAAGTTGTGGAGTATTTGTTCTTGGAGGGTTGCGGAAATCATTTATGCTACTTTTAGTAGTTGCAGAGTGACCGATAACTACGGAAACAAGGGAGAAAAGTTGGTCACCTATGACACCAATATTCATCATTATCCAAATTCCGATGTGAGATGAATGTATGATCAAAGATCATCCATGAGAACAGTCAGAAGAAATGAAATCCCTTAATGTAAAGGAAGTACCACAATCAAAAACCAATAATGCCATCTCATCAATTCCCCATCATCACAGCTAGTGGGAAATGACATCAAGCATCTTTTACATGTGTTAGGAAAAATCAAGGAGCTTAGGGTTAATACACAAAGGCTATAAAAGGGAAATTTGAAGAGGAAATACAGGAGTTTCCTATATACATCTGAAAGGTTGTCAAAGGTTTCCAAAATTTCTAAGATGGAGCTACATAGGGATCTACAACATTAGTTCCTCTCTTTTCATTTTCCTCCTTCTTCACTGTAATGGGTCCCCTAACTTGATGTAATTGCTATGCTATTGAAGAAAATGAGATTACTATTGAATTGAATCCAGGACTGAGGCAATTTTCCACTGTGTTTTGGAGGAAATGATATCTCACATATGATGTTAATATTCTCTCTACAGTTGATTGTTTCTTTATTTTGTTGCTTGAATCTATGGATCTATATTTATATTTCCCACGTGATTTTTTGTGTGTGTCATGAATACATTTGATGGAAAACTTATTAATTCTTAGTTGTTAAATATCCTTATGGTACTACATCCTCTTTCTGAGAAATGAGCTATGATTCAGTATTGTTTTCTTCCATTTAATTCATGTTGCTTTAAAGATATTTTTTCTCCTCCACACTCAAATAATGTTCAAAGTCACCCATCAGCAGTTAGAACCAACTCTATGTACTGCAGGTTTTAGTTGCAAATCTAGTCAATGAAAGCACATCTTAATACACATGCACCTTAGTGTGATAGACTAGGGAACTCTACCCCCCAATGTTAGGGTACCTTCCCTTGACCGAAAGATCGGATTGATGGTATAAAGTGGCATGGGAAGGTTGTTGGCTTGTATAATTGTCTTGAGGTTTTCTATAAAGACCCAAGTTCTACACGGTTCGAGGAACCAACAAAACCCCTTTTCACCGGCCCTTTCGGCAACAATCTGTGAACAGATTGAAGTCTCACCCGAGGTGAAGGAATGGGGGGGGGCTGTGGAAACAGGTTTCCACATCTAGGTGATGACTGTTTAAACAGATTGGCGAGCAGCGCGCTATAGGACTCACGCTGCGAACTTCGGACTACACGAAGTTCCACTTCTCCACGACTAACACTTAGGTTATCCCGCATCCAAGGACTGCGCGATGCTGGGTTTTTCTCAATGATAGGACAATGCCACAAAGACTACGCTTCCTCTTAGTACTTAACCTCTTTAATGGATCTTACTTAGTGTAAAAATATGCATTCAACAAACATAATAGACTGAACCTTCGAACTTACACTATAACATACAACAATCTGACTGCGCACTTCCGATGCTGCGCTTAGTGTTTAACCGATTAATTCATATATTCAACTTACTGCGAGTTACTTGTGCATTCAATGTCCATTCATACATGTGGTCACTTAACATATTATTCCCATCTCTATCCTTATGACGAATACATATAAAAGCAACAATTCATGCATTCATAAACATAATATTAACCTTTCATATAAGCAGATACATAGATCTAAATGTATACATATGAGCAATCTCACAACACAGAATTTAACATGGTTCACCCCCAGGATGGGAGATACGTCCATAGGAATTGTTTTTATATTATCTTTGGGAAGGGTACAACAGTTCTAGTCTGCGCACTCAGCTGTAGGCTCTCTTCTCTCTCCGTAGGTCTCTGCGCACGCAGCTGCAGAGCCTTCTACAATGGCATTTAGCAATCAAAAAATGAGTATTACTCAAGATTCAACAATTACAACTCAACATTATTCAACCCTTTCCCTTACAAAATGTTCCCTTTTATAGATCGTGCCCATAGGTCACGTCTTTACAATCAAGTGGGCCAAAACCCTATGGTTACCCAAAATAGTGCGGTTACCCGCCACCCTGCCTGACACCGTCGAAAACTTACTCCACTCGCTTCAGGATGCCTTGTTGGGCCACTCATGGCTCACACATTTTTCTGACAGCCGCAGTCATCACCAAAACGGTTACAACTGCATCGTGTCCTGTCGCTTTCCGCCCCTTTAGCTTTCCCGTCGCTATCACCTCGTGGCTTATCTTCTAGTTGTTTCTCCGCCACTCCCTTGGAAGGTCGCTTTCTTCTGCCATTACACCGCTCCCTACCCACTGCCAGGATATTCTGGAGGTGCTTTACTCAAAACGGTCACTTTCTGAGCTTGAACTTCCCTTATACTTTTTACCCAAAATAGCAACTGCACGGGCATTACGTACCAGCATAATTGCGCAAAACTGACACTGCAATATGAACTGCACACTCTGCAAAATTGTGCCATCTGACCTCTCATCCCACACTACGCAGTTTCCAAAACTGTCCTTCTTCCAAAGTATGCCAACTTGGGCCATGCCCAATAGGCCCCTAACACTTACATGTGGCTCGTCCCCGAGCCACTTCCTTCATCGATCGAATTTGTCTGTGCTTCTTCAATAGGACTTAGCTTCGTAGTGAAGCTGTTCAAAGTAATGGTTACCTCTGCAACCCTTAACTTTTCCTTATTCTCAAATTCTTTTATAGTCTCCAGAATCGCCTGCGAGACCTCTACCTGAGCTTGTTCCTTCAATGTGCCCTCTGTTGTTTGAAGTTCAAGGAACTTCTCATCAATATGCTTCATTAGTGCCATCCCTTCGTCCTCTATAGGCTACAACTTTGCTGAGATGGAAGCCTCTCTTTCCCTTAGCACTGTTAACTCTTTTAACATCTCTTTCACTTCATTGAATTTTTGCATCTTTGGTCTTGCTGGCAAAGTCTTCATCTCTTCGTTTGCGGCCTCGATTTCCTGCTGCCTTCGTTGTAAATCCCCTCTGACCTGCATAAGGTCTCGATCTTCACTCAATCCAGCCAACACCGTATTTGCTTCTTCGAGCAAATTCTGACACTTCAGAACCTCAGCCGAAATACTATCTAAAGTGGCCTTTATGACTTCTGTTGGAGTTGTGCGCTTATCCGATGTGGTACTGGGATGCCGAGCCTCCAAGTCCGTGATTTTCCCTTTATAGGAAATTTCCATTTCCATCATTGATGTGGTAAGGGACTCCACTTTGGCCCCAATCTTGATTATTGTGTCTTCAACACTTGCTTCTTCCTCACATTTGTCAATCTTTGCGCATACTGTTGATACCGTTTCCTTGATTTTGCGGTTTATTTCTTGAACCTTAGACAACTCCTTAGTGTTCCGCGCGGATTCCTGTTTTAGCTCATCGAAGCTTTCTTGAATCTGGATACTCTAGTCATATGAGGCGATGCCTCTTTCATGAATCTCCTCTACAATCTTCATATGCAAATCGTTCAAATATTCAAGCGGTAATGACCCAATTTTGAGGTCAAAATGCTCCAAGTTCTCTGCTTCCTTGGTTATCGCATCATTTGGGAAAATGAGGTGCGCAGGGTCAATATGCACCACCTGAGGGTGTGCACTCATAGCATGGGGTTTCCTGATCCGCTTGTTTGAGCCACTTGTCTTTCCGTCTGAGTATGATCCTAGGACCAACTCCGACTAGGTTCCTCAAATGTCCGCGACCATCATTTTCACAGATTCAACCGCTTGAAGGAGGGTTAGTTGTAGCTTCTCTTGTTTTGCCTCTTTCTCTGCGAGGGTTTCTTCCCATAGTTCCTACATTTTGTTTCAATGGTTTCACAATCATCTTCGTGCAGTATTGGTACCAATTTAGGCTTATTAGCCTTCTGCTTCTCTTACGTTGGCCTTTTGTCGATGAGGGGCTCTCGCAGTTGCTTTTCTCTTCCCTCCCTCCTGGCCTTCCAGCTTGTCTGGCGCAGTTTCTTTTTCCTCAACAATAGGTGTTGTTGTGGTTTCTTCCTTATCCTCGTCCTTTTCTTTATCTTTGTCCTCTTCGTAGTCGGACTCAATGTCAATTGGTTGGTCCAATTTCCATTCTGGTGGCCATTCCTCCATCATCTGCTCGATTCTCTCAGCATCCAGCTGATAGAATCCTGGATACCATAGTTTTGTATCTGTATCAGCCCTAGGATGACTGTATGTTTTATGTATATCAACCATGAATCTCACTTTCCCTCTGTATGCATAAGCCAACGGCTGTGATACTCATGGTGTTCGGAAAATCACCTCACATAGTTGATGGTAATATGTATAAAATACCTCATCGATTTGTCGTTTCCTCGAGGACTTCGCATTTGCCCATAAATTCGTGAAGTGCATTCCTCGACATTGCCCTAACAGAACTTGAACGCCTTGGTATCCAGTCGACTCTTTCCAACCGATGAAGGAAATCAGTACTAACAACCAACTGTACTGGAACGGAGTTCCATTTTCCTGAGTGTCTTCAACATCTGCCAAAAACTCTTTGAGCAGGTATTGTTCCTAGTTGTAAGGGGTTCCTTTAATCATCTCAAATGTGAGACGGATTGCTGCGGCTGGCACCTATGATGGTCGGCTTTTGCGTAGTATCTTTCCTGCGAGCAATTGCACCATGAACCGCATGGCTTGATCATTAATTTGGGCTATAGGAAAGCCCTGTTTCCCTCGGATTACACCAAATTCTTCTGTGATTTTGCTAGCGAGGTATTTTTCCTGTCCCTTTCCTACAAACACTTTTGTAGGGTCTTCGCCTCTTTTATTCAGCATTGTGATGTAGTATATCATATCGATATTTATATCGATTCTCTTATCCAACTATAGATATCCTGAGTGTACGCAAGAGAGCAACGTGCGCACTACTCCATTGAGCTCTAGGCTCCTAGCAAAGTGCGGGATGCGCAGCAAGTTAAGCAACCCGGATGGTTCAATCCCTTTCATCCAATCCTATATGTAGAGAGTTTCGGTGCCGGATTCATCAACCTACGGACGCATGTATTGGTCGGGTTGAAACTGTTTGAACTTCTTCATCTTTGACTGTCCTCCTTCAAGCAAGTCATGGTCCTCAAAATTGCAGTCTTCCACTTTTCCTAGGAGGTCTCCTATAACCCTCACCCGACTGGACATGGGTGGTGTCGGAACCTCATACTCAACATTTTTCTCAACGATGATAATAGGTGCATCATCTCGTCGTGGCAGAATGTATTCAGGGAATAGATGGATGGGTTGGGCTTGAGCCTTGACTAGTATCTTTGGCTCCACTGCCTTCGGCTCTTCCTAGTGTGTGGCCTGGTGTTTATCTTTCTTCATCTTTTTATGCCTTGTGGAGCTCCTGGATGAGTCACCTTTATCTACTGTAGGTTTCTCAGCGGGTGCCGACATGACTCCTTTAAATCCTGTCTGCCTGAATATTGTCAATACTTCATCGATGGATAGTGGTTCACTCATACACTTACAGACTGCTCGGCTCTCTGGCTGTTGGAGCTCTTAATTCACACAGAATAGAATTCCCAGTAAAAATGCACAAGTGCTTGGCTAAGGGGCATTTATAGACCCTGCTGGTTTGGTACATGGCGATCGGCCATTACTGGGGTAGTTAATGGCTCGTCCTTCGACCCGATCTCTTCTGAGATCTCAATCATGTCGACCAATCATTATCTCTAAACCAATGATGTTTCCTTAATTGCTAAAAGGTGTCGGTGGTTCTAGGCTACTAAATCAGTTAAGTGAGCATTTAATTACCATCCTGTTAGCCGGATCTTGGCGAGATCTCGGTCACTTTGATCTTTAATAGCCCAAATGGTTAGATTCTCTTTTAATACTTGATCTTGTCAGTGCTGCCCTTTTGGATAACGACCCACTAACCGACCAACAGTTGTCGTGGTCACCTTTTTCCGACATGATGCGCTGGCAGTCCTGATAGAAGGTTTTTATGTGCACGTGTGCATCTTCATGTTTAACTGCGTAGCTACGCTTCCGCTTCATGCCTTTCATCGCAGCTTCTCGTTCTTCGCAGTTGTCCTTCTCCATTTGATCTGCACAACTATCTTTTCTTTTTCTTTTGTTGTATTTTTTTATTTTTATTTTTTATCCGCGCAGCTTCACTTTGTTGTGCGGTACATGCATTCTTTCCATCGAACTTCGCATATCGGTCCAAAACTGTGTACAAACTCTTTTTCCTTTCTAGTGCCCAATTTCAATTGTACTTGACACCTAGAAATTTCATTTTCTTTTGATCACGGAGGATTCTGTGAAGTAGGACTATCCCTATAGGGTTTTAGTCCACTTCCATTCACCAAAACTGGTAAGGTATCTCCAGCTAATGTGGCTAACTGAATTGTGCCACCGTTAGTAACATTCATAACAGTATATGGGCCAAGCCAATGCATTTTAAACTTCCCAGGAAATTTCATAAACTTGCTATCATATAGGAGGACTAGATCACCTACCTGAAAGGAATTGTTCTTAATATGGCGATCATGCCATGCATTTTCTTTGTCTTTCTGCACTCGTTGGTGAAATCCTACTATGAAGCGATATTCCTCCAACCCAACCAATTGTAGAAGCCTTTCTTCTATTTTTTGTTCATCCTCCATGCCTGTAAATGCATCAATTCTTAAGCTGGGTACAGTATACTCCATAGGCATGAAAACTTCCTGTCCATAAGCCAATCTAAAAGGTGTATGGCCTGTCAACTTCTTACAAGTAGTCCTGTACGCCCATAACACAGCTGGAATGCACAGATCCCAGTCATCTTTGTTTACATTACATACCTTTGTCAGCACATTCTCCAATATCTTGTTGAAAGCTTCAATAGTTCCATTTGCTTGAAGATAGTATGGTGTACTCCTCTGATGATAAATGTGGAATTCTTCATTAAGGGCCTCTATAGTTCGGTTCAAGAAATGAGTGCCTTGATCACGCATCAATATCTTCGAGCATCTAAATATAGTAAGGATGTTCTCAAAGATGAACTATGCGGCAGTAACTGCGCTACAGTCCTTCACTGGCTTAGCTTCTACCCATCTGGTGAGATAATCGATCGCAGTGATAATGTATCTCGCACCAATTCTCTTTCCTAATGGATTAATAGGTCCCACGAAATCAATGGCCCATTTTTCAAATGCCTGAAGGGTCAATTGTGGATTCAATGGAATTTCATCTCTTCGCGACGGCCTTCCTGTCTTCTGAAAGACATTACAGCTTTGGTAATGTTCATTTGAATCTTCTATGAATTGTAGGCCACCGTAGCCCTGCTCGCAATATCTTCTGCGTAGTGTCCCTTCCTGCGTAGTGACCTCCCGATACACCTGAATGTGCATCAGCCAATATGAATGGCTTCTCATGCTCCAACACACATCTGCGCAGCACTTCATCTGGTCCCAACTTGTGTAGTTGTCCTGCTATGATACTGAAGTCTGCTGCTCTGACTACTAGCTGCTTCTTCTGCTGCATAGTGAACTCTATGGATTCCAATCCAGTAGTCAAAAAGTCGACAATGTATTTATAGTAGTCATCTGTGATTTGTATAGCGAATAAATGCGCATCAGGCAGATTGTCTTCAAGATTGGTGGGTTCTTCGCCTGACTCAATCCTTGAGAGATGGTCAGGTCCTAGATTCAGTCTTCCTGGCTTAACCACAATTTTGAAGTCATACTCTTGGAAGAGAAACAACCATCTACAGATTCTCCCCCCTAACACTGGCTTATTGACGAGATATTTCAACGCAGAATGGTCAGTGTACATGGAGAAGTGCGCACCCAGCAAATAGTGCCTGAATTTCTGTAGTGCGTATACCATAGCTAAGCCTTCTCTTTCAGTGGTCGTATAGTTCTTTTTCTGCTGAGGATAGCTTCCTACTTGAGAATGCAATGGGGTGATCAATACCCCCTTCGCCTGGTTGAGCGAGCACAACGCCCAACGCTATAGATGAAGCATCAACATGTACATGGAATGGCTTATCCCAGTCTGGAAAACTAGGATCGGTGCAATTACCATCTTTTCTTTTAGCGTGTCTAGTCCTTTCTCACATTCTGCGTTCCATATGAAATGCGCTTCTTTCTTCAACAATTTCTCCATCGACACGGTTATCTACGCATAACGCTTGATAAATTTTTGGTAATATCCATTATGCCCCAACGTGGTGTGAAGCTGCTTCATTGAATTTGGTGCAGGTAAATTCAAAATCACTACGATCTTCGCATGATCAACCATCAAGCCTTATATGCACATGATGTGTCCTAGCAGAATACCATAAGGCACACAGAAAATACATTTCTTTAAGTTGAATGAAATTTGATGTTGTCTGCACTTAGTTAACATCATTCTCAAGTTTCCAAAATGGTTCTTCAGCAACCCAAAGACAGTCCAATCATCAAAGTAAACCTCCAAGAACTTATGGAAAAAGTCCTTGAATGCAGCCACAACAACTCTGGAAAATATGGCAGGTGCATTCTTCAAGCCAAGGGGCATAACTGTATACTGATATGATCCCCATTCACTAGCAAATGTTGTCTTATGTCTATCTGGTGGATCAATCCTGATATGATGATATCCAGAGAATCCATCAGTAAATGAATAGGCCTCATTTCCTCCAACATTATCTAGTACCTCATCTGTAAAAGGAGTAGAAAATGGGTCATGCAGCGAAGCATCATTCAACTTCCTTAGATCTACGCAGATCCTGATATCACCTTTAGTCTTCTTGTCTTGGATAACCATCAGGCTTATCCACTCTGACTCTTCAACGGGCTCAATGATTCCTGCATCAAGCATCTTATCAATCTATGCCTTAACTCTTTCTTTGTATCTGGGTTTCAACCTATAATGCCTTTGCTTAACGGGCTTCGCACCTGGCTTAAGAGGTATCTTCATAACTCCTAAGTCGCCCAAAATTCCTTTCATTTCTGCGAACTTTGTTGGAAATAAATCTTGATATTCATGTAGAAGGTCGACGATCTCCGCGACCGTGGCATCATCCCAATAGTCTCCAATGGATGCGAACTTTGGCTCTTCGCTTGTGCCAATGTTCACTTTTCTTGTCTTGATAGGTCCACTCATGTATGGAATTTCCAGTGGAGGTCCCTCTACATCGTGTGCTCCCTCTGATTCAGGTATATTGATGTTGCGTGGATCCTCCTCATCGCTCTCTTCTTGTTCTTCTTTGTTTTCAGCGAGGTTATAGAATTCAAAGGCATGTTCTATCTGCCTACCCCATTCTGGCTGTAGATTCACACGTACCTTTACATATTCGAATACTTTCTCTTTGATTTCCTCCAATGCCTCGTTTATACTCGGGCATTCGGCTCTGAATATCCTTTCTTTGATAACTTGTAAAGCTTTGTTTATGCTTGGGCTTTCATCTTCAAAGCTAAAATTTCTCTGGAAGTTCGCAGTTAAGAGAGACCAATCTGTAGTTCCTCTAGGAAGCTCCGTGTTTGAATACCAATCCTTTGGAATCCGGTATAATGTGTGTACAAACAGATGTACCCATTTTGTCTGCGGTCTCTTTATCCATGCTTTTGAACAGATCTCAACATGATCCTGGGACTTGTCTGTCCATTATACTTTACCATGGTCAGCGCAGTGTTCTCCATGAATTTGATTTGCATCATATGTCTGCACTGATCCCATGTGGTCAAATTCTACTTATGCGTAGCCCACCATCTGGCAGGTGTCTCCCACAGTGCTATATCTAATGCTGGTATGCGATGTTCAGCTGCAACTGATACAGTATATTCTTGAATAAATGAATAAACATTAGTCGAACCATCATAGGTGGGGATTGGACTTACCTCGGTTCTAATCCAGCGCAATGACTTCGTGGTTTGTGCCCATCTTCTAGCAGATACTTCATGCATATGACTTTGCCAATTCTCCAGTCCTGCATCAAAGTCTGAGATGCAAGAACTGTCACATCGCCAATTGAGTGTTCCATCCGTCGTAGGATTGTTGTAGTCATCTTGATTCGCAGTTATCTTGTAAATGCGATCAAGATCTTGTGCTCTGGATTCTTCCTGAATCGGCTCACTGTATCTTTCTCCTTGCGAAGGGTCCAATGGTGTGATGACCCTAATATCTTGTCCTTCGAAGATCATCTTCTTGGTCTTCAGGTTTATGATAGCGAGGTTATCCATTTCCCAGTCTATACCCAATAGCGCTAGATAAGGATGACTATCATCCACAATTTTAATAACCTCAAAATCTGCATGACTTCGTACTCCATCGATGTCAACAATAATATTGGCTAACCTCCCAAAAGGTATGACTTTCTACTGATTTGCTAATCTCAACTGCATGGGTGACCATAACAACTTTGGTCTCCTCATCTGCTGCCATGTCTGCTTAGTCAAGACATTTACCTTGGATCCTAAGTCAAGGATGATTTCATCCATCTCATAATCTCCTATCTACGCACTGAGCTTCATTTCTGTTCTTGTTCTTTTATAGCTTTTAATGTGATGAAATGCACTCTCAGCAGTATCCTTCTCACTGTGTGGTTCATACTAGTTTAACAATTTTTGTAATTCCACTACAGCATCTATGCTCTTTAATAGTTTCATGCAGCTCCGTAGGAACTGCGCAACAGAGGTTCCTGTCTCTGCTACGTTGCACATTTTGTCATAAGCTGCTGGCATATCTTCCATATACGGTATTTCACTTCGCAACGGGATTCTTGGTGACCTAGGTGCTGGCTCTTTGAAAATGTCTCGTGCTTCTTCAAAGACTTCTTTGTTTTTCTCCAGGTTAAAAGTAGGTGTCTTCCCACTAGCTTTTCTAATCCAGATCATTTCAAGAGGGGTTTGCTTAGTTTCAAAGTCTCTAGAAGTCAAAGCTTCTGCTTTCCTATCTCTTCCTATGGCAGTGCCACTTCGGGTCACTGCATTGATACTTGGATCCGCAGCCCTTTCTCTGCTGCGATCAACTGAATGTTCGGTTTAGGTACATCTTGCTTTCTCTTCTGCATTTTCGCTGCTAAAACTGGTCAGTCCTCAATAACATGATCAAAATATTTACAGTAATTGCAAGTAGTACATGGATTTGTACAGTCTCTAAATAAGTGACCTGGCTGGCCACAGTTATAATAGATCATCTGGCCTCTTCCTCTTCCTTGTCCCGGGCCAGTATTTCTTCCTCTTCTGTGGAATCCTCCACGGCCTCTGTATGCACCTTGATCATACTGCACGCTATCGTTGTTCTGCACTGTTTCTTCTTGGACTCTGTATACTCCACCATGCATATGCTCCATATCTTTCTTTCTTTCCATCATGAGGTCATATGTGCGACAGTTGGAATCATCATGTCCAACAGATTTACAAAATGTGCAATATAAATTCTTAGGAGTTCGCACATACTTCTGAATTAAGTAACAGTCTTTTGGATGGTGTCATATAGTTCTACAGATCTCGCACCATGGCGCTTGGTTATGATTCAGTGGATTTGGTGCTCCACTATTAAGGTATTCTAAGAATAAGGGACAATGCACGCTGGTGTGTCCTTCTCCTCTGCATCCTACACACCAGACTTCTTGTCTTTATTCTTTCCCCTTCTTCATGTCCTGCAACTGTAATGTCAGGGTAGCTAGCTGGGTCTGGATCTGAGACATTCCAGTTACTTTCTCCTATAGGTGAAGATTCTAATTTCAACGCAATATCCAAGGCTTCTGCCTGCGAAGCCACTTTCTGTTGCATCAACGGAATCTGATATGGGGAAACAGTGCGGCTATATACCATTCCTGGTGTTGTTGCAGTGCTATGACAAAATTGACCTGGTCTAACAATGTTTTAAACTTCTGGTCAAATTTCGAGACTGTCTCATTAGGTTTTTGCTTAATTTCCTTTAATTATGTTATACATTGGGATTCTGACTTTGGTTTCTTGAACTCGCTCAATAGTACAGCCTTAATCTCCACTTAGGTTCTATTATGTTCCTGAGAATACTTCATGAACCAGTTCAAGGCTCTATCTCTAAATGTGGCGATGAGTTGCACTCGCTTCACAGCATCATCCTAAACTTGCTTGACACTCCATACGGATTCACATAGAAACCAGTGTTGCTCAGGGTCCTCTAGACCCGTTCCTTTAAATATCGGCAGCTTGATATCGTCGGTCATCCTTCTCCTAGGTGGTACAGGGTTCTGAGTGGTGTTAGAGATGGTACTACGTGGAATGTTCTGAATCAGAATATTCTGAGTCGGGATGGTCTGAGTACTCACTCCCACGGTGTTACTGGTATTGACGCTCTGAGGATTAGGAATATTAACAACTGGAGGGTTCTGTGAAATAGGAGGCACAGTGTTCACAACCGGCGGATTCTGCGGAGTAATAGGCAAATATGTGGATGACGGAGGTGCGGTCTGGCTATCAGGGTCAGCTTGTAAGTCAATATCTACGCGGAGTCCATGTTCACTAGAAGTATTCTTAGTAGTATACTTATATCTTTTTCCACTTCTCAAATTGTGTGTATCTTTGTCAGTATCACTATATATGCTATTGACTATTACAGATTCAAAATATTCTAGGACTTTTACTGCATTCTTAAAATGCCTTTCTCAACTAAAAGAATTTTAATATATAGACTCAGATTGCTCAGGTACTTACCTCTGAAACCTTTGAAAAATTTTCCTTATGCTGCACTGTAGGAATTTAGCATGTCCACAGCGAACTCTGTCACGAAGCCTTCTAGTATGCTGTCAACCCAAAAGTCGATTGCTCGCAAGAATGGGCTATCTATTTCTTTAAGCCTCTAAATGAGCTCTGGAGTCCACTCGGTCGGTACTCCTTCCGGTCGAAAACAATTCTTTCGCTCTGCGAATCTTGATATCCACTCATGCAACTCATTTCCAAAGGATTCCCAGAAAATTTCGTGAACGTCCTTCCACAGGTATTTATTTAACCAATCTATGTCGGAGAGATGCGGATGTCTATTCTCTCTTCTGGAAAAATCTCTTTCTGTCTTATCGCACCAATCCCAGATTTCTTTCTTGTCTGGATGCCAATTTTCAATGCCGGTACTCATCACCAGTTCAGTCGCGGAAACGGAAACATTTGTTGGCTTGTATAACTGTCTTGAGTTTTTCTATAAAGACCCAGGTTCTACACAGCTCGAGGAACCAACAAAACCCCTTTTCACAGGCCCTTTCGGCAACAATCTGCGAACAGATTGAGGTCTCACCCAAGGCGAAAGAATGGGGGGGGCTGTGGAATCAGGTTTCCACACCTGGGTGATGAGTATTTAAACAGATTGGCAAGCAGCGCACTACGGGACTCACGCTGCGGACTTCAGACTGCGCGAAGTTCCACTTCTTTGCGACTAACACTTAGGATATCCTGCATCCAAGGACTGCGTGATGCTAGGTTTTTCTCGACGATAGGACAGCGTCACAAAGACTGTGCTTCCTCTTAGTACTTAACCTCTTTAATGGATATTACTTAGTGTAAAAAGATGCATTCAACAAGCATAATAAACTGAACCTTGCGAACTTATACACTATAACATACAATGATCTGACTGCGCACTTCCGGTGCTGCGCTTAGTGTTTAACCGATTAATTCATATATTCAACTTACTACGAGTTACTTGTGCATTCAACATCCATTCATACATGTGGTCACTTAACATATTATTCCCATCTCTATCCTTGTGGTGAATACATATAAAAGCAACAATTCATGCATTCATAAATATAATCTTAACCTTTCATATAAGCAAATACACAGATCTAAATGTATACACATGAGCAATCTCACAACATGGAATTTAACGTGGTTCACCCCCAGGATGGGAGCTACGTCCACAGGAATTGTTGTTATATTATCTTTAGGAAGGATACAATAGTTCCAGTCTACGCACTCAGCTGCAGGCTCTCTTCTCTCTCTGTAGGTCTCTGCGCACGCAGCTGCAAAGCCTTCTACAATGGCATTCAACAATGCAAAAACGAGTATTACTCAATATTCAGCAATTACAACTCAACATTATTCAACCCTTTCCCTTACAAAATTTTCCCTTTTATAGATCGTTCCCATAGGTCACGTCTTTACAATCAAGTAGGCCAAAACCCTACGGTTACCCAAAATGGTGTGGTTACCCGCCACCCTGCCTGACGCCATCGACAACTTACTCCAATCGCTTCAGGCTGCCTTGCTGGGGCACTCGTGGCTCACACGTTCTTCTGATAGCCGCAGTCATCACCAAAACAGTTAAAACCGCATTGTGTCCTGTCGCTTTCCTCCCCTTTAGCCTTCCCGTCGTTGTCGACCTTGTGGCTCAGCTTCTAGTTGTGTCTCCGCCACTCCCTTGGCAGGTCGCTTTCGTCTGTTGTTACGTCGCTCCCTACCCACTGTCGGGGAATCCTAGAGGCGCTTTACTCAAAACTGTCACTTTCTGAGCTCGACCTTCCCTTATACTTTTTACCCAAAAATTGTAGCTACACGGGCACTACGTACCAACATAACTGCGCAAAACTGATGCTGCAATCTGAACTGCACACTCCGCAAAATTGTGCCATCTGACCTCTCAACCCACACTGTGCAGGTCCCAAAACTGTCCTTCTTCCAAAGTATTCCAACTTGGGACATGCCCAACAAAGGTGAGTCCCGCACAGTATGCCATGGTCATGTGCTTCATCCCATTATAATTCCCCTAAGTGCAATATCTAGAGTGGGGTTTTGTGAGGGGTACAACCTGGGGGACAACACCTTCCATTGTATTTTGGTTCCTTCTTGAACCCTCTTATGTATTGTATAAAAAGGAAAGAACCTCTAAAAATTTTGTATCACAAGAAAGCTTTGTAATCTTTTACTAAGTAATAATAAAATTCAAAGCTTCCATTGCCCCATCATTGGTTTACTTGTGCACAACGGGGTTTCCACATAAATGTTGTGTTATATTGTTATTGTTCTTTGCTTCTATTTTTTATATTTTTCTAACATCTGGTATCATAACCTGAAAAACTCGTAGGCACGGGGTTTTCTACGAGTGGGAGATGCAACAATGGCAGGAGGTTTAACCAAGTTTAAGATTGAAAAGTTTGATGGAAATAATTTATCCCTATGGAATATGAAGGTGAAGGATTTTCTGGTTCAAAATGACCTAGTAGCATGACAGATGAGGAGTGGATAAAGTTTACCAGGAAGGTAGTTTCTGCAATTCATCTTTTCCTGGAAGAATTTGTCTTGTTCAATGTTGTTGAATAAAAGACCGTAGAATCCCCTGAGAAACTTGACAAGTTTTATGAGATTAAATCAACAACAAATAAGGTTTTTCTTAATAAAGTAGCTTTATCATCTAATGATGAGGGAAGGTTCATCTATGGAAAATTATCTAAATGAGTTCAATATCCTAATCAATAAACTGGTGTTGATTGGTGTGAAGGTGGAGGATGAGGACATAACAACGATTTTACTACATTCCCTCCCAAATACATGGTATCATTTGGTGACGGCCATCACTAACTCACCATCAAAAACTTTAAAATTTTATGATTTAGTAACCACTTTACTAGGAGAATATTTGAGGAAAAAATCATCTCTGGAACCCTCTACCAATGAAACCCTATCTATGGGAGGTCGATCTAGTGAAAGGGATCAACAAGGTAGATCATAGTCGATATCTAAGTCCAAAGGACACAAGTTGAAAGAGAAGTGTTTCCATTGTGGGAAGCAAGGGCACTTGAGGAAGGGTTGTTGGCATCTAAAAAAGGAAAAGTATGATGAAAAACATGATCAACCATCAAGTAAGGCCAGTAAAAAAAATTAAAAGAGATGACATGCGAGGCCTTCCATCTCAATAATAATAGATCCCTTTTATATGCCTAGGTTTTGGACTCAAGGGTGATGATCATCCTTTAGAAATTGTGGGAAGAGAGGATATTAGGATCAAGCTAGATGATGGAAAAGAAAGGAAGTTGTGTGATGTACGACATGTACCAGATCTATAGAAGAATTTTCTCCCAGTCAAGATGATGGATAAACTGGGCGATTCTACCTCATTTGGTGAGAATCATTGAAAAATTATCAAAGGATCCCTAGTGGTAGCACAAGGGGAATCTTATGGGACCCTGTATTGTTAGAATGGTGATACAATGATTAACCATGTAGAAAAAACAAACTCAAGGAATGCTATGGATGTAGTGATAATGTGGCATCAAAACCTTGGGCATATGAGTAAAAAAGGTTTGAAAAATATCCATGATTGAGGTATTCTTACTAGGATTTAGCCTTCTAATTTAGAGTTGTTTGAGCACTGTATTTTAGCAAACATAAGAGAGTTTGGTTTGCTACAAGCTCTGGTCAAAGTTATGAACTTATTCATTATGATATATGTGGACCAATCTCCACTCAATCTCTAAATGGTGCTAGGTATTTTCTAACTTTTATAGATGATTATTTTAGGAGAGCATGGGTTTATTTTCTGACAAATAAGTTATAAAACTTTGAGAAATTTAAAGAGTTCAAGGCACAAGCATAGAAAATCTTGGGAAAGTCTATTTTATGTCTTAGGTCGGATAATAGAGGAGAGTATTGCTGCAAGGAGTTTGATATTTTTCGTATGCGGGAAGGAATTAAGCACAAGAATATTTACACAACAAAATGGTGTGGCTAAGTAGATGAACCGTACAATCATGGAACATGCAAGAAGCATGCTTAGAACATTTAGGTTGGATAATGGATTCTAGGAAGAGGATGTTAACCCAATTGCATATATGATTAATAGATCACCCACAACTGTGTTGGATGGACAGATTCCAAAGGAGTTTTGGTGTGGTAATCCAACTGATTATTCTCATTTGTGTATATTTGGTTATGATGCATTTTCCTGTGCACATAAAGAAAAAAGGATGTGTTTTTCTTAGCTATGATAATACAATAAAGGTGTATAGATTGTGGGTCCTACTGACCACACAACAATTGTTAGTCAAGATGTTATTTTTAATAAAAAAATCTATGCAAAGGAAGGAGGTACAACAAACACCTAAGATTGTACCTATTGAAGTAGAAATGGGTGAAAATGATAATGAAGCTTATGATCAACATGAATAACAACAAGATCAACGACCACAACATAGAATATCTACATGGGAAAAAGGCATCCATATAGGTATTCTCCTAATTTACAGTCGTCTTTTGCTTTGTTAATTGATGATGGTGAACCTAGTTCATTTCAAGAAGCTAGAGACTCTGAGAATGCAGATAGATAGAGGAAATCCATGGACGAGGTAATGAAAGCACTACACAAGAATGAAACCTAGGATCTTATGGATCTCCCACTTGGAAGAAAGGTTCTTTGTAACAAGTGGGTTTTCAAAGTAAAGAAGAACAATGGAAGGTTGATGTAATGCTATAAAGTTCGCTTGGTGGAAAAGGCTATGTGTATAAGTCAGGTATAGACTTTATTGAAATATTTTCTTTAGTTGTGAAGTTGACTACTATAAGAGTTTTACTTGCAGTACTTGCAGTAGCATAGGATTTAGAGATGGAGTAACTTGATGTAAAATTTGCTTTCTTGCATGGTGATCTAGAGGAAGAGATTTATATGGATCAACATGAGCACTATAAATAAAGAGGCAAGAACATTTAGTTTTTAGACTCAATAAATCTTTGTGTGGATTGAAAGAGGTACCAAGGATGTGGTACATAAAATTTGACACCATCATGAAGAGCCAAGGTTTCAATAGAAGTGACATTGATCGTTGTGCATACTATAAGAGGTTTGATTATGGTAGTTTTATTATCTTGTCGTAGTGTGTTAATGATAGGTTGGTTGTAGGCCCTAGAATGAAGAAAATCATTGATCTTAAGGCTCAGTTGGCTACGACATTTGAAATGAAGAACTTATGATCAAGAAATCAAATTCTAGGGATGAAGATACACAATGACAAAACATGTAGGAAGATCTGGTTAAGTCAAAATTCATATATAGAAAAGATTCAACAACACTTCAATATGCATAATGCAAAACCAGTTAACACTCCACTCCCAGGACACTTCAATTTGTCTTCTGAAGAATGTCCTAGAAAAGAACTAGAGAAGACAAGGATGTCTTGTTTACCATATTCATCAACAATAGTGAGCCTCATGTTCTCCATGGTGAACACCAAATTGGATATAGCCCAAGCAATGGGAGTTGTTAGCCAATTCATGGGGAATCTTGGCAAGGAGAATTGGACTACTCTAAAGTGGATATTCAAATACTTAAGGGAAACTTCAGATGCTTCTATTTTCTACAGATTGATAGATTACAAATAAAAGGTTTTGTTTATTGTGATTTTGATGGAGACAGAGATGAACAAAAGTCTACTATAGGATATACTTTCACTCTTAAAGGTGGAGTTGTAAGATGGACCTAAGTTGCAACCAATGGTGGCTTTATCAACCACTAAAGAAGGATATGTGGCAACAACTCATGCCAACTAAGAGGTAAACTAGCTAAAGCAACTGATGGATGACTTCATATTAGTGTAGAAAATATTATTTTGCATAGTGACAATCAAAGTGTTATTCACTTGGTGAAGAATCCATCATTTCATGATTGCATGAAACTTATTGATATTAAGTACACTTTTGTAAGAAAAGTGGTGGAAGAATCTAGGATCCTATTGGAGAAAATTGGTATTGATGAGAATACTATATGTATGCTTAAGACGCTGGCCATGATAGAGAAGTTTGAATGGTGCAAAACTTCTTTGGGCTTGCTGAAAATGTGATAAAGGAAACATTGGGCAATGGCATTTTGATGGATAACATAAGCAAGGAACTTCATGTATATCGACTTCAAGTGGGAGATTGTTAGAACGTGAAGTCAATATCCAGATCTCCAATATTTTTTTTGTAAATCCAACATGATGCACAATTCATATGCGTTGGTGGCAGGGAAAAAATTAGGCGCAAAATTTAGCCCATGGGATAATTTTGACCTTTTTTTTTCTTCCAAAAAACGGTTCGCTAATTTCCATCTTTTTCTAATTGATTTGCCCAAATTCCATGGGATTAGAATTTTCACTCTGAAAATCGCCAAAATTAACCATAAACTATATAAAATCCTTAGAAATTTGAATCTTTTTAGAAAAATATCACCCAACATTTTATAGTTGGAAATTTAAGAATTAGTAAGATTCGCCAAGGTTTCTACACTTAAATAAAATTATCGATCCTTAAAATTTTCCTTGGTTGGGCAGATCGCAAGGGGGCTCGACTAGGCCTCTGAGGAAAAAATTTCAAGAATCTTCCATTGTATTTCAGTTCCTTCTGGAACTCTCTTATTTTATGCATAAAAGGGAAATGACCCCTAACATTTTTGTATCACAACAAAACCATGGTAAGTATTTTTGCAAAGTAATAATAAAAGTCGAAACTAACATTGCCATATGGTTTTATCTATTCATAACCGGGCTTTAACATAAATGATGTGTTCTATTGTTTTGTTGTTTGCTTGTATTTTTTATATTTTTCTAACAACTAGACCACCAATTACTATATTATCTAGAACATGTGAGGAAGGTCAATCTTTCAAAATCCTTCCCCTTCCTAGTCCTGAGTTAATCACTAAGTTTTCATTTTCCTTTTACTAGATGACCACTGAAAAACGAACCATCCTTATCAAGTAATGAGGATGACGGTAGCAGATCATCCATCAAAGTGGTTGCATGGATTTGATTTGACAAGGTACCTTGAATCCTACTATTCCCATAGAAGCAAAAAAAACCATGAATGACCTCTATCCTAACTCCCTTGACCACCATGATTACCCTTTGACACATACCCCAAACACAATACCACAACCTTCCACAATGGTGGGCTCAAGGTGACCTTAGGCCCTAATGCAAAAGTAGTTTTCCCCTCCTCTTTTGATAATCTATGCTCCTCCTTTACAACCTCTGAATCCTTGTCAAGTAACATTGAATTCTTGTCGAGTAGCATCGTACTTATACTCCCAAATCTACCAATAATGCTAGGTTTAAAACATTGTCCTGAAATAGTTTCCAAGTCCTCTATCCACCCCAACCATATATTGTCAAAATTACACAAATATTTTTTAAAGAAAAAACAACCCAATGTATTGAAAACCCAGAAATTGTGACCCCAACCTCTAGCATTTTTAATTAGCGAAGATTCCGAAGGAATCAAGGAAAGCTAACAAGGGGAAATCTCAACAAACTTCCTCACATATCGTGGATGGTAGATCGAGCAAACTGTCATCCTGTAATCCAAGCCAAAATGTGTCTCAACAGATTTAAACCCAGGTGGATGAAATGAAATCCATCTAACCCCACCAAGTGACTATGTATCATTGACTACAAAGACTAAACTTTATTTTGCACTTTCAATGCTGTAGGCTGTGATCAATGCACAACAAATCTAACAAATGTAGGCTGTGATCAATGCACAACAAATCCAACAAATGTGTGCACAGCGAATACCGTCACAAAAAAATCAAACATGGAGTTGAATTTCGCTCCCTTACGGTAACTGACGGGATCGATTTGCAAGGTTGGCATGGCCACGGCGCTGGCAGTAGCAGCCCTTAACAAGAGTATCCCAAAGCCGTATCGTTACAAAACCGGCAACTCTGAATATCAATTCCAATTGAAATCACAGCACAACACTAACTATGGGAATCAATCGAAAGAAGCCGAGGAGATTATAGGAATCATGAAGCAGCAAGGGATTCCACTTTCTCACAGTTTTCTTACCAACAATAAAGACGTCGATATTGCCCAGGGGAAACGATTCCATGCAAGACTGATTAAAATTGGACTAAAATTGGGCGTTTATTTCGCTACCAAACTTCTTGTTATGTATACCAAGTACGGCAGGATGGAGGATGCCCGCCAAGTGTTTGATAACATGTGTGAGAGAAATGTGGTCTCATGGACTGCCATGATTGCAGGGTATGCGCATAACAAGCTTCGCGAAGAAGCCCTTGAGCTCTTTAGGCAAATGCAATATCACCTTGAGCCGAATCAATTCACCTTCTCCAGCGTTCTCAGGACCTGCACGGAAAAGGAAGAAGGCAAGCAAATCCATAGCCGTGTAATTATAGGCGGATTGGAGACTGACGTTGTGTTGGGGAATGGATTGATTGACATGTATTTCAAATGCGGAAGCATGGATAATGCACGGAAAGTGTTTGAAAAAATGACTCACAGGAATGTTATTTCATGGACAACCATTGTTACAGGGTATGCTAAATGTGGGCTGATGGAGGAAGCACGCATAATGTTTGACGAAACGCCACAACGAAATGTCGTCTCATGGAATGCACTGATTGCGGGATATGCACAGCATGGGTATGTGGATCAGGCTTTGGTACTTTATTGGCAACTGCGGCAATCCGGCATGGCGCTCAGCTGCTCCACATTTGCCACCATTCTCAGTGTATGTTCCAGTATAGCAGCACTAGAGCAGGGCAAGCTAGTGCATGCCCACATGGTTAAATGTTGTTTGTATGAGGAAGATGTGGTTTTGGGCAGCAGCCTTGTTGATATGTATGGTAAATGCGGGAGCATAGAGGATGCACAACTAGTGTTTGATGAAATGCTGGAAAGGAATGTCGTTTCCTGGACTGCAATGATCGATGTATTCGGAAAGCATGGGCAGGCAAAGGAGGCTCTGCAACTCTTTCAACAAATGGAACAGATAGGCATCCGACCAAATCATGTAACCTTCCTGAGTGTTCTGTGTGCATGTAGTCATGCAGGGTTAGTGGAGGAAGGCTTGCACTTGTTTGATTGCATGCATCAGCATTATTATATCACTCCAGGACTAGAGCACTATGCTTCTGTGGTTGATCTTCTGGGTCGTGCAGGGCGCGTGGAGGAGGCGCATGCCTTCATCAGTAAAATGCCTGCAGGAGTAGAACAGGGCGTGGAGGTGTGGGGGGCCTTGCTTGGTGCTTGTAGAGTCCACAACAACATTAAACTGGGAAATCTTGCTGCCCAACATTTGTGTCGGTTAAATCCCCAAAACAGCGGAACATATGTCGCACTCTCCGGTGTGTATGCTGCAGCTGGCATGTGGGATGATGCAGCAAAGACAATAAAAATAATGAAAGAGAAAGGGATAAAAATACAGCCAGGCTGCAGCTGGATTGAGGTCAGGAAACAAGTGCATTTTTTCCGTGTTGGGGATAGATCTCATCCTCAAACAGAACAGATTTATGCAACTTTGGAGAATTTAACTCAACAAATGAAACGATTTGGTTATGTGCCTGAATTAGACTTTGTGTTCCATGATATGGAAAAGCAACAAAAGGAGCATATTCTATCTCTTCACAGTGAGAAGCTGGCCATTGCATTTGGGCTTATTAGTACACCCCCTGGGGCACTCCTAAGAATTATCAAAAACCTCCGTGTGTGCATAGACTGTCATAATGCTATCAAGTTTATCTCCAAGATTGTTGATCGAGAAATTATTGTGAGGGATGCCAACCGCTTCCATCATTTCAAAAATGGACTCTGTTCTTGCGGAGATTATTGGTGAAGGATGAGCCTATTGAGATTCCAAAATGCAGTGATAGTCCTGCAGTGTCTAACCAGGAAACAACACTCTCCTACATGGCTGGCTGCCTATATGCCTTTCATTATTCAAGGGATAAAAGGGCATTCAATGCCCCTGTATCTAATAAAGCGCATGGCTCGAAACCACTCCCACTGATAGCACATATTCATGAATGTTCTGCTATCCGTGCTTCCCATTACCATGCAATAGCATGGAATCTTTTAAAATTTGAATACCTGCACCTCCCCTGCCTCCTAAAATTTATATCTCTCAATTGTCAATTCATCAAATTCAAACCTCAGGTAACTCAATTTTCAACTCATCCAGTTCAAATGCTATGGCTGCACAATGTAATTGGAAATCTCATAGTCGATACCTGATTAAAAGGTTGTGGCAAATTGAGACAGTTGATGCCCTTGCTCAGGCATGCACGGCTTGGGAATTATTTTGGGCAATGCACTTTTATGCAAGGAAAGCAATACTGATTAGGGTTCTCGAAAACAGGTAATCAATCATGGCATTCATGATTCTTTGATTGCCAAAATGATAGGTATAGCCCATCAGTTCCTCTCCCTCTCCTGCGAGGAGGAAATGAAGTATGATACCAAGGATGTGCTTAAACTGGAGAGATATGGTACCAAGTTCCAACTACTTCTAAGGTGGACTAGTTTTTTTTTTAGTTTATTTATCACAACTGCATAGAATATTTGCATCATTTCTCTTGACTTGAACACACTGGATAATTCCTGAAACTACATGTATTTATTAGTTTAATTATTCCATTTTCTAGTTACACATTATTCTTAATCATATGGTTGTAGGGAGGTTACATCCGAGATTGATTGAAGCAATATTTGCAAGCTTGGGACTTCTGCCAAATTACATAGAAACCATCTTCAAATGACTATGCAAGACTTGCCATAATGTCCAGAGCCAGGCCTTACGATGGGCATGCCACCCTGTTCTGATCATGGGATTTGACTATATTATTGTGAAACGATGTGGGAGGCCTGCAAGCATAGTAGCATAATTCGGCCGTACTGGCTTTTCATGTGTAGGTAAAATACGAATACATTGGTAATTGAATTTTGAAAAACCAATTTTGAAACACCACATTTTAATTATTTACTCACTATAAAATGTAAATAACATTCAATTTTATACTTTCTTATAAACATAATTATTACTAACTAGTTGTTATCTCTCACACTCAGTACATTGAGTATTCGTACTCGAATTATGCTACTATGCATGCAAGTGCACTGTAACGACTTTGGGTAGCTGTTCAGAGTCCAGACCATTCCCCGCACCTTTGTTATCAATGCTGGGGACCATTTGGATGTGACAAAATTTGGATGTTTCAACATTTTAAGCTTTGAGAGCATGGAGTCTTGAGATTGTGAATTTGTTGATTGGCAGATTGATTCATACAAGTAGCTGTGTTTGATTTTGATTTGATGAATGGAAAATACAAAAGCAAGGATCATAGAGCAGTTGTGAAAGCTGAGAGCATAAATTTTAATTGAAGCTAATGGACCTGCTTTGAACGCTCCAACATACATTTCATGCTCCCCAACTAATCTACAAAAGTTATTCACCCACCCTGCAAACATAGAACAATAGAGTTGTATGGAAAATATAATATTAGACATCGGCAAAGCACCAAGCCTAGTCTTAAAGATATTTAGAACCACTCTAAGAGATACCAAGAGAAGAGGAGGAATTAAGAGGAGGAATTAATCAATCATGATACAGTGTTGGCTATTTTTTGTTAATCACTCTATTCACTTCCAGTGTTTAGGGGATTTAAATTTAACACATGGTGAGTTCCAATCTTAAAACTTGGTCCACATATTGTCCATCACCTCAACAGAGATGATTGCAATTTATCAAAAATCACTTTTGGAATATTATTCTGGAGACTTGTTCTAGATGTGTTGCCGTTGCCACTTAATGTTAATCGAATATAAAAGTATTGCATACTATGTATTTGGAAGTAACTATGGTTAAAGATATTATATTTTGATGGCGATCTTTGTTTTTGCCTTAAGAGTATGTATTGTTAGTGATAGGAACTCCCTTGATAGCCATGCATTTGTTTTCTGTATGAGGCAATTTTAATAGTAATATTTTCAAAAAGAAAGAGGTTAGCTGTTAAACAAGAAATGGAATGGAATGGGCAGAAGTTGCAAGTCAGCCTGTTTGATGAAGAAATACAAGCCCAAGCAGCCAAGCAGTTGGTTTTCCTAGGGTATATCTTGTGTCATTGTGTGGATTGTGTACTTATTTGATCTAGTTTCTATTTCAGTTCCATTGTATTCAATATTTTATGAAATTAAATTAACACAATGAACTAAGTTGTAAGATTTGTTGTGATGAACTAATCCAATGGAATATCTTCAACATTTTACGTATGATTAAGCATTATAGAGATCCATTTCCATCTAGTTAATCATGATGAGCACAAGCACCACTCAAATTGTTTCACGGTGACATAAATGGGTCATTCCCACTCCCTCATTTTTGTTAAGATTTAATATGCTAAGACAGAAAATAGCAACATTACATTCCATTTCACAATAATAGCATATACAGGATCACTGAAGAAACAACAAGCACAGCATAAATACAAGAGACACAAATTTATCTTGGGAAACCCTCATGGGGTAGAAAACCCAGCAAAGCTTCCTCAATATAGATGACCAGCAATATACAAAGATGCAAACCAAAGACATGATCTCCTCCTCCACCATAGCAGACCTCTCCTCCACAAGTGCGCTACTCTCAAGTGAGTGAGTATGTGTCAAATGAGGAATACACTTCCTCTATTTATATACTACTCCGACTTGTCTTTTACACACAACATGTAGGGTCGTATTTAACCAATGGGTTAAATACCCCACTACAACTGACTGGGCCGACCCCTCTAGGGTGGTCTAATAACCCTTTGACCCACATAACACATACAGGGCCCACCCCCACTAGGGAAGTCTAATAACCCAAGTTACCACATTCCGACGGAGGAATAAACATCTCCGGATATACAATAAGATCTTCAAGGAGGAATGAAACATCTCCAGAATAATAAAGTACAAATATAATATTCTTTGAAGTTACAATATCTCAACACTCCCCCTTAACGAGAAGGGTATTATAACAGTATCTGCACGAGCAAGGAGTCATCAACATCATACATGATACATCTATAAATCATTGGAAGCTTTCTCAACATCATCAGTAACTCAAGCAGTTACTGGAACATCTTCAATACTGGAACATCAACATCTTCAGTACTAATTCTTTATCTTCTGCAGCACTCGAACAGCTACAACAACATCAACATCTGGATCCTCTCGATCTACAACATCTGGATCATCACGATCTACAGCATCTGGATCATCTCGATCTACAGTATCTGGATCATCACGATCTACAGCATCTGGATCATCTCGATCTACAGCATCTGGATCATCACGATCTACAACATTTGGATCATCACGATCTACAGCATCTGGATCATCTCGATCTACAACATCTGGATTATCAATACAAGTACAAGTATCCTCAACCATACAAGTACATTAATTAATACATGTATCATCAAAAGTATGTATTCTCACCAATACATCTATCATCAAAACATGTATTCTTACTAATACATATATAATCAAAAGCATGTATTCTCACTAATACATCTATCATCAAAAGCATGTATTCTCACTAATACATCTAGCATGTATTCTCACCAATACATCTGTCATCAATCAAGTATGCACAGCAGCAAACCCTGCAACACACACAATCATATTACAGGATGATCAATCCCGCTCTCTTTAGGACATAGGTCCATGGATGATACAATCCAGATCAAGTTCCAGGATGATCAATCCTTATCACTTTAAAACAAGTCTCATGTCTAGGGACGATGCAATCCCGATCAAGTTCCAGGATGATCAGTCCTTATCACTTTAAGACAAGTCTCATGTCTAGGGACAATGCAATCCCGATCAAGTTCCAGGATGATCAGTCCTTATCACTTTAAGACAAGTCTCATGTCTAGGGACGATGCAATCCCGATCAAGTTCCAGGATGATCAGTCCTTATCACTTTAAGACAAGTCTCATGTCTAGGGATGATGCAATCCCGATCAAGTTCCAGGATGATCAGTCCTTATCACTTTAAGACAAGTCTCATGTCTAGGGATGATGCAATCCCGATCAAGTTCTAGGATGATCAGTCCTTATCACTTTAAGACAAGTCTCATGTATAGGGACGATGCAATCCCGATCAAGTTCCAGGATGATCAGTCCTTATCACTTTAAGACAAGTCTCATGTCTAGGGATGATGTAATCCCGTCACGTACATTTTGAACCGAGGTCCAGGGACGATGCAGTCCTATCTTCAATTCTCGGAGACATCAGTCTACGGATCAATTCTGGGACCTAAGTCCGGGGAAGATACAATCCCCTACCTGTTCATTCAGGACTTCATTATCAGAGACATCATGTCTACGGCTCTCTTTTAGAACATGTGTTCAAGGATGATACAATCCCTCTTCTTTCTCGGAGACATTTGTCTACGGCTCACTTTAGGACTGAAATCCAAGGATAATTCAATCCTCACACGTCCACCAAGGACTTCATTCTCGAAGACATATGTCTACGGCTCTCTTTAGGACTGAAGTCCAGGGATGATCCAATCCCCTCATGTCCACTAAGGAATTCATTCTCGAAGACATACGTCTACGGTTCTCTTTAGGACTGAAGTCCAGGGATGATCCAATCCCCTCATGTCCACTAAGGACTTCATTCTCGAAGACATACGTCTACGACTCTCTTTAGGATTGAAGTCCAGGGATGATCCAATCCCCTCATGTCCACCAAGGACTTCATTCTCGAAGACATACGTCTACGGTTCCTTTTAGAACATGTGTTCAAGGATGATGCAATCCCTTTGTCACCTTAGACCCTGTCTAAGGACCATCCACCAACCTCTCTGTCGGCATCACCAATATAGGTATCCACATCATCAACCTCACTGTCGATGCGGGCAATCTCATCATAAGTGATCACATTGCTCCCCCTTTCGAGGAGGGTCCTTCTGAACTATTTTTAAGTTTGTCTCAGAAAAATTTACTTGAGGTAGAGGTTTGGTTAGTACATTGGTAACTTGTTACAAATTCGAACTTTAATTCTTTTTTGCACCATATCTTGTATATAGAAATGTCAGATCTCTATGTGCTTTGACTTATCATGGAATACTGGATTCTCTGCCATTTTGGTACAACTTTGTTTGTCACACAGGATCACAGTTGGGTCTATCTCTAAGTCAAACAATCTTGAAGCCATACTTCTTCACAACTAGCAGAGCAAGTAGCCATATATTCCGCTTGTGCTGAGAGCCACTGCTTTCTTCTAAACCATAAGATCATAGCTGATGCCAAACAATAGCATCTTCTTGATGTGCTCTTCCTGTCTGATACACTTTCTGTTCAATCAACATCTGTGTAGCCATCTGAAGTCATGATCTCCAAGATAACATAGATCAAAGTCTATTGTATCCTTTAGGTACCGCATCACATGATTTGCAACTTATCAGGTGAACACATCTAGTTTCCACTAGATACTGACTCAAGGTGTTCACAGCAAAGCATATTTTAGATACATCAATGACCCAATAATTTTTATGTACAGAGTTATATCCACTAACTCTGATGAGTCATCTTCTAATAGCTTCAAGTTGGAATCCATGAGAGTGGCCATTCCAACACATCAATTCTTCTCAAGATTTCTCAGCATACTTTCCCTAGTTGAGAAAGATTCCTTACGAGCCTTGCCATACTTCTAGACCTAGGAAGTAATGAATCAATCTGAGATCTTTCATTTTCATTTCTGCAGCCATCTTTTTTTTTTTTTCATGATCTGTTTCTCATTCCTTGTCAGAAAGAGATCATCGTCATACAATAATGGTATGATAGGTTCATCATCCACAACCTTAAGGTAAAGGTTAGGAACAACTTTACTTTTGGTAAAGCCCAAGCTTATCAAGAAACTGTCAATTCTTCCTTTGTGATTGAACATCATTCACACTCTGCATTGAATGATCTTCTGCATATCTATCTGTGCCATCTCTCGTTAGATGGGTCTACTGATATGAGCCTCAATATCATTTGAACTCTGTGGTGAGTTCCTTCTTGCATCCATGTCATCTGTGTATAGAAACAATATTCAACCTTGTAGCAAAGGTTGATATCCTCATCACCCATGGTGATCATTAAGCTCATCAATTGATTATCAATCCTGGGAACCCATACAGAACCTGATTCACACTTCTTCTTTAATTACACCATTAAGAGAATGGTCTTATCTAGCCACTTGGAGCAAACACCTCATCATGATTCTCTTCCTCTTTCTAAGAGAATCTTCTAGCCACAAGCCTTTTATAGTGTGTTTGATTTGTAAATCTTTTGTTGAACATCCATCGCTTGTTCAGTGTTCATCATTCATCATGATCTTTCCTACAAATCAAAATTAAGTACATGATTAGTAATACTTCATAATCATCAAATCATATTGACATGATAACCTATTATGCATACAGATATCATTTACATAGTTATGCAACTATTTTGACCAATACTTTGGCACAACACTTTCCCATATCCTGTATGCATACAGTGGCTATCTAGATGCCTTCCATCTCTACCAGAACATACTATCAAGAATGTGCACAGCTCCCAGCATGTCAGCAAAGAGGTTTCATTCTAGACAAGCAAAAATGGAATGTTTGTCCAACTTACCAATCATATGCATATTAGTAGTATACTGTTCAATGCTCTATGAATGTTTACACTCAGCATCATATATATTCTAGGAATACAAATATGCATACAATCTATTAGAGGCAATATCATTTACTATTTCAAATAACAACTCAAATACTTATTTTTTATGTTTGTGTGGTTGCCTCCCGCTTGATCTTCTTGTATGTCTTTTGAACTTCGATTCATTCTGTACCACTGTGCATGCTCAAGTGTCATCCTCATGATCTCATACACAAACATACATTCATTAGTATATTCTCAACATTATAGTTCTAAATAATCTTGAAAATGTATAGTCATGATTATAGATAATATTCAAGGTTTCAGGGAAGTCTTCTTTTACTCATGCATATTCTTGTTTGATCTAGTTAGTTAAATCATCAACCAAGATAAGAGACATAATATGCATAAACCCTTGATTACTAACTTTATGAATAAGCATAACCAATCATACCAAGTATACTTATATAAGGGATCCTAATACAAGGTGATATTATAACATGACATAGGAAAACATACCTGGATTAGTATACCTGCTTAGTTATGTACAACATACCTAAACAATCTCTTCAATGATTTAGAGATCCTGAGCTAGAACTTGCATGTCTCATAGGTTAAGCATAATATAACAAAGTCATACATACCTCGTAAGTAGAACAAAGATTATGGATGAGTCTTTGTCTTCATGATGTCATGGTCATGGAACTTGATTTGTCTTTTGTGATGTACCTGTATCTTGTTAGCAGACAACATCAACCTCACACAACACCATAATGCATTAGTACAATCATATAGCCCTAATAAATGAATGTCTTCGATCATTCACATGCATTCATACTGTTACTAGGGTGATAAGACAATTCTAACATTAATCAAGATTGTACTAATAAATAACATGAAGACAAACACATTATGAAGTTAATCAAGAATCAGATTTCAAGACATACCTGAACCTCTTTAAGTCATACCTGTCGAGACTTCTTGTAGTCTTCTTATGTAAGGCCTTAGCCTCAACTCCCCCTGAAACTTGATGTGGAGCTTGATTAGGGTTTGCTAGAGAAACCCTAAAAATTCAATCTTTGACTTTCACACTTCTGAATGGATGGAAGGATGTGTCTTGCTGAGTTGATCAAACTAGCATACTTCAATTTTGAAATCTCCAAAATTTGACCCCTCAAAATTGCCTTCGAAGCTTCTGGATCTTCTGGACAGGAACCCGAACTAGGGTTTGATGAAGCCCACCCTTCTGTACAATCAAAAGGTTCGATCCAAGGCTCTAAACTCTTATTTTTCTGAGGAGCTTCCAGCCGTGGTTACAGACTTAAAAAATTTCAACTTTTGTTGAAGCCCTAATTTTCCATCTTTCCGATCAAAATCCCGAACTGGGGTTTGATCAAGCCCGGTCTTCTACCCAACCAAAAAATTTGATCTTGGTCTCTAAATTTCGATTTTCCTGAGTAGCATTCAGCCGTGGATTCTGATTCCAAAAATTCTAACTTTCTCTGAAACCCTAAATTCCGAAAGCCATGAATGAAGGTGCTCCAAAAATAATTCTGTTTTGACAGAAATATGTACCTGATTGTTTCTGCTGTAACTCTGAACTTTTCGCTCCACAGGGTCTGAAAACTTTTTCTGTGGTAGCCTGACCTGTCATCTTTCCATCTCAACAGGTCTGACCTCAATTGGATTTTCTGAGCGAGAGTTATGCCAAGTGTCGCAACGTGACCTGTTTATAGGATAAAACAGGAGAGCGAACTTGTATGGCGTGCCACATGTCACTAGTTCAACTTCGGCCTCTGAAAAAGTTTTCTGAGATAGTACAGTCTGTTTACTACCTGTCACTTTTTACGAAATTTCATTTGGAGCTTCCTAGCCCAATTTTTTCCAAGTGTCGCAACGTGACCTGTTTATGGGATAAAACAGGAGAGCGAACTTGTACGGTGTGCCACATGTCACTAGTTCAGCTTCGGCCTCTGAAAAAGTTTTCTGAGATAGTAGAGTCTGTGTACTACCTGTAACTTTTTACGAAATTGCATTTGGAGCTTCCTAGCCCAAGTTATGCCAAGTGTCGCAACGTGACCTGTTTATGGGATAAAACAGGAGAGCGAACATGTACGACGTTCCACGTGTCACTAGTTCAGCTTCGGCCTCTAAAAACGTTTCCTGAGATAATAGAGTCTGTGTACTACCTGTCACTTTTTACGAAATTGCATTTGGAGCTTCCTAGCCCAAGTTATGACCTTTTTTCCTAGGTCACCTGATTTTGACTGAAATCTAGAAGAGGCAAAAACCCTAACGTGTACTGATCATAACTCACAAAGTACAATGAATATGAGGGTGCCCTTTGGAAACAAGGTACCTGGGGATGTAATCTACGACCTGTAAAGGTTTCAGATCCTGATCCTTCGCCAAAATGTATTTATAGCGAAAGTTCCACGATGACTGGTTTTTGCTATATAAAACCCTAACCTTCAAATTGTCGCAAGAGAAGCAAGTGTCGTAAGTGCCATACATTGCCTTCCTTCAGGTTGGATTTGATACCATGTTAAAATTTAATATGCTAAGACAGAAAATAGCAGCATTACATTCCATTTCACAATAATAGCATATACAGGATCACTGAAGAAACAACAAGCACAACATAAATAAAAGAGACACAAATTTATCCTGGGAAACCCTCATGGGGTAGAAAACCCAGCAAAGCTTCCTCAATATAGATGACCAGCAATATACAAATATGCAAACCAAAGACATGATCTCCTCCTCCACCATAGCAGACCTCTCCTCCACAAGTGCGCTACTCTCAAGTGAGTGAGTATGTGTCAAATGAGGAATACACCTCCTCTATTTATACACTACTTCGACTTGTCTTTTACACACAACATGTAGGCTCGTATTTAACCAATGGGTTAAATACCCCACTACAATTGACTGGGCCGACCCCTCTAAGGTGGTCTAATAACCCTTTGACCCACATAACACATACAAGGCCGACCCCTACTAGGGAAGTCTAATAACCCAAGTTACCACATTCCGACGGAGGAATAAACATCTCCGGATATACAATAAGATCTTCAAGGAGAAATGAAACATCTCCAGAATAATAAAGTACAAATATAATATTCTTTGAAGTTACAATATCTCAACAATTTTCAGGTGCACAATACATTCTCACTTTCAACAATGATCACACTCAATGCACATGGATTTACTTCATAAAACTTAAAAGTTGAGTTTTCAATCTCTTTGTTGCTTTCAAAGCACTTCTAATTAAGAGAAATCACATTAATAATGGCATAAAATATGTTAATGAAATCTTCATGAATTTTGTTCTAAAAACAACATTCAAATGCAACATATTGTGCCTTACACTCAATGGTAGAAATGAGTAGTTGAAAGTAAAAATCAAACGTTTAAAGAAATGACCAATTGTTTGGTTCAATCAAAGAATTTAGCATCATTATTTTGGGCAAAAGCAATAAATTGTGTTGACTATACCTTGAACCTTACTCCTACAAAAGTTTTAATGAATGTAACTCTAGAAGAAACTCGGTTTAAGTTCCAGCCTAATGTAAGTTATTTTAAAATGTTTGTATGTGAAGCAAATGCTCATATTCCTAATGAAAAGCATAAAATTGTGCAACCTAAAAGTGAGCAATGTATATTTGTTAGCTAGGGTGAAAATTTTAAAGTCTATTGACTATTTGTACCTCACACTTTAGAGGTCATCTTTCTAAGAAATGTTCGATTTAATGAACTCTCATTGGCCTATGTGCCTATATTTTCTTCTTTACCACTTCTCTCTTCTTCTTCTACGTTTCAAGGACTTGTATACTTTTTTATTGATAATTCTTCTTCTTTAAATGATGAACATGAACTAGATCCTTATCTCCTACTCCTACATTCCAATCTACATATCTCACACCTCTAGCTACTCCACTTTTGAAATGGGTCTAGAAAATAAGGGAAGTTCTTAGTACTTCAATTGTCGATTTGATAAATCCTCACATGACTCCCTCTCAGTTCTATACAGTTGTTTCAGCTCTTATGGCCCATTGCATTGAGATAGAAGTTGCTTAGACAGATAAAGAAGAAAATGGTCTACATGAATGGGAATAAGTTGTGCAAGAATAAATGAACTCCTTATTGAAAATTGACATTTGGGATCTTGTTCCTCTTTCTAAAGGTCACAGGATTGTTCGTTGCAAGTGGATCTACAAACGAAGTTTTCGGCAAAAGGAAGCATGGATAATTTTAAAGTCTACTTTGTTTCCAAAATGTTTCTCACAAGTTGAAGGTATTGATTACTCATAAAAGATTCCCTTGTTGTAAAGATAGATTCAATGTAGCTTATTATTTCACTTGTTGCTTCTTAAAGTTAAGAAGTACATCAAATGGATGCCAAAAGCATATTCTACATGGGGACTTGCATGAAGATATCTACATGGAACAACCTCTAGGTTTTACTCAGGATGAATAATTTCTTGTTTGTCTCCTCAAGAAGTCACTTTATGGTCTAAGGAAAGCTTCTTGAGCTTGGTATGCAAAGATTGACAATTTCCTTCTTGGTTCTAGTTTCTCTACTTGTCAAGTAGATCCCAATGCATACACTAAACATATAATGATGAACTCATCATCCTTGTTCTCTATGTTGATGGCCTACTTATTGTTGGAAGTAATCACCATCAAATCAACAATGTGAAGTCTAGTCTTATGAGCCAGTTTGAGATGTTTGACTTAGGCCTCCTCCATGATTTCCTTGGTCTTCAAAACCAATAATTTGACAATGGAATCTTCATCTCTTGATCTAAGTATGCTCCTAACCTGCTTCACATGTTTCACATGGAAAACCGCAACTCTACCCCTACTCCTTATCACTCAGTTGTTAAACTTGTTGCCAAGTGTCCAGCTCCTTAGGTTGACTCTACATTGTATAGACAATCATTAGGAAGTCTTTTATACTTGACACATACCCAACCATAACTCTATTTTGTTGTTGGTTTAGTCTCCTGCTTCATGCATGATTGTTATGTGATTCATTGGAAGGCAATAAAGTGTATCCTTCACTACATTATGGGTACTTATCAATTTCATGGCATCAAGTATACTAAATGGATCTCATCTTCCTTAGTGAGATTTACAAATTCAAATTGGGTATATGGTGTTGATGATCAGAAGACTAAAAGTAGCATGTAACCACTCTTTATTCTACAGAGAAAAAGTATCAAGGCATTGCCAATGCCAATCAAGCAGTTTTTTAGATTCAACAATTTCTCACAAAGTTTGGTTTTGCTCGGCATCAACTTACAACTCTTTGGTGCAACAATGAGAGTGTCATCTACATTTCATGCAATCCAATTGAGCATAAATGTACCAAACACATAGAGATCCATATGCACTACAAATGGTAGCTCATTCATGATCAAGTTTTTGACTTGCAATTTGTCTTTCAAAAGATCAAGTTGTATATATTTTCACCAACTCACTCATTGAAGCCAAGTTCCTTCTTCATTGATATTTATTAAAGGTGAAGGAAGTTTTCTTTACAAGGGGATATCATGTAAATCCTCCTTCCTTTCCCTCGAATCCAAGTCAATCTTATGGGGGGATGCTGGTGCATAATTATGTGCACACTATTAATTTATTTGTGCGCATGCAAATAAAATAATTGTGTACAATGAATAATTTAATTAACCATTATATGGATAGGTCCCATGTTTAAGTAAGCTTAGCTTGGCGAATATTTTAGCTATTGAATTAATGAACTAGAAATAAAAAGTCAATTTGCATGCAAAGATCTACTATAGAAATAATGGACTTGAGTCCTCATTGTAAATGAAGAGAGTTGATAGAGAAATAACTAGGCACAGCTCATTGATTTGTGGATAATTTCCTTTTGAGGGTTTACCACATATGTCCTGTGTCAATTTGTGTGTGTTATTTTGCTATGATCTTGTGACCATGTACATTTTCTCACATGCTAACCTAAGGCAATCTAGTGTTCCTTGTATCATATTATACTTGTAAATAGAGAGCATAGTGTAATATATCTTTATCGACTTCTCTTATAGTCAAACATATTTGTGTATCATACATTTGACTGGGTTTTCACATATTTGGATTAGCATAATGGTTTCAATTCTAGTTTAACGCAAAGCAATAATTAATTGGTTTATGAATATGATCTACATTCAAAATTAATTTACATGGGAAATCATATCTCTTGATGTGCTTTCCATAATATTTCTTAGTTAAGAGATAAAGGTTGCAATTAATTTGATCTAAAATACACAATATACATATTCATACAAGACATCTGATCTAAGGTTGAACTTTGCTCAAGATCTCTCACAATTTCTTGTCATAAATTATTAATCTTGGCATTTAATTTTTCCTTAGCCATGCCTCCTATAAAGGTTTTTAACCTAAAGAGCCACTTGAGGATTTATAAAAATCAATTTCAAGTGACTTTCTTGAATTGAGGTTATGAGTGAAAAAAATTTGACACTATCTAAATCTCCTTTAAAGTCATAAGAGCTAATGCTACATTTTGGACACTAGTCATTCTCTCTACACCAATATATGCTTGAGATGAAACACCTAAGTGATAACTTCTCTTGCTTAAATCCAATCATTTCTTATCATAAATTAACAGAACCAATCATTATATTATTAAGTGTAATGACAATCCAACCTTAGGCTTTATAATTAATGGATAAATCCAAAATCCAATACACAATAAGCACATCCCCTCAAAGAGGGGTTCAAATAAAAACTAACATGAAGTAGAGTCCTTCCTCATAATATGAAGTATCTCAACACTTGCAAACATTGACATGGTATAGACTAGAAAATTATTTAATAACGATTGTGAAATTAAATATTTACTTGGTCCATATTGAATCATTTATTTCATCGTGTATTGTATCTTCTCCTCTTCCCATTCAAAAATTGGGACATTGAATCTATGTTTATTTCATCTTGTATTGTATCTTCTATTGGAATTTGTGCAACTTCGGAAGTTATTCTTATTATATTTTATTGTATTGATTTGTACCTCGTACGGGAGATTATATTGATGTATTTAATCATGTCAACCCTTGAAAGAATCAATGCAAACCTTGGGGAGAAAATCAAATAAAGAAAAGAATTATTAAATGTATTTTTATATTCCCCCAAGGCTAGTCGGCCTAGTCAGTTTGACAAGTTGGCCTAGTTAGGGAAAAAGCCAGTTTGGCATGTGTATAAATAGAGAGGAAGTTTACCTCATTTGGTCATTCACTGAACCAAGCAAGTTCGCATCACTTGGAGAGAGATTCACATTTGCAGCTAGGAGAAGCATATTTTGGGCTTTCTACTTGGAGAGTTCTTCCACTTTCTCTCTTTCATCATTGTACTATGTTCTCAGAATTGTTCATCTCTATATGAAGGTTGCTAGGTTTCTCCCTATTGGGTTTCCCAGGATAAATTTTTGTGTATTGTGTTTCTGTGCTTTGTCTTTCTTCTAGTGATCCTATTGATCTTATGCAATTGAATTATACTGCTATAATTGTATGAAAATCTAACATGGTATCAGAGCAATACTATAAGAAGCCATTGTTGGAATCTAGGGTTTCATCTTCTGAGGCCTTCTTTCATTAATTTGGAAGAAAAAGAGCCTTGGAAATTTCGCTCCATGGAGGGCACATCTTTTGGTGAAGGCAGAATCAAATTCTGAGAAGTTTCATTTTTTGACCTAATTCTATAGCTGCAACAAAAATTAGGGTTTCAAGTTTTGACCTACTCCCTCCACAGATTTGGCTCGACCCTACCTTTTCTCAACTCGCCTTGCTAAGGCGCATATTCCTGTGGAGTCAGTTTCTCAAGAATACAACTTTCATTTTTGACCTAGCTCCTCCTAGGTTTTCTGCTTCAGGTATACATTCAAGATGATTGGTATGAAGGTTGAAGATCGTCTAGATGGGACTTCCAATTACATCTCTTGGAAGTCTAGAGTTCTTCTCTTATTAGAAGAAAATGATCTCTTAAAATTTTCCAATGAGAAGGTCCTAGAACCAGAAGCTGAAGAAGACAAATCTCACTGGAGAAAGAATGATGCCAGAGTAGGAAGGATTTTGGTAGACTCAATTAGAGACAACTTGGTTCCTCAAATATCAGGAAAGAAGATTGCTAGAAATATGTTCAAAACCCTAAAGAAGCTATTTGAACATAGTAGTATCAATGTGACTCTCACATTGAGGAACCAACTATCGAATATGAAGATGTCCAAGTCAGTTACAATTGCCTCATACTTCATGAGGATCACAGAACTAAGGGATAAACTAAGTACTAGTGGGGATACCATTGATGATAAGGAGCTTGCCATTACTACTCTAAATGGTCTCCCAGCATATTGGGATTCATTCTTTCAAAGCATAAGTAGTCGAACCAAGATGCCCAAATTTGACAAGTTATGGGAAGATTGCACTCAGGAAGAGACAATGATAGCAGCAAGACAAAGGCTCCATGGCACACAACCTGATGAGAATCAAGTATTCATGTCCCATGCCAAGAAAGGAAAGGGGAGGGGAAGAAATTTTTACAATCACAAGCACCAAGGTAGGAGATCAATCCCTCCTCCATATCAGAAGAAGAAGAAGAAGAAGAAGGATTTATCTCATATACAAGGCTACAGGTGCAAGACCGATCGTCACTATGCCAACAATTGCTCAAGCTCAAACAAGAGGAAGCATGAAGCCTCAATGGTTGATGTGGAAGAATACCACCATCACAAGAAGCAAAGGAATGAAGATCGCACATAATTATTTTTCATATCAGCACTATCAGGTATTGTTCTCGCCACTAGTGATACATGGCTCATAGATAGTGGTGCTTCTAGACATATGATTGGTTATAAATAAAAACTCTCAGAAATAGTTGAGAAAGAATCCAATCTTCGTGTTGTACTTGGAGATGATGAAAATTATACTGTGAAGGGATTTGGGCTACTTCCCTTCAGCTAGAGTCTAGTGACACATTACACTTGAGTGATGTGCTTTATGTACCTGGTATGAAAATAAATCTTGTCTCCATCTCAGCCTTGGAGGAAAATGGATATAAATTTGCATTTTCAGATGGGAAAGTGCTTGCTTGGTGCAAGAACTCAAGCATGAATACAGCCAAAGTAATTGGTGTAAGAGAGGAGAGCTTGTACCGATTGAGCACTCCACCAACTCAAGCACTTGTTCATGATTCTACCAGCATGGGTGAGCTATGGCACAAAAGACTAGCTCATTTGAACTATAAATCTCTTCCAGCATTAAGAAATATGGTGACAGGTATACCAACACTCCATGTAGACCATTATGGAATATGTAGAGGATGTGCACTTGGAAAGAATGCCAAGGGGTCCTTCCCGAATAGTGAGAGCAGATCTAAAGGAATTTTGTATCTAGTGCACTCTGACTTGTGCGAACCCATGAATGTTGCTTCACTAGGTAGTTATTATTACTATGTGACATTTATTGATGGCTACTCACGAAATACTTGGATATGCTTTCTCAAGACCAAGGAATATGAGGAAGTGCTCAGTAAATTCAAAGAATTCAAAGCACAAGTCGAGAATTTGTCAGGAAAGAATATTAAGATCTCGAGATCAAATAATGGTGGAGAATATACCTCTACAGATTTCAATGATTTTTGCAAGGAAGTGGGAATTAAGAGGGAGCTCACAGTTCCCTACAATCCTCAACAAAATGCGGTTGCGGAAAGGAAGAATAGAACAATTGTGGAGGCAGCCAAAGCCATGATACATGACCACATTCTATCAATGTTCTTATGGACAGAAGCATCCAAAACAATCGTCTATGTACAAAACAGATGCCCACATAAGATTTTGAAGAACATGACTCCGGAAGTAGCTTTCATAGGTTTGAAACCAAAAGTGGGCCACCTCCGTATCTTTGGCTTTCCAATCTGCATTCATGTGCCCAAGGAAAAGAGGATGAATTTAGAACCTTCAGGTAAGAAGGTAACTTTTGTGAGATAAAATGAATCTTCAAAGGCTTACAAAATTTATATCCCAGGATCCAGACAGATTGAAGTCAGCAGGGATGTATCCTTTGAAGAAGAAATGGCTATCAGTAAATGCAGAGGATCAAACATGGATATTGATGACGAGGATATGTTAGATCCAAAGGAGATGAGGTCATCTACCCCTCTAGTAGTTCAGAGGGATTCAGTAGAGAAGGATGAACCTATCGATCCCATTGATCCAGTTGAGCTAGTTGATGTTCCCACGGATATTGTAGTAGGTTGAAAGAGGCCTAGATGGGGACAACATACATTGCAGGATGTAGAAGGGCATGAAGCTCCTCATGGAACTTTCTGAGAAAGAAAGAGACCTTAGAGGCTCTCGATTTATGTTGCACTAATGAGTCACGTCATTGACTCAGAACCTACCACCTATGAAGAAGCATACAGACACCAAGTTTGGAAGGATACCATGATGGAAGAATACCAATCCATATTGAAGAATGATGTGTGGGAAGTAGTGTCGAGACCTGAGGGGAATTCAGCGGTGACTTCTAAGTGGCTTTACAAAATCAAGCATGGAGCAGATGGCAGTGTTATAAAACACAAGGCTAGATTTGTTGCCAGAGGATTCTCTCAAAAAGAGGGAGTTGATTACGATGAAACATTTTCTCTTGTGGCTCGATATACTTCCATTAGGTCGATCATTGCTATTGCTTAAGTTGTGGGATGGAAGTTGCATCAGATGGATGTCAAGACCGCCTTCCTCAATGGTGTTATCAAGGAAGAGGTATATATTGAACAACCAGAAGGGTTTGTTGTCCATGGAAAGGAGTCTCACGTATGTAGGCTGAAAAAGGTGTTATATGGACTCAAGCAAGCACCTCATGCTTGGTATGGACGGATAGATGGATACTTGGTGAGCTTGGGATTCACCAAGAGTGATGCGGACCAAAACCTTTACTACAAGGTTGTCGATGATCAACCACTGATTTTGGTGCTTTATGTTGATGATCTGTTTCTCACTGGGAATGAGAAATGTATTGTATGGTGTAAGATGAAACTCGCCTCTGAGTTCGAAATGAAGGATCTTGGATTGATGCATTACTTCTTAGGATTAGAAGTATGGCATAGGCACTAGGCAGAAGGAAATTCTCCTAAGTCAAGGAAAATACACCATTGATATTCTGAAGAGATTTAGAATGTTGGACTACAATTCCATGGCCATGCCAATGGATGCAAATTTGAAGAAGCTGAGGGATTTTGCTTCAGAATCAAATTTGATTGATCCCACTATGTATCGCCATCTGAATTGATCCTTGATGTATCTGACGAACACTATACTAGATATATATTTTGTTGCGAATGCTCTCAGCCAATTCATGTGAGAGCCGAGGCAAATTAATTCGGTTGCTGCAAAACATGTGCTAAGATACTTGTGCCGAATGATACAAAACATGTGCTAAGATACTTGTGTGGCACTGTGGGATATGGCCTGAGATATGCTTCAGATTGTGACTTGAGATTGCAGGTATTTTCATACTCAGATTGGGTCGGATGTGCTGCAGATAGGAAGAGTAATTTCCGATGTTGCTTTAGTTTGGGTTCTGCAGTGATTTCCTGGTGCAATAGGAAGCATACCTCAATAGCAATCAGTACTTCAATGGCCAAGTATATGGCTGCTAGTATAACAACTTGAGAAGCAGTATTGATTCAAAAACTCCTTGCGGCATTGTTTGGCCAAATTCTAGAGCCAATTGTGATTCACCGTGATAACCAGAGTTGTGTACAGATGTTAGTGATATTGTATTCCACGACAAGTCGAAGCATATAGAAATCCAGTGTCACTTCATTTGTGATATGGTGCAGAAAGGTGCGGTCGAGTTACAATATGTTCCGACAGATGACCAGACTGCAGATGTTCTTACCAAGCCTCTTCCCAGGATAAAGTTTGAATGCTTTCGTGGAAGACTTGGAGTAGAAGAGAACGTGTCCCTCCTTGAGAGGGAAATATGGCATGGATATGTCTACATTGATTTCACCCAGGTACCTCTACTCATCCATGTTCTCAACCAGGTATGGGAGGATCCCATCGGCAGATGAGACAGACAAGTAGTAGATGGTTGGGTAAATTTTGATTCCACACAGGTTCCTCTGCTCGTTCAGGTTCTCAACTAGGTATGGGAGGATCCCATTGGCATATGAGACGAACAAGTAGTAGATGGTCGTGTGAAGCTTTCACAGGTACTTCTACTCATTTATAAGGATCTCATCCAGGTATGGGAGTATCCCATCGACATATTAGACAAACAGGTAGTAGATGGTTGTGCACCTCTGCTTGTTCAGGTTCTCAGCCAGGTATGGGAGGATCCCATCGACAGATGAGACGAACATGTAGCATATGGTAAATCTTATTTCTTGGACATCTAGGTAGGATAGAGAAGCTACTCTTTGACTCACCGAAGGACTGGTTGAGTTGATGCATGATGACACTTCTTGAAGGACTAAGACTGTGTTGAAAACCTTCAATATGTATGGAGATGATCGAGACAATTTAGATGTACAGATGAAACCTAGATGACCGTGATGATGATGATGACCATATCCGAAGAATACCTTCCTTGTTGACAGGGAGTGTTGGAATTTGTGCAACTTCAGAAGTTATTCTTATTATATTTTATTGTATTGATTTGTACCTCCTACGAGAGATTATATTGATGTATTCAATCATGTAAACCTTTGAAATAATCAATGTAAAACTTGGGGAGAAAATCAAATAAATAAAAGAATTATTAAATGTATTTTTATATTCCCCCAAGACTCGTCAGCCCAGTCAATTTGAAAAGTTGGCCCAGTTAGGGAAAAAGCCAGTTTGGCATGTGTATAAATAGAGAGGAATTTTACCTCATTTAGTCATTCACTGAACCAAGCAAGTTCACATCACTTGGAGAGAGATTCGCATCTACAACTAGGAGAAGCATATTTTGGGGTTTCTACTTGGAGGGTTCTTCTACTTTCTCTCTTTCAGCATTGTACTATGTTCTCAGAATTGTTCATCTCTATACGAAGGTTGATGGGCTTTCTCCCTATTGGGTTTCCTAGGATAAATTTTTGTGTACTGTGTTTCTGTGCTTTGTCTTTCTTCTAGTGATCCTATTGATCTTATGCAACTGAATTATACTGCCATAATTGTATGAAAATCTAACATCTTCTTCTCTTTCTATTCAAAAGTTGGGACATTGAATCTCTATGGTAAGTTGTGTTCTTAAAGTAAAAATTTGGTGTAGTAACATTTTTTTATAATAATGGGAGAAAGTATTTAGCATACACATTTTTCAAGTAACATTTACATTGATCCCACTCTAAATTGCATAAGAAAAATCCTAAATTATATTTTTGTTCATTCAAGTTGATGTTTATCTAATGTAAGTTCACACTTTTTTAGAATGTATATTATTGGAACATTAGAATCAATGAAAATTAACACTTAACATTTGAAAATGAGATAAATCTAACCATCTAAAATAAAATTCAGCAGAACCAAAGCCATTGTCCCTTTTCTTACAAATCAACCCAATGACCTTTATATTAATAACAATCATTAAGCATTTTTCAAGTACACTAACTAAGAGTAACCATAGCCATCACATAGGAAAAATGCATACCATGATATGCCATTAAATATCTATTGAGAACTTGAGTACAAAGAAAAAAATATGCTTTTTAATTGTGAATGTCACGTACCCGACCACCCCTTTAACACTTTCGAGAAGATAGGGTAGTCCATTTACCACCATTCACTAGAATTTCTGCTATGATATTTAATTTTAATTTTACATTGAATTGCTATAACATGAATTTTTAATAACATAAGTAAATAACAGTCATTTAAACCAAAATTTCCCATTCAAAGACATGTAAGCATTCCTATCATGAATGCATCCATACAACTCTCATTAATTCCATACACATAAATTTCCATAAATAGTGAATTAAATAAATACATAACATGAATTATAACCAATGCATCCATTCATAATGAGAAACTTATTTTTTTAAGGTCCTCCAACTAGCTACAAATGAAGAACATTCCTCCTAGACACAAGCACTCTGTCACACTATCTTTTTCTATAATAGAGGTCACCCCTTGAGTTGGAGCTATCATCCCACAAGGGGTACTGAAGTTTCCCAAATATTCTACTCAACCCAAAATTCATCCCACTTAACATAGGAAATTGCCAAAACTCATTAACATATCCAGTGTTAAAGCCACTCTTCAACTATCCCAATTCCTAGCATTCCTCCACCATAAAATCGCGCATCACAAGAAATGGGATCCCCTAATCAATAACCAGTCCCTCAAACTATTTTAATTCCCTTACAGTGCTCCATGACATGTCGGTCAGGGAATATTTGTGCCAGGAAATATATAAAGCCAAACCCCCTCTACACTCGTCATAATCCACTAGTACTCAGCCCCCATTAGCCTGCAAAACACAAGGACTGGGACCCCTTCTCTCCATGAAGTCCCTCAAGTTGTCCCCATTCCCATGCAATGCTCCAACACAAGCTATCCATGGATTCTTTGTGGTAGGACCCCAAGGACCTTGGTTGTAGCCAAGTTTTCTCTCACAATGTTAGAATGAATGAGCCACTAACTCAATCCTCACATTATATATGCATGGATTTAACTTTCCATGTGGCACTCAAGAGGAGTCCACTTTTCCCCTCTTAATCCCAGCTTAGGATAATAATAAATTTAAGGCTAATTAAGCCACTCATAAACATGGCTTTAGGGACCTTAGGATAAAATCGCCTTCTAATTTTTTTAAAAAGTGTAATGAATTAGATTAATAAGTCACTACGATCATCTCCCCCTTAGACCCCATTTTCACTACCCTCACTTGTGGAATTATAGTCCCCCGTCTCTTCTTGGTCCTTCATCTGCAGTTGTTAGGGATTTATATTAAATATCATTGTACATCATTACAACACATCTAATCATCCTAAACCATTTATATATGGCTTCTATCCATTTCATCTTTACAAAAATAATTGCATCATGGGGTCAAAAATGGGGTGTTACAATATAATATTGGTATTAGACATCATTAAGATTAACATAATACAAAAAGAAGCTAATCAAATAAAACTTTAACACCATATGTATAGTGATAAAACCTATACAATGTATAGAGGGAATATCCACTCTCAAAATTGGGGCTTTACTCTAGTGTCATGACTCCATGAGTAAGTGAGTAATCAAATACATAAGATGACTCAGAGAAGTATCATAACCATAACCTAACCATATGAGATAATATATCTACTTCCTCTTACATGGAACTCGATATGATCCAAAAGATTAGGATCTAATAATAACTTGACACAAGAATGGCATTGGGTATTTAACTACTTAATAATGTCACATATTGTTATGTCCCTCAAAATACACCCTAAATTTTTTTTCTTAAGGGTCTATGTATTGTCATAAAACACAAGTTTACATAAATTAACTTCAACATTGATTAATTGGTTGACATTCTCCTTGTAATCATGCAAATTAACTTCAGCACTGATAGATTGTTTGGTGTTCCTCATGTTTGTATCTTGATAACTTCACTTACATCCAAAGAGTTCTATTTGCTCACTTACTGAATTGAGCATAGTATTATGATACCATCATAATACTAGTTGCTAACATTCTTGATATAAAATCAATTTCTTCAATATCAGCAGGAAGATAAGCACTTCATAATACTTTTGCATCATACTAAGGCTTACTTAAATTTCTTAATATGGGTTTCTTACCTTATTTATCACATTGTTCTTCTGACAAAGAACTATTGTCACTAGGGTTGTTTACATTTAACTCAACTTAAGCATATAATAACAATTCCTAATTCATTCTTTAATGCTATTAAAGTATATAAATGACGATATTTTTGCAAGAGCATCATAATTTGTTTCATCTTACACAAGCAACCATAACAAGATAATTACTCAATGCCTAACTACCCCAAGCCATAGACTCTTCCAATGTTCCTTAGTGCAACCTTTATTCATATACATAGAAATTTATATAACTTGCAATTATCCCATGTACAAAGGCCGTAATTCATTCGATGGCTAAATGTTTTAACTTGCTAACCCTTTTTCAATAGAAGGCATATGTATAGATTGCAACTCTCCCTTTTTCTTTTTTCTTTTTGTAATCATTACCTATTAGGAAAATTCTTTTAGCATTATCATATACTTTATTCCCTTATGATCATAAACCATATCATTTAATCTTTTCCAAGGATCCCCTTTTTGTTTATAAGTCAATATAAACATTATGATGTATCTATCATATTAATCAATGCTAAGAGGTTTCATTAGCCACCAGGAAACATCCTATGTACTCACATATTTTAAAACAAGAGGCACGAGGTGGCAATGTCCTCGACATTGTACCTGCCTGGGCTCACAATTAATAATTGCTAGGAGTTGTATTTGCTAGAAGCAATGCTAGTAAATTTTCTATTAACATTTAGCGCAAAAATTTTGTATATTAAAACACTATTCAACTATTTTATGGTTAAACTATTAAATTTGAAATTTGATTGATTTTCAACATGTGAAAGCAAACAAAGAACCACTCCAGTATATTGAGGGTGCTCTAAGGACAATTCTAGTGGCTTTATAGAGTCAAATGGGAACTCCTCAATCCACATGTGAAAGGAATGAAAGAACCACTCAAATACATTAAGAGGAAGTATGCTAGTTGTTTTATAAAGTCAAGTCATCTTTGCTCATTTTATTATCATGCTCTAACGAAATAAAATATATTATAAACCATACCCCTCTCAATTCTAATATTTCTTGATGACATCATCACCATCAATAATATCTAATTTAAAAAAAAATGGTGTTACAATCCAGATTAGGAATAAGAAAAAAACCATTGACACTAAAGACACATGTATTTTCTCCGTGAATCGTCTGGCAGGTTTGTGGCTACTGATCCTGCGTCGACAAGTTAGGTGGGATGCCATTGTCTAAAGCCGAGATACGAGGACGTGAATCATAAAATTTGTACATAAAACCATTGGATTTCAAACATTGGCTTGTTGGTTGTACATAATCCGTAATCCATGAGGCACGAAAGACATCATCACTTGAGTTAAATGAGACCAGTTTGAACAACATATGCATCGTTGACAATGACAAAAATTCTAGAACATCCTCTAAAATTATAAATTCCCTCAAATTAAACCTAACGGATTGCAATGTACTTGACTTAACTATTCTTTGACTTTGTTTCCTTATTTTGTATTATTAACGACAATGACTATAAATGCAATAAAGATTGTATTCAATGTAGCTTTGGTAGTTTAACGATTCTTGAAAAATCTTTCTTACCTCCAACATGCATATAACTTCAAAGACACAGAATATGATGGATTTAGCTCCTCTCAAGAATGGGGATATGGATTTAAGCTTCATTAACTTCACTTTCTATGTCTATTCTATCAATTGGAAATCTCTCAAGTAAACTAAAGAAACATCATTGTTAAAGGCCCAAACATGTCCTATTTAAAATTCAATTAAATGTGATTGTAAATAGATCTTTATATTTATAAGAAGTTTACCATTAAAAAATAAAAATAAAAGGTTTCCTAATCAACGACACTGACACCAAACCCTTTCCAAGCTTTTAAAAAGCACCCTCCCAAGCTTTTAAGAAGCTTAAAAATAGAAAAGGAAATCCACCCCAACTTATTTGTAATTAAAAATATTTATCAACACTTGCACCTAAGATGAAAATGACTCCCCTTTATGCATTTTCAATTTGTATAAATCTTTGGAAGTTTTTCATGGTTAGTTTAGGTTGGAATTTTTCATACTTAAAATTGGGAATCTTCACAATGATATATCCAAAAAGTTATAATCCATTAACTCTAAGCTTGGAAGCCTTGTAGATATGAATAAATTCAGATAATAGAATAAGAGTTTGAGGATCTAAGTCCTGAGTCCAACCAAACATAAAAAAAAAATGTTATAAGTAAAAAAAATATATAAAATAAAATAAAATTCGTACAAATTTTCTAATTTAGTATTTGAATTTGATATAGATGTTTGAAATAACAAAGGATATTTAACTTAGCTCACTGGAAGCGTTTGGAGGTGTCACACTTTGGAAACGATTTTTGAGTTGATTTTAGCTTACCGTAATATGGGGATATTTAGGATAGCGTAACAATGAAAGGATAGCATACAAATATGACACAGTTGCATTAATTTTAAGTTATTATGTCCTGCGTAGCAGGAAATATATGGATCGCTCGTACCCTATTAATCTACCTAATTTACCTCGTACTCGAGTTTAATTTTTTTTTATCTATATGGTTTTACATAGTTACAATCTTTTTTTATTAAACTAAATTTTATAAAAAATGATTTATCTCAAACCTCATTCCCTCTAAAATGATGGCGTAAGTCTTGAAATGGGTACCCCAAGAGCCGGCGATGCGATGCCGTCAGGGTCTGCTCATTAGTTTAATGCATCACAGAACTTACAGCAACTGACATGACAGTGAACAGGACGTTGCAGGTGTTCACAACAGGTTTTTCCTCGAAATCCACGAACATTCTCGCTGGCTTAGTTAAGAGTTTAACTACTGTCAATAAATATGCCAATCCCTTACATTCTATCTCCATAGCCAGTGCAAGATTTGATAATAACTTTAAATCCATTCCTTCAGTGAATAGACACGTTGAAGCCAACATTCAAGTCATAAAATCTTGAGCGGCTATGAAAGACACCTGCTACGCCACCTCCTCGGTCAGTTTTATGGTTTCATATCGTATTTTATTTTGTGAATCTTCAAACGAATTGATAAGGTTTGGCTTGTGCCAAGGTGATGGTGCTCCCATGGTTTCATCTTAGTTGGAAACGACAACTCCTGAGGTGGGTTTCCTAGCTCGGCATGAGATAGGGCGAATGCATTATGGCCCGACGTGTGGTGGCATCTGCGTTATCGATATCAAACCTCATTCGCTCTGAAATGATGACGTAAGTCTTGAAATGGGTACCCCAAGAGCCGGAGATGCGATGCCGTCAGGTTCTGCTCATTAGTTTAATGCATCACAGAACTTACAGCAACTAACATGACAGTGAACAGGACGTTGCAGGTGTTCACAACAGGTTTTTCCTCGAAATCCATGAACATACTCGCTGGCTTAGTTAAGAGTTTAACTACTGTCAATAAATATGCCAATCCCTTACATTCTATCTCCATAGCCAGTGCAAGATTTGATAATAAATTTAAATCCATTCCTTCAGTGAATAGACACGTTGAAGCCAACATTCAAGTCATAAAATCTTGAGCGGCTGTGAAAGACACTTGCTGAGCCACATCCTCAGTCAGTTTTATGGTTTCATAGCGTATTTTATTTTGTGAATCTTCAAGCGAATTGATAAGGTTTGGCTTGTGCCAGGGTGACGGTGCTCCCATGGTTTCATCTTAGTTGGAAACGACAACTCCTGAGGTGGGTTTCCTAGCTCGGCATGAGACAGGGCGAATGCACTATGGCCGATAACCTAGCGCTCTGAGGCTACTGAAGTGTAATGATGAAGACTTGACATAAACCCATCTTCTTTTTCGTATTTACACCATCAGTATTTTCTTTATGGTTGTTTAGCTGCTGCCTTTTTCTCATGATGCTCATATGCCGCTGTCTCGATACCAGAAACCCACCGAGTTCTCACATATTTATTGTACCGTCGTCAAGTTGCCCAGAGGTTTGAAAAGGAATTTGTCTGGTGCTATTTTGTACCTGAAACGGGTTTGTTCCACGGTTTTGGTACATTCCGCTCACTGTTATAGGCGAGTTACATTGCCCAGAGGTTTGAAAAGGAATTTGTCTGGTGCTGTTCTGTACCTGAAACGGGTTTGTTCTTGGTTGCCCAGAGGTTTGAAAAGGAATTTGTCTGGTGTTGTTCTGTACCTGAAACGGGTTTGTTCCACGGTTTCGCTACATTTCGCTCACTGTTATAGGCGAGTTACATTGCTTTTCTTGAACGCTTTGGGCATCTTGCTTTAGAACGGCTGCAAGCTTCAAACTTCTTTACACATGTTAGTCTGGGCAAACCTCTGTCTGTTTTTTTAAACTTTTCTATGAGGGCAAATAGATTTCTTAAAATTAAACTTTGAAAAATAATCCGACTAAAAAGAAGTAAGGGCAGTAACCTTCGAATAAGAAAAATTAAATTTATCTCCCTCAATGTTCTCGTAACAGTGAGGGAGATAAATGTAAGTACAGGTCTTTTACTGAACGACGATTTAAATTCTGGAAAATGCAACAGATTTAGCATTTCTGCATCATTTTCAAATAAACTAGCCAAATAAAATGCATGTATAGGCTACGATTTTAAGGGGTTAACTCTTTTACCTTAAGAAATTTCTTTTTCAAGTTTTGGGTTATGACAACCAACGAAACCAAGAAAGGTCAGCGTTCCATCAAGCAAACATAATTATATTACTCCCATTTCCTGAATTATAACTGAAATTGATTTAAAGGAAGTTTTAGCTGCTCTGATTAACGAGGAAACTACTCTGATTAATGCATAATTTTAGAAATTTCAGAGCCAAGAGGAAACTACTCTGATTAACGCATAAAACCCAGTTTGGTAAACAGTTTAACTGTAATTTCTAAAAAAAGGTTCACATTACAACTTTGCAACTGCCACGAAGGGCCAATAAGGGTTTGTAGTGAGTACCAAAAGTTATCCTATGATATTAAAAGCTACCAAACCAGTTAACCAGTGTCTGGACAGTTTTTTTAGAAAACAATACCCTCTACTTTCAGAATGTCAAGGTACTTTCTGCGCTTAGAGTTTCGGCAATAGTTGAAAACATGGCATTGCCCTAAAGGACTGCAACACGCAACCATGACATACAGTATTGCTCCACAATAGCTAGAGCTAAAAGTTTGCAAGTTTGCCTCTCGCAAACGAGGGTGTTAGAATTTTAGGTCGTTGGTGTCTTGACTGAAAATTGTCCCAAATATTAAATATATAAAAAAAAATATTAAAATGATAAATATAAAAAAATTAATAGATGACCATTGTATTAAGTAATCAATCACCATGGCATAACCATTGACAACATTCTTTATTGGAACTCTTTTCAAGTGTGATAGTTATTTATCAAAATTCTTTTAATTTGGTAAGTGAAAATGTTTTAACTTTTATGTAGTGTCTTAGACAAAATAGATGGTTAGTATGAACTCGCAGTCATTCTTTGGATTGGTGAACTTGATTTTATTTTAAGCATTCAGATGGTTAGTATGAATACGTAGTCATTCTTTGGACTGGTGAACTTTATTTTATTTGAAGTATTCAGATTCTATTTATATTCTATTTGGTTGAAGTATTCAGATTCTATTTATATGATTCCATGAAGTGAAACAACATTGAACAGAAAGAAGTCTTTTTTGAATGTTAGTGATCTTTCCCATTTATGTATGAATGTTTTGTTTTGGTTGAAATGCTACTTATATTACTTCATGAAACAAATAGATACATTATAGATTCATAGGTAGTTACATCACATGAACAACAGGGTACTGGCAAATTCCTGCCCTAAAAAGGCCAAAGGCACAACCAACTTTTGTATAAAAATCTGTAAATCTTGTAAGCTAAAAAGGGAACGATCTTCATGAAAGGTAACATTTCATTGTTGTTTCCAAATAAATCCAATAGAAACCAGCCATCCAAAGTGCCACAAGGGTTTGTAACTATCCCTAATCATACAAGAGTCTTCCATAAGGGGACCTTTCCACAAAGCGGGGCAGTGAAGAAGTGGTACTGAGCATGAAATCATGACCATAACACCATGACAGCCCGACATCTCCAGAAAATATGTCCACTATTTCATCCTTGCCACAGAACACAAGCAACATCCGTCACACCAATTTTATGAAGTCTACGCTTGACAACCAGCCCTTGCTGGATTCTGCTGCCTCAACAAATTCAAGGTACAAATGTCCTTTTCAGTTGTGTGACATAATTGGATGTTTAAGAGGTTGTGGGAAGCTTGCCATGTTGTCTCTTCTTGGTAGTTTGAGGGCTTAGGATGCTTGGGATTTGGTGTTGTCCCTGTTTTTGTATGAATTCCTTTTCCCCTTGGCAATTTAAATTTTAATGTTTTACTATTTTTTCCTTTTGTTTTTTGAAGTCGCAGGCCACACTTTTTTGAAGGGAGCACCCCTTGGGATTGGGGTATTCCTAGTACTCGGGAATGTCATCCCCAAGTACTGGGGACCACTTATGGGTAGTGAACATACCCTTTACAGAGGGAAACATTTCCCTCTGATTGGGGAACATTCCCACCCCTGTCCCCTGCTGTCCCTGGTGTACTGGGGATGCTGGGGAATGTTCCCAACAATGCTCCTATGCTCGGGGAGCACATACACAAGATTGTAAATGCACTTCTGTGGAACATTGGAAACTTGAATTTTGCTTATGGGTTTCAAAAATAGTGAAGTATCATGGTCTGATAAGGTAAAGTCAGTGGGGTGTTTTGAACATAAGATCTGAGGTACCAAGCTCAGAAAGAGAAAAATGGATGCTCATGTGCAACAACGATGGTATATGTACAAGTCCCAAAGTACAAATGTCATAGACATTCTGGAAATTGCTTCATTTTTGTCTTCAACACCAGTGATTGGAATACAATTAAGTTATTAACACATGGCCATGTCAGTAAGCCACAAAAATTGAATCTTTGCCCATCTGGGCTGTTCCTTTGGGCCAATAATGCCTGGACATTGATCTGCATAGAATTATGCAAAACTTGGTAATTGGATGTGCATCGGTATCCTCAGGATTTTCTATTTTTATAGTCAGTACTGATTACGCAAGAAAGCATGATTGGATTTGGTAACTTGTTAAGTTACTTTCTTTGGTTGGAGTTTTGATTATAGTTCAAAGCTTGGTATTGCCCTATTGAACTATAACATATAACAATTTAGTGATAGTTTAGCATCTGTGACCTTCATTATTGCTCTACACTAGTTAGAGCTAAAAATTAGGAAGTGTGCCTTCCATAGTGGATGGCGTTGGAATTTTAATGTAATTCAAGGGCATTAAACATGGATTTTCCATGTCTGTTCACAACGAAGGGAATTGAAGTGGTTAAATAAGTAAGACTCACTACTTATTTAAAATGGCTATTGAGATTCATATATTTGCTTTGTCAAACTACCAAACCATTTACATGGATGACCTAAAAACAACCATAAGGAAGTTTTGAGATAAGGAACTCTATCAGCAGCTTACAAATTAGAGCTACCTAGAGCTCTAAATTGGCTACTGCATTTGTGTGTACTGGGGATTTGGGTTTAAATAATAAAATTATTATTGGAACTATTTATTGTTTAAGGATATACACTTAGATAACGAAATTGACTTAAATTGTTGATCTATGTTAATATTGAATGGTTCCTAATGGTATGGACGATACATTGAATGTTTTTTTAAGTTTTTATATTTTTGGTTTAATATACTTGCTGAAGGCTGCTATATAGCAATCGTTTAGGATTCAAACTTTTTTTAATTTTCAATTTTCTTTTTTTTATAAAAAATTTTCTATAGTTTTACAAAGTTTTATAAATATTTATATGTTAAATTGAATATTTTAAAAAATAAAAATCAATTTCTAAATTTTTTAAATATAATTTGTAATTTGTAATTGGTTCAAAATTTTGAATTGATTATTTTCACCCATTTCTACAGCTAATTGTGCCTGCATACAATCTACCATTTAAATTCTTCCCTCGATAATAATATGCACTCAGCCGAGTATCGACGTCGTTTCTCAATTTTTTTTATGCACTATTGAACTAAGTCTTTAACTGGATTGGCTACCTAGTTGTTGTTTCAGAAGTCGATCTTTACATCTTGGTAGATACCAACTCCTAGATCTTATATAAATCCCTTGATTTGTTGTATACACGCCCACCCTCAGAAATAGAATGACATTTTATCAAGGATTCCTCTCCATAAAGAATCGTAGGTTATTCCGATCAGGTTTGTCTACACATATATCTTTGAACCGATGCACATTTGAAATGTGGTAAGAATCGCAATTTGGTGTTGTCAATTTTTTCCTTTCATACCTCTCTGTATTATATATATATATATGCATGCTTGGATGAGTCATCTCTTAGCCTTTCAAATACCGTAACGTCCTGTGTTAGCCTTGAAGGGTTCTATTCCATAACGATAGCGTAATCCTTAAACCCTATTTCGATTTTCTTAGATACCACCCAGGAAAAGAAGCCGGGCATTCACTTACAGTTTATCAACACCTTCAAGTGATACTCAAATGATACTCTCGAGGTTGAATTCTAATTTAACTCACTCTGACAGTGTAACAGCTGTAGCAATACGTGATAGATGTCCTAACAGCCTTCACGTGGTTAGAACCAATGAAAGGCCAAGACCACTGTCCATTATGATAATTTGATTTCCATGTGATGCACAAGGACTCACCTGCCAAGGTGGCATTCCACACACGGGTGTAAAACGTTGGTGTAAAATTGTTTAGCCTGCGTGGCATTCCACACATGGGTTTAAAATGTTGGTGTAAAATTGTTTAGCCTGTGTGGCAGTATCTTATCTTTTAACATAGTTACAATAGCTACTATGGTAAACTAATTATTATGTCCTACGTAGCAGGATATATATGGATCGCTAAATCCTATTATTATGCTCTGTACCTTATTTCAAATTCTCACATATTTATTGTACCGTCGTCAAGTTGCCTGTCATATACCATTTCATTTCTTGGTTGCCCAGAGGTTTGAAAAGGAATTTGTCTAGTGCTGTTCCGTACCTGAAACGGGTTTGTTCCATGGTTTCGCTACATTCCCCTCATTGTTACAGGCGAGTTACATTGCTTTTCTTGAACGCTTTGGTTGGTTTGGAATACTCTTATCAATGCATATCCTTTATTCAGGTTATTTCAGTAAAGTCATCCATTTTCCCCATATATATATATCATATTTATTATTAAGGAAATGTGTATTTTTCCTGAAGTGGGTCTAAGTATAGTGTTACCAGTATTATCAAGCTTTAATGGTACAATTAGTTAGGTCGGATATTTAGCGGGCAGAAAATGTGGCTTTTTTTCCCTGTGTATGTTAGTGTAAACTTGCCATACATCAGCGCCCAGACAAAACATTCTGCTGTATACAGACAATTTGGTAAGAATATGTGGAAATTTCATACTGAGTTTCAGTTCTACCGATCTGCTGTGAAACTACTTTGTCAGTGTAACATTTACTGCTTAAAAAGGTCTCAGTCCAAAGCTAAAGTTTCCGTTTAACATGGTTTGGACTAAAAGCTGCAGCAATTTTTTGGGTCCTAGGAGTCAGTCCCTCGTTTTATTTGGCATGCCAGTATTGAATACACCGGCATATTTTTTGATGCTCTTTAAAGTACTTTGGGCACCAAGTTACCTCAGCTTCTTGTTGGGAGAGAATTCCTGCGAAGGGATTGGTCTGCATTCCACTGGTTTTGCAGAGTGTAAAATTTAGATTAATATATTTTATATAGCAAACCCCAAACTTCTAGTGCTTAAATATCTGGGCAGTAACAGTGTGCCTTAAGAGATTTAACTTCTAGTGTTCATAAATGGATGGCTCAATTATATTGAATATCTAAAACATAATAGATTTGGTAGACCGATGCCTTAATGACATCAAAATCGTTGAACATTAGCTGCTCTTTTTCCAGCGCCGATAAAGTTTTTATTTATGAGTTTTTCTCTAGTGGTTAGTACGATATGGTTTCCATGTGAGTTGTGGTTATACTTTAAAGCTTAAACAATCTTACGAAAGATCCAACATCTTCAGGAAATTATAAAATATCCACTTGACAAAGGGAAAGATTATTCTCAAACATATTGGCATAAGATCTTGCAAGCTAGTTGATTGTTCTTCAATTGCATATTAGCTGCTGCAATGAATGTTTGGTTTTGATAAGGATGGTTCTTTGGGTTTAAGGTTTTCTTCTAACATGTATGTTTCTCTTATAAGGTTTGTTTCATGACACTGCTCAAAGAGGCCCTGAAACATAGCCATTCTTTAATTCACGTTCTCTATTTTTCAAAGCCTGTTCATCAAGGTCTCATATAGTTTTATTAGACATGAATTTTGAACTATAGCATCAAAACTTATTTGTGCTGGATAGTTGATTTCTTTCTTTCTGTTATATAAAGCGCTACATTGTTTAATCTTCTAAATTATAGCTTAGCAAAATTATAGTTTCCAATATTTTGCTTTCCAAAAAATAAAAATATACCTTGATTTCACCTTTCAAGGATCATTTTCAACCAGGCTTATCCAATAAGTATATTATGTAAGAAGATGTGCATGTGCCCCAGCTTATATTTTATCGACCGTATGGAAACATCGCAGGAAAGCTTTTTCTATTTTGTGCTCGTTTAGAGGCTTACTTCGCACCATCTCCGCCAATGATAGTCAGCAAACCCAGATCTCAATCTTCTCAGGAACAGGTATTTTCCTCGTTCCCTATCTTTCTTCAATTCCATTCATTGCAGAGCACACACGCTTCTGCCTGTGAAATGCGTGTGGATGGAGACATGGGTATGATTCATGAATAGAGTTTCTAAACTTATATCGATTCTTTTAAGAGCAGATGCATTTGGTGTCTGGTCTGGGAAACTTGACATCATTATATTATTATCATTAAAAGTTTGAAGGTTTAGTTATAGTTATAGATGTTCTTTTTAATTATTATATATATAATAACAATAAATCAATTAATGTTGTGGACGTTAAGACTTTTGATGTGTGATTTTTTTTAAAAATGGTTAAAATATAGCTAAATAGATATGGGAAAAAGATGTTGTAGAACATTGTTTATGAAAAAAGTGACAAAGTAAAGCACTGTTATTTTAAAATATTGCCATGAACGGTTTATTATGAAAGTGGTCGGGTAAAGCACCGTTACTGTAAAATATTGCAAGATAGAGGATATAAGATGGGAGGGTAAATCACTTTCGTTTTACAATTTTGACACTACAGCCTATCTAAAATATGGTTTCTACAACCTATCAAATAAGCAATGCATTTAATGTATTATGAGCAGCTGGATCAAAAATGCTACATGCATTGTTACAGAATGCTTATTAAACATCATATCAACAACCCCAATAAATCTATGTACTGTGACAGGGCGGATTTAAACTCATGCTTCACCAGATTGGAAATGCTGTAATTACTTGCCATGGTGTGGTGGCATAAGTTTAAATCCTCCCTGTCATTTCCTCACCAACTTGTGACATCGAAATTTATTGCATTAGGGTGTAATGCATTTGGGTGATCTACTCTTTCTTTTATGTCCTGTGTAGCAGGATGTATATGAATCACTAAATCCTATTATTATGCTCCGTACCTCATTTCAAATTCGCTCATCTATAATGTTTACTATAGTCTATATTTTATTTATTAAATTAAATTTTATAAAAAAATATTTATTTGAAAAACAATTGGTTGTTGAATGCTGACTTTATTTTTGAAATTTGTAGCCCAGGAGGGGGCGGTGCAATGTCGTCATCGTTCTCTACATTGGCGCCCTGCATTTGTAATTATTAGTTGGGAAACATGGTGGTGTGAGCTTCGTTTCAAATGCCCATAGCATATGTCAGACTGTTCTCACCAGACTGGAAATGCTGTAATTACTTGCCATGGTGTGGTGGTATAATTTTAAATTCGCCTTGTCATTTCCTCACCAACTTGTGACATCAAAATTTATTGCATTAGGGTGTAATTCATTTGGGTGATCTACTCTTTCTTTTACACTGTCAAGAAGTTGGAAGTACTAATGGTAAAAGTTCTGGTTTATTGACGGTGGATGTTGTATTAACTCTAGCGTATTGCAGGCCTAGAGTTACCAGATCGTTGCAGATTCTTAATCTTGAAAGTGTTGTCGTGGAATGCATTTTGAGGAGGGGAGAGTTACCGGATATGGAGTTACCATATCTTATGGCTCTCTTGCATTAATTATCGCAATTGTCCATGCTCTTTCCTGCCTTCATGGAATCCGGTGAAGAATTTAAGGTATATACACGTTTCCAGGAGCGAATTAATCAAATTATAGGAAACGGAAAGCAAATCATATGTAATTAAAAATTTGTTGTTTTATCTTGGTAGGTTTAATCGATGTTAATATGGAACTACAATGCATCATATATAAATATGATTTGTACATTTTGTAAGCATCTTTCCAGCTGCTAGTTTTGTTGCGGGAGTTGATGACGATCGACTATGTGAAGTTGAAGAGGATAAAGGTGTTTGCGCATTGTAGAAAGCTATGGTGGTTGTATGTTGATGGGTGCTCTGAGTTAGAAGAGCTTCTAATTAGTATGGACACATTGGCATCTTTGGAGGTAATGTGTGAAGCTGAAGAGGATACAGGGGTTGTCACATTGTACAAAGCCCTTCAGTTGCTGCATATTGTTGGGTGCTTTGAGGTAGAAGAGTTGCTAAGTATGGGTTTTTAGATTTAAACCTTAAAAGTCCATTGGCATCTTATTAGTTGCAATCTATGCAAATGACATGTAAGTGATTATGTTGACAATATTTGATCCATGACAGTAACTGGATTCGTACCTAATTTCAATAGTTTAAGATTTACCATATGCAACTTCTTATTATCAATTCTCGTTTTGGGAATTTCATTCATGGGATATCATTTATTCCCTTTTTTTATCGACTGTTTGTGCATTAATCAGTTTCGTTCAACCCCATAACACTGTTGAATGTATCCATCGTCATCTGTTTTTCATAGTGAAATTAAATCTCCAAGACTGTCCTTATGACAGTATTTGCAAAAGATACTTTAGAGGCATATTTTTGGCATTCATCAACAATAGACTCTATTCCATCCAAAGACATATCTAGACAGTCGCATACTACAATATGACTAAATTTTCCTCTAAATATTTTCCATGTTCAACAATTGGTTTAATTTTACATGGGTAAATGATGCAGATGTTCTAGTATGCCTGATTTTGCAATGCTTTAATGCTGCAACGAAGTTTAAACAACCATTTCCCCTAAATACATTCAACTAACCAAGTAAGCCCCAACATCATTTATCAGGTTCCCAAAAGCATGCTTAGCTTGACAAACATACCTGATGACTATGTCAGTTTCAAGGACGAGAGGATGACACTGGGAGAAAAGAAAGCCTAATTGTATCAACTCTTGCTTGGCATGCAATACTTTATAATTTATATTTGTTTATCAATATTGAGGCATGCTACCAAGGATCACAATCACTCAATTTTCGGTTGCTTCATCCTCAACTATGGCGAGTGTCCAGGAAAAAGTAACAACCCCCTTGAAATTTATGTGTCTTTGTTGAGTGTGCATGTCTAAGCCAAGTTATTCATGCTTCAACTTGTAGAAGATAAGGAAATAATACATAAAAAAACTTTTTTCCTTTGCAGGATTGTGCAATGCCAAACACTTCTATGCAAGTAAGATGAATATGTCTAAGCCAAGTTATTCATGCTTCAACTTGTAGAAGATAAGGAAATAATACATAAAAAAAAAATTTCCTTTGCAGGATTGTGCAATGCCAAACACTTCTATGCAAGTAAGATGAATGAACTGCCATGCCAGTATTTAAACAATGTTGCACCTTAAGCTAGTCTCTATCCTTAGTCTCTGCTGCAAAGAGAATCAAGTAACATATAATAATAAAAGGCCTTAAGTAGCTAACGTCCAACCTTAGACATGTAAACAATAATTGCAAATAATAATAAATTTTAAACTTTCAGGAGCTATTGATTACATGAATCTCTAATTTCTTGTAGCTTGAGTTATTCTCCCATTCATTTGTTTCCCATTTGTTAATTTTGTCATCAAAGCATAATCTAGACACAGAAAATGACTGCTATGAATGCATTCCAAGCATTTATTTTGTTTTGTGATGGAGGTTAATTATCAAGTGGTTAGTTCCTGTACTAAAATCCATCACTACCATTGAATTTGGCATTCCAACCCAGAAAACAAATCGCTAGAATACTGAACTGTACATGCATTTACTCAACTGTTCAAGCCAACATTAGAGAATCAACAATATCATATCCTAGATGGTGAATCTAACATTCCATCCCAGAATAAGAGAGCTAGAATACTGAACTGTTTATGTGAATATCACAGAGACAACAATATCAGATCCTGAAATTGTAAATGGAAGGAAACAGTTCAAAACAAAAATTACATGCCCAAGAGAAAAGTCGCTTATTAAGATGCAATAGATTTTATGGTTCAAAGTTAATGCTTCAGTACCAGAATGAATCGGGCAAAAATAATAATTAAAATACAAGACATTATCATACCCAATGCATAGAGTACATAAACCCAGAGTCTTACTTACATCAAATATACATCAAATAGTAGAAAATCTCATGATTCACACCACTAATTGAATTCTCAAATAAATGCAAACACTTAAATCTCATTTGAATTTGAGGGCCACTCATCCTGCTAGTTGTGGATGTGCACAGAAGATCTGGATGTTTGCCTTTTCGCTGTGGGGCAGGGAGTTGGGCAGCTTCACAATAGCAGAAGAGACATAGCTGCTATAGCGACAATAAGATAAATAGATTTTAGGGCACCTACAAATGATGCAGATGAGTGTCCTAATGAAGGACCACCTGCAGGAACATCGGATGATGAATCAGTGGCAGCTGCCCCTTGGGAGATGAGTTGTCAACTTCAAGGGAACGAACTGAAACAGGAGTGAGTGTGGGGCTGGAGAAGGGATTGGAAGATCAAATATGTCTTCAAAATTTTTCCCAATGTAAAGTGCTACTCTAAACAACACTGGTTTTCCACTATTATAAATAAGTACATGATTTTTAGATTTATAAATAAGTATGTTATAAGTAATTTTATTTTTGGAAAATAAAATATAATTTTAAAAACTCTAATAATGAAAGCATTTTCAGAAAGTTGCCCGATATTTTATGAATTTTTTTTTAAACTAGACAAAAAGATAAAATTCTTTAAAATTATTATTCACTCCACCTTTCATCAAACAAAATATTAAAGTTTTGGATCCTCATTATATATGACTTCATGGCCATGTTTACACTTCACCTGAGTATGGGATTTTCTACCATGATAAAGACAATTTATTTACATTTATTTTTTTATTTATTTGTAAATGATTCTCATGTCTTTGACTTGTTAATGATTTCTCACCTTATGCTCAAGTGGTCTCCTATATAGACGAAAAATACAATGTATTTCAACCATCAATTACATTCCCATATTATGGGACATTTGTTAGTACATTCATTTGTTCCTACTTATCCCAAATCAAGAGTCAAGCCAAAAAATCCTACAAGCATACCTACTTTATACATTATATAACCTGTTACATCCACTTGAGATAAGATTATAACTCAAATATCACAATAGAAGTCCTAGTATCAATTTCCCGATTTATTTGACATCTTATGTGCAAGTTGTCGGACGTCCAATTTTGGTTTTAAGGGCCATGTTGCTGCATATTTTTATGCAGGATGGTGATCGCGAGGAGTATTGTTGATTTGACACATCATCTTCCTTGAGCTCCCTCTCTTGCCACACATGTGGAGGCATGGTTATATTAACTTGGCATAGTGGCACACATGTTGAGCCACTTTGGTAATCTTTTACTTCACATGGGGTCCTATTGCACTTTGCCACTTGGAGGAGATGTTAAGCATTGCTTGAGATATTTTAGGAGGGCTTGTTTTTATTGCTTGTAGTTTAATAGTTGGTTGAAAGCATTGACTTCACTCAACTTTCCTAGTCTTATTGGGTTCAGATTGGCCGATGACTAACGAACAAGATAATTTTACATAGTTACTATGTATCAAAGGTAGCTTAGTCTATCTAACTATATTGATAGAGATCTATGTGTTTGACTATAAACATAATAGACAAGTGATGTTAGGTAAATCTACATGTATGCAATTCCATAACCTTAAATATGCATATAATCTTAATGAATAGTGGAACCAAAGCCTTATCCTAATATATGAAATTGAGATTAAGTTTATCATCATATCTACTTAAGATATCTGTACAAGGTTATGTAGAATGATTCATCCACATTAAGTAGGCAATGTAATGACTTGCCTTTGATTCCCTTTTTTATAGATCACTAGTGAATTAATATTGTAAGTGTAGTGTGTCAAAGGCAAGTTAGTCTATGCAACTATATTAATAGAGATCTGTGTGTTTGACTAGGATCTAGAGGATTCCCAGCAAGTTCACCAAGCTTGCATTAAGAAGAAGCTCAACTTATTGAGTTGCCTGCTGGTGAACATACATCTATCTTATTGGGAGTCCCCATCAAGGAATATAATATGTATGTTGTGAATTGTCTCATAAATAACTGATATGTAACCAATGTAAGTTGTAAGTGATATGTTTAACCTTACGTATTATGTGTAATTATTCATATAGGTAAGATTGTATTACACGACTTTCACTGTAATTACCTAATATTGGTACAACCATTGTTAAGGTTTAATATGCTAAGACAGAAAATAGCAGCATTACATTCCATTTCACAATAATAGCATATATAGGATCACTGAAGAAACAACAAGCACAGCATAAACACAAGAGACATAGATTTATCCTGGGAAACCCTCATGGGGTAGAAAACCCAGCAAAGCTTCCTCAATATAGATGACCAGCAATATACAAAGATGAAACCCTGAGACATGATCTCCTCCTCCACAATAGCAGACATCTCCTCCACAAATGCGCTATCCTCAAGTGAGTGAGTGTATCAAATGAGGAACACACCTCCTCTATTTATACACTACTCTGATATGTATTTTACACAAGTACATGTAGGCTCGTATTTAAACATTAGGTTAAATACCCCATTATAACTGACTGGGCCGACCCCCACATGGTGGGTCTAATAATCCTAGTTACCACACCCAACTCGGAGGAATAAACATCTCCGGATTTATAGTATAATCACATCGGAGGTATGGAACATCTCTGGAATAAATAATATACAAATATAGTATTCTTTGAAGTTACAATATTTCAACACTCCCCCTTAACGAGAAGGATATTATAACAGTATCTGCACAAGCAAGGAGTCATCAACATCATACATGATACATCTATAAATCATTGGAAGCTTTCTCAACATCATCAGTAACTCAAGCAGTTACTGGAACATCTTCAATACTGGAACATCAACATCTTCAGTACTGAGTCTTTATCTTTTGCAGCACTCGAACAGCTACAACAACATCAACATCTGGATCCTCATGATCATCAGTATCATCATCTCACGATCATTAGCATCGTCATCACACGATCATCAGCATCGTCATCACACGATCATCAGCATCGTCATCACACGATCATCAACATCGTCATCACACGATCATCAGCATCGTCATCTCACGATCATCAGCATCGTCATCACACGATCATCGGCATCGTCATCTCACGATCATCAGCATCGTCATCACACAATCATCAACATCGTCATCACACGATCATCAGTATTGTCATCACACGATCGTCAACATCATCATCACACGATCATCAGCATCGTCATCACACGATCATCAGCATCGTCATCACACGATCATCAGCATCGTCATCACACGATCATCAGCATCATCATCACATGATCATCAGTATCGTCATCACACGATCGTCAGCATCGTCATCAACAAGGTATCCATAACAATACAAGTATCCACATCATTAGTACAAGTATTCATGCCAATACAAGTATACATATCATCAATACAAGTATCCATACTGATACAAGTAATCATGTCATCAATACATGTATCCTACCGATACAAGTAACCACATCATCAATACAAGTATCCATACCGATACAAGTAACCACGTCATCAATACTAGTATCCTACCGATACAAGTAACCACATCATCAATACAAGTATCCTACCGATACAAGTAACCACATCATTAATACAAGTATCCTACCGATACAAGTAACCACAAAAAAGATCACTTTCTCGGAGACCATTCGTCTACGGATCAATTCAGGGACCAAAGTCCGGGGATGATACAATCCCCACTTCTCGGAGACCACACATCTACGGATCAATTCAGGGACCGAAGTCCGGGGATGATACAATCCCCACTTCTCGGAGACCACACGTCTACGGATCAATTCAGGGACCGAAGTCCAGGGATGATACAATCCCCACTTCTCGGAGACCACACGTCTACAGATCAATTCAGGGACCGAAGTCCGGGGATGATACAATCCCCACTTCTCGGAGACCACACGTCTACGTATCAATTCAGGGACCGAAGTCCGGGGATGATACAATCCCCACTTCTCGGAGACCACACGTCTACGGATCAATTCAGGGACCGAAGTCCGGGGATGATACAATCCCCACTTCTCGGAGACCACATGTCTACGGATCAATTCAGGGACCGAATTCTGGGGATGATACAATCCCCACTTCTCGGAGACCATACGTCTACGGCTCTCTTTAGGACTGAAAGTCCAGGGATGATCCAATCCCCTCAACTGTCCACTAAGGACTTCATTCTCGGAGACCTCACGTCTACGGCTCTCTTTAGGACTGAAAGTCCAGGGATGATCCAATCCCCTCAACTGTCCACTAAGGACTTCATTCTCGGAGACCTCACGTCTACGGCTCTCTTTAGGACTGAAAGTCCAGGGATGATCCAATCCCCTCAACAGTCCACTAAGGACTTCATTCTCGGAGACCTCACGTCTACGGCTCAATTCAGGGACCGAGGTCCAGGGATGATACAATCCCTATCTGTCCACTAAGGACTTCATTTTCGGAGACCATACGTCTACGGATCAATTCAGGAACTGAAGTCCAGGGATGACACAATCCCTCTTCTTTCTCGGAGACACCTGTCTATGGCTCACTTTAGAACAAGTGTTCAAGGATGATACAATCCTCACATGTATTCTCATCAATACAAGTACAAGTATCCTCAACCATACAAGTACATTAATCAATACATGTATCATCAAAAGTATGTATTCTTACCAATACATCTTATCATCAAAAGCATGTATTCTCACCAATACATCTATCATCAAAAGCATGTATTCTTACTAATACATATAACATCAAAAGCATGTATAAGTAAAACTAAGTATTCTAAGTATACGAGTCCTAAATCTAAATATTTCTAAGTATCTAGGTGTAGAGAACAGGTTACCTCATCATCGACCTTGTTGTTCGATGAGACAATCTTCATCATCAGTGACTATACTACTCCCCCTTTCGAGGAGGGTCCTTTTGAGCTACACCAAGCTTGTCTCGAAAGTATTCAAATTTCACTCGAGATAGAGGCTTGGTTAGTATGTTGGTAACTTCTTCACTTGAGTTAGAGGTTTGGTTAGTACATCGGTAACCTGTTACAAATTCAAACTTTATAGTTCCTTTCTGTGTCATATCTTGTTAGATCCCTATGATCTTTGACTTATCATGGAACACTAGATTCTATGTCATCTTGATACAACTCTATTTGTCACATAGGATCACAGTTGGTTATATCTCTAAGTCAAGCAATCCTGAAGCCAAACTTCTTCACAACTAGCAGAGCAAGCAGCCATATATTATGCTTGTGCTGAGAGCCACACTAGACTGCTTCCAGTTAAACCACGAGATCATGGCTAATCCCAGACAATAACATCCTCTCGACGTGTTCTTCCTGTCTGATACACTTCCTGCCCAATCAGAATCTGAATAACCATCTGAAGTCATGATCTTCAAGATAGCATAGATCAAATTCTATAGTGTCCTTTATGTGCCTCATCACATGCTTTGCAACTATCAGGTGAACACATCTAGTTTCCACTAGATACTGACTCAAGGTGTTCACAACAAAGCATATATCTAATCTAGTATATGTTAGATACATCAATGACCCAATAATTTGACTGTACAGAGTTATATCCACTAACTCTGATGAGTTATCCCCTAACAGCTTCAAGTTGGAATCCATAAGAGTGGCCATTCCAACAACTCAAGTCATATTTCTCATCATACTTTCCCTGGTTGAGAAATATTTCTTCTGAGCCTTGCCATACTTCCAGACCTAGGAAGTAAAGCATCAATTTGAGATCTTTCATTTTCATTTCTGCATTGAATGATCTTCTGCATATCTATCTGTGCCATCTCTCGTTAGATGGGTCTACTGATATGAACCTCAATATCATTCGAACTCTGTGGTGAGTTCCTTCTTGCATCCATGTCATATGTGTATAGAAATCATATTCAACCTTGTAGCAAAGGTTGAGATCCACATCACCCATGGTGATCATTAAGCTTATCAATTTATTATCGATCCTAGGTACCTATACATAACCTGATTCACACTTCTTCTTTAATTACACCATACTTGGAGCAAACATCTTGTCATGATTCTCTTCCCCTTTCTAAGAGAATCTTCTAGCCATGAGCCTTCTATATTTTGTTTGATTTGTAAATCTTCTTGTTTGAACATCCACCACTTGTACGGTGTCCATCATTCTTCATGACCTTTCCTACAAATCAAAATTAAGTACATGATTAGTAATACTTCATAATCATCAAATCATATTGACATGATAACCTATTATGCATACAGATATCATTTACATAGTGATGCAACTATTTTGACCAATACTTTGGCACAACACTTTCCCATATCCTGTATGCATACAGTGGCTATCTAGATGCCTTCCATCTCTACTAGAACATACTATCGAGAGTGTGCACAACTCTTAGCATGTCAGCAAAGAGGTTTCATTCTAGACAAGCAACAATGGAATATTTGTCCAACTTACCAATCATATTCATATTAGTAGTATACTGTTCAATGTTCTATAAATATTTACACTCAGCATGATATATTATAGGAATACAAATATGCATACAATCTATTACAAGCAATATCATTTACTATTTCAAATAACAACTCAAATACTTATCTTTTATGTTTGTGTGGTTGCCTCCCGCTTGATCTTCTGTATGTCTTTTGAACTTCTATTCATTCTGTACCACTGTGCATGCTCAAATGTGCACTAGTGTCATCATCATGATCTCATACACAAACATACATTCATTAGTATAATCTCAATGTTATCAAAACATTATAGTTCTAAATAATCTTGAAAATGTATAATCATGATTATAGATAATATTCAAGGTTTCAGGGAAGTCTTCCTTTACTTATGCATATTCTTGTTTGATCTAGTTAGTTAAATAATCAACCAAGATAAGAGACATGATATGCATAAACCCTTGATTACTAACTTTATGAATAAGCATAACCAATCATACCAAGTATACTTATATAAGGGATCCTAATCACAAGGTAAGATTCTAACATGACATAGGAAAACATACCTGGATTAGTATACCTGCTTAGTTATGTGCAACATACCTAAACAATCTCTTCATTGATTTAGAGATCCTGAGCTAGAACCTGCATGTCTCATAGGTTAAGCATAATATAACAAGTTCATACATACCTCGTAAGTAGAACAAAGATTATGGATGAGTCTTTGTATTCATGTGGTCATGGTCATGGAACTTGATTTGTCTTTTGTGATGTACCTGTATCTTGTTAGCAGACAACATCAACCTCACACAACACCATAATGCATTAGTACAATCATATAGCCCTAATCAATGAATGTCTTCGATCATTCACATGCATTCATACTGTTACTAGGGTGATAAGACAATTCTCACATTAATCAAGATTGTACTAATAAATAACATGAAGACAAAACACATTATGAACTTAATCAAGAATCAAATTTCAAGACATACCTGAACCTCCTTAAGTCATCCCTGTCGAGACTTCTTGTAGTCTTCTTATGTAAGGCCTTAGCCTCAACTCCCCCTGAAACTTGATCTGGAGCTTGATTAGGGTTTTCTAGAGAAACCCTAAAAATTCAATCTTTGACTTTCACACTTCTGAATGGATGAAAGAATATGTCTTGCTGAGCTGATCAAACTAGCATACTTCAATTTTGGAATTTCCAAAATTTGACCCCTCAAAATTGCCTTTGAAACTTCTGGATCTTCTGGACAGGATCCCGAACTAGGGTTTGATGAAGCCCACCCTTCTTCCCAAACAAAAGGTTCGATCCAATGCTCTAAACTCTTATTTTTCTTAGGAGTTTCCAGCCGTGGTTACAGACTTCAAAAATTCCAACTTTTGCTGAAGCCCTAATTTTCCATCTTTCCGATCAAAATCCTGAACTGGGGTTTGATCAAGCCCGGTCTTCCACCCAACCAAAAAATTCGACCTTGGTCTCTAAATTTCAATTTTCCTGAGTATCATTCAGCCGTGGACTCCGATTCCAAAAATTCTAACTTTCTCCGAAACCCTAAATTCCGGAAGCCATGAATAAAGGTGCTCGAAAAATAATTCTGTTTTGACAGAAATATGCACCTGATTGTTTCTGCTATAACTCTGAAATTTTTGCTCCACAGGGTCTGAAACCCTTTTTCTGCAGTAGCCTGACCTGTCATCTTTCCATCCTGACAGGTCTGACCTCAATTGGATTTTCTGAGAGAGAGGTATGCCAAGTGTCACAACGTGACCTGTTTATGGGATAAAACAGTAGAGCGAACTTGTACGGCGTGCCACGTGTCACTGTTTGAACTTCGGCCTCTGAAAACTTTTTCTGAGATAGCTCGCCCTGTTATCTTTCCATCTTGATAGGTCTTACCTCAATTGGACTCTCTGAGAGAGAGTTATGCCAAGTGTCGCAACATGACCTGTTTATGGGATAAAACAGGAGAGCGAACTTGTACGGAGTGCCATGTGTCACTGGTTCATTTTCGTCCTCTAAAAAATGTTTCCTGAGATAGTACAGTCTGTGTACTACCTTTCACTTTTTACGAAATTTCATTTGGAGCTTCCTAGCCCAAGTTATGACCTTTTTTCCAAGGTTACCTGATTTTGACAGAGATCTGGAAGAGGCAGAAACCCTAACTTGTACTGATCATAACTCATAAAGTACAACGGATCTGAGGGTTCCCTTTGGACACAAGGTACCTGGGGATGTTATCTTCGACCTGTAAACTTTTCAGACCCTGAACCTTCGCAGAAATGGATTTATAGCGAAAGTTCCACGAAGACTGGTTTTTGCTATGTAAAACCCTAACCTTCAAATTATCGTAAGTAAAGCAAGTGTCGTAAGTGCCATACCTTGTCTTCCTTCAGGTTAGCTCTGATTCCATGTTAAGGTTTAATATGCTAAGACAGAAAATAGCAGCATTACATTCCATTTCACAATAATAGCATATATAGGATCACTGAAGAAACAACAAGCACAGCATAAACACAAGAGACAGAGATTTATCCTGGGAAACCCTCATGGGGTAGAAAACCCAGCAAAGCTTCCTCAATATAGATGACCAGCAATATACAAAGATGAAACCCTGAGACATGATCTCCTCCTCCACAATAGCAGACCTCTCCTCCACAAATGCGCTATCCTCAAGTGAGTGAGTGTATCAAATGAGGAACACACCTCCTCTATTTATACACTACTCTGATATGTATTTTACACAAGTACATGTAGGCTCGTATTTAACCATTAGGTTAAATACCCCATTATAACTGACTGGGCCGACCCCCACATGGTGGGTCTAATAACCCTAGTTACCACACCCAACTCGGAGGAATAAACATCTCCGGATTTATAGTATAATCACATCGGAGGTATGGAACATCTCTGGAATAAATAATATACAAATATAATATTCTTTGAAGTTACAATATTTCAACAACCATAAGATAGAGAAGAGTGTAATCTCCATAGTAATAACCATACCTAAGCTATCGTAATAAGCAATGCTTGTTATGATCATATTAAACGTATAGGTTGTTTATACCAGTAGATATCAGTTGCTTGTATTGATTATTATGATTCCCAACTTAAGTACAGTATAAGCATTACTAATAACGTGTGCAATTGATTACGGATAAACACATAGGGTTACGCTGATGGGTTAAGCACAGCACCACATCTAAGCTTATCACATTGTTATTATATGAAAGCTGTGAAGAAAGACCATACCTTATAATAGGTAACTAGCATATTTAAAGTCACGTAAATCACATAAATCTACATGTATGTAATTCCATAACCTTAGATATGTGTGCAATGTTAATGAATAGTAGAACCAAATCCTTATACTAATATATGAGATTGAGCTTACGTTTATCATCATATCTGCTTAAGATATATGTACAAGGTTATGTAGAATGATTCATCGACATTAAATAGGCAATGTAATGCCTTGGCTTTGATTCCCTTTGTTATAGGTCACCAATGAATCTAATATTGCATTGAATCTAATAATTCCCCCCGACTAGGATAAGAAATCAAGTGTGTAGTGATGTGTCATGAGAAACATTATATCCATATTTCTTCATAAAGTGACTCCGACCTTTTAAGTGCCAAAACCTTTCGCTCTAACCAGAACCGTACCTGCATAGTTTCCTACAAAAATCCATCCTAGTGGTTGTAAGATAACAAACTCAAATATAGCTTCAAAAAAAAAAGGACTAAACACATACACATAGAATTTTCTTGTTTGCTAATTGGCATTTTTTTGCATTGATACCAAATCTTGGATATTTAATAATTTCAACTTAGCAATCAACATGCCGTTTTTTTCTATTCTACTAGGAGGGCAAAATACATTCCATTTGAAAAAAGTTTGTTGTGAATATGTTCCTTCCTTTGCTTTGCTTATTTGCAATGATAAGAACAATTTACAATTTTTACAACATCATGGTTTGAAAAAATTCCATGCCCTTCGCTTATTTTCTTTTCCTTAGGATCTGCTTCTCTTCACTTGCCTGCAGGTTTTTCTATATAAACGACCAGGGACATAGAAAAAAGAACAACAAAAAAGGCAAGAAATATATGCTATTGCAAATGTCTTTGTAGGCAATATGGGAAAAGACAAAAGTAAAAGCGACTATGTTTTAAGGGCAAATGGTCTTGGGATCAAATATTCTAATTGGCAACAAATTGATGACACTTTGGCTACAAGCAATCTGTTTCGACTAGACAATTTCCACTATGAGCCAGGAAATTGCCTATTTGATGCACTTGCAGTAGTATTGCATTTTTGATATACATCAATAGAGATAAGGGAAGGGATTGTGAATCATTTCCGTGTTTGTCTAGATCAGAAAGATCCCTCTGCATTGTTATCAATGCGCACAGAATTGACAGTTGATTATTTGCTAGAATTGCATCACATAGGAAATGTCAACGAATATCTCAATCGCATGTCGCAATCTGCTTCGCAACCAGATGATCAAAGTGTATATGGACTATGGGGTGATATATTTTGCATCAAGTGGTTTTCAAAATGGTTGAACGTTCCAGTCGTTGTTTGGTCATTAACAAAAGGAACAAAATACCTTCATTTCAATTCTGGGGGATTTGAATATTGCTACAATATATTGTTCCATGACCACACACCAGCTGCTGGCCACTTCGAACCATTATTGTCATATAAAACAATGCAAGCCAAAAGACAAGCCACTGATATGCTTTCTCAAAGCGCAAATGTAAATCAATGTCTATATAACCATGTTGAAATGTCATTTCAACTTCGAGGCAATTGCCATGACTCCTTGTTTGAATCAATCTCCAAATTGACACTCTTCACTGATGGACAAAGTGTTAGAAAAGCAGTTGTGCAAAGCTTTTATAACTCTATTGCTTCAAACGATATTAGAGAAATACAATGCATGGACATATATCTTGATAAAAACACATTAGCAGATACATCTCTTGTTTCTGGATGGGAAACCTATATTGTCCATTTGGCAGAGCCATATATCATTGGTCACATAGAAGGAGATCGATTTGCTCTTCAATGGTTATGTGAGCTACTAGACACTAACATACATCTATGGAGCAATAATTTGCAAGAAAATATTTCCATATTCCATGCAACAAATAGATCGTCGAAAGTTCTATGCCTAATGCAACATGTAATAGATAAAATACATTCGCATTTCCAACCCTTGTTACAAGAACATTGTGGAAATAAAATGCCCTTTTCGCTCAATTGCAAGAGAAATACTTCTACTGCAATTGCAATGGATAATTCTAAAAAAAAAAAACAGACAATAGCAAAAGAAAACATTGTAGAGAAGAACATTGACAAGGGATCCTTGAATGGACCAATATACATAGATGCAATTAAAGCAAAGAGGCAAAAACAAAAGATAACAAACATAGGAAAAAAAAACTCTTGCATTGCTGAGCAATTTTCAAAAACCAAAACCAGCATGCAAACATGCATTGATGACAATACACAAAAAAAATTGCGCTTGTTGAAACACAATATGCGTAGACAAGGAATGGACATTCGTCAAAAGCAAAAGGAATGTACAAAGGCAAAGAAAGCAGTTGTTACATACTTAAAAGTTATTCAAGACACACCTATTCATGCATGTTCTGTGTGTAAACAACTGCATTTTAAAAAAGACATTTGTTGTGTGAACAACACAATTAAATTAGCCTTTCAAACTCTAGCAAATACAGAAGCTGTGACATGCCCAATGCTACTTGTTCAAATTTGTAGACCTTGCAAGAAAGCAATTGCTAATGGGAAATTTCCTATGTTTACATCGCCTACACGAATCCGCCGCAATAACATATTGCCATCTGTAACTATACTAACTCCTTTGGAATAACGATTGGTGTCACCAAGAATAGCCTTTGCACAAATAAGACAAATTGGTTATAAAAGAGCACAAATTGGGCTAACTGGCTCAATTATCAATGTGCCTACAAACTTGGATAGAGTTCAAACAACATTGCCTAGAAGTCTAGATGACAATTTGACAGTTGCAGTTATGCTAAAGCGAAAATTGGAATACAAAAACGCATATCTATCTGGAAATATTCGGCCAAAGATCATTATGACTGCATTGAGTGATTTATGCAAAACCGAACTTTATAAAATTGAAGGCATTGTAATCAATACTAGTTGGGAAAAAATATTTAATGAAACAGCCAAACAAGAGTCAAATACTCAACAAACAACGGAACAAGAAGATGATGATGAAAATGAAATAAACATAGAACCAATATAAGAAACATTGATACATGGATATGGAGAAACACATCTAATAGATGATTTAGACAACAAAATTATAGAAATTGCACCTTTCGAGAACTTTCAACCATTGAGCATTTTCCAAGACAAATACTCTGAAGAGCTAAACTTTCCTACACTTTTCTACGGATTCAATCGACCAAATGAAATTTTTGATCACTTTTCTTATCAACAAATATCACAGTGGGAGCTACAACATGAAAGTACAGACTTTGAAACACATGGCACGGACATTTTCTTTAAAGCAATTAAAGTCATAATAAAACAAGTAAAAAACACTGCTTGGATATCAATTCGCATGGGAGAGTTAAAGGACAAAAAAATATTGGCAAAAGATGTCAAGTCAAAAGACAATCTTGTAAAAATACTCCAATCTCCGATTGGGTATCGTACATTGAAAGCAATCAGAACATCACCTGATTACTTTGAAAATATGAAAAAAGATCTGTTTGCAATGATTCAACAGCTTGGTCCTCCTACGTTCTTTTTAACCTTTACAAGTGTTGAACACCTTTGGGCACCTTTATGCAATGCATTGAAACAAATTGAGGAAAATTTTTTGGGAAACTTACAAGACAATGCATTGGAAGAAAATATTGACACGTTAATAAGAAGACACCCAGTGCTTTGTACTCGCTACTATAGACACAAAATAGCAGCACTAAAGTCTCTTATGTTAAAAAACAACACATTGTTTGGAAAAATACAAGATTTTTTATTTACGACCGAATTTCAACAAAGAGGAAATGAGCATGAACATGGACTAATTTGGATTCAAAATGCACCTGTTTATGGAAAAAATTCAAACGAGGAGATTACTACTTTTGTTGATTGCTATATATCCACAGACTCGTTTTTACTTGATCAAAATCTTATTCAAATTCAAACGCATCGTCACACAAAAACATGTAGAAAACATCGACATTCCACATGCAGATTCAATTTCCCATTGCCTCCTATGGATAGTACCATCATTCTAGAGCCACTAGAAAATGCTTCAGATGATCTCATTCAAAGAGAAAAAAAAGTATTCTCTCTTATTGAACATAAGGAATATTCTAAAAACATGTCATTTGCACAATTACTCCTAGAGATAGAACTAACCAGAGATGAATACATTTTGCTACTACGTTCTTTGCTTTCTCATTCTACCTTAATACTAAAAAGAGATCCTGCTGACATTTGGATCAACTCATTTGCAAAAGCAATACCAGAGTTATGGCAGGCAAATACAGATGCACAATATATCTTAAATGCTTATGCTACAGCAACATATGTAAGCTCTTACATCACCAAATTTGATAGATCCATGACAAATGCTTTCAAAAAGATTAAAGAACAATGTCTTATTGAGAATGATGGAAAGATTGAAATGATACGTAAGCTTGGAAATGCGCTTTTGAACATGCAACAAATGTCTACTAGACAAGCAATACATATCATACTCTCGTTACCTCTACATTCATCCTCTAGGGAGACTATTTTCATTAACACTGCTCCAGATGACAAAAAAATAGTTGTCTTGAAAAAACAATCACTTTTGGAAAAAGAACCAGATGACTCTGATGACATTATTTTCCCATCAATTTTGGACAAATACATTGCACGCCCTGTTGAGCTTGAAAACATCTCCTTGGCAGAATATGCATCTTTCTATTCTTGTATCCACTCAATTACAAGAAAAAGAAATAGACCATGTATCATACAATCTATTCACTATAACAAACAAAAAGACCCTGAGAATTTCTTTAGAGAAAAGATCATCCTCTTTATGCCACATAGAGACAATTGCAACCTACTAAAGAGCAATTTCAAAACATGGTCTGATGCATATGTTGCCTTTAAAGAACAAATAGACATTGTAGAACAAAATTTCATGGCACCAACAACGACAAAGTGGGGTGACCTTGATAATGTCGTTGAAACAATTGAATTGCAAGACACAACTATGCCTCCTCTAACAAGAGACAAAACAACAGCTATTTCTGGATTTGAACAATATGACATTCAACATGATCTAATCCGCAAAACTATGTCCAATGCATCAAAACCTGGGATTGGGTGCAACTTGACAGAAAAGCCATTTCTTTTGGACATGCATGAATACCATGCAATTTGAAGAAACCTAAATACTCAACAACAATCAATCGTGAAAGAAGTTATTGCAAGGAAAAAAAACAATCCCCTCACTCCAATTCGCTTGTTCTTGATAGGGGGGGCAGGAACAGGTAAAACTTACACCGCAAAAGCAATTTATGATGGTCTTTTGCATTACTATGACAAAGAAATTGGTAGTGATCCTTTAAATAAAAAGGGTCTTATAGTTGCATTTACTCGAAAAGCAGCATATAATGCAGGTGGCATTACAGTCCACTCTGCTTTCAGACTGCCATTAAGTTCAAACATGCTTCCTCTAAATTCAAACACCCTAGATCTTTTGACAAAAGATTATGAACAACTTCGAGTATTGTTGATTGATGAAGTCTCTTTAATAAGGTCTCGAATGCTATACAACATCGACAAACGACTACGTGAAATCATGCACACACCAACAAAAGCATTTGGAAACCTTGATGTCATATTCTGTGGTGATTTGTGTCAAGCACAACCTGTTCAGGATTGTTGGATTTTTGAACAACCAAGATTCCAACAACAAACATTTCCTTACACATTTTGGTTCGATTCCATAAAATGCTATGAACTTACAACAGTTGTACGTCAAAGAAATCAAACATTCATATCAATTTTGAATAGAATTAGAACATGCTCTCAAACACTGGATGACATAGATTACTTAAACCAACATTGCTACAAACAACCACCAGTAGATGCAACGTTTCCTTATCTTTTCCATAGTAATAAGGATGTTCAACAACATAACTGAAAAATGTTATCAGCTATGCAAACAGAAACATTCACATTTGTAGCACATGATAGCAAAATTGATTCAATTGAAAAAAATGACCATAGACAAAAGACATTGCGACTTCCCTCTATGATAGTAGTAAAAAAGGATATGCTTATTGAACTAGTTGGAGGCAACTAATCAATTGAGGATGGCTTGGTTAATGGTGCAGAAGGTGTGTTTAAACACTATACACAAACAAACCATGATATTGTTTGGATTGAGTTTGTAGATCCAAAAGTTGGAGACAAGCAACGTGCTACTATGCAACATCTTTATACACCTGCCGTAAAGTCCAATTGGACACCAATCAAAAGAATTGTGATACAAACAACACTTGAAAATAAAATGAATGTTATGCGAACACAATTCCCAATTCAGTTGGCATGTGCAAGGACAATCCATAGAGCACAAGGATTGACAATGAACAAATTGGCATTTGACCCAAAAGGAATTAAGAGACATGGCCTTGTTTACACTGCACTCTCACGTGTCAAAGATATTGATTGTCTTTATCTTTTAAACAAGTTAGAACAAATAAATTTTATAACTTGTCCAAAAGTCACCACTGAAATAGATATATTAAAAACACATGCAAGTTTGCAATTTGAATATGGTCTGCATTCAATGCCAAATGCTAGGCAATTACTCATTTCATCATTGAACACACGCAGCTTGCTTTTGCACTATGACGATGTTCTGAATGATCATGAACTTATGCAAGCAGACATTTTATGTTTGCAAGAAACTCACGTGCACACACTTGCCAAAGAAACAACAATGATAGAAAAATACAATTTCTTCTCAGCATTTTCAATGCATGGAATCCTTACATTGATTAAAAAAGACATTGCCATCATCGATTCTAAAAACTATACAAAAAACTCCACCGAAGCAATTTGCGTAGATCTTGAATTAGGCTGCAATGTATTGAAAGTAGTGAACATTTACAATAGACCATGTGGTGTGCTTGACGATCTCTTTCATATAATGAGTTGCATTTTGTCAACTTGCACACCAACTACTCAAATCCTAGTAGCTGGTGACCTGAACATTGACATGTTGCAAGAAACAACATCAAAAAGAAAATTGCAATTGTTTATGCAAATGAAAGGCTTGACACTGAAAACAACAAAGGCAACAACAAACACCGGTTCGATACTTGATCACTTCTGGACAAATTTGAAACACAGAGATATTGTTTTCAATATTTCAGATGCTTATTGGACTGATCAATATTCAACTTTCCTATCGATCCTTTGATAAAAAAGCGTATTCTATTCAATTTTGCATTATCTAATTTTATTGTCTTCCTATCTATGAACGGATCCATGATAGCATATTTGCACAAAATCAAAAGCAGGTACTATTCTTTCTCCTGCAACTTTCATGCACTTTAAACTACAACAATTTGGTTTTTTTCTACTCACAGTAAGCTAGATTTAGATCAGCTTTGGGCATCTGCAACATTGATGTCACAGCTATGAGTTTAAATTCTGTTGAACTTTCTCATATTCTTATAATCTATTTCGTGATGTCAAATTTTGGTTATTTTTTATTGTTGAAAGTTGTTTACACTTTATTTTGTCCACAGTTCAGATCTAAAAAATAGCAATTATGCCACAACATATGTAGACACTCTTTACAAAAAGTATTCACGTGCTATCTCCATTTTATAATAATGCAGACCATATATAAGCTACATAAAATGTTTTAATAACAAATTCTTATGTTCAAGATAATTGTAGATGAAAATTTGTTCAATATTTGGCTGTAAATAACATAGTTTTCAGCACTTGTTTAATTGAAATTCTTGACACTACATAGACTTTGCACTATGCATATGTCAAAAATCCAGTCAAAGAATTATAGACATTTGTTTTTTTTGCTTTTTTGTTTTTATGCTATTTGTTTGTTGCCATATTTTCCATCTGTTATAAATCTCTTCTACTCTTTACACTAATTAACAATCTCAGCTACATCTGATTTGCTTAATACTTCTCGCATGTGCAGCTTTTGAAACTCAAATCCAAAATTGCAAAATAATGGAAAATAGTTCCTTGCTTGTGCACAACACAACAAAAACAATATCAGCACCAAACAACCCAACAATGGGAACAATGTCAACTGCTGAAAGTCCAAAAAGGTATGCAATTATTTTGGTTCTAATTGCTTTTTACATCATTTTTAACACATGAAACTTCCCCATCTTCTTTTACGATTTTCTAGCACAGAAAACAACAGAATATAACTATTGCATTGACAAATATTTTCTCAAGCTTGATCTAAGTTTCAACATTTCTACTATTGATTGCTGATAATTTCTTTCTTGGCCTTTTTCTCTAACTATAACAATAGCAGGTTCAGACAAACACCTCCAGAAACAGCTACTATTATAGAGCTATGCACAACAACACCAAAAATTGTTTTCGAAGGAGACATCTTGGCCGTATATGGGCCCGCACAGAACAAAATAAAAAGTTCTCCTGTAAAGGCACAAATACTGCATGCAGACTTTGTTGATAGAGATGGGCTAATGACAATCACTGCTGGAATAAGTGACAACTTGATCAAACGTTTTGGTAGCTATTTCTCAACCAGCAAAAGTCTAAGAATCACTCGATTTGGGCTATAAAAAAAAGGCCAGTACGACAGAGGCGATGCCAAGTATTCAATAGTCATATTCCCACATACAATAATTGAGACAATTGATCGAATTTGCAAAATGAGAAATCTAGCTCCAGATATGACAATTGTTGATCTGTTGTCATCGAACGAATCCTACTCTGTTCGCTCTGTCGCAGCAATCGTTGTTGCATGTGAATACAACAATAGGCAGTTCGACTTGTATATCAAAGACGGTGGAACGACAAACGACCATGCAACAGTAAATATGCCATTTGCATAGCTAATGTTCTTTTGGAATTGCTGTTTTTTAAACCCAAATAAAATTTTCACTCTTTTATATAAATAAGAAAATAGAAAAAAAACAAACACAAATAGCTTTAACGATTTCTAATTGCAACCTATGCTTATTGACTGTTGTCTTCTACTATTGCAGTTACAGGTCAGTGAAGGCTACAAAGAACTGTTCTTGCAAATTCAAGAACAACTTGCATCTGATAATCCTCCATTCTAACTGTTTAAAAACATTGTCTGAAATGACACTAAAGCAAGCCACATGCTCCGGACCTATGCAGCTACCTTTATTGACCCTCTTAATGATGATTATGCAATTCAAAATTTGCTGCCAATCATTGACTCAAAGACACAGGTCCGTTGAAAAATTGCTTCTTTCTCACTTCATGAGAAGGAAAAACAAAAACACAATCTACTTTGGTGCAAACTAGTTTCATTGCTTAACACCTTCTTCTGTTTTTTTGTCTCTTGTTCATTGTCTAATAGCATTGAATTTGTTATCTATAATAGACTTCAGTTAAAAACTTCTTTAAATTCTTGTGATCTCTTGAAAATATTATCATCAAAACTGGTATAGATTTTGCAAAGAAACTGGTATAGGATTTCCTTTTGACTGTATAGCTAACCACAAATGTATCTCGATTTCATTGTCCACTTCTACGAGACATTTGTTATGCAAATTTTGAAACCCCAACCAACCTTTCCATCCTATAAAAAACAAGCAATATCTAGTTTAGTTTCCACTAGTTAAATCTATATAAACTTGCTTAAGTAAATATTATTTTAACCATAAGTATGTTAAGTTTTTGACAGCCTAATCTGCTGAAAAAAAAAAGAGTTTTTGGCAGCCTAAATTCCGGTATTGTCGATAGACACGGTTTTATATATACGAGAAGCTCCACAGTGGAAAGTTCTTACGAGAATCTCCATGACATTAGAACCTGTCCCTGCCACAAATAGAAACTGTTGAATATAGATATTTACAAAAAAAATGGTCTAGCTCTCTCAAGTCTGCATTTTACTCATCCTTCACCTACCAACACTATGAAATCATTCCATCAATGCACACTTGGAACCATGGCATCACAACCTATCCCTGCCACAAATAGAAACTGCTGAATATAAATATGTAAAAAAAAGAGTCTAGCTCTGAAAAAGCAAAATGTAGGAAATATTTAAAATGAAGATAATATCTGTGAGACTGCTGCCAAATATAACAAGTCTGAAATTAGTCACTTCTAAAAATAACATCATCTCTCATGTGGATGAAAGCAGTCTAATTAGGCTCACTTTTCTACAAGGATCCCAAATATGTGCTCAAAAACTACATACAACCCTTGATAAGCACACTGCTAAAAATAACCATTGTCGTGATTCACTGGTGAAATTGATCACATGTTGCCTAAAATATGCTCATCTCGTGAGCTTTTGATGACCAAAAATATATAAACATCTCTCACATACAAGGCCAGAAGTCTAGCTCCCAAAAAAGCAAATTGCAAAAAATAACAGTTTCTCAAAATCTGGTGAAACCGATTCTCAAACAACCTAATCACTGTAAGAGTCTGGATGCACTTGTATTAGCACCAACATGATGTACTCTAGCTAAATCTTAGCCCTTCATTTCTGCAAGGAAATATGGGGGTTAACATTTCCCAAATAGACCTTCCCAATTGGTGAACCCTCTGATATCTCCTCCTTGACTTTTTGTGGTTTTTGATTGCATGTTGCCTGAAATATGCTCATCGACATCGTGAGCTTGTGATGACCAAGAATATTTAAACATCTCACATGCAGGCCCCAGAAAACCAAATTGCTAAAAATAAGTTAATAAGAGTTTCTCAAAATCTGGTGAAACTGATTCTCAAACAAGCTTTAATCACTGTCAAAGTCTGAATGCACTTGTATTGGGACCAACATAGTGTAGTCTAGCTAAATATTAACCCTTCATTTGTGCAAAGAAATATGGGGTTAACATTTCGCAACTAGACCTTCCCAATTGGTGAACCCTCTCATATCTCCTTGAGTTTTCATGGTTTCTCTCTTGTATCGGTGTTTCTGATGTTGAGTACACATTTTTCCTATAATCAAGAATCTCGTCTATTTGTAATTCTAGCCTCAAGGCTAACAAGCACATGCTTCCCTAAGTCATTGCTTTTAGGTTGTTTTAGCCATTTGAAAAAGGGCCACTTTGAAAACTCTGTTTTAAAAAGAAACCTGCACATCTGGTTCCTGCAATCAGAAATCTCCTTTTCCTCTACTATATCTCCTAAGCACATGCTGCTTAAAGCTATGGATTTTAAGCTCTTTTATCCATTCAGACAGAAGTATTTGGTTTTCTATAAAATCAATTTAGTTGTTAGATTTATTTGAGCACATCATAACTAATTTTAAGTCTTCTTTGAGTCTCATTTGGAATCATATGTTTAATCCTATCCAATTGGTCTTCCCAATAAGACATGTCATTTTTGCCAGAGACAAGCACCCCAAATACTTTTAAACATAAAGGAAATCCATCACAAGATTCTAAGAATTTATGGAAAGATTCAAATACTACGATTGGAAAAGACTGGTTGAAGGCATGGGAGCACAAGAGCTCTCGGGAGTATTGTATATTGAGGCCAGTTGCTTTATAAATTGATGACGTTTCCACTCCCCAAGTTGTGAGAACATCTTTATCTCGAGATGTAATCAATATCAAGCTCTCTTTGCAAAGAAAGCTTTTAAGTACCAAAAGTGCATCCAACTAATTCACGTTATCTACATCATCTAAAATTATTAATGCTAGATAAGATGACAGTGGCACGAATAGATTTTTGTGATCGGAAGATACATCCAGGACGCTTAGAGTGCCACGAGACAGGTTTTATATTTGTTTAACTCCTCCAAATTGCATTTGCAGCGGCGTTGGAGATTTGGATATTCTGTTCTTTTGCAAAAGTGCATTGTGTGTCTGTACTCTCAATGTGAGAAGGAAAATTATGAGAATACAACCTTGCATGTCCATTAAATGGCAATCCTCTTCGCACAAACAATATTTATTGCATGGTGGCAAAGTACAATTTATTCTCTTCCTAGGGGTGCTTCAAAACATTGTTTGCATTGCAACAAATTTTATATTCAAGCCTATAACTTTGTTCACAACACTCTTATTCATCAGTTTCCAAGGATTGCTTTTGCAATGTCTCTTTGCTTTTACCCTTTGGCTAACAACAGTTAGCCAATGGCTACGTTGCCCATTAGCATTGTAATTAGTCATAGTGCTTTGAATCTAAGTTTAATTATTATTCAAATAAAAAGAAATACTGGCATAATTCTATTTAAAAATATGTTGATATTATATACATTTTCTATGGTCATTTGTTGTGTGACTTTGACAGATACATGGAATACTTAGAGCAAGAAATTCATTTGCACCTCCGTATCAATGCATTTGCGCTGAATGTAAACAACCACTGATTCAGAGCTGTGTGGTCTGTGCATTTTGCAAAAATGAAATGGAAATTATATATGAGCATAATCTAGAATGCAATTTGGACACAAATGATGGACTGATAGAATGCACACTGCGCAACCCACAGCTAAAAGAGTATTGTCCAGAAGTAGCAAATATTTCATTTGAAGAATACTCAAAAAACATATCATCAACAGTTTTCAATCTGTGAAGGTTTTCCCAGCAAGGGCTATTTACATTGGCCCTGGACAACAGAATCATCAACTTGAAAAGAAACTGACTTCCAGGTACACAAATCTATTTTCTGTTCTAAAGATTTCAAGTTTCTTATTCAATATTACTGATCTCTGCAAACTGTGTTTTGAAAATTGTATTCGATTGCATTAGCTACAAACAGAAACACTTTGCCATTTCTTCAGTTTACATTAATAGTTTGCAGCTTCAAAACATTTGGTGTATATCTAGTTTAACATACAATCATTTTTCAATTTATAAACTTTTCCTAGTTAGTTTTTGCTTAAACAATTTTCACAAAGTTTTGATTCACGTTTGATTTTGACTATGTGTTGCAAAGTTCGAAAGTCTAATGATAGAATGGCATGATTTAAATACTTTCGATTTAAATACTAACATTTGGTGAAATGCTAGTTTCAGTAGCTTAATACTCTAATTATTGATAAAAGTTGTATTACAAAATAATTTACTATAATTTATTACACAACCTAATAGAATAATTTGTTACTCTTCGTAAGATTTTGCCTCTTGCTAAATTGTTCCTAAAGCTTTATTGCTTTGAAATTATGCGATTTGAGATAAACTATGAGTAATTCCAATATTATAGTTGAAATAGTATCTAGTCTTTACAAATACTTGCATTCTTGCTATTTTTTTTCAATTATTCTGACTATAGTTTGAATGCTATTGGCAGGTGCAACAACAGTCAAAAACTACCACAATGGCACTGGGGCTACAATGAATACAAAAGTTGATATTACATAACATTTTTGCAAAAAAAAAGTGCAAAGATCCATTTGCTCATGCAAAAGCACAATTGCAGTCTGTTGGACTTATTTCCTTTTTTTGTCCTCTGCTTTATTAACAGAACTCAGCCTGTTGGACTTATTCCTTTTTTGTCCTCTGCTTTATTAACAGAACTATCGAAGAACTGTTTTTTTTGCTCATGTAATGCCTTTAGACAATATGAAAAATACACTAAGACTTTTGCTGATTAACATTTCCATAGTTTTTGTCATTTACTAAGCAGACAAATATACTTGCCACAGATTTACATATATAATATAATATTTCCTACATGGCAATATGTTCCTTTCTTTTGCAAGTTAAATATGTTTCTTTCTATCATAATATGTTCATTATTATTGTTAAATATTCATGTATAGTTAGTATTTACTCATGTTCATATACATTATATCTATACCCATGTTCATATAATTAATATTCATGTTCATAGAAATTTGTGTCAAATGTTTCAGTTTGAATATTTTATTTTATTTTTTGCTGAAAACTACCATTGGATTTCATCTTTAGCTGCATTTTTTTTTTTGCAAATATCTATTTTATTTTTATTGACTTGAATTATGAACTAAAAATATTGATAACATATACATTGTCAAACTCAGTTTAAGAATTGTTCCATGATGTTGATCAAGTGGGGTTTTATGCAGCTAACACCCAATATAGACATTGGTGATTAGAATGAGTCTCTCCTTTGTGACATTTTAGTGTTATTTTTATCTACTCCAAAGTTATTGACTTTGGAGTATATTGATTTTTGTTTGTTTGCTGAGAAATACATCTTATAGAATCTCTTTGGCTATGCTGCTGCACTATGGTCGGCATATCTATGCTGTCAAAGTCACCCAGGGCTTGCACCTGGTCTTATCCGCACCCACTCAGGGGGGTTTGAACCTGGTTCTCTGCATTAATACAAACCATATAACCTCGTTGTTCGCCTCTAGACCACACTCCCATGGTATACGGAGAAAGAATTATCCATGTTGCATGGTGATTATCTAAATACATGCTTGGATCACACCTAAGCTAGTTATCCAACAATCATTATTGTGGGGCAATTACAGGTTGCCTTTGAACTGTCACATTTAATACAATGACTGTGGTCTGACAGCATGCATGTACAATAGCTATTACCAATAGAATGGCCTTTGTTAGTCTCAAGGCCCATAATTAGTGAATAGTTGACACTAATTTATCTTTGAAGCCACACTTTAGTTGCTCATTGAAAACATTTTTATTTAAAATATTGAGGGAGAGAATTAAAAGTAAATATGCAGGGATAGGAAGGAGAAAATCCTGTTACCTAAAATTAAAATAGGAAGATGGAATAGTACAATAAAGCACTAATAGAGGTTCATACAATGGATACATATAAAATATTAAAATGTTTCATGCCACTTAGAGAATTTGAGCTTGAGCAGTACTTTTGGGAAAAATAGAGGAGCTTAAGCAGTTCTCCATATCTACTAAGCCACGCTACAACATGGGCACCTAGGAAACTACAGGACATGTTTGATCCTGAATCTTACCAACTCAAAATTGGAAGCAATAGTACCTGTGTGAGAAGACAGCTTGCAAAATATGCAATATACAGTAAGAAGAAGACAGACACCATTCCTTAGAGTTCAAGCTGTCACAACTACAAGAATTGAAGATATATCCAGGACATTCTGCTGAAGATACGAAACTTAAATTATCTCTAGCAGAATGATATGAAAAAAATGGTTAGGGAGGAAGGGACAAATGAACCTTAATATGGACTTGCAAATTTTTTGTTTGAACAAATGGCAAAAATCTTGAACTGTAAGAAGTTTTGAATTTTATTTTGAGGTTTTCAGTTTTAGTCAAATGGAAAACAAAGGATATACTCAGAAATGATATATCAGTCAAGAATGGATCTGTAATTGTGAATATTTATTATTTTTCAAGATATTAAAATTTATTAGTTTTTTGGAATTTTAAAATTTCTAACCATTTCTATCTGAAATACTTTTACATTATCTCTACCTGAACTCACACATTTCTCCTCTTCTTCCTTATTTTGGGAAGCATAGTCTTATTCCATGCATCTAGAGAATTATAGTACATCGTTCTCTGTATTTTTCTACTTAAATGGTTCTAGGAGTTGGAAGGTTTAAGACTATGTCACCACAGGGCATCAAGATATTTGATGCTGGATAATATTTTAGCAGACCATAAGATGACATTTGATGAATATGAAGCCCTTGCAATTTTTTATTCCATATTTGAAATTTGAATGAATTGAAGTATATATAGTGCGAGAAAAAAATATTTGTTACAAAACTATATAAATTGAAAGAATAATTGCACCGGAAAATTGAGATCTGGTTTTTTATTGCAATATTTGGTTCTTTTATCAATGTACTTTATGCATATCTGGAATGAGCTTATATATTGATTCCGGTATCCTATTCTTTTGAAAATAACTGTACACTAAGAAGGCTCCCAGATACTTTCTGCAGTTTTTGAATTTATGTCACCGGAATTTATTGTTTGAGTCCATTAAAAAAGGGTCCAATAATGCTTGAAAGCGCTGATAGGCTGGTAGACACTAATGGCTACTCCCGGTTTATGTTATACTAGTTTTGATTCTTACATTCTGATTGAAGTTTTTAATAATTTAAGAATCAAGTTAGAGGGAGATAAGGACTCAATTAAAGCTTTCATGAACTTTAATAAGGCATAAATATGGTGTCATCTATTAACTGGTATGTAGAAACTGAATCAGAAAATATGAAATGGCAAATTGAAATTTGATTTTATGTGATATTATTGAAGTCAGACCTTTTGCTAATAGGGCTTATATTGATTGGTTGATAAATATCTTAGTAGATTAAATATTTCTGTCTTATTGTTGATACTTCACCAGGGTTATTTATTATGAATATTAGGTTAATATCCTTCGTGTGTTTATCTGGCACAACATGTTTGCATTCTGTGCAAGATGCAAATTTTATCGTTTATCTGTCCTCATTATGATTCACAAATAACTTGGTTTGGTTATCTTCTGTTGTTGCGTTAAAGGCCTTTTATGATGGCATTTATCTCAGAGGTAGGGTAGTTTTACTTATAAGGAGTGCAAATTGTTGGACATAACTCAGTATGAGCACACAAACTGCCATATGTAGATATCGAATCATGCATTAAATCAAATTGGGTGAATGGCATGCCCGTGAATAATGATCAGAACTAAAAACCTTCACAAAATTAACAGGTCTATATTATGTAAACCCTTTAACAGGTCAGTGTAGGTTCATTTCAGTGGTGTCTAGAAGACATAAAAATAGTCACGTTGTATGAAACATTTTGAGCTTCTCCATGTGAGTTTTCCATGTTAGCATGTATGCCTAAGTCGAGGCCTTGTAAGCCCTGGATTATTAGTTAATGAGTGGTTTACCTATAATTTTATATGGAAAGAGCAAATGGGAAGCTATGACTGTCCTACCCTGCAACTATGTACATTTGGGAAGATGGTATTCGATAGATAGCTTTGATCAATGCAGCTTTAATCTTTTAATCCTGTTGACCTTCGAATTCTTCAATATGGTGCATCAATTTGTGGCCAATTCTTCATATAGTTTCTGATGGTAATTTTATGCATAATTGGTGTAACTAATTCAACGATTTTTCCTTTGGCATCGAATGCTTTAGCAACGTGGCGATTTGATCCTTGTACTAGCAACATGGAGGTTAAATATTAATAACTCGATTTCCCTTGATCTCAGGCTGCAATTTGATGGCATTTGATCGACTCGCTAATCTACTAGCAACTGAAATCCGATATTCGTGGAAACTATGAAACTGCGATTTGGTTTCTTTTATCCCCAAATGTGGAAATGCTTCAGTGATTTGGTGGAACGATAGCCCAACCACTGCGATCTCTGGACAAAAGGTTCAATTTGACGTTGGCGTGCAGTTTGTTTGATAGTTGTAATGAGCTCAAAAAACACGTCCTCAAAATACAATCTTGTCTTGTCCTCTTCCATTTGCTAACAACAAACTAAAATATTTCTCAATAAAATGTTTGTTGATTGAGAATTGAATTTTGTTTATTCAAGTCCATTTCATGAAAGAAAAAACTAAAATATAAATTCAGTTGAAAGAACTAAAATATAAATTCAGTTTTTGCAAAATAAAAAACCTTATTAAAAAAGTATAGATCTGGAATAATCCATTGGTTGCCTTTCTGATATATTTATGGTTAAATGTATATTTTTATTAATAAAATTGAAATGATCTGTTTTATAGGTGTATGAGCCTCAAAATTTCTAGCAACTCAATGAAGTCACTTTTTTTCTACAAAGGGATTTTTCTCAATTACATTGATAGCAAAGAGATCTAGAGAAAGCACTAACTCAGTTCTGAAAATACTAATATAATAATATTCTAACACTAAATAATATTCTTGCATTGTCAAAATTTAAGATAAAAAGACAATTTAAAATTTATAAAATATGGTACACATTGAGAGTATTGACCATGCCATGGAAAGACAAAAGAAGCATATCCACAAATATTTTTCCAATGATATTTCTTCAATGCTTTTAGCCTAGGTGTCAATGTCCTGTTTTGTTTTTTCAATGCTATTTCTTAAATGTATTTAGTCCAGGTGGCAATGTCGGGACATTGCCACCTTGTCCCCAACAAAATATAGATATCCTAAAAAGAAGACAAAATATTCTTATAAATTGGTAAAAATATCACAAATCTTTACAATTTTACCATTGTGATGTCATTTTTCCTTATATCTATATTTTATGGTGATATTATATTCTTCACAATACAATGATTGTTGCAATAAAACAAAACATATATATGTTTAGCAATGTGATACTTGTGTAACTGTTTTCTAAGAAAAACTATTTATAGTTACTTTTAATGCTTGGTTATCAATAAATCAATTTTTATTTTTTTTTAAATTAGTGTTATGATAGTAAAATAGGTGTGTAGAATAAGAAAGTTATGTTATCCCAAAAATCATGTAATTGTTTTTAAGAAGAAACTATTTAACAATTACTTCTAATGTCTCGTTATCAATAAAAAAATGAAGTTAAAGTGTCATAGTAATTTTTATGATTATTAATGAAAAATAGTTAAATTAAATAAAACTACATTATCTTAATTGTAATAAAAAAATTAAGAAAGTGACATAGCAGCGAGAATAAAAAAGTCATGTTATATAAATAATTAGCCATCAAAATTATTTGTCATGGCTATTAATCAAAAATAGTTAGACTATCTTAATTGTAGTATATTTGTTTTCACCTGCATATATAAAAACAACAATAGTTAGTTAATGCATAAAACTTACAAAGAAGTTTGTCGTAACTTTAAGAACCAAAGTATCTATTGATTATGACATGGAGGCCATATTGGACAATTATTGGCCAATAGCAATTTTAATAATATTAACTAGCAATTTCTCTTTGCAATCTTTTCCATAACTCAATCACATTACCAACTAGCCATAGTCCAATTAATTCATGGCTCTTGCAATAACGCAGGACATTGCCACCTGGTGGCTCTTGTTGGATAAGTTTCGGTCAATTGTAAGCGGCTGTAATAAAATTGTTTGCAATAATAATGGGTTTCAGCCGTTGCAATAATAATGGGTTTCAGCCGTTGCAATAAAATTGTTGAAATCACCGTAATAATAATCAGTTTTAGCAGTTGCAATAGCAGTTTTAACTTACATCTATCATCCGCAATTCAATATGTCTGTCAAACTTTGTTATTTGTATTCCTTTTGAAATGTCTCCTCTCAAACACCATCGTATTCACATACAACTTTGTTATAGTTCACTGCGTTGCCATTACAGAATTTCTCTTCTTTGGAAAACATCATTGATTTAATCCAGTCATTTCACTTCAACGCTAGAATGGCATTTTGTTAATAAAAGATTATCTCCAGGCCTTTATTTAAAACGATAGTAACGAATGCTATCATTTTCTTTAGGAGACAACATAGCTTTGTCTAGTTCAATTTCTCTCGAAGTTGATGAAATGCTCTGTTTGTAAACTATAATTTCCAGGTTGAAACGTCATTCTTATTAACCTTATGAATGGATGGACGATGACTTTGTTTATAACTTAGTTCTTATGTTAATAAAATATTCTTCTCAAGTTTAAAAAGTCGTTTCCTACTCATGTATATCCTTAATATGTGTGATTTTACTTTGTCATATTATAATTTGTAATATATTGTGCATGTGGTATATGTGCGTAGCTTGAAGAGCGTTCAGGGAACGGGCGCAGAGCATTCCGGGGACGGATTTGAAAAATGATGAACAATGCCAACGCTAAATCCAGTGCTAGTTTTAGTATAATGCCAACTTTTCCTGTGCTTGGTTGCAGTTCATGGACGAGGCAGTATGTGACTGTTCAGTGGCAGAGTGTGCAGAGATTGTACGTGCTTCGCAAATGCATCGTCGAGTTTCGGGACACAGGATTCTAGGCATGCATACGCACAAATCTAATGGGCAATCAAATAAACACTATATTTATATTTTTTTAATTTATAAAATAACAAATTATACACAAACATTTGACAATTTACAAAAAATTTGAACCCCACTTAAACTAATCCCTCAACACGAAAAAAATATATGTCTAGAACATAACAAGGAGTAACCTTAATACTTACTCCATAACCAAAGCCTTTATCATATTGCAATTTATAACATATATATGCATATATAAATACATTACCCAAAATCTTTCCACATATATATATATAGGCATTAAGTCATTTGTTGAACTAATACGTACATAGATAAACCTCTCATATTCCAATTTATGTGTTATATTCTTATAACTTTTAATATATATATATATATATATGCATCAAGTCATTTGTTAAACTAATACGTACATAGATAAACCTCTCATATTCCAATTTATGTGTTATACTCTTATAACTTTTAATCCTTGTAAATTTTTTCTTATCCATAATATGATTACACGCAAATGAACTAAAATACTACCACAACTTATTTTAAATAGGGGAGAAAAATGTTGAGCTGCAATCACCATAATACACTGCTACAACTCAACTCATAGCTCAACTGAAAGACCACACTCCTCAGTTACATAACGAGTTAACAAATAGTTCGACACCTCACATTGAAAATAGACACCAAGGGAGGTAAGTAAGACGAGGCAGCTTGGTCCAAGTTACCTTTTCCACGAACTCATTCTATACAGAAGAGATCTGACACACAGAATGAGTGAAAAAGAGATGGCGATCTGCAGACAATGATGAATTTATCAACACATATCACATAACTCCACGCTATTGCAATTCCTTGTAAAAGTAGATCTGCGTGTATGTTCAATGTATGTTCAGAGGGCGGCCAACAGAATGAGAATCAGGCCAGCCTTGGTGCCATGTAATTATTGAGTGATAGAGTCTAATCGAATTATTATTTTCTATTGATGTATTTCTGCGTGTGAACAAATGCGTGCAATCTCCAACAACTTGATAAATATCATACTCAGTTCTGCGTAGAAGAGAAATGATGTTTTTTGTTGTAATATGGTTTGAAAGTAAAAGGTTTGGCTATTTGAAAGAGAATTATACAGCCAAAAGAATCGCATCCTCCATAGTTAACATGAGGTGACAAATTGATCGTTGAAGGGTTCGTTGTTCTGATTAAGATTGGAAAGAATAACAACGTTCATGGTGCTCTTCCGATGTGAAGACGAGTGTGAGATGAGAAGCATGTTGTGGAGAACTCAATATGAAAATGATTCACTGCTATGTATATCTCCCAATGAGTTTCTTTATCCAACCAAATGGTTGACTGACATAGTGTTGTATTGGAGCGAGGTGATGTATTGTTTAGAGTTTAGTTGTTTCCATAGACGTTATTAGTCCATTTCATGGGCCATAACCCACAAAGAATCGATCTCTACCTCATAGGATTGATCTTCAAATTTTAACTCTGTACTACATTTATGATATATAGAGAATTGATCTCTAATTTGTAATACATTTAAGATACACAGAGAATCGATCTCAACTACGGAGAATCGATCTCTAATGTTAACTCTATATTACTTATGGTTTATGGCATCAACAATGCTTTCCATGCAATATATCTTGACTTCATAGTTTATAATAGTTATATACCCATCGATAGAGTGCGAACTAATTCCATAAATTTATAATTACTTATACAGAGGACAGGACAGAGAGCCGATCTCTGTATTAAATTGATTTCATACATATAAAAAATAACAACAACCAGTCATTTCACAATGCATTACCTTTCCAAATAAACTAAGGACTACGAATATCATGAAATTCTATATGCAAATCATTCTTAAGAATCGACTAACTCATGCAGTTCGGCATAATGTTATACACTCATACATCTTAACTTAAAACTATGAAAACTATCGATTAACCCATTATAACAATCTAAAAAAACATAAGCGAGGTATTTTTACTTATCTTAGCAATTTAGAATGGGGTGACTGAAAACTTAACTGCAATGTTCCACCCATCCAACTAGTCTATGTCCTGCTTAGGTAATCCACTAGGGTCCAAGAGTATTACTTCATTTTTCCATAACCTTTATCAAATTGATCTTCTTCATCATTTCTTGGACCCCGAACACATGGCCCTCTTTATAGCAAAAATTACTTTTTGTTCTTTGACTTCCAAGATAAGTTCTTGTTTGACCTTATCTTTAACTTAACTCATTAACTTTAGTTAACTTTAACGATTGATATAACTTAGCCAATCTTTAACTAGTTAGCTTAAATTAGCTAATTTTTAATTAATTAACTTTTGAGATAATTAACTTATCTTAACATAACTAATTGTATTATCTTATCATTAACTTCCACCTTATATAGTTAAGAGAATAGGTTCCATTAATAGCTGAGAGTTATCCATGCATTAGCTGCCAGTTTTCCATGCATATATACATACATTAGCTATTAGTTATCCATGCATACCCATACATTAGCTACTAGTTATCCATGCATACCCATGCATTAGCTACTAGTTATATCTTTTCCACTTTTGTAGATAAGATTTTACAGCCTTTTAAGACTTTAAAACATTTGTATTTTTAATAAAAGACAAGCAATCCTTCTTTAATTTGACTTACTTCATTTAACTTGTTTACAATAACTATTAAATAGTTATTTATAAATGCTCACTATACCAATTGTTTCTTTGGTATAATAAATCCTTTTATCTGTATTCCTAATTTATAACTAGGAAATAGTAACCCTTTTTCCACTTAGGAGTTTAACAAAATCTCCTACCATCCCTTGCCGAGGCTGGGATATCAATGTTATCTAGGTTAACTCCTTACTTTTACTTAATGGCACTAAATATTGGTTAGCCCCATGTTAATAGTTAGGTCATAGGAACTTGTTACTGCCTTGAGGCGACTAGTAGTTTCTTTGGCCCCCTTATCTAGGACTAATAGTTAACAACACTGATAAGTGTTTGCTTAATGAACATCACAGTTTACTTCAAGTTCCCATGGCACTAGGATGACCACTGTCATCAAATCTCATGGCTATCCAACTATTCACTATCTCCCCCTAGTGGATTCCATGCCCCTTTCATTTTGTTGCGTCAAGCCTTTCAATCTCCTAAGTCTACAAATTCACTTTACAACTTAGGAAAACATAATCATACTTACAAAGTTTTACCTATAGAGCTTCTGCATTGATCTCCTTGACATCAATGTGTACACAATTGCACTTTATGTTGCAAAAACCCTAGGGGAAGAAGAGAGATATTACACATATTGTTTAATTAACTAAGAGTGACTTAATGAAACATAGCATCCCTAAGTCAAGATCATAAATAATAAGTGATTATAATCATTACCACTAACACCCTCCTTAAGCTTAACGAGGGAAGTGGCAATTTTGTGACAAAATATGACAACCATTTCTCGCTCATATATCTAGTGAAGTAATTATGATCCAAAAATAATATCCTCTTAATTTTGACTTTGGAAAGGATGTGGTATCCTCTTAATTTTAACTTTGGAAAGGATGTGGGCATAAAACAAAGTATGGCCAAATAAATAACCCCCTCTTAATGTTAATTTGAGTATATATAAAAAAATTGATAAATAAATCTTGATCATGATATGTGCAAATTATCATGTTTAGTATAAAATTGTTTTTTATATATAATATTCAATTTATATCATATATTGGTTATAATAAGTAGCTGTAAGAGTCAGCTCAAGTAGTTATGATCCAAACGTGAGATCTCTCCCCCATAAAGTTGGGGAGGTCACGGGTTCAACTCTCTTGATACCCTTGAGATTAGACTCTATAATTAAGGTTAATGGTTTAACTAGTAAATCATTTAAGTTAAATACTTTCTAAGCACATCCTAAGCATTTTTATGATCAATCTATACAAACCTAGACATTCTAATTCGAGCGTAGACATGGCCCTAACCTTCCTACAACATTAAACAACAATCACTCTCCATTATGGGTGGGCATGTGCATCAAAACAATAATAAACAACCTTAAATATTGAATTATGATTGACCTGTGGATACGAAACAACAGTAAGAGGTGTAATTATTAGATCTGGCCGGTGTGTTCTAAGCATAGTTTCAATTTTAATTTCAAGTCAAAGAATTGTTACAAAGTTAATTAATGGTCAAAGAATAGAATGTGCATTTATATTCCCCTCAAACGAAGATGTGAAGATATTCACTATGCTTTATGAAACAAGCCTTCGAAGAACGATAGAAACAAAGGAATCCTCAAATGAAGTTGCCAAACTCACATTTATTTCTTCACTTTAATGTCGACTATTACAGTCTTTAAAAAAAACACAAGAAATATTATATTATATAAAAGAGCAACCATGAGGGTGCAGAAGGGATACAGTCAGCCTACCAAAGCAATTGTCTTTCGATGCTAAACTAGGTAATGCAAAAATTTTACTGAGTCTATCCTTATTGTGCTTGATGTATTATATTATATTACAAAATATTCCTGAGTAAATTCTACTGTAAGATCCCAGGAGCAATTTACAAAAATGATTTGCCATAAAAAACAATTCAATGTCGTCTTTCCTAGAATTGCCATCAGAGTTGTTTGTGGCTTGCTGATGGGCCTGATAGTATTCAACATCCACTGGCAGATGCACTTCATATTTCTATGGATCTAGGGTGACATTCAAATCTGGTGTTTTGAAATTCATACTAGAGGATTCCTCCATAGAGACCTCTGTAGATGCTAGAGTTTAGTTGCTCAATTTCTGCTCTATGAGCATGTTGAATGTCTAAAATTCCAGATTGGGAGGATTGGATACCTTGAAGCAGCGCTCGTATATTCCCAAAATCACTGCTATCATCTTCCCTCGGCACTGTCTGACTTTCAGTTGTGTGCTCCTGGCCTTTACGCTTCAATTCGTGCTTGGGATTCATGGCTCTCCCCTGGACTAAAGATCGGCTACAATTTTCGACTCCTTCCTTCCACCACAAGAAGAATTTTCAAGAGAGCAGAAGGAAAATCAATCTAGAGTTGTGTTTGTATGGGTTTTGGGAATAATTCTTTGAATTCTTATATCCCCGCTTGGATTTAATGCCTCAAACCAATATGTATTGATTGATGCTATCAATTCATAATTCAGGAGGATGTTCATAAGGCAAAATCTGATGTGGAGGTATTTCGTCTGGTGATGTGATCCAAAATGGTGGATGAGGAAGTACCATAGTCCATGATTAACAATGAATTATCATGTCTTCGCATGGGGGAGTGATGAGGGATTGAACACGTTTGATGTGACATTACACATAACTGTCCTGTGATTGGGGAGATACTCAGTCCTTTAGTCCAATTCCAAGGATCTGGTTTGCCTATACTTCCAGTTATATTCCATTTCAAGAGAATACCTCTCGCTAGCATACTAAGAAGCATGAGTCACAGGATATGCTTGGTGGATGAGCCCCCATTTACCTTCAGAAATCATATTTTCTCTCTCTGTGCCACATGTACGCCACTTGATTATCTTCCCTTAAGATGTGAAAGACCATTTTGCTGGATTCTTTAAATATATCTATGAATATCAACTTGAGAATCATATATGAGGGGAGGGAATCTATTCTAGAATGGCTAATGACCAGCATAGAGTCTCCTAGTATGATTAGGTGGTTCCAGCCCTTTTATTTGGCTAAACACATGCCTTGAAGGAGTGCGAGAGCTTCCACTTGGTTATTGGTGGCATGGCCAATGCTCCATGAGAACTTTATGCTTGTGCTTCCTCCTAGGGAGACGATCTCACCTCCCTCACCTGCCTCCCCGGGGTGGCCTTTCAAGGATCCAACAAAACAAAGAATATGATGAATTTGTTTAGTTTTCCACTTCTTAAAGTCGTGTCGAGGGATATGAAGCTACCAAAAAGATATGGGAGTGATAGGGACTAAAGGGATAGGATACCTAGGGATAACCTCAGAGGAGATGATCTTCAGCCAACTTAGCTTGCTTTGCTCTTTACTCTAAGTGCAGGGATCCTTTCCTCTGCTTTTATGTTTGAATACTTCAACGAGCATATTCATGGTTCTCAAAGCCACCACCTCTGGGGAGACATACTCTTCATAGAATATGGATCTATTCCTTGCTATCCACATCTTCTAGGATGTGAATTTCACCAGTCCCAAGATGTTATATTTGAAAACAATTATATTTGTGAGCTTTCCTCTCTAGGTCTTTTTCCAGCTGCTAACAAGGTTGATGTCATGCTTAGGCCATCTAATCCTAGGGAACAGTGACCCACTCGCATGCTTCCATACTTCTTTGGAAAAGGGGAAAACTAGGAATAGATGATCGCTAGTCTCTTCCTCCTTCTTTTAAGGTTCTCTCCTGTTAGCATTTTACCATGAGACAGAAGCCAATAGAAAGAGTTAATTTTGGGTAGGCTATCCAAGGTCCATACTTTTTTCCGTTTACTCGTCCTAGAGGGAGTGCAATTTGGATTAGGAGGGTTGCATAGCCATCCTTAACCATGTATTCTGCTTTTCCCGAACCTATAGATTCTTCCAAAGACACATGGGAAGGTGCGCACCCTTTCAAATTATAGCACAAAATCTAAAATTGCTCTACCAATTCCCTAGGAAGATCATTGATCCGCCAATCCTTCCAATTTCCTTCTTCTGTCTAGACCACAATATCAAAGATGGTAGAGATGCCATGTTTTAGACACTAATCCCTTAAGGGTTGAAGACTCAGGTCATTTAATAAGGGGGGATTTCCCATGGTGTTATACTGCCACAATAATATTTTTTCTCCATTACCGGGTTCCCAAGTTAATTTACTCTACAAAATATTGATAGAAGAATGCAAGAGCTTCCAGCTAGGGGATCATGATTTCCTAATCGGAGGGATCTCTAAGCACCATAATCTATCGAAATGTTGGAAATACTTGCAAATGAGCACTTGTTTCCACCACTAATTATATCTGGAGAGCAATCTCCAAAGAATTTTGGCACCCAATGCCTTGTTTTCCAAGTAGGGGTCCTAGATTCCAAGCCCACCATTTGCTTTGGGATTATTGACCAACTTCCAATTGACCAATTTCATCTTCTTAGTTGAGGATTGTCCTCCTTTACAGAGGAATATTTTGATATCCTTGGATATTGTATCTTTAACATTAGCAGGCCCAAACAACATTGAAAGCTAAAATACCGGGGAAGAGCAAATATTACTACTTTGATCAGTACCTCTCTTCCAGATAGATTCATCCATTGCCCCCCCAGGAAATAATTTTCTTTTGGATTTTCTCAGAGATGCGATCCCATTCTAGTTTCGACACTCCTTTGAAGTAGATTGGAATTCCAAGGTACTTGAAAGTGCACTATTCCAGATTAAAGGAGAATTACATTATTCTGGCAGTGATTGCTGCTATCTGCTTGTTGGTGTTCTAAAAGATGATTTGGCATTTCTGCTTATTGGTCCTCCCCCCCCCAAGACCTTAAGGAACACTTCTAAAATTTCTTTGAATCTTTTTTCTAGGATGGAAAATGCTCTTCCCATTAGGAGAGTATTGCCAGCAAACTGGAAGTGATTTATTTGTCGGACCCCTTATGCAATATTTAATCCCATAATTTTCTCATCCATTCTTGCTATGTTCAATTTTTTGATTAGGGACTTAGCCATAATAATATATAGAGAAGGGGAAAGGGGGAAACCTTTACGGATACCTCTAGAGAGTTGGAAAAATTCAGTCGACCTTCCACTGACGAATGGAGCAATCCAGGGGTTGGTGACACAAGCAGCAATCCAGGCTAGGAATTCGGCTTCGAAGCCAAATCTAGTCAGCATTGCGAAGAGGAAGCCGTAAAGGCATTGGCCATATCTAGATTGATTACCATACCTTTTTCTCCTCTTTCCATGCTAGAATTTATGGCTTCTTGGGCCAACAAAATATTATCTTCCATTTGTCTTTTATCCACAAAGCCACTTTGATTTTTTGAAATAAATTTCTGCATACGAGGCTCAATCCTGTTTTCTATGATTTTTGCTATTATTTTCTAAGAGACATTACATAGAGAAATTGGTCGAAATTTGGAAAAGCCGGAAGGGTTAGATTCTTTAGGGATAAGGGCCAAAAAAGAAGAGTTGGTAATACCTTTGATTTTCGCTGATTTTTTAGAATATTGGATAATTCTTACTAGACCATTTTTATCATTTTCCAACATCTTAATTAAAATTGTTCGGTAAAACCATTTGATCTAGGCACCTTATCAGGGTTCATTTGTTTTAGTGCATTCCATATTTCCTTTTCTAATATTTTTGCCAACATCCTTTCGTTATCCTCCCTTGATATCCTTTTAAGGATGTCCATCAACAGGTTGTCTTGGGCATCCAGATCCCCAGCCTCGTCTTCTTGCAGCAGACTTTCAAAAAATCTTTAGCTACAATCTTTAACTACTATTGAAATTCAATATTTGTTCCATCCTCCGATCTGATTTCTGTGATTTTTTTCATCCATGGTCTCGCCTTCGATTTCCTGTGGAAGAAATTCGTTTTTCTATCCCTTGCCTGGATCCATAGTACTAGATTTTCAAAAAAATATTTAGCTACAATATTTAATTGCTCTTGACCTTCAATATTTGTTCCATCTTCCGATCTGATTTATGTGATTTTTTTCATCCACAGTATCTCCTTCGCTTGCCTGTGGAAGAAATTTGTATTTCTATCCCCTGCCTGGAGCCATAGGCTTCTAGATTTCAACCTCCACCTTTCCTCTTGAAGTCTGAGAAAGGTTTGGTATTTAAAAGAAAGAAAAAAATGTTCATTTGCCAACATTTGCTAGGTGACCACCTGATCCTCCATTATTCCTCTATTGGCTTCTGATTTGTCCATTAGCTCCCTTTCATTTTCCTTTTCATTTTCCTTTTCCTTTGCCTCATTTTCTTTTATCCAAACTCTTAGGGCTAATTTGGTTTTTTTAATTTTATTTTCCCAGATGAAGGTGGGGGAACCCACCACCCAAAGGGACTAGGCTTATGAAATCCATGAAAGAAGGGTCCTCTACCCACTGGGGGTAGAATTTGAAGATGATAGGACCTAAGTTCTCCCAGTGGGACACTTCAAGAAGAATATGCCTGTGATTGGAGCCTGCCCAAGGGAGAATTTTGGAGGAGAAAGAGAAAGGTATTTCTAGCAACTAACTACTAATAAGGAACATGTCGAGCTTGTTTCTATGTGACCTGGACCAAGTCTCTTATTATACCAAGTGTATTTTCCCTTTGTATGCCTGACATCACAAATATCCAACTAAGAGATGAAGTCTTCCATGTTCTCTCTAGTTTTTTCCCTTACTAGGTTTCCCCCCTTTTTTAGAGGCATGTAAAACTACGTTGAAGTCACCAGCCACTAGGAGAGGGGGAGTACATGACTCTGCTTGAAGCATAAGGGATTCCCAGCATTGAATCGTATCTTGATGAGATATTGGCATATAGACATTAAAAATAGAGAAGGAGAAGTCTAAGGGAAGGAAGGTGTTTTTGAACAATCTACTCGAGCGGACGCGAGCATGATCTCCCTAGTCCAAGTGGATCTAGAACAAATAGAGACATAATATAAAAATACTTTCCTAGATCAATTAGAGATCAAGGTAAATAGATGCCTTACCTTCAGATTCGTGAATCCTTCTCCTCTTTGTTTCTCCAAGCTTTGTGATCGTCAGATCCATAGCTGCAAAACCTGTCGAAGCACATTGAGACAAACAAGCAATAAAAGCACATCTAAACACTAAATTATCTAAGCAAACAGTTAAGGAAGTGAACTCTAAATATCATTAACACAAAGACATTTATGGAAAGAGATTATATTACTGTAAATGAGTGGGAAATACATAGAAGAGTGATGATTACAGCCCAAGCCTTAACGCTGCAATCTTTCTCCAACAAGCCAAGCCAATGCCTCCAAAGGAAATGTATGCCTCCCAAGAGATGGATAGGGATCACCTAGGTTAATTCCACTAGCATATAAGTGCTATAGACTTCCTCCCTTTGGAATGGAGAGGAGCTTCATATTTATAAGACCAAGTGGATAGAGTAAGTTGAGGATCATGGGGAGAGGACTAAGGGATCCTCCCTTGAGGTTAGAGAACCGTAGGAAAACTCACCTACAAGTTAGGGATATAGATCCACCTTGTCCACCTTCTATAATTCGCTCAAAAGCCACCTTTATCCAATTTAACCAACATCGGCGCATGCTGTATGAGGGAAACTTGGGCCTGAGAGGGAAAGCACAGGCTGCATAAAGGTAACCTGAGCCACCGGTGCAGTCTTCCAGATGGAAATCTGTGCCTGGCCTAGTTGGGCGCTCCTTGCTAGAAGGAAATCTGCGTCGGCCCGACTAGAACCTGTGGAAAAAGGTCAACAACTTGCTCTAATTGACTTTCTGATCATGGAGACTTCAGGGATCAAGGCACTGGTTTGACATGGGTCTCATGATGACGAGATTTAGGTGTAACAAAATTCCCCCCAAATCATGAAGCTGGTAGAACAAGAAAGGTGAAATGCTTTAAAATATGGATGGAAAGGAGTTGTCGGATGGAAGATGTTGATGCAGTACAACTGACTCTAAGATCAAGTCTCACATGACTCTCAACATGGTTTTCGACCAATACAATGCATATCCATGGTCGTAAGGACTGTTTGAACACAATCATGGCTACTAAACACAATCGTAGATCCATGATGAGATGATAACACAGCCACAACCAATACAAATTGGATCCATGTAATACGGCTCAAACAATCTCCATCGCAACCTGGGTGAGATATGGTTTTCCCCAGGGTCTTCAAGCCGAACCCTCAATGATACGAATCTATCCATGTGATTACAATGTCTTGGAGTCGAACATGGTAGAAACCAATTGATTACCGTTCATTGATGTATACCGTTAACAAGCGCGAGCGAAATCACCATTGATGTCAATGATCCCCAAGGTATCATAGTACACATCACCGAGCGTGAATCAATGATTTGAGGTGAATGCTCGATGAAATATTTCAATCAAGAGTCAATGATGTAAAATCATGTTGAAAGCGAGGTAACCTGCCATTAAGGCATGTAGGCCCAAGGCACTTGATTGGTTTCTGGATTCAACCCTTGGATGATGTGTTGAAGTCTGTTAATTTTTCGATAATTTCATTCAATATTATCTAGGATCACTAAGAGACTAACATGTATAGCATATCAATCATAAACACAAGAGACAATAGACATAGAGTTTCCTCGGGGAAAACCAAGAAGGTGAAAAACCACGCAACTTCCTCAGAGATAGAATAAGCCACAAACCAAGATCACAATGATCAAAACCAAAGAGATGTCTCTAGAAGATACTCCTCCTCCTCCACTTGTGCGCCACTTTCTCTCTTAGCTATGCGAGCTTGAGAAGTGAGTGAATGAATAGAATGAGAGAGGCACACCCTCTATTTATACATTGACTTGACCTGCCAATAACCTAACAGGGCCGACTTGCTAATGAAGTCTAATAACCCAACCACATGACCTAACTAGGGCCGACCCCATACTGGTGGTCTAATAACCCATTAATACAAATGACGACACTTGCAATGTAACTTGTGACACTTGCAAATACAAATGACGACACTTCCAATCAAAGGAATAATACATCTCTGTTGGATATACAATAAAGTACAAATATAATATACAAGTAAATATCTTCTGAAGTTACAAATACATCAACAAAGTCGACAAGGATGAATCCATCAAAGGAGGGACATGATGAATCCCCCATCATAGACACGAAACTCGATAACGAATGTTTAGAGTAGATTGGACGGTAGGGTAATATGCAATACTGACTCAGGGTAGACCAACATGATGGAAGGTGTACTGACTGCAGATGATGAGTATCGAACATCTCTTGAACATGGGCACAACATGACTTGGCAGTATTGAAGCGACGAGAATGATACGAACCCCCAATGCAAATGATGATGGAAGCATTCTTTGGATGACCCAAAGGAGTGAAAAGACTCATGAAATTAGCAGGACTCGAAGACAAACAGATTACCCAAGTATTGAATGCAAATTCAAATGAGTTCCATGTTCAAGAGCGATTATGTACTTCCATAAGTTATCATGTAACACAAAATCTTTCCTTTTCCCCATCAGGACTGATGAGTGCCTCTTTTGTTTTTTAACGAGCTTGAAGAGGGTAAACATATGCTCAGTCTAGCTCATCCCATGGACGAGTCCAATCCCAAACATTTTATGAACCTAGGATAGGAGAGGTTCGTCCCATGAAGGGCCCTTGAATGTTAAATTTTAACAAGTCCATAGAAGGTAAACTCGATGTCATTTCATATTTAGAGAGTCTGAAAAGAACTAAAGAAGACTCCGAAGGTCCTTTTTCGTAAATTTAGCCTCTTTTCCCAGAAAAGGGGAAAACAACACGAGAGAGGAATCTTCCAGTCATGATTGGCTGGAGTATTCCTTTTTCGTAAATAGTGCCTCCAGGTCCGAAAAAGGGGTAAACTATCACCAGAAAGATGATCGTTCAAATACTGTTACAAGCATGAATGCATCAAGCTCACTTGGCGATCTTTTCGTATTTTGAGAGACTGAAAAGAGCTTAAATAAAAGACTTCAAGGGGTTCCTTTTCCGTGGAAGTTTAATTAGCCCGAAAAAGTGATAAACTATAACTCGGTGACTTATTCTCATAATTTTACGAGCACGAGAAAGAACAAAGAGTTAGCTCGGTGTCATTAATAATTGAATTTAATGAGCAAAATAATGACATAAAAATGCTCAGCGAGTTGTTCATACCCGATAACACGTGCGAGATGGCCACAATGGAGAAAAAATAGTATTAATAAGGTACCTAACTTCACCTGCAAGCTTTGAAACTAGGTCAAAATGATTAACTGGATATTCAAATATAGAAATAATCTCAACTATAGCAAAATAACCCACAATGAAATAAAATTAAAAAAGGAATATGCTTTTTTTTATATAAAAAGGGGTAAATAGTAAGAATCAATTACTATTTGTTTTGACCAAGTTGGAGAGGTGAGAAGTACCATTTAGAGTTGTTTTTCCAGTGCTAATTCTGGGAGATACGATCGACCATTTGTCGCGCCATCGGTGATAGGTAACCCTAGACTCATCCCTCTTCCTTTCCAATGGATTAATTTTTTTATTTTCTTTCATTTTGTTGGGTTTTGGACTTGCTAAGTGGGGGATATTGCGCCCATGAACCGACACAATCCCCCTTTTCAGGAACTACGCCGAGGGTGCGTCGGTGCAAATCCCTAAAGGACGTTTTGTGTCGGCGGCACCCTATCCAAAAGGACGTCCTTTATGGGCTATGGGACGGGGTTGGGAAGGATCCTAATAGTGTTTTTATGGGCTATGGGACAGGGTTGGAGTGATAAAAATGATCGAGTGGCTCCAAAGGGAGCATGAGATCGACGATGCCCAAGCGGAAAATGACCCTCAATGCATGGCTGCATTAAGGAATTGCGGACTACTGAATTACTTCTAGGTTCCGGGCATGAGGGCCCAAGCTACACTGTTGGAGTACCTGATCCAATGTTGGGATCCGGTGCAACAAGACTTTCAAATCGGCGTGTACACTCTAACGATAGATGTCGAGGACATCTATTTCTTAATGGGGTTTTCCCGATGGGGGAATCCCGTATCACTATATGGATCACAAGGAGGTGGTCGTACTGTGGAGGATATCATAGATCAGTGGTGCCATGCTGGTACACAAATGGTAGGTGGGAAAATTCCCATCAAGGAGGTGAGAGATCGACCTCTTCGGACTGTCCTGTTCACCATTGTGAGAGTGGACGACAGTAGATCCCCACATCTTGTGAGAAAATCCCAGATGATGTACACCGAGGAGTGTATGGCCCCAACAGTGTTCAAATGGTGTGAGGGACTTCTCACCAGTTTGCGAGATCAGCTGACCAAATGCCGGTGCAGGGCGCTGAAGAATTTTGGTTATGGTTCTGTGGCAATCTCATTCTTTCTGGAGCGGGTACCACACCTACGTCCACAGGTTGAGGTCGATGATCGGGATGCACGGGACCCTCACATGATTTGATGGGAAGAGATGATGGCCCGCCATGGTGGCGGGGGTCCCATTATTTGCTTCAGTACAGGTTTATTTAGATGGTTGAGGGTCCAACTCCTCATGGTCGAGGATTTCCCCTACGACGGGACTGACTTCATAGGCGATCCCGACCTAATGCTTCTTGAGGGGGCACAGTGGGGTGATATCGGTAAGAACAACAACTTGATTGTGCTTTTTATTTTATATATTAGATTTTTTTTGGATTAGTACTGATAATTGATACATGTTTACGCAAATGTGGGTCCGTCGCGACCGATCGGAGTCTCTCTGATTGCACGGAGAGGGGCGGTGCCAGAGATAGGTCCCGCGGCATGGGATGTCATTGAGGAGATGGAGGAGGTAAAGGAGAACATCTAGAAGTTGACATTATATATTGAGGAGCCAGCAGTCCATGCCCTGCCTCGTCACTACCAACGACTTACTGTTGGCATGTTTGAGCGTTTTGGTTCACTGCTCAGGAGAGTAGAGAGGGTCGTTATTTGTTATCATGAGTGTCCCAGGGACTAGAATCATGCTTTATATGTATATGTACCGAAAGCCATGAGCTTCAGATTTTGTACCCGATGATATCTACTGAAAGCTTTCATGCTTTAGATTTTGTATCAGCACTATATTTTGTATTTTGTACCGACTTGATATATACAGACTCTATTGATGGATTTATACATATTGTGTCCTTATGGATGAATGTGGGATCTTATCTATGTGTTTGTTTTTATGCATTATGTACATGTCGTGCTATTTTCTATGATTTATGATAATTTCATGTATGTGCAATGTACCAATCCAAAATTAAATTGGACATGGAGTCTGCAACTATGTTTATGTCTCTTCTGATGTGCAAGTACTGAACAGATTCGAAGGACCTCTCCAAGAGACGTACTCGTCTGAAAAGACGAAGTAGCGTTGGATCACAGATGGAATAGACTCAGTTGAGATGGGATACCACTAATTGTGAGTCAAGATGGACGAAAATGTGGTCCATACCCAGGGAAAGAGCATCAGTTAAGACTCCAATCACCGCGTGATACTCAGCGGCATTGTTGGTTGCGTACCCTAGACAACTCCCTCCCAAACTAATGAGCTCGCCGATAGGGGAATAAAGTACCCAAGCTGCCGAGGCGAGGCTGCGGTTATGCCGGCTGTCTCCATCCGCGAATCCAAAGCAGGTTGTCATCTTCACACGTAGGAAGGACATGACGTAAGTGTAAAAAACCAAGATCCTAACACACTTAAATCAAAGCATCACACCACACAAAACACACATCATGTACAATATATACAAGGTACTAATGCGTGAAAGACTCAAGCATAGTATCTCTTTAGGTAGAGCCCATTGCGAGGCTCCCCTAGAGATATTCCATCATAATCTTCTAGCTCGTATGCTCCCTTCTCTAGGACACATTTTACGATGTATGGCCCATGCCACATGGACTCAAAATTACCTACCCCCAGCTTATCATGATTTTGGTCATATGTGAGGACCAAATCACCCTCGTTGAAGACACGAGGTTTGACCAACTTATCATACTGAGATTTGATGTGTTTCTTATGTGCCTTGTTGGCAAGAGGAGCATCACGGTGGGTCTCGTCGAGTTTTGCTAGGTGAAGGAAACGTTCTTCATCGGCAGTGGTGTTCAGGAGAATTTCAACTGCAAGTTTCAGTGATGGAATCTCACACTCTATTGGTAGAACTACCTCCAATCCGTATACTAATTGGAACGGTGTGAATCCAGTGGCAATCTTAACGGAGGTCTAGTATGCGCATAGGGAAGAGAAGAGCATGTTATGCCAATTCGATTTGTGTGTACCCACCATGCATTGAATCATGGTTTTTAAGACCTTATTGATGGCATCTACTTGTCCGTTGGACTGTGCGTAGTAAGGGGTTGAGTTTTCATGGAGAAAACCCAGTCTGGTGCTCAATTCATCTACCATCTGGTTTTGAAATTGAGATCTGTGATCGGTGACTATGGCTTCTGGAACTCTGAAACGCACAATGACATGATTAAACATGAAGAGTGCAGCAATTTTTTCGTCCTCATTGTACGTAGGCATAGCCTCGTCCCTTTTAATGAAATAATAGACGACTACAATGACATAACCATGCCCCCGACTGAGGTAGGCTTACAGTGCATGAAATCTATGCCCCATTTAGCAAAGGGGTCAATGGAAATAACCGGATGTAAAGTGGCTGGATGGGAGCACTTTTTAGATTGAAAGTGCTGGCATGGGGGACATTTCTTAACGGCCTCAATGCAATAATTGAATATCGAATGCCATTAATATCCCGCGCGTAGTATCTTATGGGTCATAACCATCCCAGAAAGATGACCGCCATAAGCCCCATATTGACAGTCATTCAATACGTGTTCATCATCCTCGTGTGTCAGACAACATTGAAGAATGGAATCAATACCATGACGATAGAGGGCATCACCAACAATTAAGTAGTATTTGGCGTGGTGGCGTATTCGATGACGGTCGTCACAAGATAGTTGGGGGTTGAACCATTGGGTTGAAGATATAAGGTGATATATCCATACCATGGGTCTGAAGTGATGATTAGAAACAACGACTCATATGGAAGAGAATCGTTAGGCTCAGTTCCCGAATCAACATGGGGAAGATCACAAATGAGCTCCGCAAAGACTAAAGATTTCTTTGACTTGGCCTTCTCAAAGAGGAGATAAAATTACTGAAGTATCACGGTCTAGCGTGAATACTTTCCCCCGAGCACCTGATGTGTAAGGACATGGTACATGGGTTTCAAGTCGGCAAGGATGGTAGTAGTGCAGAGTAGTATGTAATGCCAAAACTTTTGGACGGCAATGAATCCCACAAGAGCAAGTTTCTCAACATGCGAATAACGAGTTTCAGAGTCAATAAGACCTTTACTTAGGTAATAGATCACATGTTCTTGGGTGTTATCATCTTTCTGGACCAATACCATGGCGATCGTGGTGGCAGAAACGACAAGATAAAGGATATAATTCTTATAGTAATTGGGTGGTTGGAGCATAGGGGCATGGGTAATGGCATGTTTCAAACTGTCGAAGGATTGTTGCGCTTGGTCGTCCTAGATGAAATGGACATCCTTCTTTAGTAATCGCATATATCCTTGTGTATTTTCAGCGAAATTACAAACAAAATGCCGTAAGTAGTTTGCCTTCCCTTGATGTTAGTGGGAGGTGGGAGAGCAACAATGGATTCCACCTTCAAGGGATCAATGTAGATCCCGTCTTTTGAAACGATGAATCCTAGGAGGCATCCTGATTTGACGCAGAATATGCACTTGTGAGGATTCAAGCGGATGTTATACCGCCTGCATCTGAGGAATACTGTCGTCAGATGTTCGATGTGGAACTCATGATGCTGTGAATGAGCAAGGAGTTCGTCGAGATAGGGCTCCACAAATCCCTTCACATCATGAAAATCATACGACATGGCCCGCTGGAATGTAGCACCAGCATTTTTGAGGCCAAAAGGTAGTTTACGATAATCAAACGTACCCAGGGGTAGATGAAAGCAGTCTTATGTTGGTCATTCAGGTGGATCTCAATCTGGTTGTAACCGAAAAATGCATCCATAAATGAGAAGATGACACTACTGACACAATTGTCAATGATCTGATCGATGAAGGGAGTAGGGTAGTTGTCCTTAGGACAAGCCTTGTTGAGATCCCTATAGTTCATACAGATGCGGATAGTTCCCTGCTTCTTTGCCATAGGGACGACATTGGAGACCCATTATGTTATGGGAACATGGTAGATAAAGTCGGCCTTCAAGAGATTCTTTATATCACTTTTAATTTTCGTAGTTTTTCGAGGGTGCACTGGTCGTAACTTTTGGCGGACTGGTTTAGCGTCGGTATAGGTTTGGATCTCATGCACAAAAATGGTCGGATCTATCCCGAGCATTCCCTCATAGGTCCACGCGAACACGTCTCAGAATTGTTTGAATAAGTCCATGTATGTGGTGATCTCTTCGGGAGAAAAATTCTAACATAAATGAATATGTTCCACGACACCAGGGGTAACCGAGATGTCAATTGGAATGGTGGGCTCGATGTTCGCCAAGTTTCCCTCAGTGACCGTATCACAAGTGAGGATCGGTGACTGCGGTCAAGGATAGAAATCTGGTGTGAAAATGGTTGTGATGTTGTTCTCCACGGAGTCTAATGGGGGTAGGAAAGACGATCGATGGTGAAGTTCTTCCCACGGGAGGTCATCCACGCTCATGATTTCCATAATGGACTCGTCAAAATGAAAATTATGGAGCAGAGGATATAGTAAGGATGACGTCTGTTGTAGAGAACAAGATGTAGAGGCCACAATCAAGTGGTCCTCAGGGGCTGACTCGATAGCCTCATAAGTAGCTTCATCTGGTTAGAGAGGCATGGTGTCTCCAATCAAATGCATGGTGGCCTCATCGGGTACGAGCCATGGCTCTGGAGAGTTGGAAGATGATGGAATGATGGAGGAGATCATGTTCACCGTGGCAACATGGTTAGGGGGGATCCGGGGTTGGAAATACGCCCATAAGAGATGAGTATTTTATGAGGCCGACTCCCACGCTCTCACATAGCTGCGAAGTTTTCCCTAGAAAAGGGACGTTATTGCCGAGATGAGTAGTGATGTTCAGTGTACAGAAGTCCAATTGGTCGATAGTGGAAATTCGGCTCTGATGGGGGAATTGCACAATGGGGAAGATGGATGATGCAACCAAAGTAATGGAATAAAACCAATTACAACCTAGTAAGAGATTATAATCCGAGGGGGAGGAAACCACTTCCATGTTAATGGTTACAGTCTTGCCCCCCAACTCTACTACTAAGGCTTGTAAGAGTCTATGGGGTTGGAATCCATGACCGTCGAATGCTTTCAAGGTGGTGGGAGAATGGTTTAACTCGGGAGAGCCTATGGCTCGCCAACAGGATAACGATATGACCGAGGTGGAAGCACCTTCATCTAACAAAGTATGGTGGATTTTCTTCCCAGCGATCTGCATAGCAACTTGGTAGGCCAGCTGATGGGAAATCCTCAGTTTAAAGTACTTGAGTTTGAACATGATCGTATTTGAGGAATCCAGGGATACCGCGCCGATGGCAGCAAGAAGAGTCTTGCGTTGATTGGTACAATTCTGCAAGACTTCTAGTGTCAACATGGCACAAAGAGCTTGTGCCAAGTCCTCTACAATGTTATAATTTTGAGTTGCCCGAGCATTAGGATTGAAAACTGCTTTTCGAATCGTGCTCTTAAGCGAACGAAACACTGACTATAATGAAATTTTCTCAATGGTGAGAGGACCTTGCGGCATGGAAATATCTGGAGTAGAGGCAGAAGCTTTTTCAGTATTACTTTTGGTGGGTTCCTTAGGAGGGATTGAGTCGTATGATCGTGATCGTGTATTCAGGTTAACCGTTTCACTACGCATCATGAGAACATGCGTGGTGGAGGATGTTTCTCCTTGAGAAGGAGAGGGTTGGGTAATCATTTGTTGATTTTGGGTGGGGAAGGGATCATTGAGAACTGCGGGTGTGGATTTTCCCTTAAGAAAATTTTGCACTTCATCTTTGTGTGGGCACTCTTTGGAGAAATGGTCACCACCACACAGTAAGCAAGGATACTTGACCTTCTGTTTATGTTTCGTGTCTTCAGGAGAGTTCTTATGTTCCTCCTGGTTGGAAGACTTCTTGGGTTTACCTTTGGTCTTCTTCTTGCCACCGGATTTTTGAGGTGAAGCTGACTGAACAGAATTCACCTCCTCGGTGGGAGTAGGGGTAGGTGACTTGGTGGTGGTGCTTCCAGCCTGTGGTGAGGGTGGGGAAGAACCATGGTGGTTCGACGATCCACCAATTTGAGTAGAAGGATGGGAATTAAGGGAACTGATAATGCCGTCGGCTTGAGGTCCCTTGGGTGGTTTTGTAGGATCTTACGTAGGGAGAGGGGCATCCGGAACAATGTCGTACAATGTGCCAAATTGAGCATAGACAAGGTCTAAGTACTAGGCACGAGCAATAGCTTGTTCCTCTATGACGGCCCCAGCCATGGACACGTCTCTAGCTACGATGGGTAAAAGAGACTTTGTGAACCAGTCCGCTAATAATTGGCCTGGAATGGGAGCTTTAATGAGACGTCGTCTCCTCTTCCACTCATGGATATGGTCAGATATATGAGTTGCGGTGGTTTGGCTGAGCGAAGTCAGTAGGTCCGTACCAGTTTTGTAGGCGTATGGATAATGGAAATGAGTCAGGAAGGACATAACAAGAGAGCAGAAATCAGGAAATGAGTGCGGTGGTAATTCAATATACCACTTGGCAGTTGTACCAGTGAGGGTTCGTTGAAATAACCGTAGACGGATTGAGTCGTCCATCAAGGAATTGGATGAGCACCATAGATGGTAAGTCGTCACATGGTTCTTCGGGTCCTCACTAGGCTTGCCGTCAAACTTTGGAATATCATATGGCAATTTGGCTGGAATGGGTGGCCAATTATAACCATGTAAGATGGGATCGTTCTTCAACCTAGATAGATCTGGCAGATCCAGAGTGGCCAGAAAAGGTAGATGTTGTTTCGATTGCGGATACTGGTAGTATTGATATGGAATTTGCATACCAGTAGGATCTTGAATCGATTGATTATAAGGTCCTCCCATAGGGAATTGGCCATAAGGGGGTGGGCCGCCTGGGTTGGCTGGTGGTCCAGATGGTGGTCCGCCGCAATAACAGGGTGGTCCATCGCCGGAAGGTGGGGGTCCTCCACCATCGGAATAAGGTGGGCCCCCTCCAGAAGGTGGGGGTCCTACTCCGCCGTTGGAATAAGTTGGTCCACCGCATCTGCCACCGGAATAGGGTGGGCCACCTCCTCCACCGCTGGAATAAAGGGGTCCACCGCCTCGAGAATAAGGTGGGCCTCCTCCAAAAGGTGGGGGTTCGTCGCTACCAGAAGGTGGTAGTCCTCCACCTCCGCCACCGAAGTATGGTGGGCCTCCACCGTCGGAATGGGGTGGTCCTCCACCCCCGCCAGAAGGTGGAGGTATGCCCCCTCCAAAATAAGGTGGGGGTCAACTGCCTCCGGAAGGAGGTGGAGGTGAACCAAACGGTGGGGGGGGGTCGTGGGACATGAGGAAAAGTTGGTGGGGGTCCAATTGGTGCAACATTATAATGTCCCCATGGAGTGTATGGGTTTTATGGATAAGGTATCCCATGGAGTACGTTTCCAGGATTGAATTGTCCCGACACAGGTTTAAAATGACCTGGATACGTGTGAATCCATAGTGGTTGAGTTGGGTTGGATGGAACCCACCATGATGTAATACCATGGTGAATCCCACAACGAGTAAGGAGATTCCAACGGAATGACCGATTGGAAGTCCTCCACTCATATTATGGCTAGAGAACAGGGGTTTCCCCCCAGTAACAATGTTTTGACCGCTTGTTGATGGTTGACTCACAATGGGTTGATGTTGACTTACTAGTGGAGGAACATTACTTATGATGAAATTAGGAGGTAAGGAGTATCCTCCCCTCGAATTTTGGGGTGGGGGAGGAGGTAGCGTTCTAGTAGTAGTAAGTGGGGTGTTGGACAATTGTCCTTCAATGTTTTGATTCATCTGAGGTATGGAACCAGTCTCCTAAATAAGAGGTGTACTCACAGGGAATGAGGGTTGACCAGGTTCATAAGTGGTCATATTGGGTGCGGGTGTTTCCGGTGAATCATAAGATAAAGAACAAAATGGGGAATGTCTAAATATGGGTATCTCCGGGTCCTAGTTCCTTCGTGAGAGGATTTTTCTTCTAATATCCTCGCCGGTTGTACGTATCCAGTTCAGGCGGTCACGAAAGGGTGCCAGAAGCTCCTCATGGGAAGCCCAATTGGGAGGTGAAATGGAAAAATGAGCCCATTGTTTCCCTAGAGTGGTTTCCCAAAAAGATGCAGATGGACCAAAAGTTGTGGATACAGGTTCATCTTGGGGTTGATTAAACCATTATGTAGCCCCGGGATCTCCTTCCATCGAATGGTGGAAAGAGGTGTCTCGTGAAGTAGACGGTTCCATGGTCTTAGACCTTGGAGGGTTCGAGATTGGTGAACTTGAAGGAAGTGAAAAATTCACTCCCGACTGCATGGTGTATTTTTCTGCTTCATGTGATATGACAGCAATTTGTGGATCCATAGTTTCCCTCGAAAGTACCTTCGGGTTAAGGGGATATTTGGGTGGCAGGTTTAAAATTCTATGGGACCTTCTCAAAGGTTGTTCAACTAGAATGAACGAACCAGAATTTCTCCTAAGTGTCTTTTATACAAAAGAAAATGAAATCTAGAGCATAGTAGCTCCCTGAGTGTTGTTCTCGGTGTATTGCTCTGCCAAGACGGCCAAATGGTTAGCTCGGTTGGTTTCAGGAATCCTAGGAGTGTCTCCCGATATACTCAAGGTACGTGGGAGCTCAAATCCGTAGTGGTGTTGTCTAATGCACAATTGTACGACAAGAGCCTTCCGATATACTACTGAGTACGTGAAGTGCCTTTCGATATACCCTAACGTACATGAAAGATCCTTCAATATACCGGTTGGTATGTGGAATAAATACAGCTCCCTCGGGATGCAGTGCAGGCAAATAACAACAGCTTCCACGTTTTACGGCGCCGGAACACGTCACTAACTTAGCACACAAGTTACTAGTAAATTTTAACCTAGCTCTAACGGTAAATTTTATCTGGATGGTTAGGTGAATGCATGAGGTGAAGACAGAAATTTAAACATAATGAAACCCTAACTATTTGAAAGTGCAATTTTTCTTTTGATGAAACTTATGTAAGGGAAGGATAAATTTTTTTTCCAATGATTTCAATAAGACAACAATCCCAAAAGTTCAAAATCTACCAAAGATGATTAAAGCACTCTTTTTGTTTTTCGAACAAAACACAAAAAATAACAACACACCAAATCAAAACTTTCACTTTTTGTCTTTTCCAACTAGAATGAACTAAGTATTGATGAAAAAGGAGAACTTCTATCTAGCATGCACTAACTCTTAATTTTCGCAATAATGAACTAAAAAGCATAAAAATATCAAAAGTGCATAGAATGCTTCAAACTTGGAACCACTTCGCAAAAGCTTGAATTCACTTGATTTTTCAAAAAGATGGATAACTCATACTTTAATAAAAATACAGTCAATCAATTTCCTTGTCAAACTTCTCGAAGATTGGTAAATAATGAATTCCAATGCATGAAACAATCCTACAACAATTTCCAAATGACTTTGAAAATAGAAGAAAGAGACACTTTCGATTTTTCCAATGTGTATATCAAAACAAGATCTGATAATAAGTATGATTTTCATATGTAAATAGCAGAGAACAAGAGACTAATCGCAACACCCTAGTAACTCAAAAATTCTCAAAGAAAAATAACAAGCATTCAGATGAACCAAAGACACTCAAGCCACTCAAAATCAATCAAATGCACGAAAAACTAAATGGCTAAGCGCAAAAAGGGTTTGGAAGCCAGATCTAGCATGCTGAATAGACCTGATAAGGTGACAAGGGAATGCAAGATTTAGCGGATGACCGTGGGGGATTGAAATTTCCCGCCACCACTGAGTCTCTCACTTGACCAAATTAAACCCAAATATCAACACAAACAAACCAAACACAATCAATGCTAAATAAATGAGTCTTTGACTGGAAGGTACAGCACAGAGAAGTCTATTGGTTAGACCAAAGTCAAAATTTGGAGAGGGGGTAGACCAAGCACCAAACTTAAAGGGTCGGTGCAATATATGGTTAGGCTTAGAGCGCCCCGTGCAGACTGTATACAGGGGTAAAGCGTCGACGGCGCAAGCTGTCAAAGCGGAAAATGCGTCGAAGGTGCAGGATGCTCAAAGGCAGAAAGCGCTTGAAATGGAAGGGTGCACTAGATACACTACCGAGGTGCATCGGGCGAATGACCCAATGCAAGAAATAAAATCCCTAAACAATGAATGAGTAAATGGTATGATACTGACCCAAATGGGATCAGGGAAAGTCAACAGACTCTTCAAGAAGAAAATATGATGGTAAAAAGAGGCTCGGGAGACAAAGAAATGGCTCACTAAGAAATCAATGAACAACACATTCAGATTGAAATCAAAACAAATTCTTCCCCAATATGGTCTCCAAATTTGTTTTTGGACAATCTACTCGAGCGGACGCGAGCATGATTTCCCTAGTCCAGGTGGATCTAGAACAAATAGAGACATAATGTAAAACTACTCTCCTAGATCAATTAGAGATCAAGGTAAATAAATGCCTTGCCTTCAGATTCGTGAATCATTCTCCTCTTTGTTTCTCCAAGCTTCATGGTCATCAGATCCGTAGCTGCAAAACTTGTTGAAGCACATTGAGACAAAAGAGCGATAAAAGCACATCTAAACACTAACTGATCTAAGCAAACAGTTAAGGAAGTGAACTCTAAATATCATTAACACAAAGACATTTATGGAAAGATATTATATTACTGTAACTAAGTGGGAAATACATAGAAGAGTGATTATTACAACCCAAGCCTTAACACTACAATCTTCCTCCAACAAGCCAAGCCAATGCCTCCAAAGGAAATGTATGCCTCCCAAGAGATGGATAGGGATCACCTAGGTTAAGTCCACTGGCATATAAGTTCTATAGACTTCCTCCCTTTGGAATGGAGAGGAGCTTCATATTTATAAGACCAAGTGGATAGAGTAAGTTGAGGATCATGAGGAGAGGACTAAGGGATCCTCCCTTGAGGTTAGGGAACCGTAGGACAACTCACCTACAAGTTAGGGATAGATATCCACCTCATCCAGCTTCTATAATTCGCTTGAAAGCCACCTTTATCCAATTTAACCAAAACCAGCGCATGTTGTATGAGGGAAACTTGCACCTGAGAGGGAAAGCATAGGCTGCACAAAGGTAACCTAAGCCATCGGCGCAGTCTGCCAGATGGAAATATGCGCCTCACCTAGTTGGGCACTCCTTTCTATAAGTAAATTTGTGTCGGCCCAACTAGAACCTGTGGAAAAAGGTCAACAACTTGCTCTAATTGACTTTCTGATCAGGGAGACTTCAGGGATCAAGGCACTTAGTTGACATGGGTCTCATGATGATGAGATTTAGGTGTAACAGAAGGTTAGACTCACCTGGAGACAATGTAAATATTTAGAGTTGGATTCCATCCTTAAGAGATACTTGTTCCATAGGGTGCAAATTCTTCCCCAATCTCCTCTAGGACTCATTGCTCTGCCTTCACTATTGTTCCATATAGATCTGCTTTCTTTTAGGGTCTCTAGATCCTGCAGTTTTCATTTCTTGGATGAGAAGCACATGCGGTTTCTCTTTTCTATTTAGATTTTTTAGTTTTATTTTCCTTTCACCTCTCCCTAGTTCTCTACAGTTCCAGGAAATGAATTTGATCATTTATTCATGGATTTGGTTTGACCCCCTTTCAGGGGGTCCGATCCTCCTACTTTTCTTGGATTTCTTCCATCCTTCGTTGTGTGTTTATCGATGGTGGATTGTTTTCCCAACTCTATGTCCTTTTGGATTCTTCTCCCCGCTAATGATTATTTGTCTTTCTTCCATATTTTTCTTGGCGGTTGAGCGTGAAGCCCTTGGATCCATATATGAACACCTAACGTACTCTTAATATTCCTCCCCAGGATCTGAGAAGGGGGGATCCTGATCATTCTCTCATTAGATCTCACCTTCTTCTTATTCTCCGTTCTCCACCTTTTTGCTTCCATTTGTGTTGCTCTCTTGGATTGGATTTCGGATTTTCTTTTTGATTCTCCTCCCTCTCAGAGAAGACTTCGTATCGGTTTGAGCTATTGCTTCCTTCGCTACATTTTTCATTTGGAGGTGCTTCCCTACACTCTTTATTTGTTTCCTGGTTTTCGTTTTCATTTACTACCAGTCCTTTTTTGGGGTTTACCTCAATCTTGGTGTTTTGATTTTTTCTCCTTGGTTGCTACCATTGGTTGGATTGGCCTTCTTCAAGCCTATTCTCTAGGTTCTTTGGACATTGTTTTACAAAGTGCCCATATTCATGGAAGGTTTTTCATTTTAAGGGGAGTTTCTCATAGTCGACTTGTTGGATGTATGACCAGCCATCCAAATTGAGGTGGACTGCCTCTGGTAGTCCTTTTTCCAGGTCCAACTCCACACATATCCTAGAACACACTTGTAAGCCATTCTTTGGTTCTAATTTATAAATATAATTCTCGAGGGTGTTTCCAATTGTTCTCAGCATTTTGTCACTCGAGTAGTGAAGGGAGAGGAAAGGAAGTCTTACCCAAATGGGCACAGTTGAGGGGACATCATTTTATGGGTTAAAGTCTGGTGTCCATCTATTGAGGTACATGCCCCTTGCCCCCATGAAGTAGGGGCTACTTCTGAATATCAAATCCCTATCTTCCTTTTCTTTGAATATGACGATGAAAAATCCCCTTCCATAGAGAGCTTGAAAAATCCTACCCTTTATTAGAGGTATCCAATTGTTTTCCACCTAGAAGGATACAAATGTGGGGGAAGGCCAAATTCTAGTGAACTGACCGATTAATCCATTTTTTGCAAAGCAAACTGCTAAGGGTGTGGCCTTTTCTTGGATTTGTATTTATGGAATTTCATCCATCCTTTTGACAAAGTGAGATACATCCTGCTTGTGCAATAGTGGGAGGCCAACCATGAGGTTCTCGGAAGCAGCTTCATTGGGGGGGCTCCAGTGCCCCCGCTTGAAGAGGTCATGCATGAGTGTTGAATCCAAGAACCATACCAGAGCTAGACCATGGATAGCAGATCTGAAACGTGAAATATGCTCAAGAGGAATTGGCACGTTGACTATTATAGTCTTGACACTCTACACAATTAAGATTTAATTATTTGATATGATATTTTTATCAAATTGATTTTCAGTTTGATTTATATCATCTTGGCTATAGACTTGTCAAATTGCCAATATAGCATGAGACAATGAAATAATAAAGTAATGAGAAAAATACCTCTCTTTTGTAGGAAGAACAAAGATAAATTTCTCACATGTTCAAACATGTTGCAATTAAGAATAACTATTAAATTAGATATGGTATAGTCATACATTTCTTAACAAGTGAAATGCACACCACATAATGGATCACTTCACAAAAATAAATTTTGCGATTGTATTGGGTGTGTTGAGGTTTTTTAATATTCTTATTAATCAATCCTCAAACCTCCTCAACCCTCTTGAAAATTAGAAATAATGTATCAAATAATATCATCTATATCCTCCTCCAAAATCTAGTAGTATCATACAAGTAGTGCTCACAATACAACAAACCTTTTCAATATGCAAGTTCCAAAGTCCAAGTACTCTAGATTTTTATCATGCGTGCAAACAATAACAAGAAGCCTGTAATGCCCCTTTTTAAAAATTTTATTAAAATGCCCAATTTTTCACTTTTTCCCCAATTTCGACCTTTGACTAGTTTTAATGCCTAGGTCTCCAATTTGCCCCAAATGCTCCCAAATATTCTGAGAAGGTATATGACTGATAATAGTACTTGATTATGATGTTTAGGGATGATATATGGCCACCAAAATACCTCTGGAAACTCCCTTAATATTCTGGACAAAGTATGTAATATTACTAGCAATTGGAGGTTCAAATCCCCCAGGGCAATGACTGAAATTGGCTTTCCAAATGCCTCCAAACCCACTCGAATTTATGAAACGAGGTAGGGGATGTATCAGGGATGTTATTAATGTCTCATATGCACCATTAATCAGTTATTAAGTCTGTTCTAACCTTCCCACAAACAACTGCAACAATCACTAATTCAAACCTTGGGGAAATGGCACCAAATCTTCTCCAAATGTAATAAACTAAGTAAAATGACTTCAAATGATTAAGTGATGAACATTAAACTTGTCAAAATCATCAATTTAAGTCCATTCATCATAAATGTATCAGAGAAACATTCTTTTATTCAAAATCTTCAGCATTACAATGGCATACATCAATAAAGTGGGGAAATGGTCATTGTTTGCTCATTAATAATCATTTTTGCATACAACCACTTGGTATTTCGACCTGATACTTTATGAAGATGAATAAATGAGTATATTAAGGTTATTACAATAAGAAATACATCATGATAATCTCTCCCAAGGAGTACAAGAGCTCACCCAATGTGCAATCCCTCAAGGAGCATGAATATGCCTTCAAAACTAGAAATGGTTAAGAGGATGTGATGCATTAGATGAAACCACGCGCTTCCTTGTATTGATACCTACAAATACGAACTCCATTAAAGCTCCATGAAATACCTGAATGGCCTCTCCAAACACCAACTTGGATGGGAATCTTTCACCCTCGAAATTGGCTAAGGCAAGAAACTAGTCATCCACTAACTCTCTCTTCACAAATGCAATTTTTCTCAAATGATCAAAATCCATTCTTTTGCTTTATCCCTATATTTTATAAACATCCTCAGACTTCTAAGGTTCCCAATCCTTCCATAGACTCAATACAATTCGAATTAGGGTAAGGGATCAAGATTTGCATAGCCTTCCACCTTCCACCAATTCGAGTGGGGGTCTCTTTGGCTTCTCCAACTCCCATGAGCACCCTCTTGGAGCTTATTTTTGGGGATGACATGTCATAATGGTCAGATGTCAGAGGTAAGATCTTAAATTTTTCATAGATGTCATAGATGCTCCATCATTGTTGTCATAGGGGCTAGGGAATCTAGCACGAGTGTCCACAAGCTTCCAATTTGACTCTTCCTCTTCCATGGAGGTTACCAATCCATCCCAATTCGACCTAAGATGCTCCATTCCATGTGTATGACTTACCAACTCATCCAAGAATGTTGACCTTCTCATGAATTCGAATTGGCACGAGAGAGATGCCATGTGTCCTTGAAAATTCAAGCTAGTGTGGGTCCCACATCCTCCATATGTCTTCAAAATCAATTGCGATCTAGAATTTCTCTTTAATTTCTTTATTCAACCTATTTATTAAATACTTGAACCCTTCTAATTTCTAAACATCATTTATTAGCTTCCTTATTACAATTCCACATGTGCCCATCCAACCTAGGAAACTAGTAGGATTGATGGGATTGTCTTACTATGCAATTATTTGAATGGGGACATTATAGTACTCCCCACCCAAGATTGTTTTTCCTCAAGCAATTTCAGATTTGGATGTTGAAAAATCTTCTCCTCTTCCCATGTGGCATCTTCATTTGGTAAGTCCTTCCATTGTACTAAATATTCTTTGATAATTCTACTCCTCAACCTCCTTTCCCATGTCTTCAAAATCTTCTCTGGAACAAGTGTGAGCTGCCCTTCATCATCCAAAGGGGGAAGTATTTATGAAGTGATAATTTGCTGACCAAGAGCCTTCTTGAGAAAAGAAACATGAAATATATTATGGATTTTACTCCCTTCCGAAAGTTCTAATTCATATGCTACTTCCCCAACCTTCTGCACTACCTTGTATGGCCCATAGTACCTTGGTTTTAGCTTTTCTGCTCCATTCTTTTTGAGAGATGTTTGTTTATATGGCTGTAACCTAAAATATACTAAATCATTAACCTGAAGGGTCCTTTCTTCTCTATGTCTATCAGCATATTGTTTTTGTTGATTTTGAGCAACCTGCAAATTGTCTTTCAAAAGCTTTAAAATTTCTTGGCTCTCTTCCACCCAAACTTTAGCCTTTGGGGATCTACTATCACCAAAGATAATTACAGCAAAGGTAAGTGCATCATAACCATATAATGCTTTGAAAGGAGACATCCCTATTGACATATGATAAGTGGTGTTGTAGCAAAACTCACCCAAGTGTAGCCATTTTTCCCATGCTTTTTGCTGCTCTCCCACATAGTTTCTTAGGTACCCTTCCAACCATTGATTCACCCTCTTTGTTTGTCCATCAGTTTTTGGATGATAGTTGGTACTTGGGGTCAATTGATTACCCACCAATCTAAAAATTTCTTTCTAAAAAGCACCTATGAATCTACTATCTCTATCACTAACAATGCTCTTGGGGAGGCCATGCAATTTGAAGTTTTCTTTGAAAAAACTATCAGCCACTTGTGCAGCACTAAAAGATGATGTAACAGCAAAGAAATGAGTAAATTTTTTCAACCTTTCCACTACCACATATATGCAATCCTTACCCAAATATTTGGGCAAACCGTTGATGAATTCCATTGAGATATTGTCCCATTTTTGCTCTGAAATAGGAAATGGTTGCAATAGACCAGCTGGGCTTGTAAGTTCTGATTTGTTTTGCTGACATACTTTAAATTCATTCACATATTTCTGAACATCTTCCTTCAGCCCCTTCCAAAAAAATCTTTGCCTCAATTTCCTATAAGTTTTGAAGATCCCTGGATGGCCAGCTAGTGGGGAATCATGTGCTTCTTGCAAAATTTTGTACTTGAGTTTTGAATCTTGAACCAAATAAATTCTGTCCTTATAATATATCATCCCATTCAAAATCCTATAGTTATCATCCCCTTTGATTCCATCCATCATATCACAAGAAAATTTGTCTTTGGCATATTCAACTAGTAGCATGTTTTTCCAATCCTTGGCAATGTCCATAAGAGAAAAAGAAGGTATTCTAGATAAAGCATCTGCTACTATATTATTCTTTCCTTTGACATATTCAATATCAAAATCATAATATTGAATCTTTCTTACCCACTTTTGTTTCATTTCATTTAGATCTTTTTGGGTGAGAAAGTGTCTTAGACTATTGTGGTTAGTTTTCACCACAAACTAGTTGCCCACCAAGTATTGTTTGAATTTGGCCAATGCATGCATAATGGACAACATTTATTTGTCATAGATGGAGTAAATTTTTTCATGAGGCTGCAACGTTCTTCTCTCAAAGGCTATGGGGTGTTGGCCTTGCTTTAGGACATCCCCTATTCCTCCACCTGAAGCATCACATTCCACAACAAAAGGTTTAGTAAAATCAAGAAGTGCAAGTATGGGACAACTACTCATTACCTCTTTCATATTTTGGAAGGCCTTTTCAGCCTCTTCATCCCACTTGAAAGCATCCTTCTTAGTCAAATCAGTGAGTGGATAAGTCAACTTGGATAACCCTTTCACAAATTTTCTGTAATAGGTGCATATCCCAATGAAACCTCTTAGTTCTGTAATATTTTTTGGTGATGGCCATTCTAAGATAGCCCTAATTTTTTCCATGTTTACCATCACTCCTTCTTGCCCAATAATTTTCCCAAGATACAGTAGTTCTTTCATCCCAAATTCACATTTTGATAACTTAACAAATAAGGGCTCTTCTTGCAAAGTTTTTAACACAATCTCTAATTGTTGTAAATGCTCTTCCCATGTTTTACTGTAAATAAGAATGTCATCAAAGAAAACAAAAACAAACCTTCTTAGTTGCTTGCAAAATATCCTATTCATGCATGCTTGAAATGTGGTTGGAGCATTAGTTAACCCAAAAGGCATGACAAGAAATTCAAAGTGGCCATAATGACATCGAAAAGCAATCTTTTGCACATCTTCATCTTTCATTCCAATTTGATGATATCATGATCTAAGGTTAATTTTGGATAAGTATTTGGCCCCATGTAGCTCATCCATGAGCTCATCAATCCTAGGAATAGGATATATATTCTTGATAGTCTTTTTATCCAAGGCTCTAAAGTCTATGCACATTCTCAATTTTCCATCTTTTTTCTTCACTAGCACTATTAAAGAAGCATAAGGGCTAGAACTTGGTCTAATGAGTCCCAACTCTAGGAGTTCTTGGATGGATTTTTCAATCTCATCTCTGAAATTTTTAGGATGTCTATAAGGTGGTATCTGAATGGGTGAAGTACCCTCCTCCAAAACAATACTGTGCTCAACCCCCCTATCTGGTGGTCTACCATGTGGAAGATCTCTAAAAACTTTTTCATATTTTTGCAAGAGTCTCTCTATTTCCTTTGGGTGTTCAACAAACTTTATGTTTGTCTTGGGGGATGTAATATGACATTCAACAGCCCATTCTATGTCCCCATGCCTCAATACAGATCTCATACTATTGCAAGTCACTACTTGATTTGGATAAGTGTGTTTCCCTCTCACAACCCTTAGTACTCCTTTTGAATCTTGGAATTTCATTTTAGGAATTTGATCATTTACTGTATGCTCTCCTATTGAATGCATCCATTGCACTCCCAAAACCACATTAGTATCAGCAACATCAACCACATAAAAACTATCAACAAAAGTATAGTTACCTACGGTGACTTGCAGCTTTGGAACCCATGTTTTGCACTACATTGTGTTGTGACCGGGAATGAAAACTGTGAAGCCATCGAATGGCTCAATAGGTATATTTATTTTATCCACCATCTCTGCATAAATGAAGTTATGGGTGGCTCCTCCATCTACCAAAACTTAAGCTCGTTGTCCTATTACCACACCCTTGCATCGGATAGTATGATAGTGAGGTACTACTGAAAGTACTGCCATTCTTGCTTTGTCTGGTGAAGCCTGATTTTCTTATTGTATTTCCTCTTCTACTGCTGTCTCATATTCCTCCTCTTGATCTGAAATATTTCCATATTCATCCATGCCCCCATAATATCCCTCATTATTAGAAAATACCTCTATGTATTGAGCCTTTCCCTTAGTACATTTGTGACCCAGTGTCCATGGTTGAAAGCATGTGAAGCACAATTTCTTTTTTCGAAGTTCATCCCTGTTTAGTCCTTCTTTTTTATTCTTTTCAAATGAATCTCTTTGCCAAGTTTTCTTATCATATGCATCCCTTTTCCAAGGTTTCTTTTCAAATTTGAAGTTAAGCTTGGGAGGAAATCTCGTTCTAGGAAGCACATTTTGCAGATCCCTAGTCAAGCTCATTGCATCTTTTAATGTAGTTGGCTTGTGGGGTTTGACCAAACCTTTTAAGGGTTCATCCAAACCTTCAGTGAACAGAAATACCAACCTTCCCATAGATAAATCAGCCACCTTGACTGATAATGTTTTAAAGTCCAACATATACTCAGTAGGGGTCCCAGTTTGCTTTAATTGAGCTAGTTTCTTGAAAGGCAATTATGGATCTTTGTGTTCAAATCTCTCTAGTACCCTGTCAACAAATTCTCCATATGTTTTAACTTGATCATGACCCAAGGTTTTTAGGCCATGAAACCACCATTCATTGGCATCTCCTTCCAAGTGCAAAATGGCCATTTTCAGTGCATCCACTTCCACCATAAGATTCAGCTGAAAATACACATCTAATTTTTGCACCCAAGTGTTAGCAAAATTTTGAGAGGAACCATCGAAAGTAGGAAGTGACATTTTACCAATAGCACAATTTAATTCTTTGTTTTGGAATAGAGCCCTATTGTCATCTTTCTTTTTTAGTTTCTGTACAGCATCAAGGTATGTACTAAATGGTAGACTTCTCTTACCATCTTCACTCAAATAATTCCATTCGTTTGCTATTGTAGTAAGATCCACTTGAATGTCAGGCTCTTCTTTGGGGATAATAAATTTAGGTGCAGTAGACCTCGTTGTGCTCTGAAATTCATTTTCTCTATTATGGGATCTTGTGCTTGAGAAAATATGCTCTCCCATAAGCTTATTTTCCTCACCATGAGAATGGTTGCTGCCTCTTACTATTATCCCTTTGCTTCCAAGTTGGCTAACCATCAATTCGAATCCTTTCATCATCTGATTACTCATGTCTTTCATACCCATGGAAAGTTCTTCAAAATATGGTTTTAAGTCTGCAACAAATTCCTTCTTATGTCTTAAGTTTTTATCCTCCTCTCTACCCATAGTTTTAACAAAAAACTCTTCTTCTCCTATTGTTTCTTCCTCAACAACAACACCTTCAACTTCTGGTTCTAAGGGTGGTGGTCTATTTTTTTGACTCCTTGTTAAGACCATCAGGTTCCAAGACCATGTTCTAATACCACTTGTAATTCTCCTTTTTTAAAATTTTATTAAAATGCCCAATTTTTCACTTTTTCCCCAATTTTGACCTTTGACTAGTTTTGATGCCTAGGTCTCCAATTTGCCCCAAATGCTCCCAAATATTCTGAGAATGTATACAACTGATAATAGGACTTGATTATGATGTTCAGGTATTATATATGGCCACCAAAATAGCTCTACAAACTCCCTTAAGATTCTGGACAAAGTATGTAATTTTATTAGCAATTGGAGGTTCAAATCCCCCAAGGGCAATGACTGAAATTGGCTTTCCAAATGCCTCCAAAACCACTCGAATTTATGAAAAGAGGTAGGGGATGTCTCAGGTATTTTATTAAGGTCTCATATGCACCATTAATCAGTTATTAAGTCTGTTCTAACCTTCCCACAAACAGCTGCAAAAATCACTAATTCAACCCTTGGGGAAATGGCACCAAATCTTCTCCAAATGTAAATAAACTGAGTAAAATGACTTCAAATTATTAAGTGCTGAACATGAAACTTGTAAAACTCATCAATGGAATTTAATCATAAATGTATCAGAGAAACATTCTTTTATTCGAAATCTTCAGCATTACAATGGCATACATCAATAGAGTGGGGAAATGGTCATTGTTTGCTCATTAATAAGCATTTTTACATACAAACACTTGGTAATTCGACCTGAGACTTTTTGAATATGAATAAAATAGTATATTAAGCTTATTAAAATCATAAATACATCATGATAAGATCTCCCAAGGAGTACAATATCTCACCCAAAGCGCAATCCCTCAAGGAGCATGAATATGCCTTCAAAATGGGAAATGGTTGAGAGGATGTGATGCATTAGATGAAACCATGAGATACCATGTATCTTATACCTAAAAATACAAACTCCATTGAATCTCCATGAAATACCTTAATGGCCTCTCCAAACACCAACTTGGATGGGAATCTTTCACCCTCGAAATTGGCTAAGGCAAGAAACTAGTCATCCACTAACTCTCTCTTCACAAATGCAATTTTTCTCAAATGATCAAAATACCTTCTCTTGGTTTATCCCTGTATTTTATAAACATACTTAGCCTTCTAAGGTTCCCAATCCATCCATAGACTAAATCCAATTCGAATTAGGGTAAGGGCTCAATATTTTCCATGTGTCCAACCTTTCCTAGCCTTCCACCTTCCACCAATTCGAGTGGGGTCTCTTTGGCTTCTCTAATCCCATGAGCACCCTCTTGGAGCCTATTTTTGGGTCTGAAATGTCATAATGGTCAGATGTCAAAGTTCATATCTGAAATTTGTCATAGATGCTCCATCATTGTTGTCATGGGGGCTAGGGAATCTAGCCCAAGTATCCACAAGCTTCCAATTTGACTCTTCCTCTTCCATGGAGGTTACCAATCCATCCCAATTCGACCTAAGATGCTCCATGCCATGTGTATGACTTACCAACTCATCCAATATTGTTCACCTTCTCATGAATTCGAATTGGCAAGAGAGAGATGCCATGTGTCCTTGAAAAATCAAGCTAGTGTGGGTCCCACATCCTCCATATGTCTTCAAAACCACTTGCCATCTAGAATTTCTCTTGAATTTCTTTATTCAACCTATTTATTAAATACTTGAACCCTTCTAATGTCTAAACATCATGTATTAGCTTCCTTATTACAATTCCACATGTGCTCATCCAACCTAGGAAACTAGTAGGATTGATGGGATTGTCTTACTATGCAATTATTTGAATGGGGACATTACAAAGCCTTTATAGAATAGTTGTAGATTTCTTCCAAATTTGCATGGTATGAACCTTCCATCCAAATAATAATACATGTAATATTTTGGGTAGTGACAAAATCACATAAACCATAACTGAAGAAGTTTTCTTTTGAGTGGTATGCAAGTACTGCTTCTCCAAACAAGTCAACACAATGCTTAAGTCTTAAACATTCTCCCCAATTCCAACACCAAAGGGACTTTCCTTTCTTTCCATTTTCAGTTCATTAGCATCATAGTCCTACAACGTAATATTTTTTTCTCTTCTATAGGTGAAGCATGAAAAGCTTCATCTCTTCAATTAGAGATATTTTTAGATATCCACATCACATTTCATAATGGAATTGTGTGTAGCTTAATTTCACTTTAAATTTGACCGGTAATCAAGTTATCTGTCAAGGTTTGGATTTTGTTTACTCCACTTCATAAACATCATGGTAGGGTTGTTGTTGTTAGGTTTTGGTACTAAATCTCATAGTTGTTATTGTAGGTTATGCACCCATCCTTTGGAATCTTAGTGTATAACAAGTCCGGATTTTGCATAAAGGTATTGTTGAGTATGAAAAATATGAAATATTTATTTGATACCATCCCCTTTATGAAAAATTCATATCTTGTTAGAATTATTTGCTTGATAGTACACTTCACTCATGTATTAGCTATTTCATTATAGATCATAAAATAACAATGAATACCTTTTGGAAATCATCCAAGCCATTCTTAGAGTCCCTTTAAAACCTTTGACCCTTAATATGTAACGATTTGCACAACAATAGTTTGTTATAGTTAGGTGATTATATCTTTGATTATGTGTTCTAGATCGATATTGATTAAGAACATATTATATGTATGTTTTTTTCTACATCGGGTTAATGATATGGATTATGATATATGATTATGACATATGGATGGTCGTTACTATGCAGAATAGATAGTTGATTATTATCTTGTTGATGATACATGATTTATATGATTATGTATGATTAACCTTGTAATGAGAAATATTTGGTAGGGAACTTAGTTATTTTCCAACAAGGATGCTCAAATCAGATATGGCTATGGAATCCATTACATTAGAACAAAAATGAATAGGGAGGTCATGTACACATTTGGGTAAAACGTGATTAAACTAATTCATTATAAATTTTAATTGATTCTCTTGATATATGAGGGTATGATGTGTGAAGTTTTAGGGAAACAAGACCATACCAACAAGACCATCAGATGGGTATGAGCTCACAACTAGTACCTTGGGAGAAACATGGAGTTTCGAGGGAGAATAGATGAGAATCCGTGGAGGTTAGGACACTGAGTCATGAATCCATGGAAGATAAATACATGGAGCAATGGTTCTATGCAAATATTAGGGAATGGATTCCTAAATTTTTGAAATATCAAGGTGTGGAGTCTTGGATCTATGGAATAGATCAAAGAATGGAGTCTTGAATCTACTAGGACATGGACTCCTAAGTACAAGGAAAGAGCATGGAGACCTAATAATTTTGTATAGATGCACAATAGGGGTGCAGAACGGACGCAATAGCTTACCTCTGTAGCGAATCTACAGCTACAGGATTATGCTATGCCTTCAGAATACACAACATAATTTGTGTCATTAAACACTCTACTGAAATTCAAATTACTTTTATTAATGCAATAATAGAAGAAGTTGATTATCAAATAAATAATTATTAACAGGCCATGAATCCTTACCCTTTTTCATTCAATTTCAGAATTTATTGGTGTTACAATGTAGTCGAATGGATACAACCATTCTTTGTCTGATTGTAGTTGATTGATCAGTGTCGCTCCTCTTTGTTGAATATCTAGTATTCTCTTATTTTGACCAGCGATCAACCATCAACCATCAACACCCAAAGACCAACAATCAACCACCAACAACCAATATCCAACGATCAACCACCAACCCCTTCATCATCTTCCTTTCTATCTTTTAAAAACCGGTGCCCCCTCTATCATTTCAGTTCCCCATCCATTGAGAAACAAATAGCCACGACGGTCCAAGTGTCTGACCATTACTCAATATTTACTCATTTTATTTCAACGACACTTGCCACATGTTATGTGATCTTTATGAGGAACATGGATGACATATGAGGTGGAAAAGTGTAAACTTACAGCCTAATTCCCATAGTGTGAATTTGTAGAGTAGGAGTTACAACATGGAGTTGGAAGACTGTCATATGATGTATGGAGTAACAAGAATTATGTAGAGTAGAGTTGCAGCAAGGTTATAGTTCCATGGTTCAACAACTAAGTATTTTCAGCCATCCTTATTCATCCTAAAAATATACTTGCATTGAATTGAAATGTTTTTGGGTGATGCATATTGCCCGAGACCAAAGATGCTCCTGCTTCAAACATCCTTGGTAATAAAACTGTTGAGGTGTATTTACTGTCTTAAAGAATCACCAAAATATTTAATTTTCAACCAGGGTTGATAATCTTAGAGTTGTGGCACATTATATGCTAAGGTAGAATGGGGCCTAAGTTTCAGCTCGGCAGACCTTAGAAATATTTAATAAAGAAAAGATCGAAAGATCTTTCAAAATGAAAAACCGAGTCAAACTTCAGAAAGACAACGAAAGGACTAACTAAACCTAACAGATCAAAATAGTATCGAGCTATACTACTCTACTCTATGATTAAACAATGAGAAAAGGAACAAATACTGATCAAAAAGCAAATTACTTTTTATGAAAATGGAAACTACTTGACTTAAAACAAAAAAACTACAACTTACTTAATGAATTCAACAACTATTCATGTATTTAGTTAACACTTCAAAACTACACTAAAGTATCTAATTCCATTCTCCTTGATGTTGTATGTCAAATGTGATAGGAACTGGGGTGAATTTATCGTAATGACTCTCGAATGTAATAGCAAAACAAAATGGGATTAAATCTAACCTAATTTCTACAAACAGATGTAAACTACAAAGAGACCAATTACAATTAACTTTAAACATTATGATCTATCTTCTATCCAAAAGCAAAATGATATAAAACTAATGAAATCTAGAAGCAAGTAGAAAACTTAATAAAGATCTTTACTTGAACTAAATTTGATTTGGAAGCAAGTAGAAAACTTGATAAAGATATGTATTTCTAAACCAAACTCTATTTTATGAACATCTTAATTATTTGTATGAAACGGGAAAACTGATCCTATGCTTTACAAAGAAACTATCAAAATTAAGATAACTTAGAGAATGAAATTATTAACTCTAGTTCGAAATAAATCTTAAGAACATACAATAAATTATACTGAGAATAAAACGGATAAAGTCTAGAACAGTAACCTATTGGAAAATCAAACATGAAAGACATAATTTCAAAAAGACAGTTAAAGCAAAGTTAAGGGAGATGAAATGGAAACTAAGAACAATGACAAAACTTAATTAAACTCTTTTCAATGTAAAACAAGATCTCAATTACAGCTAAGAATGCTCATTAAAGGAAAGAAACATTACAGTTGAAAAGCCTAAGAAACTGAATTCTAAATAAGCATAAAAACAATGCAAAAATGATGAAAGTCCGAATGACGATCCGGATGACTGTCTGAATGACAGTCCGGATGGAGGAAAACGATTTAAACTAAAGAAAGAAGTAGTTTGGATGATCTTAACTACCAGTTGGTTGATGCATATGATCCTATTGTGCAAGGGAAGCAATATTAGAAGTAAGATAGCAAGGAGTAACCTATTATAGTCCTTCAAGAAATAAACTATTTCTACGGGCTAATCAAACAAAACTAAGATATGAATAAAGCTTACCTACAGCTACAGGAAAAGAACTAACAGAACTAATTCTAAAAACTAAACCTAAAACAACAACTAACTAAACTCTATCTAATTGCATAAAACTGAAAGCAAACTATCTAATTGCAAAAGACTGAAAGCAAACTATAAATACTATGCTTGGTCGACCATTACCAATTCTGGAAAGTAAATTAAGTTAGCAGGAAAATACAGATAACAGAAAAATACAGAAATGGCATATACAGGAAAACAGAATTAATTACATACACTGGAAAATGAACTATTTACTTGCAAAAAGGAAAATACAAAAACTATACATAAAAACCTTCGGTTGATGAGGGGGCCTTCCCAGCAATCAGAGATGCAAATGAAATCAACTTGGTCACCAATAGCAGAATATCAACAGTAAAATTCAGGAGCTTCCATTAATTGAGAAAATTACACAGCGTTTATATGAATTACTTGAGAGCGTAAATTCCTATATCTATTGTGCTATATGTCGTCTATATTTCATGTGTTTCTCCAAAGGAGATGTCTATTTATAAGTTTACAATGGGAGAGAGGGTCTACATAGTCGACCTCTCTAAAAATAGACATCTTTAATGTCCATACAACGGCTGCTTGGTGGTTGGCGACAGTGCAGAGGCTGTCGGCCTACTACCACGACGTTGATCCCCTTTGACACGAACAACTGTGTGTTAGTTTCCTTTACATGTGGGCAGATAATGCATTGGAAGACTGAGCATGGGAGAGCAAGGATTTTCTGGAATGTCAACGTGAGCAGGAGTGCGTACTTTCAGCTGAGCGAATGGGAAAGACAGGGCTTCTAGAGCTTTGACATGAGCAGGAGGTGTGTTGTCGAGATAGGCGAGCAGGGAAGCAAATATTCTAGAGTGTTGACTCGCCAACCATAACCACCACGTTGCTAACATAACTCATATTTCCGTTTTTGTCTTTAATGGGCAAGAATATGCCAACCGACGATTCTGCGGGCTGAACGGTGAGTTGGATGCAGTTGAACATTTGCAACGAGAACACGAATCTGAATGGAGGTCCGTTTGAAACCCATAACCTGTAAGCCGAAATATGTTTTCCAAACGAGTCGCAAAACATTAAATTAATATTAATAAACCATGAAAATAATGATATTTAGCCAAGATTCACGTGATATATAAATACGATCATACCTGGGTCTGTTTGCGGGTCTAAATGGAAATAAGAGTGATTTATTATATCGGAATAGTGAAAATAATGCCACTTAGAGTATGTTTGATGATCAAAATGGTGACAAAATGGACACCAACAAAAACATGAGCTTCCAGCTCATGCAGTCACTACTTCGGAGGATGAATAACCTCACAGGATTGCTAACTCCTTCTTAGAAACCCATGATGCATCCTCATGACCTCTATTTTCCCACTTAATTAAATAATCTAGATATTATTTCCTATGGGTCTTCCGACCAATCCTGGTTGCCAAAATTTCTTCCATTTCCTTAGTTTGCTTGACTGGTAGATGTTGTCCCCATTCATCCAGAGTACCTTCATCACCCCCCTTTTCTCCTTCATGAAACTCAAACAAATCAACAACATTAAATGTTGTGAGATATATCGAACCTGTCCGATAGGTCTAACTGATAAGCATCTTCCAAAATTTTCCTCAAGAGTCTAGACAGTCCTGTTTTATACTCAATTTTGTTATATGTACCCCCGAATCGTCCTTTTATCAAGTGAGCCATGACTAACCCTCCTTCTTTAAATATTTTATGCCTTCTCTGGACATATGTTCTCTGTTTGTAACTATTATTTCTTACCTGTATCTTCTTCTTCACTTGTTCATGCATTTCCTGCATATTGTCGTCAAAATCACTTGCATCAACACTCTTCTTATATTCCAAACCTGAGAACTTAATCAAATATACCACCCCTTTAGGTGACCTTCCATAAACAATATAAAACAAGATTCTTCCTATAGATTTGTTCACTGAATTATTGTAAATGAATTCAACCTAAGCCAAAACCAAATCCCACTGCCTAGGATTCTCACCACTCAAAATCCTCAACAAATTTCCAAGACTCCTATTCACCACCTCATTTTATCCACCTATTTTCAGATTGAATGCTGAAATGTATATCAATTTAGATCCAAATTTATTCTAGAGTGTCCTCCAAAATTGACCAAGAAACCTTTGTCTTTGTCTGAAGTAATACTCCTCGATAAGCGATGTAACCTTACCACTTGAAAAATAGAGCAACTACCTCACTAGCATCATTTATTTTCTTACATGCTATGAAATGTGCCATCTTCAAAAACCTATACACTACCACCATCACATAATCATTCTTCCTTTGCGTCACAGGTAGTCCTAAAATGAAATCTAGACTCACATCCTCCCACTATCCATCAGGTACTGGAAATGGAGCGTAAAGCCCCATATTTTGATTTCTACCTTTGGCTAATTGACAAACTATACAACACTCAACAAATTTGCTCACATCCTTTTTAATATTGGACCAAAAGTACCTCTCTCTCACCAATGCTGTGGTATTTTCCATAACAAATTGTCTACCTAATCCACCATTGTGTAGCTCTCTAATGCGATCCATTTGAAATGAACTATGTGGAATGCACAACTGTTGGTTCTTAAACAAGAATCCATCTTGAATATGGAAATCCAAGAATGTTTTTTTGTCCATACTCCATGGTTCCTTGCATGCTTTCCAAGCCTATGCAAAGTTTGTATTCTCTTTGTATAGTCCTTTCATACATTCCAAGCTAACCACTTCGACTAACATGGTGTTTAGCAACATTGTCCTCTGACTCAACGCATCAAAAACCTTGTTTGATTTCCTAGACTTGTGCTTCAAAAAAAATTAGTAACTTTGAAAAAATTATACCCATTTAGAATGCTTTTGATTTAACTTACCTTGATTGTTGATATAGTACAGTTCCTTGTGATAAATAAACAAGACAAACTCCTTTGGTAGCAAGTAATGTCACCATTTCTTCAAGGAATGTATGATAGAGTAAAACTCTTGATCATGAACATAGTACTTTTTCATCTCTTCATTCAATTTATTGCTGAAAAACATTATCAATCTTCCTTCTTGACTCAAAACTGCACCTATCGCTATCCCACTTGCTGTTCGGATATCCACATCATCTATTTCAGGATACATATCTATTTCAGGATCATCTATTTCAGGATACATATCTACTTCAGGATCTTGCATGATCTATTTCAGGATATGCAGCTGCATGCACTTGCATGCATCCCAGTCACCAGTTTGATGCCTCCAGCACCTTATCCACCTTCTTCTAGCACCCGGGAGCCACTTACCACAGAGTTTTAGCCCTCCTAAGCTGAAAGGCGCCCTCTTCTCACCTACTGCCAGAGAAGGGCGCACTTGTTCACCTACCACTGCAGATTCACTCCAGTTACATTCAGTTAGCTCCGATTCTCCCTGATTTGAGGCTAGTTTCACTCCTGACTGACTGTTTCACCTCCGATTGACCTCCAGTTCGATTAGGTGACTTGTTCTGACTCCAGTTAGCCTCCCATGCGCCCCCACTGAGCCTCCAGATCCTATATCAGTGCTACACACTTCAGTTACATTTATTACACTCAGTTAGACTCAGTTTGACACCTGGATGACTGGTTGTTGTGATTGATGAGCACCACCGATGATTTATGAGGACTCCTAGACAGAGTCAAGCTACTCCATTCTGTGATTCGAATGACCTCCTTAGGCAATTCGAATTGCTCAGTCATTGTGACAGTTTGTATTGTAATTCATTCACCCTTTCTGGGATAGAGAGCACTGCTGCATGTTTTGCACAGTTTTGCACCATATTTTCTATGTTCATCTGTTGTGATTGATTTACTTGTTCATTAGATCTGCTGTGACTAATTTTACACTTGCATCATGGTCTACTTGAAACAATTTGTTGAAATCAGGGAGTGCCAATACCGATTGTTTTGTCACCTTTTTCTTCAATTATTTGCATGAATTCCTTGCTGATACTTTCCACTGAAACGTACCTTTTTCATGCATTTAGTAGAAGGCATACAAATCTGACTAAAATTTATAGTGAGTTTCTGTTGAAACTCGCTAATCCATGAAAACTTCTCACATCAAAAGAGCATGTAGGTGTCAGCCAATCCAAAATAGGCTTTACCTTCTTGTAATCCATCCTTAATTAACCTTCCTTGGAAACCACAAAACCCAAGTGTACCAGTTCATTTTGTAAAAACATACTCTTCTTCAGGTTTATCAGTAGATTCTCCCCTTTTAATCATTGTAAACTTTCCTCACATGCTTTAAATTTTCTTCTTTGCTTCTACTGAAAATCAATATGTCATCTAGGCACACAACAACAAATTTTCCCAAAAATGGTTTCAAAACTTCATTCATCAGTCTCATGAATGTACTAGGTGCACTAGTTATCCCAAATGGCATATCTAACCATTTAAACAATCCATCCTTCATCTTGAACATTGTCTTCCATTCATCACCTTCCCTTACCTGGATTTGATGTTAACCATTCTTCAAATCAATCTTTGTGAAGTACTCTACACCACTCAAGCAATCCATAAGATCATACATCCTTGGAAAAGGAAACATGTATTTGATGGTAATATTATTAATAGCCCATGAATATGTACACATCCGCCACTCACAAGTCTTCTTCGGTGTGAAAACTATTGGTACTGCACAAGGAACCAAACTCTCATGAATCAATCCTCTATAAAGTAACTCATGTACTTGTATGTTCACCTCTTCACTCTCTACTAGAATCATCCAATAACATGCTCAGAGATGGTGAAAAATAACTTTGATGATGATTCTTGTTTATTAGTTCAAGTGGATCAAGAATCAGTTGAAGGTACAGGGGATTATTTTTACCTCTTTTGTAGTTCTTCTGGAGTAGTTGTCAGTGAGCGGAAGACCAATTTTTTTGCTTGTCGGTATTGGGGATCCTCCAACTAGATTCCTCCTTTATCGAATCATATTAAGCACATGGTAATTATATGCTACTTCGGGATCTTATTTGGAACGGGGTTTCCAGTGGTGGCGATGTGAGATTGGTTCCTATGAAAGCTTCAAACAAAGCTATTGATCTAATTATTTAAATATCTTCTTTTTGTAGATAATCCAATAATTGTTTCACAAATTTTGTGGACTTTCCACATTGACTATGTTTCCTATTGGCTACCTAGCAAGGCCCAATTAAAGAAAATAGAAAAAATTCTCAAGGCTTTCATGTGGTCCAAATATGATGGTGAAATAGGGATCCCTAGGGTCCCTTAGGATATGCATATTATCCCCAAGAAGGAGGACATCCTAGGCCTTATTGAAAATACATTCCAAGGGAGTCTTCTAGCAACTAAGTGGGTGGTACATTCAGTGTCTTGAGGGATCCGCTCCTTGGCATATTTTATTGCTCCATAGGGTGAAATCAACTCAACATATCCTTAAGGTTCTAGTTCCTTTAATTTATGTGATATACTTTCTTGCCTGCACCATTTCAGAATTTATGGGCAAGAGCATGTGGGAAGATTTTTGCCCCAACAATCTAGTATAATTTTTCAGGTAGCCGTGGAGGATGATATTTGTCTTGGAACCCATTTGTAATTAGATTCATTACGGTTAATGAATTGTTTAGTATCTGCAATTCTTGGTTTGCAGGTTAATTAGGAAGGGTGTTTTCCTCTGGAGAGACCTTTGGGATTTTGAGTCAAGAGCCTGGAAGGATTAGAGCTTGTTGGCTTGTTAAAAGACCCTTTTTTCGTCTGATAAGTAGGTCATCAATGGAATTATGAGAATAGTCCCTTTTGAGGAGTTATATAAGATGAATATTAATATAAAAGGCCTTGAGTGAAGGGTTGGGGATGGAAGTTTGGGAAACAACTTAAGCTTTACGACTCTCAAAAGAGCTCATGAAAGATGGCCAAACCTATCAAATCACCTTTATTGCCATTCCCCTTCCTCGCCCCCCAACATATCACTAGGTTAGTTTTCACTAGTGTCTCTCCCTCACTCTTTATCCTTCTACTCAAGCACCTCTTTACATACTACCCCAGTACCAGCTTTCTCCCAATGTTCACAACACTTAGTCATTTCCTCTTGCACTCTATCTCTCAAAATTCCATACACCCTTAGTCCTTTAATGCTCTTAACAACTACACCAACAGAAAACACAATTCAGCCACTAGAACCACCATAGCACCCTTGTATGGAGCTTGACTTTTATCTTTAGCAGACCCAGCATAGGAGCACCTTCACATGGATGCCTTCTCAACTTCGGTTACAACTTAATAATGTCATTATTACTTTTTAAGCATTGCAAAACGATAACCCTGTCCACAACAAATATCTCATATCCTCGGCATTGCCTCACCTTCAGTACCCTCTCCAGGTCACCACTCCACTGCATCTTCAAGCACTTTACACTGTAGGTTACAACATAACTCTTGTTCAGATATACTCTTGCACATCAATCCAGTGGACACATCATTTATTTATCCAATAGTGCAACACAGATACCTTTTTTGCTTGTTTTGCACACATGACATCATTTTAAAAATGCATGAAGGTGTTGCTTACATCAAAGTACTAAACACACATAACTTATGGGGTATTATGTACTTCTTATGGTCCCGTTAGCATAGCCAACAAGCTTCTATTTTATATATGCTCAATAGAAACAAACTATTTGTTCCATACCTTTTCACAAACCCATGGTTTTTCTAATGTCCTTCAACAATTTACACTCCTTACATCTTGCTACATCCATTGTCTACAACCACTCACTGCTATATGCATCTAGCACGTGCATCCTTTTGTTCCTATTCCTGTACTAGAACTTACCCTAGCAATAGAACCCTTATTTTGCATTATATACTACATGGCACAGCCTATATAGAACACTATACACATTGTGTTATATAATCATCACTCAGGAGGACCCTATATAATATATCGTCTCTGCTTATTCCAAAACACATATCCAACGCAGAAACTTCCAATTAAGCCATACAATGATTGGGAAAGCTACTACCGGTTATGGGTGAGAGTCAATAGTGGGACAATGTCAAAAGTAGTGACACCAATTATATTTCATCCTCTTATCTCCTTGACCATGTAAATGGCGACTCCATTTTTATGTGTGTTATTGTTGGTTGACCCCCTTTTAGCAACCGTGGTACATCAATTTGCTATTTATAAGTTTTTTTTAGAAAGATCATCCATGAAACTAATAGTAATAGCCCTGAAAAAATAAATTTGAGGGGAAAAAAATATGAGGCATAACATATTTAAAGCTAGGTGTAGCATATTTAAATCTAGGCATAACTAACATATTAGCTTCGAAAGGAATAAATATAGGTTCCTAACCGAAAGGTATTGCGCTCAACTAGGTAGTGAAGTACAGGAGTTATAGTTCAGGAAGATATGACTGAACAACTTAGATCTATGTTCTACTAAGCACAAAATTTTGGTGCCCTCTTCCACGCATTTGCACAACTTGATCAAACAATTTTAAGCACCATATATATTTGGGGATCTCCTCTGCGCACGAGTTCATAATCCTCATGCGCATGCTCTCCACGAGCTCATTTGAAACTGACTCCAGATCTTATCATCGACTTTAATGCGATATGGTAGCACCAATTTTTCAGCAACCGTGCTTGGCTTGGCATTTTTTTTGCATCAATGGTGACCCTTTGACGTCTCCACTTTGAGTGCATCTCCTCCAATTGTGGTAGTGTTCTTCCTTCATCTATTTCAATGCAGATCTGCAACTCATATCTGTATATCACATGCCTCCTCTAACCCTGCCTCTCTTCTCTATGCCAGCGACAGTGAATCCTCATCTCTTTACCGACGAGCGGTATCAGGCTTGAAGGCAATAGTGAAACCCTCTTCACTCACGTAGACCAGATCTAACCAGATCCACAACATTCTATCTCTGCACACTTACAGCATTCAACGAGAACAAGCTTGCTCTGATACCAGTTGTTAGGTTTAACCAACATTAATAAATAAATAACCAGCACAACCTTGATCTGATACAAGTTGTTAGGTTTAAAAAGAATTAATAAATAAATAACAAGATAGAAATAAACACAAGCAGCAAGCATTCACTTGAGCTCAACAGTCTTGAGGCCACATTACAATGGAACCTCCTCAAGTCTTATAAAGACTTCTTTACATGCAATACCTTGGACCAATACCATAAGCTACAATAAACCATGTGTTATATCTAAACCACCTTTGACTCATTCCCGAGTCAAGATTAACCCTAACATAAAACTTATATAATTTATTCCTTAAACCTTGTTCTTGTATGGTGGAGACGGCTCCACAAGACACAAAGCTTGGGCCTATCCCTTGAGAGGACAATTCCGAACCATTTCTTGTCTCCTTCTATTAAAGGACAAGTCCAGACTCTTAATAACGGATAAAAGTGGAGACCCTAACAACTCCTTTGGTCTTGAGAAAGGGTTTTTTAACCTCACAAATGTCAAAATATGATAGTGGAACGTCATAATTCTGACATAGTGAAGGTATCATCACAATTGTGATAATTGTCTAGGATAAAATGAGGAACAAAAATTAATATTGTTTTCATTTTTATTTCAAATTATTTAAATTTATCTAACATCATAAACAATGTCAAAATTACAATAATGGAACATTGTATTTCTAACGTAGTGAAGATATGTTTGCAATTGCAATGATGGTTGAGAAGAAAAAGAGAAAAATAAGTCAACTAGTTGGCTGTCAACCAAATATATTGATTGGTTTTTCAAAGAAACCATGTCAACTGGATATCCTTTGACCATCAACATGAGAAGTTTCAAACCAATAGTTTCCTTTATTGCAAATTACAACACTCCGTCGATCAGCAATCTGCCAACTATCAGTTAACTTTATATTTTGAAGGATGTGTTTATTGAATGTGTTTGGAAACCAAGATATTATTTTGAGAACCGACTTGTTGTTTTGTTGTCTAATAACGCTTTATATATGTCAAACATGTTGATATATTGGAACAATTGATATAGCAGTTTGCCATCCAACACCATGAACCTGTTGATCAAAGCAGTTGTGTCAACGTCGGTTGATGGTCTATTTGAAGATTATTACGTTGTTCAATTTGAAGTAAAATTTCACTCGTGTACACACCAATATTGACCACTGTCAACTGGCCTACAACTAATAAATTAAATTGACTTGAAGACTATTGGGTGCAAGTATAATGGTAAAATCATGAAGAATGTTTTTACTTTTGAAGTGATTTCGAGTCGTTGGTACCTTATATTTTAGTGCTTTTTGTAATATATTTGACATGACTTGGGCTGGCATCAGTATTAAATGTATTTTAAATTAAAAATGTTAAAACCATTGGTGTTATTCAAGGGATATGGTCAAGTTTATATGTTAAATCAATTTACTCAAATCAGCCGATGTGGTCGGTATTATATTTTTGGTTAACTTCGGTCTATGTGGTCGGTATTATATTTTTGGTCAACTTGTAAATTTGTAAATTTGGTCGATAGGTAAATGTTTAAAGTGTCTCCATTGCAATAAGGTCGATATATAATTATGGTCGATGAGTGTTGTTAGGGATTTTACCTTATAGTCGAGGATGGAGACTATCAACATACAAGGTGTGTAAGATGGACATAGAGTTCTGCACATACATATACTTAAGCAAATAAGTTAGAGGTCAGAAAGACATGCACCTTATTCTGAAGTTTGATCCTAGCTTTCTTCTCATTTGCTCCTCAATGTAATAGCCTTCAAAACAGCCCTAGACCATCCTCAAACCAATTTGATTACATAAAAACAAATTGACATTTATAATAGCATGAAACATCAATTAATAATCAAATTTACAACACATAAAAAAGATTATGTTGGGAAAGGAAGAATGTCCACTTTTATTAATCAGTGAACGAAGCAAGTACAAATTATACCTGACTTCTGTATGAGGCACCTTCGTAACCACGACCTGGGCTCCTGCTCCTCTCTCTTGACTTAGAATTTGTTCAGCATAACAATAGCTCTTCAATTGGTGGTCCCTTTTTCATGCCTCTCCTTTGTATTTATGGAAATGCAGGGAGGATTGGTTCGAAAGGTAGTTGAATTGGGAAGTGGGGAAGTTGGAATACCTGACTCAACTAATCCCAATTCGTGTTTTTAGTATATTTTTCAAACTTTCCTTAAGACACCTGCGACTATGACAACTAGCAACAGGCGAGTGACTCGCAACATGTGGACTCGGCAACTCACGGGTGCAGATTTTAATTGATACCCGCAGGTTGTCAGTATAGAGACCCGCAAGTGACTCGTGAGGTGTTGAGCAGGGTATTTTTTAAGGATTCTAATATTATACTTAAGTATAGTATTGTAGGCGATTATTTTGTATTGAAAAAAAATATGTATATAGATAGGTAGGCAAATATTAAATATGAAACATACAATTTACTACTTAAATATGTAATTTTTTTGCGAATGTTATGATAAAAAAATATATTTTATGTAAATATAGGTGATATTAGAGACTAAAAATGACCAAATAGCGAATTTATTTTTTGAAAAAAAGCCCGAAAAATAGCCAATTGGTGAAATTTCGCCCTTAAAAAATACCCTGGTGTCAAGTATAGGAGCCGTGGCTTTATGGTGAAGGTGTAAGAAAAAATAAGGTTTTAAGCTGAAGGAGTAAGGGTTCAGCTCCAAATCACCCAAGGTCAAGTCAGTTTTTCCATCCATAGTGTCCTTTTGTGTGATCGACAAGGTGATGTGATCACGGACGGAGAAGTGCTAATTTGACCGATAACAGATGCCCCCTAATGTGTGAGGTCAGAGGGAAACGATGGCCAAAATACATTACAATCCAAAGTCAGAGGAGGAACAAGGAAACCATGGGACGAAGTCACAAAAGTACCTGAAAACAAAAGACCAAGTCAGCTAGCAATTACAATCTTGACATCAGGAGATGTTCATGATGATAGAACATAATCTCCAATACATAAATGAAAGATGTATATAGCATGGCCACTGAAATACAAGCATGGATCCATGTCAAAATAGGAGATCATAGCCATAACAACAAGCTGGATCTATGTCTCATCAAGAGCCAAAAATGAGTGTGGCTCAGTTTTCCGCAACTTGGGCAATAACAAAATGTAGTAATGCTATCATAGGCCCAAGGTATTCATCCAAAACACCTCAAAGTACGAATCCTAACCATGTGAATAAATGAGTTGAAATTCGAACATGGGGGATACCGTTTGATTACCGGTCATTGATGTATACCGTTAACAAACGCGAGGGTGCCCACCGATAGTGAAAATGGGACCCAAGGTACCTAGTACATTCTAACAAGTGTGAATAAGGGGTCTTGAAGTCGAACAATTGAAGAATCCATCGAATAGGGGACATTGATGTATTCCCACTATTCAATAGCGATGGAAATTGCCACTGATGACTGCAATACCCAAGGTACTATCCGCAACTCTAAACTTCATTCCCAGATCAAAATGAGTTGAATTTGATGGGAAGAAATCCATTGGAAGAAAGGCCTTAATGCATCCTCCATCATCCAACACAAGGAACACTCAAAAGATTGAGTTGATCTGGAATAGGGTTGAATATAAGATGAAACAAACTGATGCCAGGGGATGGTTGACACATGAGGTCAAGGTAATTGCATAATGGCCGACACGGGTAGTATCCTTGAACAATGAGCACGACACAAGAGTGAATTAGGCATCTTTGACACAACGAGAACATGACATGAATCTGCAATGTAGGAGACATTAACAAATTCTCCATATGATCGGAAGAGTAACCGATCGGAGGAGTAAACACTTTGAGATTAGATTCATCCTAAAGTAAAAACTACAACCCAAATGTTTGAAAGACTTAAAAGGTGCTTTGGTCAAGGATATGATTGACTTGCTTCCTTTGAACTAAAAACATACTGGACACCCTTCCCTTTTTTCTTTTTATTAAAGGATATCCTTCTTATTGGTTTTAATGAGTCCAAGAAAGCAAACTCAATAGTCCTTCATTTTTTAATCAAGCTCGAAGAAAGAGGGAGAAGGCTGCTTGATAGAAGTCCGACCATGTATAATTTAACGATTCCATGGGAGGAAAACTCAAGACCTTCTTCATTTTTTAAAGAGTTTGAAGAAGAGATAGACAAATACTCTATAACAATGATCCATGGATTTTAATATCAAGCCTGGATTGGTTCATGCTCGCCGATGTTTTCTTTTTGAGGAGTCTGAAAAAATTAAACAATAACTCCATACACCTACTCATGGATTTTGGTATCGAGCCCGAGTTGGTATGTGCTCGCTGGTGTTTTCTTGTTTTAATGGGTCTAAAAAACCTAAACAATAACTCCATATACTCACTTGTATATTTCACATCGAGCCTGAGTTAGTGTATGCTCGCTTGGTGTTTTCATATTTCGAGAGTCTGAAAACCCTAAAGGAGACTCCAGAAGGTCTTTTTTCGTACAGTTAGTCTCCTCACTCAAAAACATGTAAAACAATGAGAGAAGAACTCTTCTAGCCACGTATGACTAGAGTATACATTTTTCGTAATTAATCCACGAAGGTCCGGAAAAGGGGTAAACTTATACCTAAGTGGATGAACCTTCAATTCCTTTAACGAGTTTGAAGTGAACAAGTATGCTCGAAAATCTCATTTTTTGTTTTTGAAAAGTCTAACAAGGGCTTAAAAAATACTTTATAGGCGTCAGGGACACTAAGTTCTGTGACCTTGTCAAATGACGAAATACTACCAATATCACAAGGACAACCAGATTAGTGACAAATGATATATAACATGATCTAGTAAAATTTCAAAATGACATGAAATGATAGGAAGCATTATACCTAATTGTCATGTCATAAAGAAAGACAAACCTTGTGTAGACCATGGTTTCAAAAAATAGTGAGGATCATAGCATGTTCTTTACCTAATCACCAAGACTTGGAAAGTACATTAGTTGATTAAATAAAAATTTTAAAACAGAAATGAAACTATAGAGAACTTTTAAAAAGTGGGTAAAAATCAAAATTGATTTTTATAAATAGTTCCAAAACTAAAAACATAACTCACAAATCATTTGTTGAACCAAAAAGGTGAAAACATCCTCTTGCTTCAACCGCTCATTGCGATCACACTGGGCCACCGATTCGGTTTTCGTCTCTTGCAAGTAAGTATGCTCTCCCTCTAATTCCATTTCAATGCATAATTTTTTATTTTTCATGGTTAATTTTGTTTTTTATTGTGCTTTAAAATTTAGGGCACTGTACCCATGGGTTTCCCTATGGAAAACTCGCGGACACGAGGAAAGTGCGCGGGTTTTCCAAAAGTCAACTCGCGGGTACATGCTACTGTCTAGTAAGGACAGTCGCGGGTACTGCAGATTGAAAGTGAAAAAACAAAAACTAAAGCCAAAAAAGGTTGGATGAATGCAGGGATGGTACTCACATGGAGGGAGAGGGAACACGAGGACATGGATAGACATGCCGTAGGAGATCCATTAACACTGGGTGCATTAAGAAGGTGTGGTTTACTCAAGTTTTTCCGAACCACCAATATGAGGGCACAAACACAACTGCTGGGAATGCTTGTAAACTACTGGGACATTGATCAAGGGGTATTTGATCTCCAGGGAGAGATCCTTGAACTCACACTTGACGACATATACTTCCTAACAGTTTTTCCCCGAAGATGGGAAATGGTAAACCTGAAAGGTAAATTATGAGGAGTGGGTGCCTTGTCCGTACAGGATTACATCAATGCGTACTGTCTGCACGGCACTGAAAAAAGTGGCAATCAAATTCCTATTTCTTCGATTTCGAGCTTCTCGTTGAAATTCATCCTAATTACTTTGAACGGGATTGGGGGAAGCTCCACACAACACTTAGCATCCAAGAACTACATGCAAATAGGGGTTGAATACCTCTGGGGAATTGTATTTGACTGGTGCTCGGGCCTTCTAATGAGTATGAAACACCAATTGACCGAGTGCAAAAGAGGAAGGAAGAAGAACTTCGGATATGGGAATGGACCTACCGCAACTCAATCCTCGCGAGCCACTGATGACTCGATGGGGATATATATTCTTACGCCAGGGTGGTGGTGAGACGATACTCTCGTATACTGATGAGGATTTATGGGCATGGTGGGGCCATCAGGTGTCGTCCTTAGAGCAATTTCCCTATGCAGGGATGGATTCCTGTGGAGATCCTAAGCTCGCTCTACCTCCAAGGGCATCCTGGGGAGAGATGGGTAAGACATACTTTTTACTGTTTTGAAAAAATATTTCAATTTTTAAGTTTTTTTATGTATATGATTTTTAAAGCTCGATCTGAGATCGCTCTGCTAGGGTTTTTGTACCCTGTCCTCGCCACTTGCATTCTTCGTTCTGCCCCTGCCATGGCAGCCTCCATTGAAGGTCGCTCCAAACCATCCCTCAACCAAATGGCTTCCCGCCACACCCAGAATTTCACACCCCTTCTCTTGTTGGGGTCAGACCTAACGTCATCTGATCAGGGACCGCATTCGGTAAAACCTAGACCTAATAAGGGAAAAGGAGAAGAAGATACAGTTGACCCAGACTCAACCGCTCAAAAGCCGAAAAACCAGAAGCATGAAGAATTAGAAGGGAATACAGAACCAAACAAAAGCAACAACAAATGCAATCCCAAGTCGGCTCAAATCCCCATGTATGAAGTAACATCTAATCTTGTTAGCCAGCATATCCAATATATGCATGACCACGCCATTATCTGTAAATTCATAGGCTTATGGCCAACGGAGAAAATCTCACCTGGTGGATCACCAATACCTAGAAACAAAAGGGAAATGCGATATGAAATTGGGATCCAAAGGCTTCTTTACGCTTATTTTCCAAAATCTTGAAGACAAGCACCGTATATTTCAAGGAGGACCGTACTTCCTGCACTCCGCAAGACTGTACATGCGAGACTGGAAAGAGAATTTCAGCCCTGATAAAGACTTTACTCTCTCCAGTTTGGATGAGACTTTACTCTCTCCCCCAAGAGTACTGGAACCTGGAAACTCTGGTCGGCATTGGAAATACCCTTGGAACCTTTGTCCAAGCCTCTGACGCAACTCTAGCGGCTCGTTACACTTTCTATTCCAGAATTTGTATCTTCATGGACATATCAGCTGCCCTCCTGGAAGAAATTTTCCATTCTTACCAAGATGCGGAGTGGATCCAATTGCCATATTATGAGCACATACCTTTCAGGTGCAGAAAATGTCACGAACATGGTCACCTTTTCCGTGAATGCCTGCTAAATTCCAAACCCCCCCCCTCCTGCCCAAAACAGAAAAGATGACGAGGGTTTCACCAGAGCTACCAACTGCAGAAGAACATGAAAGAAACCCCATGCCCCCAACATCTCTGCCCCCAGCACCTCCACCAACCCGGACTACCACAATAGTTTTTATGTCCTCTCACAGCAGATCCCTGATATCCCGGATTCCTCTGCTCCCATTCCCACTGAGAACGCCTCAACCTTCTTGGATCCTAATGCCAAGGACATTCCTCAACCTATTCTCCACTCCACCTCTGTTGACTGCCTCGCCAACCTAGATGACATGGAAACTAGAGAACTATATCTAGAAGCCATTCAAGAAGCTTGGGCTAAAAATGATTTTCATAGCATCCCCCAAAGCCAATTGGACCTCTTCAAAGAAGCCTACTAGTCTCTTGCTCATCAACAGAACTCCCCCCCTCTATCGGATGATGTTGCCTTTCCTTCCAATCATAATCAATTAGGGGTTAGCAAAATCCTTAAGCGCAAGGAAATTTCCAAAGGCCAAAATGTGCTCATGAAGAAAGGAAGAAATCCCAACAAACAACTTCTTCATGAGCTTGGAGAGCACCTAATTGATTCGGGCATGAGTGCCAAGATCACCACCATCTTCCCGCCTTTAAATTAATGGAGCTGAATTTCATCAGCTGGAATATAAGGGGAATTGGAAGTGATTCCAAACACAGACTACTGAAGAAAAAAATTCTCAAGGAAAAACCCACTCTTATAATGTTACAAGAAACTAAATCCATGGAGCTTAAGCTCCGCTCTTTCATCAAAAACTGCTGGAAAAATGCAGAAACAATCGCCATCGATGCTATTGGTTCTTCTGGAGGTATTGCCATAGCTTGGGATCCCAACATCCTAATATTAGATGGATTTTTCTCCAGCCATCATTCTCTTTCAGGTTGGTTCCACATTCTTGGAACCACACACAAAGGCTTGATAACCAATGTTTATGGTCCACAGGCTATGGACCAAAAAATTCAATTCATCAACGATCTCTCTTAGCTCCATAAGCAGATCCTGAAGTAGCACTAGATCCTTGACGGATATTTCAACATCATCTCATCCCTCAATGAGAAAAGAGGTGGAATTCGCAGATTAGACAGGGATAGCTTGGCATTCCAAACTTTCATGCGAGATCACTCTCTGGCATATCTTGAGACCAACAATGGAATTTATACCTGGAACAACGGGAGAGGGGGTAATAATAAAGTCACTTATCGTCTTGATCGCTTTCTCATTTCCAACTCCTTGCTCATGAATCATCTCAACCTCTCTAGCTCCATCCTCCCTTATGCTGGATCTGATCACTAGCCGATCTGTATGCACCTCAACTGGGACACTCCTGACTCTCGTAGACCCTTCAGATTCGAGCAATTCTGGATCTCCCATCCTGATCTGAAGGAAAAAATCAAGGATTGGTGGCTATCATATCAAGGGAGGGATGCCATCTCTGATGTATTACTCCCAACAAAAACTCAAATTTATCAAGAAGCAACTCGAGCACTGGAATAAAACTGAGTTCGGCAACATTCTGGAGGAGAAACGCAAATTGGAGCACGATTTGGACAAAATCCAATCACACGTCATACACCAGGGATTCACTAAAAACCTTAAACAGTAAGAGCATCACCTTCTAAATCAACTTGATATTAGAAATCAGCAGGAGGAAACTCTCTGGAGGCAAAAATCCAGAATTCACTGGCTCAAGGAAGGGGAAAGAAACACCAAATTATTTCACAACGTCGTGATCCAGTGCAGGCAGAACAACAGAATTACTAGGCTGAAAACCAGTGTCGGAGATACTGTCCTCAATAAAGAAGACATTGAACAAGAGTTCTTCCTCTTCTACAATAATCTTCTGAATGACAATATTTTGGATAAGTCGCAGGCCTCCCAACGCATTCTGCAAAATATCCCCCATCTCATCACCGAGGAGCAAAATAACAATCTCATGAGTCTCATCTCACCAGGGGAAGTCGAATTTGCAGTCATGGATATGAAGCCCGGCAAAGCTCCTGGGCCTGATGGTTTCACTATTGATTTTTTCCAAAACTATTGGGAAATTGTCAAAGATGATGTTTGGAAAGTGGTTGAAGCCTCCTGCGCTTCAGGCTCCATTCTCCCAACTTTAAAATCCACCTTTATTACTCTCATTCCCAATACCAACAAGCCTGTTGATCCTGCCAACTTTCACCCCATTGCCCTTTGCAATTTCATCTACAAAATTGTCACCAAAGTCATAGCCAACCGCCTGAAACCTCTGTTTCCCCTCCTCATTTCTCTTGAGCAATATGGTTATGTCGAGGGCCGACAAATCATGGATGGAATTATTACTGCTCATGAGGTCATTCACACTCTTAAAACTTCCTCCCTACCTGGGATGCTCATCAAGCTGGACCTCTCCAAAGCTTTCGACAAGACCAACTGGAACTTCCTCAAAGACACCCTCTTAGCTTTTGGCTTCTCCCTCCCCTAGGTCGGCTGGATCATCTCACTTGTCTCCACTGCCTTCTTCTCCATTCTAATTAATGGTACTCCCTCTTCAACCTTTTCCCCCTCAATATTTATCAGACAAGGGGACCCTCTCTCCCCCTACCTTTTCATCCTTCTTGCTGAGAGTTTGGGCAGAAGCATCAAAAATGCAGTCAGAAACAACCAGCTGCAAGGCATCAAAATCAATGGTCAAGGAACTACTCATTTGCATCTGCAATTTGTGGATGACACTATGTCGATGGGAAAGTCCACTGTTATGGAAGCCAAGGCCTTTCGAGACATCCTTCACTCCTTTAGTGAAGCCTCTAGTATGACTATCAACAATCTGAAATCTCAAATTTTCTTTTTCAATACTCACCTTCAGATTCAAAACCGCATCATCAGATTATTAGGATTCCCGAAAGGCTCCCTCCCCTCCAAATTCCTCGAAGCCCCCTTGATAGCCTCTGTCATTAAACATTCCTCTTGGAAAGACCTGCTTACCGCCCTTGAGCTCAAACTATCCTCTTGGACCTTCAAAGCCCTCAACTTTCCTAGTTGTCTCATACTTCTCAAGTCTGTCTTACAGGCCATGCCCCTCTACCTCTTCTCAGTCATGGCTGCTCCCAAGTTTATCCTCAAGTCCATTCGCAATCTGCAAAGAAACTTCCTATGGGGAGGATCCACCCAGCACCAGAAATAGGCCTTGGTGGCTTGGAACAAGCTTTGCACTCCTAATATGGATGGAGGGCTAGGTTTACAGGGCCCCTGTACCCTCAACGAAGTACTCTGCACAAAGCTTCTCTAGAGATGTTGCACAGAAACCTCCACTCCCTGGACGCACATCTGGATGCAAAAATATGTTGATAATTTAAATCACCATGATCTCATCAAGCAGGACTTTCTCCTGGAAGGCTCCCTTATATGGAATTCTGCCTAGGCCCAACGCGATCTCATCCGCAAACACAGTTTCTAAGAGATAAGAAAGGGCGATAGAGCACTATTTTGGGAAGATGCTTGGAACCATCTACCCCCCCTCAATCAAATCTCTGGTACGGAGGAGATCCAAAACTACGCTCAGCAGCTCGGATATCATTTGGTGAAGCACTATTGGGATCCGCACACCTTCAACGCCACTTGGAGATCCTGGTATATGCTGGATAATGGAAATGCAATTTTCAACTCAGCCGAAGCAAAAACTTTCTGGATCGCTCTCATTTCCAGGAAAATCCTCGTCTCCAATGTCCCGGACAAACTCAAATGGGGTCATCAGCAAAATGGTTTTTTCACCATTAAGGAAGCTTACTAGCTCACCCACGCTCCCTCCCCTCCCACTGATATCATTTGGAAAATTATTTGGGACTCCTACCTGTGGCCGAAAGTCAAGACCTTTCTCTGGCTAGTTGCAAGGAAACAAATTCTCACCTGGGATCAGCTGATCAAAAAAGGTTTTGTAGGACCTTCGGTTTGTGTCTTTTGTAACTAGCATGAGGAGAACTAGGAACATCTTCTCAACTCTTGCATCTACACCTTCATCATCTGGGACTGGGGGGCTTCCCTTTTTCGTCGTTCCGACCAAAACAAGGAATATATCAGAGATACTATAAGGAACTGGACTGCTGAGCCTTTTGTGAACCCCATTCTAAATCGCACTTGGATGCTCTTCCTAGGCTTCATCCTTTGGAACCTTTGGAAAGAGCGGAATAGAAGAATCTTTCTCAACAGCTCTCTTCCTTAGCTAGGCTTAATCCCTTACATTCACTCCTGTATTCAGGAAACAGTGAGAATGACCACTTGGACAGCTGTCGATCTCATTTTTCAACTAGTGTAAAGCATCATTTTTGCGGACTGGAACCTCACGCTTAACCCTGATCTCCCCCCTTCTTCCACCCCCCTCCCCTCCATCCGTATCCCCTCCACCTGGTTCCCACCACTGCATCCTCCCTTAAAGCTTAATTTCGATGGTGCCTCTAAAGGTAACCCAGGTCCAGTTGGTATTGGTGGAGTCTTTAGGGACACAACCGGGAAGATCATCCATATCTACTCAGAAATCATAGGCTTCAACACCAACAACATAGCAGAGCTCCTAGATCTCCTTACAGGCCTCAAAATCGCTCGGAGGGAAGGATGGTCGGCCATCACCATTGAAGGTGACTCTCAGATCATTATCAACACTGCTCACAGACTACACTGCGGCACTGCCCTCGCCAAGATTTCCAAGCACTAGATATTAGAATGGCTCAATGAACAGCTGCATGACAACATTAATCACTTCTAGGTCTTCAGCACGAGCCATGTCCGTCGCATGGCCAACAAGCTCACTGACCATCTCTCCAATAATGGAGTTGACGCTTCCAAGAACAAAATTGATTCCTCATGGCACATTTTCAAGGAGCAACCCCTCAGACACCAACTCACGGACATTTCCTATCAGGACTTGTTCCCCCTACACCGGGTGCAAACTGTGCCACACGGCACCACCATGGGCCCTCCAGACGCCTTCCATGCCATCACCCAGCTGCCAGTCCATAAATCCCACCCCGTGCCAGCCTACAAATCTAGCCACACGCTTGCCACAAGCTCCAGCCACCTGTCGGTCCATGCACCTCCCCATTTTCCGTCTGCATGATCCTCCCCCGGAGCTGATAATGAGTTGTCCTCCACCTCTCCCGTGTCCCATGCAGAGTGATTATTGCCCCATCGCAGCTTCTGTCCAGAGCTCGACTGCCCATCGTTGGCTTAACTGCTCCAGCGTGTGTAACATCCTATCTGTTGTTCATATCTTGCTCTGGGTAATGGTTATGTTAATGCCCACGATTTTCTATTATACGCTCTATCCTTTCGCTCTCATGAGTTTAACAGGCACTCCAAGTATTCATACAGGGATTCACTCTCGTTTCCCACAGCATCTACTCATCTCGGTAGACGCTAAGCTTAAAGCTCTGCTTAGAAAAGGTTCCAGTGCTGCCAACCAGGTGAGAGTTCGTCACGTTGGCACATGGCTTTGTTCTTGTTACCTCTATTCTAGATTTCTTGGCTCCATTCATTCTGAACCCTCAACTCCTGGTGTTTTCGTTCTCTGGTATTCTGAGTGCCCGGCTTTTGGTGCCTTTGTTCTCTAGCTTTCTGACTTTCTGGGTCCCAGACCTCAGTTTCGCTGGCCTTTATGGGTTTTCTTCCGGCCAAAGCTCCAAACTCTGCAGCTTTTACAATACACTTGCACCATCTTATTGGTGATTATGGATCCTCCTAGGAGAGTCTGCACCCATCAATATTCCCATCAGTTGAATTCTCATCCTCATCGCGGATCCTCCTCCACACCGCTAGTTCATCTGATGAGAGGGGTGGTGGAAAAAGCTCGTAAGTTTCATTCTGAGATTCCTAGGCAAGCTCAAGCAGATATTCACAATGCAGAAGAAGACGCCCGAGTCACTAGAGGCTGTCTGACCGACAATGAAATACGAGAGGAATTTGAAGCCCTCGTACCTGACCGTGGCAACACTAGGGGCAGAAGCTTCTGATAATATAAGGAACTACATATAGCTTATACAAAAAAAAATGTATATGTTTTTTATAATGAGTTAGAGTATTAACAATATGATTTATGCAGATGTGGGACCTATGCGACTTGAGGGGCATCCTCGTGTGTATGTACGTCTAACCAAGCCCGGGGCAAATGACGCCATGCTAGTGAGCATAGAGGGAAAGATGAGTCGATTGACTCATGATATTCCCACTTACAAGATCGAGCGGATGTCGCTCACTATGCAGGAGGATGTTGTGGGTGTGCCCCCAGCATGGATCAGGCTACTTAGGAAAGTAGCTAGGCTCGTCATCTGTTACAGAGAGTTTGTAGCAGAGATGGAAGAGGCCCTTCTTCTCCATAGGGAGAAGTACATATGTATATTTTTTACGCCTTTTGAGCCCATTTTGTATATTGATATGACACTGCGACATACTATTGACCCAAAACTCATTTTTTTGATGCGTATATATACAGTACCGATCTTATATACATGTGTGTGTTTTTATCTTATGTGAATGCTTAATGTGTTTGTGTGTGATGAAGATGCCAATCTAAAATGTAATTTTCATATGAGTCAACTAATGAATTTAAATGTCTCGGAATGTGTTATGTGATAAAATCAAAATATCGTTCCAATAACTTGACCTTCAAAAACTGACGAAGTAAAATAGGACTCTATAGTCACCCATCAACTGAAATACAAATAACTGTGAGTCAAGTCATACCTCCAACTGTGAAATGGTGTGATGAATAGAATCTCGGAGTAACTCAATGACTGCACGGTATTCAACTACATTGTTCATTGTAGGGCCTAAACAAGCACCTGCTGAAGGCACGAGTTGACCAAATGATGAGCAGATAACCAAAGATGCTGAAGCCAACTGATGGGTGTGGTGACTAGCACCATCCTCAAATCCTATGAAGCATTCAGTTGTCATCTGAAAATACAACCCATAAGACACATAAGACATAACAGAAAACCAAAGAGAAGACTAACTATACAAAAACATGTACAACTATGATACAAGAAAAAGCATAAAGGCCTAGGCATAATACTTTTTTAGGTAGAGCCCATTCCTGGGCTCAGGAAACTTACATCCTTCATAGTCGGTTAGCTCGTAGGACCCTTTCTTCATAACTTTCAAGACAATATACGGTCGAAGCCACATAGATTTGAAATTGCTTGCCCCCAAGGGTTCTTTGTCCTGGTCGTAAAGCAGAACAAGGTCTCCTTCGGAGAACACCCTTGGTTTAACAGACTTATCGTATTAACGCTTGATTCTACTCTTATGAGCCTTGTTTGTTGTAAGCGCGTCACGGCGTTGTTCATCTAGATGTTCTAAGTGCAACAAACGTTCCTCTAGAACTGAAGTATCGGGGAGTAGTTGGATAGCCAACTTTAATGAAGGAATTTCGCATTCAACTAGAATAACCGCTTCTACCCCATGAACAAGTTGAAAGGGAGAGAACTCGGTAGCAATCTTAACATTAGACCGGTATGCCCAAAGAGCTAGATACAACATGATGTGCTAGTTGGATCGATTGGAATTGATGGTCCTTTGAAGAATGGTTTTCAAAGTTTTGTTGACCACTTCGACCTGACCATTCACCTATAGATAGAATGAGGACGAATGTTCCTATCGAAAACCTAGGATAGTATACAAGTCAGTCATCATGTTGTTCTGAAAGTGTCGACCATGGTCCGTAACGATTTCTTTGGGGATACCAAATCTAGCAATGATCTGGTTGAATACAAAGTAAGCAGTCGTTTCTCCGTCTTCTCTCACGGTAGGCATTGCCTCGGCCTTCTTTGTGAAGTAGTCGATGACAACAATGATGTAGTGGTGTCCTCCTGCCGAAGCTAGATTACACGTCATGAAATCAATCCCCCACTTAGTGAAAGGGCCTGCTGTGATCATAGGATGGAGAGGAGCCGGGTTTGCATGCATATTTTTGGTGAAAAATTGACAGGGCTGACAATGTTTCATAGCTTCCACACAATCTTTAAATATTGTGGGCCAAAAATAACGGGCACGCAGTATTTTCTAGGCTATTTCCAACCCAGAAATATGACCCCCACAGGATCCAATGTGAGCATCATCCAATATTGTTTATGCTTCCTCTAAGGTTAAGCAACGATGCAAAATGGAATCTATCCCACGCCTGTACAAAGTGTCTGAAATGATGAGATATTTCTTTGCATGATTTTTCAATTTCCATCGTTCATCCCTAGAGAAAGTAGGAGGACATCTCAAAGTCTGGAGATATATTAAAATATCTCTGTACCATGGATCAGAAGTTGCAATAAGAAAGATGTGTTCATCTGGGAATGATGACTCTTCCTCATTGTTTACTACATCGCTAGTAAATTCAAAAATTAGCTCGAAGAATACCAGGGTTTTCTTTGACTTAGCGGATTGGAAAACTAGGTCAAACTCTTGCAAGATGACAATCCATTTATTGAAATTGATGTCGATGATATGTCAGGTTAAGACATACTGAAAGGGATTGACTTATGCAATCACCGTGGTGTTTCGGAGTAGGATGTAGTGATGCAGTCTCTGAACCGCATGGATGGCAGCTAATGCCAACTTCTCAATGTAAGAATACTTAATCTCAGGAGCTATTATTGCACGCGAAAGATAGTAAATGACATGTTCTTGAAACTTGTCATCCTCCTGAAAAAGTACTATGCCAATCGTAGATATAGATGCTGCCAGGTATAAAAGGAAATCCTTGGTGTAATCTGGCGGGATCAGCAAGGGAAATGATAGAAATTCCTTTTTCAAAGCCTCAAATGAAGTTTGAGCAGCCTAGTCCCAAAGAAAATAGGTATCTTGCTTGAGCAGTCTCATGAAACCTTTTGCGATTTTGGCATAGTTTATTATAAAACTTCATAGAAAGTTGGACATACCCTGCAGACTTTGAATTTGTCGTAGGGTTCGAGGAGGAGGCATATTTACAATAGCCTCAACTTTTAATGGATCGACCATGATAACACGACTCAAAATAATGAATCCCAGTAGGCGTCCGAACTTGACACAGAATACACACTTATTAGGATTAAAACGAATCTTATAATATCCGCATCTCTCAAACACTAGTCGCAGGTGATCGGGATGATCTCATCTCTTGCGAGATCGCTCTAGGAGATCATCCAGATATGGATCAACTACGTGCTTGATATCGTGTAAATCAAAATTCATGGCACGCTGGAAAGTGGCTCCAGCGTTCTTCATCCCGAAAGGAATCTTTCGATAAGAAAAGGTACCCAAAGGACAAATAAAAGTTGTTTTATGTTGGTCTTCAGGTTTTATTTGAATCTGATTATATCCTGAAAAACCATCCATGAAAGAAAACATTTCATGGCTCTCACATGCATTGATAATCTGATCAATGAATGGTGTGGGGTAGTTTTCCTTAGGACAGGATTTATTTAGGTCTCTGAGGTCCGTACAAACTCATATGGTTCCTTGCTTCTTATCAATCGGAACTGGGTTGGAGACCCATTCCGTCATATCAATTGGATAGATGAAACCGGATTTTAATAGTTTTTCAACTTCAACCTTAATGGTTGTTTCTTTTTGCGGGTTTATCGGACGGATTTTTTGTCTCACTAGCTTAGCATTGGGGTAAGTCGTGATGACATGATCCACGATGGTGGGGTCGATTTCTGGAATCTCCTCGTAATACCAGGGGAATACATCACGGAATTCCTTAAATATATTGGTATACAGAGTGATCTCATCAAGAGAACAATATGCTCCAATAAAGAGGTTTTCCACAACACCAGGTTTAATGGAGATATCGATCAGTATGGTTCTCTATATATTTTCCATGTTACCTTCATCCTAGATCGCTTGCGTGGAAGGATTGATGGACGAATCGATATCACCACCAAGTCTCATTGAAAACTCACCATTCTCTATCTTGTCTAGATCGGGAAGAAAGTAGGACCTATGATGCATGTGTTCCCATGGATTATCCAGTCCTACCATGGCTTCCAAAATAGCCTCGTCGGAAGGAAAAAATAGTATCCAGACAATCAAAAGAGTGAGTGCAGTTGACTGACCATGTAGGTGCATAGTCTATATCTGACTCTGCAGAGACAAATGGAGTCGATATATAATCTTTTGCAGCATCTTGTGTTGCTTGGTAAGCTATCTCTGCAATAGATAAGGGCACAGTAGGTTCTTCCTGAGTGGGAAGAATCCAAGGGTCAGTTGTTCTACTGACAGTGAAGATTTCCCTAGACAAAATGTCAGAAGTACTTGCAGAACCAATGTATTTCATGGGAGCAGGTAGGTCAAAAGTTCCCATCAATGATGAATACATGCCTACTCCCAAACTCTCACTGGGTGGGTGAGACTGATCAATCAAAGGGATGGTCGAATCCGATGAAGTATTGTTGTTTTTTCAAGTAAATGAAATTTAATCAATTGTCATGATCTTGCCTTCATGCGGGAACATAAGTACTCGAACAACGGATAATGGGACAACTTGCATCGCATACATCTAGCTCCTTCCTAACAACAAATTGTAGTCAAGAGGAGCATCCAACACTTCAACCTCCACACATACTAACTTACCAGCAAGTTCAACTTCAAATGCGGGCAAGACTCCGTGTGGACAGAATGATCTCCCTTCAAAAGTCATAAGTATAGTGTTGTAAGGGGCTAACTCAGGCGATCCAAGGGCCTTCCAGCAGGATATTGACATTACACACATAGACGTGCCCTCATCTACAACTGTTTGTCCAATTGTTTTGGGACCATGGACTACTTCAATCTGGAGGGCTACGTGATACAGTAACATGGGTTTGATATTATACATATCAAACTAAGAAAGCATACTAGATGAGTCCATGCTCCCTATCGTCGTTAGAAGTGCATTCCGTTGTAATGGATAGCTCTACATGACTTCTAGTGTGGACATAGCACAGGGTGTTTGGGACAAATCCTCTATGACGTTGTAGTTAGGAGCAGCCCATGAATTGGGGTTGTGCATAGCCCATTTGAAGACACCGTACGGGATCTTCGACAAAGGATCTACAAGTCTCTCAATGTGAAGGAACGTAGATGTTTCAAGAACATCCTTATCTTTCTACTGCGAGCCCAGGGAATAATTCTTGGATCGAATTTGCAAAAGCATATCCGAGTTAAACATGTTTAAAAATGAATTATCAGTTGACGAGACACGAGTTGTGCCCCCAACACTAGAGTTTCCAAAAGTTGAACCTTGTCTGTGAAGGAATGGGTCCTTCAGAACAGTTGGTTTCTTCTCACGCAGGAGCTTCTGGGCTTCTTCCATAAGAGGGCACTGGTGGGTAAGGTGGTCATCCTTACATAACTTGCAAGGAAACTTGACTTTATTTTTATCCTTCTTTCCCTCCTCAGCATTTTCAGTGCTTTTGGGCTTTACATGGTTCCCCTCCCCTTTCTTGCCCTTTTTTTTGTTGTTGGGTTGCCGAGGACCCTTTTGATTAGTCTGCACTTGTTGTACAGATTTAGTTGTAGAAGGGGAGGCTACAACAGTAGTTGCATCTACAACAGACTGCTTTACAGATAAAGCATGAACTTGCTTGGTCAAAGCTTCGAGTGTTTTTGAGTCTACTAAACCAACGATGCCATTGGCATGCGGTCCAGGATTAGGTTTACCCAGATCAATATTGGATCTTGATGCGTCCGATATAATCTCGTACATGATCCCAGATTGAGAATATACCAAATCAATTTGTTGGGTCCTAAGGATGGCTTCCTCCTTAGAAGACACCGCAAAGTTGCTACATCCTTAGAGATATAAGGAAGGAGTGATTTCGAGTACCACTCTAATAGAAACTCTGGGGGAATTTCAGCTTTGATGAGCCTCTTTTTCCTTCGCCACTCCTGAATGTGATCAGATAAGTGAGTGGCCTTATTCTTCCTGAAAGTTGAAAGAAGGTATGTGCCTACATCATATCGGACAGGAAGTTGAAAGTAGTTCAAAAAGATTGTAGTCAAATCCCAAAAGTTGTCATAAGTTGCGGCAGGTAGTTCTATGTACCACTTAGTCGTGACACTAGTCAAGGTCCTTTGAAAAAGACTCAACCTAATGGAATCTTTGTTTAAGGAGTTTTAAGAACACCAGAGATGAAAGGTAGTGACATGATCACCGGGATCTTCTCTAGTCTTGCCTTCAAACTTTGGGATGTCGGAAGGCAACTTGGTTGGAACTGGTGGCCATGTTGGGTTGTGGCGCACTGGATCATTAGTCAGTTTTGAAAGATCTGGCAAGTTAAGAGTTTCCAGAAAGGGAAAACGAGGTCGAAACTATGGAATTTGATTAACGGGATCCTGGTAGGGGGAACCTCCTGAAACCCGGTTCCTATAATGTTGGTTGGGGATGCCCCCAGCCATCGGTTGCGAAGTCTAAGCATTATTAAAACTACTCCAACCAAATTCTAGAGGGTTGCTTCCTTGGGTGTTTTTCCATTGAGGTTGGGTGTTAGACCCTCTGTAGTGTGGGTTAAAAAAGTTACCACCCCATCCACAAAACAACGAAAAGGGGGTACTCCCTACAGGTATATTGGATGTTTATGCATTCGATGAATGCACGCTAAAACTTGTGAAGGTGTTAAACCCAGGTATAGATGTAACAGACGAAACGAGCATCGATCCCACAAAGGGTGTGGAAGGAGCTATGTGTCCTCCAAACCAAGGAAAACCATGACTGAAAGGAGCAGACTTCGGATTACCCTAAGACTATTGTGTTAACACCCAAAAAGTGCTCACTACCTCATCTACCCCATTACATGACTCATTTATCCATATTTCCTACCATATTTGCCTCCAAAACCTTAAAAACCCATTAAAAAGCCTCCAAAAGGCCAAAAAAACCTCCAAAATGCCAAAAAACCCCTTTTTCCCCCAAAATTCCTCCAAAATAGCAAAAACCCTCTAAAAAGGGAATAAAAAATACAAAAAAGGGGAAAAATGAAGCAAAAACCCTATACAGCTGACCTAAACCATATGGTGCCCAAAAACCTGTGAAGGGGTTAAACCCAGGTATAGATGTAATAGACAAAACGAGCATCGAGCCCACAAAGGGTGTGGAAGGAGCTATGTGTCCTCCAAACCAAGGAAAACCATGACTAAAAGGAGCAGACTGCGGATTACCCTAAGACTATTGTAAAAAGGGAGACGATGTAAATGGTACTGAACGTATCCCTGACAAAGGGATATTAGACGATCCAATGGTGGAACCAAAAGGAATAGCTAATGTCAAAGCTGAAGAGCTTGGAATACCTAAGGAACCAGTATTGAAACCGAACGAAGGGCTCGAAGCAGAAGCAGCCTGCAAAGGGATAGGTATTGTTGTGTGTGGGAATTAAGGAGAGAAACCTCTCTATACAATAGATGAAGTAGGAGTATTGGGAAATCCTGACTCGTCTCCTGAACTAGCCATGAAAAAACCAGGTGTAAACTGATATGAACTAAACTCTAGTTGACCTAGAGAAACTACACTTTCAAGTAAAGGATCGGTAGGTCCTGTCAAAGGAGGGTTGAAGGGTGTGTTAAAATATTGATGGTTTATGTCTTCAACCTCAACAGTATCATAAACCTATTGATAATCAGTTATGAGGCATGGTTCTCTGGGTGGTTCCCTTATGCCCGTAAGTTCATGTGAACCACGGGAATCAGTCCTCCGGCATCGAGGTGGCGGTGGAGGTTCCACTGTGTGTGGGGGAAGGTTTTTCAACCTTCGTGACCTACGAAGAGGTTGGTCCTCCACAATTATAAAAAATAAAATAAGTGTAGAAACCTAGTGGCCACTAACGACTAAGGAGTAAAGAGAATACCACTAAAAATGTCCTATAGTAATCAAGACCAGGAAAACAAAGATAATACTCTCAATAGTCAGTCTGGGATGATGACGGCCCATAACAAACTAGTAGAATATCGAAGGTCAGTTGCACAACGTCCAATACAGGTCCTCTGGGTGAAAGCGTTTGAATCACCAAACTGCCCTCCCAGGATTACTGTAGAGGGTTACCTTTCATGTCTGACCTAGGTGCAGTGGAAATAGCCTTCCACTATACCTGTGTAGAGACCTAAGGTCAAGATTCTAAGGATACCACAAGTATGAAAATATCTGGGGGAACAGTTGCAGGTCCAGCCAAAACACATGGGAAGGGTATTTAAGCCCAAAATCCAAAAATGCACAAGGTACTAATGGGTCGCCGTATGCAAATTAGCCCTGGTGTATGCTCGAAAAGAAAGTGGGGGGGTATCCCCAACAATTCCAGTCTCACACAACCTCGTGCTTAACTTCGGTTTAAGTGGAGATTCCCATAATACTTTGATAAGAGTGGATTTTCCTAGATAACAATTTGCACTACGATTTGAGAGTTTAAACGATTCTCATAAGTTTAAGTGTGATCTATTCTGAAATCCTAGCCTAATCTAGTTGATGTCGTGTAACCCTTAAAAAGAAATATTACTAATAAATTTTAAATTAAGTTTTTTTATGGTTCGTTACTTACTCAAGGTGTAGTGTAGTGTGTGGCATGGTTACGACTATAAGCAAAGTGCATATCACAAATGAAACTTCAATTTTTTTTTCTTTTTTGCTTGTTCTTTCAAAACATAAAATCTAAGCATAAAAAATTTCTTCTTCTTCTTCTTCTTCTTTTCAAAGTTAATAGCAATGCAACTACCCTACTTCGAAAAATAAAATGACATTTATCTTGTAAAAGAAGTTCTTTCATTTTTCCGATTTGATCTTTTTCTCTATGTGTGAAAGAAATGCAAATGAAAATAGTGAACTAAAAAGACTTATCAATCTGTGTAAGTAACGAAAGATGGCCCAAGGCTTAAACAAACAGACCTAAAGAAAGATCGACGAAGACTTAACCCAAGAAAGTTGCTTCAGAGAAGTAACTAAAAAATTTGGAACAAGATGCTAAAAAATAAAAACTAATGTGTAAGATGGAAAACAGAAGGATCTTTATGCAAAAACCAGACTGTTCCTGAACATCAGAAAACAAAAGAAAGAAGCACCCACCAAACAGAAGATGGGATAGCAAGCTAGGGAAACTTTACAAACACAATGACTCGAAGAGAAACTATCAAAGAGGTTCCAAAACAGATTTATAGCATCCTGAACAATGTCCATGAGGTATCCAAACTGACAAGTACTTTCAAAACCAAAAAGAAACCCTACTAAATTCAAACCCTAATTGAAAAGTTAAAACTCAGGAAATACTTGCAACTGTTATGTGGAACCACTCGCGGTGAACCTGCGTGTATGTATAAGAGCAACACCCAGCTAGGGCACAAAGTGCGCGACTGTATGTACTGGCAAGTCGCGGGTGGGCTTCAAAAAGTCTTAAAAAGAAAGATTGGAAACCAAAAGAAAATGAAATCAAACTAAGAACATCAGATGGCTTCTAAAAAGGCTGTGAACAGACCCAGAAGTGACACAGGGGTGTCAAGCAAATGCCAAAAAACAAAGCAAAATCTCAAATCAGACCTAAAAACCCAAGATCAAACCCTAAATCAAGGTTCATACCTTTTAAGGAAAACTCGCAACTATATAAGAAAACAGCTCGCGGGTGCAACTGAATGTGCGTGGGTAGAAAATCCTGCAACGCGCGGGTACAACAAAAAGTGCGCACCTGTATGTACAAGAAACACGCGGGTAGGTACTGATAAAAGAAGAAAAGAAAATTTGCAAACCAGACAAGAATGAGTCAACACAAAGGGATCTAAAAAGAAACCCTAAAGACCTCGAAAGAAACTGGAAAAGTTATGAAACAAACCAAAGATCCCCAAAGCAGAAAAACAAGAAGGTGTCCCCAGCAGAGTCGCCAGTTCTGTTGTTAGGGATTTTACCTTATAGTCGGGGATGGAGACTATCAACATATAAGGGGTGTAAGATGGACATACAGAGTTCTGCACATACATATACTTAATCAAATAGGTTAGAGGTCAGAAAGACATGCACCTTATTCCAAAGTTTGATCCTAGCTTTCTCCTCCTTGCTCCTCAATGTATCAGCCTACAAAATAGCCCTAGACCTTCCTCAAACCAATTTGATTACATAAAAACAAATTGACATTTATAATAGCATGAAACATCAATTAATAATCAAATTTACAACATATAAAATAGATTATGTTGGGAAAGGAAGAATTTCCACTTTTATTAATCAATGAATGAAGCAAGTACAAATTATACCTAATTTCTGTATGAGGCACCTTCGTAACCACAACTTGGGCTCTTGATCCTCTCTCTTGAATTATAATTTCTTCAGCATAAAAATAGCTCTTCAATTGGTGGTCCCTTTCTCATGCCTCTCCCTTGTATTTATGGCAAGGCATGGAGGATTGGTTCGAAAGGTAGTTGAATTGGGAAGTTGGGGAAGTTGGAATACCTGACTCAACTAATCCCAATTCGTGTTTTTAATATATTTTTCAAACTTTCCTTAAGACACCTGCGACTATGACAACTAGCAACAGGCGAGTGACTCGTAACATGTGGGCTCAGCAACTCACAGGTGCAACTTTTAATTGATACCCACGGGTTGTCAGTATAGAGACCCGCGAGTGACTCGTGAGGTGTCAAGTATAGGAGTCGCGGCTTAATGGTGAAGGTGTCAGAAAAAATAATGTTTTAAGCTGAAGGATTAAGGGTTCATATCCATATCAATCAAGGTCAAGTCAACTCTTCCATCCATAATGTCCTTTTGTGTGGTCAACAAGGCGATGTGATCACGGACGGAGAAGTGCTAACTTGACCGATAACAATGAGTCATTGTATTTGTATGTGGTCGTTATGGTCGAATGTCAATTTTTTGTTGAGGCTCTAAAAATATCAAGTTGAGAACATATGTAATGTATTTGGAGTCTTGTCATGGCGTCTTGTCGATCAGTCAGTACTTAATTTTATTGAGTCATTACCTCATGAAGTGACTCTACTTTAAATTTTTGAAGTTAAGAGGGGATGAAACATGAAGGTAGGCAATCCCATCCACTTTTTGTGATGAAGTTGGTTTCTAGTCGACTCTTGTCATTCGAGTGAAATCATATTAAAGTCAAGTTCAAAGCAGTTGACCATGACCAACAAGACACGCACATGAGAAGGAAACATGATGAAACTTGCAGGCATTTTAAATCATCACGAAAAAAAGAAAACAAAAAGATGATGAAGACGACATTCAAGCAAAATATATCTAACACCACGCGGAAAAGGAATTAATGATACGGTGATGACACAAAGAACACTTGGATGTGAGCCCCCTAGTACAGAAATGTAGAAGTAGTTCATGGGTTGTGATTTCAGAAGTTGAAGGCATAGAAATGGTACAAAAAAGAGCCAAAAGAACTCAATTCTGAGACAATGGAGATGAATGCTAGTCATATGGTCAAAGGGTGAGGCTTTGACTGACTATTACCAGATTGAATATGGAGGCTGAAGAATCATAGGTCAAGGATGTTCCTGCATACTTGTTCTCTTCGTAACGAAGAAGAGTTTGGGGGTGGGTGAGATGTTGGAGGGGACCCTTCAGGCCCCTACTTATCATCATTAATCTACTCTAGCAAAGAGCATTCGGAGCAGGTGTAACCACTCCAACCATCTCTCCCTTGTATAAATATATATTAATTCCATGAATAGTATTGAATCGAACGTCCCTTTCCAATATTTTATGTAGTTGATTATATGTGTACGTTCTCCAATGTAGTCTCTTTTGCTTGAATTTTGTGTTGAATTCTGCTCATTCAACAACATTACAATGGAATTTTGTTAAAAATGCTGGAATTTGCACCCAAATGTAATAGTGCTTTGATGCCAAAGTAAAATAGTTTCTCAAACACTCTTTCCTAGTAGATCATGTTCTTTGGATTTTTCTATATCAACCAACCAAAACAGTTTGTTATCTCTAATACAAAGATCAATTGTCCTCTTGCATCCCTTGTCAACCACGTATAATTTATGGTCACTAAAAATAACAAGTAAGTGGGATATTTTCCTCAGGATTTGAATAACTGAAAGCAAATTATATTCCATACCTGCATAGTATACATTAAGGAATACTAGCCCCTTACCTCCCAAGGCAAATTGTACATTTCCTTTGCCTTATATTCTAAACTCCTCCCTGTCACCAAAAATCACAAACAAAACATAAGTATCATAGTGAACAAAGCAATCACATCTATTAGTGAAATGATGTGATGCATTAGAATCAATATACCAAGCAAATGATTCTCCGTGATTTGTTTTCTTGTCCATCAAAGTAAAGAGAGAAGTATCTTCCTAGTGGTTCTACAACATGGACCTTCTCCTTCTGGTGAGAACCTCCCTAGTTGTGCTTTACATCCCATAATTGCATTCTCCAAAAATTCCTTTTATGTCTCACCTTTGCACAAAAATGGAATTTGAAAATATTTTGCTTATTTTATTCATCAACGTTACCTTCATTACTTATTTTGTCATTCTTTCAAGCAAACTTTCCCTTATCCTTGAAGTTTGCTTTCAATGTTAGTTCTAAACTTGCGATTGTTCACTATCGAATTGTTTTTTCCACCTATCTTACTACAAAACATGTATGCATAGCTCATCAAACATCAGGTCGTTTTCAGTAGTAACTTAATATTAAGTGTTTCAATAAAATGTTAAAATGCAACTAGTAAACTCTTGAAAGTTATTACCACTATTTATTCTTCTTCCATCTTCTACCCAGTGGCATTTAGTGGTTCTTGAATATCCTTAATATTTATGAAATGTTCATTTAAAGATTCATTCTCATTCATCTTAATACAAAACAATATATTTTTCAAGAAAGAGGTTCTACCTTTGCCTAAGAATTCGTGTAACCCTTTCAAGTGCTTCGAAAAGTTTAGAGAATCCTCCATAGTGCCATCACTCTACACTTCTAGAAGCATCTCATCAATCATATTGGATTTATGAGAATTGCCACTTCTCTATTTCTCTCATCATATTTGTATTGGTCTTTTCCTATTATTGTCGATCAAGTTTCCATCCCTAACACAAGTTGATCTGGACACCTATACTAAAAATTGGCTAACATACATTGTTTCCAATTATTATAATTTTTACTAAGGAATTAATGGTTACCCTCCAACGTGATATTGGACAAACTAGCCATTTTGTCAAATAATTTTGTAGATAAAAGGGTTGAAATAGAGACTAAAATGTTAAAAACATGTCAAGAAACCCATGGGTTTTCTCCCAAACTGCCAAATCTACCACTGTCGAGTTAAATTATACCAAAACTAGAGAAATTTCTACAAATGCAACAAAACAATGCACAAATCTACCACAAATATTCCAAACAACTACTAAAATAGAGAAACTCCCCTCTAAAATTGCAAAAATTACTAAGAAACAAAAAATTCCATCCTAAAAAGAGAAATTATACTGAAACTCTTAGCGATCTAAAACTAATAAACAAAACCCAGAAAATGTATGGCCTGCGATATAGATTATGTGCAATCATATGGATATGTCTATGCGGCTTGTGCATACAATTGTATGGTATATTTGTACAGTCGTACAATTGGAAAAAAATAACTACCCAAAAAATATACCCATAACCTCCATTTTGCTTATTTTTAATCTGTGATTTAACCTAAAAAATATTTTAAATCCAGCTTTAAATTGAAATAAAATTGATTCTCTTAAGCCCACGGGGTGTACAATAGACAGTAAATGGGTGTACTATTAAGGAACTCCTTTTGATAGGCCATCGGTTCAAAACTCTATGGGTACTATGGGTACTAGCTTACAAAAAATTATTCTCTTAAAAATATGAACCTGGATTTAAATTGAGCACAAGAATGATGTTCATCTTTTAAACCATAAAAAATACCTAGTTTTGGTTCACTTGAAACCCCTTTGGATTCTCGGTGTGTACCAACAAATTCTCTTGGTCCATCACCAAACTTAGTGATCCTAGGCCCTTCTATTGTAATATCTTGGGCATCAAATTCCTCTCATCGCGGCTCTAGTACCATATTAGGAAAATTGAACACATAGAGAAACCAAGAACACAAAGAGAGAAAATGGTTATTTTGTATTGTGAAATGAAGAGAACAAATTTCTCTTTGAAATAATGAGATGGCATAAACCCTAATTGCAAAAGCCCTAAAATGACTTATATGTGTTAATCAAATTATTAAACATAAAGTAACCTAAAGTCACCGGGTGAATTTATTATATGCCTAAGTATATAGTCTAGATGAACTTTATTTATAACAATAATCATTTTTCATAAGTGTCAAAGATAAATTGGACCCTCTTCTATCTCAAGGTGTTCACCAAATTCCCTTCTCTTATGGTAAATCATTAATCAACAAAACTAGTAGATATATCCAAACTCATCTTAATGAATATATTGACAATACCTTTCATAATCACCTTACTAAACATGCTATTACTAAGCATTTCCATAACACCAAAGACCTCATTTGCTTTAATCAATCTAGAATATTTGCACCTACACCTCACAAAATCATAAAGGAATCCTTGGAAATCAAGAAACATCTTAACAACATTAGTTGGGAAGATGGTTATAAACTCAACCACTCTTGGAATTCTATCATCCATCATATTTCCCAGTAAACCCCATCCCTATGTCATTCTCTCCTTTGTATCCACATGTCCTATTACATTTTATCCCCTTGTCATGCTACTCTTAATATTTTATATTTTTTGTCTTACCTAATTAATTCATCTTCATCACTCTCTATCCCTATTATATTTATTCATTTCATTTTCTATCTATTTCTATTTTTAATTGAGTTACATTAGTTAATCCATTTTTCATCTTCATTTTAACATATTTAATATATGTTGTTCATTTTATGTAGTGTATAGTTTTTGAAAGCATGGATTCTACATGAGAAAACTTCAAATGATCAACGTTTCGAGCCACCAATCGGGCTCATCTTCAGGGGCTAAGTGTTGGATAATGTTTGAGAATATAATAGCAATCAATAATAAACACCCAAAGTGAATATGAGAGTGAGGGAAGGGTCGGCTTAGAGAGATCAGGTTGGCCTTGAGTTTTCTTTAATAATATTTATGAATGGTTTCCAATTATCGCTCAATTCAACTCCTTCATCGTGATTTAGGTTATTATTATGCTTTTTAATTTCCAATGCCTACCTAATCTTCCTTTTAATATGATGATTTTCTTGCATGATAACCTTTGGGTCTTCTATGAAAATGTGGCGACATGTTTTTTATGAGTGTTTAGCAAGGGAGTATCTTCTTATATGATTGTGTAGAATGTCTACGCAATGTTCTTTGATCCTAGTATCAATTTCCCTCCATGTCTCACTTATATATTTCTTTCCGCAAGAGCATTGAATAATATAAATGCATATCTTATTATTAGGGTTTGTTTTATCTTTAACATGGTCGAGCATTCTCCTAATGGTGTTGTGAGGAGTGAAGGTTGCAATAATTTTCTTCTTTTTCAAAACCCTTTCTATCTTATATGCGGTTCCCTTAATGTATGGAAATGTAGCATTCTGTATGTCATTTTCATCCTTTCGAGTTCTACAATTACCTCTCCAAACCTTTTGGATGATGTGTTTAATCTCTTTATCCTTATATCCATTTCTTTTAAAAACTTTGAACGGATGGGCCAGTTCTTCCTTGAGATGCTCATTGCCCGATAATCTAACAACAGGTGTTACTAATGTATTAATTACTCCACGTTTCTATGCAAGGTGGTGATGGGAGTCAACATGGAGGTACTTAGATGTATACGTCTTCTTTCTATATACTCGGTGACTTGACAAACCTTCATTATTTCATTTGATGACAACATCCAAAAATGAAATGGAATTTTCTTCCTCTATCTCCAATGTGAATATTTTGTGCTCATTTATGTTGTTTAGATGGCCTATAAAATTATTTAAGTTTTCCCATGCAGCTAATTCACATCGGTATCATCTACAAATCTCATCCACCATATCGGTTGTAATAAAGAGGATTGAAGAGCCTCTCTCTAAGTGCTCAATGTAAATGTTTGAGACCGTCGGGGATAGAGGAGACCCCATTGCAATGCCTTCGATGTGTTCATATATCTTCCCTTTAAAACTAAAGTAGGTGGAATGTAGGAATATTTCAACTAAATTTGCTATGTCGTCGTTAGTGATGTCCCCTATGATGTTAATAGCTTGTTCTACCAAAAAATTTATGAACATGGAAACCACGTCAAAGTTAACCAAAAATTTTCCTTATCTATCTTTAGAGACTTCAATTTGTTTACGAGCTAACATGAATCTTTAATGAAATGTTTTGAATTACCTATAAATTGCTTAAGTTTTTTCTGCAATAAATTTGGTGAAGTAATAAGTTGGAAATCCAATAGTATTAATGATGGGCCTTAATGCAACCCCTTCCTTGTGAATTTTCGGAGAGCCATAAATGTGGGGCATTAGAGAGATGTGGGGAATAAGTTTTTTCTTCATATTGTTTTCTAAATATGAAACTTTAATGGCTTTGGTTACCAGCTTGAGAGTTTTAATGCTTGGGTCACTGTCCAATATCCTATAGATTCCACTTTCAGTGAGGTGTTCCAGCATTTTGCAGTCATAGTCCTCCTTGTTCATTACAACCATAACATTTCCTTTTTCCACTTTAAGAATTAAAATGTTTTTGTTCTCTCGGAGGTTTTTTAACTCCATCTCCTCATTCTTCTTGATGTTTCATTTGGGTGGCCTGGCTCTTCTTAAAACAATAACGCACTCCTGCTTCACTTCCTCGGACACACTAAGGGGAATATTTTTTACCAATTGTTCCATGCATCTGATAAGGTCTTCAAGTGGGATCTTTTGAGGTACTCCGGGAAAAGTTTAATCCTTTACCCAAAACCCTAATTGTTGCATCATCTAACTCATTCCCATAAACACTTTCCTTTTATTTATTTTATTACCTCATTATCATTACATGTTATTCCTTACTATTTCCTACCTATATTTTAATATTTTGTCATTAATAAAATCCCACTTTTAAGGTTTGATTTTTCAATCCTTTTTTATTAAATCAATTTGATTATGTATGCTATTGTTTATATTATTTTTTCATTCCTATATTCTAATTTAATATTTTTCTAATCCTAACCATTAATATTCTTAATTATTTTATTTTAATCAATTATTATTATTTTGACCTTATAGTGTCCCTATTATTGATAATTTGACTCAATTTTCATTCATAATTTAGTATTCTTCTTAAGGGCTAGTTATTTCCAATCTATTTATTCATTCCATAGACTTACTCGTTTACATCTCTCATTAAATTGATTTGAATCCACTAATGATGGGTGGAGTATCCACTCGAAACATTGTGATGTCTTTGAAATTCCAACACAATTTATATCGAGAAATTTCATATCCATAAATGAAAAAATGGCCCATTTCACTTGATCATGTAGATTTCTCAAAAATCGAAAACTACATTTCCAAATTCAATCTCTTGAGGCTTCAACTTAGTGATTATGGAATCAATAAGGCCAATGATGAAGCCATGTTGGCTATACTCCAAGTTAAGAGCTCATTTTGATATTTTTGCCTCTAATTTTTATTATGTTAGAGATACATTAGGTGGAAATTCTATCATGCCTTATTTTGAGTTGTTGTTTGAACAATTGACAAAGAGTAAGACAAGCTCTTACACATTGATGCAGTTGATTGAGATTCCAAGCAAAAATCTATTTTCACACCAAGGGAAACATACCCTTCAAGAAGCAATCCAAACTACCCAACACTACCAAATCTCCTTCAATGAGTCCTCCCCCACAACCCAACAAGGGGGGGGAATCAAAGGATAAGAAGCCACTCGTGACTTGTTATTTTTATTGCAAATATGGAATCTTGATACATATTGTTGGAAGAATATGGAAGCATTGGTAGAAGCCATGAAGAAATTCAACATTCAATTCGATTCTCCCTTTTCTTCTTCTAGTTCTGGACCTCATTCTCTTTCTATCATTACATGTACTCCTAATATTGAGTGGATTTTAGACTTAAGTCATTTCATCATATGGTTAATAATAGAAATTTATTTTCTAGTATAGATGATTCTACAACCCGACAAATATTTGTCGATGCTAGTTCCCATTTATATTTTGTAGGAGTAGGATATATAGATCTAACTAATGGAAAAAATATTAATGTCTTCTATGTTCATGCTTTGTAAGACAACTTTATATCAATTTACCAATCACTCATTTAGATGGTGGCAAAAATGTTGAGCTTTAACCACATGAGGTTCTAATTTGATATCTAAAGGATCCAACTCATATAATTGTTTGTGTGTGTGTTGATGATTCTTCAATGTTGTACAAGTTTGACAACTTTGAACCCTCATCGCCTACCACCATATTCATTATTATGATGATTTTAGAACAATTTTGCATGGGTGGTTTGGTCATATGAACTATCGCTTCTTGCAAAAAGTCTCAAAGCACCAAATGGTGTGATTCCTACCTCTTGTATCTTACAATAATGTTGTATGTCATGGTTGTGTACTCGGTAAACATCATAAATATCCATTTCCATCCATCCGATCATGGTGAGCACAAGCACCATTAGAATTTTTTTCACAATGACATAGGTGGACCATTTTCAACAACTCCATTTTTTCATGCACATGGTATATTCTCGCAATTATTAATGATCAAACTATGTAGACATGGGTTTATTTTATTAATGAGGGTAATTTTCAGCAATAATGGAAAGGAATATGTTAATAAACTCATTTCATTTATTTTTATTCCATATAAGGCATACAAATTAAATATATTGTTCCCTACACACCACAATTGAATGATATAGTTGAACGTAAAATTCACACTCTTAAAGAAATGGAAATTTGTGTGGTTAAATATAAAATTTGATCCTCTTGGCTCTAGGCTGAAGCAATAATTATGCTAATTATATTTCCTCGATACTTGGAGGCTTCCAAAGAATAGTAGTTTATTTTTCCTCTAATATTAATGCCACCTTGACTAGCTTATAGGGGTCAAACAATTATATGTATGAGGTATCTTATAGCTTAGTTGTTTTCTATTATATCTATTATGGCACTATATTGGGTTGTTATGCTTTCTATCTAATCATCTAAAGTCCTAGTCGAACATCTTCCTCCTATGATCATCCTTCTAGAATATTTTGTGCCTTTAGTATGGATTCCCTTGTTCCTTGTACCCTAGATACGAGAACATATTCTGATTATTTTATTCTCTTGAATTTCTTGAAGACTTCTTGTTGCATTTCATCAAATGTGCTCTTGAACATTTTATTTGAGGCATCAAAGTGTCACCGAGCCTTCTTTGTTGACACTTTGGAAACTATTTTTATAGTTGCATAATCCTTCATGCATGTCAGCAATTTTGACTTATCTAATATCATTGGCATTATGATTATGGTCTCTAGCATTATTTTGTATAAATCAAACATGATCTCCATGTGATCCTTGTCGCATATCTTAATCATTTTTCCTTCCCGAGCAACTAGAAATTTGATCACAATATCCTTTTCCCAGACTTCCTCATATAGGTGGGTTACTTCTTCCTTTCTCTTGCTAAGAAATCGGACTTAGACATTGTTGGGTTCAAAGATTTCCAAGAGGATGCTAAGGGGATTGGTGTTGATTCACACCAACCTAGAGTATGTTATAGGGATAGTTATCACACTTCACTACTTATATTTGTTGTCTTTCAATTGGTTTTCATCCCCTTTATTTTTTCCCTTGTCTCCTTTTGTTCCTTCTTCCAGTTTGTGTCATGGTTGTTTTCACTTTTTCCCTCGTGGTTATTTTTGTCCTTTTATATCTTAGTCAATTTTCCCTATGTTTGTGTTATTATGAAGTCTCTCCTTTAATAACATTTTTCAATCATCATGTCTATATTGTGGATCTCTTCTTGTTCCTTTTTTGTGGGATTTTTAATGTGTTTGGTATTGATTTGATCCACTGATTCATTTAACTTATCATTCAAAAATTCAAATAAATATTTGCATGTTTTTAGTTATGCCCCTTGTAGGCCTTATCCTTCCTTGACATGGGGAGTTCCTTTATCTCCCTTCCATTGCTCCACCTATTAGAGTGTCTCTTGTATTCGTTTCTAAGCTTTTATGGCTTATTTCTATCTTTATTATTCTTACCTATCTATTTTGGTTTCTTTGGCTCCTCATTATTTGGTGACAACCTTCTTCTTCATAGTTTCCTTAAATACTAATATTTATACTCCAACATTCTTTGTAGGCTCATTATTTATTGATTGCGTATCCTTGACTTTATTTGTGGTTTCATCTTCTTCTCGGTGTTCATCAAAATATTTTCTATCTGTGATTTTATAGGTTGCTTGCTACTCATAGACATATTTTCTCTTTGTGACTTCATCCAATACTCTCTACTCATTGGCATATTTTATATTCACAGTTTCATATGGCATGTGCTTCTTTTTCTATTTGATTTTGAGCTCCAAAAATTGGTCCATCCTTTTGTCCCTTTGTTGTTTCTAGTATGTTGCCCCATTGATTGAATTTCACCATAACAGCTTCCAACTTATCCTTTTCCTTATCTATCAAGCTATGCTTGAGGATGACTAATGTATCCATAGTTACAGTTTTGATTCTAGTTCCTATTTCCCCCTTCATTGGCAAGTCCTTATTGGAACTATTGGTTCCTAGAACTTGTTACGATTTACTTTCAACTTCGGTCATGTTCTCATCAAGTATTGGGAGGCATTACATTGTCTCTTATTTTGATTAATCTATGGTGATCAGCTTGTCAATATTTGGGCCCCTGACTATGTAATGTATTTGAATGCCTCCCTTGGCAATCAACATACTTCCAAATTGAAATTTCCTTCTTGGATTTACCACTAACATCAACATTTGACTACCAAAGGTAGCCAACAAATACTCATGCAAACTAATGTTGAACTTTAAACATGTGTGAACATATTTAATAAATAAATGTACGAAAAACATAGATAGAGATAATTTCCTAGCATCAATATTATACAATTCATTAAGAAAGTACCCATAAATAGATTTGCTGATAGAATTAAAAACATAATTAAAGCATTCCAAACATGAATATTAAATGAAAAACATTTGTTCATGAAATAAGATAAACACTTACCTTTTCCAATAATTTCACTACCAAATGGGTTGCATGCAAGTGTTTTTCCTCCCAATTATAGAAAATTTGATGGGATTGTCACCCCCAATTTGGGCTATGAAACCACAAAGGTGAAGACAAGAACTTGGTTTATATGTCTAAACATCTATCACAATCTTACTCAGTGGATTTTGTGACTCCAAGTTGTACACACCCAACCTTTAATTTTCCATGAATTTATTTCTCCACTTCCATGCACAACACAAGCTATAGAATTCCCCTTCTCTATTATGCAATCCATAAAGAAACTCGTCCCCTCCAATTCCCCAATGTAGGAAAAGGAAAGTTAATTATATTCTTTACTCTTAGGGCTCCTAAATTGGTAGTTCGGGCTTAGCTCTAGTTAATTGTTCTCACTCACTAGTTCAACCAAAGATTCCATTCTAATTTATTTTAGGTTCTTGGTGGAAAAAAACAACACGTGAATCATGAAATAGAATCATTAAAAATAAGGAATGAGTAAGGGGGAAGTTTTTTTACATGACACCATGTATTGTTGGGGTGAGAACATGTGAGGCACTTTTATTAAATAAGAAACATTAGGATAAAGGTTTAATCACTAGAACCCTTATCTTTCTTGCCTTATGGGATTCTATCCCCTCTTTGGACCTTACAACCCTTTTGGTGGTTTACTTTATTAATATTTCATTTTTACTTTGTCTAATATAAAGTTCACCATGGTCATGTATAACCACATGGTGCAGATATTTTTCAGTTATCACAACCCAATCTATCTTGATCTATGATCTAAATATGTTAGACATAATAGAAACACATTCCTTGGGCCTAGTAGTTGCATCAATGCAACCAAATATATGGTTGAGTAACCTAATTGAATCCTTGTATTTATTGCTCCACAAGTACTCAATCACATGATCATCTCAGACATGTTCAGTAGTGTCCCACCTACTAAGATGGTATTTCAAGAAGTTTCTTCTTGCTTTGATACAAGACCACATATTCATATCATCCTAGTTCTAATATCCTAGAGAAATTATAAATACTTGACAGAGGGTAGATTTATCAATCAAGATTGTCACCTTGGCCTTGAATTCCACTATCATTCCCTTGTCTAGTGCAAAGTTTCACAACCTCATATATCAAGTTGAAGATGCCCATGTTTAAATGTCACTAATATTATATGTATATTGATATCATTTCTTTGATCTACAACTCCTATTGCAATACCTTTTTTTCCAGGTTACAACAACCTGAGAAAACCCCAGGTACTTCCCCTTCATTTTGAGGATGGTACCAATGGTAAACCCTAAATTCTCCAAGGTGAAAGGCTAGATCAACAACAAGGCTTAAAGTTTTTACAACAAGATACTCATTATGAGTTCAACATATCACTTATGGGAATAGAAGCTAGGTGGGGAGGATCACACTCCATCCCACAACCACTCGAGTTGGACCTAATTGGAAATTCATATGGATGTGTGTGCCCTAGAAGAAATGGTTTGTTTACATTTTGTCTTTCCCCTTGATATTTCTCAAAATCATAATGAACAGTTGATCTTATTGAATTATTATAAGGAAATGTTTTGGTGTATTAAATGGGGTCTAGAGTGATAAGCAAGCCACAATAATAAACATTGCTTTCATGAGGCATAGTGCCAAAATAACATTTTTAGGCATAACTATTGTAACATGGAAAGCCTAATTATTTCCATTTGCATCCTTGTCACCATGGGATGAATAACCCACTAGTGTTCACATGTCCATGTTTGGTCAATCTCTTGTGTGGTTGTTTCTAAATTGAAGGCATATCAGGCATATGTTTAGGTCTTTCAACCCTTCCAATCCGAACCTTTACCGGCCCTACTCTATATCTTAGTGTTTCATCCATTAGAGTGGTTTTCATTAGGTTTTCATTACTCATTTAGACACAACAACCTAATGAAAACCACGCATTATGGCATATTGATTTGACCAAGGATTCCCTTCCTTCCAAAGTCAAGTATTACTTACCTGTGTTGCACCTCCCATTTCTCTTCTATGAGTGTCACCATGGGACAAAACCAAGAACATCTAAGATCAGTTTACATCATCGAAGGAACCCATTGATATGATAGTTATAGTTATATTTGCAACTTTATTGAGTTCTTCGATCACAACCATAATCCAAGCCATTTGCATGACCGAAGCACCTTCCATAAAGAAACAACTATAGTTCCTTGTGTCTCACCTCCAAGGTTTTTTCAAGATTGTTTCTTAATGGTTATCATTTCACCTATGGACATGCATGCCCAATGTGTTTAAAAAAAAAGAGTCACTAATTTAACTAATTTAAAAATAAATAAATAAATAAAAATTTAGAACAAAAATTTTCATATTTTCATTAAAAATAAAATATTTGTAACCTAGTTTATAATTATAGATATACATACAGTTATACTTTTTACCATATACTTTTTACTTTTATGAATTTTCTTAATATTTTCTCTAAACCCTATATTGTGCATCTCAAATTACATATCAATGTTCACGTAATAATGGATACTCTTAAGAATACCATGAATTTTCAATTAAAATTATGTAAAACCTATGTAGGAAAAACAAATGTTTTAAGTACTTTACCTATCTTATTTTGTTCACTAGATTTAACATGTAAATGGTATAACATGTTTTTATATATAGGTGTCTAGAAAATTCTCCACGTATTTCTACAAATATATTTACACCGCCATTGTCTTTTGTTTCAAGCTATATCTCCATTGTCTTTTGTTGTAAGTTATGAACGATTTTTTTAAAATATTTTACTATGATATTTTTGCACCGAGTGAAACGAGGTGCTCTGCAGTCCAGTATGGGGGAGATGTTGTAACGTGTGTAATATAACGTTACATCGTGATGTAATGTTTGTTACTAAAAAATAATTAAAAACTTCCATATCGGCTTATAAAATAAAAAATTAAATCATGGAAGGTTCACTCGGTGCTCTACAGCTCAGTATGGGGGAGATGTTGTAACGTGTGTGAAGTAACGTTACATCGTGATGTAATGTTTGTTACTAAAAAATAATTAAAAAATTCCATGTCGACTCATAAAATAAAAAATTAAATTATGGAAAGTATTTAAAAAAAATTCATGATGGTTCATAAAATAAAATATTATGAAAAATAATTAAAAAATAGATGTTCGTTTATAAAATAAAAACTTAAAACTTAAACCCGGATTTATCAATCAAGAGAGATCAAATTTCTTGAGTTTAAATTTTAAAAAATAAATACACCTCAAGAAATTGGATCCCTCTCGGTGCTTGATAGATATGGGTTTAAGATGGATCTATGCTGGTTTAAAGTTTGGTCAATGATGCACATATAACTTATTGTAATGGTTCTCTCACCAGATTTTAAATTTTAAATGTAGTAGCAAGATATTAATTTATTATTATTTAATATAAAAGAAATATTTTTTATAAATATGACTTAATTGTCAACCAAATTGATAAATTAAAATTTATGTGGCTTAAAAAAGGAAACATTTCCCATGACCACTTTATTTTGTGCAGTCATGTTAGGTAGGGCACCCTTTGGAGTTGACCTCATGATGTTGCATTGATACATTCCTAATCTTCTTGAAAGGCTAGATTGATAAGTTGATCACTAGCCCCTTTTGCATATCCATCAAATGGGTGATTACCCATCCGAACACTATAGATGTTTTATACCTACCAAACCACTTTGCATTATAAAATGAAAATAAATTTGAAATGCATATTAGTACATACCTTAGTTGCTCCAACCCAACCCCATTCTTTGGCTAGTCTATTTGAGTTTCTCTAATTAGCCTCTTTGGAACTATGTTGTCGTTTGAATTGTCAATATGCATTCTCGACCATAAGTATTTTAATTATAGACCCTATTTAATTGGGACGTGTTGAAACAACTAATGTAGGGAATCCCTTATTTGTCTCCAATTCAATGGAAATGTTATTGTACAACTTCGTCAAAGTATATGGACCTAACTAGCCATGAGTAAGATTCTCAACTTTATGTTTCTTCCAACTGTTATACAACAATACCAATTTCCCTAATCTTTAAATTTATGCATTTTTTAGCATACTATCATGGTATTGTTTCATGGATTTCCTATTCAGTTCCTATTGAATCAAAATCCACAACCAATCTTCATTGATCCTACTCAAAGGTTTCAAATAATGCTTGTAAGACTCCCTCTAGTTATAGCCTTTCTACAATCATAATTTGTATTGATAGTACATAATGCTTTATTAATATTTTGGATTCCTTTCTAAACTTTAGGCAAAAGGGTGTCTTCCTCGACCACTTATGTCGTGTTGTTCAATAAGCCCAAAGAGAAGCATGAAGTCACTTAGTCCAATCATAATATTGGATATGCACACCTTTGTTAAGACGGTCACTAGAACTTTGTTTGTACTCTCAAGTTTCCATTTCCCTTGGATAATAGGGATTTATCATGTTATGATCCTTAATGTTGGAGATGAATTAAAAACAATATATCCATAATTATGCTAGGAAAGCTCCAATAATTTATTAATCCAAAATCCTTAAGGTAGGATAACACCATAGATTAATCCTTCCATGGAAGGATAAATTCATGTTCATGAACTTATTCAAGTGGAAAACCTCCAAATGAGAAAAGCTCCAATACAATGATAATTACTTGGCATCCATTACATAGTTCTCTACCTCAATAATTAGATTATATCAAACCCTAACCATAACTTCCAAGTAGGCTTTCTCTAATGAGGCCACCTTACATTATCGAATATACATATCAACTACCTAGTGGGACTTCCTTAATGAGGCCATATTACATTATTGAATACACTACACATTGAGGTTTATGAGTAAAAAAAAATATCTTATTTCTCTAACTTTTCCTATAAACTTGTTTTTACAAAACAATTACCTTTATAATGTAAGTGAACCACTTTTATAAAACAAGTGACTATCATTTTTATAATGAAGTTACTTTGTAATTTAAAGTTGCATGCAAAAGTAACTTATGAAAATAACAATAAAGTTACTTTATTAGTGATTCACTTTTGCAATTTAAGTCAAATGCACTTTACAATAAAGATATGCTATAACTTAAAGTTGCATACTATTTTTCAAAATATAACTTTAAAAAAGAATGACATAAAACTCAAGACCTCTATGTAACATCCAATCAAGTGAGCTCATGTAAAATATCAAACTAGTAGTCAAATCATGCTAGCTCATTCAGTTAAGGTGTGGGTCTCGTCAGCAGGGTGACCCAAGTTCAATTCCCATTAGGGGTAAGCTAGTTGGGAGGAGACACCCAAAATCCAACCAGTTGAGGGTTGGTGTGGCCCAGGACGGGTGTGATTCCCAAGTGATTTTGACAGTTTAGATGCCCCTGGGTCATAGTTTCTTAGACTAAAGGACACTCCGTCAAGTCAGGGAGATTCTAGCAAAAAAAATAAAAAAAAATATAAACCTAGCAGGTCCTATTCAATAACCAACATACTATACCTAGTCCACCTTACATTAATTGGCCACCATACATACCATATCATTAGCCTTAATGATCCCTTAGGTTGTTATTACATCTCTAAGGGTGATACCACTATTTCACCACACTTCAAGAAGCATCATCATAAATTATTGTAACTAGGATGTACTCGTGATATAATGAGGGACTAGGGGTCATTAAAGTTAATTATAGGATATGAATGGTGGCCATTTCTAGACTAGCGTAATAGTAATGATTTTGAAAAATATTGTGGGAGCTATAACTGATTTTAGTTGAGGCCTCACAACTATAATTTTTTCTCTATCCAAGAGTCGTATTGCAATTGCACAATGTCATTTGAAGTAGAGTGGCCATGTCATTTTTTAATTGAGATCATAATGGAAATTTTGATTTGAGTCATAGTAGTTACACCCATTTCGAATTGCATCTTCAAAACCCTCATGGTAAATTCTTACAACATGATTATATCTATGTTTATGAATCAAATTGCAATTAAACTAGTTCAATTTTAGAAGCATAGTACTTGTGCCATTTTTCAATTGGGGTCATAATAGAAATTTTGAGAAGCATCTTGGAAGTTACAACTATTTCAAGTTGCGGCCTCAAAACTCTAGTGGAACCATAGGATGAAGATGACAACAAAATGGACTCAAATTATCAATGAAGTGAAATGTACTAGAGAATATATCAAATAATTATTTGCATGATATGATTTAGAATAAACTTGTGAAAATGGTCCTTACATTGATCATATGTCAAATAGTTATCATTGTATTCTAGCATTGCTCATTTGGAGGATGCCCTCTTGGAGAGGCACATGAATATGTGTTTATCCTTCCATAAAAGTATTATTGTGTCATTTTTACACTACCCTCAGGGTTTTGGATTTAGTAAATTATTGGGGATTTCCTAGCATATTCCTAGCGATATTGTTGGTTACTCGTCTTCAACATTAAGGTTCATAATAGTTATTCTAATGCATATCGTCAAAAATGTTCTTTAACCTAGAAATAAGTTTAGTGGTGAAGTGAATACCTTGGTTAGAGGTTATCTAAATGGGACAATTGAATCAACAAATCGCATCCTCAAATAGGACCTTTGTTGTTTCCTCTGATGCGGTTTCCTTGACAACCTTAGCTTCGGTTCATCTTGTAAACAAGTTTTTCACCACAATGATGTAATGGAATTGTGTTCTATTGGATGGTATGAAGGGTCCAATTAAATTGATCCCCTAGTGCTCAAAAGTTTGTAAGGGAAGGATCAAATGTAGATCATTTAGTCCATTTCTTGTGATTTAGTACCATATTTATATCATTGTTTGCACCCATTTACCCTCTTAAATCAGCCTTTAAAGAAGGTCAACCACCAATGTCTCAAACATAAGGTTTTCTATGTTGTTCTTGTTAAGGATATTTCTCCCCAATGATTCCCAAATGAGCTTCCTTATTCAAGTGCTCAATATTTAATGTAGTATCCATCATCTCATGATGACATCCATCCCAAAAAAATTCCATTCCAAAAAACACAAAATACATATATTCACTATCTTGTACTTTAGTTCCGTGAATCCTTCTTTGCATTTTTCGATCTAGACAAATGCATTATTTGTCTTTAGCAATTATTCCAATGAGTATGTTATTCACACATAGCCTTTGATAAACCTTTTGATATTATCTTGTATGCCCCAAAAATGACTTAACCTTTGATAGGTTAGTCAAGGGTTATAGTCCTTGGATTACCTTGACCTTATCCAAGTTGATCATTATTTATTTACTTAACATAATGTGTCCCAAGAGTCTATCAAAAGGCTAGATAAATTAAAACTTCTTAATTTCCATGGATACCCATGTCTATTGACATTTGTTGACCATCACTCATAGGTCATAAATATGATTATTCAAACACATGAACATCCCAATCATCCAAGAAAACTTATGGGGGTTTGTGAATGAAGTACTTGAAAACCTCCACTTTTGTGCATGCCAAAAACAAGTGGGGGAATTTGCCAACATAAATGGCATGTGTTGGTAGTCATAGGATTTGCATTAAATAAAATAAGTAGTCATGGGTCAGTCTTTCTCCCTGTTCAAAAACTTATTATACCCTAAGTATCCATACATGAATGAGTAAATCTCCCTTCTTTCTTTTTTTCCAGTTAAAAGAAATTGCAATTCATTGTATTGATAAATGAACCACATTGTTCAATAGGTCAAAAGGCCATACATGTATATCATCATCATCAAAATTAGTATGAGATCAGATATCTCATGTACTACCATACATATACCATCATCTTCAGTGTCGATATGAGGATATAAGTCATATACAAGATCTCAAAATCATGTAGTGCACAACCAAATTAAAATATTCCTGTAAAGAAAGTTGTTATACTAAACAACAACATAGTAAATGCTTAACCCCTGGGAATATGCAACCCAACATGTGTTTAGTCACAAAAGTATCATCCAGGATAAGGACCCAGATCGAGTTCTAAAATAGTATCACAAAAACCTTCCCACTACTTGATCCAGATGGATATCGGTGGAAACCCACCTATTCCATTGGATCAAAACAATTTTTCCAGTTTGGCAGTTTTTCGGGTTAGAGGACTGCTCCAGATGGATATCAATGGCCACCCACCTATTCCAAAATATCAAGATAGTTTTTTAGTTTGGTTTTTTTTGTGTCATAGGACTTCTCCAGATGGATATTGGTAGCCAACCACCTATTCCATGAGCTCAAGACAGTTTGGAAGTTTGGAAATTTTTACAGATTTTCGTGTCCAAAACTTCTTGGGGCCATTTTGAGGCCCGAAATGATGTTTTTTGGCAATTCCATAGTACATTCATAGACGAAAGGCAATACTGGATGGTTGAAATGTGTACTTATCAACTAGACCTTTCCAACGAGCTAACGAATTCCCTAAATGGAGATCGTATGCAAAATTTATACCCCTGCAAAGTTGACACCTCAACTAACCACTTAGGGAACTGCAAACCTTTTTACGGATCATCTCCTAGGGTTAGGTTTTTGGATGTTAGGGTTTTCACCCTCATGCTTATGATAAAAATTCCCTTCGGCCTCCTTTTGTAATCAACTTGTGACGAATAAGTGTAGTTGGCACATCTCTTCTCAGAGATAAAGCTACCACCATTCTAGTTGATTTATTTTACATTATGTTCTATTTTATTCAGTTAATAGAATTTGATTTTACTGTATCACCGTGTTTTATGGATTATATATGTGTATTTGGTTCTATATATACTCTTTCATTTCATTCTCACATAAATCTGTATCAGTGGTATCTAAGCAATCTGCTCTCTATTGTCTCTTAGTGCATGTCCTCAACAAGACATGGATATCGAGAGTTGGGTCTTCAACTAGTCGAGCTTGGGGAAAACCACTCTCATCGACCCTAACCACCTCCCATGGCTGAGTAAAAGAGAGATGATGGAGCGGGATATCTTATCAAATTTTTGCTCGAGGAATCCCCTGCACAATGGAGGAACGATATGATAGAAACTTTTACCCAAATCTGTCGACGGATGTCAGCAACAATGGAGGGATCATCAAGCAGTCACTTTGAAGGAGCCACACCCTTCAAGGTACAAGTTAACTTTGATATTCCTTTATTTGAAGGCCAGATCGATGTCAATTCCCTAGATAAATGGTTGAGTCTACTAAAAGGGTATTTCTTTGTCCACAATCTTCATAACGGGGAAAAGATCACCTTTGTGCTCCTTAAGGTTGTCCCCCATGTCAAAAATTGGCGGGAAACTTATTGTAAGCAAACCTTAACAAAGGATTCTAAAATGTTTGAGGACAATCCCACTTGGGCCTCTTTTATAGATGTCATTAAAGAACAATATTACCATGTGGGAAACTACGACAACCAATGCACAAGATGGATCTCACTCCATTAAGAGAGGGACCAAACGATGTCGGAGTACACCAACAACTTTCATACCTTGTGCACAAATATGGGTATCAAAGACTCCAAGTAGCACTTGGTTATGAAATATCACAATGGCCTACATCGGTACATCCAAACATAGATAGAATTCCTGGGCATCTCTTCACTGGGATTCGCTTATCGATATGCAATCAAAATTGAGCAAAAATTTCAGCAAAAGAACAAGCAAGAATTTGGACCTACAAATCCAATTCAAAATCACGGCAAGGGAAACCATGGCTTGCAAAAGAAAGGAAAAGGTAATCCTAAGACAACCAGTACCAACCACAAGAAAAGAAGGTTAACAAAAAGACAAAGAAGGAAACCAGGAAGTGGTGTGAGTTCCACAAAATCCACTGGCACAACACTGGTGAATGTCGCTCAAAGAAATCATTGGTGGTTGAGATCAAATGATCAGAATAAAATCCTAGTTCCAATTTTGATTTAGAACTCAATGTCACAAACGCAAACCAGGGGAAACATATCATTGATGCATAACCCAGTGTCATTGTTTCTACCACACAGATTCAACCAAAGGAACTAGAAGGGTCAAAGGTATACAAGCATCTCTTCCACTCATAGATGTGGGTGTAGGGAATCCCCCTACATTTTTTTCTTGATAGCAACAACCAAAATAACCTGATCTTAGCAGAATTCATCAAGATATTGAAGCTACCGAAAACACCACACCCACAACTATACACCATTGGTTGGCTAATCCAAGGACGAGGTATCCATGTCAATCATCAATGTCCTCTACCATATGACATCAAGCCTTTCAAAGATGAGGCATTGTGTGATGTGGCCCCACTTGAATTCTGTGATTTTCTTTTATGGAAACCATATATGTGGAAGATTCATGATGTGTATGAGTTGTGGCCTCATAGTGTCATTGTCACTTTAGGAGAACAAATCTATCGAATACTAGAGTCAGTTGCACCTACCGCGGTCTCTTTGACCTCAACCAAGTAGTGGAGAAAGATAATCTCCCACATTGGCAAATTTTCCATCTTCACAATTTCCTCTAAAGGTTAACATCATATCACATATACCTCCAAAACTCTATGCAAGGTCCCTCTACACAATAGAAACAAGAAGAACACAAAGGCATTGTTTCCTCACCCATACAAGTACCTCTACGGTACAAGGCCACGCATTCAAGGTGATCCTCCATAAAGGAATTGTCCACACCAGTTCATACCAAGGATAATAAGGCAACCAAAATTGTTGAGTGAGTCTAGCACTTCCATCAACAATAATTACAACTCTATCAGAGTGTCCAAGCAAGGAAGCTTCTTCGCCTCAACAAATGTCTCACCAAGAGCTCAAATAAAAACATAGTTCACCATATGATGAGGGACTTAACACAACGGAGACCATTTCCTCTTAACGGGGGAGGATTGATCCAAATGGATATCAATGTCCACCCACCTATTCCACTAGCTCAAAACAGTTTTTCCATTTTGGTAGTTTTTTGGATCAAAGGACTGCTCCATATGGATATCAGTGGCCACACAAATATTCCACAAGCTTGGGATAGTTTTTCTATTTTGGCAGTTTTTAGTTCAAAGGACTGCTCCAAATGAAAATTGGTGGCCACCCACCTATTCAATGAGCTCAAGACAATTTTTCCAGTTTTGGCAGTTTTTTATGGATTTTTGTGTCCAAAGATTCCAGGGTCGTTTTGAGGCCCTAAACGATGTTTTTTGGAAATTCCACAATCCAACTATAATTGAAGCTAGTACTATATGTGTGAAATGTATACTTCTTGGCTATACCTTTCTGATGAGATACCAAACGCCCTAAATGGAGATCGTATGCAAAAGTTATGCCCCCAAGAAGTTCACACCTCAACTAATCGAATCGGGGCCCACAAACCTTTTTATGGATCATCTCATATGATTAGGTTTTTGGATGTTAGGTTTTTTTCCCTCGTGCTTATGATACAAATTCCTTTTATCCTCCTTTTGTAATCAACTTGTGACAAATGGTGTAGCCGCCACATCTCTTCTCAGAGATAAAGATACCACCATTCTAGTTGTTTTATTTTACAGTATGTTCTATTTTATTCAATTAATAGAATTTGAGTTTACGGTATCACCGTGTTACCTGCATTATATCTATGTATGTGGTTCTATATATACTCTTTCATTTCGTTCTCACATAAATCCGGATCACTGCTACCAGGAGCCTTCCTCCACCAGTAACGCCATCTTAGAGAGATGATCAGATGATAGATTCCTTTCCCTAAATATATGTTGAAAGTGATATTTACTAGAATAAACTTGCAATTCTGATGAGTTCTTCAAATAAAGGTTTCAAATAGATGTTCTTGAGAGTATTTTTCAACTTTAACCAATCAATAACCAACATAGAGTCTCTGAAGACTTGAATATTTTGTACCCCTTTGGATAGTGCCAATATCATAACTAAATTAAGAGCCATCATTTCAACATGGTTAGTTGTGCATATCCCAAGACCTGTTGCAAATTTATGCCAATGAGAATCAGATATAAAAAATACGGCCCCATGCACCACCTATGCTTGGTCTTCCTTGAGAGGCCCCATCAAAGTAAGACCAACTTCCATATTTATCAATAAACTCTTCAATGATCCTTCTCTATTTTGGGGGACCTGTAGACTAAGCAAAATGTTCCACGATGGCCACACTTTTGGATGTTTATACTTGTGGAGGAATAAAAATATCATGAAAAGTTTCCTTATTTCTAGCCAACCATACCCCCCAGGTCATAAGAACTAGAAGAGCTATGAAATCAGAAAAAACAACATTGTTCATCCAATCCTATAAGGCCTATAGGAGACCATTACCCTTCCAAATGAATTGAATACTTGTAATCTGAGATGAATGGTTGCACATACTAATAAAAAACGACAGAAAACAAAAACATGATTAATATTTTCAGAATCTTCATGATAGATGGGCCATCTGCTCGAGCCACATCCAAACTTTTTTATCATAGTGTCCCACATAGAGACTTTACCAGATAGGGCCAACCACATGAAAATTTTGGTCTTTAGAGGACACTGTAAATTCCACATCACATGTGACCACCATTCATGATCAAGTAAATCGTCCTCGGGTAAATCTCCCTTCTTGCTATTCCTTCTAAAATATATTTAATAAGAGGAGATGAGAAAGAATTTTTAAGTGTTACCTAGTTAATCTTAATGAGTCAACATAGATCTATATCTTGACATTTTTCTTCTTTGCGAACACAAAAAAAAAACTAGTTTTGATCTGGTAGGTGATAGTGACGTTGAACATATTTTTTAATTCATCTTGTAGATTCAACTTATAGTTTGTGCTCATTTGTTATGGTTATTATTGCATTGGCTTTGCATTAGGATGGAATTAAATCCTCAACTCCCCAAACTCTCTCCAATGGCCCAGTCTTTCCTTTGACACTTTTTTATTGGATGGCTCTTTGTTACGCAACAAATTTCCAAAATGAACATGAAAAGAGCAGAAATAGATTAGGAAGAGTACTCCCTGACTTTATTGAAGAAAATAGTTGAATAACAAGCCTCTTCGAGGGGGAAAACTCCTTATACAATTTACTAAATACACAAGACAAGATACTCCAAATGAAAATGTCTCCTTCCTATATATATGATACTAAGGGGTACAATCCCAATTAACTGACCCAAGCCTATGTAACTAATATAACCATACTAATTAAAATTACCACTAATGGACCAAAGACGACATCAAAACTATTGTAATGAACCACAATATAGGGGGAATGTGCCCATATTTAGTGATTAACATGCCCCTCCCCTTCAGACAAGTGTTGTCCTCAACGCTTGATTAGTTGCAGATGCATCTGTATGAAGAACTCATCTTCCCATGTCGAATATTCAACTGGTAAGTTCTTCCACTTTATGAGGTACTCAGTAATAGCTCGATTTCATAGTTGTTTGGTCCTTATTTCAGTGATTTGTTCAGGTTCCAATATGAATTTTCCTTCTTCATCAAGCTTCGGCAAGATTGTTTGAATTGGGATCTTGTCTCTTATTACCTTCTTTAAGCAAGAAACATGGAAAATCGGATGTACTCTTGATGATGAAGGGAGCTCCAGTTTGTAATCCATACTACCAATGTTCTGCAACATTTAATAAGGACCATAATACTTGGGTGCTAATTTATTGTCCTTATTTAGTTGCTTGAGAGACATATGCTTGTAAGTTTGTAGCCTCATAAATACCCAATCCCCTTCTTCAAAAATCCTTTCACTGCAATGTTGATCAGCTTGTTGTTTCATCCTGTTTTTTTACATAGTCATGTTGTCCTTAAGTATCTGGAGAACTTCTTGTTGGTGCTCTATGTGATCTTACACAGCTTGAACTATAGATTTTCCTCTTAAGGGAGATATGATAGATGGAGGTTGGTACCCATAAAGTGCAATAAATGGAGACATTTTTTATGATGTATGTAAGGAAGTATTGTACCACCATTATGCCAAAGACAACCATTTCACCCACTGTGTTTGTTTATCATATGCAAAGCAAAAAATATATCCTTCCAAACACTTGTTCACTGTCTCATTTTTCCCATCAGATTGAGGGTGATAAGATGAACTATGAGCCAATTGAGTACCCAAACAAGAAAATAATTCAATCCAAAATTGTCCAATGAAAATTGGATCTCTATCACTTACAATAATATTCGAAATTCCATGTAACTTCTAAACAGATTCCATAAAGGTTGCAGCTCCTGTACTTGCATTAAAAGGATGAGAGAGTGCACAAAAGTGTGCATTCTTTGTGATTCTATCAACAACCACCATAATAACATTCTTTCCTTCGGACATGAGTAGACCTATGATAAAATCCATGGAGACTTCCTCCCAACGCCGACAAGGTATGTTTAATGGTTATAGAAGTCCTGGGGTCTTAACTATTTCACCCTTATTCTATTGGAAAACTAAGCATCTATCCATGAACCTTTGAACATCAGATTTAATAACTTCCCAAAAAAAATCCTTCTTGGCCCTATGGTAAGTTTTTCAGGAATCGAGAGTGGCCACCTATAGGAGAGGCGTGTAATTCTAAAAGGACCTTATGCTTGAGTTGGGAGTTTTTGCATAAATATAAGCGATCCTTATACCATAGTGAATCATTTTTCCACACAAAATTATCTGATACACTAGGATCGTTCTGTATCTTTTGAATGAGCGTCGACACCGATAGGTCATTTTTCCATTCTTCCCTTGCTACTACTACCCAATATGGTTGTAGAATGGAAATGGAACAAAGTAATGCCCCAACATCTTCATCTTTTATGGAGAGTGCATCTGCCACCACATTATGTTTCCCCTTTATATAGATGATTTCAAATTCATATCCCAACATCTTGGTTAACCACTTTTGTTGCTCTTCCAAATATATTCTATGTTCCAAGAAGTATTTAAGACTATCATGATCTCTTTTGACCTTGAAGTTCCTACCTATTAGGCAAGGACGCCATTTCTTAAGAGCATGTAGTATTGCCAACATTTCCTTCTCATAAATGGGATTTTGCAAGTTCTTTCCCTTGATTAGATGACTTGTGAAAGCAAGTGGGTGTCCTTCTTGCATTAAAACAATGCCAATGTCATTTCGTGAAACATCACATTCCACAATAAAGGATTTTGTGAAGTCTGGTGTGGCCAATACAGGAGATGTTCACATTGTCTATTTAAGTTGTTCAAAATCTTGAGTTTCCTCCGGATTCCAAGAAAATGCATCTTTCTTCAATAATTTTGTTAGAGGCGTAGTTATTCTTCCATAATTTCGAACAAACTTGCGGTAGTACCCTGTCATACCTAAGAGTTCTCAAAGATTCTTCAGGGTTTTGGGAATCAGCGAATCTATCATGGCTTTAATTTTGTTAGGGCATACCTTGACACCTTCATGAGATACAATATGACCCAAATACTCTACCTCCTTCACCCCAAAGAAAAATTTGGAATTTTTTGCATACAGTTGTTGCTCCTATAGTAGTTGTAGTACCCTGTCAACATGTTGAACATGTTCTTCCCAAGATTTGATATAGATTAGTATATCATCAAAGAATAATAGCACAAATTTTCTAAGAAAAGGCTTGAAAATGGAATTTATCAAACCTTGAAATGTGGAAGGCGCATTCGTGAGACCAAATGGCGTGAATAGAAATTCATAATGGCCTTCATGAGTTCTGAGTGTTTTTTTTGGATGTCTTCATCCTTCATTCTAATTTGATGATACCCAGAACGAAGATCCAACTTTGTGAAGAAAATTTTTCCATGTAATTGATCTAACAATTCATCAATGACATGAATGGGAAACTTATCTTTAATGGTGATCTTGTTGAGCTCTCTATAATCTGGACACATACGCCATGATCCATCTGGATTGTGTACCATTACCACTGGTGCAAAGTAAGAACTTTGGCTAGGCCTAATTATTCCATCCTCTAACATGTCTTCAACCATACGCTCAATTTCACTCTTCTTTCCATAGGGGTATCTATAAGGTCTGATGTTAGGAGGAACACTTCCTGGAATTAAGTGAATAGCATGATAAAAATATTGGATAGGTGGAAGACCTTTCGGAGTATCTTCAAATACCTTGGAATGCTTATTAATGACCCTTTGGAGATCTGGGGAAATAGGAGCCTTAGATTTTTTAACATCTAATGAGCATAATTGTACAATTACACATAGATGTCCCTTTTTCATCAATTTTGTCATACCATTAGAGATTATCACCTTGCTTGCTTTCCCTATGATACCTTGTAATTCATATTCCTTTACTTCCCATAAAAAAATCATGAAAAGCTTCTGAAAATTAAAACCCATAGATCCCAAGGATTTTAACCATTGAACTCCTAAGACAACATCAGCACCACCCATTGGAATAGAAATCATTGGACTATTCAATGCATATTCCCCCATAGTAATATTCATATTATGGCATTTCCCGGAGCAGTTGATATTTCCTCCATCTGCAATCATTACTTGAAACTCTGGTGTTGGATATACAAATCAATTGAGAGCTTTTGCTAATTTATAGTGAATGAAATTATGAGTACTACCAGAATCAATCAACATTGTTACCTTTTTCTTTTTGATAAATCCTTCGATCTTGAGAGTTTGATGAGTGGTAATTCCATCCAATGCATGACATGATATGGTGGGAGTAATTTCTTCTGAAGTAGTATCTTCTATTTCTTCATCTGGAGATGGTTCTTGTTCTTTTGGTTCTTCCATCTCACAATCTATGTAAAATAATTTATCCTCACCACACTTATGTCCCTTACTATACTTGATGTCACAATTAAAGCATAGGCATTCTCCTCTTCTTTCCTCTAGTTGTTGAGGTGACAACCTTTGAGGTGGGTTAGAATTAGTAACAGTATTCTCTCAGTATGTGTTGGAGGTGGTATTTCTAGTAGCCATCACCATATTTTTACTTTCAACCTTCCTTGCCATCATGAAGGCATTCTCCAAGGATGGTGGTTCAAAGAGATGGACCTCATGTTGAATGTTATCCTTCAAGGTGCCAATAAAAAGATCCAACAGATTATATTTTGAAATGTTCTTCACTCTAAGACTTAGCTTCTTAAACTATTTGATGTGCTCTGTAACTGGACCTTTTTTCTTGAGATTTATTAATTGGTTGAAGAAGGTATTGTTATTAATATTCCCATGATGTGCAATCAATTCTTCGGTTAATATAGACCAAGATATAATAGATTCCTTTTTACGGTCACAAATTTGATCAGGCTCTAAATATAATGATGCAATAGTTACCTTTTGCAAAGTTGGAACCTGGTGTAGATCAAAGAATTGCTCCATGTGGAATATCCATGTCATTGGATCATTTCCATCAAACTTTCTCATGTCAATCTTGGGAAGTTTGGTACCCCTTGGTGACCATCCCTGATGACTTCCATTACTAGAATCATTTCCTCTTGTAATATTCTTATTCATGGAAGGTTTATCAACATGATAATTATCTTTAACCTCCTAAGTATCTTGGAACACATCATCACCTATAGGAAGAGTATCCCTTGAATTTTGTATGAGATTAGCAATATTTGTCATATTTCCCATCAACTTCTTCTATAGATTGAGTAAATCAACTATTTTCACCGAACCTTTCATATTTTCCTCCACTTTATTCAAATTCTCCTCTAAATTATCCAAACCAACTTTTTTCACAAACCCTTTAATCATATATTCCAATTGAGACACTCGAAAAGAAAGGTCTTCCCTTTCATCATATGTCGAGGATGGATCCTCTGGTGGTTTGGATGGAGTGTAAGTATTTACACTTCCTTTTGGTGGAATTTTGAACAATATAAATATATATCACACCTTAGGTGTCACGACAATTAGATCCTTCTACTCAAAGTTATTCAAAATTAAAAATGGCGTACCTTTTCAAACCCTGATTGGAAGATTGTTTTAAGGCCAACTTGAAACTGATGTAAATTTGCAATTTCTGCTCCTCTAGGTCTAAAAAATCATTTTGTTGTATCATGATGTATCCTCATTCCAATTCCATAGTCCTGACATAATTTGGATGTACCAATAAGAATTTATTGTGAATCTCCCAACACTTCTTATTTTTGGTATTTTTCGAATATCAAACTTGTACAGTCTGCCACATGTCCAATATTTCATATCTGATGTTGAAACCATACCACGGATACTTTGGTAATTCTTCTTTCAGATTCAATAGGTATTACTCAATTTGGATCTTTCATCCCCAGATATGACCTTTTTTCCAAGAACACCTGCGTTAGACTATTTTTTGGACTAGTCAAAAACCCTAGCTTCTAGAGTGAACATCTTCGAACCTGTAATGTTTCAGGATCTAAAACTTGGACCATAGTTAGTTAGGCCTTTTTTCTATATGGTTTTTAAGTGTCGTTCTTTGAACCCTTGTAGAACAAATCATATGGTGAAAATTCCAATCTGACTCTTTTTTAAGAAACAAGTCTTAAGGAAAGGGCTCTGATACCAAATGTTAAGCAACAAATTTCCAAAATGAGCATGAAAAGAGTAGAAATATATCAAAAAGAGTAATCCAAAAATTTATTGAATAAAATAGATTAATAAGTAATCCACAATATACTAAGTACACAATATAAAACAAGACAAGATACTCCAAATGAAAAGGTCTCCTTCCTATATATAGGAGACTAAGGGGTACAATCCCAACTAACTGATCGAAGCCGATGTAACTAATATAACCATAGTAATAACAATTACCACTAATGGACCAAATCCGACATCAAAACTAATTTAATGAACCACAATATAGGGGGAAATGTGCCCATATTTAGGGTTTAACACTATTGGAGTGTTTTTTTATTCCCAACCTACTCTTAGTGTAGTTACCTAAAATGGCATCCCAATCCCATAAAGATAACTTCGAGACCAATATCTCATTTCCAAGAAACATGTGCCATTAAGAAAAATTGTGCATCTTTTTCAAAACTTCTAGCATAGTAGTGTTCTCATCGACAAGTCCTTCACTAAAGTCGAAAATGAACATTTTCCATAGCTCACCATGATCTATAGTTTCACACTTTCTTTCCTTGTCACGATACCACTTATATGTGAATCCTTCAATATGTCCTTGTAGGATATGCACTAATACTTGTTAGGGATTCCTCAATTATTCCATCTACTACTTCTTGATTTCATAGTAGCCTTTGCAAATGACTCAACTTAATGGATACATAATAGCCACAATACTTTTCACCCTTGATGTTGTCGATTCAAAAGAGGAATAAGGCCTTAATATTATCCCAACTTAGGTCAAGTTGTGGAATGAGGTGCACCATCTACCATTAGTATGTGTCCATACCCATTGTATTTGATAATTTATTTACTCCCTAAACATATGTTTCTTATTCTTTGTAGTCAAGATGCTCAATTATGGTATAAAAGTGAGGATATAACACTAGGGCCTTGGGGCTTGCATCCTTGCTTTGTGAATTAATGGTAGTAAGTGTTGGTTTTTAGGAAAGAATGTGCTAATGGTAAATTGGTTCTTTTAAAGGCAGTATGGAGCACACTGTTAACGCCCAAAAGTTGCACACAAGCGACATTTCGGCGATTCATCAAGTAAAGCGTCATCAACATAAAGAATGCATCTCACCACATGCATCCTCAATAGATCCAAAACATATCATGATTCCACAAGTGCCAAGAAATAGTCAAAACAAATGGTAGCGTGGGTATTACACATTTGACCCGCACTATAGTGCAAGTTACCTAAACAATTTCCACGCTACACCCACGTAGCTATTCCTTCGATAGTCGTGCTACTATCAAAATGACGGGACCACTCATGCCCAGCGGTGCATTAAAGAATGTCTCCTCACACACTTGGGGACATTAATCATCCCCCCTTGTGTACCTCGGAACTAATTCATGAAGGAGGAGAGAGTTCACATTTGGATATAGTTGTTGGATGGCCACCTCTTGGCCTATAAAAGGAAGCCATTGGCATGCATTTGGAAGAGAGAAATTAGAGCAAGTTTATGTTGTTGGATTTGAGTTGGAGCTTCCTCATATCCCACCATTTACTACCATTGTGAGCATTCCCAAGATTTTTTTCCACCTACCATCAAGGAGCAAGTGTTTCTCTCCATTTTTCTTCCACCTACTCAGCATTTAGTTTGGACAAGAAATGATTCCCTAAGGGAGATTGTTGGATTCCCTTGAATCCTTCACCTCCTAAGTGTTGTGCATCTATTCCATTAGGAATACAAGACTGGTTTAGCATATCTTTGGTTGTTATTGAAGTTTGCATTCTCCCCCCATCTCTTTCATTTTTTTATTTATTAATATTTTCATGTTTGAATGTGAACTACACTAACAATATATTGTAGAATCACTTGGAGGAATACCACCAACCATCAAAAGGGGCTCCAAGGACTGAGGCCTTGCAGCAACCTAGAAGGCTTATTCCCTCACCAACTGGAAGAGTGCACTTGTGCAATTTTTCCATAATAGTTTTAATGACGACCATACTTATTTTTGTTCATTTCTTTTTAAACTAGGTTGTTTTATGCTAAGTAGTTAATTATGGGTATTTGTCACTTGCAGGAGATCAGGTATTCCACCTCTTGCTTCCAGAATTTGGCCCCATCACTGCCCCATTTATTTTTCCGTAGTCGCGCGGTTCCCGACGTCTCTACCATGCTGATAGAACAAAATCAACTCGGATAGTCACGCGCATAGTGCAGGTTACCAGTGTTAGACCTGCGCAACATCGCCCATCGCACCCGCGCAAAAGGTTAGTGTATTGCACGCGCTACAACACATATGTTTTATATTAACCTACATGGTGCGTGCTGTAGAGTCTAGTTTATCCACGCTACTGTTGTTTATTTTCTTTTTATTTGCATAGCTTAGTTTGGCAGCCCAATTGTTGCTTACTAGTGAACTTAAATTAAGGCTAATTCACCATATTACTTAATTTCTTAGTAATTAGTGCACCTAGACCAATATTAGGAAGTAAAGAGTACCTCTCTCTTGAAACTTAACTAGGTAACGAACTTTGAGGATTCCAACGGGCCCCATTGTTGTCACTAGTATTCAAGACCATCTCTTGTTTTTGCATCAAATCGACATGTTGTTTTCAGTACTATTGTTAGTGTAGAAAACACTTTTTGCACACAAGCAAGGACCTAAAGACACTTGTTGCCTAAATTATGGTCTTCACCTCGCACTTCATGTGAGCTTGGTGAATCAGAAAAAGCGTGAGAAGTGTGAAATACCTCCATTGCACACTTGTCTATTAGTTAGAATATTTTGATTTTGCAAAAGCACCATGAGCATCTCTTAGAGTTAAAAGTACACATTGCTTGATATAATTTTTCAATTAATTTGCTAATAAAATTGTTTTTGCTTTCATCACATGTGTTTTCTCCACTAGCATACAATAAGAGGCATAAAGAGTCTTCCAATCCGAGTATGCTCTTTACCTCGCACTTCATGTGATCTTGATGATTCAGAAAGGTAGGGATTGTGAAATACCCCTCTTACACTTTATAAGTGAAACATTCAAACCCCTTAAAATCAACATTGTAATTATCGTAACCAACTAAAATCCTCCACGGGAGGTTGCAAAGCAATATTTTATTTAGGTAGGATTGATTGGGCTAGGCATCCATTAATTCCCACCAATCTAGTTTCATTAGTAATATTTTGAAACATAGCATTGTTGTCTCATAAGGTACTTACAAAATCCTTCTATAAGCAAGTGTTAAAAGAAAACTTGGATCAGAAGCGCACCGTGACCAAGGAGGTGAACGTCGAGGTATAGCTTCCCTACTCTCCCCTACAAGCCACTTAGTGTAACGCTCCCTTCCAGCATTCCCGTGCAAGGGAGGAAACGTTAATCAACACACAGGCTTTTAGATAGACTTAGCCTAAAGAATTCTTGCCCATAAATTTCTAACAATTTAAAAACGTCCATACCCAGATTCATCTCAATATCAACACAGCGGAAAACTAAACATTACATGTGCATACAATTACTTCATGCGTTCAGCATACACATATCAACCATACATGTAGCAGTCATTAATTTCATTAATGCATGGACAATTTATCATACTGCATAAATCATGATGCGTTTCATTCCAGTAACCGGAATGCATTGCAAAACACATACTGTATATAAATTAAATCACAGATTACTCATCTTGAATTGTAACGGTCCAAACGAATGGCTATGGAAGAGCAACGTTCCTCCCAACCATAGACCTCTATCCAGCTTGTGTTCTTTTAGCTGAGAGGTCACCCCCGAGCTGGGCTGTGTATCCACTAAGGAGGACTAGCTGGGTTCACTCACAGCCATGGTTCTGGTCAAGCATCCAAGAAGATAGAGGAGGGTAATGCTAAGCCAGTGAGCTCAACCACAGAGCTACAGGCATCTCAAGTGAGCTCAACAGTTAGGCACCCACATTACCTACCACATCCAACACAAGGAAGATCCCCTTCTCTGTTACACAGTCCCTCAGGCAACTCTTCCCTCCAGTGCTCTTCAGGATGGGCATAGAAAGGTCCAGCTGCTGATCCTTGAGATCCTAGCCTTCACTGGGTTTATCAAGCACACCCAACCTCTGCTTAGTCAATCCTCTCTTGATTCCTCACCATTCTGCTCACCAAATACTCAAATCCGTCATTCGTTTTCTGAGCTGCAAAAACTGGGTTTTTCCATTGATTTCGGGGTAGCTAATGCTCCCAAATTCGCCCCAAGGTTCATGCTAATGGATCCCCCATTGGATTTCCCTGTCCCATGCCAAATCTGGACGTTTTTGGTCTTTCAAAAACTGGGTTCTCTCAAGGTCGCGATTTCTGGTTTTTCCTCACTGCTGGCACCCGTTTTTGGATGGGAATGATGCTAGATAGTTTCACCATGCCATGGGGTGAGAATGAAGCAACCTCCCATGAGGTTGAGTGACTTCTTGCCCAAGCAATCAGATCCCATGCCCACCCATACGAATTTCAGGGCTGCCCATGCTCCATTGAAACCATGGGCTGAAATCTCAACCACCTTCTTACAGCAGGCATTAATGTCACCTAGGGAAGTCAATGGGTTCTCATAATGACAAATGGCAGCCTAGGGTTTAATTCCATAGCCCCCTCACCACTCCCTAGTGGATACACGTGGCCCCTTCTCATTCGTTGCCTCCATAGCCAGTTTTTGGTATTTTATTTCCATATTAAACATTTACATCAATTTACAATATCCCATGGCTTAATAGCACGTGGGTAACAAAATATCAAGCGTGTCTAATTTAAATAAAATCCGAGCATAAACTAGCGGGGCCTTGGCCTTGAGCTCCACGCTAGGGAAACATACATCGCGTATTTACAATATTTACATTAGAGCCAATATTGCCTAAGGGTTCAAAATTGGGGTATTACATTCCCCTCCCCCTTAGAACAACACCGTCCTCGGTGTTCTCAAAACTGAACAAAAATGGGAATGCCTCCCTCATGGCATCCTCTAGCTCCCATGTAGCCTCGTCGGGACTAAGGTGCTCCCATTGGACCTTTACCTGCCCGATGGCTCTGTTCCGGAGCACTGTGACTTTCTTGTCGAGGATGCGCATAGGTTCTACTTGGAACTCTCCCTCGGGTTCCACCTGTATCACATTCCAATCAATCATATGATTAGGATCATGTACATACTTCTTAAGCAAAGATACATGGAAAACATTATGAGCTCTTATGCTAGCAGGCAATGCAATTCTATATGCAACTGGCCCTATCCTATCAAGGACTTCAAATGGACCACAATATCTGGGCGACAACTTGGCACAACTCCCCAACTTGAGGGAACTCTTCCTTGGTTTCACTCTCAAATAAACATGATCCCCAATCTGAAATTCCTTATGTACTCTTTTCAAATCTGTATAACTCTTTTGCCTGTCCTGAGCTGCCTTTAAATTCTGCCTGATCTTAACAATTTCCTGTTCCATTTCCTTGATCATCTCTGGTCCAAGCACTACCCTGTTCACTGGGCCGTCCCAATTCACTGGTGTCCTGCATCCCCTGCCATACAATGCTTCAAATGGACTCATTCCCAAGGATGCATGGTGTCCATTATTGTACGCAAATTCAACCAAGTGTAAATAATCTTCCCACTTGGATGGTTTGTCCATCACATACATTCTCAGCATGTCTTCAAGGACCTGGTTCACCCTCTCGGTTTGGCCGTCCGTTTGAGGATGGTAAGCTGTACTGAAATTCAATTTAGTTCCCAATTCCTGAAATAATCCCTTCCAGAAATTGGAGGTGAACTTTGTGTCACGATCAGAAATTATTGCCTTAGGCAATCCATGCAATCTAAATATCTCTCTCATGAAGATGTTCGCAATGTCACTAGCCTTGTGAGTGGACTTCACTGGAATAAAGTGAGCTACCTTTGATAACTTATCCACCACAACCATGATTGAATCATGCTTTTTCACTGTCATGGGCAGACCTGTTATAAAATCCATGGAGATCACTTCCCACTTCCATTCCGGAATGGGTAAGGGCTGCAATAACCCTGCTGGGTGTTGGTGTTCTGCCTTGACTTGTTGGCACTTCTGACACCTAGCAATATGCTCAGCTATGTCCTTCTTCATGCCATTCCAAAAGTATTGCTTTCTTGCCGCTATTATAGTCTTCTGATATCCTGGATGTCCAGAGTACGGCATTTGGTGTATTTCATCCATCACTAGTTTCTTCAAATCTGCATTATTTGGAATGTACAACCTATCTTTGTAGATGAGGATACTGTTTTCACCCAGCTGATATCCTGCATACTTTTCATCCACATTACCGTGCTGCAACTTCTCTTTAATTTGAAGGCAAGTTTCATCACCGTTTTGGGCTTCAAGAACTCTTGTCTTCAGATCTGATTTGCACATACTTACTGCTTAAACATGAAATTTTCTGCTAAGAGCATCTGCGACTTTATTCTCCTTCCCCTTTACATGTTTAATTTCAAAATCAAATTCACAAAGAAATTCCATCCATCTAGCTTGCCTCGCATTCAAGTTTGGCTGCTCAAACAAATACTTCAGGCTCATGTGGTCTGTCCTAAGCTCGAATCTTCTTCCCATCAAGTAATGCCTCCACATTTTAAGAGCATGCACTATGGCTGCTAATTCTAAATCGTGTGTGGCATAATTCTTTTCATGCTCCTTTAATTTCCTGGATTCATAGCAAATCACAATTCCTTCTTGCATGAGAACCCCACCCAGTCCTTCAATGCAAGCATCTGTGCATACTACAAAATCCTTCCTTGGATCGGCTATCTTCAAAACAGGAGCGCTGGTAAGTAACTCCTTTAATTTCTGAAAACTTTTCTCACATTTTTCAGACCATACAAATTTGATGTTCTTCCTTTGCAATGAAGTGATCGGATGCGCTATCCTGGAGAATCCTTCAATAAACCTTCTGTAGTAACCAGCAAGGCCCATAAAAGATCTAACATCTGAAACATTTCTTGGAGTTGGCCAATCCATGATGGAATTAATCTTCTCTGGATCCACTGCAATTCCTTCCTCTGAAATGACGTGACCCAAATATTGAATCCTCTTTTGATAGAATTCACACTTGCTTAACTTGGCATACAGCTGATGTTCTCTAAGAACTTGCAACACCATTCTTAGATGTTCCTCGTGTTCTTCCTCATTTCTTGAATAGACAAGAATGTCATCTAAAAACACAATCACGAACTTGTCCAAATATTTGTTGAATACACTATTCATGAGACACATGAATGTGGCAGGTGCGTTGGTAAGGCCGAATGGAACCACAGTGAACTCATAATGACCATATCTAATTCTGAAAGCCGTCTTGTGAATGTCTTCTTCTTTAATCCTCACTTGATGGTAGCCAGACCTCAAGTCAATCTTTGAAAATAATTTGGCTTCCTTCATTTGATCAAACAAGTCATCAATTCTTGGTAATGGATACTTGTTCTTAACGGTCACCTTATTGAGCTGCCTGTAATCAATACACAGCCTTAAAGTCCCATCTTTCTTCTTGACAAATAACACCGGTGCTCCCCAAGGAGACACACTAGGCCTGATATACCCTTTATCTATTAATTCTTGCAGCTGTATCTTCAATTCCACCAACTCCGGTGTACTCATTCTATAAGGAGCTTTGGAATTCGGTGCTGCCCCTGGAACAAGATCGATGGTAAAATCAATATCTCTCATCGGTGGCAACCCTGGTACTTCATCCGGAAACACATCTTGGAACTCTTGCAATATCCTGAAGTCTTCTAGTCTTGGCCCTTTGTCCTCTAATGAATCTGGCATATGGACTGCATATAGTTGACAACCCTTCTTATAAAACTTTTTCAACTGCAGGGCTGAAATCTGTCTTATTAAAACTTGCTTGGGAATCCCTTTTACCAATGTTGGCCTCCCTTTTTCATCAATGCACTCAAGTGCTTTCTCATAACAGTCCACTTTGGCTCTATGTTTTTCTAACCAATCCATGCCGATTAATGCATCATAGGATCCTAATGGTAACACATTCAATTCAGCATATGTGTGGAGTCCATTCAATTCCATGGGACACTCCATCACTACCTCACTTACTTTTCTCTTAGTTCCCGTGGCTAGTTGCACTAGCCAAGGCTTATTATGCTTAATTTTTCTAAGAGAACAACCTTCAACCACTTTTGGAGAAACATAACTATGAGTAGATCCTGGATCAATCAAAACAGAAATAGATTGCGTAGCAATCTTACCTTTGACTTCCACCACTGAGGACTGATGGTCTGCTTGATGATTATCCAACGCTGCATAAATCCGAGGTGCTGCCCTTGCCATGTCCTCTACCGTAGCTACTCCCTTCAAGTTGTTCAACTTCCGAGAATTGTTTTTCCGATGTGGACAATCCTTCAACATGTGGTTTTCTCCACATCCCCAACACTGAAGTGGTCCCTTTGCTGCTTTGTCTGCTGTCACTGCTGGTTTGAATCCACTCCTTGCTTGTTGTCCCTGTGGAAAGGTTCTAGGCTGACCTCTAAATGGTGGCTTGAAGCCATCCTTCTTCTGGTCAAACTTCTCTCTTGGCTTTCCTTTCCATGCTGGGTTAGCCTCTATTTTTCCCCTATTTTGCTCATAGCAATGCATTGCCATCCTAATGGCTTCATCCAAACTTGGTGGATTAACAAACTCAATACGATCTCTGAAACTCTGAGGTAGACCCCCAAGAAAGCATTGGATTTTTACTCTCTCATCTTTGATATAGTCAACATACCTCAGTAATTCCAAGAATTTGTGGACATGCTCTTCCATAGATTTTTGTCCCAACCTGAGTTCATTAAACTCTTTTCTCTTACCGTCATAATACCTAGCAGAAAGGTATTTCTCCTTGAAGTACCTCTTAAATCTTTCCCAACTGATCCTTCTTTCATTGATCCCTTTCACTTGCAAGAGATTGTCCCACCAAATGGAAGCTCTGCCATTTAAGTTGTAAATGGCAATTCTGGCTTTTTCATTTCCTGAGTAGTCTTGAATTCTGAAGTACTTCTTCATTCCCAGAAGCCATGCTTCTGCCTCTTGGCCTGTCTTTCCTTCCCCATCAAATGTGGGAGGTCTTGCCTTCCTGAATTCTCCCTGTGGGATGCCCTTGAACTTCTTTCTTCCGTCCAATCTCTTAGGTGCATGTCTGGGACTTCCCCTAGAACATTTGGAGTCACACGACCTGCTGGAAGAAGATCTTGATGAAGATGCTTTATGTTTTCTGCTCACCGAACTCTTCCTCGGGCTTGGAGTCCTCCTCCTCGAACGACCTCTAGAATGACTCCCTGCATCTCTTCCCTCTTCACCCATATTGCTTGGGTTGGACCCAAGGTTTATCTTATGCTGCATATCAGTGAGGCTTTGCAAAATAGCAGCATTGAGTTGGTGTTGTTCTTCTTGAGCCTTCATCAATCTTTCATTGAAGCTCACCATGGTTTCAACCAAATTTTGAGGAGTCACCTGTTCCCTTCTCCCATTGGATTCAGTCTCCGCATTCCCTTCATGCACATTTTCTCCTAGAACGTATTCTTCGTGTTCATAAGGATCTTGAGCATCATTAATGGTCACCATCTTACCTCTGCTACAATTATAAACTTTATGAGCTGCAAACACTGTGCATTATTATGATATTTGTTAGACCTCATAAAAATGCATCTAGGAATATACAACTATCAATATTTAACATAATAGAACTCATGGAATAATTCACATAGCTATTACTTATTCAATTCTTTTGCCCATCCATGCAATTCTGAAAATTGCTCATATTGTCATTAATTTGACAAAACAGTCACCGACACTTTTCTGCCCTGATAATCTATGATGTCTGATAACCCAATTCAAATTCCGGTCATACTGCATTATCCCTTGCTAGACAAGCTTTCCAATGCCTGTCCCCGTGCTCCATTCCGACATCGGGTGTGGAAACAACGTTGTCTCAAAAATGACAACTTTTACCAATAATTCTGCACATTTACACAATTGTATTTTGGTCCCGAAGGCCAACTTCAACCACCTGTGGAAGAAAATCTATGAGGAATCACAAAAACTTATCTATCGGGCAAAGTTAGTACATATAACAAGGAACACTCATCAATTCACTGATTTCAATTCTGATGTACCGTTCATCTTTTATGAATTTCTGGGTTTTACTACTTCTTACTTTTCACATTTTTCCAAAATTCCAAATTTTGGGCCAAAAATGGCTATCTCCCAAACGGTGCATTTCTGGGAAAACTTCGTTTAACGGAAATTGTCCGTCTTAATGAGAATATGAAATGTCTAGTTCAGTAAAATTCCTGACTCCCACATCTAGGGTCACTTTTACTACCCACAAGCTTTTCAAAATCCCGAAAAAGTGGCCCGGAACAGTGCTTTTTGGCCTTCTTGCTTACCCCGACTCCACATCCTTTGGAGTTTGGTTCCAAGATTCGGAACTTAACATTGTGCCTGCTTCATGGCCGCGCCTGATCAATTTCATCTCAATCCGACCTTCTGTCAAGCCTCGGGACTCTGTCCTTCAAAAGTCATTATTCCCCTTTTTCTGTCAAATTGGAGTCTAATGGGCTCGGGGTCTTCACTAGTTCTTTCATGGCCCCCGTCAATGGCCTCCGAGCCCCACAGAAATCATCCCATTCCGAGCCCCGGTGCTCCCCCTATCCAAAAATGGAGGGTTTTTTTTTTTTTTTTTTTTTTTTTTTTTTTTTTTTTTTTTTTTCGCGCCGCCGTCGCGGGCCAATTCACTGAACACTCCCGAAATTGCGGGGCGGTTCGTTGTGGCCTTCCGCAGTTGCGGGCCGGTTGACTGAACCCTTCCGCAGTTGCGAGCTGGTTCACGGTAGGCTTCCGCAGTTGCGGGCCGGTTCACGGTAGGCTTCCGCAGTTGCGGGCCGGTTCGGCGTCGGCTTCCGCAATTGCGGAGCAGTTCGCCGAACGCTTCCGCAATTGCGGAGCCATTCGACGAAGGCTTCCGCAGTTGCGGAGCCATTCGGCGAATGCTTCCGCAATTGCGGAGCCATTCGGCGAAGGCTTCCGCAGCTTCGGAGCCGTTCGCGGAATGTTTCCGGGGTTTTCGGTCGGTTTTTTTTTTTTTTTTTTTTTTTTTTTTTTTTTTGCGGAACGACTGGCGGAATGTTTCCGCAATTTCGGAACGATTCGCCGAAGTCTTCCGCAATTGCGGAACGATTCGGCGAAGTCTTCCACAGTTGCGGAACGATTCGCCGAAGTCTTCCGCAACTTCGAAACGACCCGCCGAACTCTTCCGCGTTGCGGAACGATTCGCGGAATCCTTCCGAAATTTCGGAAGAGAATTCCTTCCGCAATTTCGGAAGAGAATTCCTTCCGAAAAAGTTTCCGTTCGACGCCGACACTTAGAAAATTTTTCACAAAAACGGATTTTTCTCCGCTGTTTCGGAGCGGTTCGCTGAATCCTTCTGCAATTGCGGGAAGGTTCGCCAAACTCTTCCGCAATTGCGGGAAGGTTCGCGGAACTCTTCCGCAATTGCGGGAAGGTTCGCGGAACCTTTCCGCAGTTTCGGGATGACTTCCCGAAACAGTCTTAAAACCAAAATTTTCAAAAACAGTCTTAAAACAACATTTTTCAAAACAGACTTAAAAAAAAAAAAAAAAAAAAACTCTATCAGATTTGGCCCATAGAGGCCCAATGCTGCAACGCAGCTCTGATACCAAACTGTAACGCTCCCTTCCAGCATTCCCGTGCAAGGGAGGAAACGTTAATCAACACACAGGCTTTTAAATAGACTTAGCCTAAAGAATTCTTGCCCATAAATTTCTAACAATTTAAAAACGTCCATACCCAGATTCATCTCAATATCAACACAGCGGAAAACTAAACATTACATGTGCATACAATTACTTCATGCGTTCAGCATACACATATCAACCATACATGTAGCAGTCATTAATTTCATTAATGCATGGACAATTTATCATACTGCATAAATCATGATGCGTTTCATTCCAGTAACCGGAATGCATTGCAAAACATATACTGTATATAAATTAAATCACAGATTACTCATCTTGAATTGTAACGGTCCAAACGAATGGCTATGGAAGAGCAACGTTCCTCCCAACCATAGACCTCTATCCAGCTTGTGTTCTTTTAGCTGAGAGGTCACCCCCGAGCTGGGCTGTGTATCCACTAAGGAGGACTAGCTGGGTTCACTCACAGCCATGGTTCTGGTCAAGCATCCAAGAAGATAGAGGAGGGTAATGCTAAGCCAGTGAGCTCAACCACAGAGCTACAGGCATCTCAAGTGAGCTCAACAGTTAGGCACCCACATTACCTACCACATCCAACACAAGGAAGATCCCCTTCTCTGTTACACAGTCCCTCAGGCAACTCTTCCCTCCAGTGCTCTTCAGGATGGGCATAGAAAGGTCCAGCTGCTGATCCTTGAGATCCTAGCCTTCACTGGGTTTATCAAGCACACCCAACCTCTGCTTAGTCAATCATCTCTTGATTCCTCACCATTCTGCTCACCAAATACTCAAATCCGTTATTCGTTTTCTGAGCTGCAAAAACTGGGTTTTTCCATTGATTTCGGGGTAGCTAATGCTCCCAAATTCACCCCAAGGTTCATGCTAATGGATCCCCCATTGGATTTCCCTGTCCCATGCCAAATCTGGACGTTTTTGGTCTTTCAAAAACTGGGTTCTCTCAAGGTCGCGATTTCTGGTTTTTCCTCACTGCTGGCACCCGTTTTTGGATGGGAATGATGCTAGATAGTTTCACCATGCCATGGGGTGAGAATGAAGCAACCTCCCATGAGGTTGAGTGACTTCTTGCCCAAGCAATCAGAGCCCATGCCCACCCATACGAATTTCAGGGCTGCCCATGCTCCATTGAAGCCATGGGCTGAAATCTCAACCACCTTCTTACAGCAGGCATTAATGTCACCTAGGGAAGTCAATGGGTTCTCATAATGACAAATGGCAGCCTAGGGTTTAATCCCATAGCCCCCTCACCACTCCCTAGTGGATACACGTGGCCCCTTCTCATTCGTTGCCTCCATAGCCAGTTTTTGGTATTTTATTTCCATATTAAACATTTACATCAATTTACAATATCCCATGGCTTAATAGCACGTGGGTAACAAAATATCAAGCGTGTCTAATTTAAATAAAATCCGAGCATAAACTAGCGGGGCCTTGGCCTTGAGCTCCACGCTAGGGAAACATACATCGCGTATTTACAATATTTACATTAGAGCCAATATTGCCTAAGGGTTCAAAATTGGGGTATTACACTTAGCTTGTTGTAGGGAGAGGACACTATACCGTGCAGGACAAACCAGTGATCCACACTTGACACAAGGTATCTCAGTGGCCCAACTTAGGATATCACTAAGGAGAAATTGTGAGTGAAATTGACTACTGAAGTTATCTATTGACATTGGGAGGTGTTTCCAAGTCTTCTTGATTAGATCGTTGGCCCCATCGTCAGTAGAACTAGCTCTTTGTTACCTCCACTAGTCGATTGGTGAGTGGATACCATTATCACCATCAATTGTGCTTTTGGGAGGCCCAGTTACATTTGAGAGGAATGACGTTAGGTCTTCTAGGGAATTTACATTTATTTTTCTTTTTAACTACAAGTTCACTAACTCATAATAAAAAGAACTTGCATGTGGTGACTCATCCACTAAAACCAACATTGCACATATCACTCACTTATCGTACCATTTTGCATCTATTTTGGTTGGCATATTTTTGCATTTGTTCAATTGTGTTTATTCCACTATCACTCTCATTTGACACAAATCCTTCACCATTGAGGAACAAAACAACATCCTAAAACAGTCTCATATACTTCAAGGCCTATTCCCTCTCTCGAGGTGTGTTTTCACACCTTCCCCCCATGTTACACGCAGAGGGAATTCAATATGAGGTCGTTCCTAAGAAGTATTGATAGGATCATCTAGTCGAGGCCAATCCTTTCTGGGTACATTTTCTCCCCTCGAAGAATCTAATAATTACACCACTTCTTCCCCCATCGGAAGTAGTACCCTGCTAGTTTCTCCCCAAGGAGATCCCTCAGATCCCTTTGACCCATCCTCTCGCATATGCAGTCATCTGTTTTTTACAACACCACCTGGGTCTCCCTCTCGCAGAAATTACACCCCAAACAGAATGGCAAGACCCGTTGTCCCTACCTTACCATTTATGGCTATTTTAAATATACCAGATTTGGCCAAACTGACAAATGACCCCATTTCTCATGATGCGACATGGTCGGCTATGCCAGACAAGCTTCCTTCTGATATTCCCAAATTCGAAGGAAAACAGGGAGACAATCCCCCCAACCACATTATGTCTTTCCACTTATGGTGTTCATCTAACAGCATAGTGGATGACCACGTGAGGCTTCTCTTATTCCAGTGTACCCTCACCAGAAAAATAACAAAATGGTACGTAAACCTAGAAAGTGGCACCCATTCCACATTCGCAACATTGGACACCGCATTTCTTACGTACTTTCAACTGCCAATACGACATGATCTAGGCCTCGAAATTCTCATTGATTTTCATCAAAATACTTCCACCTACATCGCGGACCACATCCACAAGTGGTGTAGACGTCGCACACTATGAAATATTGAAATACAACCTTCCTTTTTGTTGGATTGCTTTATCAAATCTCTCCAACCCGCCATAGCTAAATATGTCGCCACCTCCATGCCACAAAGCGAGGAAGAGGGTATTTTTAAAGCACAACATTTCGACCTCATATATGCATAGTCTAGATACCTTTACACAATCCTCCCTGATGCCCCGCGGCATCATTCGTTGGATCTTACACCTTCGGGCTCATCACATTCTGCGGATGGGATTATTAGGTCCATTTCCCATTTAGGAAAGGTTCCTCCCACCACATTTGTGCCATTCAACATGGTTATGTATTACCTATCCATGCCACCTGCATCGGTACCCCCTAAACCGGTACCAACACCATAAGTTGGTCAATTACAGTATGGACCATACAATCCTGTATACCCAAATGTCATCCAAACAATGGTGGCTCCTACACCGCCAATGGTGCAAGTCGCTCCTACATCCACCTCTTATGGAGCGCAAACGGTATTTATCCCACTATCGGGATATAATCCATATTACCCTTTCACATGCCCAACTGGTCAGCAACCTTCCCCCCACATGGGGGTTAACCTAGTTCAACCTACTTATGTTCAACAATCTCAACCATTCGAGAAGTTGAATGCCACAAACCCCCAGAATCCACAGAATCAGGGGAATAAGAAAGGTAAGAACAAACAAAATCAGCAACCGAGGAAAGGGGGCAGAAAAACCATAACACAGGTGATCCAAATGCAGGGACTAACAATCCCCCCAAACAAGGGAAGAATCCTCCCCTGATAACCAATTATTGTTGCTCCATTTGCGGCGATTATGGTCATTACACACATCATTGTCCTCTTATCCCCGACTATCAATAGTTAGTGGAAGCTCAAAAGAAGATGGTGACGAACCCTCCTCGGACATTGAATCATCCCCAACCACAAACAACAATGTTACAACAACCCTTTTCCAATCAATGGGTATTTACGCAAGAGAAAGACCCTCTCCCACCCGGTGATGGTTCTTTCCAAAATATCTATACACTAGACGTAAGCCTCCAGACATGAGCCAGAGGTTATGACGGGCCTCCCGCCCCCCAAGAGGAATATATTCCGATCCCCTCGGGGGGACCTCTACAAATACCAAACTCGAATACCGAACAAATCCCATAGATTCAAAAGTCCCACTTCGCCATACCCCTAATAACCCTCACATGAAATCTGGCCACAATTACAATAACTTGGCTCAGGCCCCTACGTCTATTTCCACATTAAAGGTGTTACAGTATTTCCCAACGCAGAGAAAGGCATTACTCAATTCACTCATTGTTGTCAACCCTTCTGAATCACACCTCATGACCTTTGATGTTGACGAAGGTGACCCGCGATTACCATCGTCAGTTTCATTCCAAGTTCCAGTTACAGTAAAGAACGTCATGATCCATTGGTGTATCATCGACGAAGGTGCATCCACTTGCGTCATGTCTGCAAAGGTCTAGAAACGATTAGGATCCCTCGAGCTGGTCCCCTCATCTATCGTTCTTCGTGCATATGATGGGAGACCATCCCACCCAAGAGTATTGTACCAAAATATCCCCATAGAGCTAGGGGGAAAATGGTTATGATCGATATCAAAGTAATTGATGTTGAGCTCGACTACAACATCCTCTTGGGGCGTAGTTACATGTACACCATGAAGGAAGTAGCCTCCTCAGTATTATGTATCATGATGTTTCCCTTAAATGGGAAGATAGTTACCCTCGACCAGCTTAACTACTATGACCCTAATATCACAAGCAATCTCGACAACGTCCTACCCACTATATTCGGCAATGATCAACCGTGTTAGGATATTTAGACACTTAGGAGTTAGTTAAGATCAACTTGTGTAATATATCTGTTAGGGATAGTGTGTTTCTTTAGTATGCATTAGTATGCATTTGTAAATACTTAATCCGACGGTCACGATATGTTCCCGACATAGAGTGATCCGACGGCTCAACTTCTCTTAAATGATACCTAACCTTGATCTGTGGCTTAACACCCGATTGGTCCATGATCTCTATTTAAAGAGCATGGAGGGTAATTGTTTAGTTGATCGATTATGAGAAGCTCATTTGTAACTTACTTTCTTTGCATAATAAATTGTCCCGTAGAAGCTATTTGGCCGGGGCCGTGGAGTGTTTCCCTCAAGAGGGTTTAAACCACGTCAAAACATCGATGTGTTGATCTGTAATCTATTTGTGTTAAGTGCTTGCTCTTGGTGTTCGTTCCTTTGGTAGTACCCTGTGTACCCGAACATGGTATCAGAGCTTTTATGAAGAGCCACTTCTGGTTATGATCTAGATCTTGAACTGTTGTTGCCGAAATTCGAAAGGGTTTCTGGTTCTGGTATTTATGGGCTGTGGAAGGTGTTCCATTGCGTCCGGAGCGTCATTAGATTTTTTTACTGTTATATTTTTTTGGGTTCGGATTGTTGCTTTCCCGTCTGCATATACTCTTTGTCGTGCACCTTGAGCGATCTCGGCAAATCAGAAACAGAAAGGGAAAGGGTTTTTCTCGGCTGCGTATGCTCTTTGCCGTGCACCTTGCGCGATCTCGGCAAATCAGAAACAGAGAGGAAATGTAGACTTTCCGGGCAAGCTAACGAGATTTAACTCCACAAGTGTGGAAATTTTTTTTTGTTTCGATTTGTGGTGTGTTTTGCAGGAAAAATGGCAAGCACACAAACCGAGCAAGAAAAGTAAAAAAAAAAAAAAAAAAACCCCTTCCTCATTCCCATATTTTACATACCTTTTAATCTAGCTTACTTGGTTCAAATTTGCTTGGTTCAAAGTTACTTTTAAAAGAAAAAGTGCATGCAATTTCTATTTTCAAGTTACTTTATTGTAAAAGTGCATCTCACTTAAATAATAAAAAAAATACAAATACAAGTGAGTCACTTAAGTTCATTTTTATTGCTGCACTATTTAAAGTAAATCATTGTAAAAGTGAAAACACTTATTTTATAAAAGTGATTCACTTAAAGCAACTTTATTGTAAAGTGATTTTCAAAGGTCAAAGGTTCATCTTGGGAAGAGGGGGGTCCTTTTTTTTAGCTGGTCATTCTCTAGTTGCCACGTCACTATTAGGGACATCTTCAACAGTTTCTTTGTTCAAACATAACTTCATCATACAGAGTCAGTTTTTAGTGCCATTTTTTTTTAAAACGCCTATTTTTTCGAGCTCTTCACATCCAGACTATTGGTTTCTGCTTTTATAGCCATTAATTTACAAATATGGCTTCCCCTTGTGATATTTTCCTTACCAGTTCCAACTATTTCACATGGAAATCCCGTATGGAGGATGTTCTACGAAGTAGAGGACTTTTCAGAATTACCTCAAGGAAAGAAACAGAACCTACTGATGATGATAAGAAAATCAAATGGGCAAATAGATGTGATGAAGCTCGTGGATTGATTGGGATGTCAATCTCTACTGATTTGCGATTCCACATATCTGGAATTGATGAACCTGATGCTGCTTGCGACAAGTTGGAATCTGTGTTTGGTAAACACAATGAAATTCGAGATCACCAACTCGAAAATGAGTTGATTTTTTTAAATCCAAGTGACTTTTCATGCATTCAAGATTATTTATCTAAGTACAAAACTCTTAAACTCTTATGTGCAGAATGTAAGGTTAAGAGGGAAGACAAACAATGCATTTAGCATATTCTTTCCAAACTTGGACCTGCATATTTTGTTTTTGTATCTACATTTTACTCCATGAAAGAATCCTTGAATGCAGCTAGCTATCAAGAGCCTAAGCTTGAATCCTTTTGTGATTCCTTGATTAGAGAGCAAGATAAACTCATTCATCTTGGAATAATCAACAATGCAGATACATCTGGGAAAGCCTTATTGTCCCAACAGAAACAAAAGTCCAAGCCTCCCAAGAAACAAAATTTTCGCAATAATAAGTCAAACAAGGGTCCAAAACCCTCTCAGTCAGCTCCTTCTTTAAAAAATGACAAAGGATCCAAGCCAAAAGGCAAGAAGACTGAGTGTCATTGCAACTATTGCGGGAAAGATAATCATGATGAATCTAAGTGTTTCAAGAAGATGGCAGCCTCGGAAGCAGCAATGAAGAAGCACCACATCAGCTTAGATTCACCTTCAGAATATGCCTCTCATGGACATGCACTTTGTGCTTCTGGTTCTTCTTATAATGCATCTTCTTCTTCTACTTCAAATGAATGGCTCATTGATTCTGGAGCATCTTATCATATGGCTAAGGATCAAGCCATCTTTTCTACTGTGCATGAATGTAACACCAAACAAATATTTGTTGGTGATGATAGATCTCTAAGTGTTGTAGGAGCTAGAACAGTTCTAGTAGATAATGGTCATTTTAGTGATATACTATGTGTTCCAAGAATTTCCTGCAATTTGTTATCAGTCTATCAGATCACTCATTCTAGTGAAGGTAAAACTGTGACCTTTACACCTCACCAAGTTGTAATCAAGGATTTTAAAGATCCTCAATAGGTCCTAGCTACCGAAATTGTCGATGATATTACTAGGTTGTACAATTTTAACAACTTTGGGTCATCACCTTTCCCTTCAGTTTTTGTTGCTCATAGTGCTAACTTGAGCAAACTTTGGCATGAGCGATTTGGTCACTTAAATTATCGCTCATTGCAACAACTATGTAAAGACAATATGGTGACAGGTCTTCCGATGGTATCTTGCAGGGATGGTGTTTGTTCCGGTTGTGTACTCGAAAAACATCATCGGGACAGTTTTGACAAACGTGCCTCTTGGCATGCCTCGGTTCCCTTGGAGCTTGTGCATAGTGACTTGTGTGGTCCTCTTCCATCTGCTTCCTTTTCTGGTTTCAAATATTTCTTAACTTTCATTGATGATTACACCAGACGCACTTGGGTTTATTTCCTAAAACTTAAGAGCAAAGTATTTAACATGTTCTTGGACTACAAGGCCCTTGTTGAAAAACAATCTGGTCATCAAATTATTAAGTCAAGATCTGACAATGGAGGAGAATATATTAACAAAAATTTCACTACTTTTTGCACTAAACAAGGCATCCAACAACAGCACACTGTTCCATATACACCACAACAAAATGGTGTAGCTGAGCGGAAGAACCGCACTTTAAAAGAAATGGCTAATTGTATGATCCAATCTAAGGGACTAAGTCTTCAATTTTGGGCTGAAGCCATTAATTGTGCAAATTACATAGTTAATCGCACCCCCACTAAAGCATTACAAGGTATAACACCAGAAGAAGCATGGAGTAAAACTAAACCTGATGTAAGTCACTTTCGTGTGTTTGGTAGTGAAGCATGGGCTCACATTCCGGATGAAAAACGGAAAGCATTGCAGCCTAAAAGTGAAAAGTGCATATTTGTTGGATATTCTGAAGATGTAAAAGGTTATATACTTCTTCAACCACATTCTCATAATATAATCATTAGAAGAGATGTTAAATTTGATGAAAATCTCTTGGCCTACGAGCCTAACTCGGTGATTGTGCCATTTTTGGCCTGCGAGCCTGATTCAGCGTTTGTGCCTTCTTCTTCTTCTTCTTCCAACTTCCTTGACAGGTTTCCAACTCCAGAGCATGGAGGGTCATTGTTTAGTTGATCGATTATGAGAAGCTCATTTGTAACTTTCTTTCTTTGCATAATAAATTATCCCATGGAAGCTATTTGGCCGAGGCCGTGGAGTGTTTCCCTCAAGAGGGTTTAAACCACGTCAAAACATCGATGTGTTGATCTGTGATCTGTTTTTGTAAAGTGGTTGCTCTTGGTGTTCGGTCCTTTGGTAGTACCCTGTGTACTCGAACAAACCGTATGTTGACATTGCCCCCGATATGTATAAGGAATCCAATTTTTTAGGAACATATTCGGGACCAACACCAAAGATCCCTACATCTATCGATGGCCTAATGTGCACAATTTTCACCACTAAAAATGGAACCTCCTCCACCTCAACATCGTCATTAGCACCACTGCTGAGTCATGGCATTGAACAAACGTTGAGTCTATTGGTACCACCGATTTTTCAAATCCCATTCTTTTATCCTCCCACAGGTGTACAAGGGACGTCGTTTATGGCTTATTTAACTCTACCTGGGCTAACTTTGGGGATCCCAGTGTGGTACCTTACACCACCCTTCCCAGAGATGGATTCCAAACTAGTCGCCCATTATGAGTTTGTCCCTATTTCAGCTACTACGTCTGAAATACCGTAACACGTTAAATTCCAACATCCCAACCTATGACATCCGCAACTACACCATAATCGGTCATCACTAAGACCACCAATGGGGGCACCCAACAACCGAAGTTGAAAGGTCCCCTATTACCTAACCCAACATCTAAATCAGTAGAAACCGTTAAGCCTAAAGTAGGGGACATTAACCATCAGGAGGTCAAATCTCCAGTTATGATCAATACTCCCAATCAAAGGGTCACACCGTCATGTTATCTTTACGGGAAGAAAGTCCACGCAACAAACCTATGTCCTAATCTACCGGAGCTAAGTAATTTGCTTAACACCCCTCTTAGCATCACCCACACTCCACTAGCGATAAAAGAGGGAACACCTCCCTTGCCCACAACTAAACCCAAAACATTGCGTACGAATCACACATGTGCCATATGTGCTTAGCATGGGCATTATATGCACCATTTCTACAAACTTCCTCGATACCGAGAGGCGTTAGCAACAGTTCATCTCACTCAAGTAACAATTGAGGAACCCCCCTTCTTACACCAAGAAGTAGCATCCATTAATGTGATCACCACATCGGCGGCACCATCAGTCACCCCTCCCATAGAAGTTACACCAACTGCAGAAAACGTGATAGAGCCTGCAATGTTGCAAGACCCATCTAAACGTACGACAACCCCATCACACAATGAATGCTCGTCATGTGGGAACTCCACCCATATGATCCCTCCTAGTGCTATCACATGCATAGTGGAGAAAATAACACCCAAGAAGACCAATAACGCTTCCATCCTTGTGTACCACGACCTTTCCGATCTTGTGGAGAGACCACCCATTGCTCCTTTCAGTGCCCCATTTTAAACGTCGAACGACAAACTCGTCTTGAACTGATGAGAACGCAAGATCAATTAAAAACATCCTGTGTAACCCCGCAAGCATCACCAACCGAGGAGGCAGCACCGACCTTCCCAGACACCATCGATGTTGAATCTCCTTTAGCTGGTGTCCTCACTTGTAGTGATTCCTCATATTCCAATGAATACGTAGACCACCTGCAAGCATTCCCAAAAAATTAACAACCAAAATAGGGGGTTTGTACCTCCCCAACACAAACAAGACATCCGACACCAACCGTTGATATTCTTATTTTGTGTCAAAAACTTTACTTTCATTTCACATTATCTCGAATGAAGAAAGTAAACTACCTCTATTCTTCAAATGCAAATGGCCTCCCCAACGGACATCTACAAAAGATATGCGGACGATGTCAAACGATGGTCCAAACATCTAGCATCTGTTTCCTAGGTTATATATTCTCCCTCCCATACACTCCACTACACTGGCAGAATGTGCTTGGGGGCACTAACAAACAACCAAGCAGAGTACGATGCCATAATAGGTCTATTAAGCGATCCCCTACACCTAGGCATTCACCATCTACAAGTAAAAATTGACTTCCAACTGGTCGTATCATAGTTGAATAATGTATTCGGTGTCCGCAACTCACTCCTCTTCCAAAATTTACTGCACGTGTGCCTTCTCATTCGATAGTTTGAAACCATAACTTTCACACATATACCAAGAAACCCCAACGCATTCACCGACTCCATCGCCAATGAGGTATTGAATTGGTACCTAGTAGATCACCCGGATGCATAACCCTACATATCAATCATACATAAATATGTGTTTCACCTACGACTACACATACCTGTATCTCATCATCGCAAGTCCTACAGTCGTTCACACATGCCCAAAAAAAATATGCTAGTATCAACTACTACATATGCATCACATCAACACATAGGAAACATCAAACAAATACACATACATCACATACATAGAGAGACGCATACATCATGTACTGCAAAAATGGTATATACATATATATATCTCATCAAAAATATATGTCGTGTATAAAAAATGGCCCTCTTGGGGCATATACATAGCATCCTTATGGGGAATAGATAAAAAACCCGCCTCCCATAGGCTCATAAAAAATTTAAACATACAAAAATAGGGCCCATCATCCCTATACAAAAAGAATCAAGCCACCCCGCCAGCTGGTGGATCTCGGGGTCCCAAAATGGCCAGTGGCTACACATCCTCCCCTCGCGCCGGCTCTGGTCCCCGTCATGGTCGCTGTCATGGAGGAGGGGTTGCACCTCACATGCCATATGGCATGCTACCGCTACCCACCACATAATGGGAATCCATGCTGGCCCACACTGAGCTGGTAAGTGGAGTGTCAGGTCCATCTCATCATCCTCAAGTTTGACCGAACCCTGCTCATCAACGCCAGCAGTCATCCCGCCAAACCTTCGCTCCAAGTCAGCTACCAAACTCGCCATCTGTTCCCCAGCAGCCGCCCCATCTTCCACATCTCCTCTAGCCCCGTCTCCTCCCACTCCGATAGGACCACCCTCGAATGCACCTACTCCTCCAATGGCAGGACCAACCCCAACGGCTGGCTAATCCCTCCTCAGTCTCGGCCTTCGAGGTGGCCTCATAGGACCAACATCTGCATCACAAAAGAGAAAACCATCAATAGTACCTGATAAACATATATGCCATAAATGTGCAGAAATAAAAAGTATGTACAAATATATATGCGAAAAGTACAAAACCATAAAAACATACCAACCGCATTGAAACTGCCAGCAGGAATGGGCAGCTCTGGATGTCTTCAAAAGTCCATCCTGCTCTAAGGATACCTCTCTATCCATCCTGTACGGACCTCCCTTACATTTAGCACCTGTGGCGTAAAATAGGCCCGCCACCAGCACACGGCATAACACGCCCTCAAATATCCATCTGCGGCTCCTATGGTCCCCTCGGTGGCACCACTACCTGTGGCCTCAATGACAGATAACGCTCGAAGAATTATGAGCACAAATTCTACCATAGCACAAGGTGTGTTGCCCCACACCCCATCGTAAATATGAAATCCACTGCATCATAGACTATAGCATGAATGAACCCCTCACCATAGGCTGGCCATCCATCACCCTCTCCACCATCTAGAGATGGCCTTCAGTAACCCGGTTGGGGGACATGGCCCCCAAAACACGCACAACAGTTGTCACCACAGTCTCCACCAGTAGATCCCTTAGATGGCTCACCAACACACCACCATAGTTCACAAAACTCTGGTCACCACTGTAGTAACGATCCACTAAAGTGTGGATCGTCTCCCCAACCAACTATGGAGGGAGATCCTCCCTCACCCCTCGGGGAGTCAACCCAGTCAAGAAGTAAATATCCTGATTCGTAATACTCAGGTCCTCACCTCCCACATGGAACACTCTACGATCAAGGTCCCACATGTCCAGTAGCCACCACAAGAGGTAGTGGCCAACAGCATCAGAGGGCTCTTGAAGAACTTGAAGAGCCCAGCATCTCATAAGACATCGGTCGTCGCTCAATCGGCTAACACAACTGCTCAGAGGTCATAAAAATCTCTCTCCCTCCAGTCAACATCTCGAAGGTGCGCCATCAGTGATAACCAACCACCTGCACATGGAAATAATCACCCATTAACCATATAAAATCATTAGCGTGGACTTTCCTAAGATGGTATGTGCGTAGCGTGACATTTTACAACATAACCATGCATAGCACGACCGAAACACTATTCGGCCGCGTGGAACTAACGCGTGGGATATATATAGGGTGTCCGTGTGGGAAGCGCAACTGTTCGATAAACATTCGCGCTAAAGTCACCGTGCGGCCAAGGTGTATTTATCCCATGCTACACGCGGTACAATACATATCTTCCGCGCTAATGAGCGCGCTACATAGCACGTGATTTTTGGAAAATCCCATGCTAGGACAGCGTGAGATTTTTCAAAATGCGGCGCTACAGCGTGGGATTTTCTCAAAATCTCGCGCTGTAACCATAAACACCATAAAAATGACCCCTGGCCACCCAGGGGATCCCCAACCCTAAATCTACCTGGATAAAAATAAATAGGACTAGATTTAGGCTTACCTGGAACTCGTGGATCGTTGAACGGTGCACCGAATCTCCAAGAAACGCTTGAAATGCACTCTAGGAGGTCGGTGGCACAAAGTACAAATGATTTCGAAAAGTGGGCCCTACCCCTCTTTTATACTCATTTGACCTAAACTTCCAACTAAATCCATGGACAAACCGTAACTCCGTTTCCAAAACCATTCACACCACGATGACCAGCACCGCGAGCTCTTAAACATGGAACCACCCAATCCAGATTCCCACCAATTTCACTGGGATACTATTTTCCTATCCAAAGTACCCCACAAGTACGTACTGCTCTGATTATATGATTTTTTCATTGTCAATACCTTGGTTATGTCCTTTACTACACTTGGGTATGTGCATCATATGTGCAGGATCACGATCAGGACAATATGGAACCTCTTGTTTTTACATTATAAGAATAAGAATCTAAGCTCTAGCAACGAGGGGCACGCACCCTACCACAGGTATCATTCTGAAACTGGAATATAGACTCTATTTACCCTTCGTTTATAATGCATATCCCAATATTCCCGCTAATAACCATAGGGTCCTCATTCACAGCCTTGATGTGACCTTAAAAACATTCCCGTGAATAGCATGTTCCCCCATGGATGTGCACACCACTTCCATCCCCATCATCAATTGGAACCCATGATTTCGACCCCCCACAAGCCCGAGTAATTTGATCCAGCTTAAAAACACCCCCCTTTAGAATATCATTTTATAGTTGTGCATTTACTCCACCAAGTATACCTCATCATATTCCTTGGCACATGTTACGAAATGATTCACATATCCCCCTCATACCTCCATGACCACTTTACCTTTCACAATATTTCTCGTATCATCACCCCCGCAAAGACACTTATGCCCCCCCACCCTATGAAGTAACCATTTCCATTCATTTACCCCGCAGGAATACACTGCATGGCATTGTTTCATGGGGCACCCGTCTTTGCGTCTGCAAATTAACCCTTACTTCACCATTTGAAAGTGTCCTCTGATCCACTCAAAATCATGGGGATTCTTCCCATCATCAAATTGGTCCCCCGATACACCCAAAACTGTGGGGACCCTGCCAATATTCTTTATGTACAAACAAGTTCCCTCGTTACCTCACATTGAGGGAACACCATATTATTTTGGCAGCAATCCATGGTCACCTTTGATCGATGTATATTGAGTCTCCATATGTTCAGCAGTATATGTTTTTCCGGTTACCATTACCATTTTTTTTTGCATCTCCATCGAAGCTCTTTCACTTGCATTTTTTTTCCACCAGTTTCAATCTATGTCGTCCCCACTCCCCATGTTTACATCGATCAAAGGAAGTTACGAGCCCCATGCTTATCAACCAATATTGTGTAAGGTCTGTTCATCCACCAATTGATTACAATATGATTTCGGTTCTCACGATAGGACTCTCGTCTTATCATATACTTCATCTCTTGTCGACATCAAAACATTATATTTCGAGAGTTGTAGTAGTTGCAGTTGCACCTTGAGATCCCTTTCAATCACTATAAGGGATCACCTCAAACTTAGTAGGGGAGTCATTAGTGCTCCCTAACTAAGTGGTTTCCCCTATGCTCGACTTCATCACATCATCACATCATCGCATCAGGGGAAACGCACTTTTGAAGGTAGCAATGTTCACATTTGGAAATCATGATAGCATTCTATTCGGTACAATGAAGCCCTCAAGCAGATTTACATACCAAGTTTAGGTCCCTCACCACAGTGGGTTCATCATGGTCACCAGCAGTTCCACTTCTTCAATATTTCATAGCATCTCCGGGGGAATTTACTCTAACATGGATTGAAGCCACCTTCATTCATGTCCCAACATTATATTAGATTCGACACCTTTGTCCTCTCTCATTGTAATCACTTTGACATCTTTTCATGAGCATGGGTATGCCCGCCTCGTTTATATAAAAACTATTCTTTATTACAGCTCCAACGGTCGTTACCAACACTCTTCCCCCATGGGAGAACCTTATTTTATCCACATATGCTTCATCCTACAAAACAAGAGAGAAACAACAGAAAACATGATGCATTATCGGCTCTACAGTACCAACAGAACCTCATACATCAAGGGGCATATGTTAATGCCTAAAAGTCGCACACATGAGACATTTCGGAAATTCATCCAGAAAAGCGGCATCAACATAAAGAATGTATCTCACCACAGGCATCCTCAATAGATCCAAAACAAATCATGAGTCCACAAGTGCCAAGAAACAGTCAAAACAAAGGGTAGCGCAGGTATTACACAGCTGACCCGCGCTATAGCACAGGTTACCTTAACAATGCACGCGCTACACCCACATATTTTTTCCTTCGATAACCGTGCTACTTTCAAAATGATGGGACCACTCACGCCCAGCAGTGCATTAAAGACTCAATCCTCCCCAAGGATCGAAATTCATCTCCTCACACACTTGGGGGCATTAATAATCCCCCCTTTTGTACCTTGGAACTAGTTCATGAAGGAGGAGAGTTCACATTTGGATCTAGTTGTTTAATGGCCACCTCTTGGCCTATAAAAGGAATCCATTGGCATGCATTTGGTAGAGAGAAATTAGAGCAAGGTTATGCTGCTGGATTTTAGTTGAAGCTTCCCCATAGCCCACCATTCCTTACCATTGTGAGCATTCCCAAGCTTGCTTGCCACCTACCATCAAGGGGCAAGTGTTTCTCTCCATTGTTCTTCCACCTATTTAGCATTTAGTTTGGACAAGAAAGGACTCCCTTAGGGAGATTGTTGGATTCCCTTGAAGCCTTCACCTCCTAGGTGTTGTACAACTATTCCATTGGGAAATACAAGAGTGGATTAGCATATCTTTGGTTTTTATTGAAGTTTGCATTCTCCCCCCATCTCTTTCATTTTGTTTTTATTAATATTTCCATGTTTGAATGTGAACTACACTAACAATCTCTTGCAGAATCACTTGGAGGAATACCGCCAACCATCAAAAGGGGCTCCAAAGACTGGGGCCTAGCAGCAACCTACAAGGCTTAGCTCCTCACCAAGTGGAAGAGTGCACTTGTGCAATTTTTTCCATAACACACACTCAGGAACATATTGTGTATTCTAGGCCTCCTCAACCACCTTCATTTCTTACTCCAAGAGAAGTCTTTGAGTTTGTTAGAAAAGTGTGGGGAAAGATTCAATTGGATTTATTTATGATTGAGAATTCCATGGAGCAAAAGCTTAATGAAATCCTTACACTCAGCCAAAATTATTGGATAGTGTTTGATTATGAAGCACACTTCCCAAAGTTGCTTCAATATACCAAGAATTTGAATGTTAAGGTGATGATAATAAACATGTTTATCTATGGTATGGACCCTTGTATTAGGGAGGGACTATGCAACATGATGCCACAAGATTTGTCTTAGATCATACAAAAAGAGGAAAGCATGTATTCATAGTTTCATGGTAAAGTTGAGGATAGTAATTTTATCAAATCACCATGATCTTTGGTTCCTTCCCTTTTAAGAATGCTCCCATAAAGTAAACTTCATGAAACTAGTTCCTCGGCTTCTTCTTTTAGATGTCAAAAAGGAAAAAGAGGGAATATTATAGAAACTCCAAGGAATCTTTTTTTTAGATCCTATGTTCAAGAGAGGGAAAATCCTTCCCGATATTTTTATAAAGTTCTAAACCCTCCTTAGGGAAGACTAAGGTACCTAGTTATTTTCTTGCTAAAGGTTATTGGGGTTGCAAAAGATCACAATCTATGTGAGATTGTCTTAAGAAACAATTGAAGACATAGTAATTGTATTGACTATAATAGAAGTGTGAAAGTGGGCTTAGTTCCTCGTAGAACACATGTAAAATTGAGCACATTGAGAGAATAAAAATAAGCACAAAGAAATTGTGTAAATCTCAACAATCACATGCACAAGAGATTTGCATTAGAAACCCTTTACCATAAAAAATAGCTATAAAGAAGATATTTTAATTAATCCCTTGACCAATCCATCTAATCCTTCCAAATGAGGTCAACACCTACCCCCTTCAAGTTTATAACTAGGTATCTAGGATTACAACATGCCAATCCCCCTTAAATCTATCACCTAGGTCAATGTATAGGTCTAAACAAAGTGTTACAATGGTATTCCATTTACCTGTGATTAACTCCAAACCCACACAATGCTAAACTCCAAACCCACAAAATGCTTACAACTACATGTTAAAACATATGATGTTTGAAACTTCCACATGTTTTATTTCTCGCATCACTATTACAACAAATACATTCACATATTTGTACCAAGTGAAATTCATTATTTTGTTCCAATAACTTGAAAATAACTTTTAGCATCGCTAGAGTATTCATATAACATTTTATGCATACCAATGATTTTAAAATAAAGTGAAGGCAAAAGTGAAAAATAGAATAAAACATAATGCATTCTCTCATGTTTTGATATTTCATTTGGAGAGACGTCATTAATGGCCAATTATTGTTTGAGAAACATATATAGCGACATTACTTCTAGATATGACCTAAATGGATCCTTGGTAGTTGTCTATGGATATTATGGCAAATACTTCTACTCAAAGAATGACCCATATTTCATTCTCTGCTAGGAAATGAGCCACTTTGGCAACATTGTCCACGGTGTCTCCTTTACCAAGAATCCACCAAATGTTGTTCACTCAGGATTCAAGCAATTATGCATACATTTGGACATAAATGATTGTTGTTTTTTCTAATGCACACAATCTGTCAAGGATTGTATGCCATTTGAAAGTTACTCACAAAATTGATCAACACTACATCAATAGACACTAGCCACCTCCCCCAAAGATATTAATGACTGCAGATTGCTCTGGAGGTGGACATAATGATACTCCAAATGTAGAAATATCCAAAACAACATGATTGAAAATTGTTCATCCCATTTATTGGCTAGCTATCAACATAGTTACCAAGTTCGAATTCGGATTTGGATTTGATACGATAAGGAAAAAAATCAAGGGATAAATTTTTTATTCGAAATTTTTTTTTATTATATACCTCTTAAATTAGTAAAAAATTGCCAATACAAATAGGTCACAAGCAAGATTTTGAATTTATAGAATGCTCTCCACCTCAGTAAATCCTCACATTCTGCATTCCCTGCCATAAAGGCCTCCAAAGAAGCTCTTAATAATGGCACAAATTGAAGGAGAATAGACAGATTGCAGGTGTTCGGGGATTCCCTCATAACCATCAAAGCCCTTAACTCGAATACAAAGTTCAACAATCTGGCACTAAAAAGGATCGTGGAACGAATTCACCATATTGCAAATTCATTTTCTCAATTCAGAGCTTTCCACATACTACGAGATCTAAATTATGAATCAAACACAGAGGAAAAAGCTGGATCAAGCCTAGAATCTGGAAGGATTGAATTCTCCAATGAAGAAACCAGCTACCATCATATCCCATAAGCATCACACTTGTGATGATGCAAAGGCAAGGAATTAGATCTTGTATCATGCACAAGACATTTAAAAAAAAAACACTTGCAGGAGATAAACAAAGGCGTATATGCAATTGATGATCCAATAAGTTTGGTCTCATTCAATGAAAGATTCGTAAAGGAAGACAAATACCATCAAAGGCCGGAAGAATGTAGGCGGAATTATTATGGAAGTTAGGAGAAGCGGGATGGAATTCAAACGCACATAAACCATGAGTAAAACTTAATTACAAATAGCTTGAGTTCTTGCCAGCGGATTATGAAGACATGTTTCTGTAAATTATAATTCTGAATATGATGATGAAAAGCAGTTTGACATCATCTTGAAAGCCGCAAAGGAAGCCTCATTGGAATTCAAATTAAGCAATAGGGTAGTTGAATTGCCTCCAAAAGGAAAGAATTGGGATGAAATTGGAGGAATAACAACCACATACCAACGTGGATTTTAAAAATAGGGAATAAGGAATAACAAAGATGTCGTTCCATCCAACAACTATCGGCAAGAGATACGGAGCATTCTGCAAAGTTCTAGAAAACATCAAAAGAACAAGAATTTGACTCTCATTTTTCATTTGAAATCAAAATAATCCTTATTTACATTAGTTTCCTGAATATCTGATCATTGTACAAGGTGGTTGGATTCAGCCATAGCTCATTTTTTACATTATTATTAATAAATTCTACCCGTTTCAGTTAAAAAAAAATGGCGCAAATTGAGAAATTAGTGTAGAACCCTTGTATTGTCAAGCCATGCTCTTCATATGGAAAAAAATTGAATTAAACCTCAACAAACCAAAGTAAACCTACTAATCCATGAGATAAATCGAACTTTCGAAATTTACATACGAATTGGACTGATTCAAGTCAAATCTAGTCACTAAGACAATAATCACTAGAACAACCTCAATATGAAATAGATAGTCCGATGGGGTTCTTTTTCTAAAGGAATGACATAGATCAAATCAGTTCTATCACAACTATGGCTCCATGGCTGCCATCATCAAACCACTTTTTTGAGGGAGCTTAGGACAAGCTAATACCATTTGTAAAGTTAAGCAAAAATGAGAAAAAAAACGCAAAAAAACTACATAATATTAACAATTACATGTATAATTTATCTTCAAAATCCTTTCCAAGAAAACTAGTTACAACTAATATATTTACATCAATCTTTTGATATATTTCCATCAATCTTTTGACTAATACTTTCAAATTGGTCAAGTGAGGCTAACAACAACCATTAAAAACATTTTACAATAAAGTATAATAATTTTTAAAATAAATTCATTTATAAGTGAATACCATGAACCCCTAAACTATAAAGGTAAACTCGTCATTGACCTTACACAAATCCAATTTCTAAGTAATTCCCCAATTATAAGTGATTAGAAAATCCAGTTGTACTTAAAGTAAGATTGTATATCCATATGTGAACGTTGAGTTAAGATTTCCATAGTTTGATCAAATTTATTCACTAATACGATAACTTGTTATTTTCAGTGGGAAAATCATTGACTATGATCTTGTTATTGAATTGTTAACAAAGTCTTGTTATTTGAAAGTAAGTTTTCTTAATAAGTTTACTTAAGGAGAAGAGTTTTTTAATGATTGTGATATTATTTATCTTAGTATTTAATGCATGTGGATTTTTTCTATTATTTTATTTCTTTTGTTTTGACTAAAGGGTTGAGATTGGATTGAGAAAGTATAATAATAGTAGCCATTTGTATGGAAAGTGTATGCATATAAGATTATAATATTATTATTTCTATGTGTATCCCTAAGATGCTACTTGGTAAAGCTGGATAGGAATTGTTGCTTAGGATTTCATAGAGGGGTTTGAATTGTTGGAGAGAATGTTTGGCAAGAGACCAAGGATTAATTATATGACATTGCCATTATGCATAAGAGATTAACATCCCATGCATAAATCAAATGTGCAAAGCATAAGAGTTTGTGGCTATATTACAACTTTGGGCCAAAGTTTTGTTCCTATAGGGAACGTATGTAATGTCATGTTTTATTTGGACATGATTGTGTATGATTAGGAGGATGAGCATGATACTATTACAACTTATTTAGCTTTGTCTTGGCTTAGAATGTTGATTTATGTAGACTACGAAAATTTTAAGCTTACATACATATCTATTATGTTTTGACTTACTTGATTGAATAATGAACTTGTTATGATGTATAGTTGTTGTATTAGTAAATTAATTGTGTGTGAAAGATTCATAGTCATGATATTAATGAACACTGATATCCAAGTATGAGTATGAGCTATGGTAGGTTGGCTAAACTTACAAGACTCCAGTGGGAGATGACATGATGAAAGAACTTGGCACCAAGAGGCCTAAAGACTTTTGGGTAATCATATATGTGTTTGAAGGTTGTAGAATCCTAACCATATTGATATGAAATGCATATTTATGTGACATGTAGATTATTCTCTAGCAAAGGTGTTGTCGATTGGTCCCCTAATCATGAAGTAGGTGCATGCATGAACTCTCTAGGAGAACTCCAAGATGGGAGTTGAATAGTAAGCCCGAGAGGGGCAATCGGTTTTGTGTATGTATACAATGTTGATGTAAGCATGATTGACCATATTTATATGTGTAGATGCATATTTTTGTGTAGAGCATGGGGTGAAGCCCTGCCAACTCACCAACACATGGATGTGGGGCACAATTAGAGGACCATGGTTTGACTATAATGGAATGAGTGGAAGCATTATGCCCACGCAATTCCAAGCTACAATATATGTGGGAGAGTAAATCAAGAAAATGGCTACCCCCATCTTCCTAGGAGCAGGTGTCATGCCTACTCTAAGAACTTCTAATGTGGTAAGTGACATGCCTCACAATTATGATTTAGGAGTTGAGTTCGTATGCAAACTCTACCATGGAAGGTGACATGCCTCACAAGTCATAGAATCTAAACTCTCCACGACCAACCAAAATGTACAAAAGAGGTGTAGTTCTCACTTGGGATTAGTTAACCTTGAGAGCTACCCACTTTGAGTGTCACTTACAAAATCTATTATTTTAATAAAATGTGAAAAATATAAATTATAAATAATACCAATTAAAAAATAAAATAATTCCCTAATTTTAATAACAACAACAATAATTTGTTTTTAAGGTCACAACCAAGCTAGACACTAATTTGGTGTATGAGGCCCCTTGTTTGTGGTACAAGGGACCCTCTTTGTGTATCGATGTAATTTCTAAAGTCCAAAGAGGTGTACATACCTTACCCCCTTCGAATTTGAACCTATGATCTCTTAAGAGGAAACATATATATTTGGTAAGATAATTAGAATGACAAAAGTTATAAATAGGAGCATCTCTTTAAATCTGAAGCTTGAAGCAAGAACCTAAGCAAGGCCATTGTTGATTATTGGTATGCCCTTTCATGGTTGCACGGTAATAGATATTCTAATATGTTTTATAATCAAAATGATGTTAAAAGAATGTATGCATCCTAGTGAAGGAATTATTGAAAAAAAAAATTAAGAAAATAGCAACATGATTAGGGGACCAATCAGCAACATCTTATTGGTAGTTTGGAATCCCTCGATTTCTGATTTTTCCCCTTATGCTATGGCTACAAGTATAAAAATTGAAGGTCAGTTCAGAGGGGTGGATCGATCTTTCAGTTTAATGAATATATATGGGCCATATAATAATTGGAATTCATTATGGGATATGATAGTGGATTTGGGGCTTCTACATGATCCTGATTTAATTGTTGAAGGTGATCTAAACATGACTCTATTTGCTGATGAGACATGGGGCTCGGGATCTGTTATCGATCAACTTGCCACTTACTTCAAAGATATATTTGATTTTGTTGGGTTAATAGATATTACCCCTAGCACTTTATCTCCAACCTGGTCAAATGGTCGTGTTGGTAAGGCAATCGTTGCCAAGCATTTGGATCGCTTCTTAATGAATGATAGTATTGGAAATGAACTGGGTAGATATCAACCATGGTGTATTCATCCAACAACCTGACTACTAGAAGATACAAATCCATTGTTTTCGATGTCATAGGATGGGCCTTTGTGGCAGAATTGTTCCTTTGACTTTAAGGATGATTCTTCAGTGGAGCTGGAGGTGTCCCATACCAGACAAAGATCTGAAGAGCTAGATCATAATCTATATTTCCCTCTGTCGTTGGATGAAGAATCGGCAAAGCAATTTATGTGTAAATTTTGTATTTTCCTTCCCCTTCTTCTTAAGTCTCTTTCTGTTGATGAAATACTAGGGAATATGAAAGTTTCACAGAATATGTTGGATGACCCTTGTACATCCAACCTAAAAAACATCCTTCCTAAACCAAATACTCAGGAGAGGTTATTCCCTCCTTTGGCGAAATCCCCAGTTTGTTCTAGTCCATGAGAGGATATTTCTACTTATAATGAAAGGGAAACCCATACTTCTTTTGTGCCCTGTCCCATGGGTGTTTCTACAAATGACTTACATCCATCATTGCTTCCCATTACCACAACTATAGCCCTACATATCTCTTTATATCCCTCACCCATTGAAGACCTTCCAATTTCGGTTTCTGTTGCGTAACCCATTGTGACAGATAACCACCCCCTTATTCCCCCTTCCCCAGATAATAAAATCCATATACCTACATTTGGAGGGAAATTTGGTCAAAATTATGAATCTATTCACATTGGGTCTATTAGACACTCTTATATTACTACTCGGAATAAAATTTGTAGATCTGAGAAGAATGATAGGGACAATTCTGTGGGGCAATCAAAATGGATCAACCCAAAAGTTTCCAATATCCTCTCTACTACTTTTGTACTTTCCTTCGACTCACCTAACTCTTCTGAGGGTCCCCTTAGAGCAAGTATGGCCCAAGGGAGTGGTTCTCAATGATAATTTTGTCTTTTAACATTCGTGGGATAGACAATCTCCCCAAAAGAACTGCCTTCAGGAGGTTATTAGACTCCATTAGGCATGATATTGTTATGCTACAAGAAACCATGTCCATGGGGATTAAAGCATGTGATTTTTTCCTGAAATTGAGACCGGATTGGAAATGTTGTGGGCTTGATGCCAACGGGATATCAGGGGGATTATTGGTAGCTTGGAATCCCTTGGTTTTTTATTTTTCCCCTTATGCTACGACTGCAGGTATAAAAATTGAAGTTTGGTTCAGAGGGGTGGATCTCTCTTTCAGTTTAATGAATATATATGGGTCATATAATAATCAGAAAGCATTAGGGGATAGGATAGTGGATTTGGGGATTCTACAGGATCCTGATTTAATTGTCGGTGGTGATCTAAACATGAATCTGTCTGTTGATGAGACATGGGGATCGATATCTGTTATCGATCCACTTTCCACTTACTTCAAAAATATATTGGATTTTATTGGGTTAATAGATATTACCCCCAGCACTTTACCTCCAACCTAGTCGAATGGTCGTGTTGGTAAGGCAGGTGTTGCCAAGCATTTGGATCGCTTCTTAATGAATGATAGTATTGGAAATAAATTGGGTAAATATTGATCATGGTGTGTCCCAACTGGAGTGTCAAATCATAAGGCCATTGCCCTTCAATTGGACTTTGAAAATAACTACAAATTCTACCCATTCAAATTAAATAGTACTTGGTTGGAGTATTTTGGCTTCTATGAATTTATTAGGAATTTTTGGAATTCATTCACGAATTCGGTTTCACTATCTCCATTACAGTCTCTGGTTAAAAAGATCAAGCTCCTCAGAGCTGAAGTTGTGAAGTGGGATAGGGATAAGAAGAAATATATGTCTAAAGACCTGGTTCATATTGAAAAGCAACTCGCGGATCTTGAAGATTATATTAATGAGGATTACTTGTTAGTTGCAAGGAAAGAAAAAAAATTGAAGTTAGAACAACAAAATGCTCTGATTCTAAAGCAGGTTGAGAATACTTGGTGCCTTAAGAGTAGGGCGATATGGATCTCTCAGGGAGACAATAACACATTTTTTTTCCAAATATATGCTACTCGAAGGAGGATCAAAAATTCTAATTGGGAGCTGAAAAACAATGAAGGTGAAGTCCTATATAATAATTATTCCCTACAAGAGGCTGCGGTTTCACATTTCAAGGAAATATATAAGCAAGGAGTCACAAACAATCTTGAAGACCAGTTGAAGATAATAAACTTGTATCCAAATATTTTTAATGAGGATGAAGGTAGGGAGGTGGGAAGAGAGGTTAAAGACGTACTAAGGAATTTTGTTAAAGAGAAAAGTCTCAATCCTGATGGATCTGGAAAACTCTATTAGGTGTTTCATTTTGATTGAAGAATCCACCCTGATGTCCTCTGATCGGTCGATCCCTAGGGTTTTGGTTGAAATCGAAAGTATAGAGGGTTTACCAAAAGAAGTTGAAGTTATATGGGCGGATGGGTCCTTCATCCAATGACTTGATTACTGGAAGATACCATTCTGTTGTTTTCGATGCCATAGGAACGACCATTTGCAGCATAATTGTTCCTTCAACTTTAAGTATGATTCTTTAGTGGAGCCATAGGTGTCCCCTACCATAGAAAGATCTGAAGAGTTGGATCAAAATCTATATTTCCCTCTGTCGTTGGATGGAGAATCGGCGAAGCAATTTATGTGTAAGTTTCGCATTTTTCTTCCCCTTCTTCTTAAGTCTCTTTCTGCTAATGAAATACTAGGGAATATGAAAGTTTCACAGAATATATTGGACGACCTTGGTACATCAAACCTAAAAAACATCCCACCTAAACCAAATACTCATAAGAAGTTATTCCCTCCTTTGGCAGAATCCCTAGTTTGTTCCAGTCCACTAGAGCATTTTTCTACTTATAATGAAAGGGAAACCCATACTTCTTTTGTGGCATGTCCCATGGGTGTTTCTACAAATGACTTTAGTCCATCATTGCTTCCCACTACCACAACTACAACCCTACATATCTCTTTATCTCCCTCACCCATTGAAGACCTTCTAATTTCAATTTCTATTGCGCAACCCATTGCAACAGATAACCACCCCATTATTCCCCCTTCCACATATTATAAAATCCCTATACCTACATTCAGGGGGCACTTTGGTGAAAATTGTGAATCTATTCACATGAGTCTATTAGACACTCTTATATGACTACTCAGAAGAAAAAATGTAGATCTAAGAAGAATGATAGGGACAATTCTGTGGGACAATCGAAATGGATCAACCTAAAAGTTTCCAATATCCTCTCTATTGCTTCTACACTTTCCTTCGACTCACCTAACTCTTCTAAGGGGCCCCTTAGAGCAAGTATGGCCCATGGGAGTGGTTCTCAATGATAATTTTGTCTTTTAAAATTCGTGGGATAGGAAATCTCCCCAAAAGAACTACCTTCAGGAGGTTATTAGAGTCCATTAGGCTTGATATTGTTATGCTACAAGAAACCATGTCCATGGGGGTTAAAGCATGTGATTTTTTCCTGAAATTGAGACCGGATTGGAAATGTTGTGAGCTTAATGCCAATAAGATATCGGGGGGATTATTGGTAGCTTAAAATCCCTCATTTTTTTTTTATTTTTCCCCTTATGCTACAGCTGCAGCTATAAAAATTGAAGGTCAATTCAAAGGGGTGGATCAAGCTTTCAGTTTAATGAATATATATGGGCCATATAATAATCGAAAATAATTCTGGGATAGGATGGTGGATTTGGGGATTCTACATGATCCTAATTTAATTGTCGGTGGTGATCTAAACATGACCTTGTCTGCTGATGAGACATGGGGCTCGAGATCTATTATCAATCCACTTGCCACTTACATCAAAGATATATTTGATTATGTTGAGTTAATAGATATTACCCCGAACACTTTATCTCCAACCTGGTTGAATGGTCGTGTTTGTGAGGCAGGTGTTTCCAAGCATTTGGATTGCTTCTTAATGAATGATAGTATTGGAAATGAACTGGTAGATATCGATCATGGTGTATTCATCCAACAACTTGACTAATGGAAGATACAATTACGTTTTTTTCGATGTCATAAGACAGGCCATTTGTGGAAGAATTGTTCCTTTGAATTTAATGATGATTCTTCAGTGGAGATGGAGGTGTCTCCTACCAGAGAAAGATCTGAAGAGATGGATCATAATCTATCTTTCCTTCTGTCATTGGATGAAGAATCGACAAAGCAATTTATGTGTAAGTTTTGTCTTGGCTGTCCCCTTCTTCTTAAATCTCTTTATGTTGATGAAATACTAGGGAATAAGGAAGTTTCACAAAATATGTTGGATGACCCTAGTACATCCAACCTAAACCAAATACTTCGAAGAGTTTATTCCCTCCTTTGGAGGAATCCACAGTTTTTTCCATTCCACAACAGGAGTTTTATACTTATAATGAAAGGGAAACCCATAATTCTTATGTGGCCTATCCCATGGGTGTTTCTACAAACGAATCTGGTCCACCATTGCTTCCCATTGTCACAACTACAGGCCTACATATCTCTTTATCTCCCTCGCCCATTGAAGACCTTCTACTACGCAACCCATTGTGATAGATAACCATGCCATTATTCCCCCTTCCACAAATGATAAAATCCCCATACCTACATTTGGGGGGCACTATGGTGAAAATTGTGAATCTATTCACATTGGGTTTATTAGACACTCTTATATTACTATTCGGAATAAAAATTGTAGATCGGAGAAGAATGATAGGGATAATTATGTGGGACAATCGAAATGGGTCAACCCAAAAGTTTCCAATATACTCTATGTTGCTTTTGCAATTTTCTTTGACTCACCTAACTCTTCTGAGGGGACCCAAAGAGCAAGTATGGCCTATGGGAGTGGTTCTCAATGATAATTTTGTCTTTTAACATTCGTGGGATAGGAAGTGTCCCCAAAAGGACTGCCTTCGGGAGGTTATTAGACTCCATTAGGCCTGATATTGTTATGCTAGATGTAATGTCCCCATCTTGACCCCATTACATTTGAATGTAAATGATGTAATATTATTATAAAATCATGGTGAGGAGCTCAAGGCCAAGGCCCTGCCATCGATTTATTGATGCATACGGTTTGCGTGTTAGCCAGGCACATTAGAATTTCAACATCATGTAAATATGCATTTTAATAAAATACCCACAACTAGCTATGCAATGCAACAAAGAGATGGGGGCATGGTTTTACAAGGAATTGGGAGGGAAAACATTCAAACCCTTGGAGCCAATCAGGTCAAGCCAAATGTCAATGAGATAACCCGTCAAACCCTCAACTACCCATATTGAATTTTCTACCCAATCATTCATTCTCCCAAGAGTTGGTTGAGGAAGTTAATGTCTTGGGAATGGAGAGGTATGGCTGTACAAATTCGAGTATGGGAAAGCCACCCTGCATGGAAATTCGCGTTTGGCTTCTTGGGCAAGAAAATAGCCATGAATTGCTCCCACAAGTCATTATCCAAAAACCAGTTGCTCTCCCTCATGAGTTTGGAGCTACTTGGGCATTTTCCAGCCATGTTTTTGGGTGTTCTCCTTGATCCTCAGCTGGGAGAAGGATGTTTTTGTGTTGTATACCAGTGGGGAAGATGGAAAATCGAATTGGGGTTCCATAGAGACTGTTCTGGCTGTTAAATGCTGAGATGGTTGGGAAGATATCGTTTTTCCTCCCTATGAATGTTTTTCCCCATCCCACAATTCGTTTTTGGTTGGAAACGATTTGGGGAAAACCCCAAACCCATGGCCATCCTGTTGGTATATCCATTGCTTTGGCTTGAGCTTGAGAGAAAGCATCCAGGGTTCAAATGTAGCCTAATAAACCCAGTTGTGGACTGGATTGGCTGAGATGAAATGAGTAATTGGCTGTGTATGAGTTGAATGTCCCCCTTTCCTTGTAAGAATCATGCCCAGCTCGGGGGTGGTAGTTGTGTTGAGAGATTGATGAACACAACTGGCCTATGGTTGGGTGGAACGTTGTAGCGACATAGCTAGTTGTTTGGGACTATTGCACAATGAAGATAAGTGTTTTTCTGTCTATATATTTACTTCTACGATGTTTAAATTGATGACTATTTGATATGTTGTATGCACATTTATTTTATTGTTGTGAATCTAATGAAATTGGATGAGATCATGTAAAAGCCCCATGAGATTGGCACCGTGTTCCCGTACTCGAATTGGGTTCATAGGTGGGTACATTACATTTGGTATCAGAGCTGCTAGTTGCAGCATTGGGCCTTCATGGGCTACCTATCACAGTTGTAGAGGTAAGTATGCTTCCTGCTAAGCACTGATAATTAAGAAAAAAAATTCAAAATTTTCAAATTTTCAAAATTTTTCTAAGTGTCTATGAGTTTTCTGCTAAAAACTATGCCGGCGAAAGGACTCGGAAAGTTGGTCCGCAACGGCGGAAGGACTCGACAAGTTGGTCCGCAACGGCAGAAAAAGTTGGCGAGTTTTCGCCGAAAAGGCGGAAGAAGTTGGCGAGTTTTCGCTAAAACGGCGGAAGAAGTTGGCGAGTTTTCGCCGAAATGGCGGAAAAAGTTGGCGAGTTTGCACCGCAATGTCGGAGGAAGTTGGCGAGTTTCCGCTACAGTGTCGCAAGGAATTGGCGAGTTTGCGCCGCAGTGTCAGAAGGAATTAGCAAGTTCCAACGCAATGACGGAAGGAAAAGCTGATTTTTCGACCGGAAGAACTCAACAAGTTTGTCCGCAACGGGTCGGAAGAGAATTGCCAAGTCCGCCGAAACAGAGAATTTCAGTTGTTTTTCAGGGTGAATTTCTGGTACCGAAAGTTGAAAAATGGCTTTGAACTCATGCGCTAGATTGCGCGAAATTGAAGTATTTAAATAAAAAACAAAAAAACGAGGGCGTTGCCCTCGACCCGCCTTGCAGTGGCGAGCCACAAGGAGGCAAGCCCCCTTGACCCCCATCGTCCCCCGGAGACAGTCGTTGAAAGTGTGAAAGACATTCTGTAGGCTTGGAATGTGTTCTATAAATTGCATAAAGGGGGTGTTGAATTCTCAGTAAGGGTAAATGGTTGTAATATCCATTATGGAGGATGAAAGGGAAATTCCTCACCTTAAACTATTTCTATTTATAGCATAAGAATTGCACGTTTGGGAAATAGCAAAAATGAATGCTATACACGTATGTATATACAGAATTTCTAATTGATGAAGAGATCATAGCTAATAATTGCTTGTGTGCTTGGTAGGGAAGCCAAGAAAAGGATCAGCTATGATGCGGAGGAGAAACTCCATGTCATGATGGAAAACTGGAAAAGGATAATTCCTTAACTCCTCCATTGCTATTATATTTTATTTCCTAAGTTTTATATATTGAAAATTATGGCATAGGGATGCTGGAAATGTAAGGGAGTAATGCATATGAATTAGTGGGCATGATTAAAGAGTCATTGCATAGTGTATGTGAATTGCTTATGCATGAGCATGATGTTGCATATGGGTAAAGGTAGTGAAAGTTACACGTGCAATAGCCCATTATTGGTATTGCATATGGTTGATCACCAGTAATGTTGTTGATAATGGTTGTATGAATTAGACCATAGAAACATGATTGAAAATGCAAGAGGATAGATAGATGAAGTGAATACTTACTAGCTGGAATACTAACAGACATTGCATAGTGCATGTGAAAATGTTGGTAAAATAGTGAGGTTTTACATATGCAATGAGCCACTTAAGATCATCATGGTGGTTGCTAATAATTAGTTGTGTTCGCATTGGTTGTAGGACCAAAGAAAACCGAAGCATGGCTAAGGATGAGGATGATGTTGATGCATATGACCAACAACCTTGTGAAGAAAGGATGGTGCAACAAATCTACGATCACGAGGTTGGAAAAATGACTGTGTAGCCTTGGTAAGAGGCCAACTGATCAGGTAACATCAAGCGATGTTAATAACAGCCATGCAGGTAATGGTTATTTGTGCTTAATTGCATGAATGATTGAAATAGGATTTGGTGAGATCCCTTCAACTATGTTAAATTATGTTGATTTGGTTTTCATATGGTATTGAGTGCCTGAATGTGAATGTCATCCTACCAAGTATGGTCAGGAGTGGGTAAGTGAAGGAAAGGAACCTTACACCCTATAGTTTTTTTTAGAAACCTCAATGCATTCACATGAAATTATATCATGCCATTTGTGTATGTTGGTTGTGAGTTTAACAACCAAAGCAAGTGATGACTTATGGTCCTGTTGTAGTGTATGCCATATGAGATAGGCATGGTTAGGCCATAATATGTTGGAATGCATAGTATTCATGGATTAATGCAAGGTTGTATTGAGGGGTTATGCATTGAGTGAATGCACATTAAAAGATTATGTAAATGTTGTGAATGTGCATGCATATGTGCAGGTGCACATGTTGAGATGCGTTGTGTGAATGCATGGGTGTGATATGTATGTTTCATTGCAATTAGATAATAGATGAAATGGACTATTGTTCATCATGAGACCATTTCATGAGCTGCTATGAATGCAGGAAAAAGACTGCATGAAGAAGGTAGACATGTGATGGGCTACCGGAGCACTCTGTTAGAAGGACAAAATTGCATGGAATGTGAAGTAATGAGTATTTATGGTTTATTTAAATTGCATGGATAGTGTGACTGTGTCTTGCAATTTTATTGTGATAATGATGCATATATAGAAACGTATATATTTCATTGCATTTCGGATGTTAACAGCTGAAGGTGTTTGAATTATTGAGCGTTATAATTCTGAGATCACTTCAGTGGCTGTTGTGGCAATGAAAGGATTATAAGCATAGATACCCACAATGTGTTTGGCTGATTGAAGTTTCAGTTTTCAGGTACAAAAGTCTTGCGTATGGCAATGAGGATAAGTCCATAGTAAAGACCGGGATCTACCATGTGCAGAAGCCAAAGGTTATGAGAAGGTTCTCATGGTTGTAACTTATGCATAAAACAAATCTGAAAATTGTATGATTTAAGTTTATGAGAATAATCTCATGGTTGCAAATCTAATTTCTATAGGAAAACAAATTTGTAGATTTCAGATTTGAGAATTTGCTCATAATTGCTAATCATTGTTTGGCTTATATAAAATTGTGTCAGGAGGACATGTTGTAGGTGGATGTTCATGTATGGTAGCAAGGGTGAAACCATAATGGACATAGTGATACCACTTACGAGAGCCAAACAATATGAGGATAGCCTCATTGCTAAGCAAATAAATTTCTGTAGGAGGACAGAATTGTAAATTCATGTTTGAATTTAATTATTAATGCTATTGATTGGTTATGAAACAATCAGATTTGAAGTTATTATTAAATGTTGCTGACTTTTTGGCTATTTGATAAGTGTGTCAGGATGACACATTACAGGAAGACCATGTGTGATGGCCTGCAAAAGCCAAACTAGATGGGAAGGATCCCATGCTTTGGAAATGGGTTTCGGGTGAAACGCCATTGTAAATGTGATAATGTCTCAACCGAACTACATGTTGGTAAAGCATGTGAGTCAGACAGTAAAATTATGCCAAGAAGGCATGTGTGGGTTATGGAACGTGAAAAGATTGGGGTGGAAAACTGAATGAATGTTGACTCAGAGAAGGGAGCCCCCATTCTTCGCAAATGAAGAAAATATACATTTGTGAAACGAATGAGTATTCTGTAACCCTAACTAAGAATATACATGTCCGATTATTAGAATTAATATGCAAAGCATGTTTTATTATTTCATTATTGTTCCAGACTGCTTGAGTGTGACTAAGGCCTACATGGCTCACATCAGAAAGGGATGCATACCTTTCTGGTGATGGGTTATGTTAGGGTTTTCAATATTGACTACACCCTAAGGGAATGGATGCATTCCTGGTGTTTCAATACTTGATAGTGAATGTTATGAAATATGATTACAATTTTAGAGCAGCAATACTGATGAGCCTCCTTATCCTTCTTGTGCTACCAGCTTACACATATACAATTTGGTGTTGCACATTAAGAGACAAAGTGAAGAAAGGGTGCTCAAGAGGACTGTATGGGCAATGGTAACCTTTCTACGCTTACACTCGAGGACACTAGAAGAGATGGATAGGCCCGAGGAGCTATGTAGCAGAAAAGGGGTATCATCCTTGTGTAGTGTGAGTGGGTATTGTGGGGCCATGCTAGCCTGCAGTCAAGTGAGTCACCTATGGAGTTCTTGGAGGGAACCACTGGTTTGCATAAGAGAAGGAGCCACATAATCATATTATGTTGTTCTTATTGCCTGATAAACCCAGTCGGTGTACTGGCTTGGCAATGGTTGTTGTATGCCTGATAAACCCAGTTGGTGTACTGGCTTGGCATTGGTTATTTGGATGTTGTGGTGAAGGTTTATTGGATGCCTGACAAACCCAGTCGGTGTAATGGCTTGGCATTAGCTATATGCATGTTGTGGAGGTATTGGTGAAGGGTGTTATTTCTTGACAAACCCAATCGGGAAACTGTCTTAGAAATGGTCGTTGTATGCTTGATAAACCCAGTCGGCGTACTGGCTTAGCATACTGATATTTGAAATGCTTGATAAACCCAGCTAGCGTACTAGCTTAGCATACTGATTTTAGGGATTCCTGATAAACCCAGTCGACGTACTGGCTTGGCATTGTCTATTTGGATGATGCCGTGGAGCAGCATGTGTGCTGGCCAAGTATCCACCCCACAGGTGATCCAAGGCTTGTAAAGCAGAGAAGGAAACCTGTGGAGTAGCGAGGAAATGCACAATACAGATAAGTATTCATTTTCATTTATTTATTATTTGGAATAATGAATATTTCAGGTATAAATCTTCTAACAACTAAGCTGATACACTGTTGTTTCTTTGTTGGAAACCTTGGTCATGGCAGGAAGCAAGGACCCTGAACGAACTATAAAACCAGAGAGTAACTGGTTGTGCATTATAAATTCTTGGTAAAACCATAGAGTAACTGGTTTTGCACTATAAATTCTTGGTAAACCCAGAGAGTAACTGGTTGAACATTAACTACTTGATGTTGACATTGATAAAACCCAGTCGGCGTACTGGCCTGGCATTTCCTATTCGAATGGTTGAGGAGTAGCCTGCATGCTGGCCCAACACTCGTTATTGTATCCATGGGAAATCCAAGGCTTGTAAAGCAAAGAAGGATCATGTGGGATAAAGTGAAGACATCCAATACAGATAAGTATTTGGTTACCTTGTAGCTTATTGCTTAGGAATATACATGTGTATGTGATTTGGATTTGATTTTCTAAACTCTTGTTTAGAGATAAACCCTGTGAAAATAAACTAAACATGTAAATTGATTCAATGTTTGAGTATAGGTATTGCTGTAAGCAAGGATTATGAAGGCATCAAAGGGATGCGTGTGGACATGTGACTATCCTAAAGAGCTCAGTATGAGCAGTACTGAAAGATGGTGCTAGTGGAACTGTGTGGGTCCTAGCAACCAAAGGTTCTGTAAGCAGCAATGGGGAAGGGTTCCCTAGTTGAAAGGCATTACACAGACCTTAGACACTAAGTGTCATAGCCAAGAAAGGGCAAGTCAATCATTCACATTGAAGTGAAAGAGTCTAAGGAGCATGAAACCGGAGTTGTGGTTTAGCTCCGGATTGGAACAAGACTAAGAGGGGGAAACTCTTACTCTTCTCTTTCCTTTTTGATTGATGCATTTCAGAAACAATGGATTGTTGAATCCATGTTGTGACTGGAAGTTGATTGTGTTTATTGCTTGAAATGAATTGAGAATGATAAATTAGTTATTTACCTGTGAAAGGATGAACATGAATGAGTTCATGTGTATGTTTAGAAAGCATGAATTGTGTGGAAGTCTCATGAGTAAAGCATGGAAGTTCCATGTCAATTGGTAAAATAATTGACTAGTTTTAATATTGTGTTATGCTTGTCCTAACAGGAATTGGCATGATGAGTCTCGCAGGTGAGAAATTGAAAGCCATTGGTTGCAGATGTTACCAGCCAAGTGTTGCTAGTGAGCAGAGTGAGAGCCAGTTGTGCACCTTGATCATGGAAGCAGACCAAAAGCTATTTGATTTAGTTGAAAATCTTCCTCAAATAGTTGCCAGGACAACAAGGAAGATGGAAGCCATGAAGTTCCCGAATTGTAGATCAGCTGGAAGGTGAATAAAAGGAAGGGATTGTTGTGGAGCAATGCCCACCTATAGAGCTGGAATATCAAAGCCAACAGGAACAACTTGTGGAAGCCAAAGTACTTGTTCCTGAAGGTTCAAAGTAAAGAGATGAAATGCAGGACAGACCTGCCACCATTTGTGAATTCTGAGGCATGTGTAAAGTGGGTATATATTCCGAAGTGTTGGAACACCGAGGACAATGTTATTCCAAGGGGAGGGGAATGTAATGTCCCCATCTTGACCCCATTACATTCGAATGTAAATGATGTAATATTATTATAAAATCATGGTGAGGAGCTCAAGGCCAAGCCCCCGCCATCGATTTATTGATGCATACGGTTTGCATGCTAGCCAGGCACATTGGAATTTCAACATCATGTAAATATGCATTTTAATAAAATACCCACAACTATCTATGCGATGCAACAAAGAGATGGGGGTATGATTTTACAAGAAATTGGGAGGGAAAACATTCAAACCCTTGGGGCTAATTAGGTCAAGCCAAATTTCAATGAGATAACCCATCAAACCCTCAACTACCCATATTGACTTTTGTACCTAATCATTCATTCTCCCAAGAGTTGGTTGAGGTAGTTAATTCCTTGGGAATGGAGAGGTATGGCTGTACAAATTCGAGTATGGGAAAGCCACCATGCATGGAAATTCGTGTTTGGTTTCTTGGGCAAGAAAATATCCATGAATTGCTCCCCCAAGTCATTATCCAAAAACCAGTTGCTCTCCCTCACGATTTTGGAGCTACGTGGGCATTTTCCAGCCATGTTTTTGGGTGTTCTCCTTGATCCTCAGCTGGGAGAAGGGCATTTTTGTGTTGTATACCAGTGGGGAAGATGGAAAATCAAATTGGGGTTCCATAGAGACCGTTCTGGCTATTAAATGCTGAGATGGTTGGGGAGAAATCGTTTTTCCTCCCTGTGAATGTTTTTCCCCATCCCACAATTCGTTTTTGGTTGGAAACGATTTGGGGAAAACCCCAAACCCATGGCCATCCCGTTGGTATATCCATTGCTTTGGCTTGAGCTTGAGAGCAAGCATCCAGGGTTCAAATGTAGCCTGATAAACCCAACTGTGGACTGGCTTGGCTGAGATGAAATGAGTAATTGGCTGTGTATGAGTTGAATGTCCCCCTTTCCTTGTAAGAATCATGCCCAATTCGGGGGTGGTAGTTGTGTTAAGAGATTGATGAACACAACTTGCCTATGGTTGGGTGGAACGTTTTAGCGACATAGCTAGTTGTTTGGGACTATTGCACAATGAAGATAAGTGTTTTTCTGTCTATATATTTACTTCTGCAATGTTTAAATTGATGACTGTTTGATATGTTGTATGCACATTTATTTTATTGTTGTGAATCTAATGAAATTGGATGAGATCATGTAAAATCCCCATGATATTGGCACCGTGTTCCCTTACTCAAATTGGGTTCATAGGTGGGTACATTACACTAGAAGAAACCATGTCCATGGGGGTTAAAGCATGTGATTTTTTCTTAAAATTTAGACTGGATTGGAAATGTTGTGGGCTTAATTCCAACGGGTTTTCATGGGGCTTATTGGTATCTTGGAATCCCTTGGTTTCTGATTTTTCCCCTTATGCTATGGCTGTAGGCATAAAAATTGAAGGTCGGTTCAGAGGGGTAGATCGATTTTTCAGTTTAATGAATATATATGGGCCATATAATAATCGGAAAGCATTCTGGGATAGGATAGTGGATTTGGGGCTTCTACAGGATCTTGATTTAATTGTCGATGGTGATCTAAACATGACTTTGTCTATTGATGAGACATTGGGCTTGGGATCTGTTATCGATCCACTTTCCACTTACTTCAAAGACATATTTGATTCTGCTGGGTTAATAGATATTACCATTGGCACTTTATCTCCAACTTGGTCAAATGGTCGTGTTGGTAAGGAAGGTGTTTCTAAGCATTTGGATCACTTCTTAATGAATGATAGTATTGGAAATGAACTGGGTAGATATCGATCATGGTGTATTCATGCAACAACTTAACTAATAGAAGATACCATTCCATTGTTTTCGATGTCATGGGACGGGCCATTTGCGGAAAAATTGTTCCTTTGACTTTAAGGATGATTCTTTAGTGGAGCCGGCGGTGTCCCCTACTAGAGAAAGATATGAAGAGATGGATCAGAATCCATATTTCCCTCTACCGTTGGATGAAGAATCGACAAAGCAATTTATGTGTAGGTTTCATATTTTCCTTCCCCTTCTTCTTAAGTCTCTTTCTATTGATGAAATACTAGGGAATATGAAAGTTTCACAGAATATGTTAGATGAACCTGGTACATCCAACCTAAACAACATCCTGCCTAAACCAAATACTCATAAGAGGTTATTCCCTCCTTTGGAGGAATCCTCAGTTTATTCTAATCCATGAGAGGATTTTTTTACTTGTAATGAAAGGGAAACCCATACTTTTTAAGTGGCATGACCCATGGGTGTTTCTGCAAACGAATTTGGTCCATCATTGCTTCCCACTACCACAACTATAGCCCTACATATCTCGTTAACTCCTCACCCATTTAAGACCTTACAGTTTTGGTTTCTGTAGTGCAACCCATTGTGACATATAACCACCCCATTATTCCCCCTTTCACATATGATAAAATCCCTACACCTACATTTTGGGGAACTATAGTGAAAATTGTTAATCTATTCACATTGGGTCTATTAGACACTCTTATATTACTACTCGGAAGAAAAATTGTAGATCTAAGAAGAATGACAAGGACAATTATGTGGGACAATCGAAATGGATCAAGCCAAAAGTTTCCAATATCGTCTTTGTTGCTTCTGCAATTTCCTTCGACTCACCTAACTCTTCTAAGGGGCCCCTTAGAGCAATTATGGCCTAAGGGAGTGGTTCTCAATGATAATTTTGTCTTTTAAAATTGGTGGGATACACAGTCTCCCCAAAAGAACTACATTCAGGAGGTTATTAGACTCCATTAGGCCTGATATTGTTATGCTACAAGAAACCATATACATGGGGGTTAAAGCATATGATTTTTCTTGCAATTGAGACCGGATTGGAAATGTTGTGGGCTTGATGCCAATGGGCTATTGGGGGGCTTATTGGTAGCTTGGAATCCTTTGGTTTCTGATTTTTTCCCTTATGCTACGACTGCAGGTATAAAAATTAAAGGTCGGTTCAGAGGGGTGGATCGCTCTTTCAGTTTAATGAATATATATGGGCCATATAATAATCAAAAAGCATTCTGGGATAGCATAGTGGATTTGGGGCTTCTATAGGATCCCGAATTAATTATCGGTGGTGATCTAAACATGAATATGTCTACTGATGAGACATGGGGCTCGGGATCTGTTATCGATCCACTTGCCACTTACTTCAAAGATATATTTGATTTTGCTTGGTTAATATATATTACCCCCAGCACTTTATCTCCAACATGGTCGAATGGTTGTGTTGGTAAGGCAATTTTTGCCAAGCGTTTGGATTGCTTCTTAATGAATGATAGTATTGGAAATGAACTGGGTAGATATTAATCATGGTATATCCCAACTAGAGTGTCAGATCATAAGTCCATTTCCTTTCAATTGGAATTTGAAAATAATTACAAATTCTACCCATTCAAATTAAATAGTACTTCGTTGGAGGATCTGGGCTTGTATGAATTTGTTAAGAATTGATCGAATTCATTCATGAATTCAGTTTCACTATCTCCATTATAGTCTCTGGTTAAAAAACTCAAGCTCCCCAGAGCTGAAGTTCTGAAGTGGGATAGGATAAGAAGAAATACTTGGTTCATATTGAAAAGCATCTCACAAATCTGGAAGATTATATTAATGAGGATTACTTCTCAGTTGCATGGAAAGAAAAAGTTTTGAAGTTGGAACAACAAAAAGCTCTGATTTTGAAGCAGGTTGAGAATACTTGGCGTATTAAGAGTAGGGTGATATGGGTCTCTTAAGGAGTGTTGACACAAACCCAGTCGATAGGGGTTCCTCACTCTGTCGACACCCAAACCCACCGCTATCTCGCTGAGCACCATCCCAAACAGGTTTTACCCTGTCCAGCAACACCTGTAGAGCAGATGAAGTCTCACCCGAGATGTTCGAGTGAGAGTTGACGGAACCACATTTCCGTTGAATGAAGAAGGACCATGTGTGGCTACTTATCGACTTAGTGCAGCATTACATATCAGATCTAATTATTCAACTTATGCATTAAATAGAGTCACAGCATCATTCAACAGATCTCATTGTCAATAAAACCATCACTGCACAAATAGATCTAACAGCATAACATCATTTGAAGCAGGAAAACATCGCATCATTTATAGATTCATATCGCAGATCACATTCATAACAGAAAAATAGACAGAGACACAATGATTCTGGTCAAAAATCCATCATGTCATATTAACCTTCACATTAAACCACAGATACAACAATATAGTTCTTATGTCGTATGCCCAGATTCAAACAGACTCCGATCAATATCCAAAGCATCCGCAATAACAATTCTCTGGATAAAGATTGATGTAGTACTTGTAATTCAACACCTATTTATAGGCTTGCGCCTTTACATTTATGGTCCACTTAGCCGATTGCCTAACTACCTTCTAACAAACTCTACAAAAAGGACGACCCTAAACCACACAATGCGGTTCAACATGACCCAAAAATACATAAAATACTATTATTTCTTACTTGCGCGGCATCATTGTCCTTTCACAACATATTTGACCTTGCGCAGTGTCTTTGGCCTTATGCAGCTGACTCATCCAAACCACCTGCCAACAGGCCCCCAACACAATCTTGTGGATTTCCCTCGAGCCATGTCAGCTGGACATGGTGTACTATACTCATCTATGGCTGGACTATTCATCTGAAACTGTTCTTGCTGTCTAGAGCTCGATGTTGCGTACTTCTCAAACTGATATGGCAATCTCAGGCTCGATGTCATGTACTTCACAAACTCATCCTCCAGTCTCTGGAAACCTTGATCGTCTATTGATTCGGCCACTTCCGCCGCACTACGCAGTTGTTCCAGTCTGAGGAAAAGTTTATTGACAACACCAAGGTGCGAGACAGGCCAGCTGCTCTTGCACATCTGTTTCACACCCAGGATCACTGACTACCGAGGCCAGGGGGCCTCCGCCCCTGCCGTTCGGTGGTTGCGGGGACCACAAATCTTTGAACTACCACCACATACTTAGACATCTCGAATGAGACTTCATCTCTGTTGCTCCCAAGTGTCTGCTCCGCTTCCTTCTCTGGGTGTTCATGCACACTCGTCATTCGGGCCCTTAGCGCACCTGGTGTGCTGCCACACAAAATGAAATGGATCATTTCCACAGCTTCCTTGGAATTTCCTGACTCAATGAGCTTCTGGATCCACCCGCAATATGGGTTTCTCTCGTCGGATAGATACCTCCTTGCTCAGCTAACCTCCTGTGCTTGTATTTATGCGTTTTCAGCATGTCTTGGATGCCTGACTGTGAAATCATTTGCAAATATGTTCGCATAAGTTTCCGATCCTGTCATCATACCGTTTCGCCGTCTCCTGGTGAGGTGGATCCGCAACACTCATGCTCGGACTTAACCTCGTATGTGGGAAGCACCGACCATGCTCCCCCCCTGTTGTCATGCGTGTCGACCGTGCGAGACGTCGACCATGTTTCTACCTCTTGTCATGCATGCCAAACGTGTAAAGTGTCGATCCAATCCATCTATCATCATGACCACATCATGCCGATCATTATGACCAAATCATGCATTAACTGTCCAAATCCATCGTGGATCCTGTCAATCTAACGATCAGATCTGCCATAAATACACGTCCCTTCAACGAGCGTCGGCATCTAACCGCATTTAATGGTCTACATTTATTGTTGATTTGACTGTGTTGTGACCCTGCAGTTGTCACGGCATCACGCTATCATCGCTCCTACTTGCGCATTATTTTCCTGCTAGTGCGCCATCCTTCCACCTAACATCCTGCATTTTTTTTTTCACAATGAGGCTAAGCATTGCGTGACTCCGAGCCCGTCCTGTAGGGCTTCAGTCGGCTACCATTCACCATCTTTGGAAGCATCGTTCCATCTAACTGCTGCAGCTGTACTGCGCCTCCGGTAGTAATGAGACTAATAACATATGGACCCAGCCAATGCATCTGTAACTTGCCGGGATGCTTCATGAACTTGCTGTCATACAACAGCACTAAGTCACCCTGCTGAAACTATTTATTTTTTATATGGCGATCATACCAAGATTTTTGCCGATCCTTCTCCACGCGCTACTGAAAACCTGCGATAAAGCGGTCTTCCTCAAGCTGTACCAGCTACTCTAGTTGTTCTGCTAATGCTGCTTCATCATTCATGCATGTCGCTTCCGCTATGCGCAAACTCATAACAATGTACTCCATAGGCATAACTGCCTCTTTCCCATACACCAATTTGAACGGTGTCTGTCCTGTCAATCTTTTACAGGTGGTGCAATATGCCCACAAGACCGCTGGAATCTTCAAATCCTAGTCATCGCGGTTTCTGTTACAGACCTTCATAATCGCATGCTCCAACACCTTGTTGAAGGCCTCCACTATGCCATTCGCTTGCGGATGATACGGTGTGCTCTTCTTGTGCTGTATTTGAAGCTCTTCATCCAATGCACTGACTGTGCGATTGATGAAGTGACTCCCCTGAACACTCATCAATATCTTCTATCATCCAAACCGAGTAACAATATTATCGAACAAGAATCGTGCTACTGTCGCAGCGGTGCAATCTACAACTGGTGCGGCCTCCGCCCACCTTGTCAAATAATCAGTCCCGGTAATGATGTACCGCACGCCAATTCTCTTCCTAGGTGGGTTGATTAGTCCCACGAAATCCACGGCCCATTTATCAAATGGTTGCAATGTCACTTGAGGTACCAGCGGCATCTCATCCCTCCTGGAGGGTTTGCCAGTTCTTTGACAGACATCGCAAGTCAGCGCATAATCCATCGCATTATTGTGAAGGGTGGGCCACCAAATCCCTGTGCGAAGCACCTTCTTGGTCGTAGCGCCACCGCCATAATGTCCACCAGCCACTCCTGCATGTGCCTCAGCCAATATCTGCCCTTGTTCATGAGGTAGGACACAGCGCCTCAAGATCTCATCTGGTCTGAGTTTATACAGTTGTCCGGCAATCAACTGGAAATCTGTAGCCTTAACCACCAACTGCTTATTTTGACTTGTGGTAAACTCCTCTGGTATGGTTCCCGTCGCCAAAAACTAAATTACCTATTCATAGTAGTCGTCATCCACTTCAACTCTGAATAGTTTCCCATTTGGAAATCCATCTTCAATGTTGGTTGGTTCCTCCCCTCTTTCAATTCGCGACAAATGATCTGGCCCCGCATTCAAGTGACCTGGCTTCACAATTACCTCAAAATCAAACTCTTGAAAGAGAAGCAGCCAGCAGCATATCTTCCCCCCCAACACAAGCTTATTGACCAAGTATTTCAAAGCAGAATGGTCTGTAAACATCTTGAAATGACCCCCCAACAGGTAATGCCTAAACTTCTGTAGCGCATATACCATCGCTAAACACTCCCTCTCGATAGTCATATAATTTATTTCCGCATATGACAACTTCCGGCTTGCAAAAGAAATTGGGTGATCGAGATCTCCTTCCCCTAGTTGCGCGAGCACCAATCCTAGCACAATTGATGATGCATCCACATGGACATGGAATTCCTTGCTCCAATGAGGAAATACCAGTATTGGTGCCAAATCCATCTTAGCCTTCAGTGTCTCCAAACTTACTTGACATTCTAGAATCCATAAGAATACCACATCCTTCTTTAACAACTTTTCCATAGGAGCCGTGATCGCAGCGTAACCACGGATAAACTTGCGATAGTACCCTGCGTGCCCCAACGTCGCTCTCAACTGCTTTACATTTGTCGGCAGTGTCAAGCTCAAAATTAGTTCAATCTTTGTTGGGTCGACCAACAATCCTTGCTTGCAAACAATGTGACCCAACAACATCCCAAAAGGTGCACAGAAGATACATTTTTTCAAGTTCAGCGATATCTGATGTTGTCGACATCAGTCCAGCATCAGTCATAGGTTTTCCAGATGGTCTCTGATCAATCCATAAACTATCCAATCATCCATATACACTTGCAAAAACTTATGAATAAAATCTCGGAATGCAGTGACCACAACCTAGGAGAAAACCGCAGGGGCATTCTTAAGCCCAAACGGCATCACAGTGTACTGGAAACAACCCCATTCAATCACAAACGTTGTCTTGTGGTGGTCCTCTTTCACAATCCGGATCTGGTGATAGCCAGAGAAACCATCCATGAAAGAGTACATTTCTTGACCGCCCACTCCTTCCAGCACCTCATCAGTGAATGGCATCGGAAATGGATCATGCATACACGTGTCATTTAACTTCCTCAGGTCGACACAAATCTGAACCTCAGCTGTCTTCTTATCCTGCACCACCAGGGGACTAATCCATTTCGATTATTCGACTGGCTCAATTATTCCAGCATCCAGCATGCGGTCAAGTTCACCTTTGACCCTTTCCTTATGTCGCGGATTCAGTCGATACGGACGCTGCCTTATTGGTTTCGCATCTGCCTTCAACGGAATCTTCATCTCCCCTAGATCCCCTAGGATTCCCTTCATTTCAGAACACTTCGTAGGGAACAAGTCTTGGAACTCATGCAACAGGTCTGTGACCTTCGCCATCATCTCTTCATCCCAGTAGTCTCCGACATTCACAAACTTTGGGTTATCCTCCGTCCCAATGTTGACCTTCCTGAGCTTCAGCGGCTGACTGATCGGATCGGTCGGTGCGTCAGCTGCTACGACATCCCGACTCCCTTCTGATTCCAAAATATTGATATTCTGTGGGTCATCACCATCCTCTGGCCCTCCAGTAATATTATATCATTTCATCATCGACTGCATCTGCCAATTCGTATGTGGATCCACGGGATATGCAACTGGAACTACCTTCAGAATGACATCACGGATGAGCTGCAAGGCATTATGAACATCTGGATTGGCATCCGTGAAACTGAAGGTATTAGTGAAGCAAACCGTTAATTCCAACCAAGTGGTAATCTCCCCGCACAACTCAGCTGCAGCATACCACGATCACGGCATTTCATCCAAAGTGTGGACAAAGGCATGGACCCATTCATCCTTTGGTCGCGAGGCCCACAGATTCTGACATTCAACCAGATGACTGCCAGCGTTGTTTCGGCCATCATACTTTCCAGTGTGGTATACTTCTGCATTATCGAACCGAACCGTCATCAGTCATTGACACTGCGACCACCCAGTAATTGACTTCTTATGGGTTTCCAACCACTGTGCTGGCTTAGCCTTCAGCGCCTCCTCCATCGCCAACAACTGCTATGGTTCTGACACCTTGCCTTCAAATGCCACAAGAAATTCAGTCAACTCGAGAAATCCATCGTATACTGACAATTCAACAGCCTCAGTTGCGACCCGACACAGCGATTGTGTGAGCAAACCACCTTTCCTGAATGACACCTCATGCATGCGATTCCGCCAATTCTCTAATGCATCATCAGAGTTAGAAGACGCAGAGCTAAAGTTGCGCCAACCGATTTCGCAGTCATTAGTTGGATGGATGTAATCTTCTGAAATGTTATATGCGTGATCCCATCCTCATCCAACTTCATCCTTTACGGGTTCAACATACCTGCGCCCTTCCGTTGGATCCAACGGAGCTATGACTCTGAGGTCTTGATTTTCAAAATTCATCACCCGCTTCTTGAAATTAATTACTGCCATAATTTCATTGGCCCATCCGATCCCTAGCAACGTTGGATAGGAGCTTCCCCCATCAACAACTTCAATAACATCAAAATCAGCATATGTTTTCATCCCCTCAATATCCACAACAAGGTGCGGAACTCTCCCAATTGGTGTTACCTTGGCCTGATTAGCCAATCACAGTTGTACGGGAGACCGGCTCAGTGTTGGGCTCCCCATTTTTTGCCATGCCTTCTTTGTTAAAATATTGACATCTGAGCCTAGATCCAGAATAACTGAATCTACGTCATAGTCCCCAATCTGGACATTCATGTGCATCTCTTTTCTTGTCTTTTTCCTCTGTAAAGAGTTCACTGCGGACTCTTTCTGTCCCTTGGTTGTTCAATGCAACAGACTCTCGATCACGGCAAGAGCATTGAGATCTCTTGCCAGCGACAAACAACTTTCAAATAAGTTTTGCAAAGTACCATACTGTCGCGATGGTCCTTTTCCCGAAGTTTAATCAAAAGCAGGAGGCATGTTGTAGACAATTGACTTACCAAGATTTCTTCCTATCGCATCACGCACTTTAAAGAACGTATCTCGCTCAGCATCAATATCAAACTGCACCTTCTTCTTTCCAGCGAGTCGGATCAGCGAATGCATACCATCTTCTCCTATCGTCGCACCTCCACGAGTAATAACAGCAATAGCAGCATCCTGCATCCTCGGCTCTACTGAAATCGTCGCGAAAGTTGGTCCCTGATTCTAGTTCAAAGGTGGGTTCGCAGGTTGATTCACATTCTGATTTGCATTTTGATTCTGCCGCTGATTCTGGTTCTGCATCTAATTCTGATTCTGCAGCGGTTGTTGATTTTGAACCTGATTCTGATTCTGAAACTGGTTCTGTAACTGTGGAACATTTCCGGCCTGCCATCTTGCAATCCGCTGTGTACAGTTCTCAACAGTGTGATCAATACCAAAACAATACGTACATTGTGTTTGCAACTGCGGGCAATCTCTCTGATAGTGTCCCAATACTTCGCAATTATAACATTGGACAGGTCCGCGACCTCGTCCTCCTCCTCGACCAAAGCCTCCACCTCGTCCTCCGCAGAATCCTCCTTGCTGTTGATATTGCGGTTGAATAAATTGTTGATGCAGGGGATTCGGTTGCAGCTGAACACACTGCCTTGGCTGAACATATGGTGTCGACTGAACGTAATGTGGTTGTTGTGGAGCCATCTGCATCTGATTATAATGTGGTTGTGGTACAAACTGTTGTTGCGGTTGCGGTTGCGGCTGCAGTACAAATTGCATCTGCGGTTGAGGTGGCGGCTGGACCACCTGTGGCTGCAGTTGCGGTTGTTGTACTGCACGATGGTCGTCCTTCACATAGTATGAGTCATAAGTTCTTTTCCTGAAGTAGGCCATATGCGCGTAAATACTTATCTTCATGCCCGACGTACTTACAGAATGTACAATACAAATTCATCGGCTTCGTGACCATCTTCTGCATGTATTGACACTCCTCATGTCAATTCCCATAGACCTGACAGATGCTGCACCATGGCATACCTCCGCCACTCAATGGGTTCGGTGCTCCGGATACCAGATAGTTGCGGAAATTTGGGCAGCTATCCTTGGTATGCCCCTCTGCATGACATCATGTACACCAAGCCTCTTCGCGGTGCTCTTTACCCTTCGTGATATCTTGCAATTAAATTGTCAAGTTTGCCAGTTGCGTCTGGATCTGAGACATGCCAACTGCATTCTCACCGACAGGTGAAGCTTCTAACCTCATTGCAATCTCCAGAGCCTCACTGGGCATCACAATGTTTTGCTGCATCAACAAGATTCGTATATGAGGTAGTAACACCGCGATGAGCCATTCCTTATGTTGAACGTCACTCATCTCGAAGCTGACTCTTGCCATTAGTGTTTTAAACCTTTGGTCAAAATCCCAAACAATTTCATTCGGATACTGCTTGATCTCCTTCAGTTCCGTAATGTATTGCGCTTCGGACTTCGGTTTTCTGAACTCTGCGATTAACCCTTTTCTAACTTCATCCAATGTCTTCTCTGGACTTCCTGCAGGAAATTGTACAAATTTCATGAACCAGTCCAGTGCCCGACCCCGAAGAGTCGTTGCCAATTGACCTTTCTTGGCCTCATCATCCGTAATCTGTTTAACAATCCACACAGCTTCACATAAGAACCAGTATTGCTCCAAGTTGTTAGTTCCATTTCCATGGAACAGAGGTAACTTTGCATCTTCACCTGCCATCCTAGGCTTCCTTCCTATAGTCGTTGATCCGCTAGTAATTGAATTTTGTTGACACGATGAGCATGGCGGTGTTAAAGTCGTATTTATTCTTGGTTGTGAGATAGTGAGCGGAGGTGTGGGTACGCTACTACTGGGGGTTGGTCCTAACTCTATCCTGGGCATAGCCTGGTTGTCCTTGTTGGCACTGTGAGGTCGCTTCGTCCCCTGTGGTCTTCCTTCTCGGTTTTGCGTTTCGATCGCAGCAGGACCTTCTCCTATCCTCTGCCTCTTCTCTCGTCAAAACCTTTCTCCTCCCCTCGTAAGACCACTCTCTTCCTCGGCTTCCTTCACAGTCTCGTCATAACTTGCACCCATATACCCCATATCATTCCATTCCCCCCCCTGATGTCGCGGTATCCATAGCCTCCGCCCACCAAGGTTCTTCTACTCGAGGTTCATCTTCAGTATGCCCTTTTCACAAATGAGCATCTTAATGGACAACTGCAGCAAAAACAGGAACCTTCCTCTCGGTCCTTTGAATAATTCCCTTTCGGCTTCACTATAATATTTTGTTGTGTCGACCACAAACTTAGTGATATAGCCCTCCAATATACTGTCAAACCAGACTTCAACAGCTCGTGATGCTCTGTTGTCTAGTTCTTGCAACTCCTGGATTAATTCTTGGATCTAGGACGTTGGCTCACTACCTTGAAAATTTACCTTGCGAAAGGTCAATTGCGCCAACCACTCATACAAGATGATTGGGAATTCGCAGAAAAAATATTCATGTGGACTGTCGTGTATGTACTTTTCCAGCCACCAATCCGTCGTCAACCCAGGGTTTTGATTCTCTTTCTCGGCGAATTCTCACAACTTTTGATCGAACCAATCTTGAATTTCCGGTCTTGTCAGATGCCACAACATGTCCTTCCTCCACTTCACACTATGGTCTCGGCAATGGAACCATTTGTTGACACAAACCCAGTCAATAGGGGTTCCTCACTCTATCGACACCCAAACCCACCGCGATCTCCGTGAGCACCGGCGCAAACAGGTTTTACCCTGTCCAGCAACACCTACGGAGCAGATGAAGTCTCACCCAAGATGTTCAAGGGAGGATTAACGGAACCACGTTTCCGCCGAATGAAGAAGGATCATGTGTGGCTACTTATCGACTTAGTGCAGCATTACATATTAGATCTAATTATTCAACTTATGCATTAAATAGAGTCACAGCATCATTCAACAGATCTCATTGTCAATAAAACTATATTGCAAAAATAGATCTAACAGCATAACATCATTTGAAGCAGGAAAACATCGCATCATTTATAGATTCATATCACAGATCACATTCATAACAGAAAAATAGACAGAGACACAATGATTTTGGTCAAAACTCCATCATGTCATATTAACCTTCGCATTAAACCACAGATACAGTAATATTGTTCTTTTGTCGCATACCCAGATTCAAACAGACTCCGACCAATATCCAAAACATCTGCAATAACAATTCTCCGGATAAAGATTGATGTAGTACTTGTAATGCAACACCTATTTATAGGCTTGCGCCTTTACATTTATGGTCCACTTAGCCGACCGCCTAACTACCTTCTAACAAACTCTACAAAAAGGACGACCCTAACCCGCACAATGCGGTTCAACATGACCCAAAAAGACATAAAATATTATTATTTCCGACTTGTGCGGCATCTTTGTCCTTTCACAGCATCTTTGACCTTGCGCATTGTCTTTGGCCTTGCGCAGCTGACTCATCCAAACCGCCTACCAACAAGGAGACAATAACACAAAAAATTTCCAGATATATGCTACATAGAGGAGGATCAAAAGTTATATCTGGGAGCTGAAAAACAATGAAGGTGAAGTCATGTCTGATAATTGTTCCTTACAAGAGGTTGTAGTTTCATATTACAAAGAAATATATAAGTAATGGGTCACAAACAATCTTGAAGACCAGTTGAAGATAATAAAGTTGTATCCAAGGTTTTTTTCAATGAAGCTAAAGGTATGGAGGTAGGTAGAGAAGTTAAACTAGAAGAGGTTATAGACGTACTAAGGAATTTTGTTAAAGAGAAAAGTATCGACCCTATTGGATTGACTGTGGAATTTTTTCTACATTTCTTTGATATTGTTGGAACGAATCTTTTGAGGGCTATTGAAGAATCCAAAAGGAAGACTCTTGTTCCAGAAAACTTGAATTCTACTTACATCACTCATATCCCTGAAAAGGATAGGCCTGATAATTATTGTGATTTTCAGCCTATTTCACTCTGCAATTTGATTTATATGGTTATCACAAAAATTATCTCAAATAGGCCTATTTTTGGCGAAGTTCATCACATTCGAGCAATTTGGGTTTCTTTTCAATTGCCAAATCCTTGATGCAGTTGGGGTGTCACATGAGTGTCTACATTCAGTAAAAGTCAAGGACCTTCAAGCTTTTATATTGAAGATGGATTTAATAAAAGCTTACGACATAGTTGATTGGACATATTTGAGGTTTGTCCCAATTCAAATATGCCTCTCGGTAGAAGTGACAAATTGGATTATGGCATGCATATCTTCTGTTACTTTTTCTATCTTGATGAATGGATCTCCCACCCCTTTCTTCGCATGTAGTAGAGGCCTAAGACAGTGGCATCCTCTGTCTCCTCTACTATTTATGTTAGTCATTGAGGGACTGAGCAGACTTATTGGTGATACAAAGAAGTCTATGAAGATTAAAGGCATCAAGATTTCAAATTCTCTTTCTATTACTCATCTACTTTTTGTTGATGATGTACTTATATTTGTTGATGGTATGGTTAATGAGTGGAAACATTTCAAAGCCATTATAGACACTTTTTGCAATGCAACCGGGATGGCTATCAGTGTTCAGAAATCTATGTTTCTTTACAATTGTTTAGATGTAGGTTTGTGTGAGCAAATCAATAGGATCTTTCCTTATAAAATGGAGAAGTTGGAATCAGGATTTAAATATCTGGATATTATTTAAAACCTAATCGATATAGAAAAAAGATTAGAATTGGATGATAGAAAAAGTTGACAAGAGAATAAGTAATTGGGCGTTTAGTTGGTTGTCTATTGGTGGCAAGTTAATCTTAGTTAAATTGTTGGAAATAGTGCAACTTCGGAATTTATTCATATTAATTGTACCTCCTACATGAGAAGATATTAATGTATTTATTCATGTAAAAACCCTTGAACGAATCAATGTAAACCTTGGGGTGAAATCACAGAAAGAAAAGATTTATTAAATGAAATATTTGTATTCCCACAAGACAAGTCGACCAAGTGGGTAAACTGCCCCAAAACAGTGGGCATTCTGCCCCAAACAATGGGCAGAACTGCCCCAGTCAAGTTGGCCCAGTTAAGAAAAGACAGGTGGTCCCAGTAAGGGAAAAAGTCACTTCTTGTGTGTATAAATAGAGAGGTGGAACCTCTCATTTGGTCATTCACTCTAGTCAAGTTCGCACTAGCCAAGGAAGGTTCGCTACTGCAACATGAGACTAATTTTTGGGGTTTTCCACTTTGGAGAAGTTTGTCTCTTGTTTTCTTGGGATTTGTGCTACTACTATATGGATGTACATCGTTCTCTATTGGAAGGTGTGAGCTCGGGGGAGACAAATAACTTTGTCTATGGTTGGGAGATGATTGTTCTTATCATCGTGGTTAAACGAGCTCCACACTCATTTTGTTTATGTGCTTTATCATTCTTTTAATGATCTTGGTTATGCTGCTATAAAATCTAACATTGTATCAAAGCAGTACTAGAAGAAGCCATTTTCAGAAACTAGGGTTTCACATCTCGGGGCTTTCCCTCATTAGTTTGGATGGAAAAGAGCTTTGGAAACTTCACCCTAGGGAAGGTGCATATGTTGGTGAAAGAAAATTCTAGTTCCGAGAAGTTTCATCTTTGACCTAATTCTGCAGTTGCTGCAATTACTACAGAAATTAGGGTTTCAAGTTTTGTGTTGTTCGGTCTACTATTTTGGCTCGATCTTACCTTCTCTCAACTCACCTTGATAGGGCGCATCTATCTGTGGTGTCATTTTTGCAAGATTTCAAACTTCATTTTTTACCTAACTTTTGCTAGGGTTTCTAGTCCAGATATGCAGTCAAGATGATTGGAATGAAGATTGAAGATCGACTTGATGGGGAATCCAAATTCATCTCCTGGAAGTCTAGGGTTCTTCTTATATTAGAATAAAATGACCTCTTGAAGTTTGTCAATGAGAAGATACCATAATCAGAAACTAAAGATGACAAGTCTAAATGGAGAAAGAATGATGCTAGAGCAAGAGGAATCATGGTGGATTCAGTAAAGGATCATTTGGTTTCTCAAATTTCACAAAAGAAGACAGCTAGGAAGATGTTCAAAACCCTAAAGAATTTGTTTTAACATAGTAGCATCAATGTTACTCTCACATTGTGGAATCAACTATCGAATTTGAATATACCAAAGTCGGAATCGATTGATGAGTACTTCCTGACGATTTCATAACTAAGGGACAAGCTAAGCTCTAGTAGAGAATCCCTTAATGATAAGGAGCTTGTCATAACCACTTTAAATGGTCTCCCGCCCTCTTGGGAATCATTTATCCAAAGCATAAGTGGAAAAACCAAGTTTCCCAAATTTGACAGATTATGGGCAGATTGTACTTAGGAAGAGACGAGGATTGCAGCAAGGCAGAAACGTCATGGCTCTCAATCTAAAATCAAGCATTCACATCTCATGTCAAGAAAGGCAGAATGAAAGAAATGAAGTTTCATAATCATGAGAACCAAGGTAGGAGATCAAGTCCTTCTCCAGATCAGAAGAAGAAGAAGAAGAAGAAGAAGGATCTCTCTCACATACAATGCTTCAAATGCAAGACATATGGACACTATGCCAGAAATTGTAGAAGTTCAAACAAAAGGAAGCGTGAAGCCTCAAATGTTGATGTTGATGAAGACACTCCTCACAAGAAGTCAAGGGATGAAGATTGTTCGTAGTTCTTCTTCTAGTGCTTCCCATATTGAGGCGATGATATGAAGATCCTGGCTGCGATGATATTCAAGCAATAAAATGAAAGAACAAAGAGATCTCATGGTTCCCACAAGAAGGCAGTGGGATCCCACCCACAAAACAATAAAATATAACTATTTGGATTTTTTGCTCTTAGATCTATTTTTTTTAATATGCTTCCATAACCATTTGTATGCAGATCTATATTAGGATGTAGAGCAATGTGATCTAGTTCCTTTATTGATGAACAGTAGGTTCATATAGTATTTTTTATGTATATGATTGTTTAAATAGCAGTAATGTTGCACAACTTTTATGAATCCATCTTGGATGATATCTCCTTCTAACATGTTTAGAGTAGTACACACTCTTGATAGTATGTTCTAACGGAGATAGCGGAAATCCAGATAGTTATCATATATGTGTTGTGCTGAAGCATTAGCTAAGATGCCTACATACATGTATAAACTATTGCCATTGCATTGATATATAAACTGGTTAAATTTGATTATGCAATGTCACTAATCATCTGACGGGATTTGACTTGTAGGGAAAAGACCATATGATATGTCCTACAAGAGAAGGATGATGAGACTTGTTTTGATGAACGAGTGAACCCCGTTGAGGTTTAGATTAATGAAAAGCAGGAAGCTTGACTCTCAGCCTATAAGGATGACTCCTAGACAAAGTAGTTAGATGGTAGTCATGACTATACAACAACAGACAGATGAGGACCTAATACATCCAGATATATACCCACAGGCCCAGAGTATCTCATATAGAGATTAGTGTTTCGAAGCAGAAGGCTCCAATGGATGTCAGTCTCTCTTTACTACAGATGTTTGATTCTTCAATGATTATGGAAAGTAATTGGTTTCCAGTCAAAGTCGTGACAGAAGAATTAGAGTATGCTAGTCTTGGAGGATGTGAGTTACTCAGTTGGTTTATGAGGAGAAACTTGATGAGGTCTTCCTAGGATAAGGAAGAACACGGTTGAGATCTTGAACAAATCTAGCATGAGGATTTTGATTACATAACTACACTGATGATGATACTATTGCCAGTAGAGAAAATCTTTGATGTACCTGGCCATCACTAGGACGAATACTTACGCTCTAGAGAGGAAGCGGGATGCTCAGCTATAGAGAGATCAGGATGCTCATATGCAGAGGGAGCAGAGCGCTCCAGCACAAAGGGAGATGTGATGAACATTATTGTAATATCAGATAGTATTAGCCATGTGTCTTGGCTAAGGGTGAGTGGTTCGATGGTAGTACCACATCTTCTCCCATACACCCTGTGATGGGGTGGGGAAACTAGTCCCTTGATATTCTCCCATACATGTGCATGAATTATGTCATGTGATTTGCTATTATTATTTGGCATTTCATGTCTAGAATAGGGCAGGACAGAAATGTTTGCCCCAATATATTTGATGCCTCTATTAGTTTATATATGTGTAGGTCTCAGAAGATTCTACGAGAGCACGTTGGTACATGTATGATACACAATGGGCCCGTACTTTTCTCCCGGACACCCTGTGATAGGGTGGGGAGACCGACCCTTGATGAGTAGTGATGATGCATCAAGCAGGTGTTCCCCCAGTATTAGCCATGATATTTGGCTAGGGGTGAATGGTTAAGGGTGGAACAGTGTCTTGTCCCAATCATCCTAAGATGGGATGGGGTGATTGGTTCGTAGTTGCACACACTATCCTCCTAGAGGTTGAGCATCGAGCATTCCTTCAGTATTGGCCTCTATAACTTAGCTAGAAGTGAATAACCCGGGGTGTGACAGTGCCTTCTCCAAGTCATCCTAAGATAGGATGGGGAGATTAGTACCTGGTTGCTTACTCATCAGAATGGGGCAGTGCCCTATCCCAACCATCCTGTGAAGGGATGGAGAGATTGGTCCCATGATTGACTCCCTCGGTAAGAGGGAAGGTTGACTTTTCCCCCAGACACTCTAAGAAGGAGTGGGGAGATTCGATCCATGATTACACTCCCTCGGTAAGAGGAAAGGATTACTTTACTCCCTAACACTTTGTGATGGAGTGGGGAGAGTGACTACATGATTATATCCCTTGCTAAGTGGGAAGGAAAGATGATATAGAGACTAACATTTATCTTGCTTCTACACAGGTACCTCTACTCGTCCAGGTTCTCATCCAAGTATGGGAGGATCCCATCGGCAATAGAGACAGATAGGTATTAGATCGTCGTGTGAAGCATGTTTCCACACAGGTACCTCTACTCATCCAGGTTCTCAACCAGGTATGGGAGGATCCCATTGGCAGTAGAGACAGACAAGTACAGTAGATGGTCGTGTGAAGCTTGTTTCCACACAGGTACCTCTACTCGTCTAGTTTCTCATCTAGGTATGGGAGGATCCCATCGGTAGTAGAGACAAACATGTAGTAGATGGCCGTGTGAAGCTTATGATAAATCCTCGGACATCCTGATAGGATGGAGAGGCCAGCGCACACTCCTAGACACTCAGTAGAGTGGGGATATCTCTCAGGAAATCATGGGACTTGATGGAGAGATTTAGTGCATTCTCCATATCACTCTGAAAAGAGTGAGGAGATCTCTCAGACATCCTAAGATGAGGTGGAGAGGCTGGTGCACACTGCTACTCTTGGACTCATCGAAGGACTGGTTGAGTTGGTGCATGTTCCTCGAAGGACTAGGCTGAGCAGATGCACATTGTGTTGACTCAATGAAGGACTGGTTGAGTTGGTGCATGTCCCCCGAAGGACTGGGTTGAGTTGGGGAACATTGTATTGATGCATGATTCCCGATGGATTGGGATGATGAACTCTCTGATGGACTGTGTAGAGTCGTGGAGCTAGTGCATGTTCTTCGATGGACTGGATTGAACTGATGCACGAATATTGATTGGTTGACACTTCTCGACGGACTGAGATTGTGTTGGAAGCCCTTCTTTATGATATAGAGAGGTTAGAGATAACCGTGATGTACATATGATATCCAGATGTGTTCCAGTATGATAATACTAATGGTTCCTCCCTGGCTGAGAGGGAGTGTTGGAGTAGTAGTTGCGTGAGGAATCACCTCATAGGTCGACCCAAGAAAGAATAAAATTAGAATAACCGTATCCGAAGAATACCTTCCTTGTTGAGAGGGAGTGTTGGAAATAGTTCAACTTCGAAAGTTATTCTTATTAATTATACCTCCTATGGGAGAAGATATTAATGTATTTATTCATGTAAAACCCTTGAAAGAATTAGTGTAAACCTTGGGGTAAAATCACACAAAGAAAATATTTATCAAATGAAATATTTGTATTCCCTCAATACAAGTCGATCTAGTGGGTAAATTGCCCCAAAACAGTGGGCAGTCTGCCCCAAACAATGGGCAGAACTGCCCCAGTCAAGTCAGCCTAGTTAAGGAAAGACAGGTCGGCCCAATAAGGGAAAAAGTCACTTTTTATGTGTATAAATAGAGAGGTTGAACCTCCCGTTTGGTCATTCAATCAAGTCAAGTTCGCACTAGCCAAGGAAGGTTCTCTACTGCAGCAGGAGACTGAGTTTTGGGGTTTTCCACTTTGGAGAAGTTTCTCTCTTATTTTCTTGGGATTTGTGCTACTACTATCTGGATGTACATCGTTCTCTATTGGAAGGTGTGAGCTTGGGGGAGACAAATAACTTTGTCTATGGTTGGGAGATGATTGTTCTTATCATCATGGTTAAACGAGCTCCACACTCATTTTGTTTATGTGCTTTGCCATTCTTTTAGTGATCCTGCTGTTGATGCTTGGAAAAATCCTTGCGTCGACAATAGGGATACTCCCCAATGAAAAGTTCCAACTAGACTATTCACTGTTTGAAATGGGGAATCCGTCCGGTTTACGGTCCAACTACCGTAGAGTGTATTTTGAATTTATCTTTACTGGTTGCGGCCCGGTCCACCGTTTATATTTTATATTTTATATTTGGGGATGCAAATGCAAATGCTCTAATTCTAACTACTAGATTTGACTGATAAGTAGAAGCCTTGCAAGTGATGCGCAGGTTCTTACCTCTCGTCTTACCACTCCTACCTTATCAATCAGCTAAGACTATTCTAATAAAATGCATATCTTTAAGTAATTAGCCTAACTTATACTTCTAAGGAGAGAGATTTAAAGTGTGAGTAATGTCTGAGATTGTTAGTGCAATTTCAATAGTTAACTAATTGAAACAAAGCATTCACAATCACAGTAAAATAATTACACAAGGATAGCTTTGATACACATTAATTTCATTCATTACTCCATTTTACACAGAAACTTGCATTTTATGATTAAAATCGGTAAAATAATTCACATACCATTAGAATAGTCCAATAAGTAGGAAAGTTCTTACGGCATCAAGATGAACAAAGGAAGAAGTAACTATGCGCATTCATTCATAACATTCCATGCAAACTCCATGTAAGTTTTCACCAAGCAAAATAGCTTTCTCTCATTAGCATAAAAGTAGTTCTTGAAAGTTTTAGAACCCCAACCCGATTTCAAGCTTGATAGCTTCCATGCATATGGTTTAATTCCCAAACCCCAGTATGCACATTTTTAACATAAAAATGAATAAAATGAAACACATGAGATTCTTTTTCCAACATAAACAACTCAGAAATTTTTAACTTTCAGCCAATAAACTCATACTCAGAAATTTAAATCAGTCAACACATAAAAATTAAACACTAATATTTTTGACCAAATAGGTCCAGGGAAAAACCCCGAAGGGAAAACCTGACTGAGAGAGAGAGATTTTATTTCTTCAACAAATTACAAAAACATAACAACACTACATATCTCAGCTTTTCATCTCGAAAAGCGTGCCCAAGACACAACAGTAAAACTGAACCCTTTTTGACAGCAGTACGACTCACACGTGTGAGTAATTAATGTTGCTGTATGCCTCGAAATTCACACCCATAATTCTTCCTCAATTTCTGTGCAGTATAATCTGTAATTAATGTTGTACGGACACCTTGGAAAACATGCCAAATCTGTCAAAAATATTCCTCAATTTTTGTGCTATACGACCAACAATAAATGTTGTACGGCCACCTCGATTTATGTGCCATAAAGTACTGTGTACGGACTACAATAAATGAAAGTCAGACTTCCTCGAAATTTGTGCATGTACGACCTGCTTTAATTGTTGTATTTGTTGCTGTACGTATTCTTGGAATTTGTGCCCAACATCACCTCTTCGATTTATGTGTTGGGGTATGTCTCCTTCTTCTCAAATTCAACTTATCTTCCTCTCTTCTCCTCCTCTCCAAAAATTCTCTCTTGAAAAGTGAATAATGAATTAGGTTACCTTGTCCAAGTCCTTTTTGTTCATGGCAACTTCCTCTTTTCAATCTAATGGTCTAGATTAGATTAGATGAGGGGTTCACAATAAATGCTTAATTAAATAATTAATAAATGACATTTAGTGCACTTCATGTCATTTAATAAAGTGAACACCCCTTTTAATTAATCACTCACTTGACTTTTCATTAAATGTGAACTTAGGATAAACCATGACTTTACCTTTTAATAAAGTGACTTTAAAATTATAAAGTACTTCTCACTTTATTAATTAATAATGACTAGAGGTCACCATTTAAAGTGTTCTTGTCCACCCCAAGGAAACACTAGGTGAACAACACTTCCTAGGTAAATTTTCAACAGTTCTCATACAAAATGGTACTTGATTCCTATTACACCAGCCAAAATCCCCTTCTCATTCTACCCCATTCTATTTATCTTTACAAAGATTTGTCTCTATGTGAGCAATCACTTCACATTCCCTCTTAACTTTTGGTTCCCACACTTTTGTCATTTTGTGGTTACACCAAAAATAGCTAATAAATTACAATTTACATTATTTTGTTGGAGGATTCTCTTGACCTAAAATGTAATTGTACCAAAGGTCACTTTCATAAGATATCACATTTGGTTGTTGAGGTTTTAATAACTTTAAAGCAACTTCATGAGTGGACAGTTCTTTGACCATATCTATTAATCCCTTCGCCGCTGCCGTGTGACTTTCTCCTAGAAAGTACGCATTTAGAGTTTCTTTCCCAATATGTTGTTGAAGACCCTATGCAGTGAGCATGCCTAGCCTTTTAATGTAATCCATATGCTCCCCAAACTATTTCTTAACTCTGTCAGGCGTTGTTCTTTGGATGTCATTTCACCATTAGTCTTAGGGATTAGACGATGGCATTTCTCATATGCTTGGCATATAGCTTGATAAATTTATTCACACTTCGTAATTGATATCTGAACTTCGTTTTGTACTCTCTTTGCTGACTTCCGAAAACTTTGCAAGAGAACTATATCTAACTTTAATTCAGCAGTTGTTCTTTTAGGTAAATGAGCAGGAATTTCCTTGATTTTTCCTTTCCACCCAATTAGCTTCTTCACTTTATTAAATGTGTCTACCAGCTTTTGTTTTATAGTGGCAGCTTCCACAGAGATCTGTTTCAGTCTATCCATCATTTCTCTTAATTCATAAATTTCCTCTATCAATAACTCTTGGGAGTGAAAAAGTTGTTTTTGTAATTCACAAGCATGTTCACAAAATGGTTCCATGTCATGCTTTTGTGCTTGAGCAATTCTAACCTACTCCATCAAGAACTCATTTTCTTTAATCCATTCATCCATTTGAGCTTGTAGAGATCCATTTTCAATCGTCAGGGATTCTACCTGTTGATTTAACTGGGTTTCCTTTCCTTCTAATTCTTTGATTCGAGCTTGAAAATCAGCTCTTTCTCCTTCCATAATTACTAGTTGTACATTTAGAGAAACATTTTCATCTTCAACGCCTTGATAATCCAACAAAAGTTTTTATTTCTCTTCTTCCATGGTGTCTCGCTTTATTTTCATCTCAATTCCTTCACTTCGAGCTTGCACTAAGTTATCTTTTAACTTGAGCATCTTTGCTTTGTTGCATTCTACGGTGTCTGCATTTGCTTGTGCTGCAACAACATTTATAGAAGCAGTAAATTTTGGATCTTTGTTAGTACCCTCTACTAGAGTACTTTCCTGGACGGTTACAATATCAAGTTGGGTGCCAATTTTCAATCGTTTTTCTATCCTTTTTGTGATGGTCTTCCTTATCAAATAAAAAACAATGGTATCAAGATTGGCCACATAATGTTGCTTTGAGGGAGTAAACGGCGTGAGTCCAAGATCAGCCAACGGAAGATGACCTCCAGTAAAAGGTATTTCCAGATTCAGATCGGTAGGATTATCCACTTCCATATCTTGTTGATTCTGATTTTCTTCTTGATTTCTCTTTTATTCCACAACTTTCTTGATCTTCTCTTCTTCTTCTTTTTTCTTGTCGACTTCATCTTGCAATTTCTTTTGTTCCTGCTCGACAGTTTCCTTATTTTATTTTTCTTGTTCTTCTTTTATTCTTGTTTCCTCTTCTCTTTGTCTTCTTTCTGCTTCTTGTCTAGCCATTTGTTCTTCTTGTATTTTCTTTGCATCTTCTTTCGCTAATGCTTCCTCTTGCAACTTTTTTTATTTCTCAGATGTCAGTGCCTTCTCATTAACTTTCTTTTGCTCTGCTTCTTTTATGGGTTCTTTTGTTTGGCTTGAGTCTGCCTCTGTTTTCCTGCCAAACCTCTTGTTCAAATCTTCCATGTTCTTTGCTCTTCGGTATACTTCTGCATCTTTCAGGAAATCATCAGAATATTCAAAATTGATTCTACAAGATGCACAGTGCTTGGATACCTTCTGTAAACTATCATTTCTGAAAAAAACTTTCTCCCCAAAGTGGTATGCTTCCAATTCCTTTACAAAATTTTCAACCCCTTTTACTTTGGTGAACTTGTATGCTCCGATTGTAAATGGGAGTGGAGGATAAGAGGCCTTTTTATTATCATGCAAAAAATGTCTGACTCCATTTATGAATACTTACCTCGCTGCTTCCTTGTGAACGACATTATCTGTGACATATCTCAGCATCAAAGAAGGAATTTTAGTGCCTCTGTACATCGAAATAAAAGTGCCTTCTGGTGTGAAATAATAGTCCCCATACTCACTGATCACCTCCAGTGCTGCATCTAACATACAATTTGGCTCTTGATTGAAAATTAATTCATACAGAAGTACTATAAACTCTTCACAGATGAGCTTGTAAAAGATGGCATACTTATGGGCCCACATGATCTGGTAGGCCACATAGATGGGAGTTTCATCTGGGACCAATAACAACCTAATTTATAAAATGGGTTCCTAATCAGGATGCAATCAATTAGGTAAGAGGCCATCTAAAATTCTGCTTTATTCTACTTCAAACCTTCTTGAGCTACTGATATTGCTTCAGACATGCTCTCCAAAATAATATATGCCCAATTAAATACAATACCATGAGTGGTAACGTGGTATATTATCAGAACCCCACTGAGATTATATATGTTTGCATTTTCCCTTCCAAAGATCCTGCACAACATCATGGCCACAATTCTGAATGGGGTTTTCAGATTCTATGTATCATGTTCTCCACTGGCTCTTTGCCTCAACTATTTTCCCAGCAGAAGCATTTTCTTCACGTATTCTGAGTGATCTATGTTGATACTCTTAATCCAGTCATATGTTAGAAGTACTTTGGGAGCATGTAATTTGTAAGCTTTGCTTATGTGTGCTAGTTGAAATGAGGCCAACCCATTTCCATTTACTCCTGAAATCATCCTAAACTTAGCATCTACATGAGGCAAAATCCAACCTATTACCTCGGAACATGGAAACAATTCCTGTCGGGTTGCAGCCTTGAGGAGTCCAGATTTCTCCACATTTTAATAAACCATTGTTTCCTCGATTGAGGTATCTTGCATGTTTTGATTTCAGATGAGTTGGTATATTTCTCCCCACTTGTATTCGGGACTACTTCGGTGATATCCCTTGTATCTTCGAACAAAGTTTCCATAATGATCTCTAGAACTGTCTCAATGTCCGAATCGGATTCTATCACTTTGAATTTGCGCTTACCAGATAGTCTATACATATTTGGATCTTGTAACAAAACACTGTATCAAGACTCTACATTGTCTATGTGTGCATTATAGCCAAAATAACAACAATGAGGCCTCTAAAAACATGAAAGAGTTTAGCTAGCTTAGACTCCATATTATCAAAAGGTTGTATGTATCCTAACTTATTTGAGCTATTAATTCATTTATAAATTTCTTTCAATGCAATTTATTACTATGAAAATTTTGAGAAAGCAGATCTTGTGTTTGTTCTATTAAACCAAAATGATAATTTCAAAATTAAAAGCAAAATTATTAAGGAGTTATTTTGGCAACCAATGTTGTGCAACTCTCAACTATTCTTCCAACCGACTAAACTCCAAACACCTAGGTTTTTACTTCCCCTTTCTAACAGGAAAATTCTGATGGAGGCATTGTTGATGGCTTTAGTAAGTAAAGCCCTGAGCCCGAGACTTATTGAATCCAGTTTCTCATCTTGGGCGCACTCAAGAAAATATACAAGGAGAAGAAATAAATGGTTAACAACCATGTCAAGGAAAGGGCTTGAACCACACTCAATCATGATCCTCCCTGGTCATGGTTCAACACTTCTTCCCTATCATAGCATATAGCGAGGAAGAAAATTCCTTTTCAAACAAAGGCGGGCACAAGACTAGGGTAACTGGAAAAAAAAAAAAAAAAATAAAAAAAATAAAAAAAAAAAAAATAGACACCACTACCATATTAACGAGGACGGAGAGCTCCAAGAAGATATGGATGAAGGATTACGTTAAGATGGTGTAAGACGGAATGGCAGTTTTATCTTGGGGGGAACGGGGTTTTTGCTGGATATGGTGGAACCCTAGGCACTGGGGTTGTGCACAGAACGGACCGCGGCCGACAGGATCGCGGGTTGATAGCACGCCTTTAAAGGCGGTTTTTATTGGATTCTGCCCGGATTAAACACATCACAGGTTACCTTACCCTGGTCTTCCTTTACCTGGGTTACGGTTGGAGGTTGGTAGCTGGTAACCATGGCTACCTACGAAGAAAATCTTGATTATTCCTTTGACCCTACCGATGATGCGGCCATCTGGAAACAACCTACAGGCGCCGGTTGGCAGGTTGGGTTTTTCTCCTGGGGAAGGAGGGGCGGTGGTAACTCCTGCAGCGGACTGTGCCACACTGGGTTTCTCTCCATCGGGTTTCCTTAACCTCTCTCCGGACTTGGGATCGAACGTTTTGCCCACACTCGACAACCCTCCCATTCCGCCTTTGAAGGATACGGGGGCACTTTGGTCCTCGGAACAAGTCATCACTGCCCTGGAGGGCTCGGTGGACAGGCATAAGGGCCTGGTTTCTGCAGCGGCGGGTCATCTTGGAAATGTGGATAGGGTTCCTCCCGGCGGCTCCAGTCTTAGCTGCGGACGGTGGGGAATGCTCGTGGCCAGGACAATTGGAACCTTATGAACACAGGGGTTTTGCCATCCCCTGCTTGGGCTCTGGTACTAGCTCGGATGATTGGGGCGGAACATCCTCTGGAGATAATACACAGCACAATGCACAGCCGGGGAAACGGGGTAAAAAGCGTTGGTTGAAGCTCAGTAGGACACGGTACAACTACGCTCTGGGGGAAGATATCGAGTGGAATCGGCTGGTTCAGATGACGGGGCATCACTCTGGTTGGCAAAGCTTTAGGTAGATCCTTTGCTCTCAGCACTATCGAAGCATGGGTGCGGGAACATTGGGCTGGATTCTTGGGTTATACTCCGGAGGTGGTGGAGTTAACCCGTAACTGGTTTGCCTTTAATTTCAATGATGAAGCACATACCAGATGGGTTCTGCATTCAAACTGGGAGTTGGGACCATTGCCCCGTGATGATCAAAACCCTGGCATCCGATGTTTGACGCTAGTCCGGGAACGACTGGATATTGTACCGATTTGGGTTCGGCTACCGGGTCTTCCCCTTCATTATTGGTCTGAGCGCCATTTCAGGGGGATTGGAGATATGATTGGTACTTATTTAGATGGGGGACTATAGTTTTCTTCAAACTCGCCAGCGGAAGGTTTGCCCGGATCCTGGGTTAATCTGAATATCAGAGATGGTCTTGTACCGGATGTTACTCTCAGCTGGGGACCTTATGTGTATTCGCAGAAATTGGATTATGAAAATGTGCCTTTCAGGTGCCGCCGATGCCATGCATATGGTCATCCAGCTGCTGATTGCAAGCTACCCTTTCGTCGGAAGAATTTTGGGCCGCAAAAAGCCCCCAAATGCTGCGTTTGTTTCACCTCCCGTGGAGGACCCAGTAGCAGTTACTCAACCTACTGGGGTTTCGGCCGGGGACAAAGGTAATGGTTCTCCTCGGGTTTTGGCAGATGCACGTCCTGCTTGCACTTCATTACCAGTTTCGGGTTCTTTGGAGGTTGGGGCTGAGTTTCTACCACTGGTGGTGGGAGTGGATGCGCCACACACTGGGGATGCTCTTACGGTAACTACTACATTGGAGCCCCCCTCGTCAGACTGCTTTTTACGGCACCTGGGTCTTCATCTGCGGGTATACCTCAATCCATTACTCCTCTGTCCTTACATTTTGTTTTAAATAATTTGTCTTTGGATAAACCTGATTGGATAGAGGCTTTGAAAAATTTGAATATCTCTACGGCTATGGAGTTGGATTTACCACTTTGTTTAGATCCTATTCTCCCTTCATGCTCTTCAACAAACTCTGGGGTACTGCCGCTTGACCATCCCACTGTGATTGAACCTGTGCCCTCTGATGACCTCTCCCCCTCCTCCCCCACTACCCCCATCCGACTCCGGATATTTCCTACGCTCCCTGTCGAAGATCTCCCCGGGTGGGTTGGGTACTGGGGCCATTTCTACTGTAAAACCGGGAAAGGGCAGAGGTAGGAAATCCCATCTAGCTTTGGCACAAACTAAGGCGAAGATGGACCTCATGGACGGCAAACAAGTGACTATTGATCGGTGCGCTTAGAGCGGTGCGTACCCAGAAGAGGGGTCGTTGATGAAGGTGATGTCCTTTAACTGTCGGGGTCTAGCTGGTCCCCATAAAAGATCAGCATTGCGCAGAGTGATATCTCTAGAACACCCGGATATCATTCTGCTTCAGGAAACTATGGGTGTGGGGGAGACTATTAAGTCTTTACTTGAAGGTTGGTTTGGTGGCTGGACTTTTGCCACCTTGGATGCCCGAGGAAGGTCTGGAGGACAGGCTATTGGCTGGAGCAATCACACGGTTCAGTGTCATAATCTTTGGGGAATGGAAGGGGCTTTGGGGGATGGAATGCTCATCTCTGGATTTCAGTGAGACCTTCTCGGTGGTGAATATTTATGGAGGGTTCCTTTTTGGGAAGGCCTTTTCTCACACCCATTGTTTGATGTGGGGAATCTTCTTATAGGGGGAGATTTGAACTTCTCACTTGGGCCGGCTGAAGTGTGGGGCAGCAGAGCTCGGACAGACCCTTTGTCTGATTTCTTTACTCACCAGTTGATCACACATAATCTGCTTGATATAGAACCGACACTCCTTAAACCTACTTGGAGAAATAACAGAACTGGAGATTACAGAGTAGAAAAACGATTGGATCGTTTTCTGGTGTCTGAACTTTTTGTAGATAGGAACTATCTGTTGAGGGCAGTGGGTTGGCTCGGGGGGCTCCTCTGATCACTTTCCTATTTTCTTGGAGATGCGGGATGGCCCGTCGAAACCTGCTGGGCCACTGAAGTTTAATAAGATCTGGCTTAATGATGAGACCTTTACTGAACTTATTGGCAACATTTGGGAAAACTTCAACCCGGGGATAGGTCTCTCTGCTTCACAACAGTTCTCTGACAATATCAAAAGGATTAAAGGGCGGTGAAGACTTGGGCTTATGAGAAGAAACATAGGATGATAGGGATCTTAAGACTATTGAATTGGAGCTGCAAACCATTTATGAGTCGAGAGATGGGGGACTTGGAACACAGGATGAGAAAGACCATATGGTCTCACTGGAGGGGCAGAGAATTAAACTTCTATTGGAAAAGGAGGAAACTTGGCGTTTGAAGAGCAGGGCACTTTGGCTATTGGCTGGAGATGAGAACACAAAATTCTTCCATGCCTATGCAAAGGGCAGAAAGGCGGCCAACACCATTTGGAGTTTGGAAGACAACTTGGGGAATTCCCCAGACGTCTTTTGATGGTATGGCTGGGGTTGGGGTAAATCATTTCAAAACACTCTTTAAAGCTCCCACTCGGGCTAACATTTTGGAGGTGGTCAGGATGGCTGAGATGTTTCCTCGCTTTGTGGAAGAGGCTGACAATCTTACTCTGATGGCTACTGTTACTGAAACTGAATTGAAGGGGGTTTTACAGAGTTTTCAAAAAGACAAGAGCCCGGGACCGGATGGATGGACGGTGGAATTTATTCTTGCACTCTTTGATCTCATTGGGAATGATCTACTGCAAATGGTTGATGATACTCGGCGAACAGGATATATTCCTGCTGCCATGAATACCACTTTTATTGCCCTCATTCCAAAAACTGATAACTCATCTTCCTTATGTGACTTCAGACCCATTTCTTTGTGCAACTGTGTATATAAAGTGGTGTCAAAGATCATTGCTGGACGACTAAAGGGTATTTTGTCCACTCATATCTCGGAGGAACAATTTGGATTTTTGGAAGGAAGACAAATCCATGAGGCTATTGGGGTAGCGCAGGAAGGCATACATAGTATGAAAGCTAGGAAAATTAAAGGAGCCATTATCAAGATTGATTTGTCAAAGGCATATGATAAGGTGAGCTGGTTATATTTACATTTACTCCTTACTCATCTGGGTTTTGCTGTGGATTTTATCAGGTGGATTATGAGTTGTATTACTACTGTATCCTTTGCGGTACTCATCAATGGTGCTGCTTCTCCCTTTTTTCGGGCTGAGAGGGGCCTTCGTCAGGGATGCCCTTTGTCTCCTTTACTGTTCCTGCTGGTCGCTGAGGGGCTTAGTAAAGCATTGAAAAATGCTTGCAGGGAGGGTACTCTACATGGTATCCAGGTGGCACCTGATTTTACTATCTCTCATCTGCTGTTTGTGGATGATATCCTTATCTTCTGCTCCGGATCGTCTAGGGACTTGGAAACACTTCGGGATATTTTACAACTATTCTCTACTGCCACGGGAATGGAGATCAATGTACGGAAATCTACACTTACAACCCATTTACTCAGGGATTCTGAGATTGTGGCCTTAGGAAGGATCTTTTCTTTTACTTCCTTACCACTTGATGACGGCTTTTGTTATCTTGGGTTTCATTTAAAACCGAATGCCTATACTAAACAGGACTGGCATTGGCTTATTGAAAAAATACACAAGAGGCTGAAGGTCTGGAGCCACAGGTGGCTCTCGCGGGCAGGCCGTCTGGTTCTGGTGAAATCGGTTTTGGAGGCCATTCCGGTCTATTGGATGTCCCTCACTTGGATCCCTATAGGCATACTGGAGAAAGCACGTCAGTTATGCTTCCGTTTTTTGTGGAGCGGTAAAGGGGACTATGTATCTCCCTGGGTACGATGGCAGAAGATCGCCATTCCAAAAGCATTAGGGGGATGGGGTCTTAAGAATATTCATCTTTTTGCCAGGGCTTTGGCTGCAAAAGGTGTGTGGAGACTGCTAAAATCGGAGAACCTCTGGACTAAAGTTGTTTTTCGGAAGTATATTGCCCCTGCAACTATTTTGGAATGGGTTAGGACGGTGGATAAGTCATATCTGGGATGTTCCATCATTTGGAAAGCTATCATTAATTCGTTCCCAGTGATTGGAGATTTGCTTGCGTGGAATGTGGGAAATGGGCAGACACTCTGTGTTGGGGAGGATCCATGGTTTGGCAGTGCTGGAAAACATATTTTGAATGCAAATCTGATCACTACTCTACGGGATTTGGGTATAACACTTCTCTCTCATTTGGCTGCCCCTAATTATTATCCGTGGACACAGTCATGGGTGGAAGTGGATTCACTGGCACTTTCTGAAGCCGAGCGGATTGATTTGAGGGCTTATCTTGGGGCTTTAACTCGATCACATATATATCTTCGGGACAGGGACGATTACTTGGTTTGGGAAGGCGCCCCTACTGGCTTGTACACACCTAGGGAGGGATACATCAGTCTGAGTCTTTTCCAGAATCCTCGTGAACTGGTAGGGTGGTGGAAAAAGATTTGGAAGATACACTGTCCACTGAAACACCGCCTTTTTATGTGGAATGTCCTCGAAAACACGGTTCCTACCTGGGATAATTTACAGAGGAAGAATCGGGTTGGGCCGGGCTGGTGCATCTTGTGCAAAGCCAGCGTTGAAACCTGCTGTCATTTATTCCTTCAGTGTACATTTTCAGTGCAAGTCTGGGCGGAAGTCTCCAGAATAGTTCGTGTTCCACTGGACTGGGCTGGGCTTACTGTTTTGGAGGCCTGGACTCGGTGGGTCGCGGAACCTACTGGAATTTCTTTCTTAAACCTTCCATTATTGGTTGCGTGGGGCATTTGGATGGCCCGGAATCAGATGATCTTTAATGAGAAACTATGCACTCCGGCGGTTACTGCTGTTCAAATCTGTGGTTTCCGAGAGGCTTTCCCTCATCACATCGTTGTGGAAAAACAGCGAGCGGTCCTTCCCTTGGACATTGATGTGTCGATGCCCTGGGGATTTTATGACGGTTCTGCTTTGGGATTCAATTGTGGGGGAGGGGCTCTACTACATCTCACTTCAAACCATTCTTTCAACCTTTCGTGGGGACTGGGGGAGGGGGGAAATAATTTTGCTGAAATTATGAGCTTAAAACTTCTCCTCATTTTTGCACAGGAAAAAGGATGTCTTGGGATTAATGTATTCGGTGATTCAATGAATGCAACAAATTGGACAAATGGCACACAGCTTTGCAGGGATATACGGCTTGAAAATATTCTTCAGGACATCCTTCTACTGAAATTTTCATTTTTACATTTTTCATGCAGACATGTATATAGGGAGAACAACAAGGAGGCGGACGAGGCTTCTAAGGTTGGCAGGGACTTGGCAGTGGGGGTGTGGAAAGTGAAGGAAGACAACAATGGAACAGTCTATGAGTACTATCATAGACCTTTTATGGATGACAGTTTGGTTTTTGGCACGGTTCCGGCACATACATAGGGCTGGTTTTCTTTTTGGTTCATGATCTGTCATGGCAGGGAGATTTTTGTTAAATACAGAATGATACAGTCATATCAGTGGACACATACAAGAGACTCGGGGAGTCCTCTTGGTTTCTCTTTTGTCTATACTTTATATAAACTTTCATGGAGGTAGTTTTTATGAACCGATAGTTTGGAGTTAAATGAACAGCTATGATTAGTTATATTTTGTTTCCTTTAGAGGACTGTTTGATGTTTCTAATACACTACAGTGAACTTACTGCTCCTTAAGTGGACAATCGTATGCTCTTTATGCATATTCAGAATGTAATTTTCTTCACCTGTTGAAATAAAATTACGCTTTTTTCCTTGGAAAAAAAAAAGACACCACTACCATATTGGACAGAGATACCTACCTGACGAGGCAGAGCGTGTCCCTGAGGTGGCTAGTGATCTGGCAGAAAACAAATCGTTCCATGTGGCTCTAGTGAAGTGAACGGTGTTGTGATAGTAATGGGGCAATTAGAATGGGTTCTCTCTTTTTAAATCATTCTTAGCCCTAGACTTCATTAAATGCTAAGTAATGGAGGAACAACTTTTCCACACTGCGTATTCTCCTACTACCGCATTGGCATTCATTTCAAATCAGTGAAAAAATGATTTTAGTCCGATGCATTTTGGAGACAAAAGGAGTTTTGCGCCGGCTGTCTCGGTTGACAACTTCATTTTGTGTCGGCTATCTTCCGATCAAGACTTAATTTAACACCAGCATTGGTTGTTTCTGTAAAGAACATAAGAGCCATTGATCGGTGCGAAATGGATTTCTCTCCCGACTATTTTGTGGCCAACCAATCTTAGCTTGGCTAATCCGGCGTTAGTTCCTATTTGTCTATGATCTCATCGGCATAGAAACAATTGCTCCTCCAAACATTTCGGTGTGAAATGGACTTTTACGCCGACTATGTCGGGGGAAAATCCAATTTTACATCGACTGTTTCGGGACCAAATCCAATTTTATGCCGACTATTTCAGGGAAAATTTGAATTTTGTTATGAACAGTAAAAACTCAAAAATTTCTAAGTGTTAAAATTTTCCAAGGCATCTAACTCTACAAACTTTTGAAGTCTAAGGGGTAAAATAAAGATAAATTCCAAGGATGTCTTCAAACTTAAGGAGGGGCCCTAAAAAATTAAGCAAATTTTGGGGAAGAGGTTGCAGCTACAACACCTGGTTATGTTGTTATAAAATCTAACATAAATCAGTTCTTCAAAGCATCCATGTATATTGGTTTGCTCTGTTGAAGGTTCTGGCATCTGTCTTAAACAATATTCGTAAGAAGATTTTCCACTTCATTTGGTCTGGAGATCCTCATATTTCTAACTTTCACTTAACCAATTGGGAAAGCTTATATTGGCTGAAGCATATGGGTGGTTGGGGCATTAAGCACCTTGATTGGTTCAGTCAGGCTCTTCGTGCTAAGAGTCTGTGGAGAGGAATATTCAGAGAAGAATTGTGGAGCAACATTATAAAAAATAAGTATTTAAATCTTTCTCTGTCATTCATTGTATTCACCAGCTAGTGCTCATTTTTCGAAATGCTTCAATTATTTGGCAGGGGTTGATCAAAACATTTTCCATATATTGGTGGTTGTTTGAGTTGGGATATTGGAAGGGGGACACAAATTTTTTTAGGCATCGATCCATTTGTGGGATCTGGAGAAAGTTACAGACTTTCACTACATGTTTTAGCTCAGTTGCATTAAAAAGAAATTTCAAGTTCTGGCACAAGTAAAAAGACCTAGGAATGACAGATCTTCTCCATATTGGCTACTTGTTGATGATTTGGGCTTAACTGAGGAAGTTTCATCTAAATGGAATATTTATGTGATGGTTCTTCAAAACGCAGGTATAATGCTTTCAGTGTTGAGGATCGTTTAGTTTGGGATTGGCGAGATGCCAATGGGACTCTTACTGTTAAAAAGACATATGCATCTATTATGTCTAAACATGATGCTCCTTCAAAATGATGGCATAGAAAAATATGGCAATGGAATATCTCTATGAAACTAAAATGCTTCATGTGGCTATGTCTTGAAGATAAAATTCTCACTTGGGAGAATCTTCTCAAATGTGGTTTCAAAGGTCCTGGTATTTTTTTGCTTTGTAAAGAGGATGATGAGTGTATTTCACATTTATTCATCCATTGTTACTTCTTCAGAACTATATGGACTGAACTACAAGGATTGTTGCAACATTCAAACGATTGGTGTGATGTTAACTTTCAGGACCGCATGCTCAAATGGTTTCAAACTAAGGTAAAGTTTAAATTTTTACCACTTTTTACTATATGGGAGATTTGGAAAAGCCAGAATCGATGCATATTTGAGGATAGTAAACCTTTAGTTTATTTGATTTGCAAAAATGTGATCTGTTCCTTGAAAGAATATTCCAAATCCATTAAAAAACCAAATATCAGAAGCATAAAGATCCCCAGAATTGGAATCGATATGTCTTTTGGTTTTTTTGATGGGGCGGCAAAGAATGGCTCTTGTGGTGCTGGAATGGTGTTACATATTAAAAAAGGTCATATGATTATGCTAAGAATGGGTGTTGGGGAAGGTAATAACACCAGGGAAAAACTATTAGCTTTATGGGGTTTGATGTGGTTCGCTAAGAAAAGAGGTATTTATAGTGTTAAAAAATTTGGCAATTCCTGGGTGGTCATTGATTGGGCAGCAGGTGTCACAACTCTACATGCTTTACACTTGGAGCATTGTATACACAGGACTCGCAGTTTGACTAATGGCTTTTCTGATATATCCTTTGTGCATATATATCGAGAATTAAATTAGAGAGCAGATCTACTATCAAAGGAAGCTATTGGGCCAATGGATAGCCACATCTTTTTTAAGAATACACAGCTGAACTATTAGTTGACTCTTGCTATGTGTATATATTTTAAGGGTTCTATACCTGTTTATTTTAGTGGATGCGTAGTATTTTTGTAACAACACATCAGTCTATTATTATAAGATATGGATACAAACCTGCTTACTCAGTGACATAGTGATGTATGACTTAAGTGTTTTGTAACTTTGATTTAAAAAAATAACAAGTTCCTGCTTTTTCATTTTTGAAAAAAAAAAAAAAAATCTTTATATATGGCATTAAAGGTTGAGTAACGAATAAACCTGAGGCAATGTTCAATGTAAAAAGTTAGTGGTAGTTATTATTAGTAATTAGGTTGTTAATTACACTTGCTGGAAGTGTGTCATGGTAACTGTTTGCAGAGACCTGGTAGTGGTGGTTTAAACCTAAATGTTGAAATTATGGTGTGCATAGTTAAATTGGGAAATCACTTTTCAGTTATAATATCCTAGCTTTCTGGGATTTTTGTTAAAAGAAGATGTTTTCTTCTCTGAATGTTTTTCAATTGTAAAGGGTAGCCTGATCTCAAGCTTGGAACTTCCACTCTTTCCATTATATCTGAGTACGAATACAGTAATATTTTCTCAAGTCTTTGGATTGCGACATGACAAGTTTGAACGTACAGATGGAAATGGTCTTGACATTAGCAACGAATGTTCGGCGTTCGAGCTTAATTTCCCATTGTTATCACACCATGAAATGCTGGTATTTATGAGGCTGAATTCTATTGGTAAGAGTAGCTATATGGTTATACATTGTATATGTTGTGTATTCCAAATCTGGCAGTTGTTCCCTGGCTTTATGAGTTGAAAAACAAAGTCTCTCTTCTGTAATACTTATCTGAAGGAACATCCTTTGTATGAATATGGGAGGTCATAGAAAGGAACATCCTTTGTATAAATATGGGAGGTCATTGTAAATTGAACCGTTCATGTTTTGATGTTGAGAAAAGATTCAACGCATGTATGAAGCTTCAAGCCAAATTAAATGGAAAAATCTGCAAGTTGCATTACATCGTTGTTCATCTCAACATTGTTGGGGTAATTCTACAACTGATAATTGGGCAGATTGATCTTAGGTAAAATCGTTTCTTTTTCTGGGTTTTGTAACTTGACTTTTGTGCCACATATCGATCTTAGTATTGGCTTTGGCTACGATAAATTAACTATCTAAATTTTTTTTTCCAATTAGTTAGAAATGTAGCAGCTATCTTCTTCAAACGATCTGAAAAGTGATGAGCATGCAGTTACTAATACCATGAAAACTCTTTCTTACTGTATGTGGGACTTTATAGCCTCAATGGGCACAACTTATCAGCACCATAGAAATCTGTAGGATGCTCATGATAAGCAAGGGAATTTATCCCTAGTTAAAGGAGCCCTTTAGAGGTTAGTTTATGTTTCCATGACTCCTTTTTAGAATAGCTTCCAAGCGTTTGACAGAATGTTCAAAATAAAGATCACTTCGATTTATATTTTTAACCTTCTTGGGTTGATATACATCATTATTAATTGTTATAGAAAATTGTTAAAGTCTGCTCGGAATCGAGCTTTAATTCCTAAGACGGAAATTAACCTAGCCTAAGTTGTCTTTCTTTGGACGAGAAAAAAAAAAGTTCCAATAAAGTCGCATTGAAAAGGGTAGAGAGGGAGGCCTATGGCCAGCAACCTCTTTACCTCAGTATGGACATTCCCCTCACAAATTATACCTCTTATCTATGCCCGTGGTAACGAAGGAATACCCAACGTTGGGCAATCAATCTCGTAGCAAACTAATTTATAAATTGGATAGAAAGGTATGCCATCTAAGTGGTTGTTAAATTCCTAACACTAAAATAATCTCTATTTACTCATACAAAGTGTTTGTAGAAAATCTTCATTCAATAAATCCTTTGATTGGAATTATCTTCATTGCTATGGGTAAGTATTATGAGTTGGTTGGTCGAAATTCATTCCCGATGTTATGGGAAAACTGATCTCATTGAATAGCTGCGTGAATTGGTAGTGCCATGGGTTTCAACTTTCATCCTAAATCATCGTGGATGCATAAGAGTAAAGGATATGCAGAGGCCACTAAAATCGTCGATGCCTCGGCCTTGCTATCTATTTATTTTGATGACCAGATAATGTTAAAAGTTGTTGCCATCTTTGTTATTTTGGTGGTTGTATCTTTGAGTTGTGTACTTAATTAGTTTGCTGCCAATACATTTGTGATGTGGTGGGTATAACATTTACCTTGTTCTCTTGTGAACTATAGCTAACAAGTCTAGCATTTTAATGGGTATGATGTGCATGTATCATCATTTTGATGTTATGGGTATCTATATTAACTCCAACTCAAAAAAAAGTATAGCTGCAAGCTTGATTATAAGAATGATTGTATTTCCTGGAATATATATACAAGTAAAACGATGCCAACTTGATGTGGATATGGTACATCAACATAATCAACTATGAGTTTGACTGTTGCCCAAGTATGGTTTTTGGTTGCAATCCAAGCAATTCAATGCCAATGTGAAATGGTTAGGGTATGAGGATGCCTTTTTGAATACCAATCTATGTGAAAGGGTTAGGGTATGAGGATGCCTTATTGAATGCCAATCTATGTGGATCTCTGCTAGTCAAATGTTCATGCCATGAATATATTTCCGGTGTCCAACTTTTGAGTTACACTTCAAGCTGGAATTGTGTGTGAATGAATTGAACTTAACTCTACATGAGAAGAGGGTAGCCTTAAGGAAGATTTGGCAAGTGTGATCCCAAGAAAGCTCCAGTGATTGATGGAGATCCATGCCTATGAGAGGAACCAAGACCTATGAGAGGATGATGGGTGTGATGACCAGGAAACTCCAGTGGTTAGTGTAAGTTTTTTTTTATGCTTGAGGCCTGTAATAGGCTACTGCATTGTTTGATCTGTTTTGATTATATTTGTGTTCGAGGAGTCTTCATGAATGGTTAACTTGATGACAAGTCTCAATGAGTGTGACGAACTAGAGGGACCCCCCAACTTCACCCCTTGGAAATTCAGTTTGGAGATGTTAATGGAAGAGATGGATATCTAGATCATAGTTGAATGGAAGGCTACAAATCCTACCAATCCCCAATAATTGGTTCAATATAAGAAGAAAGTTTCTAAGGTGAAGAGGATCATACTGGATTTTGTGAAATGTCACTTCAGTCATCATATTGTGAGGAAATCAATAAAGGAGATGTATGAGGCATTGACTTCTCTAAATTAGTGTCAATTTTTCATATGAGTTGTTCATGAAGAATAAACTCACCCATACTCACATGAGTAATACAAACATAGTGGCCAATTACATGAGGAAGATCACCCGATTGATCATCTATTTGTGATTGGTATGAAGATTGTTGATGAAGAGTTAAAGCCCATTGCACTAAGCAAATTCTCGCTACCATGGGAAGCTTTTGTGTTGTCGTGTCTATGCTCGAAAACACATGCAATTTTTTAGAAGCCTAGGGATGCATTTCTTAAGGAAGAAACAAGGTGGAAATAATGGTATCCAAAGAAGATGAAGCCCAAGACCTTGCTCTCATTGGTAAATTTAGGAAAGGTGATAAGAAAGGATGACCCAGTAAGGGTAAGAAGTAAGATGCATGCTTAAGACGGATTTGAGTCATGTGACACGTTTCAAGTGGCACAATAAGGGGCACTATGCTATTCAATGTCTTGAGAATAGGAAGGAAAATGCAAAGCAACAACAAAAGCAATTTGCAAGGAGTGCAAAAGCTTTAGCTGAAGTAGATGAGTTAGCTTTGGCTAGTTACACTATGGAGCACTTTCTCTCTTGAAGAATGCGGTGCAAGGATTGTCGAACTTTAAGGTTGAGAAGATTGGAGTGTGTCATAGATTTGCACTCTAAAAAATTCAAAGGGTGCTTTTCCATCCAATGAGTAGATATTGAGAGAGATTCTCAAGTTGATCCATATAGATGTGTGTGGGACTATGTCTTCTTCATCATTGACAAGTAGTTTATATTATATTCCCTTCATTAATGATTGTTGTCATAAAACTTGGATTTTATTATGAAGACTAAGGACAAATTATTCTTTAAGTTTATAGAGTTCAAAGACTTGGTTGAAAATCAAACAGGGAAGAATATCAATAGAAAATCAAGGACAATACACCTCCAAGGACTTTGATACCTTTATTAACCATGTAGGGATCAACAGGGAGTTGACAGTGCCTTACAACCCACAATAAGATGGGGTTACTAAGAGGAAGAATAGTTCCATCATTGAGATTGTTAAGGTCATGCATGGATTTACCCATGTGTCGTTGGGTAGAGGAGTGTAATACAATAGAATATACCTTGAACTAATGTACTCATCGGGTTATGAAGGACAAACCATCAAAGGAGGCATTCACTAGTGAGAAACTTTGAGGTATCATATTTTTTTGTTTGGCTTGTCCATTTTGCTTTCATGTTCCTAATGAGAAAATGACTAAGCTTGACCCTCTAGTATGAAGGGTATTTTTGTTGGGTAAATCTAGACATCCAAGGAAGATATACATTCTGCTATAGAGGAAGATTGTGGTAAGTGAAGACATTAATTTTGATTAGGATGGACGATCCTCATTGTTGGGATGCCCATAGCCCAGTCAGGCAGATAAACAAAGACCAACAAAGACAAACAAATACAACGCAAGTTATGTGTCAAAGCATATTTAATTTAATTAAGAATGTACATATAAATACAATGATGTGACTCTTGGGTTCATATTCCCAAGGTGTCTCTTGGAATTTCGAGATGACTCCATCTCCACCTAACCCTAACAGATTAGGTTCAAACAATCCCCCTCTTAATTTGAAAAGGGCTATATAGGTGTCCAAGCAAAGAGCTGAAATTTGGAGCTGCAAATGGTTGAAAGTGCACTCTATGAATCAAAGGCTAGCAAAATCTAAAGTATTCTACTAAATGGGTGGTTTTAGGGTGACCACAAACTTTGGAACTTGGCAATAACTCTAGTTCTCGCTCAGTTTCTCTCTTTGGAAAATGGTGGTTTAAGGAGCACCACAAGCTTATGTCTAGTAGAAGCAACAAGAGGTTGATGTCTTCTACTAAATGGGTGCTTTTAGGAAAACCAAAAACCAAATCAAGATCAGTGGAACATGGCTCTGGCACTAGTTCAGGCTCGCTTGTTCTAGCTTGCTTGCTTCTGACGGCCAATCATTCCCCCTGTCAGGAACAAAGTGAGGATTAGAAAATCTCATGGTGGTTATGAGTGTCAAAACTAGGCATGGAAGACCATTATCTAATGAATGCTTTGGAGCATGGCTCTCTTTCTGTGTTCTAGCTACAACTCTGAATCTAGCATCCGAATCTGGCTGTGACTCAGGCTCGCTTGTTCTAGAGGTGAAGAAGGTTGTGACTACTTGTTGTCAGATTGATAGGGCTTTGAAACTCGAAGCTTGATTATCGATTCATGATGTCCCCCCTTTCAAGTACACGATGAGAAACAGGAAAGTTTTATGCTGCAAGTTGTGCCAGATCTAAAGACCGGGTTCTGCGATATGAATGATATATCTTCTTGGTTGTTGTTGACCATTGGAAAAAATCGATCCACCCATAGTTAATCTTCAATCTTGCAGGTTTCTTCGGTGTCGAACATCTATCTGAAGAATGGTTATGCTTCTCGCAATGCTGACAAGGATAGAGATCAAAGCATTGCTCTTCCATGTGGCCAATTCGTTGACATTGTTGGCATTGATGTGAAGAGGATTCATCTTGAAGAAATCTAGAACTTTGAAACCAGATTGGACTAGAATAATCTGGAATATGAAAGGTCACTTCTTTATCATATTCGATACTTGTTTTGTGTTTGTTGATCTTGAGTTCTTCCCAAGGTCTGATGATGGGCTTGGAAAGACTATGTTGAACATGATCATGAGGGGTTTCGTCTTTTGACATCATTTCACTAACTTGGTCGTGAAGTGACAGCAAATAGGAATCATCTTCATATTCAAAAAGAGGGTTGTTATGAACAAGAACTAGTTCAAATTGTTGATTCCTTTGTCGTATATTGTTATGTTGAAGAATGTCCACTTTGGCTTTCGAATCTTGCAAATGAGTTAGAATAGTTTGGAGAGTGGCTTTGTTGATCGCGATTGAATCATTAACAGCAATCAGTATTAGAGTGTTCAGTAACTCTAATATTTCTTCAGTTTGAGACATTATGAGGACTAAGTGAGACCTCCTTGTGCAGGTAGGTCCAAGTTACAAACTAAGGGCTTCTTGCAAATTTCTACAGCTGGAGGGTGTCGGCTTTTACTGAAAATGCACCCATTTACAACAACTCAACTCAGAAAACAATTTGCAAGTACAAGTGAACTTACAAAAAACACAGTTTGCAAGTTGCAAAGTGGAATGTGAATTTGGATTTGTCTTCAAAGAAAGGAATGATTTACCTATGATTTCTTGAGTGATGATGATCTGCTGTGGTGTGAAAGCTAGTGAGACAAACAAGCTTTTGTACACAACTCAAAAATCAATATATTTTTGCCGCAAGTTGCTACAGTCTTCAACTTCTATAAAGCAGTCTACTGCAACAAGGTGATAAGCAATCCGTAGTATAGAAATATCTGTAAAGGTCTACAAGACAGTGTATAATAGAATTCAATACAATCTTTGTACAGGCAATGTGCAAGTCTAAGTCTTTGCACCAATTACAGTAAAATATTCTCTAAGTCTGCACAATACAATCAAATTCCAATACATGTCTCTCCAAGAAAGCTGTGATAAGTCTTAATATTCTTTAAAACTCACTACCTGACATTTCTCCTACAAAAATGAATTTATAATGTGGCCAAAAATATATATATATATACTGCAGATACCAATACGCAATAACTAAGTGATACACAATAATATAAACTCAGCAAAATATGGTGTACCAATACAACAAACACAGTGAATCAATCTGCAGCAACTCCAACGATGATCATCAATCCAATGCAGCTTCACTTTGAAAAGATGATATGCAGCCAGTCTCAAAAATCATGCAATCAATCCACAATCTTACCCAACGTAGCCTTAATAGAAAAAGGCAACTAATTTCCAACGTAGTCTTAATAGAAAAAGGCAACTCATTTCCAACGATACGCAACAATAATTAATAGGAGTTCAATGTTCACTTCACACACAGCAATTAGGGTTCTTCAACTACAGCTCTTGGCAATCACTCCAATGTGAAAGCACCACCAACAATCCAACGCACCAACAATGTGGAATTGCAAATATATAATGAGGAGGAGAGAACAGGGATGCATCTCCCACTTCTTTGTTCACACATTCAGTCCAACGCGGGAAATTGGAGCACCAACGAATGTTTAGATCGCCATTGCCTCTTCTTGAGGTTGTGTAGACTTTTCAGCAGTGACATGTGTTTTCCGAAGCACACGAGCACCTTCTATGGTTGAATAATGGCATCCCTAGGGGCTTTGAACAACCCTGTCATGTTATCTTTAGATTAGTTGGTTTTGTTGTTAATGTGTGGAATTTGCTTTGAAGTTTGTGATGGAACCCAAGGAAAATATATCAAAGATATTAAAGGTGAATAGATAACATCTATGACTCTCTGCATTATGTGTCAGTTGACACCATGTCTGCTTTCTACAGATCTTTTCTTAGTCCACATTTGGCCACCACACCAAAAGGACTTTTACAACAAAAAAATTAGAGCCCAATCTTCAACGCAGCAATTGTATAGCTCAACACAGCAATTGTATAGCTCCATTGTGGGGATTAGGGTTCACATAGCATTGGAGAAAGGTCACGGCTCCACATAGCTCTTCAACGCATATCAATTATAGGCAGTCACTCCAACGCATGAAATTACTCCAATGCAGGAAGTCACACGTCCCACAATCCATTGCACCAATTTTACTCCAACGTAGAGAAGGGAAAATGCAATATGAATTCTTCACCCTTCAACACCTAGAAAACGCATTGTTCACGCAGCAGTAAAGAAAGGGATACCATCACAGCTCTCAGAGATCACGCAGCAAAGGAGGAAGAGAATTAGGATAACGTCTACGCGCTCAAGTTTACAGAACGACAGAGAGGACAGACCAGGAATATGACAGAATGACAGAAAACGCCCAGGCACAGAAAAATTCCTGCTCCGATACCACTATTGCAATGCCCAGTTGGGAAGATAAACAAAGACAATGCAAGTTAGGCATCAAAGCACATTTAATTTCATTGATAATGTACATATAAATACAATGATGTAATTCTCGGGTTTGTATTCCCAAGATGTCTCTTGGACTTTCGAGATGACTCTTCATCTCCACCTAACCCTAACGGATTAGGTTCCAACACTCAAAGTCACAAGAACCTCCTACAGAGATTATGGACAAAAACTTCTTGTTTCAAAGTATGATCTAAAAGAAAAAGTTAGATTCAGATCAGCAACGTTCCAATTAAGAAACAATTGCCTCATTGCCCTTAAGTTCAACCATGAAGCTGAGACGGTTAATTGAGACATTACACGATGCACAAGAGCAATTGGGAGCGCTAAAGTCTAATTTTGGAGTGATTCGTGTTGTTGTTGTAGCTACGTGAGGTATCCTCATTAGCTTGAGCCGACCTACAAAAGAAAAATAAATAAAATGTATTTTTTATTATTGTAAAAGAGAAGTCAGCCCAGTAAAAGAGACAAGTCGACCCAGTTAGAAAAGTCACCTCAAAATCATGTATAAATAGAGGGGTCACCCTCATTTGCTCTCACCTCAAGCAAGTTCACTCAAGCAAGGGAAAGTTCAATGTTGTTGTTGTAGAAGACATTTTGGAGCTCCTTCCTTTGGCATCTCTTCTCTTTGTGATCTTCATCACTCTTATCTTTGTTGTACTTGTTTTATGTACTGAATCTCTGAGTAAGAAAGACTTGTTGGGTTTTACCTGAGTTCGGGTTTTCCCAGGGTAAACTATTATGCCTATATTGTTTGTTTTTGTGCATAGTTATTCTTTCAGTGATCCTATATTTGTTTCTAAGCTGAAAGAGATGAAAATTATACTACCATAATTGAAAATTTAACATGGTGTCAAAGCAGTGTTGAAGGAGACTATTACCGAAAACTAGGGTTTCTTGTTTTCTCATCTTCCATCCACATATTAGGCTCTCCCTCGACATTATTGAGCTCCACCTAGGAAGGTGCATCTTCCCGTGGAAGGAGATTTTCATTCTTAGAATTTTTCAATTTTTTACCTAATTACTACAGGGGTAAAAAATTAGGTTGTTCTGGCCACAGATCAGGAAGAAAAGGAGGCTCATTCAACTCGCCTTGGAAGGGCGCATTCATCTGTGGAAGCAATTTTCTAAGAATCCAAAGATCAATTTTGAGCTAGCTTCTGCTAGGGTTTCTGAACTAGTTTGCAGTTCTTCTTCTCAGTCAAGATGTCAAGCATCAAGGTTGAAGATAGGCTTGATGGAGCTTCAAACTTTCATTCATGGAAGTCTAGAGTGCTCATTGCTCTAGAAGAAATTGGCCTTCTAAACTTTGTTGTAAAAGGAGTACTAGAACCAGAAGAAGAAGCAGAAAAGGCTCAGTGGAAGAAGAGTGATGCCAAGACAAGATGGATCCTAATAGATTCAGTCAACGATCATTTGATTCCTCAAATTTCTCAAAAGAAGACAACTAAAGCCATGTTTGATACCTTGAAGAAGTTGTTTGAGAACACAAATTTCAATAGGGCTCTTGCCTTGAGACAACAACTCTCAAATGTCAAGATGTCCATATTAGATTCTATTGCATCCTATTTCATGAAGATCACAGAAATCAAGGATCAATTGGGCATTATTGGAGAAATTATTGTAGATAGAGAACTAGTCTTGATGACTCTGAATGGACTCCCTCAATCTTGGGAACCCTTCATTCAAAGCGTAACTGGAAGATCTAAGCTACCCAAGTTTGAACGATTTTGGGCAGACTGTACACAAGAAGAGACTAGACTTGTGCTAGAGGCAAAGCTCGTGCCTCTCATGAAGAAGATCAAGATCTTATTACACACACCAAGAAAAGAGGAAAGAAGACCTTTGGTGGAAAATACAAAGGTAGAAGATCAAGTTCAGTTCCAGAACAAAAGAAAAAGAAAGATCTTTCACAAATCCAATGCTTCAATTGTAGAAAGTTTGGCCACTACAAAAGTCAATGTAAATCAAAGAAGAGAAAGGAACATGCCTCTACAGCTGATGTTAATGAAGAGACTCCACCAAAGAAATCAAGGAATGCGGAAGAATTATTCTTCATCTCAGCTCTCTCAGGTACTGTTCCTACCAATAATGATACTTGGTTATTAGATAGTGGTGCTTCTAAGCATATGACAACCACAAGTTATAAGGAGTTTCTCTCAAATCTAGATGAGAAAGAATCACACCTAAGAGTTGTACTTGGAGACGATGCCAGATATATTGTGAAAGAAACTGGGGCCACTTCCTTCCAATTAGATTCTGGTGATTCTCTACATTTGGGAGAAGTACTCTATGTACCAGAAATGAAAAGAGACCTGGGCTCCATCTTTGCCCTAGAAGACCAGGGTTACAAAGTTGCATTCTTAGATGGAAAGGTTCTTGCATGGCACAAGAACTCCATTATCGATTCAGCTCGTGTGATTGGTGTTCGTGAAGAAAGCTTATACAGATTGACAATACGGCCAGTACAGGCTCTAGTACATGACTCTATCAATTTGAGTGAGCTATGGCATAGAAGATTTGCTCACCTACACTATAGAGCTCTTCCTCCTCTAAGGAAGATGGTTACAGATCTTCCCGAACTCCAAGTTGAGCATGATGGAATTTGTAGAGGATGTGCACTTGGAAAGATTGCTAAGGGATCTTTTCCTAACAGTGATACCAGGTCCAAGGGAATATTAGATTTGGTACACTTAGACTTATGTGGACCTATGTCAATTGCTTCTTTGGGAGGATTTTGGTATTATGTGACCTTCATCGATGACTACTCCTGAAAGACATGGATTTACTTTTTGAAGTCCAAGGAATTCGAAGAAGTTCTAAACAGGTTCAAAGAATTCAAGACACATGTTGAGAACCTATCCAAGAAAAGGATAAAGGTTCTAAGGTCCGATAATGGAGGAGAATACACTTCCTCAGAGTTCAGTGATTTCTGTAAGGAAGTAGGAATCAAGAGGGAGTATACTATCCCTTACAAACCTCAACAAAATGGGGTTGCAGAAAGAAAGAACAGGTCGATAGTTGAGGCAATCAAGGCCATGATTCACGATCAAAACCTACCTATGTTCCTATGAGCAGAAGCCTCAAGTACCGCAATATACGTCCATAACAGAGGCCCTCATATGATATTGAGGAACATGACTCCAGAAGAGGCAATCACAAGCGTGAAGCCAGAAGTTGGTCAATTACGAATCTTTGGATGTCCAGTATACATTCATGTACCCAAAGATAAGAGAACAAAGCTAGAACCTTCAGGAAAGAAGGGTACATTTTTTGGGTACAGTGAATCCTCGAACGCATACAGAATCTACATCCCAGGTCAAAGACAGATTGAAGTCACTAGGGATGTCTCCTTCAAAGAGGAGGTTGCCTTCAGAAGGGCTATAAGATCATCTATGGACAGTGAGGAGCAAGAAGCTCCAAACGAGATGGATTCATCTCCTCTCTCTTCAGTAGCTCAGAGGGAGCCTGCAAATCCAGTCGATCATGTAGATCTGATTGATCATGTTGATCCAGCAGAGCTGACAGACGTTCTTAGAGATTTTGTCGTTGGACAGAAGAGGCATGTCTGGGCTTGTCAGACCCTAGAGGATGCAGAGAAGCATGCAGCTCCACTAGGTACCTTCAGGGAGAGCAAGAGACCTCGGAGATATTCAGGATATGTAGCATTAATGTGCCGCATCATTGATTTTGAGCCTTCTAGCTATGAGGAGGATGCCAACCATCAGGTTTGGAAAGATGCCATGATGGAAGAATATCAATCCATCATGAAGAATTATGTATGGAAAGTTGTGCTGAGACCTGAAGGGAAGTCAGTGGTGACTTCCAAGTGGATCTACAAGATTAAGCATTCAGCATATGGGAGCATTGAGAAGCACAAAGCAAGATTTGTGGCTAGAGGATTCTCTCAGAAAGAGGGAGTCGATTATGATGAGACATTTGCTCCAGTTGCACGATACACGACCATCAGATCGATCATAGCTCTAGCTTCAGCTATGGGATGGAAGTTACATCAGATGGATTTGAAAATTGCCTTCCTCAATGGTGTGATTGAGGAAGAAGTCTACATTGAGCAACCAGAGGGTTTTGAGATTCATGGGAAGGAATCCCATGTGTGCAGACTAAAGAAGGCCTTGTATGGACTCAAGAAAGCACCACAATCACGGTATGTCAGGATTGATGGATACTTGGTGAGCTTGGGATTCACGAAGAGTGAGGCAAATTCCAACCTTTACTACAAGGTTGAGGATGGTAGACTATTGATACTGGTACTGTATGTTGATGACTTGTTTCTCAATAGAGACGAGAAACTTATCATGTAGTGCAAGAAGATGCTAGCCTCTGAGTTCGAGATGAAGGACCTTGGTCTGATGCACTACTTCTTGGGTTTAGAGGTGTGGAAAAGACAGAATGAGATCTTCCTGAGCCAAGGAAAGTATACCATTGATATCTTGAGGAGATTTGGTATGATGGACTGCAAGTCCATGACCACACCCATGGAGGCAAACCTGAAGAAGTTGAGTGACTCAACTTCTGAGTCAGACCTGATAGATCCCACTATGTACAAACAGTTGATCGGTTCATTGATGTATCTAGTTGACTCTAGACCACAGTGAGTGTTCTCAGTCAGTTTATGTGTGAACCGAGACAGGTACATTGGGTTGTTGTGAAGCATGTGCTAAGGTACTTACGTGGCACTGTGGGATATGGACTGAGATATGCTTCCAGTAGTGATATGAGATTGTATGGATACCTAGATTTCGATTGGGAAGGAAGAGCACCTCCGGGTGTTGCTTCAGTTTGGGTTCTGCAGTGATTTCCTGGTGTAGTAGGAAGCAACCCTCAGTAGCACTAAGCACAGTCGAGGCTAAGTATATTGCAGTGAGTGTTGCAGCTCGAGAGGCAATATGACTTCAGAATCTCTTTGCGGGATTGTCCAGACAGACACTTGAGCCAACTGTGATTCATTGTGATAATCAAAGCTATGTGAAGATTTCAATGAATCTTGTATCTCATGACAGATCGAAGCATGTGGAGATCAAGTAGCACTATATTAGAGACATGGTACAAAGAGGAGCAATTCAACTCCTATATATTCCGACTGATGATCAGGTTGCCGACATCCTCACCAAGCCTCTTTCTAGAGTGAAGTTTGTATACTTCCATGAACGGATTGAGTATTGGAGAATCTTCCCTCAGTGAGAGGGAGTGTTGAGATTTTAGTCCTGTATAGACAGGCGGTCCTGTGTAGATCGAGATGAACTTAGTCCAGTATGGCCAAGTGGTCCTGTGTAGCCCAAGATGAGCTTAGTCCAGAGTGGACAGGTGGTCCTATGTAGACCAAGATGAGCTTAGTCCAGTGTGGACAGGCGGTCCTGTGTAGGCCGAGATGAGCTTAGTCGAGTTTGGGTAGGCGGTCCTATGTAGATCGAGATGAGCTTAGTCCTGAGTGGACAGGAGATCCTGCGTAAATCGAGATGAGCTTAGTCCTGAGTGGACAGGAGGTCCTATGTAGATCGAGATGAGCTTAGTCCTGAGTGAATAGGCGGTCTTGTGTAGACCGAGATGAGCTTAGTCCTTATTGCCGCCGAAAAACACAGGGTTAAGTGTGGCAGAAATCTTCAAGCCACAGAGTGTGTCCTTGGGGGAAAGCCTCGAGTCAAGTACTGTCACTGGAATCTTGACTCCTCCGTTTAGGCAAACTCCTAACGAAGCCAAAGGGGTGGACCCTAAAGTTGCTAAGGCTGGTTAAGCTAAGCTAGTTAAGTGGATGAATTAGTTTTTTAGGAGTTTTTTAATAATGATAAAATTGACATAAGAGATTTGCAATATAACTTAAAGTATAGCAGCATAAAGATCTAAACAACATATAACTTGAATATGATTAATGAATCATTCAACACATGATAATAATTAAAAATGATATGCAATGATAAATAAAGAGACTAGTGCTGAAGAATGGAGCCAAAATTGTAATGATGCTTGTAATGTTGAAAAGAAAATATTGTGCAAATGTTCTTGGTCAATTTTAAAATTAATGTGGTAATGAGTTTTTTATTATGGTTGAGGGGATCTCCAATATACTCTAAGGTACTGGAAACATGTCCGGATTCTTACAAGGTGGTTTCTCACTCAAACATGTGGGCTAGATCAAAGTCTCCTGGGAGATGTTCAACACTATACCAAACGAGGGTATACTCTAACGGTTTCCCCGAGGTTGCTACCCAGTAGTTCCCGCGCCCTTTGAGAAATTTGCCCACACTATGCCAGAAAAATCGATACGCCAGATTTTCGTATATAGGTGGTTTATTGGGGAATGTTAATCCTATTACTAGTCACTTATTCCCTTTTTGGTGTGATTAGCATGTTCAGACTGAGCTGTAGTGACCACGGAGCATACGGGGAAAAGCCTTGTTTATTTTAAAAGACTTTTTGAACACAAATTTTACTTTTTTATGCCCCAAGAGTCTCTTTTCGGGCCAGTACTCGGGCAAGCCCTTATCCTAAAACCTTACTTCGAGGAAAGCAAGGGAGTGTTTTGAATTGTAAATGACTGAAAAAGTAAATGTTTTCTAATTACTACACTATCGAAGTAGTGGGTTAGTATCCGAATTACTTCTTTGCAAAAAATAAACAATATTGTAGCGAAAAAAGTATACGGTTTGCAAAAATAAAACAAACTGTTCCTACTTCCTGAGTGTGTCAATGGCCCAATATTTGGATTGGACCAAGACGTTAGATTTTAATCTACTTGGTTAATTTTAAGTTAATCTAATCTAATGTTAAAATTTGCTTAAGTTTTCGAAAAATGACAACAATCACGAAAATTCCGAACCGACACCGATCCCCCCTGGGGGGATGAAAGCAAGCTCTGTGAGCTTACTTCAAAAATACTTTTATTACCAATTACAATGCTTAATGCTAAAAGTAAAGAACTCCTCTTTCTCCTTACAGATCTGGAGAGAAGAGGTTACAAAGATGGAAGCAAAGTAGTGGAAGAAAGGTGAGGTTCAAAGGAAGTTTTGGATCATCCCAAATGGTTGAAAAATGTGCTTCAGATCCTTTTACCTGCTTTCATAGTACAAAAACCAGCAAACTTTATTAGTCCAAAAAGTGCCCAAAATCACTTTAAAAGTGTTTTGGGCAACAGTAAAAATACTAAAAAAACGAAGTTAAAAAAGACTAGTTATCTACAAAATTGAACTAAGATGGAATGGCTAAAAAGCCACCCTCTTAGGGTCTTGGAAAGCCTTTAAAAGACAGCCAATGAAGCACTAAGATGCTTGATGTAAACTTTAAAAACTTTAAGAAAAGAAATCATTAAACAATCCTAAGTATAATAGATGTAGTCATTAAAAAATTATTTAATGACTCTTTTCAAGCAAAACCCAAACTATGAAATGAAAATTTGAAATATAATAGATCTATACATATAATTTTCAGATCTGATTTTTGATAAAAAAGTCAAGTAGATCAGATCTGAAAGTTATCCAAAACAAAGTAACCAAGAAGAAGTTTTCTATATAAGAGAGAAAGAGGAAGGATGAGGAAATTGGTTGCCAAAAGATCAACCAAGAAGCTCTTTTGTGGGGTACCGAGGGACAATGTCTAGATGTTTTTGGAAATGTGGTGGACTCAAACTTGATCCACAACTCCTCCAAGCCTTGTAACCTGAAATCAATCAATCAATCAACTTGCAAAAAACCATGAGATCTGATAATAGCATATGAATAGAGACTAAAACAACAATGTACATAAACTTATGAAACAAGTTAGATCTAGATCTCTAAAATATTTATCAAAGTAGAACAAGAAAGTAAGCTTACTTAAATTACTCTACCTTAAACAATCAAGGAACCCAAATACATCAAGTAGATAGCAAGAAATTGAAATGACACAGGTTACCTCATTTGCTCAAGACAATGTAGATCCACACATAGAAGTACCACACATCTAGCCTCCAGAGCTTCTTTTATTAGCAAAATGAACAATAGAGCGATTACAATATGGAAAATCTCCTCTCAATCCAACTCTAACTAGTTTGGAATGAGAGAGGTGCCTCATACTTATAGAATGGGCAAGGAGGGAGGGCACATTAGTTGAGGGAGAGTGGAGTGAGTGATGGAGAAATAGGTGGAGCAAATAGGGCTGCCAACTCCCACCTATTTGAGCTGCCAAAATCAGCCATAGATCAGCTATAAATCAGCCCCAACACTCAGCTATAAATCAGCTGCAAAATTCCTTAAGTCGTGGGCCACTCCTTGGGAAATGCGCCCAACACATGGGGAATAGCGCCCACCTATTTAGGAGTCAATCCCACTTTATTAGCTTCTCCAAGAAGTTTCTAAATGCCTCTTACACACCCCAAAAATATAGCTGGTCCAAAATTCCTTCACAAATAGAATTTTTTAATTTTCACATTTTTGGTGTTTTTGCATTTTTTTGCACTTTTTTTACTTTTTGTGGTTTTTTGCAAAAAGATGAAAAATAAAGTGTCTAAAGACTATGGAAAGTGGGAGTAATGTGGGTGCTTCGGGTTAGAAAATGAGGCCCCCCCCATGGTCAAAACAACCCCTAGACCATCATTTTATCACTTTTTTTAATTTTTTTTAACCAAACCATTAAAAAATGGCTTGTTTTTACGAAAAAATAAATTTTTCTCGGAACTTAAAAAAAACTAGGGGGACCTAAGACATGTTCATACGACTCAAAAACTATGCCTAGCATGGTTTAATACATTGACCCATAGACTCTAATAACTTCCTAAGGCTTAAAAATTACGTCAACCACCCCAACTTTGGAGGATTTGAGTGAAAAACTCAAAAATTATTACTCATTTATTCAACAACCAATAATTTCCAAGGAAAAAAAACACTATGGGTTGGTCAAATTAACGTTTAAGTACTAGAAGCCGAGTCTTTTACAAAAAAGGTACCATGCTAGCACATTATTACAAAATTCCCCGAGGGGGTATGAACATGTGGTACAAACATAAAAAAGGGCCTAGAAGGCCTGATGGACTTCAGAACTCTGATGATGAACAATTAAATTGTTCAAGTCTTTGTCGGCTCACTTGAAATACACTAAATGCAATTTTAGTGGATAACATCTGGCTCCAACTGCGAGACGTGTGCTCAATCAAGCCTTTAGGCAAGGAGAGGATGCGAGAACACCAGAATCTCTGGTTTTTACAACCTGCAAAAACATCTCAACTTGACAAGAAAAACCTTCAACAGCACAAGTTTTATGAAGAAACCAAAGCATCACAAATTGCATTTACTCATAAAAACTAAAACTAACTAAAAAAAAAGTTATCATTCCTAAGTACTAGAAAGAAATGTGTAAAGTAAATGCTCACTTTGAGGAGCTTATTTTCCTACTCTAAGCATGGTATAAAGTAAAATGCTAAGTGTAATCATAAATCCAATGTAACCATCTAAGCATTTTATCAATATAACAGTTTTTTGCTTTGTCTTTGGTTACCAGCCAAAGCAAGGATACATTTATCAGAAAGTGCAAACCTGCATGGATATTCTGGATGGGAGATCATTGGCATGTAATAGATCTTTGAAGTGCTTCCCCAAATGGTAACTCTTCCTGCAGGCCTCTTTTATCCATGAGTGGATAGGACTAAGAAAAAACTTTGAATGATGAGGCAGATGAACTACTTCATCATACTGATCTAAAGGGTTGTTCTGAAGATAACTTTCTGTGAAAGCATAAGCCCCAACCTGCTCCAAATCACAAGGAACCTCCGTATGTGAAGATGATTGCTGAGACTGCTCTTCAATTGATTGCATCTGATATGACTCTTCAATGCACTGCTTCTCCAAGTCTTCATCATTGATACTTATGCATGGCTCATACTGATCATATAAAAAGTTAGCATGTTTCTCCTCCATAACAAGGCTTTCCCAAGTCTCAAGATGAACACTCCCTTCTTTGGATGAATCATAAATTGGTCTTCCATCAATTTTTGTATAGATACTCCCCTTGCTGGACATATCATAGATGGGATTCTCAATAAGATTTTCAAAAGTCTCATAGGTTGGATTTTCAATGAAATCCCAATAGTCATCACCCCCATCAATGTCAGATATGAGAGAGTCTTCAACACTTACATCATGCTCGAGGCTATACTTGTCCTCCTCATGTTCATAATTATCATCTTTAGAAGGGTTGGTTTCAAAAATAGCAAAAGTGAATGCATTTACCAATCCTTCATCACCATGTGGAGCACATGAAGGAGTATCATCATACACATCCCAAATTATATCATGGATTCCTTCATGATCTTCTATAATTGTTTCTTCTTGAGGTAGATCTGGCATACACATGTGCTCATCTTCATAATCCTGAGATATTTCCAGATTTTTAATATTTTCTATTACAACCACACAAGGAGGAGCTTCAATAATATCTCTTTGATCTTCAAGGTGTTTTTCGTGAATCTCTTCTTTAGTTTCTGAAATAGCTTTTGATTTAGGAAGGATGGCAAGGGAATTTTCTATAAATTCTTTCATATCAATCTCATCATCATGCCACCGTTCAAGAAACATCTCAAAGAAACTTGAAATGGAGGTAATGCATTTGTCAGGAAGGTCATAGAACCAATTCACCGCATCCCCCACCAAGGAGAAAGCAAAAATGGTCATCAAATCATCCTCATGAATAACATTGAAGTCAACCACCAATTTGAGAAAGGAACCAATATGATCAATGGCTGAATCACCACTATTTCCACAAAACTCTGGAGCCACCCTATATAGCCCATGATGATCATAGAAATCTAGGAAACCCATGGATATTTGAGAAATCTATTGAGGGGCATGCCTCAAACAAGTGAGCACAAAGCCCTTCTTTATTACTATCCATAGCATATTTCAATAGCTTAGATATTGCACTGAACAAGTGGAGTTGTCAAATCATGAGTTTTAAAGGTTTTCAATGTGTCGCATGTGCTCATCTACACACAACAAATCTTCACAAATTTTATGAGATACAAGGGTTTTATCCCTTCAATGGAGTCGCCATTTGAGAATAAAAATATGCATTTAAAATACTCACAAAAATTTCTATTTTTTGCTTTTCTTTGAAAATTTAAAAAGGAAAAAAGTTAGTGGGGTCACCAGATGAAAATAAAAAGATCTACCCTAAACATTTATCAAACAAAGAAAAAACAAAAAAGAGAAAACAAGAGTCGTACTCCGAGAATTAAATTGATGATGAACAATTAAAGTCGTACAAAAGTCGTACTTCAGAACTTTGGTGATGAACAATTAAATTGTTCAAGTCTTTGTCGACTCACTTGAAATCCACTAAGTACAATTTTAGTGGATAACAGTCCTGAGTGGACAGGTGGTCCTATGTAGATCGAGATGAGATTTTAGTCCTATGTGGACAGGGGGTCCTGTGTAGACCGAGATGAGTTCTGTATGAACTCCTGTTCCTGTGTGGAATGCTCTCCTGTATGGAGAAGACTCTTGTTAGAGTATGCATGTATCCCTGTGTGGGATGATTATCCTGTGTGGACTATATTGACCTTTCTTATGACGACGAGATGTACGAGACAAGCCGTGACGATCAGATGATGCTCAAATGTGTTATAGCGTGATGATACCTCTCTAGCTAAGAGCGAGTGTTGTTGTTGTAGCTATGTGAGGTATCCTCACTAGCTTGAGCCGACCTACAAAAGAAAAATAAATAAAATGTATTTTTTATTATTGTAAAAGAGAAGTCTGCCCAATAAAAGAGACAAGTCAGCCCAGTTAGAAAAGTCACCTCAAAATCATGTATAAATAGAGGGGTTGCCCTCCTCATTTTCTCTCACCTCAAGCAAGTTCGCTCAAGCAAGGGACAGTTCGATTTTGGGTTGTAGAAGACATTTTGGAGCTCCTTTTGGCATCTCTTCTCTTTGTGGTCTTCATCACTCTCATCTTTGTTGTACTTGTTTTATGTACTGAATCTCTGAGTAAGAAAGGCTTGTTGGGTTTTTCCAGAGTTTGTGTTTTCCCAGTGTAAAATGTTGTGTCTATATTGTTTGTTTCCGTGCATAGTTATTCCTTCAGTGATCCTATATTTGTTTCTAAGTTGAAAGAGATGAAAATTATACAGCTGTAATTGAAAATTTAACAATTAATCCACCTAAAATGTCTCAAACTTATGTTGCAATAATGCATTCCATTCTTGAGACAAAGTCTTCCATCTTTCAAGAAATAATCTTATAGTAGGTACAATGTGATGCCATGACATAGGAGTATAACTGAATTCTCAAGAATTATTTTTGACAAATAGTTTCAAACCTATTAGGAAATCAATGATTGATTTCAAGTATGCAGCTAATGGGAGCATTGAAAATTTCAAAGCTAGGTTTGTTGGTAGAGGATTCTCTTAGAAAGAGGGAGTTGACCTTGACGAAAATTTTGCTCTAGTTGCAAGAGGCTTTGAGATCCATGGGAAATATTTCAAGGTATGGCAGGTTATAGGTGAAGTCTTCCTTGGACAAGGGAAGTTTACTTTCAATATTTTGAGAGATATTAGAATATAGAATGGAGTATTGGTCCTTGTTTATATTCCTTCATATTTATAGTTGGTCAACATTCTATTGAAGACCCTCGCAAAGGGGAAGTTGAGTTCCAAAGGGAGAAGCTTGGTGTGATGGAGAACACATTCATTGCAAAGAGGGAGTGTTAATTTACATGTTGCTTAGATAGTCTTTGATTCTTGCTGCGAGAGGCATCAATGGGAGATCATTTCTTAAGGGGAAATTGTCTCATAGCTCCTTTTCATCTTATTCGTTGGACACTTAAGAATTATTTGGACAAGGAAGGCGCACTTCTTAAGTTGTTGTATAAAAATATGTGATGTTGCATAAAAATATGTGGAGTGGGTACTTGCCATGTGTGGGCATGTACATATCTTAACACATGTGGGGTGCACTACTTGAGTTAGTTACCTAGATAAGTGTGTTTTACTTGAGGTCATGTAACAACCTACCTGTTATCACACAACTTGTAGTTGTCCCTAATGGTATCCCATCCGGGATGGTAGAGGAGATGGACAACTAAAGAGGTGACCCAAGAGATGCCACGGTTCCCAATGCAAGCTGGGAGTCACGACAACCGAGGCACTCTTCGCTTTAGATCTAGGCAAGAAAAGATCAAGGGGGAGACCCTATAGCCAATCGACAGAAGATTAGCCAAAGCAAAGGTTCCTAGGGATATGTGAAAGTTGAGTTACAGAAACCAATGCAAGCTTAGGTGGACCCAAGGGTTTAAGTATGTGGTTGAAGAGGCTTAAGAAGTGACAATTACTTCAACCAATGTATGAGTTGGGCCACCTAGAGGGATCAAAAAGATAGATCTAGTACCATGAAATACACAAGTGGGACCCACTTCCTTAAAATAGGGACAATGGTCCAAGATGGGTCCACTTGGTCAAAATTAATGGGAGATGGTACTATAGGGGCTCTATAGCATGGATCTATGGATTAACCAAGAATTGAGAGCACCCAAATGCGGGATCTAGCAAAAACCACTAACCCCAAGAAGTGCGAATTACCCCAAGGAAGACTAGTGCCTTTGATCAAGGGCCAAATGGAGTCGGATGTCCACCAAAATGGAGATCAGGGTATTCAAGGTGCAAAACAAGTTGGGTTTTGAAGATCAAAGGCATCCAATGGCTAGGTCTCAGTAGATCTGAGATTCAAAATGCATTACTCGATGACCCAAGTGGGGCACAACCCTCAAAATGAGGAATGGGGCCCACAAGGCAAAAATCAAAGAAGTGAAGCACTGGGGGTAGGTTATCAAGTGAGAGGAGTGCAAATCAAGTGGGATCTCACCTACCCAAGGAGGGCGACCTCACTCAAGGAAGGCTAAGTGCTTTGGGGGATGGGTCAAATGAAGTCCAAATGCCACCAAACTATAAATCCAAATTGTCGTGGATACTATAGAGGTGGGTTCTTTTTATTATACCCGAAGCCAAGCTAGATCTTAGTAGATCTGAGAAAAAGAAAAATGAGGGTTCTAATCAATTAGGGTTTTATGATCTAGAATTCATGGATAAGCCAAGGAAAGAGAAAACCATACCTTTGGACCATACTTGGATGAAGAGATGGATGCTAGTTGAGATGAGGATTACTTTGCCAAAGATCAAATGAAGAATTTTGAAGCCCTCTTGCCAAAACATCCTTCTCCACACCACACGTGTCCCTCTAACCTGTCAAAACCAAGGAGCAAAGCATCAATCAGTTTAACATGTTGAGGGTAGATACAAGCAAGAAATAGATGAGCAAAGAATAGTTGGTACAAAGACAAAACCACTCCCTGTTTGATCCACGAATTGGAATGAAGTTGTAGGGCAAGCCTCCCCACCAATACGCATTCCTCCCAAGATGTCTTCTTCACCTGTAAATCAAAAGTATGGAAAAATATGCAAGATAGCTACAAGAGATCCTCCAGTGCAATGGAAAAAAGCATTTACAATCAAAGCAACCAACATCCACTCCAAGATCCAAGCATGTACTCCAAAAGATAGAATTTTATTCCAAGAGCCAAGAGCCAAATTCTCTAGATGAATTTTACAATGAGGGGGTCTCCTACTTATATAGGATAATAAAGACCAAAAGCCTAGATCTCAAAACCACTTTATGAAATGAGTGGTTGAGATTAAAAGATCTCACAACATAATCAATGGCTAAGATGAGCCATAATATAATATCACATGGATCACTCAAAATAGAGGTGACGTCATAGCTAAAAGAGACAAAGTGAGGGTGACGTCATCCTCTAGAGGGGGCAAAATTACATGTGCCCACCTCACATGACATGGACATGACTCATAAAGCTCATGGTGGGGCTAGGAGGCATCAATCCTTGCTAGCTCATCCCCATGGCACAATAATATAAAATAATATGTCCAAAATAATACAAATGATCAAAATCCGTCCTCAAAATCTGTGAGAGACATGCAGTAAAAGGCCTCATGTGGCCTCCGTGGACCCCACTGACTGATGAAAACTGGCTGGAAGATGGGGGATTCACCCTGGAAGACCTTTGTGAAGACCAAGTGCCAAAACCTTGCCTCAATTGCCCAAATCGAATTCCTCAGTGACCCTTTTATTCCATTTTTAACCTGCCTCGGTAATTATGAAGCTACTGAAACTGCCATCTAGGGCACCTGTGCTGTCAAACTGAGCCCACCAGGCTCTCCAGAAGGGGGGTAATATTGTAACATCAAGTGGCTGGACCACCCCCTCCTCATACAACGCCCTAGGTGAACTGGCCTCTCATGGCCCCTACTGGTCAGGCTGGGAGAACACCCCCAAATCTGGTCAACAAGTGTAAAACTGCATCTATCACTGTCAAAAGTGCCCGGAACTGAATGATAAGTGTCTCATTGGATCCAGAAGACCCAAATCTACTAAGAGTGTGTACTCATACACCATGGGTTGCCCTGATGGGCCAACTGTAGGGTCCACCATATATGGACAGTGCATAATCTGATGATCTGAAGTAATAATAAAACCTGCTGAACTGCATCAATCACCATCTGAATCATATGTCCATCATATAGCATCATCATCAAGAGTATGTGGGGCCATCAATCATCATCAATAAGCATACATGGTCCACATCATCACGGATCCCAAGAAATGACCATAGTCAAATTGGGTTTGACTAGGTCAATATACAACCAAGGATAAATCATATCAATAGACTAAGACATGTTCTTCTAATCATACTCACAGCTTAACTTAAAGCATAAACATCATTTAGTGGCATTAATCATGTTTGCATATTCCATTGTTATTTATAATTACTTGCACAATAGCTTAAATGACAGACTCACCCATTGGACATGGTCTAACTGCTAGCTAAGGATGAAGGCTAGGAACAAGGCTGGACAAAAGGGGTGACTTGTCTAAACTCAAACTAAAAGACACTTTGGACTGGGAGAAGGGGGAAGCTACACTCTGTGCTGGGCAAATAACACGAGGAAGGGTTGTGCCTCACAAATGGGTAAGTTGTTTAGAGAGTGCTTATTCAACTTAGGCATCATGTCTACATCAAGTTGATCCAGGTTCATTAGGATCATTCAATTTCATTTCTTGGCCTTTTTGGCCTACATAACCCTTCGGATCTCAAGTGCGCTAAGAAGCACAACTAATTGCAGCTTGAATCCAGGGCATGTTTATATATATATAAGGTCAGCAATCGTTTAGATATAGAGTTTAAGAACCATTGCATTTTGGACCTTTCTTATACTCTTCGAGGATTATTTTTAGCATTTCATTGCTCTTGCCCTTTACTCACATGTGTTCAGAAACACATTCTAGAGTTTATAGTTTCCATGGGCGAATTTACACAAGTTTCCATAAGTAGTACATGAGCTTTCAGTTTTAGCCAACAACATCTCAAGTGACTAGGGGGACTTCATGCCAGTGCCAAACATCGGGACAACCGACCAGAATGATTTAGGACTACAATCCAACTTGCCAAAGGCAAGTTCTGTCACCAATTCAGAGCCGAGACACTAAACAAACATGGATGCGATCCAAACACAGAGGTAGTAAAAGGGAAGTCCTCATTATCAAAAAGTCAAGCAAAACAAGTCAAGGGTAAAGCCAATCAAGGAAGGTCATGGATGGATGGAGACAAATGAAGGCGGTGCCTAAGCTAGCAGACAAATAATGTCAGGAAAGACCATATCTATGCAAGGTAGTAGACCAGTGAGTTTTGTCAAGAAACCTAAATGTGCAAGTAATAAGTCCATTTTATAAATTATGACATCATCAAGATAGTCCATTTTAAGTTTATAAAGTTTGCCACATCATGAATCATACACCAAGCTAATGCTGTGAACATGACTAAAGCAACAAGATAATAATCCATAATCAATGACCAGAAATCCATAGGTCATATCACATCATCATAATAATCATCATAAGTCATCTGAAACACTGCTGCAATAACATCTCTAGGCACTGAATTGAAACTGTATGGAATAAAAGGGTCACATCAGTCATCACATCTGAACTCTCAAGGCTCAGCCTTGGCACAAGGTCTAACATAAGTCTGACAAAATACACTACTCTGATCATGAGTGATCACAAAATATAAACTCATCATAGCCAAGCTCTGAAATGTGCAGACATCTGCTAAGCAAGAATAGTAGCCCTGCTACTATGGTGTGATAACACTACCCTTGGCACATGTGATGTTATGGACCAAATAACCAACTAAGCATAAAAAAGACCCAATTCAATAACGTTATGCCTAAATTAAGTGAAATATTGAATGAATAAGAAATATCTTTGAGTGGGAAATCTTATATTACAGTATATTAAATGCACCAAATAAGATGATCATTCAAATGAGTCTCCTTGATGTATATACAACGTTCATCAAGCTCTGGCAAAATACTTTGAACCAGGATCTTGTCACCAATTACCTTATTAAACAAGATCAAATGTACATGTGAAGGAGGTGACTCCAATCTATAAGGCATGCCACCAACCATTTGCACCACCTTATAGGGACCATAATACTTGGGTGCTAATTTCTTGTCCTTTTTTTCTTTAGAGACATTTGTTTATATGGTTGCAGCCTCAAAAATACACAATCCCCCTCTTTAAATGATTTCCATTGCAATGTTGATGTGTTTGTTGTTTCATCACATTTTGTGCTATAGCCAAGTTGTCATTCAATAATTGGGGAACCCCTTATTGGTGATGTGTGTGATCCTTCATTACTTGAACCTTAGGTTTCAATCTCTATGGTATGAAAATGTGGGGAGGAGGGATAAGTCAAGGTCAAGAAGGGGAGAGGCACTACATCTCAATTGGGAAATTGATGCAGAGTGCGAAGGTAGGGAGTTAAAGGAGAGTGGAAAGGAGAAAGGAGAAGGATGAATGAGGAGGTTGTGCAACTAGGATGTGGAGTTCTGGAGGATGAAGTAGGTGGAGGTGGAAAGAAATGTGGCTCTTCGTTCGTATTGGGAAAGTAATGCAAAGAAAAAGGAATTCAAAGCTTCAAGAGAGTGATGAAATGATAGCCTAAGGTCCCAAAATATTTTTAAGGAATATTCGAAGACCCCATTTTTATTAAAAATTATTAAAAGAAACTTTTCAAAAAAGGCGTCCGAGAGATTAAGTTTTGAAGAGGCAAGTTAAGGATTCATAGACTTGAACAAGAGGCCACAACTTGTAGATGAAAGCATATCAAACAAAGATTTTTATGTGTTTCTTAGACGGTCAGACGTACATTACCAATAAATTTCAGATTTGAAAAAGGAATTACCAGTGGAGAGATAATAAAATTTAAGTGAAGGAAACTGGGATCTACTAAGCCAATGGGAGAACTTGTCTTCGAGTGCAAATTTAACATGTCATGTGGATGAATTTTGGCCAAACGATTTCAGGGTTTTGTAGCCCATATCATAACCTTTAAATGTCCATCTTCTTTTTTACATAAACAGCTTCGGTTCAGAAATATTTAAGGGGAGATTGACATCCTATACCTAAAGTGCAGGAAAAACAAATCAACACTCTTATGAGGTTATCTTGGAAACGTTGCATAGCTAGATCTTCACTATCAAGATCAAATTTAACCCATTCATTAGTTAATAACTCTTTGAAATCCTCGCAGGTCAACCAATCAGGGTTGAAATTGAAGGGAGTCATAGGCTTTTTTATCTGCCCTATCCATCTGTGTAACATACCTAGACCAACCTCCCTTGGTCTTTGGGGCACTAAGCTCAAATTTTTCCTCCTTCCATCACAATCATATTTACCAGCCATGCACATCATTGGATAGAAATGTCGAATAACCACTGCTAATGCATACTAAGGCTGAATCAATGCAACAGTAAAACATGGTTCAGGGATGAACACATACAATAAAAATATGTTGCCCGTGATATGCACATAGAGTTTATGCAATGATAAACTTCAATTATTTATGGTAAATTAATGCAGCAACATTAACATTAGTAACATATTTAACACACAATTATAAAACCACTCATTACATATTTCATAATAGAGATGTATGACAAAAATAAATATGACTCACATAAATAAATACTTATCTTTTCTGGAATTTATCACCAACTCACTGCAAGCAAATGTCTTTCCACCCAAACATAGGTACTCTATTGCAGAGGCCACCCCCAAGCTGAGGCTATGTGACCAATGTTGAATGGTCAATATTTAATCTCATGCTTCAACATAAACCACATATGTCTAGGCTTATACCCAATTAATCATTACATACACATTATTTTTCTTGTCTAATCTAGGGGTCAAAATCAAGGTATTACAATCAATCGAGCAATTCATCCAACTAGGAATCTATCAAGCCTTTTAGAAATACCTTTGACACCTTGCTGATTATTCCTCCATGTGGTAATAGGTTCTAATTCCAAAGGTTCAATGTCACGCATTTCTTTCTTCCAACATCTGAAGGTGGTAGCCTACTAGTGTGTCTAATCTACTTGCTTTCCCACAACTTCACCATGTCTCAAGACAAAATTTAGGTCTCCTGCACATATCACATCACTTCTTTGAAAGCACCTACTATTCAACAAATCCTCCCATAAGACCTCTACTCTAAACAAAAATATGATACACATTCACCAAGGAAAAGATTTTCTAAGTTCCTTAGAATACAAACCATTGACAATTGCATAATTTAAAAGAGATGAACTATGCAGTGCTAAACATGGGTTCCATCCAGTGGCAATGCTGGATGATCTCCACACTGCATTCAAAACTGCAAACTCCCAGCCTTGCAATAACTAAAGTAAAGATCCCCTAACCACCTCATCCCTCAACATTGTTTCCTTGCAGCGTAATTATGTCAAGCTTATGAACGTTTACTAACCTACCTAAGTTTTTCTTGGACAGTCCTAACCCATGAATATTAAGGGAGAGAATGATCATTTCTTACTTCCCTTGGATGCCTTCCCTTATCTAAGGGGACCTTGAATTGTCTATTGCCTAGCTACCTAGATATCCAACTCTGTTATGCCAAATTCAGAAAGGATCTTCATTGCATTGATTGGGGATAAGTTCTAGGCCTCCTTACAACATAAGTGTTCCTCCCAAAGTCTCTTTTTGTATGGCCCACTGTAACCAATATCTCTTCCCAATACTTGTGATGAATTCCTCATCTGATGAAAGGGATTAGTTTCAACTACTTGCTTCAAATGAGAAATCCATGCTCGTTTCTCTATGTAAGTCTTTCAAATTAAGCTCTGCAAGTAAAATTGCCAATGGAAACATCTCTAAGCTTTGGAATATAACCCTCTAATATAGAAGAAACATCTTTTTCCAATGAGTTAATTTCTTCTTTAGCCAACCTTCTTTTCATTTTCTCTTTGCCTTTCTCTTGCAATGCGTCAACAAAAGTGTCCATCTCTTTCCCTAAAGACCGATTACGGTAGACCACCTTATGCCCAACCATCATTTAGAGCTCTTGTTTGAAATCAAATTCAAGTGAAGTCTTATTGCCAATCTTATCTTCCCTTGCTTTTACGGAGTTCCTTGAAATTCTAGAAGTAATATCACGATAGGATCCCTCCCCGATATACATATTTGAACCACTTTCATTACTTTCATGAGGAGAGACTAGTTCCAATCATGGGGGATCCTCCCCCATCATTCTCTTTTCCCTTGTCTAACCTCTTCCCACCAAAGCTCCCTCCTCCTCATGGTGTCTAAAAGGGCATGAGTGCTTCAGAGAGCATAGACTTTACACGCAATGCATTGAAATATTTCAATACCATCAGGCAGTGCATGGCACTACTTCATTTCTACACAAATCTTGGCCACTGAGCTGACTACCTTCTTTCTAGTCTTCTCTTCAACATCCAAAAAATGTCCCATTAATCTCCAATAGCTTGGAAGACTCATTCTTTCCATAGCTAAAGGAAAATATGGCAATTTTACCAATATTGTTTGAGTGAGAGAACTAAGCTATCCCTATACCACTTTCCTTTGCTAATGTTCTCTTTATCTCTTAAGCACTTTGAAACAAAAGTTATCCATCCTCTAGCCAAAACATAGCCAAGTTGTTATATTCATGCCCTTCCAATCCATTGGGAAAGGATCTACTCTAAAATCTTCCAACCATGAAATCTTCTTATAACGGTCGTCCCCAATTTAATATAATTTGATTCATCACCACATCCTCTCCCAAGTTATCCGTATACCACTTTCCTTTGCTAATGTTCTCTTTATCTCTTAAGCACTTAGAAACAAAAGTTATTCATCATTCATCCTCTAGCCAAAATGTGGTATGAAGGATCATAGAAGTTGTTGTTTTCATACCCTTTTAATTCATTGGGAAAGGTTCTACTCTACAATATTCCAACTAGGAAATCTCTCTATAAGGGTTGCCCCCTAGTATAATATAATCTGATCTATCACCGCATCCTCTCCCAACACCAACTTCATTTTCTCTTTTGAAGTTTTTCACGGTATTTCTTTTTCCTTTTCCATCAAGTAGATCCTTCTCTATTTGGTTTCTCTTCCCTACCATAATTTCCTTACCCCATGATTCTAGAGATCCATCCATGTATTCATCCGAAATTAGAAAAGGAAAACCATTAGAGGATGGCGAAAGGTGAGAAGAAGCACAAAACTTACCTACAAATCTAAAATCCTTTGACCCTTGTCTTGAATCCATTGATAGCTCATCCAAATTCAACACCACCCCGTCCCTTGTCTTGCATCCATTGATAGCTCATCCAAAGTCAACACCACCCCGTCCCTTTTATGATTAAGAGAGAATGCATCAAACCTAAACTCCAACACACGTATCTCTTTTTCAAAATAGATAAAAGAGAACAAGAGATAGTTTTCAGATGAATACCTTGATATTGAAAGAAAACCCTACATGGATGGTGTTGAAAACCCTTGTACGTCCACAATGATAATATAAGTCTTCCTCTAGCACCCCTTTGACCATTATTGTATGAAGAACTTCTTCCCATACTTGCAACCCCCTAACACCATGATCTTTGATTTGATGTAACAAGTTCCTCGTTACTTAAAAGTTAATATGATGAGATCTTTTTGCCCAGCTCTAAATCCCTAATTGATACAACATTCAACCTTGAATCCATCAAGTGGTCCAAAACCAAATCTAGCCCGCTAGACCTAGAACACCTATGATGGTATGAACCTAACACTTTAATAAACCTTATCCCTAAAATTCCTACAAAGTAACCCCTTTCCCCTCTCCATCTCATATATATATATATATATATATATATATATATATATATATATTATATAACATTATTTTTTTACTATGTCAAGTTGTGGTTTAATGGCAACCCAAAGCAATTGTTGTGACAATGACCTAGGTTGAAATCTTACAAGGATGTTCCTCACCTACATGGGGTTTGCCAGATTTGGCTATTGATTATACTTTATAATAAACATTGTCGATGTAGCCTTCAACCACATTATTGTAATGGCACTACAAAGGTACCAAGAAATCTCATTCTTTGCTTAAGCATGTAAGGGTGGGTCAATATTATTTTCAAATTTACTTGTATAAAAATTCAAGTTCCCATTTTAAAAATATTTATGATTATTATATTTTGTTATTATTATTAGGGCTTAGGGTTTGTTAAGCCATATCATTGATGGACCCATTTTTGGACTTAGTAGAGGAGTTTCCAAGCTCTCAAGCCATATTCTGCATGATACATGAGTTGTTGGAGATATGGAATAGTATTAGGACATCCAATGCTAATTGTGCTAAGGACCTCTAGAAATCTCCCCTTTTGAATGAAGAACCACATGGCAAGGGGTCTTTACATGCAATGGATATGCAAGGACTGAGGGACAAGTTTTGTCTACTTGTCATGTTAGTGATCATTGATTTCATCAATCTCGGATTGATGGCAAAAGAAGAAGTGCATTATTGGACATAGGTAAGGCTTTTGCTCTCTTGACCAAGGCTTTTGATGCTACTCCTAGCAATGATAAAGGTAGGGTCTTTGAGGTGGGAAGGTTGATTCTAGTCCAAAGTTCCCAATCCATGAAAAACTAAAGGCCATAAAGCCCTATGATTTTAAGGAAGAACCCATTGTCCACAAGCGGAAGAAGTTTAAGTGCATTCAAACAAAAAAAGGAGCATGTTTGCATACTGGTAGGGCACTATAGTAGTCTATTTGAGGTTGAGGATCTGATGTAGCACGTCCTGGTTGGCCAATTCATGGGCAAAGAATTTCAAGGAGAATTCTTTAAGAGTTGGATGGAGGCGGGCTACAATTTCTTGCTAGGTTACTTACCAAATTTTTATTTGTTGCTTCGTGGGTAGATATATTTTGAAATGCGCTCAGAGAAGGACGTTGATACAATTCTTAGTCAAAATTGGTTGTGGGCATTGCTGGGCCTATTTACCAAAAAGTGGGCACCAAGTTCCAATCCATAGAGGGAAAACCAAGTAACCAAGTGATCTAGTGGATTTTGGTTATGCTTCTTGGTCTTCCCCTCGATTTTTGGAGCCAAGCCTACTTAGAAGGTATTGGGAATGCTCTTAATCATTTCTTAGCATTAGAACAAAATTATTGGGCTAAGGAAGACATGAAAGTGGCAAACATATTGGTGGAATTAGACCTTAAGGAGGTGTTCCCGACGAAACTGGAAAGAGAATGGGCACCTGATTACATATCCAACAGTTGGACCATTAGATAATGTCTTTTCATTTTTCAACTTGTCACCAAGTGGGCCATTTACGGAGAAACTACTCGACACCTCTAAAAGGTATACCTAGACCAAAAAAAGTTTGGGCTAAAAAGCTCACTCTAGTTCCTGTTGCATCTAATCAATTTGAAGCCTTGATTAGTTCATCAACGGATTTGGGCTCACATTCCTTGGATCCCCTAGTTAAGCATCATTGTGAGGACCATTCTCCATCTTCTATGCAAATAAAGGATGGCAATCCTTCAAGTATGCCTTTCGATGTTAATCCTCAATCTTCGCATGTTATTCTAGAGACTTGTGTTTTATCCACTGGTCCTGGGCTAAAATATGTTTTCAAAGATTGGTCTAAAGCCTTGTCTCTCCCTGAGTCTCTCTACTTGTATAAGGTTTTAAATAATCCCTCTCCTTTTGAAGTTAGATGTCCAAATGAACAATCTTCATCCCCGATCCCAAAATTTAGGCCTTCTAAAGGTAAACCAAAAGTTTCCAATTCCCTAGTTAAATCTTCCTATAATGTGAGGTCGAGAGAAGCGGTTGCAAAAGGGAGGGAAGCCATCAAAGATAATCTAGCACTAGACTTTGGCCCACAATCTGTTGCATGGATAAAATCACACATCCTTAACTAAGTTCCCGAGAGGTCAAGGAAGGAAAACATATGACAATTATAGGGACTCTTAGAGCAAGGAAGTACCCAAACTCTGTGCCTTAATGTTGATTTTGTCACTAAATGTGAGAGGGATCAGGAGTGCCCCTAAGTAGGTAGCCCTAAAGCAGATGACTCTTGCTTCTAAGCCAAATGTCATTCTACTATAGTAAACAATGTGTTTGAGATCCAAATTGATTGAATCTCTTTCTTCTTTTTTAAAGGACTGGAATCTCTTTCTTCTTTTTTGAGGTACTGGAATACTCAAATTAACAAAATCTTTGACTATTTCCCATTTGCTCTCTGTAGATGATATTATATGGATTTTTCATGAGTCCCTATCTAAGATGGACTATTTAAAAAATATCTTGGATCTTTTCTGTGCTCTTCGTAGGTGATATTTTATTGATTTTTCATGGGTCCCTATCTGAGATGGACTATTTAAAAAAGATCTTGGATCTTTTCTGCAATGCTATTAGAATTGTTGGAATTTGTGCAACTTCGGAAGATATTATTTATTGTATTTTATTGTACCTCCTAAGGGAGTTGAACTTGATGTAATTAATTATGTAAACCCTAGAAAGATCAATGTAAACCTTGGGGTGAAAAGCAAACAAAAGAAAAGATTAAAATTAAATTATTTATTGTCCCCTAAGAGAAGTTGGCTCAGTCAACTAGACAAGTCAGCCCAGTTAGGGAAATGGCCAGTTTGGCACTTGTATAAATAGAGGAAAAGTTCACCTCATTATTCACTCATCCACTCAAGTGAAGTTCGCATCACCTAGAGAGAGATTCGCATCTGCAGCAAGCAGAAGACAATTTCTGGTGTTTCTACTTGGAAAGTATTTCCATCTTTTCTCTCTTATCATTGTACTTTGTTCTCGGAATTATTATCTCTATATGAAGGTTGCTGGGTTTTCTCCTGTTTGGGTTTCTCAGGATAAACTCTTGTGTTATTGTTTTGTGCTTTGTCTTTCTTCTAGTGATCCTATGGAATTTATGCAAGTAAATTATTTTGCTATGAATGTATGCAAAATCTAACAAGAATGGAAGTCAATGTTAATAAGTCAATCATGCAGTTCAATGGGTTGGAAAAGGAAGTAGAGAGGCAGATACAACAGCTTTTTCCAATGCAAGTTGCTCCTCTGGAGAGGGAGTAAAGTATTTAGGTTTTCATTTAAAACCTAACATTTACTGCTATAATGACTGGCTTTGGTTATATAAGAAATTAGAGGCTAGGATCTCTGTTTGGTGCCATAGATGGCTATCCAGGGGTGGCAGGTTGGTTTTAATGAAATCTATGCTAGAAAGTATTCATGTATCCCAAAAGGCATTCTCAACAAAATCAGAAAAAAATGCTTCAGCTTTTTATGGACTGGAAAGAAGTCTACTTAAGGGTTTCCTCTAGTGAGGTGGTCCAGAATTACAAAACCTAAAGATCTTGGAGTGTGGGGACTTAGAAACATCCATCTTTCCAGTGTTTCCTTAGCTGCAAAATGTCTCTAGAGACTCTTTTCAACAATGGTTTGTGGGAAAAGGTTATGAAGAACAAGTACTTGAAAGGTGAGTCTGTGGAAGAGTGGTCGAGGATGGATAAAAAAGAATTCAAGGGCCAATATATAGTCTGAAAGGCATTTTAAAAGCTGCTCCTTTGGTTGGAAGTGCACTGCTTGGACGGCTGGATCGGGGAGTAACGTCAGAAATGGTGAGGATATATGGACTAGTAGTAGTGAGAACTTCAGGATTTCTGTGACATTTCAAAGCTCTACCGAGATGCTGCCCTTGGTAACTTAGGATAAACTCAGGAATGGAAATTTGTGGGTTATTTAGGTCTGGAAGGGGCTATGGCTGAAGAATGGAAACAATGTGGATCTTCTTAAGCATAGCACCATAAAGCTTACAGATAATGAGGATGAACCAAAATAAGCAAATAAAGCTACAGGTATTCTGACTGCAAAAACAGGTTACTTGGCAAGTGTGGAGGAAGGGGTGAGTGGAGAAACACTATGGTGGTGGAAAGTTGTTTGGAAGTTAGACATTCCCTTACAATAATTTTCTTTTGGCTGATTTTGGCAAATAAGATCTTGACCTGGGACAATGGTCAGAAAAGAAGTTGGCAGAGCACTAGTCGGTGCATTCTATGCGAGGCAGATATTGAGACAGTTAATCATCTATTTGTAGAATGTTCTTTCTCAAGAATAGTTTAGAGAGATGTCTTCTACTGTATTAAGAGTTTGGCTAGCAAAAATATGGGAGACAAAGAATCTTAACTGGAGTACTTTGCAAAATGGCATCAAGATAGGTCTCTGTATAGTTTTAGAGCTTTTCCCTGTTTTGTTCTTTGGGGATTTGGTTATCTGGGAATCAAATGATTTTTGAAGGCATTAATTTACCTCCTGTAATTGTGGCTCACAAGATAAGAATATATTATGAAGGTATTTGGAAGACCCACTTGGATAAATCTGTCAGATTCCAAAAAGCTATCAATAAACAAGGAAAAGGCATGGGGCTTCTTTGATGGCACTAGTTAAGGAACCCCAGGTAAATGTGGGGCTGGAGCCCTCCTTTTTTAAAATCAACACAATTTTTTACTTTTAAATTTGGTGCTGAGGTGGGTTCAAAGTTCAAATAATAGAGCTGAATTTTTTGCCCCCTGGATCCACTTAAGATCTGCTGCAGAGAAAGGTCTTGTGGAACTCAAGGTTATGGGGGAACTCAAAGCTTATCATCGACTGGACAAATGGTCAATGTAGAATTGAAAATCTGGTGTTATCTCCGATTATGAACAGAGGGAGGTAGGAAATATGTTTGTTGATATAACTTCCACTCACATAGGAAGCCCTGTCCCTGCAGGAAGGAATTTTGAAAGAGCAGGAGTTCCAGTACAATCATTTAATTACTAAAGATGAGGAGTCTCTCTTTTAGCCACTGCTGGTTTTTCTAGCTTGTCTAGCTATATCCTTTGTTCAGTCTATCTCTATGTCTATTAAAAGAATTACTGTGTAATTTCATTGTGGACTGGTGAGAAGCATTTGCTTCATGGTGAAAGACTTTATTTAATTTTTTTTGCCAGATCTGACAGGTGATAGGCAAGGTTACATACAGTCCCTGTGTTTCTGTTAGATGTCTGATGCCCATGTCATGTATGGTCTTGCATTGGAGGGTTTGTTTTCACTTCTTTTTTTGAGCTATCTTTGCCAGACAATGTATTTTCTAATTTCTGCTTGGAAATAAATATTTTTTCTTGAATATATATATAATAGACTTCTCTGTGGAAAATATATTACAGACTTCAACTCTTTTTTTATTTTTGGTTTACAATTGTTATCCATATGGCACTATAAATTGCACCATGCTTTTCATGGTGCAACAAGCAATTGATCTGATGCCAAACATTGAAACATGTGATTAAAAGTGTTGCAAGCATTGCAACATGCCAAGAAACCATAAATGAATTGGTTCTTTATTTTATAAAAATACCCTTCAATTTTAAAAGAAAAAAAAAAGAATTCTAGATCATTGGGAGAATATCAGTGAAACAAGAAACAATTGACAAAATAAATAGAAGTCAGTGACACAAATAGAGATGGAAGCATTTCACAATTTACATAAAGAGAATACAACTCCCAAATACTTTGTCCAAATAAATTTCAAAGAACCGCTTTAAAATTTTAATTTTCACATCAAATAATAGATCAAAAGAATATCACTCCCAAATACAAAGTCCAAAGTGAAACCTTCACTGGCAACTTTAAAAGAGTATACTTTCCATGACATGCAAAAGAGGAAGAGAATTAAATCACCATCTACTTCATTATTTCATAACCACTCTATTATAATGATAACAAAACAATTATAATTACACCAGAAGGTGTTTTCTCTATGTGGATCATATGTTTGATTGTGAGTTGTTACTCATTCACAACCCTCGAAATCCATTGGACAATCATCGATGTCACCCTGGCCATCCACCCTCCATCCCACCACCACCATCTTCATCATGGTCTCCCCTACAATTAGAGCATTGCTTCATATACTATATACCTCTCCCATTGCAGATCCTCAAACATGATGTTCATTATCTCGTGGCACTTCAAGGCCACCATGAACATTTGGTCCATGATGAACTTCCTGAAAGCTCCATTCGGATCCCTCCACACGCCGAAAAATATTGTCAAACTCAAGCAAAAGCATGGCACAGATTGAGACAAAGGATAGTTTTGAGCACCATCACTCGGCATAGGGGACAATGGAAGTTTGAAGGCCAAGAATAATTGAATAGGTTTCATGCCATGGATCAACTCAACGAACACATCCATTAGTCAAATCATCGGTGACTACCTATCCACAATGTTCGTGAGTATTAGTGACAATCATTGGGAGTTTGAAACATCAACCTCTGGTTTGAGAGTAATAAGCCCTCAGAGACTCTGATGCACATGAAACCCTCCCTTTGCATCACAACCAAATTTTGATCCATCTAAGTCGTCAACCCCCAACCTCAAATGCACTTGAATTTATACCAGATGGTGGTAGTGCATACTAGTAAATCCCATTCTCAATGACCACTATTAACTTCATAGGCACAAAGATGGAAGAATTGAAGGCAGCCGGGAGCTCCATTTTCCTAAAGTTGGAGCTTGGGAACATGGTGGAGTTGTTATAGGCCTTAGTGGAGTTACAAATAGAGCTCATGCACCACCAGATTGCGTAGTTGCATAGAATCCTGGTCTTGCAATGCCATTCTCAGATCAAATTAGGAATTTGAATGTTTGTTTTGCTTTGTCTGGTAGCCATAGATACATCCATTCATCGGTGGTTGCTCGTTGTGTAGAGTAGAGGTTATTGTACTAAAGTAAATCAATCGGACTAGTCAAAATAGATACAACTATCTAGCAACCCAAGGAGTAAGGGCTCAAAGATATGTGGACTTCTAGATATCCCCCACTCCCCCACGTCCATTAAAATTCATAACCAAACCCCCATTTTTTATCCGAAAAATAAGAAAAACCCAATTCTGAAAAATAGGCAAGAAAATTTACATATGTTGGTCACGATAGGATTGGTATTGCCCTTCAAACCCTTCACCATAGTGAAAATTGGACTGGGTGCAATATCTTTAGGGATGAATCGCCAATTAGCTCTCACTATGTCCTTGTAGACTCCTAGACCCTCAAATGTTGCGACAAAATGTATCATGGTTGACCAAACCTCAAGGGTAAAGCATATTGTCAAGGTTGCTTCCAATGAAAAGCAGCAAACCAACAGTACAAGCACCAATGGTTCTACAAAAGATGCAATGGCCATGATGCAAATGATTTGGCTCTTATTTGGAAACAACTTTTCATATTGATAACCAGCAATCTAGCTTGTTGGAGCTTATTTAGGTACCTTATTGTACACTTCATTTTCTTTGTAAAGAACCTTTCAGTGGGAAGATCTCAGAAGTTATGATTGATACAAGTATCATTTTGAAACTTGGGCAGTTACAAATCTCAAATGTTTACCAACATATCAAGCAATTCTTAATTTGTATCTGATTTCCATTCAGTCTCAAGGGAGCCATAGTCGTCGCCATCAATTCTCATGCTACTAAATTCAGTTTTTGCAAATAGATGATGATGATTCAAGTGACCTAGTTCTCAATACCAAATGTAGATATAATAGCATCAAGATTGTTCGGTAGATTCAATTGGAGGCATGACTTCACTTTGCAATTTGACCCTTTGTTTAGCCAAAATGTCCATTGTGAGCAAATGGACTTGATGTGCATGTTGTAGTATGCTATTATTTAACTTTCATGCCTATATTTTCAGTGATTTCATTGTAACCTTACAAGGATGTGCCTCTTGCTTTTGGTGCTATATGCATATAGAAATTATATAGATAATGTATAAGAGCATAAAACAAAACAAAAAAGAGTAATCCAATGCCTTAAGAATAAAGTAAAGAGATGGATGAGAAGCCGCTTCAATGGGGCAGCCTTATTTTACAATGTATCAAATACACAAGACAACCTGATATGATCTAAAACTAGATCTCCTTGGTATATATATAGGAGACAAAGGGTACAATTACAATTCTAGCTTACCATATAATTACAATTGAGGTCCTATAAAATATAATAATATAAATGTAATTTCACAATATATAAGGCTTAGCATGCCTCTCCCCTTCAAACAAGTATTGTCCTCAACACTTGATTAACACTAGATGTTTTTGCATGAAGAACTCATGTTCCCATGTAACCTCTTCTATTGGCAAGTTTTTCCACTTGATGAGGTACTCAATGATTGCTCTATTTCGCAGTGGCTTGATCCTTGTGTTAAGGATTGTTTCAGGTTCTAGTATTATTTTCTCTTCTTCATCAACCTCTGGTAAGATAGTTTGGATTGGGATCTTGTCACCAATTACCTTTCATAGACAAGAAACATGAAATGTTGGATATACACGTGAAGATGGAAGCAACTCCAATTTGTAAGCCATACTTGTCATCCTTTGCAAGACCTTATAGGGACCATAGTACTTGGGTGCTAATTTATGTTCATTCTTTTGATACTTGAGAGACATCTGTTTGTATGGTTGTAATCTCAAAAATACCCAATCCCCCACCTCAACTTTTATTTCACTGTGGTTGATATGTTTGTTGTTTCACTACATTATGTGCTATAGCCAAGCTATCTTTCGATAGTTGGAGAACCTCTTGTTAGTGCTCTATGTGATCCTCCACTGCTTGAACCTTATATTTCTCTTTCAAAGATGATGTGATGGAAGGAGGATGATAGCCATAAAGTTCTATAAATGGTGACATTTTTTATGAAGTATGGAAAGATATGTTGTAGCACCATTCTGCTAAGGGATACCACTTGACCCATTGTGTTTGTTTATCAAATGCAAAACAATGAAATGCATGTCTAGGCATTTATTCACAATCTCAGTTTTCCCATCATATTGAGGATGGTAAGAGGAGTTGTGAGCCAACTGAGTGCCCAAACAAGAAAATATTTCCTTCCAAAAATTACTAGTGAAAATTGGATCTCTGTCACTTGTAATAATCTTGTGGATTCTATGTATCTTTTGAACTATTTCTATGAATGGTGCAACTATTGTACTTGCTTTAAAAGGATGAGAAAGATAGCAGAAATGGGCATACTTTGAGTCGATCCACCACTACCATGATGACAATCTTTCCTTTTGATTTTGGTAGACCTATGATAAAATCCATTGAAACCTCTGCCCAACGCTGACTTGGTGTGGCTAATGGTTGTAAAAGACCTGGTGTTTTGATTTGTCTCTCTTTTATTCTGTTGGAAAACCAAACATTCTACCACAAACTTTTGGACATCAGTTTTAAGACCTTCCCATAAAAAACCCTTGTTGATCTTGTGGTATATTTTCAAGAACATTGAATGCCCTCTTATAGGAGAAGTGTGCAATTCCAAAAGGATCTTCTATTTGAGTTGAGAATTCTTATGTAAATATAGGCAATTTTTGTACCATATTGAATCATTCTTCCACACAATTTTATCTAGTGAGCTAGGTTCCTATTGTAGTTGTTGAATTATCTTGCATGCCTTCTGATCATGTTTACATTCGGTCCTTGCTTCTTCTACCTGATCTGATGACATAATGAAAATAGTACAAAGTAAGCCCTCGGTGTCTTCTTCTTTTCTTGAAAGTGCATCTACCACCACATTTTTGTTTTTATTTTTCATATATAATTTCAAAGTCATAATCTAGCATCTGTGTAACCCATTTTTGTTGCTCTTTTGAAGATAATTGTTGTTCCAAGAAGTACTTAAGACTATCATGATATGTTCTTACCTTGAAGTGTCTTCCTATTAGGTAAGGGTGTAATTTCTTAATTGCATATAGTATGACCAACATTTCATTTTCATAAATTAGTTCGATTAGGTTTTTAAGGTTAAGTTGGCAACTTTCAAAGGAAAATGACCTTCCTTCTTACATTAAAATTGCACGAATGCCATGCCCTAAGGCATCACATTCCACAATAAAGTTTTTTGTGAAGTCAGGCATGGCTAATATAGGAGTTGTACACATACCCACTTTAAGTTTTTCAAAAGCTTTGATTTCTTCTTAAGTTGAAAAGAATGTCTTATTTTTCAATAACCTTGTTAGAGGTATTTCTAGTTGACCATAATTCTTGACGAACTTGTGGTAGTAGCTTGTCAATCTTAAGAATCCTCTAAAGATTCTTCAAGGTTTTAGGAATTGCTCATTCCATGACAACCATTTTTTGTTAAGGTCCACTTCGATGCCTTCGTAAGATGCAATATCACCCAAATATTCCACTTCCTAGACCCCAAATGCACACTTAGAAGACTTGGCATATAGTTGGTGCTCCTCCAATAGTTTTAAGACTCTATTAACGTGTTGTACAAGCTATTCCGACCATTTGCTATAAATTAGAATTTCATCAAAAAATACTAAGAAACATTTTTTGAGGAAGGGTTTGAAGTTCGAATTCATCAAGCTTTGAAATATGGAAGGCGCATTGGTAACGTGAAATCCATCACCAAAAATTCATAATGACCTTGATGTGTTTTGAAGTTTCTTTTCATAATGTCTTTCCTCATTCTAATTTGATTATATCCAGAACAAAAATCCTACTTGGTAAAGAAAATATATCCATGTAAGTCATCTAATAATTTATCAATGACAGGATTATGAAGCTTATCTTTAATGGTCATCTTATTGAGCTCTCTATAGTCTAAACACATACATTGGGAACCTTCATTTTTACGAACCATCACTACTTGTGCAAAGAAATCACTTTGTCTAGGTTGAATGATGCATGCATCTAACATTTCTTGAACCATATTTTCAATCCCACTCTGTTGTGCATATGGGTACCTATGGGATCTGATGTCAAGTGGTACACTTCATGGTTGTAAATGAATAGAATGGTCATGATCTCAAGTAGGTGGAAGACCTTTAAGCACCTCTCAAAATACCTTGGAATAATTGTCAATAACTTGTTGGAGATCCACTAGAATAAAGGGTATAGATGCTTGAACATCTAGCGAGCAATTGTGCAATTACTCCATGGTGCCCCTTTTTTAGCAATTTTGTCATGTTATTAGAGCTTATCAATTTAAATGGTTTTCTTGCAATACCTTTGAGTTCAATTTCCTTTCCTTCTAAAGAGAATCTCATGAAAAGTTCCTGAAAAATTAAGTCACTATTCCCAATGATTGTATCCATTGGACCTCTCATACAACATTAGCACCAACCCTTTGAATTGCAATCACTAGACTATCCAATAAATACTTATCCCGTAGTAAGCTTAATATTATGGCACTTCCCTTAACATTTATGGTATGTCTACTGCTACAAAGCATTTGAGAAGTTTGGCTAACTTACATTTAATGAAGTTATATGTCTACTACTAGAATCAATCAACATTGTTACCTTTTTCTTTTTGATATGTCCTATCTTAAGAGTTTGAAGCTAACATCGACCAATGCATGGCAAGATATGGTTGGAGTAGTATCTTCTATATCCAACTCTTGAGATTGTTCCAATTCATGATGTTCATCTTTCTTACATGGTATTTTCAAGGTTTACTACACTTCCGTTAAGTTTGGACATCTCAAAGTTCACTTCATCATGCTCATCTTGTGTTACAATTGAGCCTTCATGAGGAATGGCCCTTGTTGACATGAATTATACACTAAAACCTCATCTTTTAGTGTACATTTAGAATTCTCACTCAGTCGAATATCAATTAGATTAGTGAAACCTGAGGTAACACCAGTTCTGGTTAGGAAAAAATGAAACCATTAAAGAAGAATGAGGGGCAAACATTTCACTTATTTTAGAGCCTATTTTAATTGTGAATAGCCTTTAAAGAGCACAGGAATGCAGACTGAAGCAGAGCTGCTGTAGAGTGGCTTCATTCGGACCACGCAGCATAGTTTGCTGGCCCCACTGAGTCGTTTAAGAGCTCAGAGAAGCTCCAGCATGGCATGGTTGTATAAACAAGTGTCAAAATACTAGTAATTGGTACTATTGAAGCAAAGTGGACACACAGAACATATGTAGATTTGGCAGCAATCTGTTATATGTGAGCACGCTATGCTTGTAAGAATGCTGCAACATTCACACCATTCACCTTTTTTGTCCGTTTTAACATTTCATTTCTATTTTATAGCATATATGATTCAAACCCAAACATAATAAGTAGAATTCTTGAAATATGTCTCCTCACTAATTAACCTGATCCACTACCATAAAAAGAGATGGAACCTATCTCTAATTAGAATTGTGACCCTAGTTTCTCTTTCAATCTCATCCCCTACACTTAATGGGATTTTCAATTCAACCCAACGTATATGTTTCAAACCCAAACTTGACGAACCATGGCTTAAAAACGTCTTGCATTGTTACACTAGTTTCAATCCACATAAAGAAAAAACCCTGGACATTGATCAAGATCATCAAGCTTTACCATTAGTAGTCCAAATTGGTCCATAGTCGACACATGTGTCCAAGCTTCGAAAAGGAAAAGACAAAAACCAAGGCCAAAATAACTCAAGAAGCTTTGGGATGCATAATTGGAGCATTGCATTTCTTTCTTTACCGTCTTGTCAGGTATCAAGATCATTTGCAACTAACTCTCCATGTTAAATTTCATAGTCCTCCCAAATTTCAGCAATAAGAACCCTCACCTTTCAGAAAAAATTGAGGGCATAAAAGTCATAGATTTATCACCCAAGCACCTCAATAATCCCTTGAAGTTTCCTATTAGAGCCCAACCTTTGACTACCACTTCCAACTCACTGTGAATCTTCTTTTGGTCTTTCACAAACCTCTGCAAATGCATATCCAAGGCTGCCAACATTTAATGATTGATCATAATAGTGTCAATTTGATCTGGGTTACTGTCATAAAAAGGTTTTATTTTTAATTATGAGATTGAATTCAAATTTTACCGGTTGGATTGAATTGTATTGAATGTACACAGATATAAAAATGAACAACTCAGTGAGGCCTCCAGTGTAAGAGTATAACTTGGACTGGCAAAAACTTTGTAAAAATTCAGCTATGCTCCATATCTCAAAAATCAAGAAGGTGATGGGATGGAGGAAGCAACACTTGTTTCCATTAAGGCTACCGATTAACCAATTAAAAAAGATTCAGAGGCTTTACTAGAAAGCACATTTTGTAAGCCATTTGGTGTTGCTGAAAAGGAGATGGTGAAGAAGATGATTTTCCTTGCATAGTGAGACAGGAAATCCAGCAACACCAGTCTACCATCAAGTCTCTCCAAAATGTTGTATTTCAAAATTACAACCATCCAACTATGCAGATGGCTACATTTCTCTTCCAACCATGAAAACCTACATTATTTGCCAAAACCTAGCTGCCTTAAACAATAAAGCCTTCAATGGACTCCGCAGAATTCAAAATCACACAATACATAACATTTTTAGCACATGGCATTTTCTTACAGCATCCTTTTCAACCTCAAGAGCAAAAGGGCAATTGCTAGTAATATGCATATTTCTAACTATTGAGCTTCCTTCCTTGCTTCCTACCCTATAATGCTTCCATGCAAGAATTATATCTCGCAAGTACAATATTCAAAACTGTTGGGATGCACTTCCAGGTATCTGAATCGTAAGTATCCAAATCATCACATCGAATGTATAACACACTAGATTAAAACATAATTTAACACTGAGCTCTGGGGGTTTACCTCAAGTGGCGATGGACCAAACATTAGATCTCTCTCACCAATGTTAGGGAGGTCACATGTTTGACTCTCTTAAAGTTCCCTTGGGTGCAGAGCTGAGATTTTAGGTACCACTGGTTTACCCTAAATACCATTTTCAGAATCAGGGGAAGTACCCAATGGGTTTATTGTTATTTCCACATATAACATGAAGAAATTAAAAAATATATATTCATGTAACTGATAATTAATAAAACTTAAAACTCAATATTGGAAATGATTTCACACTGTTGAAATTTAAACTTGGTTCGAAACACTGACTGTTAATTTAGAGAATCATTGGAAAGCTAATTTAGAGAATCATGTATGGGTTTGCTTATCATATCAGACGGACACTCGTAGACTGAAATATGATATATTCCTTCCAATATAAAACACCTTTTCCAGTCACATTCTGTAAAACTGATAACCCGATATAAATAACATAAAATTATATATATTTTTAAAGACAACACTTTGTTGGAGTCGGGGTACTTGTACACCGAGACCCCACTATCGTAATCTATTTCTCTACCAGAATTGGAACATTTCACTCTTTAAGATTCTCAAGATCCATCCGGTAAGATTGGATCCTAGGCTAGTAAAGAAAAAAACCGATGCATGCCTACTTATTCAATCTAGTTTGGTTTTGTATTAAAGAGCTTGATGATCAGTGCCACAAAATGAACTCTTTGGAAAACAAAGTGTATATCCTCAGATTAAGAGCATGGATCAATGCATAAACTAATCACACGAGGAAACACCTCTTTGCATCATTGATCTAAAATCTCCGTGTACTTAAACAGAGCTTGACGATCAGTGTCACGGAATAAACTCTTTCGACAACAAATAGGGTATCCATAGATCATAATGCATATAAATCATGACCGTAGGAGGAGACACATCTCATCGCATCATTGATCGAAAAATCTCCGTGTGCCTACAGCCTTCAAACTCGCAACATAGTTAAGAGCACTTTCAAAGGGCGTGGGATAACTGGCACTCAAATCACCTCACTTTTCCGGCGATTTGTTCCCTAGATCCAGTTATAAAAACCGGCGGAATCATAGTTTCACCCTATTTGCTGCAGAACTATGCCATGGAACTGTGCCCCTAGGGATTTTGGCCCATTTTAAGACAACATAACGAGAAGGGGTGGAACTGTGCCTCGCCGAAAAATTTTCCGCCGCCGGCAGGGGGCAATCTGAGTGCCAGTTATCACACGCCCTTTCAAAGTGTGGCTTAAAGTAGTTGAACTAAGCGTCTCCATGAAAACATTAGCATTTATGCCATGTAATGTTACAAACATTTCTGTGACCCTAACATTAATATAATTCATTATTTGTAAAAAAACACGTGCACAGCTATAACCAACGCCAAAACAACAGAATATCAATGCACCCAGTATAACAAAATTAAGTTTAAAAAGGATGTTAGGCAGTGGCAATGTTGGTGTGTCAATGCACCTAGAACGACAAATTAACAAAATTAAATCACGTAGCAACATTAAAAAGTCTTCGCTAGGAGTTATTTGTAATGCAAACACTGAGATGCACCAGTTCGATGGTTATTGCTTATGATCCCATCAGATATTGTAAAGTTTCAATATTTCTTTGAAGAGTGCTGGTTATATATCTCATCAATTACCATGGATTCTTGAATGTTTATTTGAGGAAAATAGCTCTGGCTTCAATGAGTACAAGTACAGTTCAAATCATTGTATGGACCAGAATTTGACATGCCTGTTCTCTTGACGCTAGGAAGGTTCCATGCACACACACGATCTCAGCAACTAATAAATAATATAAATCAATTATATTGATGCATATTGATGGTCCACGTCAAGTATCAGATGTCATTTCAAAATGTTATATTACCACCTAACATGGTAAGATAAAAAAAAAATCAAAATCTATACTCTGAATATCTGCCTTAACCAGTCACGGTGAAGCTATGCTTCGGAACATAATAGTAACAAGGAGACAGCGCCGAATGAGATCAAAATGTTCTATCTAGTTTATTTTGCAGCTGATCTTTAAAACCTACGAAAAAAGTTATTTCAATACGCCCAACCCAAACTTGGAAATATTGATCATAACACAAATATTGGCTCCTAAAATGGTGAGTTAGAAAATGTGATTCATAAATCTCAAAAAAAATCTTAAAAAATTTACTAAATGCACAAAATGAGACTACAACAAAATAGAGTTAAACAACTCTCACATTTTTATATTCCTTTGGTGTCACCTTGCTCTTACAAATAGAGCTACAATTACATGGAAAATATATCTTCACCTTGCTCTTACAAATAGAGCTACAATTACATGGAAAATATATCTTCCCAATAAAAAAGAGCTATGTCCTCTTCGTTTTACAACTAAAAAAATTGACCTAGAGAAACCAAAAAACCGATTGCTCAAAATTCCAAGATATCTCTATAAAACCCACTCAGAAAAAATATTTATTAAAGAAAAACATTTTGCAACAAACTCTGTTTACCAAAAAGCATCTGAATGCCGCAAATTTCAAGATATTTCCACAATTTGCATTAATTATATCTCAAACACATAGAAACGTAGACAATTGAAATACAAGTCAACACATTTAAATCTCCCGAGACAATTATACCACAGTTCTTTAAATTTTTAAATAAGTAAGAAAATGCAGATTGCAACATTACAAAAATTTGCTTAATAAATAAGTTCTAGTGATTTGCAATACAGTCATCGATATGCTCAGCCTTGTATGGATAATAATCCAGCCAACAAAAAGTCTTGCACAAAATTCCATGCCTAAGAACCAGCGATGTATAAAAACTCTCCTATTATAGTTAATTGCAAAAACCCATCATTTCTTCTTCTTAGCTGCATCTCCAGCCTTAGTCTGCACAACCAAAAACCGAGAATGCAATAAATACAGAGGTTTCACGTGTTATATTGCTAGTGAGCAAAGCACCTTAATAACACAATATTACCTTCTTGATTCCACGAATTTTCTTAGCTCTGTTCTTCCTTTCCTTCATTTGCTTCCTGGATTTCTCTACCTTGGTTGCGAGTCCATTCTGCACACAAACACAAGGTATGCCAATTACAACCACCTTATAAGATAATGGATTTTCATCACCTTGAGATGAAAACCAACACTGGGTCCACAAAAGAAAGACTTTTAAACAGGTGGATGGGAAACTTTCTGACACAAATTCATAATCAAATTATTGGAATCAAACTCGGAATGGCTGAGGGTCAAACTGGACTGGTTTATTAAAAATATTATCAATGTAAATCCAAACCATTAGAGACCAAATATGTGAAGTTTGATCATGTATATACCAATACCATAAGGGTGAATATAGCAAAATGGCTCCAAGGAAACAAAATACATAAATGAGGAGGCTCTAAATGCTCTCTAAGACTGGGGGACAGAGGTTTAGGGTTTCGTTCATTTATGTTTCCTTGGGACTGTAGTAACTTCCGTGTTGGGTGCGGTCAAGCTACCAGAATCATCTCCGATCTTATAGTTGGCAATGAAGGTCTATCGGGATAGTCCCAATCTGTAACACAACCTCTGTCTCTACTGCCATGTTAAACAAGAAGTCATGCAGCGTTTGCTTATAGAGGTGGCCTAGTTAATAATTAACAGAACTGTTCGATGTAACATTTATATCCAAAAGCTTTTGCAACTTAATGTCACAAGTTTATAATCCTGGAAAGACTAATTCGTAAATCTCCTTAATAGAATCTCCATCGACCTTCGTGTCTACTATTTTTACCGTGATCGGGTCGAATGTAAGAGGAAGAAACAACCAAGAATTTACTTTGTATAATCTTTGGTTTATGACGCTGTCTTCTTCTTGTGTGGTCAAACTGTGTCGATCTGTAAACATGCCCTCCTGCTTATATAAATACATAATCAAAATTGTAAAAAATGAGGTAAAGGTGGAATTGAGGTTCACGTTTTAATGAAATTATAATTACATTACCATTCTGGAAATCATGGGTATATAATATTTGTGTAACATATTTTAAAAATAAAAATATACCTCCATGTAATTTTGTAGTTAGAAGTTGTGCATTATATGTCTAAAACCATAATAAATTATATGTTGGTTATGAAGTATGCAAGGGATTTGTGGAGATCATACATCTCGACTTTCATTCCTTTTGGTGGGTTTCGCATGCATATGTATATAAGAGTCTTGATTATAAAACTAATAATAATTATGCTTCTATCTACCTTTAGCAGAAAGGGTTAGTAAGTTATTTAGTTTCAAATCGGAATTAAAATTTAAATTTAAATTATACATGGAAAGAAATCAATAATACTATAGATGAGACATCATATAAGGGAAAGCGATGGTGTTTTTTTTTATAGTTTTCAAACAGCTCTCTCACCTCTCATGAATATACTTAAGGGCATATTTACAATTATCATTAACGTAAATCCAAACCATTAGAGACCAAATATGTTAAGTTTGCTCATATATATATATAATATATACCATAAGGGTGAATATAGCAAAATGGCACCAAAGAAACAAAATACATAAATGGGGAGAACTGGGGACAGAGGTTTAGGGGCTTCGTTCTTTTATTTTTCCTTTATGCCATATGTGGGCCAAGGCCAGTTTTGACCAGAACTGGCTGAACCAAAGCCTATCTAACCAGTTCTGTATCAAACTGGCCGGATCGGTATGGACCCAGTCAAACCAGCCAGTTACAATAGGCCAGTTTTTAAAACACTGATGCATATGCACATGCATAATAGATTATTAGGCCAACAAATTAGATAGCATGAAACGATTTACTGGCAATGTTATCACAGAAAGTGAAGGCGTATTTATTTCTTTCAAATATCCAAACTAACACAAAACATCACTACAGAGACAACTACCTGCGCATTTAGCTGCATTTAAATATGTACAATGATAACATTTATCAAAGGGTGTCCAAAACAACAGTGACAAAGGGGCTGCCAATTTAAGATTGACTAGAACTTGCAAAACAACAGTGACAAAGGGGCTGCCAATTTAAGATTGACTTAACCTTCAAGTTCTAGTGCCTATGTTGAACAACATACAAAGCAGGTTTAAGACTTAAGTACTTCAATAAATATGTTGGACTCCGAAAACCCCTTAATACTTAAACCAGTATAGATCCATCTTAAACCCAGACTTGATGTCTAATTTTTTTTATCTTAAGTTTTTACACATACTTAAACCAGCATAAATCCATCTTAAACCCGGACTTGATGTGTAATTTTCTATTATCTTAAAATTTTTACACATCTGGAAAAAATTATATCTCACGAAATTATTTTATGAGGACATGAATTTTTTTAAATACTTTTTTTATTTTTGATAGCATAACCTTATGTTACGTTACTTTTTTATTTTTTGAAATTATTTTGTTGATTGAATATATTTTTAGATTGACTTTTTAGTGTAGGCCGATATGATTTTTTTTTAATATTATGCTAGGAAAGTAACGCATCTCCCTCAAACACTGTAGAGCACCTTGTTGATTGAATATATTTTTAGATTGACTTTTTAGTGTAGGCAGACGTGATTTTTTTTTAATATTATGTTAGGAACATTAGTAACCCCCAAACACTGTAGAGCACCTCACTCCTCTAGCTGCAATAAAAGAGTAAAGAGTCAAAGGAGCTCTAACTGAATAGTTCAGAAGGCTAAGTGAGTTTGATTGTGGGGAGAACTCCACAGTTAAGCCTACTTGAGCCAGAGTCTTGGGATAAGCAGGTGCAAGCCCTGGAGATGATGTTAGATGCTATCAGCTATGCACTTCATTTCACAAGTCTCAATCCCACTTCTTCACCCCTGTGAGCATCACCCAATGCAATGATTGCTAAGTGGATTATTCAAAACGATGAGAAATTGTTTATAGAGTGCCATACGCAGAGATGGATTTGAGAGAAGAGAGGATCTACGTTCGTGAAATGCGATCCTTACTGTAGGATCATCTTGGTCAGCTACGACTATACTCATAGGATATGGGTTAATGACTAACTTTACTATACTCATGGGATATGTATCATTGATTAATGACATAAATGATATATCACTTAACATAAATGATATATCACATGTTTATTATATTATTATACAACACTGATTGGAAGTTTAAATATAGAAGTGGTAGAAAAGCATAATTGCAAATTGGGATATAAAAAATATTCAGAAAGAAATTATACAAAAACGTAGTTCTACTCTTCTCTTGACAACACTCGTTCCACTGACACTGAAGAAGATAAGGACACTGGTTACAAAGTTCTCTGAAAATATCCTAGCAGAAGTGCTTGTGAGGATTAGGGTTCCGAACCTCAATTCTTTAAAAGCATAACATGGGCTGATTTTCTACTCTTCTCTTGACAACACTCGTTCCACTGACACTGAAGAAGATAAGGACACTGGTTACAAAGTTCTCTGAAAATATCCTAGCAGAAGTGCTTGTGAGGATTAGGGTTCCGAACCTCAATTCTTTAAAAGCATAACATGGGCTGATTTTCTACTCTTCTCTTGACAACACTCGTTCCACTGACACTGAAGAAGATAAGGACACTGGTTACAAAGTTCTCTGAAAATATCCTAGCAGAAGTGCTTGTGAGGATTAGGGTTCCGAACCTCAATTCTTTAAAAGCATAACATGGGCAGATGTCATTTATAGATAAGAATACTGTACATGAAAATGATGGAAAACGAGGCAATGTTGAATTCAGTAAATGGCACAAAATTTTGCCATAGTACGTTCTTTAAAGGTGAGGTTGGTGGAGTATTAAGCTGTCCACCACTGTCCTGTTCTCGCTTCGGCCTGCCCCACCCATATTGAATAAGTTCTAAGAGAGAAGACCGGGTGGAAGTTTCAGACCGTTTTTTACAGAATACTTACCCCTCCGATCATGTTTCTCAAGAAACTTCCCAAAAGGGTATAAATTGAAATTATCAGATTTGAGATTCCGTGTGGGTGTATGATTAGATATCTAAGATCGATACATGGCAGGGATTAAAATAAACATCCCACATCAGCCATTATTGGGTATCGTTCATTTTTTCCCGTCTAAAAGAATGACCTACTTTAACCTTGAAAATCTTATGAAAATTTCTTATCCACCGCATCCGAATGAGGGTAACACCATAAATCAAGAGAAGCCCGAATGACTGCCCACTATTAAATAACAGAAAACATGCATGGGACTTACCCTGATAAGCCTGTACTTGGGTTCGTATTTCTTGGCATGCTCCAAGTTGTCATAGATCAAGCCAAACCCCGAAGATTTTCCACCTCCGAATTGGGTTCTGAACCCAAAAACAAATATTGTCTGCGGATCTCTGACCTCGTACAGCTTTGCCAGCTTCTCCTTCAGCTCGGCCTTCAACGAAAATGGAACCAATATTCAATATACAAACAGCCAACGACTGCATTGGGCTCAAAACTATACTATAAACATCTACCCAACAAACAAATCTCCAAACCCAAAGTGTCGCAAATGCATGAAATCCATTAATCACAAGACCCATAATATGATTATAATCGATCTGCTTACCTTGGATACATTTGGCCTACCAGGATGAAGAACATCAATCACCTGTGACAAGTGAAATTGAAGAGAAAATAGCGAAGTAAATTAATATTCAGACACCCAATGGACCGAAAGCAATACTCAAAACAACAGTTTTGTTGGAAGGCACTCAAATACTTACAAATTGCTTCCTTGATAGAAGCCTGTTAGTCATGAACTTGCGAGTTCTGACTGTAACGGCTTTAGCATCCGCCATTGTTGATGGTATTCGGCTCCTTCCTCCTCACGAATCTCGCGGCCTCGGCCCTTCTCCTCGGTGTGAGCTCAGAGAACACTGTCTTCCTATGCTTTGCCGAAACCCTAAACCTATCGTCTTATTAGAGGAAAGCCACCAATATTTGACCACTCTCGTTGGAGGTCGTGTTGGCAATTAACTGCCACGTCAGATGTAGAGTTTTGCTGACAGGGCGTCTCTCATAGACAAAAATTGTAAAGTTAATAAAAATGTTCTATGAAGGTAGTTAAATTAGCTTATTTTGATAAATTGAGGGTGGGTGCGGGCATGGCTAGATTAAGGGCTTTTTATATTGTCATATTTTGAGATTATGGTACAGTTTTTCTTTATAAGATTATGGTACAGGGTCATTCATACGAAATATGTGAAAACTAACCTCACACTTTGGTTGAGGAAGCCGAATAAGTTGAAAAGGGTTGTTTCTCCGGTATGGAACGGATTTTTAAAAGTTTACTGTTGGCTTGCTGAAGAAACTTGCTGGAAAGTGGGGAACGGACTGAAAGTTGCTATAGGAATTGACCCTATCTTTTGCGTGAATGAGGCACAAAACTTGTCATTTGGTCTTCTATCATCATTAAGGCATGAGGGATATTACACTCAAAATTCTATTGTTAGCAGGAATCCTCAAAGTTATTGGAAATCCGGTGATGAACTTCAGTTACCACGGCAATTAGCTGTTGAATGGGATAAATTCCTCCACTCACTAAATTGTGCAGGTGTTCGTTTGAATTGTGCTGATGACCAGGTTGTATGGGCTGGCAACGAAGCTACAGGTCAAATCACAGTAAAGACGGCATACAGTTATGTGATTAAGCGGAGATGTATCCTCCCTGTGCACTGGTGGTACAAGGCAATCTGGTCATGGCACATACCATCGAAATTAATATGTTTTCTATGGTTTATGCTCCAGGATCGACTAAAGACATGGGATAATTTATCTAAGATGGGGTGGAACGGGCCCAGTCAATGCTTATTATGCAGAAATGATTCTGAATCATCATCTCATATTTTTATTCAATGTTTTTCTCTCAACGCCTGTGGGAGAAATTTTACCAGTGCTTTAGTATTTTTGTGACTTGGGGAGGTTGTAATGTGGAATCAAGTCTGTATTGTTGGGTTACCTGCTGTAAAGAATATCATGCCCTTCCTGTCTTCATTTGTTGGACTTTTTGGTGTGCAAGGAATATAGCCATTTTTTAAAATCATAGCCCAAATCTGGAGATTTTATATAATTCAGCATTGTGTCATTATCTTAAATACCAGAGTGATGAGGCTCAACCTGTTCAGCGAAACATTGGAAACTTCCAACTTTCCATTGTGATCCAGTGCTATTATTTGATGGGGCGGCAAATTTTGGAAAATGTGGTGCAGGTGGGGTTTTATATTTAAATCAAGATCACTTTTATACTTTTAGAATGAATTGTGGCACAGGGACTAACATGAAAGCTGAACTGTTAGCACTTTGGTGTGTTATTCATGTTGCAAATCTCTTTGGATTGGCGAGTATCAAAATATTTGGTGATTCGCGAGTAACGATAAAATGGGCGAAAGGTAAATATGAATTGAAGGTGCTCAATTTGGTTTACTAGTGTAATAGAATTCAGTTGGAACTTGGATCCTTCAGCTCACGGTCTCTATCACATATATATAGAGAATACAATACTCTGGCAGATAAGCTATCAAAACAGACATTAGAAGGTGAGGAGGGCTACTTATCCTAGGAAGAACACTGTGAGAACATGTTGATTGATGAGGGTTCAATGTATTTCCTAGACTAGAGACTTATGTTATCAAATTGGGTGATGATTTGGACAGGTTTTAGTTATTTGGGTGGTAATCGAAAAACCAGGATTTTTGTTTGTTTTGGAACACTGTTATGTATTTGGATATCATGTACTATTTGATTCAGTTATGAATAACAATAATATGTTTTTTTTCGCGAGAAAAAAAAGAGTATGTTTTTTCAAGGTAAGAAAAGAGGTAGGAGTATGTTTTTTCAAGGTAAGAAGAGAGGTAGGATGTGTATACTTTTTATCAATTTATATAATAGTGTTTTTTTTTAATTAAGAAAAAAATTTCTAGTAAAGTTTTATATAAATAAATAAAATTATTATATTAATATAAAATACTTTATATCCATACTAATATATATCAAATGTTAATATCTAAAAATTTTAAAAATTATGAAATTGCATATTAAATATTAATATTTAAAAACAAACTTCTAATAAAAATAGTATAAAGTAGGTGAAACTAAATAAATTAAATATATTTATTCTTTTAAATAATATTGTTTGTATTGTTTTAACATCAATATTTAATATTATTAATATATAAACTATTTTTTTTCCTCCTCTTCGGATCCATCTGATGCCAGCTTCATCAAGCGCGCTGCTGCACCCCGTATTCAGATCTTGTCGGCAGCTTCCAAGTTGAAAGTCCTCGCTCTAAGTGAAAGTGTTTTGATTGGACAATTTACTGGAATCTGACCGTCTTCAAATTCCATGGACACCTGGATCAATAAGAACTGGATGCCCCTGATCACTGGGGGTCTACAGCACTGTTTCTGCGGTAAGGGTTTCTTTACATTTCTGTTTGAAAACAAAGTTGATAGGGATCTCATTTTTAGAAGCGGCCTGTATTTCATGGGCCCTCGTGGCCTTTACTTAAACAGATGGAGCTTATCATTTGACCCCGAGAAGGATGTGCCCTCCGCAATCCCTTTCTGGGTTCGCCTTCCCCATTTGTCGTTACACTGTTGGAATGACGAAACCCTGCAAGCTATTGGAAACTCCCTTGTGAAGTATATTGACAAAGCAGAGCCGAAAGGGCCCCTGTTCTCCTGTGCCAGAATCTGTGTAGAAGTAGATTTGGAGAAAGGTCTACCGGAGGAAGTTAACCTATTCATGGATGGGTGGGAGCATATGTAGAAGGTAGACTACGAGCAGTTGCCATTCAAATGCAAAAAGTGTCATGAATACGGACATTTTGTCCAAAACAGCCCTAAGGCAGTCCAAGAAGCCCCAGAGAAAGCTTAAGAAGAAGGTTGGCAGCAGATCAAAAAAGGAAGAAAAACCGCACCAGTTCCCTATCCCTCTAAAGGGACTCAACCCAAAATCAACAAAGAAACCACTTATGAGGCTAAGCCAGACTCATCCATCAATAGATTTCAGGACCTGCCTACCAAAGAAGGGGAAATTTCTATGCTGGAAGCAATCACAGTGGAACCAGACAGGGAAGAAACCCTCATCCCCCCCTCTTCCCCCAGAGAAGTACTGATTGGCGCAAACAATGGCGGATCCAGCACTCCCAATAGTTTGTGGGCAGACAAGGTTAAACACAATTTCGTGTCGCTCTCCTTGTCTCTGGACAACTCCTTGGAATCTCTCGAGGAGATGGATGTGGTGCAGCCACCAAATACTAGAGGCAAGAAGTCTCAGAGGTATCACAGAGAACTTGAGGCTGAAAGAGAGATTGAGTCGGGCAGGCAAAAAAGCCTGGAAGATATGAAACTGCTTCAGAACTCCAAATCTCAGAGCGGAGCTAAAGATGGAAGGTCCCGAGCAGGACCTCTACCAGCCAAGAAGCAATGCTAGCAGTCTCTTGGAATTGCAGGGGTCTTGGCGGGCTGAACAAAGTAGAAGCAATCAAGAATATGATTAAATCTGAAAAGCCTGATCTCATGCTAATCCAAGAGACTAAAATGTTGGATGTAGAGGTCATGGCCCTCTCACGCTCCCTCTGGAAGCATTGCCATGGCCAAGCCCTCAGTGCTTGTGGGGCCTTTGGGGGGATTGCTACTTTGATTTCCCCAAATTTTTCACTTATTTCTTCAAATGAGAATAGCCACTGGATGCTAACTGAAATTAAAGAAAAAGGCAGCAACAATCCTCTTTTTATTTGCAATGTTTATGGTCCCACTCATTATAGGGACAAGATCAAGTTCTAGGAAGACCTCAACAACCTTAAGGAAAGCATGTTGGGGAAAAATCTCATTATCGTTGGAGATTTTAATGTCACCAAATCTCAACAGGAGAAGCGAGGAGGCAACATTGTTTGTGACCCCTTCGGTGAAAAGCTTGAGGACCTTCTCGCTAATTTGGATCTTATGGATATTCCACTAAAAAATGGAAAATATACCTGGAGCAACAAGAGATGCGGAATAGGGCACATTGCAGCTAAGTTGGACCGTTTCCTAGTAAGCTCATCCTTCTTTCGCCCTGATCTCTTAGCTTGCTTCTTCACCCTTCCCTGTGCCTCCTCAGATCATAGGCCTATCGCCCTTTCCCTCACCCCTCCTGAAAACCTTGGGCCAATACCCTTCCGCTTTAACCCTCTTTGGCTTCAGGATCCCGTTTTTTATGACCTTGTCACCCAAGTCTGGAACTCGAGCTTCTATGGATCTCCTAGCTTCATTTGGGAATCCAAGCTCAGAGCCGTTAAATTTGCGCTCAAGCATTGGGCCAAATCCTCCTTCAAAAACCCCTGCCAAACTAAACTCAACCTTCAAGCAGAGCTTGTCAAACTTCACCAAAGAATGGAGACGAAGGAGGTGACACCTTCCTATTTAAGCTAGGAAAAAGCTTTAGATCTGGAAATCCTCAGTGCGACCAAGTAGGAAGAGGAAATCTGGAGAATTAAATCTAGACAGTTATGGCTTAAGGGAGGTGATAGCAACACAAAATATTTTCATAATCAGGCTAAGGCTCATCGTAGTCAAAATGCTATAAGGGAGTTGAAGAACCATAACGGATAAAGGATAAGTGGACAAGAGGACTTAAAACTTCATGCTTTCAATCACTTTAGTGAGCTTTTCACGGGCAATGGAGACATTGATCCTGAAGCACAAGTAGATCTTTTGGCGGGCATCTCCAACCTTGTCTCGGACAGCACTAATAGAGAGCTCTCCAAACCGATCCTGGAGCACAAAATTGTGAATGCCATCTGGTCTCTTCAAGCCAACAAGGCTTCTAGCCCTAATGGGTTCACCATCAACTTTTACCGGGCCACCTGGGAGATAATTAAAGAAGATCTGAAGCATATGCTCAATTGGACCAGAAAGAAAGACAAAATAGGATTGGCCACAAATTCCTCCTTTCTTGCCTTAATCCCAAAAGAGAAAACACCTTGCTCTATTGATCGCTTCAGACCGATCTCTCTTTGCAATACCTCCTACAAAATTCTCTCCAAGATTCTTGTCACCATAATGAAAAAATTCATGGGGAAGCTCATCTCAGAATCCCAAGGGGGCTTCATTGTTGGTCGCCAAATCTTGGACAACATCATCATTGTGCAAGAAGCAATACACTCCAACATTGAAAAAAATCATCAAGGTATGGCCATCAAGCTTGATATGGCTAATACCTTTGATAGAGTAAATCATAACTTTCTCTTCGAAATCATGATTAAGTTTGGCTTCTCTAGAAGGTTCGTCAGATGGGTTAAAGCATGCATCAACAACCCTTGGATTGCCCCCTTAGTCAATGGTAGACCAACTAATTTCTTCTTGGCTATGTAATACCTCATTTTGACCCTTAGAATATATTAGCTTTTAATGTAAATATTGTATACATGAGATGTATGTTTTCCTAACGTGGAGCTCAAGGCCAAGGCCCTGCTAGTGGAAGCTCGAATTTTATTTAAAAGGGCAAGTATTAGATATTATGTTACCCATGTGCTATTTAGCCATGGAACATTGTAAAAATGATGTAAATAAACATCATGCAATAAAATACCAAAACTGGCTATGGAAGCAACGAATGAGAAGGGGACATGTGTATCCACTAGGGAGTGGTGAGGGGGTTGTGGGGATGAACCATATGCTGCCAAATGTTATTGTGAGAACCCATTTGACTTTCCTTGATGACATTTATTTCTATTGTATGGAAGTAGTTGAAGATTTCAGTCCATGGCTTCAATGGAGCATGGGCAGCCCATAAATTCCTATGGCAGAGTATGGGCTCTGTTTTCTTGTACCACAAGTCACTCTACCTCATGGGAGTTGTTTTTTTCTCATTCTCATTCTAGTGTGGAACATCCCAGCATCAATCTTCATCCAAAAACGAATTCCCAACAGGGAGAAAAACCAGAAATCGCAACTTCGCAAGAACCCACGTTTTGAAGTGCCAAAAACGCTCAGAATTCGTATTTGATAGTGAAATCCAATGGGGGATCCATAGGTATGAACCTTGGGGCGAAATTGAGAACATTAGCTACCCCGAAATCTATTGGAAAACCCAGTTTTTATAGCCCAGAAACTCAGTGACGGGATTGAGTTATTCGTTGACAGAATGGTGAGAAATCCAAATGTGGATGTTTGAACAGAGGATTGGATTGCTTGAATTTAGCTTGAGATGTTTGTAGCTCTGTGGTTGAGCTCACTGGATTATCATCCTCCTCCTTTTCCTATTGCATGCTTGATAAACCCAACTGTGTGTTGGCTTAGCGTGACTGTTTGAGTGAAACCATGACTGTGAGTGAGCCCATCTAGTTCCTCCTTAGTGGATACACAACCCAGCTCGGGGGTGATCTCTCAGCTGAAGGAATACAAGCTGGACAGAGATCTATGGTTGGGTGAAACGTTGCTCTCACATAGCCAGTTGTTTGGACAACTTCATCTTCAAGATAAGTGTTCTCTGTGATTTACATTATATGTATTATGTGTTTTGCAGTGTGTTAATTCTAAATGTTAATTGCCCATGTTAATGAAACGAAATGGTTGCCTTAACGAAATCGACATGAAGTCTATGCATAACATGAGTACGAAATTGAATTCTCTGCATTATGAACCATCATATGCATGTGTTAGATATGATGAGGCATTACTGTTTGTGTGTGTACAAATATGTTATTTCCGCTATGTTTATATTAAGTATGAGTCTGCACAGAAGAATTTAATTATTATAAATTTATGAGTAATGTATGGGGATAAGATTGTCAAATAAGCCCTGTATGTTAGTCATGTTCCCTATATGGTTTATAAACGATGCAAGGGGACGTGATAGAGTGGTATCAGAACCCAGCTTGCAGCACTAGGGCTGCTTGGGCCAAACTCTGAGTTACAGGCAAGTGACAGAATGTTTTAATGCAGTATTGGTGAAGTTGGGGTGGCATTTTTTATTGAAAAAATGGCAGGGTCAAATTTCTCAGGTGTGGAAGAGAATCACACATGTGCATAGATCTCTCCAAGAGCTTTCCAACGGTACCAGATTCGCCTCATTTGGCCAAGGTACGAAGGAGTTATGGACCCTAGAAGTTGCAGGGCCGGAAGCATTCCAAGGTTGTGGATGTCGGGTTTCGGGAACGCGAATTTTCAAAATCTGAGTTTGGATTTCCGAAATCCCGAACCCACAATTTCGGCTTTCGGGATGTCAAGTTTCAGGTTTTGGGAACGCGAATTTCCAAAAATTGCATTTTGAATTTCCGAAATCCCGAACCCGCAATTTTGGGTTGCGGGTTGCAGGATGGTTACATCCCCGTGACCGCAACTTGACCCCCCAAACCTGCAGTTTCGGGTTTCGGGTTGCGGGATGGTTACATCCCCATGACCGCAACTTGACCCCCCCCCCTTGAACCCGCAGTTTCGGGGTTTCGGGTTCAGGTAAAAAAAAAAAAACGAGTATAGAGCCTGAAACTTGATTTTTGGGTAACAGGAACTTGTAGAGTCGGATTTGGATGAGTTCAATGGCATTCTAAGGCCATTAACGAAGGCAATGAAAGGCCCAGTGAAGATCCCGAGCTCATTATGCTCCGATTTGGTATAAAGTTGGAATGAATGGCTTTTATGAATCAGTGTCCCGACGCTTGACAGAAGGTTGAATTGAGCAGAAACTGATATGGAGCAGTCATGGGGCGGGCACAACGTTAAGTTTGGAATTTTGGGAGCCAAATTCCAAAGGATGTGGAGTCGAGGTGAGTGTGAAGGCCAAAAAGCACTATTCCGGGCCACTTTTTGGGGATTTTGAAAACCTTGCAGTGGATGAAAGTGACCCTGTAATTCGAAATCAAGAAATTTACTGAATTCAGTATTTCATATTCTCATTAAACCAGACATATTCCATTAGACAAAGATTTTCCAAAAATGCACCATTTGGGAAATAGCCATTTTTGGCCCAAAATTTGGAATTTTGGAAAAATGTGAAAAGTGGAAAGTAGTCAAACCCAGAATTTTATAGAAGATGAATGGTACATCGGAACAGAGATCCACGAGTTGCTGAGTGTTCCTTGCTATATGTACTAACTTCACTCGGTAGAAAAGTTTTTGTGATTCTTCATATATTTTCTCCCACGGGTGGCTAAAGTTGGCAGTTCATGATATTTTACAACTGTGTAAAAATGTGCAGAATTGTGGTGAAAGTTGTCATTTTTTAAATAACGTAGTTTCCACACCCGAAGTCAAAATAGTGCACGAGGACAGGCATTGGAAAGCTTATCCAGCAAGGAACAGTGGTGCATGACCATAATTTGAATGAGGTTATCATATCTCATAGTTATGCAGAGCAGAAAAGTGTCAGTGGCTATTTGGACAAATTGTTGTCAATATGGACAATTTCTTGAATTGCATGCCTGGAAAGTAGCAAGTTAGAATATTATGCATGAGTATATGTATTGAATTGATGCTTGGTGATTAAATCATATCTAATGATTCCTTGTGTATTTGCTAGAGGCCATGAAATCATACCAGCTATGATGTGGAAGAGGAATTCCATGCAAAGATAAGGGATTGAAAAGGGAGAATTCCTTAACCTCTGCTTGCTAACTGCATTTATAATTCATGAGCTTGATGTGTAGAAAATTGTGGCATGGAATGCTAAGAAGGCAGAGATTATATGGATGGCATGAATATGTACTAGTTGGCATATTCATAAACAGTGCACAGTGCATGAGAATATGTTTTTGCACGCATATGATATTACATATTGGTAAAAGTAGTGGGATTTTACATATGCAATGAACCACTAATGATAAATATTGTGGTTGATAATCACTATTGGTGTTGGTATTGGTGGTAGAACCAAAGACAACAGGAGCATGGCTGAAGATGTTGATGATGTTTCATATGGCCAACAACCTTATGAAGAAAAGGCTAGGGCAACAAATCCATGATCAAAAGATTGGTGGAATAATTTTTTTATCCTCTATGAGAGACCAACGGATCAGGTAACATCAAAGGTGTAAATGGGATCCATACAGGTAATGGTTTAATTATGATGATTGCATATGTGTTGAAAGGGGATTGGGTAAGAATCCATTGAACCATATTTAGTAATCACAAATTGGTATACATTTAGAGTTGAAATGCATTCATGTGAATGTCGTACTGCCACGGTGTGGTGGAACATGGAGTGATGAAAGCAAAAGGCCTCATACCATGTGACTATTTAGAAATTTAGACTATATTTATATAAAAATATATCGTTGCATGTGTATGTCGATTATGAGCTAATAATCAAAGCAAGTGACGACTGGTGGTCCTGATTATGGTAGTGCATGCTATATGAGGTAGTCATGTTTCGGCCATAATATGTTCGAATGCAGAACATTCATGAACCAATGCAAGGTAGCATTGAGTGGATATGCATTAAGAGATTTTATAAATCTTGTAGTTATGCATTGAGTGGATGCATATGAAAAGTTTGAGTAAATGTTGTAAATGTGCATGCATAAGTGTGGGTGCACATGTTGTGATGCATTGCATGAATGCATGGGGATGGTATATGTATCATTGCAAACTAAATAATGAATGAGATGATGAATGATGATAATTCTAGGATCATTTCATGGGCTGTTATGAATGCAAAATAGTAAGTGCATGAAGAGGGCAGTCATGATTTATGGGTTGCCGGAATGCTCTGTGGAAGGGCAGAGTTGTATAATGATATGGCTATGAATTAATGAGCATTTAAAAGCTTTAAGTTGATTGCATGGATGGTGTGATGGTGTATTGTAATTTTATGGTGCTAAGGGTGCATATAACATAACCCTATACATTTCATTGCATTTGAAATATTAATAGTTGAGAGTGTTTGAATTATGGAGTGTTATAATTCTGGAAATGCTTCAGTGACTGTTGCAGCAATGAAATATTATATGCATGAAGACTTATAAGTGTTTGGCTGATTGAAGTTGTTGATGTCAGGTAGATTGTTCTGGGCATGGCAATGCAGGTAAGTCCATGATGAAGGCTGGAATATACCATGTGAAAGAGCCAAACCTCATGAGAAGAATCTCATGGTTGAGAACTCTAAGTTCTGTTATAAAGAAGAATTGTAAATCTCATATTTGTAGATCTTAGATTTGGAATTTTGCTAATAAATGACTAATGACTATTTGGTTTATATGAATTATGTCAGGAGGACGTGTTGTAAGTGGATGTGCACGTTATGCTAGCAAGCATAAAATACTAAAGGGCAGAGTGGTGCCACTTACAAGAGACAAACATTATGAGGATAGCCTCATGACTGAGCAAATTGATTTATGCAATAAACAGAATTGCAAATTCATATCGAAATTAATTATTAGTGCCATTGATTGGTTATGAAACAATCAGGTTTAAATTTTAATGTTAAATGTTGCTGACGGTTTGGCTATCTAATAAGTGTGCCAAGAAGACACATTGCAGTAAGACCATGAGAGAGGGCCTGCAGAAGCCAAACTTCATGGGAAGGATCCCATATCTTGGAAATGGGTTTCAGGTGAAACGCCATTGGATATTTTGGTAATGTCCAATCTGCACTACATGATTGGTAAACAATATGAGTGAGATGGTAAAGATTATGTTGGTAAGACATATGTGGGATATGAAATGTAAAAAGGAGTTGGGATGGCAAACCAAGGGATTGTCAACTCAGAGAAGGGAGCCTCCATTCCTCATTAATCAAGAAAGACTACATCTGCAAATGGATAAGTGTTCTATAAATCTTAACTGATATATATGTGTGTGTGTGTGTGTGTGTGTGTGTGTGTGTGCAAGTCTAATTGTTAGAATTATTATGCAGAGCATATACTATTTATGTATATTATTCACACTGCTTGAAGTATGATTAGGACCTGCATACATCAGTAAGGAGTGCACACATTTCTGGTGCTGAGTTATGTTAGGGATGCCAATATTGATTACACCCTAAGGGAATGGACGCATTCCTGGTGTTTCAATACTTGATAGTGAATCTTATGAAATATGGTTACAATCTTAGAGCAATAACGTTGATGAGTTTGCTTATACTACTTGTGTTGTCGACCTAAATAGATGCAATTGGTGTTGCACACTAAAGAAGTAAAGTAAAAGGTTGTTGTGAGGGGTTGTGGTGAAAGGGTTAATGTGTATGAAAGGATGTTGTGGAGATTTTGATGAAGGGTTGTGAAGATGTTGATGAAAGGGTTGTTATATGCCTATGGCTCCATAGTACAGCCTTGACCTAGAAATGGTCGTGCTGAAGTTTCCTTCCAAGTCAGCGTGAAGGTGTACTGGTTAGACTTTAATTATTTGATGTTTTGGAGCATCATGCGTGCTGGCCAAACATCCCAGTCCGCAGGAGGATCCCAAGGCTTATAAAGTAAAAGTAGGACCTTGTGGACTAGAGAGGAAATGTCTAATACAGATAAGTATTCAATTTCATTCATTTCTTATTTGGAACAATAAAGTTTTCAAGTATAAGTTCTCTAACAGTTAAGCTGATGCACTATTGTTTCTTTGTTGGAAATATTGGTCAATGCAGGAAGCAAGGACCCTGAAAGAACTATAAGTGCTTGGTAAATCCAAAGAGTAACTGGTCGGGTGCTACAAATGCTTGGTAAACCCAGTCGGCGTGAAGGTGTACTGGTTGGGCACTAACTATTTGAATGTTATGGAGTAGCCGACGTGCTGGCCAAATATTCCCCTAATACTTGATAATACCTAGTCGGAGTACTGGCTTAGCATATTGCTAAATGGGATGTCTGATGAAACCAGTCGACATACTGACGTAGCATTGCCTATACGAACGGTTGAAGAGTAACATGCATGCTAGCCCAACATTCGTTATTGTATCCATAGGAAATCCAAGGCTTGTAAAGCAAAGAAGGATCCTGTGGAATAAAGTGAAGACATCCAATGCATCTAAGTATTGGGTTATCTTACAGCTTCTTGCTTATGAATATACATGTGTGTGTGATTTGGTTATGATTTATTAAACTCTTATTTAGAGATAACCCTGCGAAAATAAACTAAACATGTGAATGGATTCAATGTTTGAGTGTAGCTATTGTTGGAAGCAAGGACTATGAAGGCATCCTAGGGATGCATGTGGACATGTGACCATCCTAAAAAGCTCAGCATGAGCAGTAATGAAAGATGGTGCTAGTGGGACTGTGTGAGTCCTAGTAGCCAAGAGTTGTAGACAAACCATGTGGAGAGACTCCATGGTTGAGAGGTCTGGAATAGACCATAGACACTAAGTGTCATATCCAAGAAGGGCAGGTCAAGCATTCACGTTGAAGTGAAAGAGGTTAAGAGCATGAAAACCACAGTGGTGGTGTAGGTTCCAGAATGGAACAGGACTAAGAGGAGAAAACACTTACTGCTTTCTCTTTCCTTTTTATTCATGCATTTATAAAAACAAAAAATTGTTGAATGCATGTATGGCTGAAAGTAGAGTGTGTTTATTTGCTTGAAATAAATTGTGAATGCTGAAATAGTTAATTTCCTGTGAATGGATGAACATGAAGGAATTCATGTGTATGTTGGGAAAGCATGGAAAGTATGAAAATCTCATGGATAAAGCATGGACTACCCATGTCAATTGGGCAATGAATTGACTGGTCTTAATGTTATATTATGCTTGGCCTAACAAAAATTACAATGATGCATTTCACAGATGAGAAAGTGAGGTTAATTTATTACAATTGTTGCAAAGCAAGTGCTACTTGTGAGCAAGTGAAAGCTAGTTGTGCACATTGACCATGGCAATAGACCATAGGGTATTGGACTTGGTTGGAAGTCTCCTTCAAACAATTGCTAAGACCTAAGAAAATCTTGGAGAGATGATTAAGATACAGAAGAAGCAGAATGAGATGAACCACAAGGTTTTGTAGGACTCTATTTGTCTCCAAAGGGAGGTAAAAAACATTATGAAAGCAATTAGTAAGGGAAAGGAAAGTGGATCAAGGATGAAGTATTCGTCCAAACGGTCCATTAAGAAACGTTCCAGGCATGAAGACTCAAAGGAAATTGAGTAGGTAAAGATGAAGCAGCCAGTGAAATGTTGGAAATGTGGAGGACATCATTGCCTCCGCAACTGCCCAACAAGGATACATCAAGAGGGTAGAAGCCATAAATTTTTTAGACTTGTGGAGGAGCTGAAAGATCAGAACCAGTAGGAGAAGCTTGTGGAAGCCAAAGGACTTGGTCCTAAAAGTTCAAAGTAAAGAATAGAATGCAGGGCATACCTGCAAAGTTTTTGAAATTTTGGACATGTGTAAATTGTATATGTATTCCTAAGTATTGGAACATCGAGGACGGTGTTATTCTAAGGGGGAGGGGATTGTAATACCCCATTTTGACTCTTAGAATATATTAGCTTTTAATGTAAATATTGTATACATGTGATGTATGTTTTCCTAGCCTGGAGCTCAAGGCCAAGGCCCCGCTAGTGGAAGCTCAAATTTAATTTAAAATGGCAAGTATTAGATATTATGTTACCCATGTGCTATTTAGCCATGGAAAATTGTAAAAATGATGTAAATAAACATCATGCAATAAAATACCAAAACTGGCTATGGAAGCAACAAATGAGAAGGGAACATGTGTATCCACTAGGGAGTGGTGAGGGGGTTGTGGGGATGAACCATATGCTGCAAAATGTCATTGTGATAACCCATTTGAATTTCCTTGATAACATTTATTTATGTTGTATGGAAGTAGTAGAAGATTTCAGCCCATGGCTTCAATGGAGCATGGGCAACCCATAAATTCGTACGGCAGAGTATGGGCTCTGTTTTCTTGTACCACAACTCACTCTACCTCATGGGAGTCGCTTTTTCCTCATTCCCATTCCAGTGTGGAACATCCCAGCATCAATCTTCATCCAAAAACGAATTCCCAGCAAGGAGAAAAACAAAAAATCGCAACTTTGCAAAAACCCACGTTTTGAAGTGCCAAAAACGCCCAGAATTCGTATTTGACAGTGAAATCCAATGGGGGATCCATAGGTATGAACCTTGGGGCGAAATTGAGAGCATTAGCTACCCCAAAATCCATTGGAAAACCCAGTTTTGATAGCCCAGAAACTCAGTGACGGGATTGAGTTATTCGTTGACAGAATGGTGAGAAATCAAGTGTGGATGTTTGAATAGAGGATTTGATTGCTTGGATTTAGCTTGAGATGTTTGTAGCTCTGTGGTTGAGCTCACTGGCTTAGCATCCTCCTCCTTTTCCTATTGCATGCTTGATAAACCCAACTGTGTGTTGGCTTAGCATGACTGTTTGAGTGAAACCATGACTGTGAGTGAGTCCATCTAGTTCCTCCTTAGTGGATACACAACGCAGCTCGGGGGTGATCTCTCAGCTGAAGGAATACAAGCTAGACAGAGATCTATGGTTGGGTGGAACGTTGCTCTCACATAGCTAGTTGTTTGGACAGCTTCATCTTCAAGATAAGTGTTCTCTGTGATTTACATTACATGCATTATGTGTTTTGCAGTGTGTTAATTCTGAATGTTAATTGCCCATGTTAATGAAACGAAATGGTTGCCTTAACGAAATTGATATGAAGTTTGTGCATAACATGAGTACGAGATTGAATTCTCTGCATAATGAACCATCATATTCCTATGTTAGATATGATGAGGCATTACTATTTGTGTGCGTGCAAATATGTTATTTCCGCTGTGTTTATATTAAGTATGAGTCTGCACACAGAAGAATTTAATTATTATGAATTTATGAGTAATGTATGGGGCTGATATTGTCAAATAAGCCATGTATGTTAGTCATGTTCCCTATATGGTTTATAAACAGTGCAAGGGGACGTGACAGGCTACCAGAGGTTTGCGCCAAGGCTGTCCTTTGTCTCCTTTCCTTTTTCTCTTAGTTTCTGAATCTATGAGTAGGAAACTCCACATCCTGCAAGCCTCGGGAGACCTAAATTGAATAAAAATAGTCAGAGGATTCGAGTCGGTTAACCACTCCTAGTTTGTTGATGATATTATTTTACTTGGGGGAGCCTCCACTATAATTGCTGAAAGATTCAACCAAGTCCTTACCACCTTCCTCAAAGCCTTTGATGGCAAAGTTAACTCAGCCAAGTCCAAAATCTACGGCTGGAACTGCACCCCATGGGTTCTTGCAAGAATTCTAGGTTTTGAAGGAATCGGAGCGTGGAACTCCGTTAATTGCCTCGGTATTCCTATCTTCAAGGGTAGAAAAAGAGTTGCAGATTGGCAAGGGCTTATTGACAAAATCAAAAATAAAATCAACTCCTGGGGCTCTCGATGGATAAATCCCCCTGGCAAACCGGTCCTTATTAACTCCATACTTTCTACCTATCCTCTCTATGCCTGCTCCATTTCTCTCGCCCCCAAAACAGTGATGCTGGAAATTACTAAAGAGCTCAGAAAATTCTTATGGCAGGGAGGGAGATCCAACCACTCTAAAAAGTTTCATTTGATAAATTGGGATATAGTGTGTAGACCCAAAGTTTATGATGGAGCGATCAAAGATCCTTTGATTATGAACCTTGCCCTCGGTGCCAAAAAAATTTGGAGGATCATTTCTGGGAAGAAAGCGTGGTGGAAAGAAATCTTCTACAAAAAATATATGTCCGGAAGCAGAAGCCACTGTGTGGAAAATATTAATCAGGAGAAAAGAGGGACTTCTATTTGGAACCTCTGCAAACGGGCGGCCTTCATCATCCAAAGTAATCTGTTTTGGATCCCAGCTAATGGTAAGCAAATCCAAATTTGGAAGGACAACTTTTGCTCCAACCCTCCCGCAAACTCACTGCATGAATTCTGTGACTTGAGATGTTGGATGGGGCAAGCTAACATTCATACTCTTTTCGACTTGTCTTCTTGGTCCAACCAAGGAAGATGGATGGGTTGGCTCAATATTGATCTCCCGGAGCACCTTCTTCATGAATATAGTGCTCTTCTCTCCTTGTTTCATGGTGCTCTTCCCATCCATATCTATGAGAGATAAGCGTGGTTAGGGAAAAGCGGGCTCATACTCGGTTAAGGAGGGCTATGGTTTTTGGACGCCCTCAACAATCGTCGCAACAAGGATAACAAGTGGAACAGAGTTTGGGATAGGGATGGGCTTCCAAAAGTAAATGTCTTTAATTGGACTCTTGCTCATAGAAAGACTCTCACCACAGAGAATCTCAGGAAAAGGGGGATCGAAGGACCAGATAGATGCATTCTTTGCAAGGAAGCTGAGGAAACGATTGACCATCTTTTTATGGAATGTAGTTTCTCCCAAGAGGTTTGGCACCAAGCATACTGGGATATTCAACCAAATCTTATCCTTCCTACCAATTGGAACGACCTCTTTGCAAACTGGCATCTCTACTATCAAAACTCGTTGTCTAGAAAGCCAGACTTCAAAAGAGCTTGGGTCGCTTTTCCCAAATTCATTTGTTGGAAACTTTGGACTGCCAGAAACAAAGAAATTTTTGAAGATATTAGGGCCACCCTAGGTAAAGTCCTCTCTTCTGCAAAAGCACTCTGGATTGATTCCCTCTCCTTGAGAAGTATGAAAAACATCTGCAAGGAACCCTTAAATGTGGAAGAGAAAAACTGGGTGGCTGACCTCTTGATCCCCTCCCATTTCTCCCTTTCGTCTCCTTCTTCCAAGATTCATAAGCCCCAAAATTGGCACATCGGAATGGAACCTAAGGAACTCCAGTTATGGATCAAGACTATCGGTAGTCACATTCTATTCTTCGATGGTGCCTCAAAAGGAAACCCTGGGTTGGCAGGTGCGGGGGGAGTCCTTCTGGACTCCGAGGGAAACAAAGTGAAAGACTTTTCCTGGGGAATCGATAGGAGGGACAAATAATGATGCGGAATGGCTCACATTAATCAAATGTATGGATGTCGCAAGGAACGTTGATGTTAAGGATCTTGTGGCCATTGGAGATTCAATGCTGGTAATCAGGGAAGCTAGGGCTATAACCAAAAATCGTCGAAAAACCTATCTCCAAGCTCCAACACCACTTCATCTACATAGCTAACGACTTCAACTCTATTTCCTTTCTCCACATCTTAAGGCACAACAACCAGAAGGCTGACACCATGGCCAACATAGGCGTTGGCTTGGATTGTGGTTTAGCGGTTAGAAATGGACAAAACCTTATCAACAATTGGGTTCCATAACCCTCCCCCCTCTCCTTGTTTGCCTTTGAATCACATGACCACGCTTTCTAAGCGCTCCTCTAACTATGGCCTCAACCCTTTAATGAAAGTGGTTAATTACAAGATCTTCTTGGGATCCCCCTACCCCCCTCGATCCCTTCACGCATCCTCTCGGCACAAATAACGGCCTCTCCTGGCTGACTCCACCTGTCTCGCATGCAGGAATTCAATGAGAATAGGCTCCGAGGAAACCACAACTTATAACTCGCTCGAGGGTGACGTTCTGGGTATTCTGCAGGACTCCTTCTGTAATGTGTGGGTCTGTTTCTTCAGGATAAACATGGAGGATGGTAACAATGATGGCCTGAATATCCTTGCGCTGCAGTGTCGTCGTTGCAGAAAACACCTCCAGGTTCATTCGGGGGTAGGGCCGGCATGAAACGATACTTGTCTACTCTTGATGTGGTGCAGGGGCAGAGCAATGGCGGATCCGAGCAACAGGCCTCTCGTGGTGTTCTGGCACAGGAAAAATTTCGTAGACACTCCAGAATTGATGAGCCAGGCAGTGGCAGAAACTGGGCTCCTCTCTACGTGGGGCAGGGACAGAGAAATAGGGGTTTAGCACAGCATGTCATTTGTGGCCACGAGCCTGGCAGGTGGCAGGAATTGGACTCCTCTCGATGTGGGACTGGGTCAGAATAATGGTGGTTCTGTGCAACAAGTTATTCGTGGTAACTCCGGTGAGCCGGGGCAATGGCAGGAATTGGATGCTCCCCGCTGGTGACAACAGTGGATTCGTTAATTTGGAGTCCCCCCAAGGGCCAGACAGTTCGTCCTCAGAGGTCCTTTCGCATGTTCAGGAGCTGGAAACTCAGGTTCATTGGCTCAGAGGTGAGAACTCTGACCTGAAAAAATCCATTTCTCACCTTTCTACATTTGTCTAGATCTCGAACTCTGAAGTTCGAAGTAGTAGCAGTAAGATGAAGGAATATTTTGACATGATGGCTGGCAAGTTTGAGTCCCTTCACAGCTTGTCTCAGAATTGTCGAAGCAAAGGTCGACTGCATAAGGACCAACAACAGGAACAACCCCTCTGTCCTCCTTGGCATTGAAGATGATAACGTTGGTGCTGCAGCCGGGAGCAAGGAGAAGAATGTCCACCGGCATCATGTCAACTAAGGAATTCTCTGTTTGCTCATCCATGTTTTTTCAGAACTTTTTTGTTATGGCCTTCTCCTCTTCTTCGCTAAGGCTTGTAGAAGCTAGTCCAGTGTTTCTCCTCTTAATATGTATTTCTTCTATAGTTTTCTTCTAGGGAAGTTTGTAAGAATTTGCAGTTATCGCAGAATAGGGGTTATGTATGTCATGCAAAGACTGGAATGGGATGAGCTAGTCTTGACATCTCTCCATTTTTGGAATCAGTCTTCCCATCTTTTATGTAATTTCGTCTCTTTTTTAATATAAAAGCTCGTTACCCGTTGTTGTAAAAAAAAAAAAATATATATATATATATATATATATATATATATATATATATATATATATATAAACTATTTTTTAAATACTAAATTATTTTAAAATATCAAATTCAAGGCCCACACGGATAAAGCAATTGGTAATGAGTAATTGAGTTGAGAAGTTGTGAATGAAAAGTCATAGGTTCAAATCCTTGTGGGTTCTTACAAAAAAACAAATTCAAGAATACAACCAATATAATTTCTTATTATAAAAAATTTCAAATTTAAATTTGAAACTTATGTTACAAATAAAAATCAATTAAATCATAATTACAAATATCAATAAAGCAACTTTCTTCTTTTATAAATAATAATTCATAATCGAAAACTCTTTTTTTCCTTGTAATGCCTAATTTACTATTGTAATGTAGCAAATAATATAATAATTTACCATTTCAATTTAGCATAGTCTAAAAGTTCTATGATTTCAAATGGAAAATATTGATTTTTCCAACACGGTTCTCCCGATCTCTAAGGGGTTTTTGATGGTGTCGAATCCATTTCTACCATCAAAATCGTCATTAAAACACAATTAAATTCAGATTTTACAAAATAAAAAGCGTCGGATTCGAGTGAAAAGCCCTCATCCGGACCAAGTCGAATTTTGGGACAACTCCTTTCAATCTGAACTCTAACATGTAATTTATATTAATATATTTTTTTACTTTAAAAATTAATTTTTAAAAATTATTAAAATATAATTTTGTTTATTAATATTTTTATAATTTAAAAAGTTAATTTAAAAAACTACACTAAACTAAAAGAAGAAATGGAAAAGGAGAGAATTTGTGCATTCACAATCTAGAAATAGCATAAAATATAAATATTGCAATTTTTTAAATTAATTTAAAGATTGCACAAGAGAAGATTAAAGACGTTAATGGTACTATTTTAATATAAACATATGGATTTAAGTTGTATAAATTTTTGGAATGGGCAGGGAATATAAATGTGTGTGTGTGTGTGTGAAGTGACACCAGTACAACACTATGATGTGATAGGTACATCTTTCGACATGTGGGTTGTCTTCGACTGTCCATCTTTCGACATGTGGGTTGTTTTTTGGCTCCTTTTTGGTTGGTCCAACTTGTGGTAGTTTTGGATCATAGTTGTCGGGCTTATCCCGTGTTTTTTCTCTGATTCTCTTGTGTTGGGGTGAGTGTTCTTTGGGGGTAGTTGTTTCCCTCTGTGCGAGCTCCCTCGGGATGTTTGCTCTCACATGTTTGTGATGTTTTCTATTTCGACTGTTGGCGCACCTAGTGTTGCCCTATGTGGGCTTTTGGACATTTCTTTGTTGGGTTTGTGTTGATTTTGTTACTCTCTGTAATCTTTCATCATGTTATTCTTTAATGAAATGTTATTTTTTTTTCTTTAAAAAAAATGTGATAGGTACAACACTTTCACATAAATATTTCATGAACTTTGTAAAGTTTTCATAATGTATGTAATTTTTTTTCTTATTTTTTCTAATCCAGTCAATGATAAAATTAGTCGTGTCAAGGCCTATAGGCCAATCAAAATCCAACACATATGAAAATAAATTAAATAAATAAAAATAGCTCGATGGGTTAGCTCAAGTGGTTGAGAGATCTGAGTTGTAAGCAGAAGGTCTCGGGGTCAAATCCCCGGGTGGCTATGCATTGATATATAAGGGCCTCATTTGATGTCCCCACCGGGTTAGGCCCCGTAATCAAGGCCGGTGGTTTACCTTAGGTACCATCCTCGAAATGAGGGGAAGTACCTGAGGGTTTCCCCACGATTTCTTACAAGGAAAATAAAAATAAATTAATAAAAACGGATTAATATTTTTTTTTCACAAACTTTAAAAATACATTTGGTTTCTATGCATCACTATCCAAACTAATAGGGTAAACCAAAACATGGTCTCTACATACGGCAAGTGTTATACCTCAAATTGTCACTTTGTACATCATTGCGAACCTTCATGCCATACCACCATGAAGAACATGATGTTTGTACCTCCTAGAAGTGTTGAGACCCCATCCTCATCATGTTGATCCCCTCCCTAGTCCTACTTGGATACAAATCCAACTTTTGAGGGTCGAATGCCACTTCACCAAGTCCATCTTAGAGGTATTTTCGTGCCATGCTAGTGGTGCAAGGCGCGAAAATACAACATTTTTGTGCTCTGCACATCTATAGGGGCGCGAAAATTACAACATTTTCGCACTATGCTCAGTCTTGAGGGTGCGAAAATCCCTTAGATAACCTTTTTCCTTGGGTTTTGGATCTTCAATCCCGAGGAGATTTTTATGGGATAGGGATTCCCTTCGAATCTCATCAAACCCTCCTTCCTTGGTCTAATTCAGCTCCTTGATCCATCTTTTACTCACCTATATCCATCATTTTCTCCTAGTGGTTGGCCTCCCAAATCCTATAAGAAGGAGGCCATCCATGAGCTAAGGGGAGAACTTTGGAGGCATCAAACCTATGATCTTAGAAGTCTTGCAGAGGTAGCTAAGGAGATATTGGAGGATGATCATGTTGCAATATCATTTATAATCCACTTTGATGTACACGTCTTCATGGCTTTCCATTAATATAACTTAGCATATTCCTCCCACTTTCATGTTTTTATGATGAATGTATGAAATTGTCTCTATCATAGTTAGATCTCTGTTTATACGCATATTGCTTTGGAGAAGGTGTTGTCTTCTTTTTGAAAACAGGTCCACGAGCTTGTGATCAAAGGTTGGAGCTGGAGTAACGGAAAGATATCAAGGGCAACCATCAAAGCAAGGTACGTCATCTATCTGCTTCTTTTTCTCCATAGCTTAAAAATTGTAGTATGAACCAGATCTAGGAGGATTTTAGTGTCTATTTGTTTTGTTTTTGTCATAGATTGAACATTTAGAAACTTAGTTTAGTCTATGAGAGGGTTTAACTATTCGCACGAAGAATTCTCTAACGCAGGGACTAAAAATAGAAGATTGGGATGTTATTGGAAAGGGTCGATGTGTGGATTAACCATCTATGTTGGTTATGACCCCTTACTAAAGAATCATAATGGTAATAGAGGTAACTAGTTCAATGAATAAAACCCAATACCTATGTAGTAAGCTTATAACACTCAACCACTTGAACTAACCCACCAAGTTATACGATTACTACATATTGGATGACATATGTCAATTTTATCCATATAACACACTTAAAATCCCATTTACAGCTTTAACATGTTTAATGATATGTATCCTCTAACATTAAAATGTGAAACCTTATAAAACACGTTTTCATAAATACTTTTCATTGTGGGATGTGAAGCCCCATACAATAATACTCAATGTGGGTTACTCATTATAAATGTGTGATTAACTTTCATGTCATTTTCATACTCCACTTGTTATTCATTCATTTGTGTTGTGGCCTCAAAATATTTAGTATGTGTTCTTGTTTTTATTGTTGGTATCACTATCATAAGGCGGAGATCATAGATATTGCGTTTAACTCACCATTGACCAGCTACTAATGCATGATTGACTAAATCCTATGTATCCTGTTTTTTTTTTCAGAGGAAAAAAAACATACTTTTGATATTCTATTAGAATAAAAAAGTATAACATTGTTCGATGCATTCAGATTCGAAGTTGATGATCAGTAAACATAATACTGAACTTATCCAAAAAAGTAGTGCAAGCTAGAGTCCTTTAGACAAAATAGAAAACAGTTCCAGACCATAATACTAACTTAGAACATTACGGAGATACTAATTAGCGAAAAAAGGAAAACTACCCATATATGAAAGTTTGTCATCCAAACATTCTTCCCATAGTAAGGTCCCTTCAATGCCTTTCAAAGCTTCCTTCGAGAGAAGGTCTTCCAACCTATTTTGTTCTCTGTAGATATGATTAAGTTCCAGATGCAAAAAAAAATTGAGTTCTTCATTGATTCTGTGGCACAAAAGAAGAAGATTGATCACTTGAAGCTTATAAACACCACTTTCCCATTTGATAGTAACCCTAGAATCTCCAAAAATTTCCATAGACACAATGCCAAAAGTTGATGCCATTTTGCAAAGGACCCATAAGGATAACAAATCAGCCTTCATATTAGTGCTAGAGCCACAAAAGAGTTTGAAGCAGTATCTGTGATCATTGTTGATAAAGAGAACAACACCTGCAACACATCGACCTTCTTGTGCTGCCCCGTCAAAGAAACCCATAGCTCCCTTGTGGAATTGGATTTGTTTTGGGCTTCTGGATCTGCAAATTTTTAAATTTCCAAAATTGAATTCTTTTACCCAGTTAAGAACCTGCAAAACAATATTATCCAACCGATCAAGATCATTTTCAAAGATGTATCTATTTTTGGCTTTCCAGATTCTCCAAGAGATAATAGCTGGAAGAAAATCATAGACTTTGCAAGAGCTTTGCCAGTCTTTCCAGGATTGACCAAATTGGTCACCATGCCAAACCTGATTGATATTGAGGGAAGTACAAACCTTGTTCCATACAAATGAAGTGAAGCTACAATTTATCAGAAGATGATTAACCGATTCTGCATCCTTTTTATAGAGGAGACAAATATTTGGACCCTGCCATCCTTTTCTTTGTAAATTATCCCAAGTCTTGAGACAATTTTGAAAAGTGAACCACATAAAACATTTAAATTTGAGAGGAATGCTCCATTTCCATAGAACGAGAAACCACCAATTCTGAACAATACATAAGTTTTCTCTAACAATAGCCAAATACGCTGTCTTAGCAGTAATAGAACCAATTTTTTCCATGGAAAAAAAAGAACCAATTTCATAATTTGAAGTCCAAATTAATGTATCCAAACTGTTATTTAGTCTGCATCCAGTTGCATTAATTCTAAAAATGAATTTATCCCAATCTGCATCCCAACAACCTCCAATGCCTAGTTCTTTAGCTGAGAACCAGTAATTTTTCTCCTGATTGATCCATCTATGCTTTCTTATATCTGCTAAAGTAGAATAACCAATCTTTGAAAGATAGTCTATGATACCTGAAGGGAGCTTGTAGTCTTCACCCATGCCAATAATTGGATTAATACCAACTATAACATTTCTACCATTACCTACTCTCCAGGATAGGTCTTTACCGATCCAACTATAGATTTTAAGGAATCCATTCCACATAGGTGAGGAGTTCCTACCTTTTTTTCTTTCCATTCCTATTCCACTTATAACCATCCTTTTTTATGTATTTTTCTTTCAGGACATAAGACCAAAGATTATTACCAAATAGTCCTCGCCAGAAGCTTTTCATCCTTAGAACCATACTAAACCAACATAAGTTCTTTATACCCTAGCCACCAAATTCTTTTGGATTTGAGATCCTATGTATCCTCTTACCCAAAGTTTTATGTAATGTTTCATGAAAAAATAATTAATTAAATTTTGGATTTCACTTTTCTATGATGTTATTGCCTATATCGACTTAATCCCTTATTCTATAACTAATGGCAGATGTCTCAATAACTTCAAAGGTGCATCAAATTTAGTCAACACTAACACGATACATGTCACACTATGATTTGACAAAACTATTGTGGTAGTGGCAGTGGGACACCTTGCTCAACACACATCATGTTTATTTTGAGGTGAGCTATTGAAAACCACCATACAACTTCCCATCCTCCCAACCTTAGTGCTCTTGGATATACTCAAACAATGTTGCAAGTGTTGAAACTTTACCTTTTCCTTTTTCGTTGCAAATGTCAACCATCCCAAACAACACTTGCTACATATCCTAAGTGGACGAGGGACAAGAAGTGGAGGAGTGCTTTCCTTCTCTCAAGTGAATCCATTTTATCTGTTTTTTTACTATGTTTGCACTAAAAAAAATGTTTTGTTGGTATGCATAAATGGTCAAAAATTGTTGCATGCCGCAATCATTATTTCATGGATGCCAAGTTATTATAGTTAAGTAGATCGTTATGGCCAAATGTTGATGCATGCCTTGATCATCATTTGATGCACAACAAGTGTTGGCGAAGGCATCAAATTTGACTCTTGATTGCTCCCCTCAAGTTGTTATTGAATGCATTCAAAGCTTCTCCACCCAACATAAGTCCATAAGTCCATACCAAGTATCACACAAAGTCCATGATGCTCATTCACACATTCCAATGCCTTGTGAAGGCAAGGCAATCACTCTGCATACATCTATAAAGCATAAAACCATCGTGTATATGTAAGAGACAATAAATTATATGAATGATATATATTTGCATATGATTTTTCCAAGTTGTTTTCCTCTCAAACCAGCGTTCATGGTCGTTGCAAGCAAGAGGTACCCAACTTTGATAGAAAATAGATTGGCTTCAAGACAACTTTGTAATGTTTCATTATTCTCATTCTCATACAATTTTCCAATTTGAATCTGACAAGACTCTAGGCTCAAACATAACTCTATGTTTATTAGGTTCCCATATCATCATCATGACGTAGTGTAGAATTGTAAGCGTTGCACAAACAATTGTTCAATTTCCATTTATCACAATGTAACCACTTATGATTATTAAGTGGTTATCCAAGTAAAAAATGAAAAGAAAAAATGATCAATTAACCTTACATTGTGTCAAATGACACAACCATTTGGAAAATAAAATGCACATGTTACATATATTCATATGGGAAATATGGTCTGACCTTAATTGTAAATTAACCAAAGAAAACTTATACATACCAAATAGATAGGACACCCCAATGGTTAAGAGCATGTGTTTCCTCCTAGGAGGTCACAGGTTCAAATCTGGAGGGGGGTAGGGTATGTACACCTCTGTAGACCTTAGCGGTTAAATCGATGCACAGAGGTGGGTCCCTTATCCCACAAACAAGGGGGTCTCATACACCAAATTGGTGTCTCGCTTGGCGGTGACCTTAAAAATAGATTATTATTATTATTATTATAACCATCAAAACTGATGCCATCACTTATTCTCAAAAAAAGGGTAATCTTAATCTTAAAATATAAGGCATTTTGATATTAAAGGTATTATAAACCAATTAATGTTCACTTCCAATAAAACTATGTCATAAAAAGTAACTAAACAAAATAACTTATTCACAAACTCCAAATACATTCATCTTGTAACATGGCGAGTAAATTCAATTATCTTCTTCAAAAGGATACAATGGAATCATTGCAGTTATTCAATTATCCATTCATTGATTTATTGTGGCAAAGGAGCCATGGTGGCCTTGTTTGTGCTCTTACTTTAATTGTGGTCCTTAAATATGGATTATTTGGAAATAAAACCAAATCTCAATATCGATACAAAACTGTGTGAAGGTTTGCTCCTTCTCTTCCTACCGGTTTTCCTACATGTTTTGTTGCATTTGTTATTGCATATTGATCAAACTTATCGTCCTCAGCTTGCTTTAAACAATAAGTTCTAATGGATGCAATTATTTGTACCCTTTATGGAATGCACAAGGCCAACACAAGTTAATTTTGTTTGTATTCCGATTGGAAATCTTTAAAAAATCTTAGAATCACATATATTAGCTATGGAAATTGCATGATTTGGGTGCCATGGGGGTATTTGAGGGTGCTGAATCTATTTATGGATTCAGAAATACAATTTAAACACATAGAGATTTGGATTTTACAAAAAAAAAATTACCGGATTTCGATCAAAACCCACCGTAAAGTCGAAAACGTAGAATAAATAAACTACTCCCAAGTTGATTGGGAAATAATCCTCTATTTTGTTTTCATTGTGCCACACTAAAATAATGTGTGCTTCCAACACAAGTTTATTGGGAAATAATCTTTTATTTTGTTTTCATTGTGTCACACTAAAAGAATGCGTGGAGAAGTGTCTTGCATGCATGATGCATGTGTCACTTTTCAATTCGAACTCTTTGCATATTGTCATGTAGTAGATTTTGCAACAAATAACATAGGTGGACTCAATTTGATTAAAAAAAATTTAAATAATTTGTGCTTTAGACGATATTACCTAAATCATCTATTGCACAAATCAACTAGCAGTCATAGGAATAAGAAGCCTCAAACCATCTCTCGTCAGTTAATTGGCGCATAAAATAACTAGCAGTCACATGAATAAGAAGCCTTGTACTCATTTTCCAACATTTTCATTACTATTCCACATGCATGTATAGCTTACACTTCCACACGTTTGCCATCGATATCAAGGAGTTTTTTTTTTCAAATGAAAAAAGTTGTAATTTGTTATTTTCTTTGAAAATCAAAGTTACAATATAGTCATCAAAAGTATCCTATGTCATCTAAGACAAATCTAAAACTTCCTTTACATCACATGCTGCTGTCAAAAAGGGGCTAACCCACTTACAAAAAACTGGGTCTAACAAAAGGAAATGTCTAGTACAACAAGTTGCATATGAAAATAACTCATGTCAGTCAAAACTAATAGTTAACAACAAGAAGAGATGGGAGTGACCATAACACGTCCATGGTCCACAAGAGAATCATCCACCCACTCCTCATAAAAAATGTGCCCATCACATGGCCCTATGTCCACCTTAGATAGTCGGTCAGCCTCAGAGTTGGCTTCTCGATAGATATGACAGAAATAAATTTGTCCAAAACTCTTGATGAGGAGAGCGGTCTCTAAGAGCCTAGGCTGCAGATGGATCAAATGAATGTCCATCTTACCGGTTTCCCAATCAATCGGTACTTTGGAGTCTAAAAAAATGCATATGGATTGAATGCCTCGCTTATTAGCAAACCAAAGTAGCCCCATAAAGCCATGAGTTTCGCTTTCATATTGGTACCACTGCCTACTCCCATTCTCAATGTGAGCTTATGATCTGCTTTGATCCAGAGTATACTACCTGCTCCACACACCCTTTGCTTCACTGCCCCATCGAAGTAACCATAAGACATCCCATTACTCTGGATGGGATAGGAGATGAGTCTTTTCTGCTTCTTCCTATCCAAAGATGGATATTCTTTCACATAGACGATAATCTTCCTACAAATATTAAAGATGTTTGGATTTGTGGATTCAATTTTTTTTTTCCTACAGTTCCAGACGACCCATATCATGAAGATAGGAAGCAGCTTAAATTTATCCTTCCACTGCATCCATTGCTGTAGACACTCGCTAATGGATCTTCCCTGCCAATCATTTTGAAAACCCAGAGTGACTCTTAGTTTAGTCCACACTTCCCTTACCAAAGGGAAAGTGATAAGAAGATGCGTGATGTCCTCATCATCTACCAGACACAGACTGCAAATATCGGGCCCCTGGAAGCCCTTTTTCTGTAAATTGGGCCAGGTTAGGATCTTATTGTCAAAACATAGCCACATGAAACACTTAATCTTCAAGGGTAAGTTCCACCTCAAATTTTGGCATGCCACCACTCGAGTGCTGGAGAATTATAACTACAAAGGATATCACTATATACCAATTTAACAGCTAGATGTTTGTTTGTCGCCGGGTGATCCCAGACCAAGTGATATTCACCTTCGGTAATAGGAATTCCAGTCAAGTTAAGGTTTCTAACAAATTGGTTCCAATCCTCAGCCGAATGCACATCAATCTCCAACTCCTCGGTCGTCAACCAATGAGGAGGATAAATATGATTCCCTTTATGAAAAGCCTGTGAGAGGACCATAATCCTTTTCTCATTTACCTGATTAATGGTCTAATGTGTGAGGGTATGATAACCATCCAACCCCACCATGGAATATGTACCCATGAGAACATGGTCTCTATGACCGACCTTTCAACTCATAATTTTTGTATATATGGGAAGGTGGGTAAGATACTTCGATGATTGAATCCATACAATAATGTAACTTGGGGTTCCTTATCCATATCAAATAAGTAGCAGTTTTAAGATATTTTGAACGAATAACCAAGCTCCAGAGGCCTTCAACACAAAGAGCACGTCGAAGGCTCTTTGTCCGAAGAGCTATGCTAAATACTTCAAGGTTTAGGATCCTCCAACCGCCAAGTCTTTTGGGTCACGAAATCGATTCCCAATTAGCAAGATGGAATTTCATTGATTTGTTATTTCCAGCCCAGATAAAATGATAGACCTTATTGCGAATTATTGTCAATATTCTCTTATGTCACGTCTCTTCTATGCGATTTTTTTTTTGAAATTACTAAAATACATAATGCGGAAAAAATATAAACACAGGCTTTCACTACAACCTAATTAGTTTGTTTAGCTGATGATTTTCTGTCGCTAAACACGCCACGGTCGTCACTCGACATACTCATACCGCTGTGACAGTACAATCAAATGTAAACAAAAGTGTAGGGCTCGCTTCATACTCAAGGTCCTAAGAGTCATAATTGCGGTATAGTTCAGCTATTGCGACACTTGAAGTTGTAAGTGACATTAATACTTCACTGCAGTAGCACTATTATAATGTCTTCATGAGAATTATCGACTTCAGCTAAATGATAATTTACGACATAAAATTAATTAACATGGTCACATGTCATAGATAGGCTAATAACATGTAACCTATGTATTTCTCATATCCCCATTCATCAATTTTAACCTAAGGTAATTTAATGTAAGCATTACTTATTAAAATGTAATTAGTCCTAACTATATGTTAACATAACATATGTCGAACTATTATAATATAATATATATTTCTTGGTAATATATATATCCATATTGTATGGTTCAAAACAATACATAAATAAAAGTAATAGTGTAATCCATTATATGTTAATACCACATATAATATACATGTTAAAGCAATCTATATACTTGGGATATAATATATGGTTATATATTATAGGTATCACATACCAAGTTGGCATAGCGCCAAACTATGGTAATACTACCATATTATAACCCACTACAAGCTGCGCTATGATCAAATGATACATATGCATAAGTGTTGACATAGTATATTGAAATGGAAACATTAATGTGAATCCACCAAGGGTTATGTGCTTTAATACTTTGACCAAGGGTCGACCCCGGTCCTTTCCCAAACCATAATGCATACATATATCAAGCCATGACAGCCTCCCAACCTTGGCATTGGCGTAAATGGTTTCATAAGCAGTAGCGTTTTAATGCACTGGTTTGTAACTTTGCCACGTTTGAAAATATATACGCAAGACTTATGTTGATGTCGTGACTGTGCTTGCCTCAAGCTTTGCCACGCAAAAAAAATACTCGTGAACCAGTGTTTTGAACCTTGTCGGCTGTGCCCTTCTGGCAGGTAACTCAGCTCTCAGCGAAAGATTGAAAGCCACTAAGCAAAGTAAGGCCTACATGTGACCAGCTGGCTCGCATGCAGTGACACCAACTCAACCTTCATACTATTAATGCTCCACAGGTACACTTAAATGTCATGACGATCCCCACCGTAGATGGAGATCCAGGTTGTTCTCTTGGGTGCTGCGAGGTTCATTACCACCGTTGGTCTGGTTTTGGAGGTTGGCACCAATGTTCTACGTACCATGCAATTAAGAAGCACACTACCGGGCTCAGTGGTCGTCATTGGATGATCCGGTTCCACCAAGCTCATCAACTCTGGTTTGGTCTTACGTTTATTCATTTGGTACTGCATAGTGGCTCTTGGAGCACCTTTGCTCCAAGAAGAGGGCTCATGCCCATTAAACAACAATACAACGTGCTCCTCATATGGAAAAAGAAATAACCATGAGGATTTACTGGTGCACGACCACGCATCTCAGGTAAAGAACTCCATCTTAAGCCTGTTAATCGTTTTGTTGTTTGGTTTTGATCGTAACTTCCAGCGTTGTCCACTTACACCATCGTGTCTCCACTGTGCAGGTGTAGAGTGGTCACTACTTTGGACATTACGTCTAACTTGAACCCTAAGGTGAGCAATTACCGGGCTACCACTTTTACCACACTGTTTTTTTTACGTTTTACTTCTTACTTCTCAACTGAAAGTTGTTGCATTGGTTTGTTGCGACAGGGACCAGATTCGATAAGGGCTTTTTGGGCGCTTCCATAGTGGCACCATGATCTCGGCGATGGAGAATGGTCTCCATACTAGCCAGGTAACCCAATCCTCGCCTTGTTTCTCGGGTTAACTGCCCGGGTGTTGAGGGGGTTACTTAAAACTTGGTTCCGGTTAAAGGTTTGCAACAATGAAAGTGTTTGGGCCCTCGACCATACTCATAGATGCATGCGTCCACGCTTGAAAAGTATGAAGGCTTTCTCAGTTGGTCGATAGTGGCATGCTTTTATTATGTGTACTGTATACTTGCGAGCTTCGTTGTTACGAATGCTTGGGTCGACCATCCTTTGGGTCGTCGGTCCTCCACCGAGGTTTCGCATTCGGTTTGCCCATACTGGGACTCGGTGCTGTAATAAAATATTGAGCTCTGCAAACATAGTTTGCTTTGTAAATAATGAATGCATTTAGATGTGAGTAACTTTAAACGTTCGCTTGTGTTTCTATGGTGTTGGAAATATATGTTGCTCTCGGCCTTTGTTTGCCTCGTGCACAAGAACAGAGTTAACCAGTGAATGGATTCACATTCGTCTTGTTTAATGTATGACTGGTTTAGTCATTTCGCATTCAACAAAGGAATAATACTTTTCTCATTTTCGCTCCACATGTTTGTGTAATGTTTACAGGGTTTTGCAATGGTTAAATGTTTATATATATATAGCATTTCCAACGAATATGATCTCGTCTATTTTCAATGCAAATATATATATATATATAGTCGTATGGTTAAGTGTGTCCATTAGAAATCACTGAAACGTTTTATTTATGTGGAAGTTGATATAATGTTGTAGTTTGAGATGTGCCATCAACGCTGTCCCAAATGTTACTTTTTGGGCATAACCAAAATGCATAACTAGGTAACTGTGGTTTCATAAATGCATACATGTATTTCGATTTGCTTTTACGGTGTTAACCTCCTCTGTATGTCCAACAATGCGTAGGTTGTATGAACCAATAAACATGAACTGTTTATTTTAAATGAAAGGCCTAGGGTTAGACCCTTAGCCATATACGAAATACTTGACTCAGAAGCATATAGGTATAAATATTAATTTATTTATTGTTTAATATTAATGTGGTCTCTACTAGAGACCATGATTTGACTTGGAAAGGATTATCATGACTCTCATTCTGTTAATAACGCAGTCATTTAAATAATACTTATGCAGTATGACTCTTGTGCAACGATACTCGACTATGAAGATATCATGGTCGTCAATAACCATTACTCAGATGTTTACGCATTCAATAAAAAGAAATGGCTAAACCGCCAGCATAAAATTTGGTATTTATGAAGAGTATCCAGCTCTATAACGTAAATGATAATGTGGCTTTCATCCAAGGACCACGATTTGACCCTAGGTCAAATCTCGTGTCCTTACTTAGCTCCTATCGAGGGCATAAGAGTTTAGTATGCATCTCAGAAAAGATTAACAAGTGTGAACACAACTTAGGAAACCCTTGTCTTTCTCATATAGAATTGTAAAGTGAATATATAAGTAGATCCCACATAAACATTTCAATGAGAACATTTAAGGAAATATCCTGTTCATCTTGATCTATAGCATTAGAATAAAGGATTTGTAAATATTTTAAGGCTTGACATGTAAACCCTTAGGTTTACATGTCTGCCTGAATTACATAATAAAATATTTGTAACCCTAGTTCTGTCATTTACATAGAAAGGAATATACTCTGTTTAAAATGCATACATAAAACATAGATAGCATCTACAACATATTCACTCTAGAGGATGCATCTCTCAGGTTTACAACCCTGATTCAAACAATATTCCTGTTCACATATCTGCATCAGAATTTTAGTTATTCATACAACAACATAACCATGAATACTTCAGGCATTTCACTTAGATTATGAAACTAAATCAGATGACAAAGATCTAGGAATTTCATGGGAGATCTATGCTCAGAAAATCAGTATACCATATACATATTAACATATCTGAATTAATAGATAATTTAACAGTACTTCCAGGAATAAATATAGACACATTTCAATATTGTCCATAAAATAAACATATAGGTTCAGCAGATAAACTTATCTGAGTTCAGATGACCAGTGGAACCAAGCACAATCCTCCCAGCCTTAGACCAGCAAGTACTCCTTGCTTTCAGGTCACCCCCGAGCTGAGTTCACAGTCCCCCAGGTCAGAGTATAGTTTTTAAGTTACCCTTAAATAGTTTACCCAAGTTATTTAGGATATTTCAGTGGCAGCAGGCAACCCAACATCCAAATCAGTACTCTTGAGCTCCAGGATGCTCCAGGGGATTTTAATCCTTATCCCTTAAGAGAATCAATGTAACACAACCTATTCAGGTAAATGCAGTACTCCTGCTAGCTTGGGGTAGTTCTCCTACCTGCACACAATTAAGTGGCCAAGCTCATACCAAGTTGTATGATTCCTCTTAATTTGGACCAGTTTGGTTCTCCCAAATCTGTCCTCAATCACTTGGCTTCAGGACTAGTTTGGTTCTCCCAAATCTGTCCTCCCTCACCGGTCTTCATTTGTCTCAGGTTCACATGTCTTCCCCATTTCCATTTCTCTTGTGTGTTCAGCTCATGAGATGGTGAATAATGAATGTGATAATAATGTGTGTGTTTCAATGAGTTTTCACTTTTTATTCTCTTAGGTGAAAATTCCTCATTTTATGAATTCTTTTAATTCATTAGTCTCTCAAATCTTTTATTTAGGGTTTGCCATTTTTCTCCAATAATAATTTCTTATGATTATTATTAAGTGGCATTTTCCCTCCAAACCTTAGGGGACTGTGACTCCCATCTCATTAATGTGCTAGTCCACATGGTCTTTAGAAATCAATTTATCAGATTTCTAATCTCAACTAAGTAAACTGAAATAATACTTAGCAAAATATAATAAGGGTTCAAAGTCCAAAATTGGGGTACTACATCTTAGGCTGTTTCATGAGATCAAACCAATATGTTGGTATACTGAGCAAAACCGATTGAGCCAAGATTAATCTTCCACCCAATGAAATCCATCGGAAATTCCAGTTACTAATTATGCTTTCAATTTTTTTAATTAGCCACCACCAATCCTCCACTTTATATTTGTTTGGCTTGAGCTTAAAGCCAAGATATTTGAAACCCGCATCAATTTCCTCCATGTTGTAAGGAAACAGGGACTTGATCTCATCAAGACAACTAGAATTTGTTACATTGTAAGAGAACATAGATTTATGCTGGCTAATGGCCATATCAGAGGCTTTGCAAAAATCCTCAAATATTACTTTGTAGGTCATCCATTAAGTAATAGTAGCTTCACCAAATATCAAAACGTCATCTACAAATAGTAAATGAGTTAAGGAGAGAGATCTTGAGATATTTATACCTTTTATCTTAGCAGAGTTCTTTGCATCTCCAATCATCCTACTAAGACCTTCGATGGCTAGAATGAAAAGTAAAGGCGACAATGGACAACCTTGACGAATCCCTCGGATACCAACAAAAAATCTAGTTGGATGTCCATTAATCAAGATGGCATATGAAGCAGTGGACACACTGGTCATAATCCAATTCGTAACATCAAGGGGTAGACCATTCTGAATCAAAATTAATCTCAGATATGACCAGTTGATGCGATCATAGGCTTTGAGGAGATCCATTTTTAATATTAAAGCCTTTAACTTTCTAGTCTTAATGGAATGGAGTCCCTCTTGAGCAACCCCGACTGCATCCAGTATTTGATGGTTAAAAAGAAAACCAAATTGTTCCATCGAAATGTGCTTAGCCAAAATAGGCTTGATTCTGTTAGAGATGATTTTAGTGATGAGTTTATATAGTAGGTTACACAGAGAAATGGGGCGGAAATCAGAGAACGCTTCAGCTTTATCAGTGGTAGCAACAACAAGGAGTTGCTACCACTTACCCTTGTTTTTTAATTTTGAATTCATGAAAGTTATATTGATGTGTTTCTCATTGTGACTTAAATATCCATATTTCCTGTTAAATATAAGGAAAAACATTACGAATAGTTTTTGAAAGGCTGAGCATCAACATACTGCTAAGTGATATAGACTATAAATTTCAATGTAATATAGGGGAGATAAAAAGCTTCAATTAGATTTATCAACCCAATATAAATAAGGTGTCACTCTCTCTCTTGTATCAACTTTCTTCTTTTAAAGGTGAATGCTTTGTGGCTTAAATTAAAGGATAGTGAAATGACATTAGTTAGCTCATAATTAATATTGTTCCATGCAATACAGTAGCAAAAGGCACTAGATCGAACCTACGATGTTGGCTTCTAGCTGCATTATTGTTGCTTTGAAGGTATGTATCATGTGACGATATGAAGCTTTCATCAATTTGCATAAAAAGGTTTTTGGTGAGTAATTTACATGTAAGAAATCAAGGGCAAATAACTCAAATGGTTGGAAGGTAATCTTCACTCTCTCCCCACCCATGTTCAAATCCCCAATGAGACATTGGCTTGTTATCAATTCCCTTAGATCTTAAAAAAAATATTACATAAAAGAAACTAAAATTATGAATTCCCATTTTCCTTTAAACATTCTTTCTTATAAATTTGTATACTAGAACAAATTTATCTATTCAAAATTGGAGTTTGATATTCAAGTTTGCAACTCTTTGTCTTAGTGAAGATTATAAGTAATACTTGATTCATATAAGGTCCATAGTTTACAACTTCTAGATATATATATTGGGATTCTAAAGTGTTGAATTGTGGATTGAATGATACAATGGGATTTCATTTCTTCTCATTTTTTTTCAAATATCCTTCCATATTGTTGAGAGGTCTATGATTTATGGAGGAAAAATGGAATTCAAATCCCGTTGCTTGTGAACTAGATGGAGACATTGCTTCCTTTTCTAGATCTAGATTGTTTAATTCATGACGCCTCTTCATCCCACTGGAGCGATTTATGAACATGACTCATTGCGTAGGAGGGAAGGGCATTGAAGCCATATCCGCATCACCACCCTTAGAGGGAGGTTTGGGTCCATGAATTGATGTTGATGATTTAGATATGGCTACCTCAAATGATGTTGTCAGACTAAATTGCTTAATGCGTTGCTTTGACACTACCTCTAAAGGTTTTTTTTTCCAAACATTGTGCTCCAAGTTGATTGTTGTTAACATTTTTCTCCACGGGATCAAGGTTTTTGGACAAGAATCAATGGCTTGTTTGTTGACCTACACCAAAATAGTTATGTTCTCATAATCTAGTGCTTGCATCCATTGAGAATTCTCATACTTTAAGACTATCTTACCTAGTATTTTGTGACTCGGTTTGAGCTCAACACAAACTCAAGCATAAGGGATGGTTCCCTTTTGTCCTCGACTTATGTTGGACTTAATCATGTTTCCTAGTGCATATTTAGTTCTTTCTCGAACTCACGAAATCCATAGGTGGATGGAGAGCTTTCAGCAATCTCACTCATAAAGAAGCAATGGAAAGTTGTGTTCAAGAATGAGCTATCCTCGATTGGTTTTGATCCTTAAGCTAAGATCATCTCACTCATATTGGATTTTTAGTGACAACCATCATTGATGAACTGAAATATGGGGTTGATCCATGGTTTAATCTAGAGACCATCCATGCCCCAAAACCATGGGTCCTCTTACTTAATATTTCCATGATCATTGAGGGCTCCTTTGTTCGTCAACCTATTCCTGCAGCAGTGACTATCTCAGCCTTAGAGGAGAAAGAAGAAGAAGACATTGAAGAAAATTTTGAAGACCAGGTCATGAATAATGGCCACATCTCTAACTAGTTTTAGTTGTCTATGATATTTTTTTGTCAATTACTATTAGGACAGTTTGTTAAAATCTACAATAGTATAGTCGGTTTTAGTTATATGGGAATAACTACAAAAATTTGATGCATGTACATGGGATGAATACCTTCTTCATAAACTCCATAAGCTTTTTCTTTTTGGATTGGTTCATTGTAACTTTTTGCTGATTTTCTTTAGCTATTTATAAAAACCAATTACCTATTTTAGTTATATAAAAAAATTGTCATAACTTTTGAATTGCAATATAATTTGTTGTAAGTTATTGTAATATTATGAATAAAATTAGCTTTAAATAGATCAAAGTATGGAAGTAATATGGATCGCTTGAGCTCCAAGAAGCACAAGGGATGAATAACCCTGCAACAGATCGGATGAATTTGATTGCATGGATTTGCTGATGTATCGGACCTGGGCAGAAACAATGTGTTGATTGATCGCTGGAGGAATTCGCTGTTGACAGAACACTGGTCTGGATTATCACTGGTTCTATTGAAAGAGCCATGCCTTATCTCTGTTTTCTATTGATCATGGCCTGTGTCAGTGTGGTGACATAGAACTGAGGCAACTCTTGCAGATCTGTGTAAAGACGTTATGCACAAATCTTGGAGGGTGATTGATGTAGTTCTTGATTGCCAGATCCTTGTTTCTTGGCCCTAATTGTCAAGACAGATGACCTGATTCAGGCCGTGTTGTTACTAGGTCGTTGTAACCAAGCACCTGATCACACTAGCTATCAAACTATTGATCTTAGAAAACTTCATCAACTTCATATCGCACCCATCCTGCTTGCTACAAAGCAGATTTTAAGGAGGAGATTGCTCGGATCAAGGTGAAGAAAACCGTGGATACTGGTTTCATATTAGATGAAGGACATTTCACTCTGATCTCTTTAGAATTTTTGAATTGATCCTTGTAACAGAAGGATTATGGCTGGAACCCCCTTTTTTTGTGAAAACTATTACTGGTCTATGTCGAAGAATTACCAGATTCAGATAGTTGACATTGATTGTCTGAATCATATGGATCTGTTGCAAATGTTACTTTTGGAGCTTTGTAATTAATAGATCTATGAGATCTTTTTTGAGATCGCTGTATTTCATGTGCCTCTCGGTTTCGAGAATCGCATGTTCTCTCTGAGTAGTTGGTTATCATTGGAGGGCGGAAGCTACCCGGAGTTTGTTATGACTATTGTCTCGGGGCTCGTCTGATATGCTTGGCTGGTGCCTTGGTGCTGTTTGGGTCGGTGCCTTGGATTTCTTGTTTGGGTTTGCAGCTGTTCTCTGAGGTTGTGGTTACTAGGGAGGATATGGTATTGGTTGGATGCACTGGAGCCCAGCCTGAGGCACTGGATGTACGGGGGATGCCAGGTGGAGGACAGAGGGAGGGCTTGGAGGAGAACCAAATGCTGGGTCCTGTTGGGACTGACATTACCGGGGTGGGGCCGATGAGGCCGGAATTTGGTTTATCCCCATGTGAATACATGTCCTTCTCACCTAAAAACCTACTGCCGGAAAATATGGATTGTGATGGTAAGTCAGTGGATTTGTTGGGTAGCTCGATTTGGAGGGGGGATGGAGATTTATCTGATCGGAATTTAGGGTTTCCGGTTTCTGGCGTGGGGGAGGGATTCGATACGGTGGCCGGTTTTGGGCGGATTGCGGATGAGGGGGTGGCTGGTCAGGTTCAGAGTTTATGTGGGACGGAATGTGGTGGATCTGCAGTTAATACGCGTGTGCCTCTGGAGACTTTTGAACACCGTGGTTTTGACAGTCCTCCTGTGGCTGGTTTGAAGCACATAGGAAGGAACGCATCCGGGGTCGGGGCACGACAGAAGGGATCGAGCAGGAGGCGGAAGCGGAGCTGGATAAAAACTCGTATTGTGGGCAGTTATGCTGTAGGTGAGGACATTGCCTGGGAACGTGTCTTAGATATGTCTAAGATGACGCTGGTGGGAAGGGTCATGGGCAGAACTTTTGCTCGACCGTTTGTGATGGATTGGGTGGAATCTAACTGGCGCGAGGTGCTAGGTTACACACCTGGGGTGGACATGCTGCTACGAGGCTGGTTTGCGGTAGAACTTCAATCTGAGGTAGATCTACACAAGATTCTGGACCGGAATTGGCTTTTGGATCATTCGCCGGTCTTGCTGAAACCCTGGCATCCACTCTTTGATGCCAGTCGGGAGAGGGTCGATACCATTCCGGTTTGGGTTAGATTACCGGGACTTCCATTGCATTTTTGGGATATTAGACACTTTCGAAAGATTGGGGATATTCTTGGACACTTTCTGGAGGCTGATCTCTCCTTTCTGGAGACCCATTACAAACAAGTTGCTCGTATATTGGTCAATTTAAATATCCGGGATGGATTACCGGAGGTCATTAATCTGGAGTGGGGGGCGGATTGCATTCCTCAGATGCTGGATTATGAAAATGTGCCTTTTAGATGCAGGCGGTGTCACGTCTATGGTCACCCGGCGTCTGATTGCCACCTCGTGGTTTGCACTCACTATGGGGGTCCTCGTAAACACTCTACTATGGATGTTCTGGGTGCACCTAAGGAACCATTGAACTCCTATTCGACGCCGGTGAGGGACGGTTTGGATGCAGACTAGAATGTGGCGGATTTGGAGCCTCGTGGCCAGGAATCGGCTGTGAATCAGGGCTTACCAACTGAGGTTAACTGGGCTTCCGCTGATGAAGTTCACTGTTCTGAACCTTTGGATGTGACTACAGTGCCAGGATCTACTTTCACAGGTAATATGTCCCTTTCTTTAACGCCCTCTGTTAAGGTTTTAATTAATCCGTGCACTGTGGATGGGATCGATTGGTCTGAGAGGCTGAAGATTTTATCCTTGTCGGGACACTCTGGGATTCTCCCGACTTCCCTCTCTTCGGGCCCTTGTGGGAAACATTCTTCTCCGGTGGAGTTATCCTCTGTTCAGCATCTTGTTTTGCCTCCTCTCCTTTTGGAGGACAAAAGCAACCTTATGGAACCTGATCCGGGGAAGGAGGATACTTTCTCTGAACCATCCTCTCCTGAATCTTCTGCTTCGGGATATAATTTGCGTTCTTGCACTAAGTTGGCTGGGGGGGGATTAGGAAAAGAGAAGATGCCGACGCGGAGAGGCAGAGGTCGCAGGTCACATTTATCTAAGGCTCAGAACAGGGCCAGGCTCGATCTTCGGGCTGGGAAACAGGTTTCGATTGAGAGGGCACTTAGAGCAGTGAACGCCCGGACGCATGTTCGATTATGAAGATCATGTCTTTTAATTGTAGGGGCCTGGCTGGGGCTAAAAAGAAATCAGCCTTCATGAGGGTGCTTACTCTTGAACACCCTGATGTGATTCTGCTACAAGAGACTTTAGGACTAGGTGTTATTGTCAAGGAAAAATTGGAACTTTGGATGGCTGGCTGGACCTTCGTGACTCTGGACGTTCGGGGACGCTCGGGGGGACTGGCTGTGGGATGGAAGAATTGTGCGTTAAAACTCATCAATGCATGGGGGATGTCTTCTGTCTTGGGAGCAGAATTTCTCTCAGTCGACTTGGGTAATCGCTTCACTGTGGTTAATGTCTATGGACCATATGACAATCAGGCACAATTCTGGGATTCTATTATGCAGGAGCAGCTCTTGGATGGTGAATCGGTTGTGGTGGGGGGAGATTTAAACTTCACTTTAGGACAAACTGAAATTTGGGGCCCTCGAGCGCATGTGGATCCATTGGCTGGATATTTCCAACAGATGCTGGTTCGTAAAAATCTGCTGGACTTAGAACCTATCAAACTGAAACCTACCTGGAGGAATAATAGGAGTGGAGAGGCTCGGGTGGCTAAAAGATTGGACCGGTTCCTGGTGGCTGAGAGACTGGTGGACAGGTTTTATCAACTCAGACAGTGGGTTGGGAGTGGTGGGGATTCTGATCACTTCCCTATCTTTTTAGAGATTAGGAGAGGACCCATCAATCCTCCAAGCTCTCTTAAATTTAACAAGAACTGGTTAAAAGATGATTCCTTTAAAAACCTTTTTCTGGATCATTGGAGGACGTATGATGTGGAACATGAGCGCACAGCAGCTTTTCAATTTGCTGAGAACATCCAACGTTTAAAGGGAGCTGTCAAATTGTGGGCTTTTGATAAGAGAAGGAGGGAGGAAATTGCATTGAAACAGATCGAGGCTGAACTACTACTGATCTATGAAGGGGATGGAGGAGGATTATTATCACAGGAAACTATGGCTGCTATGGTCAGATTGGAAGGTACTAGAAATAAACTATTGATGGAGCTGGAGGAAACATGGCGACTCAAGAGCAGGGCGATTTGGCTGGAATGTGGCGATGAGAATACCAAATTTTTTCATGCATATGCCAGGGGAAGGAAGTCGGTCAATACTATCTGGAGCTTGAAAGATGAAAATGGCATTGAACATTTTGATTTTGAAGAAAAGGCTAGATGCGGGGTGGGACATTTCCAAAATTTATTTAAGGCACCTGCCCAGGCCTCTATCGCTGAAGTTATCAGGGTAGCTCAATTATTTCCGAGGTTTGCTGAGGAGGAGGACAATAGGAGACTCATGTGTGCTATTACTGAGGAGGAATTGAAGGAGGTCCTTGGTAGCTTTCAGAAAGACAAGAGTCCTGGGCCGGATGGTTGGACGGTGGAATTTTTTCTGGAGCTTTATGATGTCTTGGGGTTGGATCTGCTACAGGTGGTTGAAGATACTCGTTTAAATGGGAAGATACCGGCTTGTTTTAATTCTACGTTTATAGCTCTCATTCCTAAAACTGACAATCCAGCTACTCTTTCTGAATACAGGCCTATTTCATTGTGCAATTGTATCTACAAGATTGTTTCAAAGGTCATTGCCCGGAGATTTAAGGTTACTTTATCAGCAAATATATCTGATGAACAATTTGGTTTTCTGGATGGACGTCAGATTCATGAGGCTATCGGAGTGGCTCAGGAAGGTCTACACAGTTTGAAGACTCAACACATCAAAGGTGCTATTCTTAAAATTGACTTATCCAAGGCCTTCGACAAGGTGAGTTGGATTTATATCCGGCTTCTTCTCACTCATTTGGGTTTCTGCATCAATTTTATTAGGTGGATCATGTCATGTATCACTACTGTATCTTTCTCTGTTTTATTGAATGGAGCGGCTACCCCCTTTTTTCATGCGGAAAGAGGCCTTAGGCAAGGCTGTCCACTGTCTCCCCTCATATTCCTCCTGGTAGCAGAAGGTTTGAGCAGGGCTATACTTGATGCTAAATTACAGGGAAGATTTAGTGGCATTGGCATAGGTGAGCATCTTTTTGTTACACATCTGTTGTTTGTGGATGACGTTATCATCTTCTGTTCTGGGGATCGTAGAGATACTAGAACTCTGAAGGAGATCTTGGACCTTTTTTCTAATGCTACAGGGATGGATATAAATATTGAGAAATCCACTCTTACTACCCATCTGCTGAGACCGGATGAGGAACGGGCTCTAATTGAACTGTTTCCCTTCAAGCATGTGGGCCTGGATGAGGGAATGAAATATCTGGGTTTCTCCCTTAAAGCCAACGTTTATTATAAGAAGGATTGGTGATGGCTCATTGGTAAGGTGGAGAAAAGACTGAAAGGCTGGAGTCATAAGTGGATGTCACGTGCTGGCAGGCTGGTGCTGGTCAAGTCCGTGTTGGAAGCCATTCCAGTCTACTGGATGTCTTTGTCATGGATACCTAAGGGTATTCTTGAATCTATCAGACGGTTATGCTTTAGATTCCTGTGGAGTGGCAAGAAAGAGGATCAGGTTACCCCGTGGGTCAACTGGAAGAAGATTGCTGTACCTAAGGGCCTTGGGGGGTGGGGATTAAAAAACATCTTTCATTTTGCACATGCGCTGGCAGCCAAGGGAGGTTGGAGACTTATCAAAACTAACAGCTTATGGACCAGGGTTATTAAAGGAAAGTATTTATCTGACATGAGCCTGGATGAATGGATCAGGTGCCCTCGGAAGTCTCATTATGGGGGATCAGTAATTTGGAAAGCTGTGGTTAAATCATTCGATCTGGTGGAGAGTTATCTGGCGTGGGATGTTGGAAATGGCGCACAGGTGAGAGTTGGCAGGGATCCTTGGATTGGGAGTGAACGCTCTCATTTGCTGCCGGATTTGGTTGTAAATGCTTTGGAATACAGGGGCATACGTACTTTAAACCAGTTGGCTGTTCAAGAACCCGTGGAACCGTGGATACAACGCTGGATTAACGCTGACCTGTTGGGTTTGGAGGCACCTGTGGCGGAGTATCTTAATACTTATATCAATGAATTGAAACGGGCACAGATACATCTGTCGGATCAGGAGGACGTGCTGATTTGGGAACCCGATCCTGCTGGGGACTACACACCTAAAGTGGGATACTTAGTGCTCAGCGCTGGTGATGTAATCGGGGATGCGATCTGGTGGTGGCACTCACTGTGGAAACTTAAGTGCCCATCAAAGAACAGATTGTTTATGTGGTGTGCTCTTATGAATCGAGTACCGACCTGGGATAATCTGCAGAAGAGAAATTTCCAGGGCCCGGGGTGGTGTGTATTGTGCAAGAATGAATCGGAATCGATTACACACCTCTTTATACATTGCCAGTTTACTACTGCTGTGTGGCATGAATGCTCTAAATTGCTGGGTTTTGAATGCAGATGGGAAGGAAACTCTGTGGACAATGCATGGGAAAACTGGTGGAGACGGACAACTGATAAGAAACAGAGGAAATTACCATTGGTGATTATATGGGGGATCTGGCTGGCTAGAAATGGTGTGATCTTTCAAGAAAAACCATGTCTTCCGGATATGATCTGTGCTAATTCAGTGGGCATTTTTCAAGCTTGTCCTGAATACGTTAGGGCTGCTAAACAGAGACTGGACTTGGCTGTGGAGATTGATAAATCTTCTCCCTGGGGGTTTTTTGATGGTGCAAATAGCAATGAGATTTGTGGTGGGGGGGCTATCTTGTACATTTCAGATTCACATTTCTACACGCTCACAATGGGTCTTGGAGCGGGAACTAATAACTTTGCTGAAGTTATGAGTTTAAAATTATTACTCATTTTTGCACATGAGCGGGGTATCTCTAGGTTGGCGGTTTTTGGAGATTCGATGAATGCTATTAATTGGACCAACCAAACCCAAGCCTGCAGAGTTATTAGAATTGCAAATGTTATCAACTCTATACAGCTGGTCAAACAATCCTTTGATTCATTCATTTGCCGGCATGTATACAGGGAAAACAACCAATTGGCGGATCAGGCCTCCAAAGATGGGCAACGTATGGTTTTTGGCACTTGGAAAATAATTGAAGATTTTAATGGACAGCGAACTGAATTTTATCACAGGCCCTTTATTGAAGGAGGAGTATAACAATGTAGTTTCATAATATTTGAAAATGAAGTTTAAATGTTTTATTTTGAGAAGATGTAAAAGCAAAATAGTCCGGTGGGACAGAAATAATTTGTTATAGCAGGAAATATGCTGTTTTGAAAGTAGACGTTATAGTCTCATCAAGTGAACCCAATTTATTTGGGCAGTTTTTTTAATTCACTATCCAGTGAATACTAAATGTAATTCGGATCTCTAAGGATGAATGAGAATTACACTTTTTTCTTTTGGAAAAAAAAAAAGTTATTGTAATATTATACATATCCAATAATGATTCGTCGTAAATTTAGGCTTATAAATTTTTTCATAACTTTATGCTTATCATCTTTTCCTCTTTTCGTGTAACTTAAGTTGTCTTCGAAAGAAGGGAGGAAAAATGGTATGTCGGTACCATGCCCCATGGGATCTATGTGACCAGTCAAAACTTTACATTGATGAACAAGGCGAAAAAAAGTATGAACCTAGACGAAATTATGACAGAGTGAATACACATAATCGTGAAACACTGATGATGTGGAGGGCTAATATAGATTGACAGCCTATACTTTCCAAGCGCGTGGTTATTAATTACATAGAAAAATATGCTGCTAAATCAGAAAAGGGATATGAAACTTTCCACAATATGCTGATGCGGGTCTCTTCTATCCAGAATCCGAACGAACCAACAGCACATGCATATAAAAGTTTGTTGTGTGAATCCATTGTTGATAGGGACATTGGTGCACAGGAGACTTGCCATATGCTTCTAGAGCTTCCTTTTTCAGAATGTAGCCGTCGTTTTGTGTTTCTAAATGTTGGTATGAAGGTTTTCAAACAAGTACAAGTTGATATATATAATGCCGACAATGATAATTCTCTGATTGATGCATATACTAAGCGACCGGAGAATATGGAGCAACTTACATTGATAGATGTTGCAAAATATTGGTCATATGACAAACGTCGACGGGGGGAAAAATGGTTACCAAGAAGGAATGCGTCTATTGTACGTGTGTTTCCTAGATTTAACTCTATTCCTGATCGAAAAGATGAGAAGTTTGTTGAATTATGTTGGTCCAAGTTGGTTTTGTACAAGACATTTCATGACTTTCGAAAAGATATAGGCCACACATCTGATGAAATAGTACAGAATTGGAAAAATTTGCAATATATACCTTGGCATGTTGATCGCAAACCTATGCCTAGAGATGCTCGAGTTGAATCCAAGGAAGAAGAAGAACGTCCAATTCCACAAAGAGATTCCAGGCAGCATGAATGGGAGATCATATGTGGATTATATAAAAATCAATTTATAAATTATAATGAGTTTGAGATGCTTGGACATAGGGATCTTGATCGTATGAATGATTAGAACACTACTTTTGTAGATGAAGAGACCTCTAGTCATGCAATTCATTTCATCTCCGATATGCGAAAATTGAAAAACATTTCTACTAATCAACATGCAAAGTCTTACTCAATTGATAGTTTGGGGGATAAGCAAAGAATAGCATACGATGTTATCCTGGAGCATTATAGAACGAGTGTTGATCCACCATGCATGATAATCCAAGGAACTGCAGGTACCAGAAAGTAATATTTGATTGGAGCCATTAAAAATACACTTGAAAATCTCTCGCATCCAGGGAAAAGTCCATTACTTCTTGTAGCTCCTACAGGGGTGGCAGCTTTCAACATATCCGCAAGAACAGTTCATTCTGCACTTCATATACCGATCAAGGAAATTAATCCTTTACAAGGACCGAGTTTAATTAACTTACAAGAAGAGTTGAGGAATGTTAAATATATTTTGATTGATGAAATGAGTTTTATTGGAAAAAATCTATTAATCAAAATAGATTCAAGACTTCGCCAGGCCTTCCTAGAAAATGCTAATTTACCTTTTGGTGGAAGATCCATTATATTGGTCGATGATTTGGGACAATTGCCACCTATCATGGATAAGCCTGTATATGCATCGGAAGGTATCACAAAAGAATTGTGGAACACATTCATAACAGTTGTGACCTTCGATACTGTGTTTTGACAGAATGGACAAAGCAATGAACAAATATCTTTTCGTAATGTGTTAATGGATATTAGAGATGCAATTCCAATAATAGAGGATTGGAAATTACTGATGACGCGTATAGATACTTCCTTACATGCTTCAATGAAAAAGTCCTTCGATAAGGTGATGCATTTATTTGCGACAAATGAAGATGTAAACTGTCATAACAAGCGTTTAATAAGAAGCCTAAATTGTCCCATTGCGACCAATATTGCTACATCTGTAAGAAGCAACTATTCTATGGAAGGAGATGAAGAAGGGTTGGAAGCTGAATTACTTATAGCCATAGGGGCAAGGGTAATGCTCACATCAAACCTTTGGAATGATGCAAGACTCGTCAATGGTACTCTTGGAGTTATACAACAAATTGTATATAACCCTGGAAGTTCACCTCCAGAACCACCCACGTATGTTTTAATAAAATTTGATAATTATGTGGGGGGGACCATGGGATGAATCGTTTCCTCAAGTTGTTCCTATTACATCTATCAAAAGAGGTAATAAAAAACAACTTCCATTGAAACTCGCTTGGGGTTTAACAATCCATAAGTCACAAGGATTGACATTGGAGAAAGCTACTATTAGTATTGGAAAGCAAGAGAGGTAGGGTATGACATTTACAACAATATCTTGAGTTAAAGATTTGGCAGGTCTACAATTTCAACGTCCAATCTCATATGATCGATATGAGAAGATGTCAAAACTATCAGGTGTGAAGATAAGAAAAGATGAAGAAGATAGATTGAGAATGATCACGATGTGAACCATAAAAAAAACTGTCACATGTGTTACATTATGTTACTTCACGTGGCAACATATACCCCATATTGGGCTAAAGAGAACCTTGCTACTATTGTGTAATAATATTGTTGTGGAGTAGCTTTATGATTGTAGTTTTATTATTGATTTACGAGTGGTGGGAACAATGAAATAATATATTAATAAATTCAAGAAGCAAATTAGGAACACATATTGTAGTGTTCAATTAACCCTAAAATTTTCAATTCATAAAAACATAGATCAAACATAGTATAAATGTAACCAAACATTATTGATAAAAACACAATTACAATTAGGGTGGTAGGCGTGGGGGGATCGTTCTCGATCCCAAGGGAAAGGAAGAATTGTACTTTGAATGGGGACTAGGAACAACAACAAATAATCAGGCATATGCGACATCTCTATACCAAGGCCTTTTACAAGCTCACTCGCTTAGCTTGAAATGCCTCATGGCGATAGGGGAATATGAGATAATGATCAAGATGGTGCAAAGCACCTCTCCTGCCAAGGATATATTTCTTGATAGATGGATAATAAGGATAAAAAGGGAGACAAAACACTTATCCATAATCAATTTATTTCATGTTCTTCGTTAGCATAACCAAAGGGCATATGCAAAGGCAAATAATGATACTAGGAGCAAGGAGGGAACTCTAAAAAAAATAGGGTTATAACCATGATCCACATCCCCTAATGTTCACAATGCATGTAATGTATAAGTTTCAACTATTAAATATCGTACCTTCCTCAAGTACAAATAGGACCATTCGCAGAGATAACAATCCCCTTCACACATGTGCAAGCTCAAGGGGAATTTACTCTTCCTTGATTCTTAAAATGACTATTCACAACCTAAATTGGAAATGTGGGATCCGACCCTTGACCATCAACTGGAAAGGTTCATCTCTAAGGCTTTGAGGATGTATTCGTGGTTTGCGGGACTCCAGGTTAAAATCAAGTTTTTCTCATAATTCTCATCCCATTCTAATTCTCCTTAACTCCATGGAAAATACGAGGTTTGATCTGAACCTTTGAATGGTGAATTTCGGGCCATATGGTCTCAAATGTTTTTATGGAGAAAATGATTTGAGGTCAAGCAACTTCCCTGGAGCCTCTACGTCTGTTAGCCACCCACAGCACAACACGAGCCATTATGTTTGTCTTTTGGGGTCAAATTGCTCTCTCCCCATCTGTGGTTTAGATTTAATTTGGAAGGAGCTCACTCTCAAACAGATTGGAAGTGAAACTAGTAACCATCATGGGTTTGGGATTCGTTGTGTAACCATTGCATTTTGGAGGTCACAGTAAACAAGAAGGGAAGACTTGGTGTGGGAACGAACTAATATTTGTTGGGATACCCTCATATGGGTGAAAATGGAGTGTTCAACCTACAACAACAATATCCATAAGGAGATTATGGAATTGAAGAAGTCCACGGAAGACACGAAGTATAGACTAATGGAAACAATTCTTTAATCCTCTCCATCTCTACATGGTTGCAAAACATGGGAACGTAGAATTCCAAGCAAAATTCCTCTACTATTGAAACATTGGACGTCCATCGACAACAATTTTTAGCTCTGGAGAAAGTGGTCATCCTCCTCCAAAATTCCATCAACTCCTTGGGCCAAAATTTCGCATCACCAGCCTTGAACTAGGGTATTGAAATGGAGGCAAAACCAAGCCAACTTCAGGAGGATGAAACAGTGCAACAGTCTCAGGAAAACATGGAAATCTACAAGTCTTTCAACCATATGGATCCCATCAACACTAAAATCAACAATAATTAGTTTATGTTTTGCAAATGCATTTTGGTTTTAGGTCTATATTTTTGGTTATGTACTAGTACAACTTATAAATTTTGCACAAAGAAGGATGATTGCAATAATTTTGGATCTCTTTTAAACTTCTACTTGGATCGGCACTTCTTTACTAAAGGTAGAAACCTTCAGACTCTACTCTATAGTAGATTTTATTAATACAAACATAGTCTTTTTTGTGGGAAAAAAATGCAATTACAATTAAAGACATAATAATCAATCTAGTCACAGAATATGCAAAAAATGTACAAGTGTAATTACTAATATATATTATAATTACTAATATATATTAGCATAACATACATGTCAATGTTTACTGAAAATAACTTGCTGCATGACCCTAGAAAAGCAAACAAAAGGTTTATATAAGTCATAAATAATCAAAAAATTACATGCATCGTTAAATAAGATCATTATTCGTGATCTCATTCATCATCTATGTCAAGTGCCTAAAGTTGTGGGAATGTATGGATTAACTAACCATTTTTTCTTATCTAAAATATATGGGTGAATGTCATGTACCCAATTAAATGATTTTCAGATAAATAATTAAGTTGGCCTACCCAATTCCGCAGGGTTATATGGAAGAATTAAAATATTGACATTTAACCCCAAGGTCTATAGTTTCTCATGAAAATTCAATATTCTAAACTGATGGTGGAAAAATAGGCCAATAAATTATGGAATAAATGTTAAATGCTCCAAAATGAAGTGGCATTAGGTCCTAGTTGGACTTGGGGGCACATAAGTGGACATGTGGGGTCCACATGAGAGAATATTCCTCCTTTAAACATGGATCCATCCCCAAATTTGAGTTGGAGGGAAGAGGTAACATCCATGAAGAAAGAGGAAGAGTCATAGGGATAAAAATAGGCAATGATAGATTCTATGACAACTATGACAAGCATTATGACAAGCATTATGACACTTATGACAGATTCTATGACACCTATGACACTTATGACAAATTCTATGACATCTATGACAATGTAAGAGAGAAAAATAGACCAAGAGGGCGCATGAGAGGAGTTACACATCTCCAAAGCATACAAAAGATTCCCCAAGTCGAATTCATGGAGGGTTGGAGACAAAAGATGAGCCAAGTGTCATGTGGGGCCAATGAAGGGTCATAACCCCCACTAATTGAATTTCATGAGTAATTAGGAGATCATTTGAGTTCTAAGGAGGTAAATGAGTCAACTAAATTTATTAAAAGGAGGCCAAGTCGAAATGGAGTAGCTTTTGGTCATTTTTCATTTGTATATTTGCAATTTGGGAGAGCTTCAAGCTTGTCCTTGCACGGTGGATGTTCATCCTCTCTGCCTTAGAACTAATTTCGAGGGTGAAAGATTCCCATCCAAGTTGGTTGATGGAGATTCCATTCATACCTCTCAATAGATCTTCATGGATATGTTTTGATGCATGTTCAACCCCCATTTGAGTCCGAGTTCCTATTCTCTCATTCTTCTATATTCTCATTCTACTATGTTTCTCTCAATGTCATGTAAAAGTGTGATGGTGCAGTTCTTGTTGCATCTAGTTAATGGACGATTTCTATTTCGACCTTATGGATATGTTAGTTTCTGCACATATCTGTAATATATATATCACGAGAGACACAACTCAAAATACCAAGTACTTCATGTAATATTTCCAAATCAAAACTGAGATTCGAGCCATTTTCCTCATAGCATTTTCATGGTGATTTTGGGATGGGATTGTACCTATTTGATATCAGATATTTCTAAGATTTTTTTCCATGTTATGAGTTGAATATGGATTTAAATTGATGGCCCAAGTAATGTATGTATAACCCTAAATTATTACTATAGTTTGTGACATAAATTCAAGGTCCCTTGTTTACCATCTTCACCCAAATTATATACTCTAGAAGTTGTTGTCCTTTAGGATACCTATTCGACCCTAAAACTTGATATGATGTTGCAAAAATATTGTCCTTGATTTCCTTTAATAGATTCAAGTCTTATATTAAAAATTTGGGAGGGTCGTACATCTTTTGGGAATCCAAAAGGGTCATCTATCCTTGGGGGTTTTAACATCGATTTTCCTAGTATTTTTGCCTTTCATTCTCTAGTTGTAAATGCAAGTTGCTGAAGTATTTTAAAAGTGACCAAGCATCTAATAGCTGCATTAGTGTGTCCTAAGACACCTCAATCCATTCCATACATAATTCGAAACCATTTGGGATTATTTGGGAAAGTTTGGGGTTTCACTAGTCCAAGGTTCGAAAATTGGCCAAATTGGGTAAACTTTCAAATTAGGGATATTATAGTGAAAGAACACTTGACTACAATGTCTTGGTTGCACATATGGCTCATTTTTACTTGGAAAAAATTTAGTTGAGTTAATTAAAAGATGTTGGGGTCCTCCCTAGGGGTGTGGGATCATAAGGCCCACTATGGTAGTTAATATTGAATATATGCAATGTGGTCTCATTAAAAAATTCCCACTGGTTAGTTAGGAGGTTGTTATGATTAGGGTTCTCTTGATATATATAAATAAGGATGGAATCCTCCTTATGAAGGTGTGGATCATATTGTATTTGGAGCTGAGCTCATTAAGAGGTTTCCTAACCTTAAGAGGCAAGTGAATAAGAGTGGATTCCTTCCATAAAAGAATAATTGTAAGGTGTTTCCCCACCTTAAGTGTTTTTTGATAAATAAAGCATTAAAGATTTTGTATATCTTGAAATTTTTACTTGTTGTTTTTTGTAGATTTGTTGTGACACTCGAATCAATTTTTGAGTATTTTTTCTGTAGAATGTCCACAAACTGATTCTATATATGTATTATCCTCACAAAAATACGCGATTTCAAACAAAAAAACATATAAACTAGAGTTCAAATGAAGGAGATATTGTAGTTTGAAATATGCTCATTTTTTTAGGAATTTCCAATGACAACCATGGGTTTTACAAAGGAGATAACTTTTGGTAGAGTACTCATATTGTCGCTAGATCAATGCCATTAGATAGAGAATCTACGGGGATTTGATCTGACATGTTAAATGATATATTTATATTCAATATTGTGTGTGTTACAGATTTTATAAATTCCAGCCTCAATACCCTATCTTTGATACCTATAGTGACTTATGGATTTTTACAGGGATATATTAACCCCTCTCATTGAGGAATATCCAATGATATATGCATATTACATGGAAAATGAAAATTATGTAGAAGAATCCCCCTATAAGTTTTCTTGAAGAGGCAATGGATTATGATGAGCATGTCAAACAATGGTTACTCAAAGTAAAATAATTTTAACTCCCTGAAGGAGTTTGTATAATGTGACTCATGAAGTGGTATATGGCCAAAATCCTTGTCAATGGTTTCCTATTTATCGAGCACTTACAAGGTTCATGTAGTGGACAACACACTTCACACCTGAGAAACTATTCTACACACACTTTAGGACAATTTGGTTATGGTTAAAAATAGAATGAAATAGTAGGTGGATCAACCACGGATCAACATCGCTTAGAGTTTTTATTTGAAGAAAGGTATCAAGTGTTTTTTTTTTACTTCAACCCTATAAAAAAACATCACTAAAAAAAATCTCCACTAGAAACTCACCCTGAAGTTTTGTGGGCCTTACAAGATCCCATAATGCACTGGACAGGTGGCATTATGGATCCAGTCTTGCATGTGTCCTACCTCAAAAATATTGTGGGATCAAATTGTAAAGTGCATACCAAGTGACCAAAACTTGAGGAAGGCTCCATTTGGCCTCAACTAGAAATAGTCAATGTGTACAGAGTATAATTCTCGCATAAAATACTAATTTTCAATTATTTTGTTGTTGCAAACAAGGAAATAAAACAACACCCACTCAACGCATAAGATGGGACGACGAGCCATAAAAGGGTTTATCGCAAAGTTTGTGAGTACTCGTGGTTTGATTCAGATTTCATATTTGGTGTGATGTTTATATTTTAATTAAATTACAACCATACATGGATGTTTTCTAATAGGTGTTAACATATGGGGAAGAGACATCTGACCATTTGATTGACATTGTATCAAGTATGGGACGTTGTGAGTATATGTTATGGGACGACGAGCCATAAAAGGGTTTATCGCAAAAGTTTGTGAGAACTCGTGGTTTGATTCAGATTTCATATTTGGTGTGATGTTTATATTTTAATTAAATTACAACCATACATGGATGTTTTCTAATAGGTGTTAACATATGGGGAAGAGACATCCGACCATTTGATTGACATTGGATCAAGTATGGGACATTGTGAGTATATGTTGGGGTATCAACGGTTAATTGAAAAAATTGTAAGTAGCTATGTCGTTTTGCACCCCTTATTTTATAATTAATGGAACACCAAGAAAACTTTAATTATAACTATGCTTTGCCATGGCATCTGAAACTTTCAAGAATAAAAGTATGGAGAGGAGCCAACAAAGGATTTATTGAAGCGTGGCATGATGAATGGTTTTGAAAATATGTGTAAAGTTTATGATTCACTCCTTGCACTAGTACACTTTTTCATTTACGTAGTCATGTATATTATGTTATTTATAAATGTAGATATACTCATAACAAATTATTTTTATGCTTGTAGATGGAACATGAATATGCATAACGAAATGAATCCAACCAACATAACATTTAAAATAACTCAAGGACAATATCCCCTAAATGTGATAAATAAATGAGGCAAGCAAGAAACTCAAATGACATCAACAGCTTGAGCGATGAATGATGATCAATACAGTTGAATGTTTTTCTTACAAGTTGTATATTTTGGAATTTTTATCTGTGAAACACAAACATTTTGTTTAATGTGGACATATCGTCCTAATTGGATGACGACAAGTTGTCAATCACTCTAACAATGTCAAAATGACATGACATTTTGATTATCGAGGACCTTTATGTTATCTCATTTTTTTGTTCCATATTCGTATATATAAAATGGGTATCTTCTTCTATTCCATTCTCTAATGTCACAAAATGTTATGTTATTGATTAAATATATGAATGAATTACATTGTGATAGTGAACAAAGGTGTATTCAATGTGCTTATCCAAACACAATAATTAAAATATAAAAATAAATATTATTATAAAAAATATTTGATTTTCTGATGATTAATTCAAATGTTAAATATATTAATGATTTACATGGTTACAATGAGCAGATGTGTAATCAACTTGTATATTCAAACGTAATAAATAAAATTATTATAAAAAAATCTTTGATTTTCTAATGATTAATTGAAAATTTGTAAAAATAAAAAACAAGAACTACATTTGCATATCCGCAGCATGGAAAAATTCACCATCGAACCATATGCAATCTATTTATTTCAACTAACCGATGCTCTTTCGCATAATAAAAGCATCGTTGTTATTTTACATCATATAAGCACCGATGTGCTTTTCACAACATACGCACCGATACTCTTTTACATCACATAAGCACTAGTGATCTTTTCACAACATACGCATTGATGCTCTTTTACATAATAGACACATCAATGCTTTTTTACATAACATATACATGGGTATTTTTTGGTATATCATATGTATCGGCTTTCTTATAATACATAATATGCACCAGTGCATATATAATTTGTATATATAAAAATACCCATTTTATATATTCGTATATATAAAATTCTTCTATTCCATTCTCTAATGTCGCAAAATGTTATGTTATTGATTAAATATATGAATGAATTACATTGTGCTAGTGAACAAAGGTGTATTCAATGTGCTTATCCAAACACAATAATTAAAATATAAAAATAAATATTATTATAAAAAATATTTGATTTTCTGATGATTAATTCAAATGTTAAATATATTAATGATTTACATGGTTACAATGAGCAGATGTGTAATCAACTTGTATATTCAAACATAATAAATAAATAAATAAAATTATTATAATTTTTTTTTGATTTTCTAATGATTAATTGAAAATTTGTAAAAATAAAAAACAAGAACCACATTTGCATATCCGCACCATGGAAAAATTCACCATCGAACCATATGCAATCTATTTATTTCAACTAACCGATGCTCTTTTGCATAATAAAAACATCGTTGCTATTTTACATCACATAACCAACGATGTGCTTTTCACAACATAAGCACCGATACTCTTTTACATCACGTAAGCACTAGTGATCTTTTCACAACATACGCATTGATTCTCTTTTACATAATAGACGCATCAATGCTTTCTAATATAACATATATATGGGTATGGTATATTATATGTATCGACTTTCTTATAATACAACATAATCACCAGTGCATTTATAGATACAATACACACCAATGCTTTTATAAAATTAATAACTCATTGACTCTCTTTATGCATTTTGTGCTCATAGGTGCGTCTATAATACAACATATGCCCCGATGCACTTATAATACAAAATATGCACCAATGCTCATTAGAACGTCATCCAAACTGGTTATCTAAGACAATATACATCGATGCTTATATAATATAATATACACATCGATGCATGAACAAAACAAGATACACCCTTATGCACTTGTAATATAGAATATTCATCGATGCTCATTTGATGTTATATGCATCAGTGTGTCGACATTACAACATACGCACTAGTGCATTGACAATACATAAGACACATTGGTGTGTATTTTTGAATTATATGCACTGATGCGTATGCTGTATGGAAAACGCATCGGTGCACATTATAGAATATGAAGCACAAAAAAAACATCTGCTATAACCTTCAGTCACCCATAACTCTTTTGTTATAGTGAATATATGTTATAACCTCCATAGAACATCCATTACCAGAAACATAGGTCGCAATAAAGGTTTTCTTGACAATTTTTGCCAATCTTGTAACACTAAAAACCTCCACTATAACCTCTGCCATAGGGTGTTTTCCTTGTAGTGTGTTGAACCACTACAAGAAAAGGCCCTATAGCAGAGGTTTTTAGTGTTACAATATTTCCCAAAATGTCAATAAAACCTCTGCTACAACCTCCACCAATGGTATCAGATGGTTTGGCGGAGTTTTTTACGAAAAAATATTATAACTAAAAAAACTCAGTGGTCAGAGGTTTTAGCCGAGGAATTTTTTTGGTGCATTTTACTAAAATGAATGCACCAGTGTGTATAATAATAAAAGGCATCGATGTGCATTAAATTAAAAATCATTAGTGTATTTTAATACAAACAAGCACTAGTGTGTACATCTATCTTAATGGAACCGGTGCTCTATAACTTTATGTGCACAAGTGCTCTATAAGAAACATCACACTGGTGCTTATGTCCTTATATAATGCATTGGTGTTGAGAGGGAAGGAAAAAACACCAATGAATTTGACTGTGACATTGATGTTCATTAAATTTTTACATTACGGTGCAACAATATTTTGTAGCCTAGTGCATTGTTATATTGAAAGCACTCATGCGTACGAATAATAAAACTGCACCAGGCATATAACTACCACTTTGTTGCACCGGTGCGATTGTATTTCAAAGTATTGGTGCTCACATTCCAATATCAATTGCATCGATGCCACTTTAAGTTAAACATATCGATGCAGTTTAAACGATTAAAAGCATCGTTAATCATCTTCTCATAGGTGATCAATGACTGTTGACTATTATAAAAATTACAATGCACTGATATATCTATATTTTTTTTAATTCCATTATTCGTCAAAAAATGAAATCATTTTATAATAGTATTCATATAATTTGAAATTTAATTATTGCGTTTAGATATGATGTTTGGATTATTTTGTTATATCATCAAATTTTGCATATGTTCATTGTAATATTTAATCAGCTTTGTAACATTTCACAATGACATTGGACAATGCAATAGAATGAGAAACTTATTTTATTATATATGAATAAGAGGCCCTTTGTCATACAAAATGGGACAACATAAATGTCCACAGTAATCAAAATGCCAATATGTAATTATTACACTTATCGATAACTCATTGTCTTTCAATTGGGAAACTAGGTCCAGTACATTATACAAAATGTCTGATTTTTAGACAATTATTTCAAAACATAGAATAGCTTGCATTAACATCCAATTATATTGATCACCATTCTTCACTAGAACTGTTGTCAGTGCTCGAGTTACTTTCATGACTTGTGTCATTTGGTTGAATGTTTTGTTGATTGCCTTGGTTGTGTTCCTCCTCTTTAGCTTCCATCTACAAACATATAAATAAAGTGTAATGAGTTTATCTACACTGGTAGGAATAATGCAAAAATAGATAATATACATGATTATGTAAACCAAAATCATACCATAGCAAGAAATGAGTCATAAAAAGTACACTCAAAGTCATGTCTCATGCCTTCTCCCAACGACTCTTCCATTGGCTCCACTCCATACTTTATTTCCTGCAAGTTTTATACCCCATCAAAGATCAACGATTTAATATAAAGGTTTTTTGTTGTTCCATCAATTATAAAAAGAGAGAAGTAAAACAACATAGATATTTGGAAATTCCATAATTAATTTTTGATACGCCAACATATACTCACAACCCATACTTAACCCAATGCCAATAAATTCTTATGATGGTTCTTGTTTGTATGTAAGAGCCTATTTGAAGACATCCAAGGATGGGTGTAAAAAAATTAAAATATAAAGATCAAACCAATATGAAATCTTAAGTTGTAAGGAAAATTCACAATTACTCACAAACTTTGCTACAAACCCTTTTATTCCTTGTCGTCCCCTCTTATGTGTTGAATTGGTTCCATTTTTATTTATTTTTTGCAACAAAACAATTGAAAATTAATATTTAATGCTAAACTAATTAATTATATGTATATAAAAGAAAAAAATTGTGATTACATGCATTTGAAGCACGTTGTTGTTGAGATGACTCCTCGTGCGATGTAATTATGTCTATTTTTTTACCATCCCCTTGTACAACTTTTTTGATATCCCTACTAGCATTTTTTGGATATCACCTCGTTCGTCCTTTGGCATTTTCATAATCTTCCTAAAAAGGTAAAATGACATTAAATTATTTTTATATTGATATGAAAAGTAAATATAGCAAATTAATATTAATAAAGGAATGCTTTGTAGTAGTATATACATATTCTATAAAAAAATGTTTAGGAATATTGTTTTTTCAATGATTGTTGTTGTATGTTTTTGCTATTGCAAGTCTAATACGTCACATTGACCATTGTTCTAGAAATGCTTATTGCAATTTAAATATAACCCAATTCTTGGAGTCATTGGATTGATTTTTATACTGTAATAGGAAAGTACATCTATACGTTCTTTCCACTATATCCCTCATACTTTTATAAAAGTTTTTCCCCCTTTATTAACTTCCAATACCACTCCATATGAGCTAAGGACCAATTCATCATCATTTATATCGTCCATAATTTTTACTTACATGGGACAATTTTCCTTCCCTAGTTATTGGTCCCTACAGAACGTTCAACATATGTTGAATAGATTGTTTGGAACATGTTGGTGAATATTCTTAAGTGCATTATTACTGAAAATTCAAAGAAAAAATTTACATTGATTACTTTTGATTTACCTAGTTCAGCCATCTGCAACTTTTCCATCAAGTTTTTACACTCTTCTGCATTTAGATTGCAAAGAATCTTATCGCGTTTCCTCATTTTTTGGCTCTGCACAACACACATTAACCAATACACATTAGTTAAACTTACATATAATTCAAACATATTAATTTTATACTGAAATTACAAAGAACTTGCCTTCTTCACTTTTTTGGATGTGCTCCCATCGTGTTGATCATAATTATTCTTCCTTGAACTCTTATCGCACAATTTCTATCAATAAACAACATGGACCAAAGAATAGAGAAGCTATTAAATATTGCCAATAAATTACAGAAGTTCCAACTAAAAAAGTAGTATGGCATATCGGTGCAATTTATGAATAAAAACACCCTAATGCGTCTATGGTATATACGCATCGGTTTATCAGAGATATTTAAGCATTGATAATGAAAAATAAATTTTAAAAGATTAAGCTACAAATATATCGATGCGATATTTTTATTCAACACCACCAGTGCAACTTATCACCCATAACGCACCGGAAATTTCCTAAAACCTTTATAAAAAAATATAGTCAAACAATGTGCTTTTAATACAAGCGCACCGATGCTTTTTACAAAACTGTCTGCATCGAAAACCGCAAAAGCATGTTTTAAAAAAAAATACTAACATGGAGAGGGTTTGGGATCCGACACAATAAGTGGTCCCATTGCATCAAATTCCCAACGCCTTGTATATAGAAGCACAAACCCATTAAATCTAAAGTGTCTAAAATGAAAAGCCATAATTGTGAAATAATAGAGGGAGTTAAACCCTAATGTTAAATTTTGCAGCGACATAAAACAAAAGGAAGCAATAAGAAAGTAAGGGTTCCAGTGTTAAAGGTAATTATGAAATCTTTATTTTTTCATAATTTACTCTAAATCTTAATAGGAACGTAAATAAATAATGCATTGAGATCAATAGTAAGATTTTGCATACTTGAAATTTCTACTATAAATAGTTTTGTCTGATTCACCATACCTTACAAATTTTGATCTTTAGAAAAGTCTTGTTGCTCCAAAGTCCTCCCCGATAAATCTCTCTTACAAAATTCTCCTCTCTAAATTTCAACAAAATAATTAAATAGTGATTAGGTTTTCTTTTTTAAAAGACCTTACCAAAACAGTTTTTTGAAAAAAAAAATACCGCTCCTTTTCCAACTCATGGAAAAAAAACTCATGCATTTTTTTCATATTTTCTGCATCCCAGTGCGCTTTAATATAGAAGTGCACCGGTGTGCCCTTATAGACAACACATCATTCAAATATAACTTCATAAGACTTTTTCACATACTTTTTCTGCATAAATGATGTGCCTTTAAGATATGATTGCACCTCCCTGGATAGGGTGATAAGTGTCCACACGCACCATGGGACAGATGACAAAAGACCTGGCCAGGTGGCGGCCCATTCTACCTAGCACTCAAGCTCTCTCTGTGGTCTACGATCCCGATATTAAATTCCCTTTAGTTATCATGAGCCAAATCTGGATGATTTCCTCTTGCATCAGATATGTAATGTGCTCAGACAGGATTGGACTTAATGGTGAGTGATTTTCAGCCAGGATGGCGAATTTTGTAACACCACAGGACTACAAGGAGACATCAATTGTTGCGTACAACCAATTTTGTGGCAATAATGGTGATGTTCAATGGGTGTTTAAGGAAAATAATGGGGTTTTGGATTCTCATAGCCGACCTCATATTCTTATTCTAGTGCTCGCTCTTCAATTTCCCATGGCCCGTCTTAGGAAACGTGTGCAAAGACCCCGCATTCGTGCTGAGACTGCCTCTTCAAAGGTTACACAGAATACATCAAATTCATCTAGCAAGACTTCTGGTATGAAACAATGGGGATACCATGTGGAATGGTTTGACAACAAAGGGAACTCATTGGGCTTTGAGTATGGTCCAAACTCTCCTAAGGCAACTATTCAAAATGGCCATGCTATGATGAAAAACATGTTTACAACTAGTCATCGACTAATTCTAGCGGGCCTTTGTAGAAGCAGTCCTCTTCTGAAAATACTAGTAATCACCCTCACAATATCAAATTGTTTGAGACTCATTTCTATTTGTTATTTGAAACCAGGCGTGATGTTCAAAATTCAAACTTCAAAATAGAGCAAATAGAGGCCAGAATCTCTTCGTTGGTCTCTTATTTTGACAACCAAGCTCTTTGTCAACATGTTAGCAACTCATCACACCAGGATTTTATCTTTCTTGGTGCTCCTATTCTGATGGCTTCTCGGATTCCCATGGATCCTCTAGATGATGCTCCATGATCTGGTCAAAATTAGATATGGGTCTGCTAGTTTTTTTAGTTGTTTCAGTTAATGCTATGGTCAAGTATGGTATAGTCCTGGGATCATTCTGAACCTTATGGGATCATTTTTTATATTTAGGCACTAGGAGAAGCTATGGTTTTTTACTCTTAGGGGCCTGTAAACAATTGTAAATTTCATGTTCCAGTTAAATTAATATAATCATGTTGCTTCTTACTTTAAAAAAAGAAAAGAAGATATGATTGCACTCATGCACTATAGGTTTTAAAGTGCACCATCTGGGCCTAAAATAGGAAAATAGATATGCAAACAAGATATTTTCATGTTGGGATATGTTGTCACAACTAATGTGCTCCTAATATATGTGGGCACTGGTGCACTTTTCGTATATGGAAGCATCGATGTGATATTATTTGCAAAGAGCACCAGGTAGACATAAAATACTCAAAATTGCTAATTTTGTATTGCTTGCATTTTCCAATCTCTGGTGCATTTTAAAGACATTAGTGCATCAAGACACTATAATATAAAAACGCACCGTTGGTGATAATATTGAAAAATGCATATATAAGTATCCACTATCAAATATAACATATATTTTTTTCGTATTTTTTTGTCAATGTTTAGCGTCAGTGTGTATGTGTTTTATACGCACCAGTGGATTTATATGTTTAAGACGCATCGATGCACTATGTTTATTAAATCGCACTGGATGCACTAAAAAGACACATGGTTGTATGTTTGAACTTGAAATGGTATATTTCTATCAAATCAATTTAAAATGGTAAATTTATCTGAAATGGTCAAAATTTATTGTAGGAATGTAGACACGCATTGATTGTTGATTTGACTCAAATGCAGGGAGAAAAAGTTATTATATCAAATGGTCGATTCTTCAAATTCCAGTTCATTCCATATTCTTCAAATTTCATGAAGTCCCCCTTTCCATCTCCAATAACTTTAGATTTTATTTATATTTTGATTATCTAATTGAATTTATGTTATTTATCCATGTGAATTTGAATAAGAATGCATTCAATTTTGTAGGTTCGGATGCACAAGATATTCCACTAGTTGAAAAATGTTGCAAGCTCTTATCAGGAGCAAGATACTTCAAGCAATGCAACCTCTTTACTTTACCCCGCCAATTGTAAAAGGCAATATTCCAACCACAATATTGGGTCCTCGATGGTAATCCATCGTGAGTTGGATCTATCTTATGACACCCTAGTAGTACGTGGTTGTTTAAAATGTCAAGGGTTGAAGGAGAACCCTTGGTGTGTCACACTCACCCATTATATTAATGACTACCCAATGTTGATGGTCTTATACCTCCTACCGCATTAAAAATCCAATAGGTGATATAGAAAATACACGTAGGAACACTTCCTTAGGATTATTTTTTGAAATGTTGGAAGCCAAAAAAACTATGTTCCGTCCTAAATTGACCAACCCCTCTGCTTTCGTCTGGTCAACCGAAAGTTCAAGTAATCCAAAGTATGATATCAATACGACCCAAAACATCTCTACTAGGAGATACAAAAAGTTGTATGAGCTGAGAACAAAAATGTCCAAATACACACCAAGGTCAGTCTAATGTTAGAGGCTAGCAATGACTTCTCTTTTCCTGTGAATTTGCAAAGTAAATACCAAACTTGTTACAAGCGCACTTTGTATAGCACTTGACCATCTTCTCTACCTATGCCCGATGTTGGAACCAAATTCTCCTTTTGTGGCAATAATTTTATTATTTCCAAGTCTAAGATAGATGCTACAAATATTGGGTTGTTTGTCCTTTCACATGTATTTGTTCCTCCCAAATAGTCAGCAACACTTATTCCATTTTGTGGTCCTCTTTATTGTCGGTTTGATTACTTGAATATTGTTAAATACAAACATAACATTTCCATGTATAGTATGTGCATGAATGGTTGATTCTAGAAACTTGAACAGGAAGAACCTATTATATATCGATGGTCATCCCTGCACTCATGGGAACATTGCAATGTTCATAAATAGTTCTAGGTGCTCTTTATGTTTTGCAAATTGCTCATTTGAGGAACACTCCAATGACCAAGATTTCTTTATGAAAAGGAAAACGTCTAGATTTGTTGTTGTGCATGCAATACATAGTTTGTCTCCTAGTGACGAGTTGTTGATAAACTATAACTTTTGTAGACCACCAACCGCTCACTAAAGATGCCTTGCATTGGGACTACCTTTAGATGTCCCCTTGGGGCTTAAGACAAAAATCAATGATTAATTGTATTTTTATTTTATTTTCAATGGAATTAATGTAAATGTATTGCTCCATTTGAATTTTTGTTTTATAAAATGCTTACAGTTGGACATTTACTATTGGAAAAAATTCTCATTCTTCTATAATAATTGTTTGGTATCAGGTTTGAACAAACCGATTGCATTATGCTTACTAATATCATCGATGTAATGTTCAATATTTTTGAAATTAGGTTTCTAGCGATGAGTGATTTCTCTACCATCTTCTGTTATACCCCACTACAGTGTCAAATAGAAAGAAGGTTGCAAAAAGAGCGCAACTCGACAAGGAAGCATACCAAGCATGGTTGAATCAATCACCTATTTGATTCCCACTACGTCCAAATTCACCAAATATGAATGTCTACAGTAACACCAATTCTTCACATCTAACAATGAAGGCAATGAAATAGAGGTTTCTATGAATGATTTCTTACGGGATACAAGTGCCATGGATGTGTTGTTTTTAGATGCATTCCAATACGATGAGCTAGGGGATGATGCTCATAGCACTGATACCTTCTTCGAAAGCCTAAAATCTGCTTCCACCACCCCTCTCTTTGGACATGGCCGGTCAAATTCTACTTAGCTAGGGACAACAATGCTACTATACAACTTGAAAGCAATGTATGGTATGTCAAACATGTGTTTCTCGACACCTTTGAGGTAACTAACCATCAAGTCCCTTATATTTTGAGGAATCTTGTCACACAACCAACATTAAAAATGGTCGATTTTATGAATGTTGAATGACATTGTACATTAATATTGCCCACTAACTACATGTTATTAAAAGATAAGGTACTTTCGAGTGGCAATGTCTTTCTCGACAACTGCGAAGAGGCAAAACAAATGTTGAAAATGTTGGGTGTTGAGTATATATCATATCATGCATGTCCGAATGATGATATTCTATATATAGGCGAATATGTAAAAAAAAATATGTCCAAAATGTGAGTATGATAGGTACCATAAATCAAGAAACAAGGGTAAAGCACATGGTCCTCCTCATAAGACATTGAGGCACATGCATACAATCCCAAACATTCAAAGGCTCTTTCGTTGCAAAAAATTAGCTATGTTGAAAGGATGGCATGCCTTGTACACAAGTCAATCAAGATTTATGCGAATCCTAACAGATTCAATAGCCATGAAGCATATAGAAGATACATGGCCTGATAAATCCAAGGATGAAGTATAAAGACTTCGATTGAACATAGCCATGGATGGAGTTAACCCATATTCCCTTCAAAACATCAACTATTATGTTTGGCCTTTAGTAGTGATCAATAACAATACTCCCTAATGGTTTTCTGTGAAGAATGAACATCTTATGTTGGCTCTTATAGTCCCTGGTAGAAGACAAGGGAAGAATATGAATGTTTACCTACAACCATTGATCAATGAATTGAAGGAATTATGTGAAGGGATATGAGTATACGATGTATCAAGACCCATCCCAATAGAGAGGAATTTTATGTTGTATGGCATATGTGTGTACACCACACAAGATTATCCAGGATTAGGAGTTTGCTTTGGTAAACATGTTGATTGATTTGTTTATATTCGTAAAAATATTTTTTTGTATATTTAATTTGGCCCGTCTGTATTGATCTTCAACACTAACGTGCTATGTATACAATAGCATCGCAGGTCTTGTAACAAAGGGTATCGTGGATGTAAATCTTATGAAGGCTAGGTGGTCTAGCCACCTACGAAAGCCAGTGTACAACTACTCCAGGGTCTTCCTCTGTTGGCAAGCGGTTTGATGAGGAAAGGTCGCGGTACTGCTGACGCCGCAACACTTTGGATGAAGGCGCGAAAGGAGCATTTTGGGCCAAAGGATACCGCACTTGGCGGGTTTTGGGTCACTTGGACCACATATTTTGTAGTATTGAGTCAAGTATACCGCAGTTGGCGGGTTTTTGGTCACGTATTTTGTAATATCGAGTCATTGTACTGCGGTACGTGGGTTTTTGGGTCATTAGACCAAGTTAGTTAGTAGATTGTCCATAGTGCCGGTTAGGAAAGTGGACAAGTATTGTAATTGGTGGAAGCCTATAAATAGATGAGAATTGTAAGTGTTAGGAGAGAGATGTGGGTGTGGATGGATAGAAGAATGAAGAGAAGTGCTATATGCGGAGATTGACAGAGATAATGCGGATGTTTATGCACTGCTTTTGGTTTTCCGGGTAATATAAGGATGATGATTTGGTGCAATCTATGCGTAATGTTGCTGCATGTTCATGTTATTTATTCTTAATGCAGTTATGTGTTTTCTGTTTCTATAATATAAATGCTGCGATAATGTGTTATCTGTCTATGCTGCAATTGAAGTAATATGCAATCTCTATTTCTGGTAATGTTAAATGTTGCGATATGCTAGAACTTCATGGTGAATGTTTGGAATTGATATCGGTATCATAGTGCCGCAACTTGCCTCCTCCCTCGGCGGAAACATGGTTCCGTCTGCTCTTCTTGGACGCCTAAGGTGAGACCTCATCCACTCTACGGGTGTTGCTGGGCGGGCTCAAACCTGCCCGGGCCTGTGCCCAGGGAGATTGTGGTATGGGTCGACAGTCGGTGGACCCCTGTCGACTGTGAGGTCGCGATTCAGCCAACAAATGGTTCCGTTGCCGGGACCGTGTGCAAAGTAGGAAGAGGCCATGTTGTGGCACCCAACGAAGCCGGAGATAGAAAAATGGTTCAATCAGAGGTTGCAGGAGTTCGCTGAAGAAGAAAGTCGAAACACGCGACTTATGGTAGATTAGTGGGTGGGAAGATATATTCACGACGGACCGCATGAATGGTTTTTCTGTGAATTCCCCGTCATTTTGTGTGAATGGTTGTCAAAACTGACCTTTCAGAAGAGGAACTTCCAGGGTGGTGAACCAACGACCTGGACCTCGGAGCTGATTCAGGAATTACAGAAAGTCGATAATAAGGCATCGCAGGCTGTCGAGGTTTGGATTGACAACATCTTGGAAGGATACATCACAGAATTTGCGGTCGATACGAAGAAATCCTATAGTGAAGCTGAAAGATACCTCTTCGACGGACCGAGGGGAAGGTTTCTGTTATCGCTCCAACTATCGATTAAGATGCTAATCTGCGAGAAAGGTATATTAAAGATGCACCTTGATCAGTAGACACCCTGGTGGGCAGAGGACGTGGGTACCGCGACTGTTGGGGAATAGTGCATGAAATGGTAAAGGGGTAGATGGGTGCAGACCATGAGGAGACTGTGAGTGAAGCTGAGGAAGAAAGTGGCCTTATAAGGGGAGGAGCAAGGTTTCGACAGGAAAAGAGGCAGAGAATAGGAGAAGGTCCTACTGCGATCGGATTGCAAGATCGTGAAGGAAGGACACACGGGACGAAGCAACCTCACAGTCCTGATAGGAACGACCAGACTATGCCCAGGATAGAGGCAGGACCGAACCCCAGCACCAGCGTGCCCACACCTCTGCTCACTAGCTCTCAACCAGCAAGGAAAACTACTTCGACACCGCCGAGTACGTCGACACCGCAGAAGTTAATTGGTAGTAGTAGTACATCGATAGGAGGAAGGAAGCCCAAGATGGTGGGCGGTGATGCTAAGCTACCGTTGTTCCATGGCAGTGCGACAGACAACCCAGAACAGTATTGGTTTTTGTGTGAAGCGGTCTGGACTGTGAAACAGATCACTAATGACGATGTTAAGAAAGGACAGTTGGCCATGACCCTGCGAGGTCGTGCATTAGATTGGTTCATGAAATTTGTCTTAGTCCCTACAGGGGCCCCAGATAAGTCATTAAATGAGATTCAGGATGGGCTGATTGCTGAATTTAGACGGCCTAAGTCGGAGGCCCAGTATATTACTGAACTGAAGGAAATTAAGCAGTATCCTAACGAGACGGTATGGGATTTCAACCAGTGATTCAAGACGTTGATGGCAAAGGTTGGTTTTGATATGAGCGCTATCCAACATAAATAATGGTTCATTGTGGCACTATTCGGCTGCCGCTGATGCAACAAAACATTTCGACGCTTTGTGAAGCTCTAGAAATCGCAATGCGGTTGGAGGCGTCCCCGATTGGCGATAATGCAGCTGGGATGTCGCAGATACAAACACAACTCGCTAACTTGACTATACAGTTGCAAGATTTAAAGAAGAACAAGGAACCACGTGATGAAGTATGGTGTACGCGCTGCTGAAGAGAAGGGCATGCGAAAGATGGTTGTCCATATTTCCATAATTATTTGGTGTCAGGTGCACCAAACCCATTGAATGGCGGCAGTATGCCGTGGTGTCGTGTTTGTTCGGTGTTTGGACATAGTCATGATAGTTGCCCGTATATGCAGAAAATGGTTACAACTCCGTGAAATTTGTATTGCACCTTCTGTAAGTCGGTAGGACATGATGACAAGGATTGTCGTGCATATGGGTTGCTATAGGAGAGAATGTGTGATGCATTCTATGTCAAAGATGTTCAGCGTACTACATCGCTACAGCCGCAGGTAGCTCAGCCGATTCCTCAAGCACAAATGCAGTTTGTACCACAGCAGCAACCGCAGCAGTTTGTACCGCAATATACACCGGTGAACCCCACGTAGCCTCAGTATGTGCAACAACCACAGTATGCACCACAAGGGCAAGGGATGCCGCCAGCACCCATGCAGCAACAGTTTAACCAACCTCAGTATCAGCAGCAAGACGGCTATCGGGGAGGCTACAGGGGCGGACGCGGTGGCGGATTTGGGTGTGGAGGAGGAGGCTGAGGTGGTCGAGGACCTGTTCAATGTTACCACTGTGCGGTATGAGGACATTATCAGCGCGACTGCCCACTGCTATAGACTCAATGTACGTTCTGTTCCGGTAATGATCATACAGTCGAGAATTGTCCGCAATTGATTGCCAGATGGCAGGCTGGAAACACTCCATAGCTACAGAACCCAATACAGCAACCAATGCAGAACCCAGTGCAGCAACCAGTTCAGAACCAGTCCCTGTGACCACCGTCGAACGCTAATCCGAATGTCAATCAACCAGGGAATCTGTCGCAGAATCAGACACAAGGTGCCAATATTGTGACTATTTCGGTAGAACCGCAACCACAAGATGCTTCGGTGGCTGTTGTCACTCGTGGAGGTAAAATGACTGGGGAAGATGGTTCGCGATGCTCATTCGCCTGGCTGGTCAAAAGACGGTAAACTTCGACATTGATGCGGAGCGGGAGACATTCATGGAGGCACGTCGCACTTTGGAGAAAGATCGCGGTAAGGCTGTTGTTTGTGATATGCCACCTGTATTCGATATTACTGATGATGCGGATCGACCACCACTACCGAGGATTTTACAGAAGATCCTTGAAAGTTGTCTGTCATTGGAATGAGATCCGGTTGCCCTGGTTGAGATTGAGGGATGGTTGCAGTGACTTCCGAAAGGACGACAGGAGTCGGTAGTAAACTCCTTACAGCGAAGGAAGACCGGAAAGGAAATGCGAATGAATATTCAGATTGGGGATTATGATGTTGATTCGGTAATTCTTGATCTTGGTTCGGATGTTAACATCTTAACCAAGCAGGCGTGGCAGAAAATGGGGAGTCCCCCATTGAGCTAGTCCCCTGTACAGCTCCGGTTAGCTAACCATGTGAAGGTTACACCTATTGGGCGAGTTCCGCGGCTCACAATTGATATTGAGGGAATGAAGACTTACACTGATTTTGATGTCATTGAGGTAGTTGATGGAGGAAGCTCCTATCCTGCGCTATTGGGGATAGGATGGGATAATGATAGTGGAGTTGTAATTAACTTTAAGAAGCGAATGATGACTTATGAGAACCGCGATTTCAAAGTTATCGCTCCGTTGGATCCGGCTGAAGGACGCCGATATGTTGAACCTGTCAAAGATGACGATCACATTGGCTGGGATCACGCATTTAATATTTTTGAGGATTACATTCATCCCACTGTTCACGGTGAGTTGGAGTGTGTAACGAATATAATTAAAGTATAACTAAATAAATAAAATTAACTAAAGACATGACTTTTCATGTCAAATGAAAAGGCATGACTCTTCATGTAAAATGTCCAAGCCTTATTTAAAGGGGACCATTATTGTAATCTATTAATACTTTATCAAATATATTATCTATTTTACCTAGATTGATGGCTTATCGAATATACCAGGTTCATTGGTGAAGTTAATTGTGTGAATCGAATAATAAAATCGCTCCAGAGTGGCGTAGTGAGAGCTCCGCGTCTTCTGACTCTGATGATGCATTGGAACATTGGCAGAATCGCATGCATGAAGTCTCAGTCCGGAAGTGTGGTTTAATTACGCAATCTTTATGTCGGGTTGCGACAGAAATGATCACGTTGCCTATCTATGAAGGGTTGCCTGGCTTAGACACTTTTGTAGCAGAATATGAAGACCGTGTTCCAGAACCACATCGATTTTTGGCCTTAGAAGAAGCACTGAAGGCTGCTCCAGCACGCTGGTGGGAGATGCATAAGAAATTTATCAAAGATTGGTCACAATGTTGAAGGTTGATGATGGTTAGATTTGGAAATACGGAGGTTTATCACACTGGAAAGTATGATGGCCAAACTGATCCCGATGATCACATGATGGAATGCCAACGATTGTGGGTAACGCGACCCAGAGATGAGTGGGTTCATGCTTTTGTCCACACTTTGGAGGAGATACCGCGCTCGTGGTATGCTGCTGCTGAATTGCGCCGAGATATCACCACCTCGGGGGAGCTCATGATCTGTTTCACTCATACCTTCACGTTTGCGGATGCCAACCTTGATGTCCATAACGCCCTGCAGCTCATCCACGATGTGATATTTCAAGTTGTTCCGGTGAAATGCATTGTTGACCCGCACACACACAGTCAGATGCAGTCTCTCATGGAGTGTTTCAACGTCAGTGGAGGGCCAGAGGATGATGATGATCCCCGGAATATCAAGATTCCCGAATCCGAAGGAAGCCGTGATGTGGTACCACCTGTTGCGCCAAGTAATCCGTTCAATTAGCCATTGCAGCTTCGCAAAACGAATATCAGCACTGAGGCTACTCCCAAGTTTGCTAATGTAGGGGATTATTGGGATGATGAGATGATGAGCAAGGTTACTGAGTTATTGCATGAGTTTCAGGACGTGTTTCCCACGAAGTTTTCCGAAATGAAGGGAATCTTGGGTGATTTAGGCGAGATGAGGATTCCATTGAAACCAGACGCTAAACCAGTCCGACAACGACCTTATCGGCTAAATCCGCGACATAAAGAAAAGGTGAAGGAAAAAATTGATCGGATGCTGGATGCTGGTATTATCAAACCTGTAGAAGAGTCAGAATGGATCAGTCCTATGGTGGTGTAGGACAAGAAAACAGGCGAAGTGTGTATTTGCGTTGATTTTCGGAAGTTGAACGATGCCTGCTTGCATGACTCCTTCCGGACTCCATTTACTGATGAAGTACTTGAAGGAGTGGGTGGCCAGGAGATGTACTCTTTCACTGATGGATTCTCTGGCTACCATCAGATTTGCATTGCCAAGGAAGATCGCCATAAGACAACTTTTGTTACTGAATGGGGTTGCTTTTAGTACACGGTTATGCCGTTTGGGTTGAAGAATGCACCTGCGATATTTTCCCGAGTCATTGTTGCCGCGTTCAAAGATTTTATTCAGAAGTTTCTGCAGGTATATATGGATGATTGGACTGTTTATGGGTTGATTCGTGATCATTTGGCCAACCTGTGCTTGATGCTTGAGCAATGCCGACAACACCAAATATCGCTGAATTTGAAGAAATGTATTTTCTGTGCTCCGTTTGGGATATTGCTGGGGCATATTGTGTGTAAGCAAGGATTGTTGGTTGATCCAGCCAAGATTGCGCTTATTTTGGGGTTGCAACCGCCGACTACGGTTAAGCAGTTGCACGCTACCTTGGGTCACACTGGATATTATCTCAAGTTCATTAGGGGGTATGCTGCGATTACGACCCCTATGGAGAAGTTGTTGACAAAGGATGCGACATTCCAGTGGAATCCGGAATGTCAGGAAAGTTTTGAAACACTCAACGCGAAGATGGCGTCGGCTCCAATTCTGTTTTTTCCAGATTGGAGCAAGGAATTCCATGTCCACGTTGATGCCTCATCGGTTGCGCTAGGTGTTGTATTGGCTCAACCAGGCGAAGGAGACATTGATCATCCTATTGCTTTTTCCAATCGAAAACTGTCATCGACAGAATGCAATTACACTACCACAGAACGCGAAGGCCTGGCCATGGTTTATGCGCTACAGAAATTCAGGCATTATTTGTTGGGTTGCCATTTTAAAATGTTTACCAATCATTCTACATTAAAATACTTGGTCAATAAGCCTGTGTTGGGGGGGAAGATCTGCCGATGGCTACTTTTGTTTCAGGAGTTTGATTTCGAAGTCATCATGAAGTTGAGGTGGTTGAATGCTGGACCAGATCATTTGTCACAAATTGACACAGGGGAGGAGCCGACTAATATTGAAGATGGGTTGCCGGATGCCCAGCTGTTCCATGTAATCGCTGCCAATCACTACTTTGATGACATTCTTCAGTTTTTGGTGATCGGCACCGCACCTGATGACTTTACTACTTCACAAAAGAAGCAATTAGTCATCAAGGCTGTAGACTTTCAGTTGATCACGGGCGAGTTTTATAAGTTGGATGCAGATGAGATTTTGCGCAGATGTGTCTTGCCGCATGAACAAGCGCAGATATTGGCTGAGGCACATGGTGGAGTTGCAGGAGGACATTACGACGGTTGGGCGACTGCCCGGAAGGTGTTGCATGTAGGGCTTTGGTGGCCTACATTACATAATGATGCGACAGACTACGCCCGGTCTTGTGATGTTTGTCAACGAACTGGAAAACCGTCCAGACGCGATGAGATGCCGCTACTCCCTCAATTAACATTACAACCGTTTGAGAAATGGGTTGTGGATTTTGTAGGGCCGATCAATCCACTAGGGAAGCGTACAGGTGCCAGATATATTATCACGACAATAGAGTATTTGACCCGATGGGCGGAGGCAACCCCTGTCGTTGATTGTTCCGCAGCGACGACTGCTCGGTTATTGTTTGATCACATTATCACTCGGTTCGGCTGCCCCAAGATTCTACTGAGTGATCAAGGAAGCCATTTTCTCAACCGCACCATCAGTGCATTGACGGAGGAATTGCAAATTCAACACAAGAAGAGTACACCCTATCACCCATAGGTGAATGGGACGGTAGAGGCATTCAATAAGGTATTGGAGCACACGCTGACAAAGGTATGCAATGTAAACCGCGATGACTGGGATTTGAAAGTTCCAGCGGTGTTATGGGCTTATCGCACCACATGTAAAAGGTTGACTGGTCAGACACCTTTCAAGCTGGTATATGGGAAGGAAGAAATTATGCCTATGGAGTATATTGTCCCAAGTCTATGCATCACGGCCACTACGACCATGGATGATGTTGCAGCATTAGAGGATCGTCTAGCGCAATTTGTACAGTTGGAAGAAGATCGATTTATCACTGGCTTTCATCAAGGGGTGGAGAAGGATCGACAGAAGGCATGGAATGATGGCCATATAAAAAACAAGTAGTTTCAGAAAGGTGGCTTGGTACTACTATATGACAGTAATTTTATGAAACATCCAGGTAAGTTATAGATGCATTGGATGGGTCCCTACCGCATCAATAATATTACTTCAGGAGGAGCGGTTCAGTTGCAGTGATTGGATGGGGGGATGCTCCCCAAGCTGGTAAATGGTCACAGGTTGAAGCCCTATCACACGGGCTCGGAGCAGTGCGATGTCTGAGTCGCATCGTGTGTACAAAAAAAATTTAAAAAAAAATGATAAAATGGATGATGATGATCGTTGCAGGTTGCTTGGTGGCAGATGGCGCACCAACGGAAGTATGGCATACGATAGCAGGAGGCTTCTACCGAAATTTTGGCACAGTTAGCGTAATATGGCAGCATGGCGGCTCGGTCAGATCAGTAATAAACGCAAAAAGTGGAGATAGTTAATTAACGACGTGTTTGAATTATGGGCATTAATGATGGATACGGCTGAGGGGAGGACAAGATCGTCGGCGGATTTCTCTCAATTATACGAAGATTTGGTTGAGTGAATGCACGATTCAGTCATGATTAGGGTGGATTTAGGGAAATGCTATAAGTATGGCCTTGCGTCGGTCCAAAGACATGCATGAATTAGTAAGAAGTGTTGTTGTGAACTGTTATAGTGCCCTGAGATACTCCCTGCTGCGGATATAACGAAGAGTATGGAGGTATGCTAGGTGAATTCGAGCCCGTCGACATTAGTAGTGAATTCGAATCCCCGCTGTAATGTCCCCTCCTATCATACCAGCATGATAGAGAGGACGTGATGCTAAAACTGGGCATCTAGCCTCATATCCATTAAGTAAAAACTCATTGATAAAAAGACATATACATGTGTATATTATAGAAACACAGCGGAATAAAAAAAAATCATGTGTAATATCTAACATACATTCAACATTTTTGTGACAACCATTAAATAAAGACATTGCAGAATTTATAAAAGGGAATACTTATCTTATAACAAAGTAGTCCCAAGCAACTGGCTATGCAACTGCAACGTTCCACCCAACCATAGGCCAGTTGTGCTTATCAACCTCTTGATACAACTGCCACCCCCGAGCTGGGTATGATTTCTACAAGGAACTAGGGAACAACAGACTCACACATAGCCAAGCATACACCAAGATGAGCCAAGCCAAACTACAATTGGGTTTATCAGGCTGCTAGGAAATGGAAAGGAAGAGTTGCTAAGCTAGTGAGCTCAAGCACAAAGCCAGGGATAACCTCACGAGATCTATCTAGATTGGCACCCATAATACCTACACACCCAACACAAGGAAGTATTATTTTCACTGCTGTATAGTCCCTCAAGCCATACCCTTCCCATCTAGTGCTCTCAGGGTGTGCATAGAAGAGTAGCCAAAGCCCTCTTGATCTTCTTGAGAGGTTGTCTCCCCCAGCAGGTTTATCAAGCCAATTCTGTCCACTACCACTCCAAATCTCTTGCTCACAGATTCAAACCAAAACAAGGATGCACATAACAGCAGAACCACAATTATTGGGCATGATAAAAATGTTTTTACAGCGAGATGCCCAAAGATGGGGATTCTACCAGCCCAGAAAAACGTGCGAAGACCCAAAACGAAAATGGAAAATGGGGATTCAAACCTGGAGAGCAAAGACCATTTTTAGAAAAACTCCCATGGGTATTTTGGGGCAAAAACGACCTCTATAAACCCCCAAAACATGACTCCCTTTCTCCCAGCCACTGTGTAACACAAAAACGAGCTCCCAGCTATGGTAAAATGCAGGAAATTGGTAAAAACGTGATGGGGAAAGACCCAGTAGTTCAGACTGCATGAGAGAGGAAAGACTATGGGTTCAGAATGTCTTTGGGCACCATTCGTGGGTGATTTCTTGCCCAAGAAGCAAAAATACGAATTCCCAGGTTGATGGCTTGCCCATACACGAAATTGGCTGCCATACCTCTTCATTCCCAAGGCATTAACTGCCTCAACCAATTTCTAGAAGAATTAAATGATTGGGTCCATAACCCAAAATGGGTAGTTGGTGGTTTATGGGTTTTCTCATTGAAACATGGATTAACACCATTGGCTCAAGGGTTTGAATAATTTCCCTCACTATTCCTTGTCGAATCATGCCCCCATCTCTTTGTTGCATTGCATAGCTAGTTGTGGGTTTTTCTTAAAAATCGTATTTACATGATGTCTTAATTTACATTGTGCCTATCTAGCACAAGAACCATAGGCATCTATTTTTAATTTCCGATACATAAAACGCTAAATCAATGGTGGGGCCTTGGCCTTGAGCTCCTCACCATGATTAAATAACAATATTTACATCATTTACGATTTAATGCAAAGGGGCTCAATATGGGGACATTACATTCCCCTCCCCTTACATTAGCACTGTCCTCAATGCTCATCAAAATTGAACAAAAATGGATATGCCACCCTCATGGCATCCTCCAGCTCCCATGTAGCCTCATTGGGACCGTAATGCTTCCATTGCACCTTTACCTGTCCGATGGCTCGGTTCCAGAGCAATGTTACCTTCTTGTCTAGGATGCACAATGGGTCGGTTTGGAATTCTCCCTCAGGTTCCACTTGGATCACATCCCAATTAATCACATGGTTAGGATCATGTACATATTTCTTAAGCAAAGAGACATGAAAAACATTATGAGCTTTAGTGCTAGTAGGCAATGCAAGTCTATATGCAACTGGCCCTATTCTTTCAAGTACTTCAAATGGCCAACAATATCTAGGTGATAGCTTGTCACAACTCCCAAGCTTCAAGGAACTCTTCCTTGATCTCACTCTAAGATACACATGATCCCCAACATTGAATTCCCTATGGATCCTATGCTTATCTGCATAGCTTTTCTGTCCATCCTGGGCTGTTTTTAAATTCTGTCTAATCTTGGCAACTTCTTGCTCCATTTCCTTAAGCAATTTTGGCCCAAGTACAATTCTGTTCACTGGATTGTCCCAAGTCACTGGTGTCCTACACCTTCTGCCGTACAAAGCCTCATAAGGACTCATTCCTAACGATGCTTGTTTCCCATTGTTATATGCAAATTCTACCAAGTGTAGTAATCCTCCCACTTGGATGGTTTGTCCATTACATACATGCGAAGCATGTCTTCAAGCACCCGATTTACTCTTTCTGTTTTCTCATCTGTTTGAGGATGGTATGCGGTACTGAAGCTTAGCTGTGTATCCAAATCTGCAAAGATACCTTTCCAAAAATTGGAAGTGAACTTGGTATCCCTATCAGAAATTATTGCCTTAGGCAACCCATGTAATCTGAAAATTTCCTTCATGAAAATATTTGCAATGGCATCGGCTTTGTGTGTGGACTTAACCGGTATAAAATGTGCTGCCTTTGTTAACTTGTCCACCACAACCATGATAGAATCATGTTGTCTCACGGTCATTGGCAATCCTGTAATAAAGTCCATGGATATTACTTCCCATTTCCATTCTGGAATTGGCACTGGGAGCAATAAATCTACTGGGTGTTTGTGTTCACTTTTCACCTGCTGACATTCCATGCACTTAGAATGTATTCAGCAATGTCCTTCTTCATGCCTGGCCAGAAATAATATTTTCTTGCTGTAGCAATTGTTTTATGATATCCTGGGTGACCAGAGTATGGAGATTTATGGATTTCATCTATAACAATTCTCCTCAAATCTGCCGCATTTGGAATATATACTCTATTCTTATAAGTAAGAAGTCCGCCTTCTTCCAAATGATATCCTTCATACTTCTTGCCAAGGTCTTGCTGCTGCAATTTGTCCTTTATCTGCACGTACACTTCATCCTCAACAATATGGTTAACAATCTGCTGCTTCAAATCTGGTTGGCAAGTACTAAGTGCTGCCACATGCATTTCATGTACCTTCCTGCTAAGTGCATCATCCACCTTGTTTTCTTTCCCTTTTATGTGTTTGATTTCAAAATCAAATTCACACAAAAATTCCAGCCATCTAGCTTGCCTAGCATTTTAAGTTGGCTGATCAAACAAGTATTTCAGGCCACAATGGTCTGTCCTTAACTCAAATTTTATTCCCATTAAGTAATGCCTCCACATCTTTAAAGCATGTACTATGGCTGCAAGTTCTATATCATGAGTAGCATAGTTCTTCTCATGCTCCTTCAACTTTCTTGACTCATAGCATATCACATGGTTGTCTTGCATAAGAAATCCTCCAAGTCCTTGATTGCATGCATCGGTACACACCACAAAGTCTTTTTCTGGGTCTGCAATTTTCAAAATAAGTGCACTTGTAAGAAGGTTCTTCAACCGTTGAAAACTTTCCTCACATCTTGGTGACCATTCAAACTTTATCCCCTTCTTTTGCAAAGAAGTGGTCGGGTTTGCAACCTTGGAGAATCCTTCGATAAACCTCCTATAGTAACCAGCAAGGCCCATAAAAGATCTCACATCAGTCACATTCCTTGGAGTTGGCCAATTCATAATGGCTTCAATCTTCTCAGGGTCTACAGATATTCCTTCGTCAGAGATGATGTGACTCAAATAATGAATTCTATCTTTATAAAAGTCACATTTGCTCAACTTTGCATACAACTTATGCTCTCTTAGTAATTGCATTGTCATTCTCACATGTTCTTCATGCTCTTTTTCATTCTTAGAATAGATGAGAATGTCGTCTAGGAATACAAGAACAAACTTGTCCAAATACTTGCTAAAAACATTATTCATGAGACACATGAATGTAGCTGGTGCATTTGTGAGACCGAATGGTACCACTACAAACTCATAGTGTCCATACCTTGTTCTAAAGGCTGTCTTATGAATATCTTCTTCTTTGATTCTTACCTGATGGTAACCAGACCTCAAGTCAATCTTTGAAAATACCTTTGCTCCTCTCATTTGGTAAAAAAGGTCATCAATTCGGGGCAATGGGTATTTGTTCTTCACAGTGACTTTGTTCAACTGCATGTAGTCAATACATAACCTGAGTGTTCCATATTTCTTTTTCACAAATAGGACAGGTGCTCCCCACGGGGACACACTTGGCCTAATATATTTCTTTTCCAGCAACTCTTGTAATTGCATTTTCAATTCTAGCAATTCCGGTGTACTCATCCTATACGGTGTCTTAGACACTGGTGCCGCTCCTGGCACAAGTTCAATTGTAAAGTCAATGTCTCTCTTTGGAGGGAGTCCTGGAATCTCATTAGGAAAAACATTCCTGAATTCTTGCAATACATGATAGTCCTCCAATTTAAGAGTTTCATTCTCTGCTACCTCTAAAATGTGGGTTGCATACAATTGACATCCCTTCCTACAGAACTTCTTCAGCTGCATGGCTGAAGCCTGTCTAACAGAAGTCACCTTTGGAATGCCTTTTACAACCCTCGAGTTTCCTTCTTCATCCATGCACTCAAATGTCTTATTGTAGCAGTCAAGTTTAACCCTATGTGCTTCTAACCAATCCATTCCAATGAGAATATCATAGGAACCCAGTGGAAAAATATTCAGATATGCATAAGTGAATAGTCCATCCATCTCTATTAGACATTTCTCTATTATTTCACTAACTTTTCTCTTGGTTCCAGTGGCTAGTTGAACTAACCATGATTTACTATGCTTTAATTTCTTGAAAGCACAAACCTCAACAATTCTAGGGGTGACATAACTGTGAGTAGATCCAGGATCAATCAAAATAGAAACAGATTGCTTAGCAATCTTACCTTCAACTTCAACCACATTTGACTGATGATCTGCCTGGCGGTCGTCTAGTGTTGCATAGATTCTAGGGATTGTCCTTGCCACTTGACCCACGGTTTCATCTCCCTGGATGTTGTGGAATTGATTTGCATTCCCATTCCGATGTGGACAGTTCCTAAGCATGTGGTCTCCTCCACACCCCCAACATTGAAGTGGTTCTCTTGGCTCCTTTGGATCTCTTGGCTTGTCTCCCATCATCCTAGTTGGCTTAGTCACAACCTGTGATGGTTGCCTTTGCTGATTCTGGAATTGAGGAGGCTTGAACCCCTTCTTCCTTTGATCAATCTTTTCGTTTTTCTTATCCTTCCATGCCTTATGGAATTCTGGTTTGCTTCTGTTTTGATCAAAGCAATACTTGGCCTTTTTTATGGCCTCCTTCAGAGTCAGATGATTCATTAGAAGAGATTTCTGGAGTATATGTTCTGTCTGTAGAAACTCTTTTTGAGCTACTAGCCCTCTTGCGAGAATTCCTCCTAGAACTACTCCCACCCCTTTCTAGATTTGATGTCTGATGCCCAGAGTTTATTTACCTTTGGATGTCTGTCAAACTCTGTAGCATGGCTGCATTCAACTGATTTTGTTCTTCTTGATCCTTAATCATCCTTTCATTATCTTCTCTGCAACTTTGCAACTCCACCCTTAGGCTTCTCATGGTGGCTGCAATACTTGGAGGAGTCTCTTGATTTCTTCTCCCATTAGATTCGGTTTCAGCATTTTCAACATGTATGTTCTCCCCCATGGCATCTATCTCAGGCTCATAGGGATCCTGTGCATCATCCATAATGTTGATTTACTTGGCCCAACCAAGATCCAAAACTTTCCAACTATACTATCTAGAGTACTGCCCTGATGTAACTGTGATTCTGCAAAATGTGTTCATCAACACAATTGTTAGCTGTATTATATTCTCAGAATTCATAAATGTTATATTGACAATTTGTCAGATCATAGAATTTTCTCACAATCAATGACATATGCGGGGGGGGGGGGGGGGGGACGACGGGGGTCGAGGGCAGCGCCCTCATTTTTTTTTTTGTAAATCTTTCCGCAGTTTCAGAGCGATTTGCCGAGTCCTTCCAAAATTTTGGGGCAATTTGCCGATTGCTTCCGCAGTTGCGGGGCGGTTCGCCGAATGCTTCCATAGTTGCGGGGCGATTTTTCGAAGGCTTCCGCAATTGTGGGGAGATTTGCCGAAGGCTTCCGCAATTGCGGGGCGATTCGCCGAAGTCTTCCGCAATTGCGGGGAGATTTGCCGAAGACTTCCGCAATAACGGGGTGGTTTACCGAATGCTTCCGCAGTTGCGGGGTGATTTACCGAAGGCTTCCGCAATTGCGGGGCGATTTGTTGAAGGCTTCTGCAATTGCGGGGCGATTTGCCGAAGTCTTCCGCAGTTGCGGGACGATTCGCCGAAGTCTTCCGCAGTTGAGGGACGATTCGCCGAAGTCTTCCGTAGTTGTGGGATGATTTGCCGAAGTCTTCCACAGTTGTAGGACGATTTGCCGAAGTCTTCCGCAGTTGCGGGACGATTCGCGGAACTCTTCCGTAATTACGGGATGATTCGCGGAACTCTTCCGAAATTTAGGAACGATTTGCCAAACTCTTCCGCAATTGCGGGATGATTTGCCGAACTCTTTCGCAATTTCGAAACGATTTGCGAAACTCTTCCGCAATTGTGGGACGATTCGCGGAATCCTTCCGCAATTTCGGAAGAGAATTCCTTCCGCAGTTTCGGAGCAATTCGCCAAATTCTCCCGCGGTTTTGGAGCAATTCGCCGAATTCTCCCGCTGTTTCGGCGAAGATTTTTGAGTTCTTCCCGAAACAGACTTAAACAAAAATTTTCAAAAACACTTAAGACAATTTCCGAGTTCCTTATTTTCTTCTTCCTGTGATGACTGCTACTCAGCAGGAGGTGATCTTACCTCTGTAATCTATCCAACTTAGCTTGTTTAAGCCCAATGCTGAGACCTGTGGTGATCAGGAAGGGATCTTCCCTTGTAATTGCAATTGGATTTGGCCCATAGAGGTCCAATGCTGCAATCAACAGCTCTGATACCAAAATGTAATGTCCCCTCCTATCATACCAGCATGATAGAGAGGACGTGATGCTAAAACTGGGCATCTAGCCCCATATCCATTAAGTAAAAACTCATTGATAAAAAGACATATACATGTGCATATTATAGAAACAAAGCGGAATTAAAAAAAATCATGTTTAATATCTAACATACATTCAACATTTCTGTGACAGCCATTAAATAAAGACATTGCAGAATTTATAAAAGGGAATACTTATCTTATAACAAAGTAGTCCCAAGCAACTGGCTATGCAACTGCAACGTTCCACCCAACCATAGGCTAGTTGTGCTTATCAACCTCTTGATACAACTGCCACCCCCGAGCTGGGTATGATTTCTACAAGAAACCAGGGAACAACAGACTCACACATAGCCAAGCATACACCAAGATGAGCCAAGCCAAACTACAATTGGGTTTATCAGGCTGCTAGGAAATGGAAAGGAAGAGTTGCTAAGCTAGTGAGCTCAAGCACAGAGCTAGGGATAACCTCACGAGATCTATCTAGCTTGGCACCCACAATACCTACACACCCAGCACAAGGAAGTATTCTTTTCACTGCTGTACAATCCCTCAAGCCATACCCTTCCCATCTAGTGCTCTCAGGATGTGCATAGAAGAGTAGCCAAAGCCCTCTTGATCTTCTTGAGAGGTTGTCTCCCCCAATAGGTTTATCAAGCCAATTCTGTCTACTACCACTCCAAATCTCTTGCTCACAGATTCAAACCAAAACAAGGATGCACATAACAGCAGAACCACAATTATTAGGCATGATAAAAACGTTTTACAGTGAGATGCCCAAAGATGGGGATTCTACCAGCCCAGAAAAACGTGGGAAGACCCAAAACGAAAATGGCAAATGGGGATTCAATCCTGGAGAGCAAAGACCATTTTTAGAAAAACGCCCATGGGTATTTTGGGGCAAAAACGACCTCTATAAACCCCCAAAACATGACTCCCTTTCTCCCAGCCACTGTGTAACACAAAAACGAGCTCCCAGCTATGGTAAAATGCAGGAAATTGGTAAAAACGTGATGGGGAAAGACCCAGTAGTTCAGACTGCGTGAGAGAGGAAAGACTATGGGTTCAGAATGTCTTTGGGCACCATTTCGTGGGTGTTTTCTTTCCCAAGAAGCAAAAATACGAATTCCCAGGTTGATGGCTTGCCCATGCACGAAATTGGCTGCCATACCTCTTCATTCCCAAGGCATTAACTGCCTCAACCAATTTCTGGAAGAATTAAATGATTGGGTCCATAACCCAAAATGGGTAGTTGGTGGTTTATGGGTTTTCTCATTGACACATGGATTAACACCATTGGCTCAAGGGTTTGAATAATTTCCCTCCCTATTCCTTGTAGAATCATGCCCCCATCTCTTTGTTGCATTGCATAGCTAGTTGTGGGTTTTTCATTAAAAATTGTATTTACATGATGTCTTAATTTACATTGTGCCTATCTAGCACAAGAACCATAGGCATCTATTTTTAATTGCCGATACATAAAATGCTAAATCAATGGTGGGGCCTTGGCCTTGAGCTCCTCACCATGATTAAATAACAATATTTACATCATTTACGATTTAATGAAAATGGGGTCAATATGGGGACATTACACCTGCTTATTCCAGTTATTGTTGAGCAAGAAGGTACATCTTTGGCCACTGTTGATCTTGGATCCAAGGTCGCCAACATGCCGGTGGGTACATCCACTGTTGCTAAGAAGCACCTAGGAGGTCATCCCTTTGAATCCCCGAAGAGTAAGAGGTTAACACGATCTACGACGGCTAGAGGAGTTATGGAGCAAGGGGGCCCGTCCAGTCGCCCGGTGACTACATCTGCCCAATGGCTAGGCCAGTTCGCTGCCAATAATCTTGGGTACATCCCTCCTGTTCGATCAGATGTCACCCCGCGTAAAATCACCTCAAAGTTGAAATTCAGTGAGAAGATACCTGCACTCCCGGTAGCCTTGGAGTGCTCGGTAGATATCGAGCCGGCGTTGATGTGCTTGCGTTATGCTGATCATGACATGGTGGCCCAGCCTGAAATTGCTTCCGCACCCTACGTTGCGGCAACACACCATCTACTAGAACCAGTGATACATGAGTGGGATCGCGGGCTGAGGCAGGCCGACCTATTAGGGTTAATTAATATGCCACATTTTGGACGCTTGACGGAAGTTAATTCTTGTGTAAAACAACTCTTGTCATGCTTCCATGGCAGGTCATTATGGTTGGATAGAGAAGTCCCAGTCACTGTTGACTTGATTTATGAGATTACCGGCTTGCCCAAGAATGGTGTTGATCCGGCAGAATTTCTTCAAGGAAAGGCCTGTTGATGCCTCGGAGATCGCGGCATCAATCAGAAAGGGATTCTCCCCGATAGATTATCCCAATTAGATTACCTACCATTTGGTATGGGGAATCCGTCCGGTTAGCGGTTCCGGAAACCGTGGGTTTGGAGTTTTATTCCAATTATACCGGTTATGGCCCGATCCACCGTTCTTTTGAATTTTATGTTTTAGAATGATATGCAAGTGCCTAGTCTAAATTTAATCTAAATGAAAAAATGGAAAACCAGATCTATGTCTAAAACTGAATCTCCACAACAGCTGCTTGGTGGATTTCTTTAAGCAAATGGTTGTGTATCGATGACATACCAATATAACGATGGAGATCATCAATGGCTAAGACATCAATCCTTTTTACATATTCTGCTTGGATATCCAGTTCCTCCTTCAAGTTAGACAAACGTTGCTCCTTGCTCGAGAACTCATCAAGTGACTGAGGGAAACTTAACTTGCATTTATCATGCACTTCATGGATTTTTTGATAGAGACTATTACTTTTATTCATTGTCCCTTAGATCTTAGTCATTAGCTTAAAGCTACAGCTTCTGCAAAATTCCAAAAGGGCTAGGTCTTCATTAAAACCACCTACAGATTTGAGTGGGAGATGCTTGGGGAAATCCACCTTTCCTTCTCTCCATTGTATATGACTCAGAATATTTGCCTTAACTCGGGTATATTTAGCTTTAAGCCTATTGGCCTCTGCATTAATCTCTTTTAATCTAACCACCATGGCCTTGAGCTTGCATACTTCCTCAGTGATTAGTTCCTGCGTGTCATGGACTTGCTTTAGGATGCTACAGGACAGCCATGGAAAGGAGACATGTATATCGCTCTCCTCTCCGCCTGCACTAATTGTTCAACCAATGCTAGCTTGTCTGCTTCTAGATGGGACACCCTGGCTCCTGCATCGTTCTTTTCTGCCTCTAAGATCATCATCTGGACCGCCATGCTTTCCCTTTCTTCTTCCAAAAGGTTATACTTGTCCGAAAATTCTTTATGTTCAACATATAGGCGATTATACCTATTCACCACAAGATCCCTGTAGGCTTGCTCATTAGCTACAGTATGTTGTAGCATGTGAGCTCTCCTCTTTGTCGACTCAACCTCTTTAACTATATCAACCACATTGTCCAGTGATGCTTTTGCTGACTCTACAGTGGCGGATGCCATAGCTAAGGGAGCCTTGTTTGTGTTCTGCATTACTGTGGTCTCCCGGTGGGTAACAATATCTTCCTGGAAGAGTCTCTTTATCCTCTCTTCCGATTTAAGGACCATTGCCATCCTCTTCTTATCATAGACAAATTCATCCCATTTGGACACGATATGCTCTTCTGATGGAGTATACGGGACGATTGGGAGATCTATAATATCTATTTCTGCTTCCGCGGGTGGGGTCTGGACTACCTGAGCTGGATCTGTTCCCACATTCTGGGTACCAGAGACACCTACTTGTGCTGTGTCCGCCTCCACATTTTGAGTGCCGGAGACACCTGCTTGAGATGTGTCTATCTCCATGTCCTGGGTGCCGGAGCCTCCAGCCTGGGCATCTTCAACTACCTTGAGTTCTTCTTCCGCTTGCTGCCTTCTCTCTTCTCCTTTAGCTTGCGGTTGGTTTTCATTTTCCTTCTGCTGCCTTTCATCTTTAGCCTCTTTCCGCTGCTGGGCTTCCTCAGCCTCTTTTTGCTGCCTTTCATTTTCGGCTTCCTGCTGCAATCTTGCCACTTCAGCTTCTTGCTGCAATCTTGCCTCTTCAGCTTCTTGCTGCAATCTTGCCTCCTCTCTTAACCTTTATTCTTCTCGGGCTCGGGCATCATCTGCTTCTTTCTCCTTCTGCAGACTGGTTTTTTGGGCCTTGGTAGAGCTAGAGGTTGCTCCACTGCCTTGGCGACAAATCTCCAACTCAGTCATGTTGCTGATGCCTCTGAATGCCTCTTCCTCAGCATCATAATAATGGGCGTACTCGAAATGAGCATAAATTTCCTTGCAATCCTCGACAAATTTTCCTCGCCTATCATTCCTGTGGAAAATTACTTCGCCGAAGTGGAAGGCTTTCAACTCTTGAACAAACTCCTCGGCTGAGGCAACCCCTAAGAATTTGTATGCTCCTATGCAGAAGGGTAGAGGGGGGAAAGATGCCTTATGCTGCTTGTTAAGCACTGCTCCAATTCCATCCAGGAAGATTTGTCTCACTGCTTCCTTAAGGACCACATAGTTAGTAGTATACCTCAGAAAAATATATGGAGCTTTAGTCCCTCCAAACATTCTGATGTAAGTGCCTTGCTCTGAAAAATAAAAATCTCCATAATTTTCTAGGATCTCCATGGCATTCTTCGACAGACAGTTGGGTTCTTCCTTGAATATCTGCTCATATAGGGGCATGATGAACCCCTCACAGATGAGCTTATAGCTGGGTTTGTAATTTTGATCCCACATCATCCTGAAAGCGGTGTAAACCGGGGTGTTGGCTCTATCCCATGTGCAACCTAAGCTGGGAAAAGATAGCTTGGCCAGAATACAATCAATAAGATACGAATACATGTAGAATTCTGCCTTTTTTAAGGCCATACCTTCTCTTGCAGCAACCACCATTGATGCCAAACTGTCTGACAGGATGGTGGCGCAGTCAAACACAGTTCCTTTGAATGCCACGAAGTGGATGATGGGAACCCACTGTATCTTGTATACGGTGCCATCGGGCATGCCGAAGATTCTGCATAACATCAGGGCGATTAACCTGAAAGGAGGTCTTAGATTCTGCACATCATACTCGTCATTACCTCTCTTTCTTAAGTGCTTTCCTGCGACCAATAATTTCTTGGCCATTTCAATATTGTTCATCTGGCCCAACCATTCATCACTCAGGGCTTGTTGGGGACGTGGGAATTTATATGCTGCGGCAAGATATGCTGGGTGGAATGAGGCAATGGCTATTTTCCCGCTATCATGTAATACCCTTGTCTCTGTATTAGTATGCTCTAGTATCCACCCGATTACTTCAGAACATGGGAACAGTTCAGGGCGGGTAGCAGCTTTGGCTATGCCTGAAGTTCTGATGTTGAGATAGATCTGCCCCTCTTCTAGTAACATATCCAGGATATCTTGGTCCTTGATCATCCTGTAAATATCTCCCCACCGGACTTCGGGAGGGATACCGGTGGTGCACTTAGTATCTTGGAACATAGTTTCAGTCCTAAGTGGTGCTGGCTGTGGTTCCGTCATTTTAGCCTTCTTCCTACCACCTTTTGGCATCTTGGCTTATCCCTGCTAGCAACCAAATACAAGTCATTATAAAATGTGCAACCTGTTATGGGATTTTAACAAAAGAATGACCATTTCAACATGCTAATGAGATATATAAATAAATTATGAAGTTGCATGTTGCTTGTTAAGCACAATAAACCATTCCAAACAAGGAAAAAAAAAAAAAAAACTTGATCATCCTAAGGAAACAAAGTTTGGAATGTCCCCGAAAGGTCAGCATACGACGTGAAACAACCTGCTTCCCATCTAGTCCCAGGAGAGAGGGTGTCCTTAATTGTTGTGGTTCAAATGGTTAATGGCGGGTTAGCTTGGATTGAGACAAACTTAAGATGAAACCATGGACCGCTTTCCACATTCAGGAACAGGCGAGGGGTTTCAGCCGGTCGCTATTGTTATTTATAATATTTGACGAGACGTTCTATGGCCGGCTCAGAATTTGAACAGGGTGATGATTCTTGGGATGTGGCTGGTGAATACTCGGGCGGTCACAACTGTGGTTTCAGCTGATAGGAACGAGAAATTAACGGGGGCTTGGTGGCCTTAAACACAAAAAATAACGACGCATGCGACCAATGCCTATCGGCCTCGTTCTAGATGAAAAGAGAAAAAACTCAAAGGTAATATGACGTGGATATGAGACAAGAATAACAGTTAGAAACCTACCTGGCAACGTGAAGATGGCTGAATGAGGTGGACACGGACGTGGACGAGCTGAGCTGGAGCAGTCTGGCGTGGTGTCCCAATGGCGTTTGTTAATCGAGAAAAAAAAAACAATGTGGTTGGTCCAAACCCCAACCGTCCATTTAAACGAGTTGGACACATGCGGTGTTTAATATGGTGGGTGGCGCCATTAAAACATTTTTTAAAGTTTGTACGTTGTGGTCTTTTCAATCCACCTCGATAGTTGTGCACGACCGTCAATTTGCGGGGCGGACTTACGAATTCCACCCGCGATTGCGGGATGTTATGGTGAACACCCTTGGCGTTTCAGAAGAGATTGATGAATCTTTCCGCAATGCGACCTTTGGAGATGCAGCTTCGGGAGAATAATGGATCTCCTTCCGCAATTTCGGCGGAGATATGCCGATGGTTTCCGCAATCACGGAACAATTCCGCGAAGGTTCCCTCTATGTCGGAAGAGATTGACGAACGACTCCCGCAAGTTGAGTGAACGTCTAAGTTTTCGGCAGGTTTTCGGAATGATAACGCAAACGTTTCCGCAGTTTCGGAAGGCTTCCATGAATGCTTCCGCAGCTTCGGAAGGCTTCCATGAATGCTTCCGCAGCTTCGGAAGGCTTCCATGAATGCTTCCGCAGCTTCGAGAGAAAAACTTACGATTTTTTCAAAAGAGATAAGTCATTCGGAGGCTTTTCGGGGAAAATAACGCGAAGGCTTCCGCAAAAGGCTCCCGCAGTTGCGGAAGGGAAACCTAAAAGGTTCCGTCGTTTCGGAAGGTTCTCGCGAATAGCTTCCGCAACAAGACTTAAGATTTTTTAAAAGACTAAGTCATTCGGCGGCCCCGGGAAAGATTTGCGAATGAATCTCGCCGTTTCGGGAAGATAACCTGAACGGTTCCGCAAAAGTTAAGTCTTTTGGTGAGGCTTCATAAATGTTTCCGTAGTTGCGGAAGGCTTTCGCAATTAGCTTCCGCAGTTTCGGAACGGATTGGAGAATGGTTCCGCTGTTTCGGAAATATAAGCTGAACTATTCCGCAAAAGAGAGGAAAGACTTAATATTTTTCAAAGAGAAGTACTTCAGCGGTTTTTTTGGGAAAATAAGGTGAAAGCTTCCGCTGTTTCGGAAGGGAAACCCAAAAGGTTCCGTTGTTTCGAGACGGATTGGTGAATGACTCCTGCAGTTTCGGGAGGATAAGTTGAATGGTTCCGCAACGACGGGGCTTTCTTCAAATCGTTCCGCAAACTTCGAAAAAAGTTTCTAAGTCCTTTTCGAGAAGCTTATGCAAATGGCTCCCGCCGTTTCGAGAGAGAAACCCGAACGGTTCCTGCGGTTTCGGGAGGATAACTTGAATACTTCCGCAACTGCGGGGGGGTTTTCTCAAATGCTTCCGCGACTTCAGGGGGGGTTTTCTCAAATGCTTCCGCGACTTCAGGAAGATTTCACAAATTTTATCCTTAGTAAGAAAACTTGGAACTCTCAAAGCAGGATTTTTAGTTGAAAAGACAGTAGAAAAGGAGAATTTACCTCTTACAGCAATCTTTCTAAAAAATAAAGGAGGGGCCCCAATATGTACAAAAATTTGGGGGGGGGATGTTGCTGCAACAACAATTGGCGAGTCGCTGGCGAACACAGATCTCTGAAAAATTCCTCTCCATGGTCCAAAACCTTATCAAAGACATCCATCTTATGTGCAATGTTCAGCTGAGCATTTGAACTTCTATGAAGGAAGAAGGCACTTTACCTGCTAGCCATTGGGGAAAGGGGAGCTTTGACAGAGACATCTTTAAAACTCTCAAAGGGCCAACATATGGGATTCATTTTAGAAGGATCATCTTTCGGATGGCTACTACAGTCGGACTCCACAGGTTCGCAACACTTTCTGATGGACATTATTGCTATTGTTCCTCATTCCCATGCCGCTTGCATCCTTTTGGATGTTTGTACTTTGGACAGCTTAGCTGTTTGAGCCTTCCAGAGATATTTTCTTTAGACATGATCTTTGATTTACGCTCCTCAATCCATAATGTCCTTTTGTGTGAGTTAGAGATTTTATGTTTTGATCAAGCCTCACAGACGGAGAGAAGCCTATTTTGAGCTGTGTCTTTTGGACAACATTCTATATTTTACATGCTTTGCTTTTGTCTCTGCCATGCTTTAATTGAGGCGAGAATCTCTAGAAAACAAACCCTTGAATATAAGCCATTTTGGCTGTTTAAAATTTGCAGCATGGAGTCATTTCAATACCCCATGTCCTCGAGATGTACTACTTTCCATGGGTCCAACTTTAATAACCTTCTTGAGATGCCTTTAAGTGTGAGAGTGGGTGGAGCCCAAAGATAGTAATGAAGATGGTCATAGGTCTCTGCTATTTCAACAGGCTTAGTGTGACTAGCAGAGTAGGCTTCCTTCCTTCTGAAAAATTTCAGCGAGAGCACAATACATAGACAGACTTTATTCGAGCATAGTTCCGGACTCATGGGTAAGAGACCTGTCTTTGCTGAGAAACTTCAACCGCAGGGGCTTTCAGAAAGCAAACTTTGTGCAAAGGTTCAAATGACAAGAAAAGAAACAAAAATGGCTGAAAATAAAGCAAACAAAAGGCTAAAGCAACAATAAAAGAAAAATTTATTTATGTACAGAAAGTCTCAGCGAGACTATGCAAAGTATTGCTTCAGGGCAAGGCCATTGAGAGGAAGGGTTACTTCTTCTCCCTCGAGATTTGTCAATTTATAAGTGGATGGGCCTATCTTTGCCGAAATTTGGTACGGGCCTACCCATAGATGTTGGAATTTCATGTGCATTCCTTTGCCTTCATGATTATGGTCCCATTTCAGGACTAAGTCCCCAACTTCAAAACTTCTTTTACCGGACTTCCTCTTATCGAACCATCTCTTAACTATGTCTTGGTGTTGATGGAATCGATCTTTAGCTTTCTGTCGGGCTTCTTCAAGTTGAAGCAGGGTATTGATCCTGGATTGTAAGACTTGGCTACCAGAACCCCGAGAGGCTTGGGATAACTGTAAGGATGGGAGCAAGATGTTTGGGGGAAGGATAACTTCCTTTCCATAGATAAGAGTGAAAGGGGAAACCCCCAATGCGTTCTTTGGGGTCACCCTATCTGCCCATAAGGCGTTTGGGAGAGCTATATGCCAACTTCTCTGGTTTTCTATCACAGTTTTCTTAAGAATCCGAATCAGATTTTTGTTTGAGGATTCAACTAATCCGTTCCCTTGAGGGTAATAATTGGATGAATAATGCACCTTAATTCCCCATTCATAAAAAAATTCATTTATCTTGCAAGACGAAAAATAGGAAGCATTATAAAAAACAAGGGAAATTGGAACCCCAAACCTGGTTATGATGTTTTCTTTCAAGAAACTGATGACTGTGTCTTCATTGATCTTGCGCAACGGGATAGCTTCCGTCCATCTAGTGAAGTAGTCGGTAGCTGTCAGGTTGTATCGATGTTGCAAAGAAGAATTTGGATTTATCTCTCCGATAACATATATACCCCACTGCTCAAAAGGCTCAGAGATGATAACCGGATGCAAGGGTCCTGCTGCCTTAGGTAACTTCCCGGCACTTCTTTGGCATACATCACAGTTTCGTGCATACGTGTGGGCATATCGGAACAGAGTGGGCCAATAATATCCAACTCTAAGTATCTTGTGTGCTGTTGTCTCTCCTGAATAATGTCCACCCGCGGGGCCATCATGTAATTCTTTAACAACTTTACTTGCATCTTCCTTTTCTAGACATCTAAGGAAAACTCCATCATAATTCTTCCTGAAAAGTATCCCATCAATGACTTGATAAGGTGCTGATTTCAAGCAGAGTGCCCTTCTTTGTTTAGAGTTCCAGTGCTCAGGTAGGTATCCTTGCTGTAAATAATGCACCAAGTCTCTATACCATGACTGAGGGGTTGAGAAGATAGGACACACTTCAACCGAGTTTAGCTCAGCTTCATTCTTCCAATGTTGCTCTTCATCAGTTGAGTTTCCTGCAAGTAATTTGCACAGGCCTTGCCCTTTGATGATCGTGGCTGGTTTAAATTCTAAATCATATTCTTGAAGAGCTGTGACCAAGTTCCCCCTCCTTTCTCCTAGTTCCTTTTGAACGAAAATGGATCTAACAGCTGGGTGGGGAACTATAACTTTAGTTCTGTTCTTAAGAATATATGGCCTAAACTGCTTGACTTCTTTGAAGACAACGTATGCATGCTTGTCAACCATGGGATAGTTCAGCTCAGCCCCTTGCAGACCAGTGCTCATAAACGAAATTGGGTATTCGTCCCCCAGCTCCACCTTTTGCGTGAGTACGGCTACGAGGGAGTCATCCGAGGCAAAGGTATACAGGATAAAGTCCTTATCAAAATCTGGGCTTCTTAAGGAAGGAGCCTTAGCTATGGCTGCCTTGATATCTCTAAAAGCATCCTTTTCCAAATCTGTCCACTTGAACTGTATGCTTTGTTTAACCATCTGTTGCAATGGTTTAACAATTTGCGCGAAATCTGGAACAAATCTTCGGACAAAATTAATAGTGCCCATAAAGGACTGCATAGATTTCTTGTTGTAAGGCATTGGAATCTTATTGATAGCTTGCACTCTTTCCTGATCTATTGACACTCCCCCTTTGGAAATGATATGACCTAAGAGTTTACCTTCGGGAACAACGAACACGCTCTTCTTGGGGTTCAAAGAAATACCATACTTCCGACAACGGTCAAAAATATGCCTCAGATGGACAACATGATCTTCCCTTTTCTTTGAAAAGACTGCCACATCGTCTAAGTATACAACAACACATTGCCCACCCAATCCTCGGAAGGCGATATCCATTACTCGTTGGAACGTAGCTCCGGCGTTTATCAGACCAAATGGCATCCTTCTGTATGCGAAAGTTCCCCATTTAGTTTGGAAAGTAGTCTTAAGACGATCTTTTTCAGCTACTAATACTTGATTGTAGCCAGAGAAACCATCGAGAAGAGAAAACAGCTCAGATCCTGACACCATTTGAAGGATTTGTTCCATTGAAGGGACGGGGTAGTTGTCTTTATCCGAAGCTCTGTTTAAATTTCTGAAATCTACACATAGCCTTATCTCTCCTGACTTCTTTCTTACAGGAACCAAGTTAGCAACCCACTCAGAATGCCGGACCTTAAAGATTATCTTAGCGTCCATGAGCTTCTTTAATTCCTTTTGAATCAACGGTTCCAGAGTAGGATGCATCCTTCTTAACTGCTTCTGAAATGGCTTGACACCCGCTTTGATTGGTATAACATGCTGAATAATGCGGACGTCATACGTTTTCAAATCCTCATAGGTCCATGCAAAAACATCCTTATATTGCTTGAACAGTTTGATGAACCTATCTCTTTCCCCTGGCGAACAACATTTGCCAAGATTGACAAATTTTGGTTCTGCCTCGCTACCCAAATTAACTAACTCATGTTGCATTGATGAACTGTTAGTTTTGGTATTAGCTGGTCTTTTGAACTTATTTTGAAGATCGAACAACATTTCGAGGGACCTCACCCTTTTGGGGATGAAATTTCCTTTCTCCTCGTCCTTCCTCATCAAATCAGCATCGTGTTCTTCTTCATCTATCGCAGCTCCTTGGAATCTTTCTTCGTTTGTTAGAAAACTGATAATCTGTTCGTCATCATCGAAGACTCTGAAGTTTGTGATGTAATCGGGAACGGAAGGCCTGAAAATCAATTCAATTGAGCATTTATTATTTGATGGCACCAATCTAGAAGCAGATGTTGCTAACAAATCAGCTGCAGAATTTTGCAATCTAGGAATAGATTTTATATTGAAAGCATCAAAATGCATAATTAAATTCCATACCTCAGCCTTATAACCCTTCAAATGAGGTGAGAGACAATGAATGGTGTCCCTTACCTGTCTTACAACTATCTTGGAGTCACCAAAAACCTTTAGGTACTTAACATTTAAGCCAATGGCCTTCTTTAATCCATGTACCAAAGCTTCATATTCTGCCGTGTTGTTAGTACAATCAAAATCTAATCTACAGGACAAAAAATACTTGTTTCTTTTTGGATCCATCAGAACACAACCGGCTCCGGATCCTTCCAGAGTTTTAGAACCATCAAAGTATAATGTCCAGAAAATATCTTTAGATTCAACTAAGTTAGTATCTCTGTGATCTAAATCAGTAACTAAACTAACTATATTACAGTCAATATCATCAGTCCGAAAGAAATGAAGGAGATCGGACTGTTCATCAGATTCATGGCTGGTGGTTTCAGACTGATAGTTACCCGGATCGATTTCTAAGAAATAATTCCCTAGAACCGAGGATGAGAAGGTTACAGCCTCATTATTTTCCTCTAATTGAGTTACGTTTTGCTTCATGTGTGGTTCTCTCAGGACTTTAATCTGATTCTGCTTGTTCTGATAAGGCAACCACAGATGAGACCAATCAGTGGCAAAGTAGCCATTCAGCTTGGTAGACCAGTCCCTACTTAAGATCAGACCATAGGCTTCAGGAATATCAACCACCATTATGTCAATAAACTGACAGACTCTAGAGTCAGCTGATAATCTAATGAGAACATCTTTCATCTCCCCAATCACTTTGACAGTAGTCCTATCTAATTGGATAATTTGGGATGGAGATGGCACAGACTGCCCGTTAATTTTTTTACAAATTGACAGTGGCATGACATTTGAAGATGCCCCATAATCTACCAAACAGTTGTGAACATTATGGTTAAAAATTTCAAAGGTCAACAGGAAAGGCAACGTTTGAGATTTAGATTTCCCTCCGATGCTAGCTTCATTAATTTCGGGATTTTCTTGAGAGTCCGTTAATGGAGTGCTGGTCTGGGGTTGCAGAACATGCAGCAGCTTGTCTCGTTGATGGGGCAAGCTGCACATGTCAAATATTGACACATTTGCTTTGACCTTCTTTATATCTTCAATAATGTCATATCCTATGTCAGACTCGTTCCCAATTCGGGCTGGATGATCTGTTTTGCTCATTGTGACCTTAGGTGGCTGAACTATGGTGTCAGCGTTTGGCTGTTTGGCCGCTGTTTGGTTAACTTTAGGCTGTAGTGGAATAATTGTTATATGCCTTCTAGGCAGTTCTTTTGAAACTTTAGGCTTAGGAGGAGCCGAGCTTGGCACAGGATCCGTAATAGGGCCTTTGTTGCGAGTAGAAATGTTCACGGTAGAGGGAGAGCTTTCTATGGGATCCTCTTCAACTAATTCAGTCATAGGTACCCAATCCCATAGCACCATAGTAGTGTCCGGGGTTGGCTCCTCTAACTTAGGGCTCGATTCCTCTAGAGAATCATCTGGGTCTGGGATCTGTGAATCCAGCATTTGGTTCATGACTAAACTCATGGAGTTAATCCATTGTGGGCAGCTCTTTTCCGAATGCGGTTCTTGATGAAAAGTGCAGAAGTTTTCCATCCAGATTTCATTGAGGTTTAAAACAGGGGAAGTATTCATGGGTGGATGAGTTTGATCATCGTCTTCCCTTCTTTTATAAAATGGCTTGAAAGGTTTCCTAGATGTACTAGCAGCCTTCTCTTTTTCAAGATCTACAATCTTATTAGATAACTTCTGCATCATCTTGACTACATTTTCCATGTCAGTAGATGATTCCTCTTTACCTCTAGTGAGCAACAAGGGTTTTTTGATGACTGCTGGTTTTGGCTCTGCATCTAAGGCATGTTTAGCAATGCTATCGGCTTCTTCTTCTACCTTTCTAGCTTCTTCGAAGTTCTCTATCAGGGTAGTTTTCTTGGACCTTTTTACGAACATTGCTATGGGTTCTTCAAGAGCTGTTGTATAATATTCAATCAGAGATTCCTCTGCTGGTTTATTAGCTTCACTGAAATTATTTAAAAGCGTTGTGAATCTTTGATTAAAGTCTTGAACCTTTTATTTCTTTTCCATTCTCATGGATAAGAGTTCTTTCATGAGTGTTGCCACAGTCTTTTGGTTTCCATACTTCTTCAAAAAACAGTTTTCGAATTCATCCCAACTAGAGATCGAGCTGAGTTGTAAGCTAAAGTACCAGGATGATACTTTTGGCTCGAACGTGTATGGAAAAAGCCTGCAGACTACATCTTCATGTTGTACGTTCAAAAGATTCAGAGCTAAGTAGAAACTCTTGAGATAATCTTCGGCTGAAATGGCTTTCCTTGGGTCGAATTTAGGTAAGACCTTTTTTGGATTTTTTGGGAGATTGTGGAACGGCCCAGCTAGATTCAACGCTCCCCTTGCTCTCCAAGCAGGTACAACCATGTTCCTATGTGGAGACCCTGGTGGAGAATTGTAAGGTGAATTCTGTGGAGTATTCTTTGGAGTAATAAGTTCTCCAAGGCCTTCTTGATCTGAAATGTTTTCTGAGTTTTCAAGATCTACCTTGTTCAGAGGGTCTAAAATTTCTTCTAAAGTTAAATTCACAAGTTCCTCAAAACTTTGAACAAGAATCGAATCACGGGTGTATTGTGGCTCTTTTCTAGGGGTACTTTTCCTAGGGAGAAAATTCACCGCGTTTAAACCACCTAGCTGTCTCACATAGGATCGTGTATGCCTCCTCAAATCCTCTATTTCTGCAAAAGGGATAGCGTATAATGCTTCTTGAGGCTCAGGATCAGAAACGTGGCTTTCTTGATTTAATATTTCAAGATCTGGGCTGTTTGAAATGCCTTCTTTAAGCGGGTTTTCAGTGACATCTATGACAGTGGGATATTTTCCTCTATCAGCCATGCACTTTCAGGCCCTCCTTCTAGCGCCAAAAACTGTTGATGCCTCGGAGATCGCAGCATCAATCAGAAAGGGATTCTCCTCGATAGATTATCCTAATTAGATTACCTACCGTTTGGTATGGGGAATCCGTCCAGTTAGCGGTTCCGGCAACCGTGGGTTTGGATTTTTATTCCAATTATACCGGTTATGGCCCGATCCACCGTTCTTTTGAATTTTATGTTTTAGAATGATATGCAAGTGCCTAGTCTAAATTTAATCTAAATGCAAAACTGGAAAAACAAATCTATGTCTAAAACTGAAATAAATCTAACTATCCCTGCAAGGAGCAAATTGAAAGCATGAGAAATGAGCTGTAGGTATTATCTAAAGAATAAACAGACAGCCATCAAATCTTAAAGATAAAGCTACAGCAAAGATAAGAGATATCAGAAGATAGCTTCTAATTAAATATAACACATTTCATTACTCATGAAAGAGAGAATTCATTTGCACAGAGAGAAGTAAGATCATTTAATACAATGAAATAATTCAAGACAGTAATAAAGATCTCACAGCAAAGTATAGCAGACACAGGAATAATCCAAAATGCATCCAATCTCCATTCTTATGCAAAGACGTCCTCTCCAGGCTCTTATTAGGAAGATTTTATTTTCTTGAAACATGTGCAAGATAGCTCATACAAGTCTAGAAAATAATCCCCTGCCAAAAGTCCTTTACATTCCTTCCTAACTTCTATTTATAATGTTACAAAATCCCTTTGGGCTGCCACCTGGCCTTTTACACTTGTCACCTACAGACTTTTCCCCTTATAATAGACAAAATGTGGCCTCCCTTTTAAACAGAAAATTATTTAAGAAAGAAAAGGACAGCTGTCCCATAGCTCCACGTTTTATACATATGAAATCCCAAAATATAAAATATAGGAATTAATGCTCTAATATCATCGCTTTCAATCTTGGGCATGCGCTCCAGTTGGAAGAGAGGCACTCAAACTAGCTGGAACATTTGCTACTGCTTCTGGGAGAGAAGGATCCGGGTTTGCTGGTATTTCTGCTGCTGCTGGAAGAGAAGCGCCTGGACTGGCTGTTACTCCTGCTGCTTTCTTTTCTTCTTCAGCAATGTAATTGTACCAGACACCAGTGTCTCTGATAACTACATTTGTTGCGGTCGGTAGCAAGATTTTCTCGGAAGTTACATATTTATCAAGATCTGCTCCAATGTCCTCAATCTCCAAAACAGCTGCTTGGTGGATTTATTTAAGCAAATGGTTGTATATCGATGACATACCAATATAATGATGGAGATCATCAATGGCTAACACATCAATCCTTTTTACATATTCTGCTTGGATATCTAGTTCCTCCTTCAAGTTAGAAAAACGTTGCTCCTTGCTCGGGAACTCATCAAGTGATTGAGGGAAACTCAACTTGCATTTATCATGCACTTCATGGATTTTTTGATAGAGACTATTACTTTTATTCATTGTCCCTTGGATCTTAGTCATTAGCTTAAAGCTACAGCTTCTGCAAAATTCCAAAAGGGCTAGGTCTTCATTAAAACCACCTACAGATTTGAGTGGGAGATGCTTGGGGAAATCCACCTTTCCTTCTCTCCATTGTATATGACTCAGGATATTTGCCTTAACCCGGGTATATTTAGCTTTAAGCCTACTGGCCTCTGCATTAATCTCTTTTAATCTAACCACCATGGCCTTGAGCTTGTATACTTCCTCAGTGATTAGTTCCTGCGTGTCATGGACTTGCTTTAGAATGCTACAGGACAACTCATGGAAAGGAGACATGTTTATCGCTTTGCTCTCCGCCTGCTCTAATTTTTCAACCAATGCTAGCTTGTCTGCTTCTAGATGGGACACCCTGGCTCCTGCATCGTTCTTTTCTGCCTCTAAGATCATCATCTGGACCGACATGCTTTCCCTTTCTTCTTCCAAAAGGTTATACTTGTCTGACAATTCTTTATGTTCAACAGATAGGCGATTATACCTATTCACCACAAGATCCCTGTAGGCTTACTCATTAGCTACAGTATGTTGTAGCATGCGAGCTCTCCTCTTTGTCGACTCAACCTTTTTAACTATATCAGCCACATTGTCCAGCGATGCTTTTGTTGACTCTACAGCGGCGGATGCCATAGCTAAGGGAGCCTTGTTTGTGTTCTGCATTACTGTGGTCTCCCGGTGGGTAACAATATCTTCCTGGAAGAGTCTCTTTATCCTCTCTTTCGATTTAAGGACCATTGCCTTCCTCTTCTTATCATAGACAAATTCATCCCATCTGGACACGGTATGCTCTTCCGATGGAGTATACGGGACGATTGGGAGATCTATAATATCTATTTCTGCTTCCGCGGGTGGGGTCTAAACTACCTGAGCTGGATCTGTTCCCACATTCTCGGTACCAGAGAGACCTGCTTGTGCTGTGTCTGCCTCCACATTTTGAGTGCCGGAGACACCTGCTTGAGATGTGTCTATCTCCATGTCCTGGGTACCGGAGCCTCCAACCTGGGCATCTTCAACTTCCTTGAGTTCTTCTTCCGCTTGCTGCCTTCTCTCTTCTCCTTCAGCTTGCGGCTGGTTTTCATTTTCCTTCTGCTGCCTTTCATCTTCAGCCTCTTTCCGCTGCTAGGCTTCCTCAACCTCTTTCTGCTGCCTTTCATTTTCTGCTTCTTGCTACAATATTGCCACTTCAGCTTCTTGCTGCAATCTTGCCTCCTCTCTTAACCTTTGTTCTTCTCGGGCTCGGGCATCATCTGCTTCTTTCTCCTTCTGTAGACTGGTTTTTTGGGCCTTGGTAGAGCTAGAGGTTGCTCCACTGCCTTGGCGACAAATCTGCAACTCAGTCATGTTGCTGATGCCTTTGAATGCCTCTTCGTCGGCATCATAATAATGGGCGTACTCGAAATGAGCATAAATTTCCTTGCAATGCTCGACAACTTTTCCTCGCCTATCATTCCTGTGGAAAATTACTTCGCCGAAGTGGAAGGGTTTCAGCTCTTGAACAAACTCCTCGGCTGAGGCAACCCATGAGAATTTGTATGCTCCTATGCAGAAGGGTAGAGGGGGGAAAGATGCCTTATGCTGCTTGTTAAGCACTGCTCCAATTCCATCCAGGAAGATTTGTCTCACTGCTTCCTTAAGGACCACATAGTCAGTAGCATACCTCAGCAAAATATATGGAGCTTTAGTCCCTCCAAACATTCTGATGTAAGTGCCTTGCTCTGAAAAATAAAAATCTCCATAATTTTCTAGGATCTCCATGGCATTCTCCGACAGACAGTTGGGTTCTTCCTTGAATATCTGCTCATATAGGGGCATGATGAACCCCTCACAGATGAGCTTATAGCTGGGTTTGTAATTTTGAGCCCACATCATTCTGAAAGCGGTGTAAACCGGGGTGTTGGATCTATCCCACGTGCAACCTAAGCTGGGAAAAGATAGCTTGACCATAATACAATCAATAAGATACGAATACATGTAGAATTCTGCCTTTTTTAAGGCCATACCTTCTCTTGCAGCAACCACCATTGATGCCAAACTGTCTGACAGGATGGTGGCCCAGTCAAACACAGTTCCTTTGAATGCCACGAAGTGGATGATGGGAACCCACTGTATCTTGTATACGGTGCCATTGGGCATGCCGAAGATTCTGCATAACATCAGGGCGATTAACCTGAAAGGAGGTCTTAGATTCTGCACATCATACTCGTCATTACCTCTCTTTCTTAAGTGCTTTCCTGCGATCAATAATTTCTTGGCCATTTCAATATTGTTCATCTGGCCCAACCATTCATCACTCAGGGTTTGCTGGGGACGTGGGAATTTATATGCTGCGGCAAGATATGCTGGGTGGAATGAGGCAATGGCTATTTTCCCGCTGTCATGTAATACCCTTGTCTCTGTATTAGTATGCTCTTGTATCCACCCGATTACTTCAGAACATGGGAACAGTTCAGGGCGGGTAGTAGCTTTGGCTATGCCTGAAGTTCTGATGTTGAGATATATCTGCCCCTCTTCTAGTAACATATCCGGGATATCTTGGTCCCTGATCATCCTGTAAATATCTCCCCACCTGAATTTGGGAGGGATACCGGTGGTGCACTTAGTATCTTGGAACATAGTTTCAGTCCTAAGTGGTGCTGGCTGTGGTTCCGTCATTTTAGCCTTCTTCCTACTACCTTTCGGCATCTTGGCTTATCCCTGCTAGCAACCAAATACAAGTCATTATAAAAATGTGCAACCTGTTATGGGATTTTAACAAAAGAATGACCATTTCAACATGCTAATGAGATATATAAATAAATTATGAAGCTGCATGTTGCTTGTTAAGCACAATAAACCATTCCAAACAAGGAAAAAAAAAAAACTTGATCATCCTAAGGAAACAAAGTTTGGAATGTCCCCGAAAGGTCAGCATACGACGTGAAACAACCTGCTTCCCATCTAGTCCCAGGAGAGAGGGTGTCCTTCATTGTTGCGGTTCAAATGGTTAATGGCGGGTTAGCTTGGATTGAGACAAACTTAAGATGAAACCATGGACCGCTTTCCACATTCAGGAACAGGCGAGGGGTTTCAGCCGACCGCTATTGTTATTTATAATATTTGACGAGACGTTCTATGGCCAGCTCAGAATTTGAACGGGGTGACGATGCTTGGGATGTGGCTGGTGAATACTCGGGCGGTCACAACTGTGGTTTCAGCTGATAGTAACTAGAAATTAATAGGGGCTTGGCGGCCTTAAACGCAAAAAATAACAACGCATGCGACCAATGCCTATCGGCCTCGTTCTAGATGAAAAGAGAAAAAACTCAAAGGTAATCTGACGTGGATATGAGACAAGAATAACGGTTAGAAACCTACCTGGCAACGTGAAGATGGCTGAATGAGGTGGAAACGGACATGGACGAGCTGAGCTGGAGCAGTCTGGCGCGGTGTCCCAATGGCGTTTGTTAATTGAGAAAAAAAAAACAATGTGGTCGGTCCAAACCCCAACTGTCCATTTAAACGAGTTGGACACGTGCGGTGTTTAATACGGTGGGTGGCGCCATTAAAACGTTTTTTAAAGTTCGTACGTTGCGGTCTTTTCAATCCGCCTCGATAGTTGTGCATGACCGTCACTTTGCGGAGCGGACTTACGAATTCCACCCGCGATTGCGGGATGCTATGGTGAACACCCTCGGCGTTTCTGAAGAGATTGATGAATCTTTCCGCAATGCGACCTTTGGAGATGCAGCTTCGGGAGAATAATGGATCTCCTTTCGCAATTTCGGCGGAGATATGCCGATGGCTTCCGCAATCGCGGAACAATTCCGTGAAGGTTCCCGTCGTGTCGGAAGAGATTGACAAACGGATCCCGCAAGTTGAGTGAACGTCTAAGTTTTCGGCGGGTTTTCGGAATGATAATGAAAACATTTCTACAGTTTCGGAAGGATTCCGCGAATGCTTCTGCAGCTTCGAGAGAAAAACTTACGATTTTTTCAAAAGAGATAAGTCATTCGGCGGCTTTTCGGGTAAAATAACGCGAAGGTTTCCGCAAAAGGCTCCCGCAGTTGCGGAAGGGAAACCTAAAAGGTTCCGTCGTTTCAGAAGGTTCTTGCGAATAGCTTCCGCAACAAGACTTAAGATTTTTTAAAAGACTAAGTCATTCGGCGGCCCTGGGGAAGATTTTCGAATGACTCCTGCCATTTCGGGAAGATAACCTGAACGGTTCCGCAAAAGTTAAGTCTTTCGGTGGGGCTTCATAAATGTTTCCGTAGTTGCGGAAGGCTTTCGCAATTAGCTTCCGCAGTTTCGGAACGGATTGGCGAATGGCTCCGCTGTTTTGGAAAGATAAGCTGAACGGTTCCGCAAAAGAGAGGAAAGACTTAAGATTTTTCAAAGAGAAGTCCTTCGGCGGTTTTTTTGGGAAAATAAGGCAAAAGCTTCCGCTGTTTCGGAAGGGAAACCCAAAAGGTTTTGCTGTTTCGGGACGGATTGGTGAATGACTCCCACAGTTTCGGGAGGATAAGTTGAATGGTTCCGCAACGGTGGGGCTTTCTTCAAATCGTTCCGCAAACTTCGAAAAAAGTTTCTAAGTCCTTTTCGAGAAGCTTATGCAAATGGCTCCCGCCGTTTCGAGAGAGAAACCCGAACGGTTCCCGCGGTTTCGGGAGGATAACTTGAATACTTCCGCAACTGCGGGGGGGTTTTCTCAAATGCTTCCGCGACTTCAGGGGGGGTTTTCTCAAATGCTTCCGCAACTTCAGGAAGATTTCACAAATTTTATCCTTAGTAAGAAAACTTGGAACTCTCAAAGCAGGATTTTCAGTTGAAAAGACAGTAAAAAAGGAGAATTTACCTCTTACAACATTCTTTCTAAAAAATAAAGGAGGGGCCCCAATATGTACAAAAATTTGGGGGGGGGGATGTTGCTGCAACAACAAGGCCATTGAGCAGAAGCGGGCACGTCAATTAGCACGGAAGTATGACTTGGCATCGGATGGATGGGGATATCGCACCAGTGGCTGCAATTATCAAGCGGTACTCACAGGCATTAAGATTCTGTGTTGTAAGGTGATTTGGGGAGGTCGCCCTAATCAATGCAATGCAGGGATCGTTGCTTGCGCTGAGCAATGCACGGAAGGAGTTCAAATGAATTGGTCCCTATATCTTCTGAACCAGCTCATGGAGGATGCCGCAAACGTCCAAGTGGGGAGAGGCACCTTTTCATATAGTTGGTTGTTGCTGCTCATTGCTCTAGTTGCATGGAAAGAGCCTGATACATACCAGGGTATGGACTGCCCGGCTGCTAAGGAACGACGTGGAGCATGTTATCAGAATCTGTGGGCTGTGCGAGAGACTGAACGAACCCGGGAGTGCCAATTACAGTTTTGGCTATATTTAGAAATGCTTTGCGACGCCGCAACTCAGGTCCCATGGATATCTACAGACATTGTGGCATGCTTCACACTGGTCATGGCATTTTCAATACTACCAAGTGTCATACATATCCAGGCTCACCGTGACCTCAATCGCCAATGGTTGCAGACAAAGTATAAAGTGACAGCAGCAGAGTTGGAGGCCATCATGAACGAGTGGCCGGAGGCATGGAGACAACCCATGAGTCCTACAGAAATTGATGCTGGAGGTCCACCGGAGGGCTCTCCGGATCCAGGATCCCCTCAGGATCATCAAAGTCATCATAGTTCCACGCAAGAGTCAAAGCAAACACCAACTGAGGATGACAGTGACTCCGATCTGGAGGAAAATCGGACAAAGCAACGCCATGCGTATGCCACTATTAGCGAGATATCCTTACCGATGGAGAAACAGTTGGGTCGGTTAGTCATAACCATTAATAATGCCGCCATGACGGCTACTGATAAAATGTCTTTCAAAGTGGAGGAGGGATTCTCTATGCTGGCTTCCCGTATGGATTCTCTGGGTAAGGCAGAACCTGGCAGTGTACCCATGCAGGAGACGGTCACGATCCGCACCACGCCACAGGAAAAGAACCTCACCACTCCCCCGACTGCGGTTGTGACCGATAAGGAGGAGTTGAAAAAGGTGCTGTAGTCGATTGACCAGGTGACTGTCAATGTTAATGCACTATCGACAATGGCCCTGATGACAATGTAGAAGAGAGCCTCCTAGGAAATGGCGGATAGAATGCATAGAATCAGTAAGCGTTGTCAACAATTGCAGGACAAAGAGGCAACCGTGATCGCTGAGAAAGAGGAGATGACAAACAAAGCTGCTGAAGCACATAAATTAGTGGATGACCTTGAAGCTGGCCTGAAGCAGGAGCGGGCCGAGAACACTCGCGCCATTGAGGAACTCAAACAGGAACAAGACTTCCTTGTTGCGGAAAAGGCTTGCATGTGGGATGACAGTGATCGGATTGACCAAGCGGTTGCAGAAGCGTATCAGCATGTCCCGGTACCTACCGAGGAGGTAGATGTGCTCCACCGAGTGCAGCGATTGGGGGATTCCATTGTTCAGTTAAAACAGGAGAACGATCGGCTGACGGCTCAGTTGAAACCAAGTACGCCTTAGGACGAAGTGGATGAACGACGAAGGGAAATTAAGGAAGTTTCCAACCAGATGTAGGAACTGGAGACAAAGGCAACTAGGCTCACCGCGGAAACAGTTGAGTTTTGGGGCCGCATTGTTCATGATGACCAAATTGAATAGCTCACTAAGAGTCGGCAGGAAGCGGAGAGTCAGGTCGCGACACTGAAGGCTACAATGAGAACCTTGCCCCTAGTGGAGCAATTCGCTAAGTCGCGTGAACTAAAGGACTTGCAACAGCGAGTTACCAAGGCAGAGGAATGGCAGAAGCAGCGTGCAGACCAGTTAGAAGATTTCCAGGAAACTGGTGGGAAGTGGATGGTGCAGGAAAGTGAAGCACTTCCCGCCGTTCAGAAGTATCGACAACAGGTCATGGAGAGGCTTGTTGATCATCCATCCGTCGAAGATGTGGTCACAAGTCAGGCAACAGTCATGGAAACTCAGGAGTTGGTGAGGAACGTTGAACAGTCGTATGCCAATTTCAAGAAAAAGACCACGACGTATACTCTATCCAGCAGTTGACGTGGCTCGAGGGCGATCCACAAGATTGTGTTGGGGGCCTGTTGGTAGGAAGTTTGATGAGGAAAGGTCGCGGTACTGCTGACGCCGCGACACTTTGGATGAAGGCGCGAAAGGAGTATTTTGGGCCAAAGGATACCGCACTTGGCGGGTTTTGGGTCATTTGGACCACATATTTTGTAGTATTGAGTCAAGTATACCACAGTTGGTGGGTTTTTGGTCACGTATTTTGTAATATCGAGTCATTGTACCGCGGTACGTGGGTTTTTGGGTCATTAGACCAAGTCAGTTAGTAGTTTGTCCATAGTGTCGGTTAGGAAAGTGGACAAGTATTGTAATTGGCGGAAGCCTATAAATAGATGAGAATTGTAAGTGTTAGGAGAGAGATGTGGGTGTGGATGGATAGAAGAATGAAGAGAAGTGCTATATGCGGAGATTGACAGAGATAATGCGGATGTTTATGTACTTCTTTTGGTTTGCCGAGTAATATAAGGATGATGATTTGGTGCAATCTATGCGTAATGTTGCTGCATGTTCATGTTATTTATTCTTAATGCAGTTATCTATTTTCTGTTGCTATAATATAAATGCTGCGATAATGTGTTATCTGTCTATGCTGCAATTGAAGTAATATGCAATCTCTGTTTCTGGTAATGTTAAATGTTGCGATATGCTAGAACTTCATGGTGAATGTTTGGAATTGATATCGGTATCATAGTGTCGCAACTTGCCTCCTCCCTCGATGGAAACATGGTTCCGTCTGCTCTTCCTGGACGCCTCAGGTGAGACCTCATTCACTCTGCGGGTGTTGTTGGGCAGGCTCAAACCTGCCCGGGCCGGTGCCTAGGGAGACTGTGGTATGGGTCGACAGTCGGTGCACCCCTGTCGACTGTGAGGTCACGATTCGGCCAACATCCTCCCAGAATACCACCTTTATAGAAGATCATATATGCTTTAAATGGTAAACCAAAGAGAACCCAAAGGCCTAAAATGACACTGATTCATTGGCTTAGGGCATATGACATAGAGAAGGAGAATGAAATTGAAGAAATGTTTGATTCAAATGGGGAACCTATGTTCAATGATACTGAATTCTTCAACTCCTATGTTGAGAAAATTCCCATTGGGATGAAGAGGAAATCAATATTTATGAGCTCCCATATTGGGAGCATATTAAGATTGTCCACTTACTATATCCCATGCATATATTTAAAAATGTTTCATCTTCTTTATGGAAGCACATATCATCGAAACAAAGTGACGCATTGGTTGTTACAAGAGATATTATTTCTTCAAATACTAAAAATAAGTATTGGGCAAGACAAGAAAATAAAAGAGAGGTTGGTCCCTCTCGGTCTTTTAAAGAAGGTGACGCCTCATCAATTTTGAAGAAAGATGATCTTTTTTTGGAAAATGAAGTTATATTGAATGTGAAGGCGCCTTCTTTTTATGGGTCTACCCTACAGTGCTGCTTCATTGTAGAAGAACATTTGTCGGGGTTGATATCACATGACCATCTGAACCTTATAAGGGTATGTATGCCAAAAACATGCTTTTATTTTTTATGCCACAAGTTAAAACACAATTAATTTTGTATGTGTTTACTTCATAGTGTCGTTATCCTTTGCTCATGCATGGGTGTGCGAACCATGACTTCCCCGAGGACTTGCGATGTGCCATATCTAAATTATTTGCATTTGTACATTGGATCACATCAAAGGAGATTCATATGGATAACATTCAATAGTGGCATTAAGAGATGGTTGAGATTGTTTGTATGTTTGAGAATGAACTGCCAATGATTTTTAGGGACTTGCAAGTTCATCTTCTAACTTAGCTAGTTGATGAGGTTGAATTACTCGGGGTGGTATCATGTTGTTGAATGTTCTTCTTAGAGAAGTACATGAAAAAATTGAAGGGATTTGTTCGACAACAGCAAAATCCAAGGGGTCTACGGTGGATGGTACATAGTATATGAGTTGTTCTATTATGGTAGTGAGTACATCAAGAAAATCGACCAAAAACTAGGCGCAATGATTCGGGACGACCAAAGTGACGAGGACAAAAGGGAAGGGGAGCTACTTCTAGCAAACAAAAAAATGTGCATGATAAAGAGTGAGTCACTTATATTTTGTCAAATTTCTACATAGTAACTATTCACATTGAACTTCATAATCTATATTTGATCTCATACGTACTATATTTCGGCTTGATTTTATGAATACATCATCGAATTCATAAATTGATGCTATTAATAAATTCAATATTTACATTGCAGAGGCATTAACACAATCGTGGGTCACAATGTATGAAGAGAAGAGGAGGAAATGGGACATTGACAGGAAATAATTCAGATGATTGAATGGCAGAAGCATGCCTTATCCTCATCATTAAAATAAAATATGTCAATGATTTGTCCCAACAATTGGGTTGCCGACCAAGTGAGAGAGAAATACAATGCATATGGTTGTTACCTGCCTGCTAAAAAGGATGCATTAAACATAGGGATCGGTTGCAACAACTCGCTAATAATCTCTTTGTGTACATTTTTAACTTTATAATGTACCTTTGAATTATAACATCAATATTTTATATATTAATGGTCAGGTTATTAGACATATGACACCGTCATTTGTTCACATTTTTAAAGGTGCATTTGTTCCCATATATGTGGGCATATATGCATCATTTCCACACCGAGGATGTCAATGATGGACGTGTCACACAAGAATGCGGAGTGAAAGTCAAGTTCGACCAATCTACTTGTGCTAGTCACCGTGATCATAACATAATAGGGGGGGAGTTAGGTTACGTTAGAAAGATACAAGAGATCATTCAAGTGGACTTCTCATCTTTCCAGTGTGTTATTTTTAGGTGCAAGTGGTGGGACACTTTCGGTCGAAACAATGTAAAGGAAGGTCGCAATAGTGGGATGATATGTATCAACTTTAGAAAGATGTGGGATGAAAGTAAGGAGCCTTATGTTTTCCCAAAGCATTGCAACCAAGTATTTTTTTACTCGGATGTGTTGGATAGGGATTGGTGGTTCGTATTAAGATACAACCCTAGATCAAAACATATTTTTGAGAACAACAATGCTATCATGCCAAGCGAGGAGGATAATCAGGGTGATGGCAACAAAGAGTGATATGTACATGTTTTATTTCATCATTTATTGTGTTGATGTATCATTTTATTATTGTTATGTTTAATTCAACAATTATATTGCTATTTGATTCATTTTATGATGGTGTAAATGGAAACCAATTTTTAAACAATTTTAGTTGGTTAACAATCAATTTGATCCATAATGTGTTTGTCTATCTAGTAATTTGAAATTGTATGGAATGATCAATTAAAAAAGAATTTGATTTTAGTTGAAGGTATTTTTATCTCATTGCATATCTATTATATAGAATTATTTTCATGATAAAATCATTTTGTGGGTTATTCCTACCTTCATAAGCTCTCTTTGCAAACTCTATATACGATGTAAATTAAAAGTACAACATCCTAATATACTCAATTTAATAGAATACTATGTAGAATACAAAAGATGGAGTCCATTTGGCTTCTGATCGAACACATCATGAATGTGCATGTTCCCTCATTATTATAAGGCATGATAAGTTACAAGCTCATTAATTGATAAAGCTATGGAAACAGTCATTTGATACAAATTATGTAGATTGACTAATTTAAAAAACCATTGCATTGAAAGAAAAGAAATAGTGTAAGAAGAAATATAACTTATTATATTAACAATGCACATGATATTAGTTTATATATAATATAATATTTGCATAACTTTAGAGTTATCTACCTTATTTAATATAACATTAGAATATTTTAACTTTAGGATTATTTGCATGATTTAATATAATCAAACAAATGGATGTAAAAAATTAATGAAATTTAAAGAAAATTCGGGATATTTAAGTTTTTCAAAGTGATAGGGAGGAGCTCTGCATAGGGATGAGCTCTGCTAGGGTTTAGTAGAGAAGGATTTCAGCCGAAGCTATGGTGGTAGGGAGGGATATCCCACGGATATCCCCCATTCTTTCTCCCAGGCAGGACATGCCTTTCGCAGGTTGGTGGAGGACTAGAGGAAGCAACATCCTCTAGCAACGCAATCGAAATTCAGAAGATGGACACCATCCCGAAGGTCTCCCTACTTATGGAAGGGTCTCATAAGATCTCCATTTCATTATCTAAGAAATTCCTAGTTGGTTAGTTTAAAGGTCTATGCCAACCTTAAAGGCAATGGACTCATGGGTCTAGAAGAATTGGAAACCGCTCATCAGAGAGGATGTGGACACCTTCTTGGTGGGATAAAGGTTATTTGTATTTCATTTTGCAGAAAAGGAGGATCGAGATCTGATCTTCAAATGGACCGTATTTCATGGGCACAAAATGGCTATATCTAAATAAATGGACTATGGACTTTGATCCGACCTAATATATTCCTTCAACATTGCTAGTTTGGGTGCAGCTGCCCCACCTCCCAATCAATTGTTTAAATAACAAATCAATGAGAATTGTTAGGAATACTCTTGGAAAATATATTGACATATCAAAACCTAAGGACCAATATTCTTGCGCAAGGATCTATGTAGAGGTAGATCTTGAGGTGGTTCTCTGAGAGGCGATTAAAATCAAGGTAGAAAACTGGGAGTATATCCAACAATTAGACTAGGAGCAACTCATGTTCAAATGCCATATTTGCCATGAATATGGCCATTTTGTGAAGAACTATAGTAAAAAGCATCCAAAGCAAAAATAATCGGAACCCTAGGCTAAATGGATCCTAGTCCAAAGGGGAAACGGTCCAAAGTAGGGCCAAAGAAACATTAGGAAACCTAGAAATAAATTCGGTCCCAAAAAGGAAAAACCATAGAGTAATCGAGACAATCCCAAAGGGGGTCCCTCTCATAACTGATTCACAACTCTTTATTCTCCAAAGGAAGAGATTCAACATTTAGAATCCCCACTAGGAGAGGAAGCATAGGAGGAGGATCCCTAAGAAGCGCCATCAACAGATCAACCAAGTTAGTTGATAGGGAACATAGTAGAAGATCATGAATCATAAGGAGAAGAAACAAAGGAGGAATCATCAGACCCAGAGCCAAGTATTAGAAAATGAAGAAAAATGGAAAAGGAGAAACGAGAGGAGGAAGCGAAGAGGGAAAAAGCCATTTGGATATAGCCAACTATGGAAAAATTTATAAACAAAATAGGCAGAGGAAATATGCATACAAGAAAATCAAAACCCCCTACGACAAAAGGGGGCCCCACAACTACAAGAAGTAAATATTGAAGGTCATCTCTTGGAACAGTCAAGGGATGGGAACCAAAAAGAAGGAATAATCAATTAGAGATGTCATTCAAGCATAACAACTAACCATCCTTCTGATCCATGAGACCAAAATGGAGGAAATAGATTTACTGAATAAGGCCCAAAAAAATTGGAATAAAGGCGATGGAATAATAGTCAGTTCATGCAGAGCATTAGGTGGTTTAACTACCTTATGGGACTCTTCAAAGTTCATTCTGATGCAATGTTAAAAATCTCAAAACTAGATCTTATCCACCCTCCATAAAGTCCAAAGCAACTTCCAAGTATCAATCCTCAATATTTATATGCCTATCAATTATTCTGAAACCAGAGGTTCATGTCTAAATCAAGAACCTTTGGTTAATCTAATTTGTCCAGGGACTTCAATATCACCCTTTCAAGGTGTGAGAAAATAAGGGGTTCTATCATAAGGGATTCACGAAAATGGCAGACATCCTTATCCAGAAATGGGATCTGATTGACCTAAATCCAAAGAATATATCTTATACTTGGTCAAACAAGAGACTCAGGCTAGGCAATGTGATGGCCATACTTGACATATTCTTGATACATAGCTCCTTCTTGCTTTCTGTCCTCCTGTTGTCCTCTAGATTCCTATATTCCAGTGTATCAAACTAGATCCCAATTTATCTCTTATAGGAGGTAGAACAAGATTTGGGCCCTATCCCATTTAGGTTTCATCCTTCATGGGGAGAGCAAGCATATTTTGTTTCAATAGTTAGGAATTCCTGGGCTAAAGAAGATAGGGGTTTGCCTTTCTATGTTTGGGAGGAGAAGATGAGGATAGTAAAAAAGGATCTCAAAGCCTAGGAAAAATCTATGGGAGTTTATCTGATACAGATTTATGTGAGAAAAAAATGAAAGCGCATAAATATATTCACATACACAACTATATTGCAAGAAACATAGAGACACAATAAACTTGGATTCTATTAAAATGAATGAAACAAAACAGACTGTAAACTAAAAGCATCTAGAATGGTGGTAGCTATATCTTTAAGAAGAGATGTGGAATCTATGCTCATTCGTTACAAGTTGAATACAAAAAGAGGCCGAAAGGGCCTATTTATCATAATCATGAGGGAAAGAACCCTAAACATCCAAAAACCTAACCCTAAAAGATAATCTATCATAAAGTTTGCGGCCCCAAGGTGGTTAATTGAACAATCAACTTCCCGAGGTCATAACTTTTACATATGATCTTCGTTTGGGGTGCTCGATAGCTAGTTGGAAAGGTCTATCTGATCTCTACAAGTGCTTATTAGGGTCAGTGTATTTTGTTGGCAACCATTGTCCCCTCGAATCGCCAAAAACGTCATTTAAGGCCTCAAAATGGCCTTAGAAACTTACGACCCGAAAAACTATAGAAAATTACCAAAATGGAAAATTGTTTTGAGCCAGTGGAATAGATGGGTCACCACGTATATACACCTAGATCAATCCTCCCCCCTTAGTAATTAATGGTCTCCAATGTGTTGAGTTCCCCCATCAAATGGGAAAAATTCTGCCGAACTTGACTCCTTGTGAGCCACTTGTCTTGGTGGAGTAGCTGCCCTAGTTTGACACCCTGATATAGTTGGATCTTCCGCTAGTGGGTGCCCTTAACCTATGTGTCCATGATCCGATCAATGGTTTCCTTTTCCATGTAGTCAAGGTTTAGCTCTATAGTGTCAACTTCTCTACCACCTCTGATGTGTCCAATGTTAGTTCTAAAGTTTGCACTAACTGTTAAGCACAAAGTTTAGGCACCTCAAGTTTGGGTAGATTTGATTTGGTTGATAGGGTTGTGAAACGAGCCATGAGATGATTTATAAAATAGAGAAAGTAGAAGACAACTGATAACATCAACTTCTGAAAAAAGGGTTGGCTAAATGGACTGAAAACAAGGACAATCAAGATGCCTCGGGTTCAAAACTAATGATAACATATGGAACAGACTTGCTAATTCACACATTAACATAAAATACCATGTTCAGGAAAACATTCTAATCATGGAATCTGAGTATGAGCCATCACAACAAAAAAATTGTTGCTAAAGAATACATAACTAAGATCAATTAAAACATAACTACACAGTATTCAGATTTAAAAGAAAAGCTAGAGCCTGACTCATAGAAGATGAATTCTTGCATTCAAATAATAGATCTCCAATGAAAATTTATAGATTATGTATCTTCATGCTTTTAGAATAATCAGTGTTGATATTTTACCATCTCACAACCTCTTAGCTGGAACTCCCCTTGCCTGCACCTCTTCCTTCATAGTTTATATAAAGATATTACATTCTTATCAAGATACAAAAATAATGGATCTAGTAACTTCTTGGTCCATCGTTTACCTTGCTAAGGATATCTCATCCAAATTTGAAATGATGAGGTGACTCATTAACTAATTGATTTAGCAGATTTTTAGGAAACAAAATTTTGAAAAATATGGAAAGATAGGGCTTGAAACCCGATGCATATATATCAGATACTAACACCTGTGTAAAAAGTGAAAGAGTTTTTTGTATATGAGTTCGTTCTTAATAAAAACCTCTTTCATTTTCAAAAATTTATCTCGATATTCTCGAGAACCACGCCCACAGTTTGTGACTAAAACAAGAAATCATTTAATATTTTAATTCTGGAAAAATAGGCTATAAATATCCCTTCGATTCTTCCAAACCATAACACCTTTTGAAAAAATGAAGGAGGTTTTTGTGAATGAGCCCGTTCTTAACAAAAACCTCTTTTGGTTTTTAAACATTCACTTCCCGATCCTATTAATATGTTCCCAAAGACAATGACTAAAACAGGAAAATACAAGTAATTATGTCTGAAAAATACTTGGTTTTGATATACTTTGCCTTGGGATATTGGATATTTAATGATTGACATTTGAATATAATTCACCAAGTTAAATATTTGACATGAGGAGAACTAACCAGGCTGACTGGAACACTCACAACTTTGGTGAAAATACTAGTGGAAATTCCGACAGTGAAAAATGGGGTGGCTCTTTACATATGTGTTGTCGAAATCTAAAAAAAATTGTAGGGGCAGATTTTGGTACCAACATCCAACAATGGTGGAAAATATGGGTGAAGGAGCTCCATGGGTGCAGGACATGGAATGGAGGAATGCTTAATTCAAAGGCATTCTCACCAACCAACTGCCTTGGTGATGGTGTACGACCCATATCGAAGTGGATGAAGCTTGTGATGGGGTCCTATGGGCCTCCCTTTCTGCAAATGCAACCAAACCTTGTCACCTACCTGGAACTTGTGTGGAACTCGATGTTGATCATGTTGTTACTTGTACTTGGTATTGGATTTTTCCAAAATTTCATGGACCTGTTGGCAGATGTGTTGGATTCGTTCAACAAATATGGTGGCCTTATCAGCCTCAATCTAAGCATGGGCATATCTATATTAATTGGGGCCAATTGTTGGAACCCCATGCACTCCTGAAAAGGGTTGTGGCCGATAGAGCTATGAAGGGCTCTATTATAGCTGTAGCTAGTGTTTTAACACTAGCCTGTGCAAAAGGGAACCTACTAAGTATTATGGAACCCTTAGTACTAGTTTTAAAGATAGATAATGTGTGAATGTAAATAACAATGAAAATTAATCTAAGTAATTACTATAATAAAAACAAAAAATAGATCGGAACCCATGAAGTATATTTTTATATTATGTTACCTCTGAAGGTGAGTATATGTGGGCCATCACAGTTGTATGAAGAGTAGCGTGCTGGGTCTCCAGAGTTCCTTGCTCTTCTCCAAATGCTTGAGAGGTGGCCAAGATTCAACTGAACGGGGAACAAAAGCTCAAGGTGGTAGGCGAAATTTCAACAGGAATTTTGGCAGCATAAGGGTATGAATATTTGATAATCGATATGAAATGGGGGGCCTCCATCACCTATTTATAGTGATTTTGGGTGGTGGAGTATTGACCCATGGTATTGGGCAACCAATAGTATTGGCTAGTGGTATTTTGATTTTTCCCCCTTTTATGATTTTATTTTGACTATTTCCCCTTTTTCTTTTTCTTTTTTGGGGATTTTGACCTTTTTTGAAGGATTTTCATTAATTGAAGAGGGAAATAATGATTTTTTTTCCCATTTGGTTACTAATTTAGGGATTTTTGGGTTTTTGGAGGCCAAAAATAAAGGAAAAAGTGGTAAATGGGTTATGTGATTAGCGGGATGAGCTAGGTGAACAATTTTTGGGTTGGTAACAGATTGCCCCCTGATGTGTGAGAGAAGGAGCTCATCGTATGGCTGATAGACATCATAGGTTCTGAATTTTTCCAGGGGTGTGAGCATTGTGATGGCGGAGAGTAGAAACTGTTTGGAGACTGGAACACATGCTTCACACCAACCGTAAGGGATAAAACTAGAAATACATCACCTCAATAATGTATGAGGAGCATAATCTCAAATATATGGACGAGGCGTGCATACCCATGCTTGTATTAAGATATACAAATAATAATGGGGTCCAAAGGGGACCTGAACAATACATAGAGAATTACTGTGTACATCATAATGGTCCAGAGGGGACACAAATCTGGGATATAGTCATGGTTCAACCATGACTGATCTGAAGAACTGATACATGGAAATAATGGCATCCATCCTGAATGTCGTACCATAACAATTGATGCTCTGCGGTATCTGAAGGTGTCCAACACCTGTATGGACTCAACGACTGAGAGTCAGAATCTCAAAGGTACACTGAACTGCATCTGAATTGGATACTCTAGGAAGCATATAACTGAAGGGCTTCCAAACACTATCGCCAACGCAACCCTGATATCCATGGGAACATACAGGTGGGGGATTCCAAATAGACTCACCAATGTGTTAGAGTCAGGGGACATCCAGGGTCTTCGACCAATAACTGAAGGGACCAATAACATGTACAAATCTCAATGGTGCAATGATGGAGATGAAGTCGAGCACATGAGAAAAAACCATTCTAAGAGGCACTAAGGGCTCCGCTCAGATGGTCCATAAGCACTCACCACTGATAGAGATGAGTCCAAGGTGCAGGGACCTCTGGGTCTATCCTTTAGAATAGATGTCCTGGCGTCGATAGAGGGAGACCTGCAACTACTAAGGCAATAATGTTTCCTCGATAGGAGCATGAGGTGTACACCCAGATGTGATGGTACTGGACGTGTAACTGATACACTGTGGGGGGATACGAGGGTCGAGGAGTGACGGGACTCAAACTTCCTTTGTTCAAAGTATGATGGTAGGGCTAACCAGGAAGCCTATGAAACTGATCTCGGGAAAGGGGATCATAGCTTAAGGGATCAAGGACTGTTGCTGCAATAAGGGAGACTCAGGGAGGAACTGATGAGTGAGATCAGGAGAATTCAAGGGTGACACATCACAAAATACTCTAAACAAAGGTGACCATACTGGGGATGTTGCCATATTATTAGGACTAGATGTGATCTGTCGGGGGCACACCGAGAGGCATTTTTCAGGACTTCTTCATGGTTTAAGGAGCTTGAAGAAGGGATAGAAGTGTGCTCGAAATGATACCGTTGTGTGGATTTGTACGAGCCCAGGACGATGCATGTTCGTGGGTGCTTACAATTTTAAGGAGTCTGAAAGCGATAAGAAGACTTTGAAATGATGAGAAGGTACCGTCGTGTGGATTTGTACGAGCCCAGGATGGTGAATGCTCGTGGTCGCTTTCAATTTTAGAGAGTTTGAAAGCAATAAGAAGACTTTGAGGGGGTTCTTTTTCGTGTGTTAGTCCCCAAGGCCCGAAAAAGCGTAAAAGTATGCAATGGAGAACTCTTCTAGCCGATGTGACTAGAGTATTTCTTTTTCGTAATTAGTCTACCAGGTCCAGAAAATGGTTAAAATTATACCAGATAGACGCCCTTTCAAATACTTTTAACGAGCATGAAAGGAAGTAAGATTGCTCGATGATCTTTTCATTCTTTAAGGAGTCATAAAAGAGCTTAACAGAAATCCTGAAGTGCCTTTTTCATAAAGGACCTACTCAGCCCAAAAAATGGATAAAAGTATATCGAACAGATGTAAAAGCCAAGCAAGGATGAATTGTTCAATCAAGGGATAAATATGAGAGCCAAGAAAGAAGGTGGGGAGGAACACTAATGGGCCCTCCTTACGGGTAGGTGAATGGTGGAAAAATAACGCAATAAATGCAATATGGAGGGAGCGTAGGTTTCATGAATAGGCCGCGGGAGACAAAATGGTCAAAGTGGTGCAAAAGACGACTACGTCCTGTGTGGCACACAAATCGAGGCAGCAAGGGGCATGGAAAAAAATTCCCGAAAAAGGATTGAGTGAGTGAGAGAGAAATGATCTCAATCATCATAACAGGCATAAAATTTTGAATCCGGCAGTGTAAACGGCGCAAAAAATGGAGTTCGGATGACTTCGCAATGGTTAAAGACAAAAAGGGGTCAAAATGGGCTATAAATAGAAAGGGAGCCCACTGAGTTGAAAATGTGGTAGTGGGGAGAGATGATGACTCTCGGGGGGCGACATACTTGGTGTTTATAAATCAAACCAAATATACAAGTCACATGTGACCCAAAAAATGGTCGATATCACGCATGTGAAAGAGTGAGTAGGGTTAATGACCTGCCCCCATGCTGTGTGCCTGGGGTTTGTGATTGTGGATCACATATGTGTTGGGTTTAGAAATGGGATCATTGAAGTGTTGAGATAGATGTGATAGGGCAGGGTAAAAATGATTGATCATGCCCCCTATCCTAAAGTCAAGGTAATATTTTATGCCCCCTTAGCTTAGAGGTGTCAATGCGGTGTTGATGCTCTCTCGGAGAGGGATCAACAGGGCATTGACCAACTATTGGAAGGGGGGTGTACCGTGAGGATAATGGACATGGTGGCACAATTAATTGATGAAATGATGATGGGGGATTCCCCTTGCGGGGTAGATTCCCCTAGTATCACCGACGAGAATGATGACGATGATGAGTAGGCAAGTTTTTGGGCTTGCCCCCATGCTGTGGACATGTGATTTCCTCGTCAATTCAAATAGGTTAGACATGTGGGTCGGAGGGATCAATTGAAGTTGATGACGTGACTCTGGTGTCGATGGTTGAATAGTATAAATGGTGTTTACCTCAGCCGATGAGGATTCTGGGGGGTGGATCTCCTCAATTACAGTGATCAAGGAATCTGAGGATGGTTGTTACAGCTCATGGAGCACTAACTGGTACTTTGGTAAGTTGGGACAATGATGAGAGTAATGGCCGTAGACTCCGTATATGGAGCATGAGTGGTTGGTGTGCAATGATTCGTTGCGCGATGGGGGTGTGGTTGGTAGTTCGACAACATGTATAGTTGGGTCATCGTCCAATGTCTTCATGTGTTCTTGAAGGTTAGGTAAGTGCAGACAGTTATGGGTGGCATGGCCTAAATCATTGTACAAGGAACACTTGGGAGGTGCGCGTGCTGGAGGAGGGGGGCGTACGATTTTAGTTGCATTAGGTGCAATATGAGTTTGCATGGATTTTCCCCCAATGTTCTTCGACGATTGAGGAAAAGTGTTTGAGGATGATGTTTTTTTTTTGACATAAACGATTTAAATTTTTTGTATATAAAAAAGGACGGTGAACAAAATTACAGAGTGTAAGAGAGTGCCTGCGTTCCAAAAACAAATGGACGGCCAATTCTCTACTATCATCATGTCCAAAGTGTTAAATCTGAGTCCCCTATCAACTAGACATAATTACATACATATAGCTTCAAACATAATGACAGCCTTGCAGGCTAATAGGCTTATAAACCAACTAAGAAACTAACTGAAGGTTCTAAACGAGACGAAGTACCAACTATCCAAAAAATGAAAGCCTAAAGAAGTAAAATGAAGGCCTAAAGAAGTAAAATGAAGGACCATCTATCCAAAGAACTACCAGTAGATGCAAAATTGATAAGTCCCGGAATTCATTAATAATCTTTCCTAGAGAGCTTATCCAGCATAAGCTTCCTCAGTTCAGCACTCTCGCAACAGATGCCATTGACATTTTCTTGTACCTACTGGGTGATACCACGAATCGCTCTGAGTTGCTCTGTATCCCTCAAGTCACATTTCTCCATGTCCATTGCCATCTCTACCAGCTTATCCTTCAACTTCCTAACTTCACTCTTGGCGGTTTGCCTCAATTCCTCTTTTTTAAGGTTCTCAGCAGTAAGGATTTTTTGTGAGCTAGTATCCAAGTGAATGCATTAACCTTTGGAAGGCTATCCTTATTCCAGACTTTTGCCCATTTTTTTTCATTATCCCTACTGTTTCTGTCTAGAGATTAGTAACCAGCTTTAACGGAGTAAGCCCCCTGCTTACCCCATCCTCTTTTGTCAGACATATGTTTGTGTATTGGGATGGCTACATTTAAAACATTTAACAGAGTATCATAATCCAACTTTAGATTACTAGGGATAATAGAGGATGCCATCCCACCCATCTACCTTTCTCGGACCATTTTGAGAGATCATACAAGGTGTGGATTCCACTTCTGTCCATCCAGTCTTTGAGGGCGATGAAATTATGTAGAAAATTGACGGGGGATCTTACATCATGGCCTAGCTTATCACCCCAATTTTTTATCATCTTGCCGTTTCCAGGTACCCAATATAAGAGATTTTGTAGGGTTGGAGCTGCTTTCTTACACAAATTCCAAATGGGAGATCTAGCTTTGCTTAAGTCAATATTTCCACGCATCTCAGTCTATTCCCAGCCATGTATTTCTTGCATAGGATCTCTTTCCACCATGTTTTTCTACCTAAGATGGCTCTCCATAAAATCTTAGCACCAAGAGCTATATTCATGAATGAGGGATTGCGAAAGCCAGCCCCTCCCGCATCTTTCGTGCTGCACACCTTATCCCAACTAAAAAGATGGAATTTTTTAGTTCCATTGAGCTTCCCTCCCTGCCACAAAAACCTTCTAAGTTCTTTAATAATCTTGTGAATAACACTTTGTGGAGCTAACAAAATTCAGCTGATATATATATGATAGGCAGAGAGGACCAAGTTTATCAAAACAATTTTTTCGACAAGATTGAGCCATCTAAACCCCCACGAAGTGATTGTGGCCTTGAGCTTGTCGATCAGAGCCTTCCAATCAGATGCTTTCTTGTTACCTTTGAAAATAGGGATACCTAAATAAATATAGAGTTCCATACAGCACAACCTTCAAAGCCGAGAATCCTGGCAATTCTGGTTAAAGTTTCTTTTGAACAATTCCAACTATAAATCTTGGACTTCATAGTATTGACTTTACCATCCGATGCTTTGAGAAATGTATTTACGGCACTTTTGAATCTTTCCACAATAATTGTAGAAGCCCCTCCTAACAAAATCGTATCATCCACAAATTGTGCATGGTTTACAGCATGGACACCTCTTGCGATCTTTAGCCCCTTTAACTCCCCCAACCTTTGTGATTGGATTAGCTTCCGACTCAGAGACTCTGCCACCAAGAGATAGAGAAAGGGAGACATGGGACATCCCTGCCTTATCCCTCTGGTGGCTTGAAAGAAAGAAGTTGGCCTGCCATTTATTAACAGAGCTATCCAAGGCTTACTTATACAGGCCTTCACCCATCTGATAAACCGACTGGAGAAGCCAAACTTTTTAATAATTTCAAATAAGAAAAAGTGATTGACTTGATCGAAGGCATTTGCCATATCCAATTTTATTGCCATGCCCTGCTGCTTTCTCTCCATACTGGAATGACTGGCCTCCTGCACTATGATAATATTATATAGGATTTGACGCCCAGCAATGAAACCGCCTTGTGAGTCTGAGATAAGTTTTGCCATATGGTTTTTCATACAAGTGGCAATGATCTTTGAGAGAATCTTATATGAAGTGTTGCACAGAGAAATAGGCCCGAATCTCTCAAAAGAGCTGGGGTTATTATCCTTCGGTATGAGAGATAAAAATGAAGAGTTGTTAGCGCCCCCAATTTTGTCCCTTTTCCTAGTCCAATTGAACATTCTCTTGAGATCATTTTTTATGATGTCCCAAGTTGCCCGGTAAAAGGTAATGGTGAAACCGTCCTGCCCTGGAGCTTTATCCATATGGAGAGACCAAACAGCTTCCCAAATTTCATTTTCATATATTGGTTTGTCTAAAACATTATTATCGAGTTCGGAGACGAGAGAGGGTATACTTGATAAAAGATCTGCTTGAGCAACTGGGTCGGCCTCATCTCTATCGATGTATAAATTATGAAAGTGTTCAAATGCATGTAACTGAATCTCCTCCTGTCCTTCAATATGATTCCCTTGACTGTCTTTAAGATCTTTGATAGAGTTATGGCTTAGTCTAACCGTAGCCTGCTTATGAAAATAATTTGTGTTACTGTCCCCCCCTTTTAACCATAGCTGCCTGGATTTTTTACGCCAAGTTTCCTCCTCTTGCCTAGCCGCACTGAGTATTCTAAGATTAAGATCTTTTTCTTGGTTGAGAGAGGAACCTGTGATCTCATTAACTTCCATCTTACTCTGAAGAGCAGCTAATTCAGATTCTAAAGTCCGCTTGATAGAGGCCGGATTCTTATAAGTCGTTTTGACCCAAGTTTTAAGGGCGGCTCTTACCGCTCGAAGCTTACACTCCCAAGTATAGTTGGGTGATCCATATAAGTGTTGAAATATTGTAACTTCTAAGAATATTTTATTTGTACTTTATTATTCCGAAGATGTTTCATTCCTCCATGAAGACCTTATTGTATATCCGGAGATGTTTTATTCCTCCGTGGAGAATGTGGTAACTTGGGTTATTAGACTTCCCTTGTGGGGGTTGTCCCTGTATGTGTTATGTGGGTTAAAGGGTTATTAGACCACCCTAGTGGGGTCGGCCCTGTCACATTATGTAAAGTGGTTAAGTTGGGGGCCGACCTAGCTTGTGTAAAAGACAAGTCGGAGTTGTGTATAAATAGAGGAGGTGTGTTCCTCATTTAACACACATTCACTCATTTTTTATTAGCACATAAGTGAGAGAGAGATCTGCTATGGAGGAGAAGGAGCTAAGGGTTGTGGATTACATCTTTGTATTTTCTGGTCATCTTTATTGAGGAATATTTGCTGGGTTTTCTACCCCATGAGGGTTTCCCAGGATAAATCTGTGTCTCTTGTGTTTATGTTGTGCTTGTTGTTCTTTCAGTGATCCTGTATATGCTATTATTGTAAAATGAAATGTAATGCTAATATTTTCTGTCTTAGCATATTAAATATTAACATGGTATCAGAGCTAGCCTAAAGGAAGGAAATGTATGGCACTTACGACACTTGCTTCACTTACGACAATTTGAAGGTTAGGGTTTTGTATAGCAAAAACCAGTCATCGTGGAACTTTCGCTATAAATCCATTTTGGAAAAGTTTCAGGATCTAAAAACTTTCCAGGTCGTAGATAACATCCCCTTGTACCTTGTATCCAAAGAAAAGCCTCTAATTCGTTGTAATTTGTGATTTATGATCAATACAAGTTAGGGTTTCTGCCTCTCCCAGATCTTAGTCATAAACAAGTGACCTAGGAAAAAAGGTCACAACTTGGGCTAGGAATCTACAAATGAAATTTCATAAAAAGTGACAGGTAGGGAATGGATTGTACTTTCATAGGTACTATTTTTAGAGGCTGAAGTTGAAACAGTGACACGTGGCACGCCGTACAAGTTCGCTCTCCTGTTTTATCCCATTAACAGGTCACGTTGCGACACTTGGAATAAATCTCTCTCAGAAAATCCAATTGAGGTCAGACCTGTGGGGTTAGAAAGATGACAGGTCAGGCTACAAAAGACTAAGGTTTCAGACCCTGTGAATTTGTAATTTCAGAGATGCACCAGAAACAATCAGGTGCATATTTCTGTCAAAACCAAATTGTTTTCTGAGCACCTTCATTCTTGGCTTATCACTGCTGCGGGAATTTAGGGCTTCAGAGAAAGTTGGAATTTTTGGAATCGGAGTCCATGGATGAATGCTCCTCATCAAAATCAAAATTTAGAGACCAAGATCGACTTTTTGGTTGGGCAGAAGGTCGAGCTTGATCAAACCTTAGTTTGGGATTTTGATTGGAAAGATGGAAAATTAGGGCTTCTACAAAAGTTGGAATTTTTTAAGTCTGTGACCACAGCTGGAAGCTCCTCAAAAAAATCAAAGTTTAGAGCTTTGGATCGAACCTTTTGATTGGATAGAAGGGTGGGATTTATCAAACCCTAGTTCGGGGTCCTGTCCAGTGAATCTAGAAGTTTCAAAGGCAATTTTGAGGAGTCAAATTTTGCAGTTTTCAAAATTGAAGTTTATCAGCTTGATCAACTCAGCAAGCCACATCTTTCCATCCATTCAGAAGTTTGAAATTCAAAATTTGAATTTTTAGGGTTTCTCTGACAAACCCTAATCCAGCTCTAGATCCAGTTTCAGGGGGAGATGAGGCTAAGGCCTTACATAAGAAGACTGCAAGAAATCTAGACATGTATGACTTGAGGAGATACAGGTATGTGTTGAAATCTATTCATGATTAAGTTTATGATATGTTTGTCTTCATATTATTGAGGTTAGTACAATCTTGATTAATCATAGAATTGTCTTATCACCGTAGTAAAATTATGAATGCATGTGAATGCTATAAGACATTCATTGATTAGGGTTATATGATTGTACTAATGCACCTGTGGTGTTGTATGAGGATGATGTTGTCTGCTAACAAGATATAGGTACATCAAGAAAGACAAATCAAGTTCTATGACCATGATGACATGGAGACAAAGACTCTCCATAGTCTTTGACCACATAGAAGCTCTACTTACGAGGTATGTATGACTTTGTTCTACTATGCTTAACCCATGAGATATGCAAGTTCTAGCACAAGGTCTCTAAATCATTGAAGAGAACAAAGAACATATTGTTTGGGTATGTTAAGACATAACCAAGCTTGATAATCCAGGTATGTTTTCCTATATCAAGTTAGAATTCTACTTTGTAAGGATCTTAGGTAAGTATACCTATGTATGAAATAATCATGACCATACATACTTAAGATTATTTAGAATTATAATGTTTTGATAGTATTGAGATTATACTAATGAATGTATGTTTATGTATGAGATCATGAGGATCACACTAGTGCACACTTAAGCATGCTTAGTGGTATGGAATGAATAGAAGTTCAAAGACATATAGAGATCAAGCGGGAGGAAACCACACAACATAAAAGATAAGTATTTGCGTTGTTATTTGAATCTCTGAATAGTTAATGATATTGCTCGTAATAGTTGCATGCGTATTTGTATATATCATGCATAGTGTGAGCATTCATATAGCATTGAACAATATACTACTAATATGCATATGATGGGTAAGTTGGACAAACATTCCATTGTTGCTTGTCTAGAATAAAACCTATTTGCTGACATGCTGAGAGCTGTGCACGCTCTTGACAGTATGTTCTGGTAGAGATGGAAGGCATCTAGATAGCCATTGTATGCATACAGGATATGGAAAAGTGTTGTTCCAAAGTATTGGTCAAGATAATTGCATAACTATGTGAATCATATCTGCATGCATTATAGGTTATCATGTCAACATGATTTGATGATTATGAAGTATTACTAATCATGTGATTAACCTTGATTTGTAGAAAATATCATGTGTTATGATGATGAACACCTGTTCCAAAGAACGAGTGATGGATGTTCAACAAAAAGACTTACAAATCAAACATACTATAGAAGGCTCGTGGCTAGAAGATTCTCTTAGAAAGAAGAAGAGGATCATGACGAGATGTTTGCTCCAAGCGGCTAGATAAGGCCATTCTCTTAATGGTGTAATTGAAGAAATCTCTGTACAGGGCACCCAGGATCGATAGTCATTTGATGAGATTAATGATCACCACGAGTGATGCGGATTTCAACCTTTGCTACAAGGTTGAAGATGATGTCTATATACATATGACATTCTTCTCTTAGATGGATGCAATAAGGAACTCACCACAGAATTCGAATGATCTTGAGGTTCATATCAGTAGACCCATCTGACGAAAGATGGCACGGATAGATATGCAGAAGATCACTCAATGCAGAGTGTGAATGGTGTTCAGTCACAGAGGGAGAATTGATAGCTTCTTGATAAGCTTGGGCTTTACCAAAAGTAAAGATGATCCTAACCTTTATCTCAAGGTTATAGATGATGAACCTGTCATACTATTACTGTATGTGGATAATCTCTTTCTGACAGGGAATGAGAAACAGATCATGGAAAGCAAGAAGAAGCTAGCTACAGAATCTGAGATGAAATATCTCGGATTGATGCACTACTTCCTAGGTCTGGAAGTGTGGAAAGGCCCAGAAGGAATCTTTCTCAACCAGGGAAAGTATTTGATATGTTGGAATGCAAAAGCCATGGCCACTCCCATGGATTCCGACTTGAAGTTGTTAGCTGATGACTCATCATAGTTAGTGGATGTAACTCTGTACAAACAGATTATCAGGTCACTAATGTATCTGACGAACACTAGGACAGATATATGCTTTGCTGTGAACACCTTGAGTCAGTATCTAGTGGAACCTAGACGTGTTCACTTAATAGCTGCAAAAAATGTGATGAGGTACATGAAGGGTACGATAGACCTTGGTCTACATTATCTTGGAGATCATGACTTCAGATTGTATGGCTACACAGATGTTGATTGGGCAGGAAGTGTATCAGACGAGAAGAGCACATCGGGCAGATGTTATTGTTTGGGATCTGCCATGATCTCGTGGTTTAGCAGGAAGCAGTATAGTGTGGCTCTCAGCATAGCTGAAGCAAAATATATAGCTGCTTGCTCTACTAGTTGTGAAGCGATATGGCTTCGGAAGTTGTTATCAGGATTGGTTGACTTAGAGATGGGCCCCGTTGTAATCCTGTGTGACAACTAGAGTTGTATCAAGATGGCAGAGAATCCAGTGTTCCATGATAAGTCAAAGCACATAGAGATCCAATATTTTTATAAACAGGATATGGTGCAGAAAGGAGCTATCAAGCTCGAGTATGTGAGCACTAACGAACAAGCTACTGATGTATTGACCAAACCTCTGTCTTGAGAAGAGTTTGAGTATTTCCGAGACAAGCTTGGTGTCGTTCAGAAGGATCCTCCTCTAAAGGGGGAGTGATATGGTCAATGATAATATTTGGATACTGGCATCGATGTGGATACCTATATCGATGATGAGATTTCCTATATTGACGGTAAGGTCAATGATGAGGATGCTGTATCGTTGATGTGGATACTGTATTGATGAGGATACTGTATCGATGATGTGGATACTGTATTGATGTGGATACTTGTATCGATGATGAGGTTACCTGTTCCAACGATGAGGTCGATGATGAGGTTGCTGGTTACGACGATGAGGTCGATGCATGGTCCTTAGACTTTGTATATGAGGACGAGGAGGGATTGTATCATCCCTGGACTTAGGTCCCTGAACAGATCCGTAGACTCTTGTCTTCGAGAAAGATGTTGGTGAATGATGTAATGTGCGCTCTTGGAATGCTCAGCATAATAGTAGGTGATCATTCACAAAACCTGTAATGATGTAATGTTCGCTCCTGGATTAGCATGTGAATATTCACAGGTTGTAAATCCTAGATCTGATCTAGGTCACACCCCAGTTGAAATATTACTGGCTTCGTGGTTGACTGGAATGATGTAATGTTCGCTCCTGGATTGCTCAATGTAGCAGCAGGTGATCATTCACAGGTCCTGTAATGATATAATGTTCGCTCCTGACTACTCAGTGCAGCAGCAGGTGATCATTCACAGGTGATAAAATCCTAGATTTAATCTAGGTCACATCCAATATGAAAAAGGACTGCCTTGGTTCAAAATGTACCCGATGGGGATTGCATCATCCCGGAACCACTAGTTCAAAATGTACGTGATGGGGATTGCATCATCCCGGAACCACTAGTTCAAAATGTACGTGATGGGGATTGCATCATCCCCGGACTTCGGTCCCTGAATCGATCCGTAGACATATGTCTCCGAGAAGTGGTCCCTAGTGGACGAGAGGGGATTGCATCATCCCCGAACTTCGATCCCTGAATTGATCCGTAGACATATGTCTCCGATAAGTGGTCCCTAGTGGACGAGAGGGGATTACATCATCCCCGGACTTCGGTCCCTGAATTGATCTGTAGACATATGTCTCCGATAAGTGGTCCCTAGTGGACGAGAGGGGATTGCATCATCCCCGGACTTCGGACCCTGAATTGATCCGTAGACATATGTCTCCGAGAAGTGGTCCCTAGTGGACGAGAGGGGATTGCATCATCCTCAGACTTCGGTCCGTGAATTGATCCATAGACATATGTCTCCGAGAAGTGGTCCCTAGTGGACAAGAGGGGATTGCATCATCCCCGGACTTCGGTCCTTGAATTGATCCGTAGACATATGTCTTCAAAAAAGAGGTCCTTTAGACTCTGTCTAAGTTGACGAGTGGACTGCATCGTCCCTAGACATGTTATGGTGTCTTAAATGGATCATGTGTATTGTAGGGTATGCTGCTATGATGCTGTTGATCGTGATGGTCTAGATGACGATGTTATTGATCGTGATGGTCTAGATGACGATGCTGCTGATCGTGATGGTCTAGATGATGATGTTGTTGATCATGATGGTCTAGATGACGATGCTGCTGATCGTGATGGTCTAGATGATGATGTTGTTGATCGTGATGGTCTAGATGATGATGCTGTTGATCGTGATGGTCTAGATGACGATGTTGTTGATTGTGATGGTCTATATGACAATGCTATTGATCGTGATTGTCTAGATGACGATGTTGTTGATCGAGAGATCTAGATGATGATGTTGATCAGTAGATACAGACGATGAGGCTGTTGATCGAGTGATCCAGATAATGATGATGATGTAGCTGATCGAGTGCTGCAAAAGATGAAGACTTAGTATTGAAGATGTTGATGTTCCAGTATTGAAGATCTTGAAAGATGTTCCAGTAACTGTTTGAGTTACTGATGATGTATGAAGAAAGCTTCCAATGATTTATAGATTTATCATGTAGTTGATGACTCCTTTCTCTTGCAGATTTTGTTATAATATCCTTCTCGTTAAGGGGGAGTGTTGAAATATTTTAACTTCTAAGAATATTATATTTGTACTTTATTCTTCCGGAGATGTTTCATTCCTCCGTGAAGACCTTATTGTATATCCGGAGATGTTTTATTCCTCCGTGGAGAATGTGGTAACTTGGGTTATTAGACTTCCCTAGTGGGGGTCGGCCATGTATGTGTTATGTGGGTTAAAGGGTTATTAGACCACCCTAGTGGGGTCGGCCCTGTCACATTATGTAAAGTGGTTAAGTTGGGGTCAACCTAGCTTGTGTAAAAGACAAGTCGGAGTTGTGTATAAATAGAGGAGGTTTGTTCCTCATTTAACACACATTCACTCACTTGTGATTAGCGCATAAGTGAGAGAGAGATCTGCTGTGGAGGAGAAGGAGCTCATGGTTGTGGATTACATCTTTGTATTTGCTGGTCATCTATATTGAGGAAGCTTTGCTAGGTTTTCTATCCCATGAGGGTTTCCCAGGATAAATCTGTGTCTCTTGTGTTTATGCCGTGCTTGTTGTTCTTTCAGTGATCTTGTATATGCTATTATTGTGAAATGGAATGTAATGCTGATATTTTCTGTCTTAGCATATTAAATCTTAACAAGAAGGGTGTGTGCCAGGAGTTCTATATGATGCTTAAGAGCTTCGATTCATGCAACCATAAGGGATTGAATCTAAAAGGAATGGGCTTGAGATTTTTTTAAATCGATATCTTCAAACTTATTGGCTTGTGATCAGAGGTAGCAGACAGAAGATCCTTTGTTGCAATAGTACAGGTTTTTAAGAAGAAATGTGGAACTTACCAAGAATCTATCCAATTTAGCGGCAATATGGCCTATCCCAACTCTGCAATTGCTCCAAGTATACTTTCCATTTTTCAATTCAATGTCCAACAAATCTAACTCAGCTATGAAATCCTCCATCTTTTCTCCAAAGGTATCCCTGACCTTAGACCCTCCACGCTTTTCTTGTTGGTTCCTAGTAGTATTAAAATCTCCTGCAATGATTACATCCTTCCCCTGAAGGTCATTTTTGAGGTTTAAGAGATCCTCCCAGAACTGCTCCTTGTCCCTATAGTGTGTAGGAGTGTAGATATTACAGACATAAGTGGAATTGTTATTGCTATTTTTTTGAATTTCTAATAAAAGCCAGTGCTGGCTTTCCTTAAAAGACTTGATAATAAAATTACAGGAGAGAAAGATGGCAATCCCTCCTGATGCTCCTCTTGCATTATTAGCTTGACCGTGTCTGTTCTTCCAAAATCTTTGAGCGAGTGCTAAGACATCCATACTCTGCATTTTTGTCTCCTGGAGAAGTACTAGGTTTGGTTTTCCAGTGTTAATTAAATTTCTCAATGCTTCAACTTTACTGACACCACCCAGACCCCTACAATTCCAGGAGACTAGTTTCAACATTTCTTACTTGAATGAGAGCCTACTCGGGGTTTTCCATCCAGTTTGAGGCCTCCCTGATTTTTGTTTGACTAAAGTAACTTGGTATCTTCGATGCATTTCTGCCTTCCTAGATCTAGGTCCTCTCTGCTTCCTGCTCATGTAGCTGTCATAATGATTTCCTTCCTCTAGTATTTGGGACATCTTGTAGATCCAACGGCTCCTGGCACGAGGAGGATTCAGGGGAGAAGTTTTGAGGTATACCTTTGCTTTGTTTGACCCTATCCTCCCATGTACCTCCTGGAGTTAATTTGTCTGCCAAAACAACTTTTTGGGAGTCCGAAGGAAGGGTTACAGCTGGATTATTGGGATCGCCCACTACCACTGTCTCATTCCCAGGTTCTACAATGTCCTGAGAAGGAATTTCACCTTCTTCAATACCCAGGATTTGATATTGATTGTTGATTGTCGTTCCTGTCTCAGATTGCACTTTTTCTTTGTTTTTCTCTAGGTGTGATCCTGCTACCGCAGTGCTAGGTTGAGTACTTTTCCTACCTTTCTTAGTTTTCTTCCAACCTTCTTTGTGACTCTGATCCTGAGCTTCAGGAATTGTTTTAGGGCAGTTCTTGACAAAGTGGCCATACTCATGGCATTTCTTACATTTGAAGGGTAGTTGTTCATAGTCCACTTTCTGAAGATGTTCCCAACCCTCCATTTGTAGATTTACAACTTCTGGGAGACCTTTTTCCATATCTACTTCCACACAAATGTGAGTGCAAGAGAACAAAGGCCCTTTGGGCTCGGCTTTATCAATGTAGGTACCCAAGGCATTCCCGATTGCCTGCAAAGTTTCATCATTCCAACAATGGAGAGGGAGATGGGGAAGATGGACCCAAACCGGTACTGCTGAGGGAACATCTTTCTCCAAGTCGAAAGAGAGGTTCCATTGATTAAGATAAAGGCCACGGGTACCCAGAAAATAGGGACCACTTCTAAAAATTAGATCCCGATCTACCTTATGCTCAAACAGAAAGGTAAAGAATCCCTTACCACAAAAACAGTGCTGCAGTCCCCTGGAGATTAAGGGCATCCAATTCTTGTTTACCCAAGCTTCCATGGTTTTTAGCGAGGGACAAATTTCGATAAACTTCCCTATCAAGCCTCTCTCGCTTAGAGCGAGGGATTTCAGGCGTGAAGCTGTTGACGTGATCTGAATCATAGGAGCATCTATGCGCTTAACAAATGCATCGCTAGGGGAAGTAGTAGGCTAAGACAGCGGCAACGACGAAGTTGCAACCAAGGCACGAAAAGCCTCATCCAGTCTATGCCTCTTCTCTGCAGTGGAATCGACGAAGGGATCCATAGGAGCGGAGCCCCAACGGGGCGAGAGGAGCCCTGGGAAAATGAGCCAAGAAGCTCTAAACCACAGCCATCAGGACGTGGGTTTGGGTGCTTTCCTCCTTTCCACTTTTTGATTCAAAATAGATTCGAGGATGATGTTGCCACCACACCGGGAGGTGGATGATTGGCGGTGGTGATCAGTTGGACCGATTGAAGGATGAATTGGGGCGTTGTATTGGGATTAGGTGCGGGTAGGTACCATACAGTAAGTCCCAACATCAATCCTGAGAGATTCAATGTGACCATGAAGGGCATGCTTACTGCCCCTGATGGTGGAAACAATAACGAGATTGTGTGGATCGGTGTGACTCCAACGTGACTAGGTTCCGATGGTGGTTGAGTTTGAAGTAGCGGTTGAGGGTTAGGGACCTTTTGACTTGACGATATGGTACACAAGTTAGAAATTTTAACGGCCGGAGGATGAGGGGGTAAGGAATGAAAGTTAGAGACCATTGGTGTCTCTTAATAAAGTTCAGGCCCGACGGGGGAAGTCAAAGGGGAAGACACACCAAATACAGGTTGCTCAACCATGGGGAGAACATTCTTGGGTGTAGCGGGCGCATTAGGGTCAAGTAAGTGACCTGGTCTATTTTGACAACTCGTCCCTCATGGGGGAACATCATGAACCAGAACACAGAGGAAGCAAAAACCTTCATGGCATACATGTAACTTCATCCTAGGAGAAGGTTGTAGTCGAGTTGTGTGTTGAACTGGAACATTAGCCAAAAGGCCTTAGAACATTAGCCAAAAAGCCTTGCGGCTGAGAACATTAGCCAAAAGGCCTTGCGGCTGAGAGGAACGACCATCATAATCTCGTAGGGCAGTTGTGGATGACTATAGGGGAGGGGATCCTAGCTTCTGCCACACGAATGTAGACATGATGCATGTGGAATCACCCTCGTCGATAATGCATCGATGGATAACAAGTTTCCAAAGTGAAACAAAGACCTGAAATGCTAGGGTGGAAGGCATGCAGGGTTTAGATTGGTTTAAGTCAAATGCCATCATCCATGAGTCAGAAGAGTCGATCGCACCTATAGCGGACAACAGTGTTTCGTGTTGTGCTGGGCAGTTCTTTAGAACTTCTAAAGTTGACATGGCAATTGGGAATTGGGATAAATCATCCACAATGTTGTATTTTGGAGAAACACGAGCATTGGGGTTATTATTGATGCGACATAGGGGAAATTGAGGAACTTTGGGGGCCCCCTCGAGGGGTTGTGGGGGTAGACATAACAACTGATCTATGGGAAGATTTATAGCAGCCTTGTCGATTTGAATGGTCTCGTTGGTTGAGACATACTGGTTACAGCGTGTTTGAAGGTTGATATCACCTAAAGACATCATTAAAAGGTGGTGGGTACCTGAGTCAGGGGCATCATAGGTAACTAGTTATTAAGGAGCGACAGCCCCTTGAGGGGGAGACAAAGCTTGGGTGGCTACTACCCCTTGTGTGGGTAGGGGATTCTTCAAAACCATAGGTTGTGCATGGGGTTGCAAGGGTTTTGGTGGGGCTGGAGATGCAACATGTCCTTGGCGTTGGGTGTAATCATTTCAAAGTTGGCGAGCTCGCTCCAGATGGGGACAATTGTGTGTGTAATGGCCATAGACCCCGCAAATAAAACATGGGTGGTTTGTCCGTAAGTTGGGGTTTTTACCTTTTTGAGGTTGTCGATCAGGATTTTGGTTAGCCGGATTGGCACCATTATTATCAGGGGGGTTCGGTGGTGGACCACCTCTACCAGGAAGCTAGTTATTTCCTCGATTACGTCTGTGTCCCCTATTTTGTTGTCCTTGTTGGTTTCGTTGGGAAGGTTGGGGCTGCGATTGATTTTGTTGGGCATAAACTTGCTCTTGGGGAACAGGGGGAGTTTGCGGTTGAGCAAGTGCATGGGCAGCCGGTGGTGGATAGTAAGTGGGAGGTGCTTGAGGTTGCGTGAGTGCGGGTGCATCCGATGGATGGCAGTAGGCAGGTGGTGCGGCATGGGGGGCGTATGCTAGCAAGGTATGACCGTAGCAGTGCATCGGACAAGAAGGTCCATGTATATGAGGATCCTGGGCCGGGGGATCATACGATGGTGTTGCTCCATATTGGGTCTTGGCGTGCGAAAGGTCAGGACCACTACTCATGAGGTGTGGTGCGGAACTAGGCGTAGGATTATAAGAAGGGGTGGAGGCGGGGAGGAATATGGACATATGGATGACTACAGGATGCAACGTGTCCAATAATGCCATCAGCAGCATGTGTCTTTCCGAGAGGAATCACTGCGAGGAGCATCAAGTAATATGGAGTAAAGGTAGCCCGACTGTGCATAAATAAGGTCAAACTAGGGCCATTCATATGCCACATCCTTGGCGATAACTGGTATGAGGGAATTCAAGAACCAATATAAAAAGATACGGTCATCTAACTTGATCTTACACAAAATACGACGTCTACACCATTCATGGATATGGTCAGTAATATCTGCAAGATAGGAGTATCTCAACACCAGCGTCATAACGGACGGGGAGCTGGAAGAACTGCAGGAAAGTCGAAGTGAGGGAAGTAAAATTAGAGTGTGTCCCATGTGGCTATTCAATATACCACTTGGTTGCAATGCCAATGAGTGTCTGTTGTAATAGGCATAAGCAGATTGAGTCGTCCACGATGGATTTGGAGAAACACCATAAGTGGAAGGACATGATGTGGTTTTGGGGGTCCTCACCACCCTTCCCTTCGAATTTTGGGATGTTGGAAGGGATCTTGGTAGGTATGGGAGGCCACATAGGGTCACGTCGGATTGGATCATTAGTCAATTGGGCCAGATTAGGTAGGTTGAGACTGGGTATGAATGGAAAACTAGTAGGAGGATGTGACATGGTCAAAGGTTCCTGCGTGCCAGGGATGACGATGATCGTGGGGACACCTTCTCCAAGTGGTGGTGCATGATTCATGACTCGGATCGAGGGACCTCTAGTAAGAGGCAGAGGTATCTGAAAAGAGGGGTCGGTGACCACAAGGGTGCTGCTAGTAAGTAAAGGAACGGTGTTCGGAATAGATCTACTAATGATGGGTATAGAGGCAATAATTGTAGTGCCATGCGTAGGTCCTGTAGATGGTATAGTATGGATGGATGCTGAAGTGGTGGCTGGGCCAGTGGTGGATCCACTGTCGACAATCCCATTGTGAAAGGGATTGGGGCTAGACGGAGCTATGTATATAGGTGAATCTGGCTCAAAATCAGACGTGAAACAAGGGACGTTGGGATGAAGATCCGATGACGAATATGTACGTCTCAATGGAGCGTGACGAGGGGGTTCAATGGAATGTACTGCGGGGATTTTCCCCGTAGGAGACGAGAGTGTCGCAGTGAATCAATGGTGACAGGTGTAAAAAGTGCTAAAATGCTCAAAAATCCTATTGCAACCGTGTGTGCAAAAGGATAGCTAAAAAAAGAAGGCACTTAGGCCAACAAAAAGCTCAAAAACACGTGCTGTAATAGCGTGCTATAACAGGTGGAGCGGAAATGAAATGGTCATAATACCAACAAGTAGCATTCCTAGAAAGAAAAAAGACTCAATAACCAAGGGGGGTATAGGAGCATGCAAACACCTATCTAAAAGATATGGAAGCTCACACAAATTGTATCCCCTGCAGGGTGATGAAATCCACAGTCAGGCATTACGAAATGTAGAACCAAATGGCTAAATGACATCCCTCTATCGAGAGGGACTCCCGATAAAAGAGTCCTAGAAGAATGGAAGCTAAGCTACCCCGTTCATGGCACGTTCGGAAAGGTGTCACGCAGCTTCAGTTCTTTGGCCGTTGCGCACCCGGTATGGGCGCCAACATGCACGAAGAGAACAACAAGTAGGTGTCCTTCAGTACAAAATGGAGAGCAGTATTCCATTCAGACTTCTGGAACTAGTCTTGATACTTTCCCTCCTAAGGGAGAGGCCCTCCAACAAATCGATGTCAATCGTACCAATAAATAATAGGGGATTTTGGTTCCCTAAAGGACAACAATTATGTCTCAAATGTGTATGACAAAGGGGGTGTTATTTGGATTCCTAACCCTAATGTCCTACCTAGATACAAATTTGTTTGTGGGTCCCCAAGTGGGGTTAATGTGCGTTTAATTAAGTAAATTTTAGTCTCACTTGAATTATAGAGAGTGTGTGGGTGCAGAAGTGGTGTAAACCCAATATCGCCGGTAATAAATGCTGAAATAAACAACTGAGACTGAAATAAAAAGTAATTACTGCTATGTCTAAAAGAAATGAGCTCGCTGAAATATAATGCAAGAGATAGCAATATACTAAGGATGCATGGGAAGTGAAATGTCTCAAATTCTACAGCAAACAAACACCATAAAAGTACCAATGACAAATGGGTGTAGGCAAACATGAGGTTGTTTGGGCAAGAAAAGAGTAAAAAAATAGCTGCAGGGTGCATTTGTGAAGGAAAAAGTTGCCCTTTGGGCGCTGCAGGGTGCAGGAAAAGTCGCGTCGAAATAGAAAAACAAAAACAGGAAAAAGGGCATGGTCTGGGCGGAAAGGTCGCGACGAGGCCACGGGTTTTAGGATCAGAGGTGCGCTGAGGGCGCGAGTAGCAGGCCAGAAGGTGCACAGAGCACTGACTGGAAGGTGCGCGGAGCGCACGACTTACAGGAGGAAAGAAGCGCTCTAGCCGCAGGTTGATGGCAGAAAGTTGCGCTCGGCGACGCGGAAAGGTGCACCTACAGTCACGGGCCGGGCCGTAAAAACAGAAATAATGAGGAGTATTGCGAAGGCAAGGGCCATATCTACAATTATTGGGTCCAAGTCTAGGCCAAAAAAGCAAAAATGCAGGCAAACTTAACATGTACAAAACTAAAAATGACTATTGATCATACCAAACCTTAGATTGATGGGAATTGACCCAATGGAGTCGCCAAAACTGTAGCTAGTGTTTTCACACCACCTTATGCAAAAGGGAAACTACTAAGGATTATGGAACCCTTAATAGCAGTTTCAAAGATATATAATGTGTGAATGTAAATAACAATGAAAATAAATCTAACTAATTACTATAATAAAAACAACAAATAGATCGGAACCCATGAAGTATATTTTATATTATGTTGCAAACAAGGGTTTACAATGATAGTTTGTTTTGAAGGTGAGTAGATGTGGGCCCTTGCAGCTGTACGAAGAGTAGCACGCTGGGTCTCCAGAGTTCCTTGCTCTTATCCAAATGCTCGAGAGGTGGCCAAGACTGAACTAAACGGGGAACAGAAGCTCAAGGTGGTAGGATAAAGTTCAACGGGAATTTTGGCAACATAAGGTATGAAGAGTTGATCATCGATATGAAATGGGGGGCCTCCATCACCTATTTATAGTGATTTTGGGTGGTGGAGTATTGACCCATCGTATTGGGAAACCAATAGAATTGACTAGTGGTATTTTGAGTTTTCCCTCTTTTATGATTTTACTTTGACTATTTCTCCTTTTTCCTTTTCTTTTTGGGGGATTTTGACCTTTTTTGAAGGATTTTCATTAATGGAAGAGGGAAATAATGATTTCCCATTTGGTTACCAATTTAGGGATTTTTGGGTTTTTGGAGGCCGTAAATATAGGAAAAGTGGTAAATGGGTTATGTGACTAGGGGGATGAGCTAGGTGAACAATGTTTGCATAGCTATGATGAACATATGGAAGGCTCTCATCCCATGTGTGGGGATATTTATAATTGTACATTCTCAGAATATGCAGAATCATTCGGTTGACTACCTCTGTTTGTCCATCAGTCTGGGGGGTGAAGGTAGTTGATTTGGTGAGATTCGTATCCATCAATGACCATAGGATGGACTAGAAGGTTTTTAGGAACCTGCTACAATCTAAAATGATAGTCTGTGCAACCCGAAATGAACCCAAATGCACTCGAAGAAGAGCTTAGCAGTGGCTTCGGCGGAGATGCTCTTCTTACAAGTTATCATAATGGCCATCTTAGAGAAGCAATCCATGCCCACAAACACACAGTCATTACCATGCTTGGTTGAAGGTAGTCCTGACATGTAATCCATGGAGATGGATTCCCATGGCCTATTGGGAGTAGGAAAAGGAGTGTACAACCCATGCTTCTTGATGGCAGGTTTCCCGATGGCGTAGGTAGTGCAGAATCTTAAATATGGTTGACATCTTGTTGGAGCTTGGGCCAATAAAAATACTTCTACAATATCACCATTGTCTTTTCGGTGCCAAAGTTCCCTTCCACCCGACTATAATGCGCTTCCCAAATCATATTCGCACGCTTGCTTGAAGGAACACAAATATGCCCTAGGTGGCATAACAATCCTTCCTAGAGATGAAATTCTACCACTGGTGTGCCTGCACATAGTTCTTGATATATGGAAGCGAATTTGGGATCACTTTCATATAGTTGAGGCCACCCGGAGGTCTCGTGGCCACAAGAGTTGAGCACCGTGGTAAACGCTGCTACTAGAGGTTGACTAAGGCAATCGAAGACTCGATTGGTGCTGACCTTCTTATATTTAATGTTCAGGTGGAACTGCTACAAGTAGGTGGACCACTTTTGGTGGAATTCATTCTATAACTTTCATTGAGTTTACATGAAATGCATGGGATTGTGATCAATGTGGATCACTGTCTCTTTTCCTAGGATGTAATGCTTCCATTGGTGACAGGCTTGAACAATGGAATACATTTCCTTGTCATAGGTGGGTACTTGCAGACTGTATCTGAAAGCATTTCACTGTGATACACCATTGGATGGCCATGTTGAGTGAGGGCTTCACCAACAACATAGTTTGAAGCATCTATGTCAATCTCAAAGGGATATTGCAGATCTGGTAAGGTGAGGATGGGCGTCGAATGTAAGCATTGCTTCAAATCCTCAAATGTTTGTTGTTGTGGCTTGGACCAAACAAACTTGGAATTACATCCCTCGTTGGTCATCTAGATAAGGGACCAAGCAATAATAGATAATCCCAACACAAATATACGATAGAAGTTTTCAAGGCCTAGGAAGCTATGAATCCCCATGAGAGTTGTCGGGGTCGACCACTCGCGAATGGATTGAATATTGGCTGAATCCACATGCACATCCTGTTCGTCCACGATGTATCCCAAATATTGAACCCTCTCCATGCCAAATGAGCACTTCTTTAGATTGGCATATAACTTGTACTGTCGCAGGGTGATGAGAACCCGTTGAATGTGTTGCAAATGTTATGCCCATGTGCTGTTATAGATGAGGATATCACTTATATATACGATGTAACACCCCGTTTTGACATTTCTATCTGAACTACTATTATATGTTGTATTTGTTTGACTGTGAGACCTCGTCGGTTGACGACACTGTGGACATATGGTTCTATTATTTTGCCGATATATATATGTGTGTGTATGATGATAGTATTATGATCGATAGTCATGTTTAGAGATGTATCATGTGTTAATTATGTCAAATATATGGAATTTATTGAATGATGGGTACGTGGATACCATTACAGTCATATGATGAAATAATGAATGTTATGCCAGGTGCATGGCGAATGAATGAGTTTATTGTTGTTATGTTATGATGAAATATATGTGTGTACATATCGAGGATTTATGCACGATATTCTATATTGTATGTCGAGGACTGACTTACAGGTTGAAACGGCTAAGTGATAGCTGGCTCCTACGAGGTGGGAGGGCCTCGGGGACACGGACTTCGAAAGATAAAATGGTATGCGGGTGATGCATTATTTACTTTCGTATGGTTATTATGCTGTTTATTATGATGTATGTTATGACATGGGTGGGGTAGGGTTTCAGGAAACTCAACCGCCCAGATCGGTTATACGATGACAGACCGAGTACAAGTGCAACGCTGTTGTTATGTCGAGTAGACATAATCCCTTGTTCCATTAGGGGGGTGGAGGCTTTACCCACCGTTTATCCCCGAAACCCAGAGTCATGGGAGGGCTGTGCTACGGCGCGCTCCCCAAGGTGTGTGATGATGACTGGTGGTTGCCTGCTGGGGAAGCTGGTCGATGTAGTCGACACTTCCGCTTACGGGTTCTAGCTGGAACCGGTCATGACTTGACATTCCAGGGTAGTCCAGCAGAGGACAGGATAGGATGTGGAAGTTAGTAATGATGTAGGTAGATAGGTGTAGTGTGAAGTAGGGGTGAAAACAAGATCTAACTGTAGGTATGTAAAACCCTTGTTTGAGTATGTGTCGTAACTCAGAAATGTATGAATTGTCGTAACTAATAAGACTTCAGTTAGTTAAAGGATTGTACCTTGCAAACTATGTTAAAACATGTGTCAGTAAATAATAAAGTTTCGTGATTATGATCGGTGTGCGTGAATTATTATTGTTAGTGTACTTACGCGAGGTATGTAAGCAGTAGCTACGCTTACATAACTCGCCTACATATTTATAAATTGTGTAAAATATTGTTGAATAATGATGTTAATTATTGTCGTTTCATAAATAACTATTGTTGATCAATGTTAATAATGTCGATTAAAGTTAGTAATGATGATTAAGGCTAACAATGTAGATTAATGTTAATTACTGTCAATTAAGGTTATTAATGTTGATTAATGTTAATTATTGTATATTAATGATTAATTATTGCTGAGTAATAAACAAGTTACGGTTAAATTATGTAGTAAAATAATGCAACCTAGTTGGTAATGATTAATCGAATGCTAATGAGATGTTTAGTAAAAACTAAGGGTTAAAATGGTTAAATGATTATTGTAATGTAAAATTTAGTAGTATTAATTTGATAAGTAAATATTAATTGCAAGGTTAGATAATTAATTAAGAAGTATGGATAAGAATTAAGTTATAAACCATTAGTTTTATAAGGATCATGCTTAAGATTTATTAGAAAACGGGATTATTATTGGTAATTAATAAATTGAATTAGTGAATTTATAATTAAAGAGAATTTACATATTAAAAATATTAGAAACCATTAATTAAATGATTAGGTAATTGTAATTAATGGTTTGATAATTACTGTTAATTAAATTAAATGGGGAAGCATGCAAGTTAAACTATATAATATTATGTAACATTTATTATTTATTAATTAAATGGTCAAAAATGGAAAGAGGAGTTAGGATATGTTTAAATTATTATGTTAAGTAAAATAATTAAATTTAATTGAATTGAAGTTACGGTTGAGAAGTGACCCCAACCAACACTTTTAATATTAATTTAATATTTAAAAGTCCAAGTCCAAGTTGAGGGCTGAATGGGTTGGAAGAAATTTAATTTAGGGATAAGGGTAGTAATGGGAAGAGTCGGCAAATTTGGTATAAAATGGTGAAAAGGGGAAGGAGAAGGGGATCCTTTTTCTACCTTAGTTATTTTGGGGAGAAAGTTTTGGGAGAGGAGAGACAGAAATTTTAGAGCAGAGCTGAAAGGGGGTTTTTGCTGGAGGTTTTTCTAAAGGGATATAACGGGTTGGCTGGTACTCGGTTTGGGCTCGGGGGTCCAAAGGGGTACCTTTGGAGCTGGGTGGTCGGTGAGACCTCGCCAGTTGGCAGGGTGGCAAAACTGGTTCGGTTGGTTGAGTTTCAGAACTGTGGGAAGGCTTTTGACTGCAGGGAAAAAGGCAAGGAGAAACGGCAAACAGGGACAGCAACAAAGGGGATCTGCAAGCTACCTACAGGTATTTTCCAGCAGGTATGTTTTATCATTCTACCTTGTCAAATTCAGTTGTAAGTTAATTACAAATGGTTATATGCTGTAATTATAATTTGTTACCCCGCACAAACATAATTGGTAAATTACATGCTTATATGCTTGCGTCTGAGAATGAAAACCTGTAAGTGATGTTAGAACAATAACTAGAAAATATATATATATATTTGAAACTGTAAATACTGTTTTTACAGCCAATAGGAACAGCAGAAACTATAAAACATAAATTTAAAACAATATGTAAACAGTAGAAGACAGATTTTATTTAGAGTTGTAAAACAAACTAAGGACCCGGTTGGGGGTCTTACATATGGTATCAGAGCCATGGTTCCAAATCTGGAACCAGAGGGCTCATTACAGAAACTGTGGGAACTTGCTGCAGAAGTTTAAAAACCTGCATGAAACAGGAAACAAAAGTTGTAGAAGCTTGCTGCAGAAGTTTAAGACCTACATGAGACATGAAACAGGAAGGAGAGTTAGATCTCTTTGTTCTAAATAAAGCAACTAATATAAATAGGATTTAAATACCCATTGAGAGAAATCCATGGGGTAAATTATACTTTGGTACTGCAAATAAATCAAAAGAGGAAACTATAAATTTTCTGTTATAAAAAAAAAGAGACAGAAATAAATTTCTTATATATACATATAAACGTATATATAAATTTATTTATAATCTTTTGTATATATGTGTAAAAAAAAAGGGGAAAAAAAAAGAAAAGAACAAAACAAAACAAAAGGAAGAGAGAAATATAAGATTTACGAGTGTACATAATTGCAAGGATAATATTATATCCATAAATTATTTTGAGAAATTGTTTTGTTACATTATACTAATGTAAAACGTTTCTTTTTCCCATAATATATATATATGAACGAAAAGAAAGAAAAATATATATATATATATATATATATATAATTTTTATATATATAGTAAGAAAAAAAAAAAAACTGCATTTATTTACATAAGAAAAAAAAAAAAAAAAAAAAAACCAAATAGAGTTTATCTATTTATTAAATAAATAAACAAATTATATATATAAAAAAAAAATATATATATATATATATATAAATATAAATAAATAAAATAAACTATGGAATGTTGTATTTTGTTAAAAATATATATAAAAAAAAAATTATATATAAAAATATATATACATATATATGTAATAAACAAAAAATATATATATAAAAAAAAAAATAATAATAAAAAAAAAATTTTCTGGTTCGCGGGCATGCGGCCCCAGGGCGCAGCCCACAGGGCGCGCAGCCCACGAAGGGCGCGGCTCGAGGGCGCTGCCCACAGGGCGCGGCCCAGGGCGCAGCCCACAGGGCGCGGCCCCAGGGCGCAGCCCGCAGGGCGCGGCCCAAGGGCGCAGCCCCAGGGCGCGGCCCAAGGGCGCAGCCCAAGGGCACGGCCCGAGGGTGCAGCCCCAGGGCGCAGCCGAGGGCGCGGCCCACAGGGCGCAGCCCCAGGGCGCGGCCCACAGGGCGCTGCCCACAGGGAACGACCCCAGAGCGCGGCCCACACGGCGCAGCCGGCCGGCATGGCCGTGAGCCTGCGGCTTGGGCTCGGCCAGGGCAAGGCACACCAAAAAAAAAAAACAGCTAAACTGTGTTAAAACGAAATTTTTTAACATGAAAAAAGAGAAAAACGTACAAAATTTAAATCGCCCACGGCCATGGCAGCCCGGCTTGCAGCTCCAGAGGTCGCGGCATGGGTGCGGCTTGGGCAGAACAAAACAAACAGAAAACATAAGCAAAAAAAAAATATAAGTATAAAAGAAAAATAATAAACTTGCAGAGCCCTCCCTTGTTGAGTGCCGAGCAGAGCTCGTGGAGCCTTCGCCCTTCCTTGACCGTCGAGACCACCAACTGCAGAGTTGCAGAGCTAGCTGGGTGTTGTAGAACTCGCTCGCCATGGGAGGTGCAGAGCCGAGCTCACTAAGAAAATGGTGGAGAAAAATGACGGGCATCTAGGGTTTGAGGTCCTTTATAGAGGAGTTTAATAATATTTTAATGCATGGCCCAGATAGCCTAGAGAGGCCGCGTGGTCTTAGGAGGTGTAGCATGTAGGGTTTGGTTACGTTAAATATCCTCATTATTATTTTCTTTTATTATATTTTTTTTATATATATAAAATAAAATAATTGGTGTTATTTATTAAATATTTTTTTTATATATATATGTTATATTATAATATTTGATTTATTTTGATATATAAATAAATATTTGTATATTTTGTTATATGTTGTTTCATAATAATTTATTATATAAATAAATATTAAATAAAAAAAAATATATATATATATATATAAAAAAATATATATATATATATATATAAAATTTTTATTAATGCCAATTACTAATCAATTAATGATTATTTTAAATTAATTAAGTTAAGTTAATTATTAATGTAGTAAGTATAATGTATATTAATTATTTAAAATGTACATTAAGGTGAGTTAGGATAAATATGGTGAATATCATTATGAATTTAAATTTATTTAATTTATTAATTAATTGATGTAATGTTAAATGTTAAATAGGATGTTACATTTAATGTTAAATAAAGATGATGGGGAATAAATATTTGATAATAAATTTAAATTTAGTACGTAATCATTAGATAAATGGTAAATTGGCATTAGCGCTAATTACCTTATCTTTTCTTGAGATGTTCCTTGCCGAGACTTCGACGTAAGGTCGAAGGGGCAAGATGGACCCAGAATCTCGAAAACAAGACACCGCGGCGACCAACGTGACGAGCTGATCGCTAGAACGCTGATTTTACCCCATGACAAAATGTTTGATAAACACGACTCTAGACTTAAAACTTAGGTTATGTTATTATTAAATTATTAAGTTATTAATTAATTAATGAGACCGAGGCAGTAAACCTTAATTGAATGTCTTGAAGAATTGATGGCGACCTGATGAGGATTGTGTGGAGTCCAATACCTAAACCTACGTGGAACTATCGTAGTATGTCTAGTACCGGGTGGCCTCAAGATGGCCTGATCGAAACGTCCTGAACTATAGCTCTTAAAGTAAAACACTCGTAAAATTAGTCATAACGCACTTTTGAATTAATTGTTGAGTTTGATAGTAAATTAGTCATGATGTCATTGTGTGCTAATTATCCTATTCTTCCATGAGCAGGAATAAAACATGGTAAGAACACGAGCAGGTCGGGGGCGAGGTCAGGCTACGGCATTACCTGAGCCGAATGTGCCCGCACCATCGCCAGAGACCATTCTTATACTGCGCTCGTTGGAAGCCATAAATGAAACACTCAGGGGACTAGCACAGAGAGGAAGTACTACCTCGGAGGTAGAGGTGGAGGCCCCTCCACTAAGGGAGGAAGTTCCTGTGGTAGAAGCGAATACGGTACCAAGAACTCCGCATCAGGATATCAAGAGGGAGCTTCAGAAGATAAGGCTTCCAGAATTTTCACGGGGTCGATCAGGGATACGAGCAGAGTCGTGGTTGGAAGAGATGACCAGGTGCTTGACCTTGCAGGAGTACACCTCCACGTCCAAGTCCAAACTGGCCATATTTCAGCTAAAGGGGGCCGCTTTGAACTGGTGGGGAAACCAAGAAAGGCAGCTACACCTTACACCAGACACGGTTCCATGGGAACTGTTTGTGGAAAAATTCAAGGGGAAGTACCTACCCGCATCCTACCAGGAAGAACAGGCAGGGGCTCTTCATGCCTTGGTACAAAGGCATCTATCAGTGGAGGAGTATGAAGAGAGGTTCATGGAGTTAGTGAAGTACGTCCCTTACTTGGACAATGACGAACGCCAAGTTGAGCGCTTTGTGTATGGGCTCAATGCCAAGATCAGGGCTCAGGTACGGATGTGGAAACCGACTTCGGTCGCCGAAGCAGTCGATTGTGCTCGTTACACTGAGGAGATGTTGGGTGCAAAGCCCATCAGGTCATTCAACTCTCAGCAGTCAGGGTTTGTGGGGAAGGCCCCTCGAAGCTACCCTCGGGGAGGATATGCGAGGCCACCTCCCTACGGGAACAGGAGCACACCAAGAGTCGCAGCGGTTGACAGATCAGTGGCAACTAGGGCGGTGCCCCAGTCGGCCACAGGGACTCACCAGGGTGCGAGGAATTTCAGAGGAACAGCCGGTAGAGGAAGGGGTCCTAGGGGGAGGAACCCCTCTCAGAGGTCTGAGCAGGTTATCTCGCCCGCTCCATTACAGGTTGCTTGTTGGGGATGTGGAGGTCCACATTACCAGCGTGACTGTCCCGAATTACGATCCGGTACAGTGCAACGAGAAGGAAAAGCTCCAATGGGGAGTGGGGGTAGTAGGCATCAGATCTCGGCTGCAGTAAACAACCATCAGGCAGAGCACCAATCCACTGTGGTGGAATCATCAGGTACGGTCAATAATGTCAAGCTTAGAATATTGTTTGATCCTGGTGCTACTGATAGTTTCATTTCTCCATATGCATTAGACAAATGTGGGTTGGCAGCCTACGAGCATGATGATTTCAGCTTAGTCGAAATGGCTTCAGGGGTAAAGCAAGCAGTAGGACCTAGTGTCGATAAGTGTGTAGTGGATCTCGGGGTGTGTGTTACACAAGTCAAAGTGTATGTCACCACCCTCGGAACTTATGATCTCATCATAGGTATGAATTGGCTTGAGGAACATCGAGCTTTCTTGGACTGTTATGGAAAGAAAGTTCTTTGCGTTAATGACAATGGAGAGGCCATCAAGATCCAGGGTATCAAACGGAAGGTGTCCCTACGTTTCATATCAACGATGAACGTAAAGCGATGTATGCGACAAGGATGCCAGTTGTACATTGTTGAAGCGGTAAACAGTGAGAAGGGACCCTCCTTTGATGACTATCCAGTGTTAGCTGAGTTCAGTGATGTATTCCCAAAGGAATTACCTGGGTTACCTCCTAAGAGGGAACTTGATTTTACCATTGAGGTAAAACCCGGTTCAGAGCCAACATCAAAGACACCTTACAGGATGACGGCCCCAGAACTTTGTGAGTTGCAAATGCAGTTGAAGGAACTATTAGATCTAGGGTTCATCAGACCAAGTATTTCACCGTGGGGTGCGCCAGTAATCTTTGTGAAGAAGAAGGATGGTTCCTTGCGTCTTTGCATTGATTACCGAGATTTGAATAGGGCCACCGTGAAGAATAGGTACCCGATACCTCGAATTGATGATCTCTTTGATCAAATGAAAGGGGCGACAGTCTTCTCAAAGATCGATTTACGATCAGGTTACCACCAGCTACGGATTAAGGAAGGTGATATACCTAAGACTGCTTTTCGAACCAGGTTTGGGCACTATGAGTTTGTGGTGGTACCCTTCGGTTTGACCAACGCCCCAGCCGTATTCATGAGTCTCATGAATAGTGTGTTCCGAAAATACTTAGATCAATTTGTGCAAGTCTTCTTGGACGACATACTCATCTACTCCAAGAATGAACAGGAGCACGAGGAACACTTGCGAATAGTGTTGTCATGCTTAAGGGAGCATCAGTTGTATGGTAAGTTGTCCAAATGTTCGTTCTATCAGAAGGAGATCCATTACCTAGGGCATATAATTTCCGGTGAGGGAATTTCTGTGGACCCTGAGAAGGTGAAAGCCATAATGGATTGGCCCGTGCCAAAGAATGCGCATGAAGTAAGGAGCTTCATGGGGTTAGCCGGGTATTATAGAAGGTTTGTTGAGGGTTTCTCAAAAATCGCAAAACCCATAACTACCCTACAGCGGAAAGGCACTAAGTACGAATGGATGGATGAATGCGATGCCGCATTCGCCGAGCTGAAAAGACTATTGACGAGTGCACCAATTCTACGGGTTCCAGATATGGAGAAGGAATTCACAGTTTGCACCGATGCTTCAAGGCAAGGTTTGGGTGCAGTATTGATGCAGGAAGGTGGGGTAATAGCTTATGCGTCGAGAAAGCTAAAAACACATGAAGAGAATTACCCTACTCATGACCTAGAGTTAGCTACAGTGATGTTAGCTTTGAAGCTTTGGAGACATTACCTTGTTGGACGAAGCTTTGAACTCAAGTCTGATCACCAAAGCTTAAGGTATATCTTCACTCAGAGAGACCTAAATGCTAGGCAAAGGCGATGGAGTGAGTTCATGAGCGAGTATGATTTTGGGATTTCCTACATCAAGGGGAAGGAGAATGTGGTAGCAGATGCCTTAAGCAGAAAACCAAGACTTTTCTCTCTTATACCTTTGAAGGTGGATTTGAGGGAAAGAATTTTAGGGCAGCTACTCGGGGATAGTTGGTACCTAAAGGTCACAGCAGCACTCCAGAATGGGAAACCGGTGGGACCAAAGTTTGAAGGCTATGAGTTGGAAGCCGATGGTTTGTTACGGTATCAAGGGAGGATGTATATTCCTGAGGAGGGAGATATTAGAGAGACTATCCTTAAAGAAGCCCACAGAGCAGTGTATTGTGCACACCCGGGTGTAAAGAAGATGTATGCAGACATGAAGCAACTCTTCTTTTGGGCAGGGATGAAAAGCGACGTGGTCAAATTCGTCGCTAGGTGCCTTGAGTGTCAGCAGGTAAAAGCTGATCATCACCACCCGGCAGGTCTGTTGCAGCCACATGACATTCCTATGTCGAAGTGGGAGGTTATCTCCATGGACTTCGTGGTGGGATTACCTCTTACCTCTCATAGGCATGATGCCATTATGGTCATCGTTGACAAACTAACCAAAACTGCTCACTTCATTCCTGTTAAGGAGACCTATGATGTCACGGATGTAACACGTGTATTCATAAATGAAGTTGTTCGTCTCCATGGGTTTCCCAAGAAGATTATATCGGATAGAGATTCCAGGTTTACATCCAGGTTTTGGACGAGTTTGCAGTCAGCATTGGGTACTCAGTTGAACCTAAGCACTGCTTACCATCCAGAGACAGATGGACAAACAGAAAGAGTGAATCAGGTAATGGAGGACATGCTTAGAATGTATGTCATGGATCAACAAACTCATTGGGAAAAGCACTTACCTTTGGTAGAGTTTGCTTACAACAACAGTTACCATAGTTCAATTGGGATGCCTCCATATGAAGCTTTATATGGAAGGCCATGCAGGACCCCATTGAGTTGGGAAAGGTTAGAGGATCGAGTAATTATAGGACCTGAGTTGATTCAGGAGATGGAAGAACAGGTTGTTCAGATTAGGCAGCGGTTAAAGGAAGCACAGGATAGACAGAAGAGTTATGCCGATGCGCATAGGGTTGACCGAAGTTATAAGGTTGGTGATGCAGTGTTCGTCCGCATCAGGCCTAGCAAAAGTACCATCAGGTTTGGGAAAGGGACAAAGTTGTCGCCACGATTTATAGGACCCTTTGAAATTTTAGAGAAGGTTGGACCCGTCGCGTATCGTCTTGCGCTGCCACCCCATTTGCACAAAACTCATAATGTTTTTCATGTATCTGTTTTACGACATTATGTAGCTGATGAGTCACATAAAATAAATTGGAAGGAACTGCAGGTTTCGGACGAGGGAACCATCAGGGTCGAACCATTACTTATATTGGACCGCAGGGTTAAACAGTTGAGGCACCGTTTGGTGGACCAAGTTAAGGTCCAGTGGGACCGATATAGCCCAGGTTCTGCTACCTGGGAGGACGCAGAGACTATGCGTCGTGATTATCCCACGTTATTTTGATCATAACTTCGGGACGAAGTTTCCTGAAGGGTGGGTGTATGTAACACCCCGTTTTGACATTTCTATCTGAACTACTATTATATGTTGTATTTGTTTGACTGTGAGACCTCGTCGGTTGACGACACTGTGGACATATGGTTCTATTATTTTGCCGATATATATATGTGTGTGTATGATGATAGTATTATGATCGATAGTCATGTTTAGAGATGTATCATGTGTTAATTATGTCAAATATATGGAATTTATTGAATGATGGGTACGTGGATACCATTACAGTCATATGATGAAATAATGAATGTTATGCCAGGTGCATGGCGAATGAATGAGTTTATTGTTGTTATGTTATGATGAAATATATGTGTGTACATATCGAGGATTTATGCACGATATTCTATATTGTATGTCGAGGACTGACTTACAGGTTGAAACGGCTAAGTGATAGCTGGCTCCTACGAGGTGGGAGGGCCTCGGGGACACGGACTTCGAAAGATAAAATGGTATGCGGGTGATGCATTATTTACTTTCGTATGGTTATTATGCTGTTTATTATGATGTATGTTATGACATGGGTGGGGTAGGGTTTCAGGAAACTCAACCGCCCAGATCGGTTATACGATGACAGACCGAGTACAAGTGCAACGCTGTTGTTATGTCGAGTAGACATAATCCCTTGTTCCATTAGGGGGGTGGAGGCTTTACCCACCGTTTATCCCCGAAACCCAGAGTCATGGGAGGGCTGTGCTACGGCGCGCTCCCCAAGGTGTGTGATGATGACTGGTGGTTGCCTGCTGGGGAAGCTGGTCGATGTAGTCGACACTTCCGCTTACGGGTTCTAGCTGGAACCGGTCATGACTTGACATTCCAGGGTAGTCCAGCAGAGGACAGGATAGGATGTGGAAGTTAGTAATGATGTAGGTAGATAGGTGTAGTGTGAAGTAGGGGTGAAAACAAGATCTAACTGTAGGTATGTAAAACCCTTGTTTGAGTATGTGTCGTAACTCAGAAATGTATGAATTGTCGTAACTAATAAGACTTCAGTTAGTTAAAGGATTGTACCTTGCAAACTATGTTAAAACATGTGTCAGTAAATAATAAAGTTTCGTGATTATGATCGGTGTGCGTGAATTATTATTGTTAGTGTACTTACGCGAGGTATGTAAGCAGTAGCTACGCTTACATAACTCGCCTACATATTTATAAATTGTGTAAAATATTGTTGAATAATGATGTTAATTATTGTCGTTTCATAAATAACTATTGTTGATCAATGTTAATAATGTCGATTAAAGTTAGTAATGATGATTAAGGCTAACAATGTAGATTAATGTTAATTACTGTCAATTAAGGTTATTAATGTTGATTAATGTTAATTATTGTACATTAATGATTAATTATTGCTGAGTAATAAACAAGTTACGGTTAAATTATGTAGTAAAATAATGCAACCTAGTTGGTAATGATTAATCGAATGCTAATGAGATGTTTAGTAAAAACTAAGGGTTAAAATGGTTAAATGATTATTGTAATGTAAAATTTAGTAGTATTAATTTGATAAGTAAATATTAATTGCAAGGTTAGATAATTAATTAAGAAGTATGGATAAGAATTAAGTTATAAACCATTAGTTTTATAAGGATCATGCTTAAGATTTATTAGAAAACGGGATTATTATTGGTAATTAATAAATTGAATTAGTGAATTTATAATTAAAGAGAATTTACATATTAAAAATATTAGAAACCATTAATTAAATGATTAGGTAATTGTAATTAATGGTTTGATAATTACTGTTAATTAAATTAAATGGGGAAGCATGCAAGTTAAACTATATAATATTATGTAACATTTATTATTTATTAATTAAATGGTCAAAAATGGAAAGAGGAGTTAGGATATGTTTAAATTATTATGTTAAGTAAAATAATTAAATTTAATTGAATTGAAGTTACGGTTGAGAAGTGACCCCAACCAACACTTTTAATATTAATTTAATATTTAAAAGTCCAAGTCCAAGTTGAGGGCTGAATGGGTTGGAAGAAATTTAATTTAGGGATAAGGGTAGTAATGGGAAGAGTCGGCAAATTTGGTATAAAATGGTGAAAAGGGGAAGGAGAAGGGGATCCTTTTTCTACCTTAGTTATTTTGGGGAGAAAGTTTTGGGAGAGGAGAGACAGAAATTTTAGAGCAGAGCTGAAAGGGGGTTTTTGCTGGAGGTTTTTCTAAAGGGATATAACGGGTTGGCTGGTACTCGGTTTGGGCTCGGGGGTCCAAAGGGGTACCTTTGGAGCTGGGTGGTCGGCGAGACCTCGCCAGTTGGCAGGGTGGCAAAACTGGTTCGGTTGGTTGAGTTTCAGAACTGTGGGAAGGCTTTTGACTGCAGGGAAAAAGGCAAGGAGAAACGGCAAACAGGGACAGCAACAAAGGGGATCTGCAAGCTACCTACAGGTATTTTCCAGCAGGTATGTTTTATCATTCTACCTTGTCAAATTCAGTTGTAAGTTAATTACAAATGGTTATATGCTGTAATTATAATTTGTTACCCCGCACAAACATAATTGGTAAATTACATGCTTATATGCTTGCGTCTGAGAATGAAAACCTGTAAGTGATGTTAGAACAATAACTAGAAAATATATATATATATTTGAAACTGTAAATACTGTTTTTACAGCCAATAGGAACAGCAGAAACTATAAAACATAAATTTAAAACAATATGTAAACAGTAGAAGACAGATTTTATTTAGAGTTGTAAAACAAACTAAGGACCCGGTTGGGGGTCTTACATACGACCACAAAAGAATTGGTGAGTGGTTGGACGATATCGTCCATCATCTTCATGAAGGTTGTTGGAGCATTAGTCAAGCTGAAAGGCATGACCAACCACTCAAAAAGTCCTTCTCGAGATTTGAAGGCCGTCTTCCAGACATCGGTCTGCTCAATTGGCTCTTGATGATAGCCGGACTTTAGATCAATCTTACTAAAATATTTAGCACCCTTGAGTTGGTCTAGATGGTCATCGATCTAGAGAATGGGATACCGATTATGGATTGTGATATTTTTTAGAGCTTGGTAATCAATGCATAGTTTCCATGTGACATATTTCTTCTGCACCAACACAATTGGACTCCCATAAGGCGAGGAATTGGGTCGAATATGCCCTTTTTGGATTAATTCTTGAATCTAATGTTTGATTTCCTCATTTTCCATGAGGGGACGTTTTTATACTGGCTCGTTAGGTAAAGGTGCCCTGGGTACCAAATCAATGGAATGATTGACCTGACAATGTACTGGAACCCCGATATGTGTGGTGAAGATGTCTTCGTATGCTTCCACGATCTTATCCACTTGCTTCTACTATGTAGAGGGACTTGATGTGGAGGTGGTGGATGTTGTTGTGATATTTCGTTCACCTTCAGAAAAAATCATGAAGAGGACAAATTTTCTTGTCTGGGAGATTACCTTCCTGCATTGCATAGTTGTGATGAGCGACTCTGCAATAGTGGGAACTGTCTCTGGTATCCTGTAGAGTTTATTTCCCAAAGTAATAATGACACTACGAGGTCTAGACTCATACACAACATAACATTTCCACATATATGGTTGTCCTAAAAGAACATCACAAACTTCAGATGGGGCAACATCACACATTACATAATCTTTGAAGGGCTTGATGTCGTAGGATAGGAGACACTAATGACTAATGCAAATGTCTTGTCAATGGATTAGCCAACTGATGGTGTATGGTTGGGGGTGTGGAATCGTTGGAAACTTCAATATTTTTACGACCTCGACTGAGATGAGGTTCTTTTGGATACCACTGTCAACAATGAAATGTAGTGAATTCCCCTACACCCACAGTTGTGAATGGAAGAGGCACTCCCCTTCCTCTGGATCCTTCGACTCTTTTGGTTGCATCTTTACGATTGGGATGGTGGCACTAGGTTATGCATCAATGATCCTCTTTCCCCTTTCTTGCTCTGAATCAGAGTCCAAGTCAGATTCCGATTTTAGGGACTTCGCCTCAGCCAACAATGATTATTTTGAGCGACATTCATAAGTGTTGTGCTAGGGGATTTTGTGGAACTTACACCACTTGTCGATGTCCTTCTTCAATTTCGCGTTAGCTTTATTTTCCTGTGAATTGGGATGGTTTTCAGGGTTTTGGTTGTCCTTGCTCAGTCCTTTGTTTTGTGAGTTACGCCCACCTTTGCTAGGATTTTGTTGGCATTGATTTGCAAACCCAAACTCTTGCTTATTATTTTGCTTAAACTTTTGCTCAATCTTGATAGCGTACCCATAAGTAGCTCCCAGTGAGGATATGCCCAGGAAATCCATCTATGTCTGAATGTATATGTGCAAGCCACTATGGTGCTTTAATACCAAGTGCCATTCAGATTCCCTAATACCTAGTTTTGAGCGCAAGGTGTGGAATATGTTTGTAAACTCAAACACTGTCTAGTCTCTCTCCTGGCGCAAAGTCGTCCACTTGGTGTACTGGTCATCATAGTTTATGATTGGGCAGAATTCCTCCTTGACATCATCAACAAAAGTTGCCCAAGTGGGTTCTGGCTTGTATATTTTAAACTCATCTCTTGCATGCGTCTCGCAGTACCCGTCCCACCAGTCTTTGATATGGGGGAGGAACTTAACGAGCACAAAGGTGATATTTTCGCCGTGGGAAAAATTTTAAATAGAGAAGTAACCCTCTAACAGATTTAACCATTTCTCCAAAGCATCTTCATCTATCTTTCCTTCAAATAAGGGAATGTAAAAGTTAACTTGTACCTTGAAGGGACTCGCACCTCCAAAACGGTTGCTAGTTGAAGGTGCATCCGGTGCCGTCGGCATTCATCGAAGGATCTGGAAAAATTTATCCATCATCTTGTTCCTATGTTGCATGAGGGATCCCTCAGCAACAACTTAATAGGATCTCCCAATCCATCATCTCTCTTTTCTTCTCCTGCCATGTGAGGTTGATTTGGCTGACAAGAGTGATTTTACCCAAGCTCAACTAGTTCGAGACCCAACTCTCAATATTGAAATCTCGTCGGGGACATGTACTCAGAAACCACAAGAGCAGTTTGCTATGATACCATTGAACCATATTTATGTGAGAACGAAATGAAAGTGCATAAATATATTCACATACACGACTATATTGCAAGAAACACATAGATATGTTAAACTCAAATTCTATTAAAATGAATGAAACGAAACAGATTGTAAAATAAAAGCAACTAGAATGGTGGTAGTTTTATCTTTGAGAAGAGATGTGGTCGCTATGCTCATTCATTACAAGTTGAATAAAAAAAGAGGCCGAAAGGGCCTATTTATCATAAGCATGAAGGTAAGAATCCTAAACATCCAAAAACCTAACCCTAGAAGATGAACCATCATAAAGTTTGCGGTCCCTAGGTGGTTAGTTGAACAATCAACTTCCCATAGTCATAAATTTTGCATACGATCTCTGTTTGGGGCATTTGATAGCCTGTTGGAAAGGTCTATCTGAGTTCTGCAACTTCTAATTGGAGATGATGCATGGCATAGTCAACCACTGGCCCCCCGAACCACCAAAAAATGTCATTTAGGGCCTCAAAACGACCCCGGAAGTTCAGGACTCGAAAAACAGTAGAAAAAATGTCAAAATTTTCCAAAATGGAAAACCGTTTTAAGCCAGCGGAATAGGTGGGTGGAAACCTATATCCACTTGGATATTTATCCCTCTCTAAAAGGGGGAAAAGCATAGAGATATTTGGAAAACCTCTAGCGATCTATAAAGAAGAAGGAAGTAACAGAGGAAGACTTAAGAAATGAGGACAAGATCTAGGAGGACCTCCATAAAAAGTTTGGGTAGGAAGAGGAACACTAGAGATTAAAATCTAGAAGCCTCTGGTTGAAGGTAGGGGATAGGAACACCAAATTTTTCCATAATTAGACTCAAATGAGACTCTAGCATAAGTCAGTAAAAGAAATAAAAGATAGTCAAAGCAACCTGACTCAAAATTTTGTAGAAATAAAGGAGGGGTCCTTCACTTTATTCAGAGTTTTGTATCAAGAAGAGGAAGTAGAAAGAGAAGAAGTGCAACACAAATCCTTGCTCCATATTCCCTCCCTCATTTCAGCAAAACTCAACTCTAGGCTAACCAAGGAAATATCAGAAGAAGAAATAAAGGCAGTCATTTGGGAGATGGAGCCTGACAAAGACCCTGGCCTGGATGAATTCTCTGTCCACTTTTATAATCTATGATAGAACATCATAAAAAAGGATCTAAGAAGAATACTTGACTATGCCCAAATAAAACCTAGGTTGGGAGGAGCATTCAACTCCTCCTTCCTAGCCCTCATTTTCAAGGAGTCCAACCCTTCCTCATTTACTCGGTTCCATCCGATTTCCCTCTATAACATCTCTTACAAGATTTTCTTAAAAAAAAATTCTTCTTGGCTCAAGCAAGTCCTTCAATCTATCATTTATCCTAATTAGGGGGGAATTTCCACAAAAAATAAATATTATTGGTAGCATAGTGCTTGTCCAAGAGGTAGTTCACTCTAATATGCGGGGAAAGGAAAAAGACATGATCATCAAGTTGGATATGGCTAATGCATTTTGATAGGGTGAATCACCAATTTCTCTTCAAACTGTTGCAAAAATTCAGCTTTCATAAGAATTTTATTTCATGGATTAAAGCCTTTATTTGGCAGCCATGTATAGATCTCCTGGTCAATGGAAGGGACACCAACTTCTTCAAGGCTTCAATAGGGATCCAACAGGGATGTTCCCTCTACCCTCTTCTTTACATCCTTATAGTTGATTCGCTCAGCAGGTGACTAAAGGATGCTCGAGTGGAAGGCAACATCCCAAGGAAAAATATTGCAAAAAGAGAGAAAGACATCAACCACTCTCAGCTCATTGATGGAACCCTCCCAATGGGTGGAGGCTCTCTTATCATGGCCAAAAGATTCAAGTTCATCATAGATTCCTATTGCAAATATTTAGGGGGCAAAGTGAACAACAAGAAAAGTTACATCTATGGGTGGAATGTGGATAATAGGTCCCGTCTATCCATCTATAAGGACCTCAGATTCTAGAGCCAAAATAGGTGGCAACATTTAAAATAATTGGGAATCCCAATCGCTAGGGAACTACATTCGAGTGCAATTTGGTAGGAAAGCTTAGAAAAAATAAAGAAAAAAATATCTCAATGGGGAGTGTCTTGGTTAACTATTGCAAGGAGAGTGACTCTCATCAAATCAATGCTCTTGTCCATGCCCTTGTACCTATGCTTTATCCTTTTGGATATGTCAAGCATTATCCAGCAAATCAATAAGGCCATTAAATCCTTTCTATGGAAAGAAGGGGAGAATAATGAAGGAAGGATCCCCCTTATAAATTGGAACAAGTTCAAAAGCCCGGTGAATAGAGGTGGGCTCCAAATCAGAGACATGGTTCTAAATAAGCTAGCCTTGGGAGCCAAGTTTCTTTGGAATATAGTCTCCAAAAGGAAAATTTGGGTGAAAAAATCCCTCCACAAAATGTATTTAAAGGGACATAACCTAAGAATCCTTGATCAACCTCCCTAATCTAAGAAAGGAACAAAAATTTGGAATCTCTACTCAGAGGCCTGGTTTTTTTTCTTAAGAAGCACCTTTATTAGTTCTTGGGAAATGGGAAAGAAATCCTTTTGTGGGAAGATAGCATTCTAAATTTACTCCCCCTTGGCTCCCATATGGAACTAAGCAATCTCCAATTTTGGATGAAGAGCCAGGGGATCTAAAATCTAGGAGATATTTTCATTTGGGACCAATGTTTATGGAAGGAGTGGGTAAAAATTTCTGCCCTAAAATATATCTCCCTGAATCTTAACTTGTTGTACCAAAAGTTAAAATGAAAATCCTTGCCAAACAGGAGGATCAAGGTTGTTAGAGGGTGGGGAAGGCAGGATAATCAATACTTGGTTAAGCAAGGTTACCATGCTCTCTTGCAAAGTCATCCTTCAGCAAGCCAATGCAAGATATGGTCTAGAGTATGGAAGAATAATGCCTTCCAAAGATCAACTTCTTATGTTGGACTGCGGCTCATGGAAACGTTCTAATAAGGGATAATCTAAAAAAAAGTTTCATGGACCTATATCAATGTGCCATGTGATTAAACAAAGAAGAATCCATAACTCATCTATTTATTGAATGTCAGTTCTCTAACAGTAGTTTGGGAGGAAGCTTTGGGTCCGTTTCATCAAGACATTATGTATCCTCAAACATTGAGAGAATTCTTCAAGTATTGGGACAAGACCTACAAGCTCTCCCTAAAAGGAGAGCCTCTCATTAAATGGTTATGGCTAGCCCTACCTAAGTTTATATGCTAGAAAATTTGGTTGGCTAGTAATCTAGCAATCTTCCAAGTTATAGAAAGTACTCCCAGACAAGTGGCAGAGATAGCCATATCATTAATGGGGGAATTCTATTTAGTCAAGGCGACAATAAATCAATTTGATGTGAATTTATCCCAAGACAAGGAAATCTAGATCAAATCCCTCAACATAAAAGGTAGTTCAAATGTAAGCACCCCAATCTTCAAAGACAAGCACTTATGGGAAATTAGATTAAAAGAAGCAAAATCCGTAGAATGGAGAAAACAATAAGGATGACCCATCTTGTTCTTTGACAGAGCAACCAAAGGCAATCATGGGGTTGCAAGATCATGCAAAATCATATTTTATCCTAGTAGAATGTTGAAAGCGAGATACATGTGGGGATTAGGAAGTGATACAAACAATATGGTAGAGCTTCTTGCCTTGTTTCAAGGAGTAATCAAAACGTTGGTTGAGAATGATATGAAAAATCCAATTATCTTCAATGAATCTAGGATCATTTTAATCCTCCCGCGTTTCTCAACTTGGCTAGAATTTATTTAAGAGTAAAGAAGATTTTGGACTCTTGGGGAAACTGTCAATTGTTCCATGTTCTGAGGGAGAACATCAAAGAAGTTGGTTTCTTTGGAAACTTAGCATCCCTTACTAGAATGAACTCTTAAAGATCTCAATGAATTGGAGACATTTGCAGCGATCCCATAACTACCCAAAGAGGGATTGGAAAACAATGGGGGAGAATGAAAATGAATGTATCTACACAGGTCACATGGGCAAGACATATGACAAAAGGCGAAAGAACATGCAAGGGAAAATACAAGGGATAGGTGGTCTCAATCATCCCACATGTAGCAATGCTGTCATGATCAGTCTGTGAAGGTGGAAAGGTGGCGAGGAGTTGCTTGACAGAGGCAATCCAAGGCTAAGTTAAATACGATGGAAAAGTAGTTTGTCCTCGTTTGGGGGGTAATCATGGCAAACGATGTTTCAACAAATCGCAAGGACGACCAAGGAATGCTACAACTCTTCTCAGACGGCCAAAAGTATTATATAATAATGCAGAAAGGTGGTGAACTTATTGTTAGATTGTGTGATGTCAGGGGAGATGGCATCCGACTCCCATTAAAGAATAGGAAAAATCCCCTATACAGAGGAACGGTTTGAAAGGAATTGTGACAATCTAGGGTGGAGCAGGAGGTCATTGAAGTCATGGTAGGAATAAATTTTGAGTGTGGAAGGGAATAATTGCAGAGCTTCGGCATGCAGTTGGAGACCTTTTGTGTGGGTACAATGGAACATGAAGACAGGAGCAAGAAAGAGTGATATGTCTCGCATGGCCTGCGTCGGTTAAAAGTAATCCATAAGAGATTGAAACAAAAAGGTCCACAAATTGAGTTAGTATCTGAGGTTCATGGATAGATGCATAGAGTATAGGCACGATTCAGAGGAGCATGACTGCCTTGTAGAGAGGGGGGGCACCAGTTATCATATTGCAATCTTGATCAATGAAGTGGAGAACCAATAACTTAGGATCGAGGATCTAGAGAATTGTCTTGCTCAAGCAGAGGCGACATGTATTCGGAATGATGCCCTAGAAATCTGAGTTTCCCACCTGAAATGGATCTGCTTCAAATGCAAATCAAAATGAATGAGAAAGAAGCAACTAAAAGCTCAACCTCCCGCCAACTAGTTGTGAATAAGGAAGACCAGGTACCCCGGGGTCATGAATAGCTATTGTGTATGGTAATTTTCGTGTTTTTTGTTGCACTAGTTCATTAGGATCTATAGTTATTAGTTTAGGACAAATCAACATTATATTAGACATAAGTCTCTACAATTTGTACTTTCATTAGACAATCAAGAATTGGTATCTCTGGTCAAGGGCCAATTTTGTATTTTGTGAATTTTATACCTAGAGGGATTTCTCCCTCCTCTTTTATAAATAAAATTTTTACCCATTTTCGTCAATTTTTTTTAATGAAATTTATTTTCTAATTGTTTTCATGATTTAATATGCATTATGTAACACTATATAAAATTGGAGAAATACAAATTTTGTTAGTTTGTAGGGGATAGGGGTTATGTGATAAAGGGGTTTTAAGAGTTATATACATAACATTAATTAGATACTGTGAGTTATGTTTTAGGGTTACTACGTTATGAGTAGAGATATTATATGCTTACTATAATTCCAAGTAAGTTAGACATATTTAGTATAGAGTGTTTAGGTGTTTTTGGGCATCTCAGAGACATATTTCAAGGAAATATCGTAATTTTCATTATAATTAATTTGTAAATCCTCATTAAAACATAAAAAAATTACCATTACTAAATATTGTTATATTTAATCTAAATCTAAACAATAAAATTTTAGAAAATTGTTTACTGCAATAATTGTAAAAATATGATAGTAATTGCATTGTCAGGAATAAGTTATTATTGATGTTTTTTAATAAACACCTCTCACAAATTTTCAAAATAAATATGCATTATGGTTTTTCACGATTTAATATGCATGATGCTTATACACAATATAAAATTGGAGGAATAATTATTTTATACACATCTAACAAGCACATATAACATACACATCTAACAAACACAAACAATCACATCTAAAATCAACTAACATTATCTAACCTATACATGTAAACATTACCTAATATCATCTAAGATACAAATATAATAATCACATCTAAATAAATAAAAGAATTAACTAACATCATCATCAGACATATTCGACAAATATAAACATCATTTACTACACAAATCTACAAAATATAAACATAAACAAACATTATCTAACATACGCATCTACCAAACATAAACATCATTTAAGAAACATGTCTAACAATGCACATCTAATAAGCATATCTAATAAACACATCTAACATACATATCTAATAATCACATCTATCAAGCACATCTAACAAAACATAGACATTATCTCACATCATCGTCACATAAAAAACATAAACATCATCTATTAACATACACATCTAAAATTAGGTAACATCATCTAACATACACGTCTATCATCACCTATCAAACATAAGCACCATCTAACATACACAAAAAATTTAAATAATATAATCTAACATACAACACATTAATCGCATTTAACATACACATCTAAATATTGCCAACATCATCTAACACACAAATCTAATAATCAAATCTAACAAAACACAAGCATTGTCTAACATCATCATAACACACATATAACAAACATCATTTAAGATACACATCTAGCAAACATATCTTACATGTCATAACATCTCTCTCTCTCTCTCTCTCTCTCTCTCTCTATATATATATATATATATATATAGATAGATAGATAGATAGATAGATAGATAGATAGATAGATAGATCCAGGAAAGAAATTCAGAGGAAAAACCTCGAAGTACTTCCCCTCATTTTGAGAAAGGTACATGGAGTAAACCCTAGATTCTTTAGGGCACAAGGCCAAGTCAACAAGGGCACGAATCCATTACAATAATTTATAATTATGATATAATCATGTCACTAACGGGAATATAACCTGGGTGGGGAGGATAACATTCTATCCCACAACCAAACAAGTTACACCCACGTGATATATATATATATATATATATATATATATATATATATCACGTGGGTGATACATGTCAAATATACATCTCAAGTCCAATAACTGTTATGAGATAGTCGTTCCACATCTAGACCCAAAGGCATCAATACCTCTACCAGTAGAGCAAGAATCATTGATACCTCCACTAGCAGAACCAGAGGCATCAATACCTCTTCCAGGAATCAATATAGACCAAACTAGAGAATCATATATCTCTTGATGAGGATAAATCTCACCTGATGCAACCATCATATCTGGAACTGAGAGGATTGGAGTAGAATATGGTGGATGATCGACTCGCTGAGGAGGAGAGGGTGGTTGGAGACCGTGGTTAGTCGGCTGGGTGAGGAGGAGAGGGTGGTAAATCGACCCATGGAGGAGGATATGGTGGTTGATAGCCATGGTAAGGAGGAAGAAAAGGTGGAGGAGATGATGGTCGATTGGCTTACTTAGGGGAAGGGGGGGGGTGGAGGAGATGGTGGCCAATCAGCTCAGTGAGGAGAAGGAGGAGGAGGAGGAGGAGGAGGCAGAGGATCACCACCTTCATCAGACTGACTATCATCGTTATATGTCCTCCTCTCAGCTAGAATCCTGGATGCACCGAAAATATGACACATCAAAGTCATCATATCATGTGGAAGAATCCTCCAAATCTCTATGAGGTTAGGTTCTCACATGAGGTTCCGAACCTGTATAGGATGAACTCCTTGTCAAACCAACAATCCAGATAATCGATCGGCCAACTCCCAGCGGAATCTAGCATCTAGCCCGCATTGCATGCCAATTATTTGCAATTGAGGCAATTTTTTAGGCAAAACCATATCCTCATTCGATACTTAGGGAGGCCCCTCCCCAACATAAGTGCAAATATCTACAAAATATATAGTACACGTAAATAATTAGACAATTTCATTCAACAATTTAAACAAAATGTTACAATAAAATACATTTGCATTAAGTAAGATAATAAAATGCAACTAGATTAATTAAAACATAATGCTAATATTACTGTTGGAATCAGGCGGCTCATACAGGGTGAAAAGGATGTTCAAAAATCCTCGCCAATCTAGCCTCATGTATGGACACATCACAAGATCCAATGTGTGATCATCCTCGCTGGCAAGTAATTGCAATGTCTCTGAGGTGATCCTACCTAGGAACTCCGGTTGCTCCCCCTTGGGCATCACCTCTCCCCACATATGCAAATGCACCTCGATCATCAACCTAGGAGGGTGGTGGCCAAATGACGACCTAGTGACCAGAGACCTCTCAAAAAATAAACAAAATAAAATTGAAGCAAAAGGGAAGTTGACCCTCCCCTCAAACTGTGCACAACATCGATTAAGAGCAAAACAAAACTTCCACGAAAAAATGGCAGACCACCTAATGCATCTAGGTATCTATAGTAAAGAATCTACATAATGTAACAGAGGGTAGATAATGTGCTAACCATCAATGGCGAAGTGGGCCACTATCATCACCAAAACTGAGAAGCACCTAACCTCCTCTACATCAAAAAAAGTTATTCATAGTTTTCCACTAGAAACTTGAAAATCAGTAGGGTCAGTGACTTACTTACTGATCTATATTTGAGAGTAAGTGAGATGACTCTTTGCTACAAAACTAGGTGGGACATAAGGGAACTGGGGAAAATCCTCCCCTCTCTTGGATAGCCTAGTGATTAAATATATGTCCTCCTCTGTGGGTTGGAACCATAGCTCGGGACCAAATTGAAATGCTTGTTTGTGTTAATCCCAATGAAGGATCAATTGCATCAGTAATGTCGAGTTCCCCTTTAGGTATGTAGCCTCCACATATAACCTGGGGAGGACAACATTCCTCAAGAGCAGTCAGTTATGTGCTGCAATCAAGCGAGGGTACAAATCCCTTTCCCTCTCTCAAGCCTCCCACTCCCATACAACATTGTATAGGTATATCCACGCCTATTGTTGCTGCTACTGCTCTTTTTAGTGACATCTCAGATTCACATATAACTTACATCACACACACACACACACACACATGTATATATAAAACATAAAAAAAAATTCATTAAATTACTCTTTTATATATTAAGATAAAAAATATAAAAAAAACTCAAAATACATCAATTTCATAGGAGGTGCGCCCAAATAATAGTAACACATGATAAGCGGTGCTTTGTATATACAACGCACTAATAAGAGTGTGCTTAACTAATTATTACACTGCACCGAAGGCGCGAAACAAATATTATTGCAATAAAATAAACTCAGTGTGTTATATTAATGTTAAAGCACCATAAGTGGTACTCTTGTATCTATTGTGCACTGACAACGGTTCTTTAAGCTAACTACAATGCATAACAGACTCAAAACAAATATAATAATAATAAAATAAACTCGATGCGCCTAAGTGATCATAGCGCATTGTCTAGTCGACAACTTATTTTAGCAACTAACAACGCGAATGCATTAGGTTAACTACACGACACCGATGCTTTAACAATATGTGTCATCATTCGTCTCCAGTGCACACAAGTTTAGAAAATGCACCGGTATGGCCATGTCAGTGTGTGAAAGTATTACAGAATGTGGTGTAAAAATTATTTTTTAAAAAGACATGACAGTGTGTCGGTTAACAATGAACGCATCGACAGAATGGTGTGTTTATTACACATTAGAACCGGTGCATGTTAATTATGACTACATAATGTATATAGTACAACATTATAAATAACATGCACTGAAAAATATGGTGCAATTTTTTTTGGTGAGACGGAGCGGTGGGTCGATTAATACTAAAAGCATTGGTGAGAGGGTGCACTATGTGGTAATAAGAATTGGTTGTACCACTATTTTTTTTGGTGAGACGGAGCGGTGGGTCGATTAATACTAAAAGCATTGGTGAGAGGGTGCGCTATGTGGTAATAAGAATTGGTGGTGCACCCTGCAAATTTTATGGGAGTACCAAACTATGTGATGCGAGCCAAACAATTCAAACACGTCGCACATAAATTTTAATATTTTTTAAACAAAAACGACAAATTCTAAGTGAATTTCAACTTTTAGCCTGCCAAAATCTTAAATTAGAAGGTAACAAAGATATTACCTGAATAGTTGCATGCTAGGGAGTCATGGTTTCCATGTACACAAAATAACCAAATTTTCCCACCGTTTGGAAAAATTCGAAATCCAAGTAGGAAGCAACGAACGAGATAAATCCAACTACAGGGTAGCATCGATGCCAAGGCGCTTCAATGAGTCAACTGTGGCACTAATGCTTAGGTGGTCTATAACATTGAAGGGTGGTAAAAATGATTTTCCGGTGTTGTATTTTTGTATTTTACCCTATTATGGTGCGCCCGAGTACATGACACACTGGTGCGTTTGTAAGAGACAAATGCACCGTTAATAAATATAAAAATAAAAAATAGTATTCCATCCATTTAAAAAAAATGGCCCTACTCTGGTTCTCTTCATTAAAAGAAGCATCGGTATGGTCCATATAAGAACACGCACTAGTAATCAATATCAAAATAGTTTTTTTGTAAGACTAGATCCAAACATTTATATTATCAAAATAGAAGTTATAGTTTATGTGGAGGATGGTCTACCAACAGTAAGGTCTGACTAGTCCCCTCTCCAAAATTCCATCATTAGCATCCAATTTAACTGATATAATTGCAACCCATACATCTTGATAACCTAAAACTGAAAGGCTTGTCTATGAGTGTAAAAGTTAGAGTACTGAAACTAAAGGACTTTACTATTCCTATAGAGGTTCTAAGACAGAAACTATGAGGATTATATGCCCAACAAGACGAGACTTTTAACAAAAAGGAGATTCCATTGCTTCTATGAAATCAAGAGACCAACTGTACTGAAAATTAGGCCATCTAGGATCGACACAAAGAGAATATATTATCATCATCCAGAATATTGATAATCGAGACTACCTTGGATTCGGATTCCTTAGTAGTCATCAGAGCTTTGATGGTGTTCTCCTTCATTGGCTGCCTATGGTAGATAAGCCCTACATTGGAGGGAGTTTCTCTATGTTGAAAGACCTTTCTAGTCAGCTCACATGCAAGAGCGTTAAGCTTGGCATCATATTAATGTTGATTTTGTACCATCTGATGAACCCTTGTTTCTAGGCGCCCCACTCTACCCAAGAGATTCATGATGTCACTTCCCTCCGCAGACAATCCTTAGGCGTTGTTTGTTATGGAACAACCCATTTGAGCCTTGGTTTGCCAGAACAACCTCAAGGTTTTGGAATAACAAGTTTCCCTTGTTCGTGTGTTCCTGGGATTGTACACCAAATCTCATCATGATTGATTCCCGAGCATGGGTTCTGAACCGAAATGAATCACAGGAGGTGGAGAACCCAACTCTCACGTTCAAGGTTGAAGCCATCCAAGGTAAGGCCCGACTGCAAGACATCTGGTTGTATGTGAAATGAATGCTTTGCTCCATGGCATTTGCAATGTAATTCCGAGTCACTACATGAGGAGTCTACCATATCGTGTTGGCAGTGTTCTATACAAGTGTGCAAGGAGGCATCAGGAGGAGCCAGCCTCACAGGTTTGACACCCATCGTGGGGAGTCCTGTCTTATTGTCTAAGGTTTTCACAAATTGTCTTTAGGATTTCATTGGGTAATGAAGACCAACTGCAGTTGAGGATATCTGAAGAATGGCCAACTCCAACATTGGCATGACATGGTGCAAAATGATAACCTCTACTACATTAATTATTTTTTCCAACTATTCAATTCTTAAAGAGAGAGAGGAGACTGCAGTGAGAATTTTATTCAATTCTTGTTGACAGTCTCCAACATGGAGAAATATTTCCTGAAGAAGAACCAAATAGAAGACATTGAAGAGTATTGATCATGATTTGGGAATCTCCTTCGACAATGAATTTGGAGTATCCTTCCTTGGTTGCTATAAGAATTCCTTGAATCATGGCATGAAGATCAGCTACATTATTAGTATCTTTACCTAGAGGTCCTACGTAGACATGTAAAATTTGGCCAGTGCGCTCTTTGAACATACCTTTGAATCCTGCAGGGAGAAAGTTTCCCTAACTAGCTCCATCAAAATTTAGTTTAATGAAGCCTTGATTTGGGGGCAACCAATGCAAAGGATTTTAAATTTTTGGCCTTGTGGGGCGAGTATGATCTTGAGAGGTTAGTTGGATCGAGCACCATGCTTGTAAGATCATCCTTTCCTTAAGTTTATCTTGCTAATCATATTGGTCCATTGCTTATCCAACACCGTTTCCTTGATGTTGTTATGAATTTTTTCCCAAAATTGGTTCATGGTGTGAATCTTGTTTTGAAATATTATGAGATTGTGCTCCCTCCATGATTCCCATATAAGGAATCCCATAAATACTTTCCAGGCCCTATTAGCAATTCCATTGGGAAGGGATCGAGATTCTAATTGGAAATCGTCTCTTAGATGTTTTGTTTGTTGTGGTCCAATTGTTTAAAAATGGATGCTCCTTGGTCCCACAGAGAGGAGGGGAGTCGGTAGCCATTGATGATGTGTTCCAGGTCTTGTTGTTGGTTGTTTCATAGAATGCATTTGGATGGTCCCTCTAAGCCTCTTTTCCTAAGGTGATCCTAGGTTAAAGGCTTTCTCCATGCCACTAGCCATAAGAAGTTTGATACTTTTGGCCAAATATTTTGATTCCATATTTGAAGCCACGTTCTATTGCCCTATCTTGTTGGATATGTTGATAAGATGTCACTTGATTCTTTAAGGGAGAACATGCATGTGCTTTTGCATCCCCATTGAAGAACATCCGGTTCATTGCTTATGTAGATTTTTCTAGATCATAGATATTCCTAGAAAGGATCCCAAGGAAAGTTCTAAGGTGGGTCTAGCCACTGATTTTTAGGGAGCCATTTTCTCTAGAATTGGAGGGATTCGAATTATTCCTTATGTTGTGTACATAGATCTTGTCATTTTGAAATTGATATTGGAATTGTTGTCTTTGGGGATAATGGCAAAGTTTTGGATATTTATACCAAGCATCTTCCCAAAAGAGAGCCGCTTGGTGATTTCTTATTTCCCAAAAAGAGTGATCTTGAATTATTTTCTTGTTGGTCCAGGCAGAGTTCCATATTAGAGAGCCCGAAGAGTTTCCTTGTATTTCATTCAGGTATTTGTCTAAGATCTGGGGGGCATATTTATGTTTCTAAACTTATTCCCAGAGTGATGAGGGGCTATCAATCCAGTGCCACCAAGTTTTTTCTCCCAAAGCCTAACTTTCTAATTCAAAACCTTTGATTCCGAGGCCTCCTTTGGATTTCACAAGATATACTTTTGACCAGGATATGAGAGCCCATTTTTTGATGGATTTGGAGACTACCAATAGGAAAGTGTGCTAAATATTTCTGATATCCTTGAGAACCACCTCCTTGGGGCGGCAAGGACTAAGAGGAGATCAATAGGTAGACTTCTGAGATTTTATTTGAGGAGGCTTAAATGACCTGTTAGGTTCAAGGAGTGAAAGGCATAGCTTGAAAGACAACTTTCCATTTTGGATAGAAGGGAGGTACAAGAAAAGTTTTAATAGGATATGTCAATGAGAGGGGTCCCTAGGTACTTAGAGGGTAGGGAAACTCACTTGAATTTAAGGATACAAGCAATGCACATTTGAAGGTACAAAGCTGTATTGGAAAAAGAAGATTTCTGACTTATCCAGGTTAATAGTCATGCTTAAAGTTGTGGAGAAAAGATGAATAATGGAGTTAAGAGTCTTGGCTTCTTTTTGAGACAGGTTATCCAGGAGCATTGTGTCATCCACAAATTGAACATGAGAAGTAGTTAACTCATCATTAGCAGGTTGAAGTTTTTTTAGTGATTTGTCCTATATTGTCGCTTTGATGGTTCGACCGAGGCCTTCCATCGTGAGGATGAAAAGAAAAGGTGAGAGGGGGTCCCCTTGCAAAATTCCTCAGAAGGAGGAAAAGGTGGGGGAGAGAGAACCATTAAGTAGAATAGAGAAGAATGCATAGGAGACCAACTCCATGACCTGATTTTTCCATTGAGGAGAGAAACCAAAGACTAGAAGAGTGTGATACATGTAACACCAACTGAGATTATCAAAATATTTAGAGAGATCTAGTTTGATGAGCACTCCAAGGGATTTGGAGGATCGCAGAGTGTGAATGGTTTTGTGGGATAGGATGACATTGTCCGAGATTTTTCGGCCTTCCACATAACCTAACTGCTCTTAGGAGATTAGATGGGGCATGATAGGATTGAGGCGGTTAGCGATAACTTTGAGGATAACATTACATAGGGAGATGGGTCAGAGCTTACCAGGAGAAGAGGCTTGATATTCTTTGGGGATAACCATCAGGAAGGTGGAATTGAAGGCCAGTAGAACTTATAAACGTTGTCTTGATTCCTCCATAGTTGCTTAGACATCTTTTTGAATAACCTTCTAGAAATGATCACTACAAGGAAAAGTCCCTTTTGAGAAGGTTATAGCGGATGCTACTATAAAAAGAGCCCAAATATCTGTTTATAACAGAGGTTACTAGGGGAGGTGAGCAGCGAAGGTTTTAGCGGATGTTTTTTCCCTATGCATTTATACATAATAAATGCATCAGTGCATACAAGACAACAACACACTGGTGCTGCAAATAAATCATGTGGCACCACAGCTAGAAACACCATCAAGCAAAAAAAATACACTTGCAGTGTGTTTATGTTAACAAAGTGCACCAAAGTAGGGTAAATGTATTGACGAGAGCACTAGATTACCATATTTTATTTTTAATGTCCATCGTTGGTGCGGTTGTTCTAATCAACCGCATCGGGGTGATTGTTCTAATCAGCCACACCAGGGCGGTATAGCTTCTAGTTTAAATTAATCTAGTTGCATTTTAATGTCTTATTTAATGCAAATGAAAAATCTTATAACCTTTTCTTTAAATTGTTTTATTAAATATTTATAGAAATATTTTTATTATATTTGTTGTGTACTATATATTTTGCAAATATTGGCACATGGGGAGGTGCCTCCTCCCATTCATCCAGATATTTTGTTGTGTAGCTGAGGAGGTGCCTCCTCCTTTTCAGCCTGATGAGGATATGTAGGATGCTAAGGTTCCTGCATTACCTAGACCAAGCCTAACGTAGGCCATATGAGAGGATTCGACAGGATGCAATGAACAGGTTGTCAACATTGTTGGGTCGACATGGAGCCCAACCTATACGATCCTCACATATCATGCGAGACCCTGATCCCATAGAGTTATGGAGTATGATTCCTCATGATATAAGATTGTTGATGCAGTATGTAGTTAACACATCCATGCTTTTAGATGCTTGGAGGCCGGAGGATTAGTCTACACCATCTGATGAAGATGGTGATCATCATCATCATCCACTTCCTCCTCCTCCTCCTCACCATGACATGGGAGCATCACCATCGCATGCTCCAACTCCGCATCCTTCTCCTCACCATGATCACGACCGACAACTATTTAATCATCCACACCTAGTCGACCCACCACCATCTCTGATCCATCCAGCTATCCTGCTAGCCACTCCACCATGTCCTAATCCACTTACCTCGGTTCTAGATAGGATGGTTGCAGTGGGTGAGATTTGTCTTGATGGAGATATCCATGCTGCTCTCCAATCTACTTTGTGCCTTGACATGAGAGGTATCGATGACTCTGCTGGTGGGGGTGTCTATGCCTCTAGATCTGTTGGTAGAGGTATTGATTCTTCTAGTTCTGAAGGTAGATGAGATATTTTATAACAGTTATTGGATTGGAGATGTATATTTGGCATGCATCATTAGTTTGATACACACACACACACACTACATTTTTCATGTTGATGTTTATTTATATGTTGATGGCGATGTGTATGTTAGGTCAGGTTATATATGCTTGTTTGGTGTGCTTCATAGATGTGTTTGTTAGATGTTGTTAGTTAGATGTGTGCATGATGGTTATGTTAGATAATGCAACTTGTGTTTTATTAGATGTTATTATTAGATTTGTGTGTTAGATGATGTTTAAATCTATTCAATGTATATGTTAGATTATGGTAGAGAATGTTTACATGTGTATGTTAGTTGATGTTCGGTGTGTATGTTATATTATGTTGGGTGATAGTGGTGGCGACCATTGATTTGTTGATCACATTGTAATATTTTTTATTGTTATGTATATATATGGAATTATTTTTTTATCAACTCAATGGGCTACCAAATTATTTTTCTGATATTTATCTTCATGTGTATGATGTATTTTGGTTATGTCGATGAGTGTGATCCATGTGATGCAATTTTATTTATTTATTGATATATTTATGTTGAAGTCTTTTGTATCACCTATAATTATAATTACAAATTGTACACAATCACACTTATAATTGCAAGTTACAATCTCAACTATAATTACAATTTACAATCATTATTATGATTTCACAACTACAAATTATAATAACAATTACCATTACAATTAGAAATTACTAATTAGATTTACAAGTTACAAATTACAAATTAGACAATTACAAATACAAATTTACAATCGCAAATTGCAGTTGTAGCTACAATCAGAACTTGCAAATTACAATAACAAATTTGCAATTACGTTTATACCAACATAGATCCATCTTAAAAGGGAATCTACCAAGCGTCAAGAGGCATCAAATCTCTCGAGGTGCAAACGTTGAGGAAGAGTTTTAATTTGTCTAATTTGTGTAGTTTTATATATATGTCGTTGTAAATGGTTGTAAATGTTTTAAATCTAATTTGAGCCGACATGTTATTTTTTTTAAAGAAGACACGTGTCAACTCCAGGATGAGCACGAAAGGAGTTACACATCCGCCTACTCGGTTGTAGAATTCGCCTCTTCGGCGCAAAAATAATTTACAAACTATAAAATTATTTACAAAATTGCAAATTGCAATCATTTTAATCATCTTATCAATTAATTATGGTGTGGTCAACTATAAATTATTTAATTGATCAACCAACGATTATAAGTCTTTTCCGAGATGTCATGAATTATATGTGCAAGCCTTATTTTATTGATACTAATATATATAATGTGCTATACAAACAAGTTGCAAATAATTCTAGAATTGAAGTTGTAGTTACTCTAGCTAAAAATCTTAATTGCATCTATATATCATAACTGTAAACTCAATGATATGAACACAGTAAACAATGAGAAAACATTATTATAATCGTTTTAATAGCAGATGATACCTCCATAAAACATATTTCAAAAATGATTTTTAATGAGAAGAGGATACCTCCATAAAACATAATTCAAAAATGATTTTTAATAGCAGAGGTTTTTGTCTATGTCCATAAATAAAGTCTTCTATACTATGATTAATGTAAGATATAGTAACAACATTAAGGCTCTGTTACAAATGGATCACCAACAATCCAAATGTCAAAAAGATGAGTTAAGGATGAAAATAATAATTAATATTAAATAATAAACCATTCTATGATTGTAATGTTTCCTCCAATCAAACCTTACAATTATTTAATTAATGATTAATTAGACAACATAATGCTTGAAGTTCAATTTGATGTTAATAATTAATTATCCCATCTAAAAAAACCACATGTAAACTAAATTAATGGGAGCAAGTAATCTCTCTCTCTCTCTCTCTCTCTCTCTCTCTCTCTCTCTCACACACACACACACATACACATAAACTAGAAAAGAGAATATAAATATGTCCAAGGACAACCAACGGAGACATGATTATAAATCCACTGGCCATTAACAATTGTTTTACCTACAACCAAGTGTGTCTCTCTAGAAAGAGTTGCATTAAATATCCAAAATTCATTTAATATTACTTAGATTAACCTACCATTTTTTTTTCCAACAACTACTATCATTATTTTTTAAAGTATCAAAAATTTATATAGATAAATAAACTTAGTTATGGCTTAACCCATACAATTGTAATACACTGGACCCAAGCAAATTCAAAATATATTCTAAAATCAATCTTTCTCCCCATCCCCAGGGTTGGCAGGTGCGGGGAGAGTAATACTAGACTCCACGGGGAACAAGCAGAAAGACTTTGCCTGGGGCATTGGGAGGAAGACTAACAACGCAGTAGAATGGCTAGGACTCATCAAAGGATTGGAGATTGCATCCTTCCTGGGAATTAAGAAACTCACAATCCTCGAAGATTCTCTAATCATAATCAGAGAAGCTAGGCGTATTATAGCAAAAAGGAAAGACCCCACCTCCAAAATGCATCTTCTCCTACAATGCATCAGCACTGAATTTCATGAGCTCGGTTTCCTTCATATTCTGCGTGGGTTGAACGAGAAAGCAGATGAGATGGCGAATATAGCAACCGAGCTATATTATGGCATCCTAAAGATTGGTAATGATCTATTGGAAACTACTTGGATCCCTTAAACCAAGAGATGGAATTTGGACTAAGTCCTATGATCCTAATTCTTATCCAATACTCCATTATGGATTATATTCATTTAATTAGCATATTAATTGAGTTTTTTTGGGAACTCTCCCTTGGAGAAATGACGGCTTCTCTCCCTCTCAAATGTTGCCTTCGCATGCACGAAGTTATTGAGCCTCAGAGTACTGCTAGTTGGCTGGCATGCAGACTCCATGAAATGATAAAACATCATCCCCAGGATCATATTAGAATTCACTATGCTTCCTATTCTCTTATCGCTCTGCTTGGTCTAGATTTGAGTTTGCGTTTTATTGCTTGGAAAGATCCCTGTGCTGGTAAAGAAATGGTGCATCACGAAATTGGGTGTGGTGGGGAGCATCATTGCCGTGGAGATAGGTGTTATCATGGGGATGAGAAACCCAATTGTGGAAGATGCTGTAAGAAAGGGCACGGATCCAATGTTGTGTGTGGTAGGGGAGCTCAGCCGAAAGAAAGGTGGGGCGACTTTGCAAAACAAGAGGGATACCCTGGTCTTGGTCCTTGTCGAAGGCATGCAGGGGTTGGAAATGTCATCAGGCAGGACGAGAATCGCGGTATCTCAAAATTTGAGGTGGAGTTTATGGATCGTTTGCAAGATTTGGAGCTGCAGGTTCTAGACTGGTTTGTGGAGAAAACATTGATTTTAGGAAAGTAATCTCTCACCTTTATAACTTTGCAACTGCTTCTCACTCTGAGGTCAAAGTTCAAACTATCAGTGTGGTTGAAAAAGTTGAACATTTGGAGGAAACTTTAGGATTGGCCTACCCCCACAAGACCCGGAATCTCAAAGTAACTGGCAGCGAGCTTGAGGACATTAACCAAAAGATGGATAATCTTCAGAAGTTCATGGCTTCAGCTGGCAATTTCGTGGACCTCAGCACTGACAAGAACTTGGTTGCAGACTCAGTGGGTGCGGCCATGGACGTGTTTCCTCGCTAGCAACCTTCCTATCTTGGTCACGGGTTGGATATCTAGTCTATTTATGTTATCTATGCTTTCTAGATCTTTGTATAGGAACTCTGTTACTCACAATTTAGGATTTAGTATTTTGCTGGCATCTTGTTTGGGCTTAATGTCCAGTTTTTGTAAAAGGAAGACCACTAGAAATGCTTTTCTTCTACACTCTACTTCTAGGACAATTTGTTAGATGCTATAGTACTCACGGAACATAAAGGGATTATGCAAATTATCAGTGGGAACTTGATGAATTAGGATTGATTGTTGTTTCTCTTACAAGGGAGCAATCTGATCAGCCAATTTTGATTTAATTCTCTTTTTTATATATAATCAATGATATTAGTCGTTTCTGTCAAAAACAAATCTTTCTCCCCATCCCCAAATAGGATAGGATTGGGTCAAGTGTTTTTTATTTCAAAGATAAAATTTTATTTATCCTCATGAGCAAGGTAGATCTTTACAAACTAATTATATAGAAACACACATAAACATTACATTGAAAACACTATTTTGACTACCATGATGTCAATTCTTCCCCTTCATAGGTTTGGTCATCATGTACTTATAATTGACCTTGTAATTCTTTTTAAATTTCTTATTTGTTCACTAAATCAAATCCTTGGGATTTTTTAGAACAAAGCACATGGCAGATGGATAAGAGTGCATCTTTGTCCCCTACAGAATTATCCTCGCTAGTTCCAATAAATTCATATTTTAATTTTTCCTTCAACATCCAGTTGGGATCCTTCATTTCTGAAAATTCTATCATGTCTATCACATCCCTATGTTGCTCCTCAAAAATTTGGGTTCCCTCCAGAAGGGAGGGGATCTATTTTTCAATGTATAGTGGTACATCATTTTATTTTTTATTTTTTGTATGCTCCATGAAGAAATTATATTAGTGTACAAAAAATAATAAGTACAAGCACAAGAGTTTCAGGTGATTTATTAGCTTCCTCTGGCAGCTCTTAGTTTTAAAACTATTGAATCTAAGACAAAAAACCTTTCCCCTACATGAAGAAACATTCTAAATCTGTGGTCATGCAGTCTCCATGCATAGGTGTCCAAAAAAATAACTAGCAGGCGTAAGCTTGCGTACAAATTCAAAATAAAGTGTTTGTTCAAACGGCCTCTGTGAGCATAAAAAATTAACAAAATACTAGCAGAATTATAGACTGTGAGTTCTCTAGTACCATAAATAACCAAAAAAATAGCAGAGAGAAATATGAAAGGTTTACTCAGCATTTCGATCTTCCTCGATGTCTTCTGGCTTCTCTTCCAATATGGGGCATTTGAATTCTACCCAGATGGAGGAGTTGTCCATGGACGCCTTGATTGGGTGTGCTTCTGTCTTTCTGAGGGTGGAGAGTTTCATCATAAATCGACGTTCCAGTTTCTTCCTTTTTCCGTCGCTGGTGGAGGCAATGTAACTTTTATCCCGTACCATAAATGGCATCTTGTCGTTGTGATCTTCCTGAGTCTTCACTAGTTCGGAGATCAGAAATGGACTTGGAGAGGAGGAGGAGCGGATAACCGAAGCCAGAGAAGGATAGGAGGTAGAATTATTTTCTCTGTTGTTATCTTGAACTTGCAAGAGCACATGTTCTAGCAAATTATTGACCTTCCAGTAATTCCTACGGCGCATTATAGAACGCTAGCCAACCATCTATTTTATGAACAATTCCTCTTCCCAATCGTCCAAAATATTTCTCATGTGGACAGGAATCGAACTTCCATAATCATTTTCTGGAGAATTTCTGGTTTCACGGCGGTTGGAGCATCCTCTTCCATTGATGGCATGTCAAGGGGTGGCCCTGATCCTCCTTGACATTTTTGTTGGTTGAAAATGTTGAGTGCGCTTAATTCATTGCATAATGGAGAGCCTTCCGTAGGAGAGAGGGAACCCGACCGCTTCCAAATCCGACTTGAAGAATTTGACAACGATTTTGAATGACCAAGCCCAAAGAGAAATTCTACTTTGCGCACTGAGCGGAAACATAGACTGAATACCAAGCAAATCAAATTACATAATGGAAACATTCCTTACCAAAACCCGCATTATTAAATGCCTTTTGAGTCGTAGGATCGATGTAGAGGTCCATGATTAGGGTGGTACCATATCCCCAGTTGAATAGAACGCTGATGTCTATGAGCATTAAATCCTGATACATGGATACTTCTGTCTATTTAATGGCATTAACCAGTTGATCTAGCATAATCCACATGGTAAGCTAAGTGGTGGCGCTATGTTGCTCTACGCACGCGTCAATCAAATCGAAGTGACACCCGCATCTGGGAGTGATACATCATTTTCTTGTTTTACATTGGGAATCTTATTTAAAATCCAGGTGAACAATCTTCACTACAACCTCAAATTCTACCAAGTATGCTTATGTATGTTCCACCTTTAATGAGTGGCCTAACAAAATTTTGGTGTTCTTTCTTAATTTCAGATTTTCATTTAGGGAAAATCACTATTATGTCTTCAAGGCAAGATATACACTAGAAAGAAATATTCTCATAACCGAAGTTTTTACACATAGTCAATGGCTTCTAACAACATGTCCTATAGTAGTCCTCCATAAGGTTAATTTCTACACATATCCTCACGTAGGTAGTAATATGGATTTTTCACCAACATTAAGAATAATTAAAACTTAGTGTACTTCAAAGATACTCGTTTTTATAATCCACCAACATTAAGAATAAGTAAAACTTAGTGCACTTCAAATATTCCTTTTTGAAATAAATTACATAATACTGGCAAACCTTTCAATCAAAAAGTGACGGAAAGGAAATTGTTGAACATGGGCAATAAAATGGAAGGAAATTGGTGTATCCTTGAAATATTTCTTATATCTAATAGTTTATGGGAGGTTTGGAAACGGATCCAGCACCCAAAATTTCTCTTGGAAGGAACTCGTTCCTGACAAAGGCAAAAAATCAAGCTATTCTGGAGATCAAGGCAGGAAAATAGTCCACCATAAATAGGTCCCTTAGAGAAGGCAGTGCCCAACTCAAGGTTCCTTAATGCATCTTCTCTCCTTCAATTGTAGGGGCTTAGGGGGGGGGAAACAAAATGCCCTCAAACGGTTGATAAAAACCATGAATCCAACCGTAATCCTCTTTCGGGAAACAATGACAGAAGGCTCCAAGGCTGTAGATTTAATTGGACATTGGCTCAAAGATTGGTCCTTTATCTCTCAAGATGCGAACGAAAAATCAAGAGGTTTATTAACAGGATGGAGCCCTATGATGGAAAAAGTGGCATCTGAATGCTTTGACTCAGTTTAAAAATCAGTTTTGAAAGACTCTGTAACAGGTTTATCTTTCACCCTGCTGAACGTTTATGGTCCTTTTATAAATTGTAGAGCCTTTTGGGAAAATTTGGCCTCCCTGGGAATTTTGGAGGACCAACATTTAATCTTAGGGGGAGATCTAAATCTTACGGTCTCAGACAGAGAAATTTGGGGAAACCGTGCAAGACTAGATTCCCTAAGTAACTCCTTCATCTCTTTGTTTGAAGATAACAACCTTGTTGACATCACCCCCTGCAAAATAGAACCAACGTAGAGAAACAGAAGAAGCGGTGGCAAAGCCATCTTGAAGAGATTGGATAGATTTCTGGTCTCAGACCATATCATTGACAACCAACTATCTAACTCTTCTTGGGTGGATGAATGTGAACTCTCTGATCATCGTCCCATCCTCCTTGAACTACTTCAAGAAAACAAACCGAAAGCTCCTTTCCGCTTCAACCCATTATGGCTTAAAGAAGAAAGTTACTTATAGTTGATTAAGGAACTTTGGACTCCAGTAAACCCCTCTTCACATGACTCTTGTATGAAGCAATTAAGGGAAAATCTAGTTAAAGATAAGGATGATTCTAGGATTTGGTCCCTCAATTATAACAAGAACGAGAAAGCTCGTTTAAAAGAAGTGGAAGAGGAAATCTCTGCTCTTTACAAAAACAATCTCCCGGGTGTTTTTTCCTCTGAAGCGATGGAGAAATTAAAGGCTCTGGAACTAACAAGAGCGGACCTTCTAGCCAAAGAGGAGTCTATATGGAGATTAAAAAGCCGAGCAGTTTGGATAGCAGAAGGGGATAATAATACTAAGTTTTTTCACAAATTTGCCTCCTATCGGCGAAATCTAAACACAATAAGCGAAATCCAAAACGAAGGAGTATTTGTATCAAATTTCTAGGACAAAGCAACAACAGGTGTCTCCTTCTTCAGTTCTCTTTTCAAAGAAAAGGAGGGGTGCCAAATCCAAGAAATGTTAAAAGTCCTCATACTTTTTCCTAGATCTATTTCAGAAGAAATGAATAGCTCCTTAATGAAGGAAGTCACGGAGGAGGAACTAAAATCTACTTTATCATCTTTCCAGAAAGGTAAGTGTCCAGGTCTTGATGGGCTCACAGTGGAATTCTTCTTGGGTTTTTACGATCTGATGAAATCATATTTAGTATTGGCAGTTCAGGAATCACAGAAATCCGAGAAAGTCTTAGGAGCTCTAAATTCTACATTTCTATCTCTCATTCCAAAGAAGCAAATGGCCCAATCCTTTGTTGATTTCCGACCAATATCATGCTGCAACTTGATTTATAAACTTATAGCAAAATTCATTGCTCTTCAGTTGAAACCTATATTGAGCGAAATCATCTATGAGGAGCAGTTTGGATTCCCGTATAATCGCCAGATCCACGACGTTGTATCCCTGGCTCAGGAAACGATTCATTCTATCATTAAAAAAAAAGATAGAGCTTTCACCCTAAAATTGAACCTCTCAAAGGCGTATGATAGGGTCAATTGGACCTTTCTTCGACTACTGCTTATCCAAGTTGGCTTCTCATTGGACCTGGTGAATTGGGTAATGGGTTGTGTTAACTCAACCTCCTTTGCAATTCTTATCAATGGTTCTCCTTCTCCTTTTTACGAGCATCTAGAGGTCTGAGACAAGGGTGTTCGTTGTCCCCCTTTCTCTTTCTCTTTATAGCAGAAGCCCTTAGTAAACTAATGTAGCAGGGAAAGATCTCGGGTTCCTTCCAGGGGATCCAGGTATCAGATACCTCTACCTTGACTCACTTATTTTCATGGATGATGTATTACTCTTTGGAAAAGGAGCCGAGGACAATTTAAGTACTCTAGCCAATGTTCTATCTTTATATCAGTAGGCCACGGGTATGGAAATCAATATTGAAAAAATAAACCTAGTGGTTCATGAATTTCCTGAAGAACTTCGGCAGAGAACTATCTCCCTCCTGTCAGTACCTCTATCCTTATTTCAGGATGGTTTCAAATATCTAGGCTTCATTTTAAATCATAACGCTTACTCGTTCAAAGAGTGGGTTTGGCTTGTCAAGAAATTGGAAGCTCAAATATCTTGTTGGGCAAATAGGTTCCTATCTAGAGGAGGGAGGTTAACGCTTTTAAAAGCAGTTCTTCAGAGCATCCATGTTTATTGGGCAGCAGTTGCTTACATTCCCAAAGGAATTCTAGTCAAGATAAGGAATAAATGCATATCCTTTCTTTGGACTTCAAGTAACAAAAGAGAAGGTATTCCTCTGGCAAAATGGACCACTGTTGCAAATTTAAAAGATATATGGGGTTGGGGGATCAAGAATCCTCTCACTTTTTGTCAAGCATTGGAAGACAAATCTCTATGGAGATTAGCTCAACACTCTTCAACTCTTTGGGGACAAACTCTTATTTCCAAATATTGTACAAACACCTCTATTGTGGACTGGTTTAGAAGCATAAATAAATCTTATGAGGCTCTATTGGATGGAAAGCTCTGGTTTTATCCTTTCCTCTTATTGGAAATTGGATTTCTTGGAGAATAGGCAGTGAAAGACAGGTCCGTATAGGCTCAGACCCTTGGGTTGGGGCGGGAGATGGATATCGTCTTTCAAAAGGACTAGTTCAGAATTTGAAGAGATCTAATATCCATGTTTTAGGGGATGTGAAGATTATTGATACCCAATCTAATAGATGGATCACAGCGGATGAGATAGGCCTGAGCAGCGAAGACGCCATAGAATGGTCAATTTTCCTAAATCTTCTCAGATTGAATTGTGTTGCTCTGTCTAAAGAAGCTGACGATAAACTTGTCTGGACCATGAATAGCATAAATGGAGATTATACTGCCAAACTCGGCTACGAAGCTTTCAACAAAAATCAATTCAATGGAGAAAGAAAACGGTGGTGGTTTGTGGTTTGGAAAACGGGGGGCACCTTGAAAGCACATATTGTTATGTGGCTAGTCCTAAGTGACAATCTTCTTACTTGGGAAAACCTGATTAAACGTGGTTGGAAAGGTCCCAGTCGTTGCTCTCTGTGTCATGCTTCTAATGAAAATTCAGCCCACTTATTCTCATCATGTGTTTATGCAGAAATAGTCTGGAAGGACGCCACAAAGAAGCTCGAGGACGTTGAAGTCCCTATGGACCCATCTTTGGAAATATGATGTCATAACTGGTGGAAGAACCCTTTGGTACGCAATTACGATGCCTTCCCTTCCTTTTTCCTTTATGGCACCTAGTGGGCCATGAAATCTATCATTTTTCTTGAAAATAGAATCCTTGATGAAGTTACTTCGGCCCTAATTGTGCAGTGGGCCAAGGAACACAAACAAGAAGAGACTCAAAAAATACAGAGAGATCTGATCCATCCAACCATAGACAACAGTTTTCCATGGGCTTTGTTTGTACCAGAAATTGTTTCCAAGGCCAAAGAAACAAGACAACACAATCTCAAATAAAACTCAGTAAAATAAAATAGGTTTTAGGTTTTTGAAAGGTTTTGTGGTTGTAAAGTTTTGGGAACAATCAGGGAATACATTCATGAGCAGAATAAAAACTAAATCATAAACAAAAGATAATAAAGATGCATGATATATCCAACAATATCAAACAGAAATACAATGTTGAAGTTCATTCATAAAAGACAAGCATCACCAGTAAATACACATAAACCAGCAATGAATATATCTATTAAGCAACTAAATAAGCTGAAAAATGAAGCCAACACATAAAACTGAAGGGTAAAGGTCATATATATCTCATAATTTCATCAGCAAATGCTTACAAGAGTCATAATACTTAGCTCTGAACAAGTCTGAAGATAATAGCAGTCTCAAGACCTCCTGAAAACTCCCAAAAATCCAACCTTCTCAATGGATTTCTAACCTCTCTAAATACTATTCTTTTACAAAATCAGTTAGGGATTTAACCCTAACTGCCTTCCATCTATTCGATGAGGTAAAGTAAATGTACAATATTTACAAAATTACAAAATGCTAAAAATAGTAAATCCCTAACTATATGTGTTTATCAACTAATGACAACTAACTAAATGAACAGCTAACTTATAGATCTTTTGCTGCTTCAGCCAGCAGAGCGATACCATCTGTTGCTTGGTCTTTCTTCTTAGCTTTCTTCTGTTCCTGCTCCATGTCATTTATCTTCTTGATGAGTTCCTTGTTTCTCTGCTGCAGGTCCTGGACTGTCTTCTCTAATTCTGTGCAATGCATGTCAGTAGCTCTTTTTCTCTTTAGTGCCTCTTTTGCTTCTGCTATCAACTCCTGAAAATTGTCATTTACATCTTGTATATCTTCTCTCAACCTTCTGTTAGCCATCATTAATCCATCATTGACCTCTTGCATGTATTTCATCTGATGTTTGTACTGATTAACAGTTTTCTGCAAATTCTCTCTGTCAGAGTCAACTAGTTTGTCTATGATAGGATCTTGTTTCTCATCAGGTCTCCAAGGTATATCAAGTTTTTTGAAGATTTCAGCTTCTTCAATTAACAGGTCTACAGGAGTATCTTTGATGCTAGGATTTCCTTCACCTGTTTCTTCAACTAAAGGAGCTTCTTCTTTTAATTGTGACTGCATTTTATCTAATTCTGGTTTATCATCCATGGAAACCTCATCTAAGACAGTCACTTCATTTGTATTTAATTTGGGATTGAGCAATTTCTTCATGTTTAGTCTTAGCTTGTTCTTTGACCTAGTTTTAGGTCTCCAAAATGATGCTACTTCTCCCATCATTTTCAGCTCCTTTCCTTGATGCTGGATAGCAGCCAACTCTACTACTTCAAGTTTATTCCTTTTCCTGTTAGGTTTTGTTATTTTGCTGTCTGAAGTAGGGATTTCTTTTCCTATTTCAACCTTGACTTCTGTTTTGGAGATGGGCTGCTCTTCTTCCAATAAATATCCCTCATCATCTGAGAGAATGGTGATAGGGCTTATCTGCTGAGTTTGAATCTCCTCCTTAGGTACAACAACCTCTTTTATATCAATATTTTTTACTTCATGAGAAACCTCTGCAGGTGCCAAATTCTGTTCAGGTTGCTCTTTCTCATCTACAAACAATGAATACTTGCCTTTAGGGCTGGCTGAGAATGGTTTTGGTTCACTATCCTCCTCCACATGCTCTGATGCTTCCTCAACTTTGACCTCTTCCTTATCTTCAAGTTTTGGCTTCTGACCTAATTTTCTCAACAAGACCTTACCCTTATATGCTTGCCTCTTAGATTTCTGATCTTCAAAGGCAGACCAAAAGATGAAAAAATCCTAGGTCTTCCCTTCATGCTGCAAAACAGTGCTAATAATCAACTTGATTAGCCCATGGTGAAAGATAGACTGAGAAGAATGATCTATTGGCCCTTTCACCTTGTTGGACATCTTTTGCAAGCTTTTCAAAAAGAAGAATGGAAGGTTCATCTTGGACACCCCCACCATGTGCTGAAGGAATCTGAAATGGTACTTGTATACATAAGCATACCTGCCCTCGCAAGTAACATAGCTCTGTAATATTCTGATTGGCTCAACCCATTCCTTTCTGAAATTTTGAATAAGAACGCCTTTATTCCAATCATGGGTGACATTTGGTAGAAGATATCTTTGTGGATCAAAGTCAAAAGGCAGTTTCTTAAACCATGGTTCACCCTCATCCTTAATCCCTGTAGCTTCTGAAATTAGTTTTACTGTCAGCTTGAATTTAAGAGTATCAAAAATCACCATGTCATTTTTGAAACCCTGAGCAAATTTACAGGACACCTTTGCATTATACCCATCGATTTTCTTGAAAAAATCCATCCAACCAGCTTGTTGAAACAGCTCAACACACCCAGGGAGTTTTTCAATCCATCCTACATCAGTAGGTTCGGCTCTGTTTATCTTGCCACTCTTGCCCATTCTTCTTCAAAAACTGAATGACTTATAGGGTTCTTAAGTTCAGTTTATTTTAACTGTCAGGAATCTTAGTATCCAAATGGCAGTAAGCTTCATATATTCTCAAGTCTTTAGCTCCTCGCTGCCTCTATCTCATTACAACCTTAGCTTTGACAGGATCATATTTTATTAAAAACAACTGCTATCTTCAACCCCCACTCAGCCTGGCGTCTCAGAGCATAAAAAATAACTATTTCGCTGGTCGAAATTTCATTTAAAAGCACAATTTAACTTTTCTTTTGATCAATTTTGACAAAGTAAGCCCCGGCGAAAAAACCCCAAATTTACTGTTATATTGGTTTTTCAGGAAATACCTATAAATTGCTCAACTGCAATTATTTAAAATCCCGACTTGAGTTGTCAAATGAGTCACCTTGGATGTACATACGTCCTTCAACATTCAATTTAATTGCTAGCAACGAAATCAGGAAGCCCTAATTTTCCGTGCAACCATCAAAAACCCCTTCTTTGTTCAGCAGCGACAATGTCTGGTTTTCTAGTGTTTATGGCTACTCCACTAAGTCCTTCGTCTTTGAATGTACCTGTAAATGACCAGCTCTTCCCACATTTACCTCAAACCATACTGCTACCTGTCAAAAGGAATTACATCTAGGTTCATGATGAGCACGATTTTCTCACAAAGTGTAGCCACTTGGAATCATGATGTTCCCTGCATCCGCACGTAACAAATTCTCCAGAACATGTAATTAGTCATTCATCATTCCAAATGTGCCAAGATTTGCTAAAAGATCGGAGGAATTTTGGAGTCGCGATATTCTTGTAGCGCGCCTTTGGTGATTTTTAGCTCCAGCGCTACAAGAATAACTTTGACATTGTTTTGGTGTTTTTTAACAGCTTTTTGTCATTTTGCATAAGGTTTTTAAAGCTGTCAAGGCAAGGATTATACATGACTCTACTTAGAGTATGGTTTATGAGCCCATTATTCGATATAGTGACCTTTTAAACCCCTTATCAAAAACAAACCTAAAGTTTAAAATTTGAAAATTTGAAAATCAAGCTCAAAATTTCATATAAAAACTAAAGAAAATTTCCTAAAGAGGGAAAAATCAAATTAAAGCAAATAAATAAATTAAAATAAAATGCAAATCAAACAAATTTGAAGAAACAAATTACTGACTTAACATCTGGCTCCAGCTGCGGGATGAAGACCTCCCTGCGAGTCTTCAAGAACCTGTAGACCAGTGCCTTCTGTCTGTTATCTTATCTATTCTAAAAAAATTTCCATTGGGCTATGGAGTCTTATTGTGATTCACTCACCGGTATGTACAATGATTAGTGAAAATGCTCCTATAAGCTGTAAAAATGTTTGAGGAATCGCCCATTAACAGGGCTGGACAACTCCTCACCTTCCAAGGACTGCAAGATAAAAGTATTGTTCTCTAAGACTTTTGAGACCAGAAAAGGGCCAAACCAAAGATTGTCAAACTTACCATGTTTACCCTTTTGCTCCTTTCTTGCATCCCATCTTAGAACCATTTCACCTTCTATGAAAGTAATTTCTTTAATATTCCTGTCAAATCTGTTTTTAATCTTGGCTCTGTACAGTTGTGCTTTTTCATCCACCTTCTCTCTACTTTGTTGTAACTTTATCATCTCAAAGATTCTCCTTTGCATATCATTCGGCTCCTCTTGAGGGTTCTAGAGGAATTTCATTACTGGAATCCCCAATTGAACAGGGAACACTGCCTCTGTACCATAAACTAGCTGAAATGGAGAAGTCCCAATTGCCTGTTTCATTGTAATCCTATATGCCCATAATGCATACTTCAGCATTGAATCCCAAGACCTTTTGTTATGCTTCAGCAGTTTCTTGATGCTCTGAATGATGTTCTTATTGGAATATTCAGCTTGACCATTTCCCTGAGGATAATATGGAGTTGAGTGCTTCAGAATGATGCCATTTCTTTCACAAAAGGTCACCATTGCCTTGGATTTGAATGCCTTTGCATTATCTGTTATTAATCTCTGTGGACAGCCAAGCCGGCTCAAAATATTTTCTTCAATGAATTCCATGATTACCTTGTCTGTAGCATTTCTAGTGGGAATGGCTTCCACCCATTTTGTGAAAAAATCTGTTGCAGTCAGAATCCAGTGATGCTGTCCTGAAGATGCTGGATTTATTTCTCCAATAAAGTCCAGACCCCACTGCTGAAAAGGGGCATTGACTGCAATAGGTTTTAAATGCAAAGACAATAATTTATGTTTACCTGCAAATTTCTGACAAGGAATGCAGGCTCTTACCTGCTGGTAAACATCTGTGAACAAGGATGGCCAATAATATCCAGCTCGTAAAATTTTATAAGTTGTTGCTTTCCAATACTTGTGCCCTCCACAAGCACCTTCATGAGATTCTGAAATCACCTCTCCTATTTCAGATTTGTCCAAACACCTGAGCAAAATACCTCCTGGGTCCTTCCAGAACAATTGATCCTCAACTAAACAGTATTTAGTAGCTTTGAGTTTTAAAGATCTGATAGCCTTCTTATCCAAATGTTCAGGACATTGCAGAAATAACAGAAAATGAACAATGTCTGCATACCAGGCTGATGATGAATAAAAATCCATGATCTTTTCTTTTTCCAGAAGTGCTTGATCTTCTTCAGGAACTTATTCTTCAGCCATGACATACAGTCCCAGAGCCTGACAATTTGATTCAGCCAACAGCTTGGCTAAACCTTGTCCCTTGACAAGCTTAGTAGGCCTAATATCTACATCATATTCCATAATCTTCGCAATCCACCTACCTCTCTTTCCTTCACTATCAGGCTGAGTTAACACATCTTTCACAGCAGAATTAGGTACAAAAGAAATTACTTTTGAATGCAGGATATAAATTCTGAAAAATTTCAAAGCCTTCACCAGAGCATAAGCTTGATTTTCCAATATACTGTACTTCAGCTCAGAATCTCTGAGGGTTTTGCTGAAGAAAGCAATAGGCTGTTCCAATCCTTCTTTATTTTTCTGAAGTAAAACAGCTGCAATTGTGTCTTCTGATGCAAATGAAAAAGTAAGGAATTCTTTGGTAAAATCAGGACTTACCAATACAGGTGCTTCAGTAAGAGCTACCTTGATTTTCTCAAATGCTGCATTTGCCTGAGCAGTCCACTTTACTTCCTGATCCTTCTTCAACATGGATGTGATTTGTTTAATGGTTTTAGCAAAGTTGGGAATAAACCACCGCAGAAAATTTATCTTGCCAATAAATGATTGAACATCCTTTTTACTCCTAGGTAAACTAATCTTCAGTATTGCTTTCACTCTTTCAGGATCTATTCTGATGCCATCAGCAGACACCAAGTGACCAATTAATTTACCTTCTTGCACAGCAAAATGTAACTTTTGGGGGTTCAGGGACAGTCCAAATTTTCTGCATTTTAGGAAGGTTTGCCTCAAGTGCTTCAAATGTTCATCATCAGATTTTGAGAATATAGTAATATCATCCAAATAGATAACCACAAACTTATCTTTTTCTCCCACAAATGCAATGTCCATGGCTCTCTGAAAGGTTGCTCCAGCATTCATCAAGCCAAAAGGCATCTTGTCATACATGAATGTCCCCCATGGGGTTGTAAAAGCTATCTTTTCCTTGTCATCCGGGTGCATGGCAATCTGATTGTACCCTAAGAAACCATCCACCATAGAGATCCTCTGAGCTCCAACTACATGCTGCAAAACCTGTTTAATCTTGGGAAGAGGATAGTTGTCTTTTAATGATGATCTATTCATATTTCTGAAGTCAATACATAATCTAATTTCCCCATTCTTTTTTCTGACAGGAACCAAATTAGCAACCCAGGAAGAGTACCTGAGAGGCACTATTATCTTTGCATCCAGCAGCTTCTTTATTTCTTTTTCAATTACAGGGAACAAAGCTGGATTGATCCTTCTTAGTTTCTGTCGGAAAGGCTTAACATTAGGCTTCAAAGGGACCTTGTGCTGAATGATTGCTCTATCATAAGTTCTTAGATCCTGATAAGACCATGCAAATACATCTACATGTTCTTTCAAAAGCTTGATATATCTATTTCTCTGTTCAGCTGTCAGAGATTTAGAAATTTTTACCATCTTTGGATGTTCTGCTGAACCGATATTGCAATCTACCACATTATCTTCTGAAGATTGAACCACTGGCTTTGAAGGTGTATCATCCTTCGTGAATATTCTTTCTAAAGGCAATAGACCCTTTGGAATGAAGTTGCTTTTCAACTCAATGATTTTATGACCTGCTATCTCTTCTGCAGCAAATTCATTTAACTGTTCATCTCCCTCATCCTCTTCCTAATTAATTTGAGCATTTGAAAACTCATCTGTAAGCTCAAGAAATTTTTTGATTTCAATGTCATCTTCAAAAACTCTCCAGTGCTTCAAATTATCAGGAACGCATGGTCTATACCTCACCTCTATGGGATACCTTAGCTGAGTGGTCTTAGGGATTATGAAATGTGTGGCAGCCAAAGCTAATGAGTCTGCAATCTCATTATGATTCCTTGGAATATGAGTAATATTAAATGCTATAAAATAGTTTTCAAGCATATCCCATACCTCATTTCGATATACTTTCAGCAAAACCTGCTTTACTTGATATTTGTTCTTCACCTGTTGAACAACTAGTTCGGAGTCGCCAAATGCAGCAATCTGCTGAATTCCTAAATCTTTAGCAGCCTTCAATACCAGTAGCAGAGCTTCATACTCAGCAGTGTTGTTAGTGGTAACAAATTCCAACTTATACATGAGTTTTACTGTTTCACCCCCAGGGGAAATGAGTAAAACTCCAACTCCAGCACCCTCTTTGCATGAGGATCCATCAAAGTACAACTGCCACAGTGCATCTTCTTCCTCTCTGCTGTGTTTTATTTGCTGTCCTTTTTCCACTTGTAACAGACCAGCAGAATTATCCTCCTCACTGAACTGTAATATGCATGAACCAAGGTCTTTATCCACAGAGTACATTGGATGATTGGTGGGGTTTTTATCATCTGTTACTATGTAAGCAAGTTGCAGCTCTCTGTAAAGTCTTCTATTTTCTCCACCAAAAACAGGAATGGTGGCATAAGAGAGGTCCATCTGTAAGGTTCCTCCAACCTTCTTAGCCCATGACCTAGAAAGAAGCAAGACAAACTTTGGTGTGATGTCAGCTACCACAACATCCATTATCACACTTTTCATGGGCAACTGAGCAAGGTTAACAACCATGTCTTTTATTACTCCTAGACACTTCACAACTTGAGATTCAAAGGCATATAAATCATGATAAGGTTTGGTGATACTGAGGCCAAGGGATTCCATTACAGCTTTTGGCATCAAGTTATGGGATGCTCCTGAATCTAACAGGCAATTGTGAATCATTCGTTCATGAACAGTCAAGGTTACATAGAATGGAGGAGAAGCACCAGCTTCATTTTCAGTCTTCTTAGCCAGAGTTGATCCAATGAAAATTCTAGGGTTTTCTTCCTGCAAGTTAACTGTATCTGAAACAGGCTGATTACTGGGTACATTCATCACTTTCAGAACTGTTTCTTTATATGATGGATTCTTTATTAACTCAGTCAAAGGTACAGGAATCTTTAACTTCCCTAGTTCATTCTCCAAACTAAAATTCTGGACAGATTTATTTACCTCTTCAACTTCAGCATTCTTCTTTGATTTTTTTGCAGATTGCTTCTTCTCTATGACAGGATCAGTTATTTGTTTAGCAGGAACAGGTGCAGTAGGGACAGCCGCCTTCTTCTTCGGGGATTGGACCACTTGTTTTGAGCCTGATCTGAGATTTATGGTCTTCTTAGGTCCATTCTGAGGAACATCAGCAGTTGCAGCAGTATTTTCCAAGCCTAAATCATCTTCAGTTTCAAACATGTCAGCATCATAGTATTCTGCATTTAGAAATTCTTCCTTAGTGACAAAACCTTCAGACAATCCCTCTCCAAAATGATTCACATCTTGATCATTCTCTTGAAAGATCAACTCATCATCAATTTCTTCTTCATCAACCATATTGTTTTGAAAAGGTGGTGGCACCCTTTGGTCCTCATTTTCTCTTCTTTCTCGCTGGATATCATTATTCCTTCGTTCTCTTGGTATAAATCTAGGAGCAAACTGCCTTCTGAACTGATTCTGGTTATTTGGATTTCGTTCAGCTTCTGGAGCAGGTTTGCTAGAATTATTCTCAAGCTCTAATTTATTCAGTTTTGCAGTAAGAATCTTCACCATCTTAGCCATCTCATCTATCTTGGTTTCAGCAGACTGAGGAGCAGCACTTGCTGAAACAGCTTCCTTCTTTCCTTTCCTTTCATAAAGCTGCTGTGCTGTTTCTTTCTTAAGTCTGTTTGAAGCCAGCAAATTGGATTCTACCTCCAATGCCGCATCTTGCATATTCAGCAGGGTGATAGGTCTTCTTTCTCTCAACAATAAGGAAAACTCGTGATCAAAGGAATTTGCATAAGTAAGTTTAGCTGATGTTTCTGTGGGCTTTATTTCTGTAGGAATTCTACTGTACATCTTGTTAAACCTTTTTGAAAAATCTGCAACAGTCTCCTCTTTTTTCCTACTGAGAGCTCCAAACTCAGTTATATAGTAGGTGTGGTCCTTTGTGTCTCCCCATTACCTCATGAAAAGATCATGGAGTTCTTCAATTATAGTGATTGAGTTGGCAGGCAACTCTCTAAACCACTTTCTAACATCCCCATCAAGGCTCTAAACAAATACCCTCATCCACACATCTTTAATCTCAATGTTTTGATTGTCAGCATAACTTAGGAAAGCCTCCCAATGTTCCTCAGCAGTGATTTCCCCCTGTCCATTGAACCTAGGCATATATTTCTAGTAATCACCTCCAAGTAATGCATGTAAAGGCTGAGGTAAAACTAATGGTGCATACCTAGCTGCAACCATCCGGTCCATCATATCCATGGGTGGGTTTTGGCCTGCCATTTTTGTACTGGCTGGCTTGAAAGATGTAGAAGCTTGGCTAGAACTTTTTTGAAAAGGATTCTTTCCTACTTTCAGCTGAAAGATAGGTATTTTACCAGGAGAAGCAGTCTTAGCTTTCAAAAAGCTTTGAGGGTTAGTAAAAACTTGAAAAGTGCTCTCAGGGATGGTAGGTTTTACCCAAGGTGAGGTTTCAGCTGAATGTAATGAAACACCCAACTGGTCAGGATCACAGGAGGCTGGTAAAGATTGAGACCTTTTGAGTTTTCTTGTTGTTTTTAAAATCTGCTCAGGGTCTGTCACACCCAATTGCAATGGAAAAATCGGTCTGTTCCTAGTTCCAATTCCTTTAGAAGCTACTGTGACAATTTTGGTGAAAATAGCCTTTAAAAAGTGATGGCTCAAGTCCACCTCTTAAACCAGGAAAACTGATAAGTATCCCAGGGAAGATACGCTTCAGCTTCGTCCCCGGCAACGGCGCCAAAGATGTTTGTGCCAGAAATTGTTTCCAAGGCCAAAGAAACAAGCCAACACAATCTCAAATAAAACTCAGTAAAATAAAATAGGTTTTAGGTTTTTGAAAGGTTTTGTGGTTGTAAAGTTTTGGGAACAATCAGGGAATACATTCATGAGCAAAATAAAAACTAAATCATAAACAAAAGATAATAAAGATGCATGATATATCCAACAAGATCAAACAGAAATACAATGTTGAGGTTCATTCATAAAAGACAAGCATCACCAGTAAATACACATAAACCAGCAATGAATATATCTATTAAGCAACTAAATAAGCTGAAAAATGAAGCCAACACATAAAACTGAAGGGTAAAGGTCATATATATCTCATAATTTCATCAGCAAATGCTTACAAGAGTCATAATACTTAGCTCTAAACAAGTTTGAAGATAATAGCAGTCTCAAGACCTCCTGAAAACTCCCAAAAATCCAACCTTCTCAATGGCTTTCTAACCTCTCTAAATAATATTCTTTTACAAAATCAGTTAGGGATCTAACCCTAACTGCCTTCCATCTATTCGATGAGGTAAAGTAAATGTACAATATTTACAAAATTACAAAATGCTAAAAATAGTAAATCCCTAACTATATGTGTTTATCAACTAATGACAACTAACTAAATGAACAGCTAACTTATAGATCTTTTGCTGCTTCATCCAGCAGAGCGATACCATCTGCTGCTTGGTCTTTCTTCTTAGCTTTCTTCTGTTACTGCTCCATGTCATTTATCTTCTTGATGAGCTCCTTATTTCTCTGCTGCAGGTCCTGGACTGTCTTCTCTAATTCTGTGCAATGCATGTCAGTAGCTCTTTTTCTCTTTAGTGCCTCTTTTGCTTATGCTATCAACTCCTGAAAATTGTCATTTACATCTTGTAGATCTTCTCTCAACCTTCTATTAGCCATCATTAATCCATCATTGACCTCTTGCATGTAGTTCATCTGATGTTTGTACTGCTTAATAGTTTTCTGCAAATTCTCTCTGTCAGAGTCAACTAGTTTGTCTGTGATAGGATCTTGTTTCTCATCAGGTCTCCAAGGTATATCAGGTTTTTTGAAAATTTCAGCTTCTTCAATTAACGGGTCTGCAAGAGTATCTTTGATGCTAGGATTTCCTTCACCTGTTTCTTCAACTAAAGGAGCTTCTTCTTTTAATTGTGACTGCATTTTATCTAATTCTAGTTTATCATCCATGGAAACCTCATCTAAGACAATCACTTCATTTGTATTTAATTTGGGATTGAGCAATTTCTTCATGTTCAGTCTTAGCTTGTTCTTTGACCTAGTTTTAGGTCTCCAAAATGATGTTGCTGCTCCCATCATTTTTAGCTCCTTTCCTTGATGCTAGATAGCAGCCAACTCTACTACTTCAAGTTTATTCCTTTTCTTGTTAGGTTTTGTTTTTTTGTTGTCTGAAGTAGGGATTTCTTTTCCTATTTCAACCTTGACTTCTGTTTTGGAGATGGGCTGCTCTTCTTCCAATAAATATCCCTCATCATCTGAGAGAATGGTGATAGGGCTTCTCTGCTGAGTTTGAATCTCCTCCTTAGGTACAGCAAACTCTTTTATATCAATATTTTTTACTTCATGAGAAACCTCTGCAGGTGCCAAATTCTGTTCAGGTTGCTCTTTCTCATCTACAAACAGTGAATACTTGCCTTTAGGGCTGGCTGAGAATGGTTTTGGTTCACTATCCTCCTCCACATGCTCTGATGCTTCCTCAACTTTGACCTCTTCCTTATCTTCAAGTTTTAGCTTCTGACCTAATTTTCTCAACAAGACCTTACCCTTATCTGCTTGCCTCTTAGATTTCTGATCTTCAAAGCCAGACCAAAAGATGAAAAAATCCCAGGTCTTCCCTTCATGCTGCAAAATAGTGCTAATAATCAACTTGATTATCCCATGGTGAAAGATAGACTGAGAAGAATGATCTATTGGCCCTTTCACCTTGTTGGACATCTTCTGCAAGCTTTTCAAAAAGAAGAATGGCAGGTTCATCTTGGACACCCCCACCATGTGCTGAAGGAATCTGAAATGGTACTTGTATACATAAGCATACCTGCCCTCGCAAGTAACATAGCTCTGTAATATTCTGATTGGCTCAACCCATTCCTTTCTGAAATTTTGAATAAGAATGCCTTTATTCCAATTAGGGGTGACATTTGGTAGAAGATATCTTTGTGGATCAAAGTCAAAAGGCAGTTTCTTAAACCATGGTTCACCCTCATCCTTAATCCCTGTAGCTTCTGAAATCAGTTTTACTGTCAGCTTGAATTTAGGAGTATCAAAAATCACCATGTCATTTTTGAAACCCTGAGCAAATTTACATGACACCTTTGCATTATACCCATCGATTTTCTTGAAAAAATCCATCCAACCAGCTTGTTGAAACAACTCAACACACCCAGGGAGTTTTTCAATCCATCCTACATCAGTAGGTTCGGCTCTGTTTATCTTGCCACTCTTGCCCATTCTTCTTCAAAAACTGAATGACTTATAGGGTTCTTAAGTTCAGTTTATTTTAACTGTCAGGAATCTTAGTATCAAAATGACAGTAAGCTTCATATATTCTCAAGTCTTTAGCTCCTCGCTGCCTCTATCTCATTACAACCTTAGCTTTGACAGGATCATATTTTATTAAAAACAACTGCTATCTTCAACCCCCACTCAGCCTGGCGTCTCAGAGCATCAAAAATAACTATTTCGCTAGTCGAAATTTCATTTAAAAGCACAATTTAACTTTTCTTTTGATCAATTTTGACAGAGTAAGCCCCAGCGAAAAAACCCCAAATTTACTGTTATATTGGTTTTTCAGGAAATACCTATAAATTGCTCAACTGCAATTATTTAAAATCCCGACTTGATTTGTCAAATGAGTCACCTTGGATGTACAGACGTCCTTCAACGTTCAATTTAATTGCTAGCAACGAAATCAGGAAGCCCTAATTTCCCGTGCAACCATCAAAAACCCCTTCTTTGTTCAGCAGCGACAATGTCCCGTTTTCTAGTGGTTATGGCTACTCCACTAAGTCTTTCGTCTTTGAATGTACCTGTAAATGAACAGCTCGTTCCACATTTACCTCAAACCATACTGCTACCTGTCAAAAGGAATTACATCTAGGTTCATGATGAGCACGATTTTCTCACAACGTGTAGCCACTTGGAATCATGATGTTCCCTGCATCGGCACGTAACAAATTCTCCAGAACATATAATTAGTCATTCATCATTCCAAACGTGCCAATATTTGCTAAAAGATCGGAGGAATTTTGGAGTCGCGATATTCTTGTAGCGCGCCTTTGGTGATTTTTAGCTCCAGCGCTACAAGAATAACTTTGACACTGTTTTGGTGTTTTTTAACAGCTTTTTGTCATTTTGCATAAGGTTTTTAAAGCTGTCAAGGCAAGGATTATAAATGACTCTACTTAGAGTATGGTTTATGAGCCCATTATTCGATATAGTGACATTTTAAACCCCTTATCAAAAACAAACCTAAAGTTTAAAATTTCAAAATTTCAAAATCAAGCTCAAAATTTCATATAAAAACTAAAGAAAATTTCCTAAAGAGGGAAAAATCAAATTAAAGCAAATAAATAAATTAAAATAAAATGCAAATCAAACAAATTTGAAGAAACAAATTACTGACTTAACAGACTTATTTCGATGGGGCCAGTCAAGGTAACCCACAATTGGGAGGCTCGGGAGGAGTTATATACCTAAATGAACACAATAAAATAATAATCCTCTATGGTCCAGGGCACGGTACTAATAGAAAAGCTGAATTAACATCGCTATGGGCAGTACTCCATACTACTCTAAGGCATTAGATAATGAATCTTCAAGTATTTGGAGATTCAAAAATGGTTATTGAATGGGAAAATCGTAAGCTTTAGATTAGAGCCCCTCATATTCAGTCCCTGCTAACTCAAATTCAGAGCCTAATCTCATGCTTCAGCAATATCTCTTTCAATCATGTGTACAGAGAACTCAATGAAGAGGCTCATCTACTCTCAAAAAAAGCTTTGCTAATTCCACCGGGAGAAATTAGAGTGGAATTTCAGCTTCATCACTCTTAATATGAAATTTTTTTGTCTTGAGACATATGTCTTTGTCATGCGGTCATCATTTTTGTTTTGGATCTTTATGTACTCGCATGTAGCGATTGAAAAATGTGTGGAAAAAGAAATCAGGACAAAAAAGTATTTTGGGAAGATTCTAGTCCGAACTGTAATGGACAGAATTTTGTAATTTGTTGTAAACTCTCTAAATATAAATGGATGGCTCTTCATGGGCAGTTTATGATCACTCTTTATTTAGAGTGATAGATATTTTCCTTTTGGAATATATATATATATATTCTAGTGCAATGTCAGCATTCACTATTCACCAAACATAAAACGATCACCAGTGCATCTAATCTTATTAATTGCACTGGAGATTTTTAGACAATGTAGCACTAGTGCATTTGATATTATGCAGCATCCATGCACTTATAAGAAAATAGTCCCAGTGCAGCATAATACTTGGTGCATGCATTGGATATTTTCCTATTATCACGCCCCGGTGTGCTAATTATATTAACCGAACCGTTAATTTAAAAAAAATAACGATTGTCATCATCCCAGTCAACTTTACCGGTGTGTTTTCCTCCAGTTATGAACCAATGCTTTTTAATAGTTCATAAGCATCATTGCTTTTTACTAGTTCGTAGGGACTGATGTGACATGTAATGTAAAGCAGTGGTGCATATATTGTTATAAGGTACTGATGCATTTTAATATTTCGTAAACACCGATGCTACAGTTAATAAAGCATAGGTGCATATAATGTTATAAAGCATCGGTTCTGGTTAAAGTTTTGGTCCGCACTGGTGCTATATGTATTTTCAAGCACCAATGCACAAATTTGTATGTGCACAAGTTCTTGTATTGGTTTGAAATGAACCAATGTGTTTTACCTGTGTTAGCATTGGTGCATTTTCTTCAATAAAGAACACCAAAAACAAAACCCTTGCAAAAACCTTCGACTAACGATTTTTTTTAGTTATAATACATTTTCGTAAAAGCCTCCGCTAAAATATCTAGTACCACTTGTGGAGGTTGTAGTGGAGGTTTTTTTTAGAATTTTGACCAGTCTTGTAACACTAAAAATCTTCGTTATAACCTCCACTATAGGGGCCTTTTCCTTGTAGTAATGGTGGAAGTCATTTTTGAATCCATCGAGACCTAGATATTTTCCCACTAGCATATCCATGATAGCTATTTCGACCTCTTATAATGAGATGGGTTGGAGCAAGCTGTCATTTTGAGCTAAAGTTACAAGAGAAGGAATGTTGGAGATTATCTTGTTGATTGCTTCTTCTCTGTTGAGGAGGGATTCAGAGAGCATCTTCTAATAGAAGGAAGTTATCTTTGTTTCTTTGTCTTGATGAGAAGTGAGACGCTTTCCTTGCATGTTGAGTAGATGAGATATATGATTATGTTGTCGTTGTTGACCCATCGAAGAATGAAAGAATTTGGAATTTCTTTATCCTCCTTAAGCCACTTGACTCAGGATTTTAATTTCCAGAGGACTTCCTCTTGGTGAAGTATTTGGTTAGTCCAAGTAGACAACAATTTCTTCTTGTAGTAGTTCTTATGTGTATCCTTGGTTGATTGTTATATCTTGGATGTGCTCTAAATGTGCTTCCAACTTTTTATGTTCTTATTTGATGTTCCTAAATATGTACTTGTTCCATGTTTTCAGTTTCCTTTTAATGGATTTGATATTTTGTTGAAGTTGATACATTTTGGATCATTTGATAAAGGAGTTTTCCTGCCACTATTGAGATAGTTGGTCCATGAATTGAGGATGGTCTAGCCATAAATTTTTGAATTGAAAGGGTAGATTCTTTGGCCTTTGCATGATATCTATCCCCAAGCTAATTGGCCAATGATCTTAACCCGCTCCAGGGAGGATAAGAGATCCAAAGGGGATTCCTTGATTGAAGATGGATTATGATAATAGGAATCTGTCAAGGAGAGAAGCCACTTGTGTTCCCCTACTCTTTTGTTATTCCAGGTGTGTTTCCATTTTTGGGTTCTATATCAACCAACTTCAAGTCTTCTATTAACAATTGAAAGGCTCGGTTGGTTGGGTCCAATTTGCAGATTCCTCCTCTTTTTTCCAAAATGGATGTAATCATGTTGAAGTCGCCTCCTACGATACATTGTTCTTCATGTACCAAGGCCTTGAGATATCAGAGGGATTTTAGGATATTCATTATGCCCTCAGGAGTAGCACAACCATAGATATTGGTTAAGAAGCCATGGGAGTCGAGGACTATAAGATTAAAATGAGCGGTGAGGGATCTAGGAGTGGAGATGAAATCAGAAAGATCTCTGAGGTTTGGGTCACAAAGGATGGCCATTCCTCCTGCTAAACCTCAGGAATCCAGGGAAATGGAATTACAAGCTTTCCAACAAAGCTGAGCTAGAGACTTTAAAGAGGATTCTAGGTATTTGGTTTCTTGCAGCATGAGTATATACGAAGATTCTCGGTGGATCTTTGATCGAAGATTGCATTGCTTACGCTTCCCATTTAACTCTCTAATATTCCAGGAAATAATTTTCATTGATAAATATTGATTAAGAGGAGCCTTGGATTTGAGCTTGTCCAAGATCGAGTTGTATTTACCTAAGGATCTAAGTCTGAGTCCTAACTCCTTGATCTTTTGATTGGTGGTATTCCTTCCTTTATTGGAGTCTCTTTTGGTTTTGGAGCATTGTTGCAATGATGGATTTTCAAAAAAAAAGTTATCATTCCTAAGTACTAGAAAGAAATGTGTAAAGTAAATGCTCACTTTGAGGAGCTTATTTTCCTACTTTAAGCATGGTATAAAGTAAAATGCTAAGTGTAATCATAAATCCAATGTAACCATCTAAGCATTTTATCAATATAACAGTTTTTTGCTTTGTCTTTGGTTACCAGCCAAAGCAAGGATACATTTATCAGAAAGTGCAAACCTGCATGGATATTCTGGATGGGAGATCATTGGCATGTAATAGATCTTTGAAGTGCTTCCCCAAATGGTAAGTCTTCCTGCAGGCCTCTTTTATCCATGAGTGGATAGGACTGAGAAAAAACTTTGAATGATGAGGCAGATGAACTACTTCATCATACTGATCTAAAGGGTTGTTCTGAAGATAACTTTCTGTGAAAGCATAAGCCCCAACCTGCTCCAAATCACAAGGAACCTCCGTATGTGAAGATGATTGCTGAGACTGCTCTTCAATTGATTGCATCTGATATGACTCTTCAATGCACTGCTTCTCCAAGTCTTCATCATTGATACTTATGCATGGCTCATACTGATCATATAAAAAGTTAGCATGTTTCTCCTCCATAACAAGGCTTTCCCAAGTCTCAAGATGAACACTCCCTTCTTTGGATGAATCATAAATTGGTCTTCCATCAATTTTTGTATAGATACTCCCCTTGCTGGACATATCATAGATGGGATTCTCAATAAGATTTTCAAAAGTCTCATAGGTTGGATTTTCAATGAAATCCCAATAGTCATCACCCCCATCAATGTCAGATATGAGAGAGTCTTCAACACTTACATCATGCTCGAGGCTATACTTGTCCTCCTCATGTTCATAATTATCATCTTTAGAAGGGTTGGTTTCAAAAATAGCAAAAGTGAATGCATTTACCAATCCTTCATCACCATGTGGAGCACATGAAGGAGTATCATCATACACATCCCAAATTATATCATGGATTCCTTCATGATCTTCTATAATTGTTTCTTCTTGAGGTAGATCTGGCATACACATGTGATCATCTTCATAATCCTGAGATATTTCCATATTTTTAATATTTTCTATTACAACCACACAAGGAGGAGCTTCAATAATATCTCTTTGATCTTCAAGGTGTTTTTCGTGAATCTCTTCTTTAGTTTCTGAAATAGCTTTTGATTTAGGAAGGATGGCAAGGGAATTTTCTATAAATTCTTTCATATCAATCTCATCATCATGCCACCGTTCAAGAAACATCTCAAAGAAACTTGAAATGGAGGTAATGCATTTGTCAGGAAGGTCATAGAACCAATTCACCGCATCCCCCACCAAGGAGAAAGCAAAAATGGTCATCAAATCATCCTCATGAATAACATTGAAGTCAACCACCAATTTGAGAAAGGAACCAATATGATCAATGGCTGAATCACCACTATTTCCACAAAACTCTGGAGCCACCCTATATAGCCCATGATGATCATAGAAATCTAGGAAACCCATGGATATTTGAGAAATCTATTGAGGGGCATGCCTCAAACAAGTGAGCACAAAGCCCTTCTTTATTACTATCCATAGCATATTTCAATAGCTTAGATATTGCACTGAACAAGTGGAGTTGTCAAATCATGAGTTTTAAAGGTTTTCAATGTGTCGCATGTGCTCATCTACACACAACAAATCTTCACAAATTTTATGAGATACAAGGGTTTTATCCCTTCAATGGAGTCGCCATTTGAGAATAAAAATATGCATTTAAAATACTCACAAAAATTTCTATTTTTTGCTTTTCTTTGAAAATTTAAAAAGGAAAAAAGTTAGTGGAGTCACCAGATGAAAATAAAAAGATCTACCCTAAACATTTATCAAACAAAGAAAAAACAAAAAAGAGAAAACAAGAGTCGTACTCCGAGAATTAAATTGATGATGAACAATTAAAGTCGTACAAAAGTCGTACTTCAGAACTTTGGTGATGAACAATTAAATTGTTCAAGTCTTTGTCGACTCACTTGAAATCCACTAAGTACAATTTTAGTGGATAACAGTCCTGAGTGGACAGGTGGTCCTATGTAGATCGAGATGAGATTTTAGTCCTATGTGGACAGGGGGTCCTGTGTAGACCGAGATGAGTTCTGTATGAACTCCTGTTCCTGTGTGGAATGCTCTCCAGTATGGAGAAGACTCTTGTTAGAGTATGCATGTATCCCTGTGTGGGATGATTATCCTGTGTGGACTATATTGACCTTTCTTATGACGACGAGATGTACGAGACAAGCCGTGACGATCAGATGATGCTCAAATGTGTTATAGCGTGATGATACCTCTCTAGCTAAGAGCGAGTGTTGTTGTTGTAGCTATGTGAGGTATCCTCACTAGCTTGAGCCGACCTACAAAAGAAAAATAAATAAAATGTATTTTTTATTATTGTAAAAGAGAAGTCTTCCCAATAAAAGAGACAAGTCAGCCCAGTTAGAAAAGTCACCTCAAAATCATGTATAAATAGAGGGGTTGCCCTCCTCATTTGCTCTCACCTCAAGCAAGTTCGCTCAAGCAAGGGACAGTTCGATTTTGGGTTGTAGAAGACATTTTGGAGCTCCTTTTGGCATCTCTTCTCTTTGTGGTCTTCATCACTCTCATCTTTGTTGTACTTGTTTTATGTACTGAATCTCTGAGTAAGAAAGGCTTGTTGGGTTTTTCCAGAGTTTGTGTTTTCCCAGTGTAAAATGTTGTGTCTATATTGTTTGTTTCCGTGCATAGTTATTCCTTCAGTGATCCTATATTTGTTTCTAAGTTGAAAGAGATGAAAATTATACAGCTGTAATTGAAAATTTAACAATTAATCCACCTAAAATGTCTCAAACTTATGTTGCAATAATGCATTCCATTCTTGAGACAAAGTCTTCCATCTTTCAAGAAATAATCTTATAGTAGGTACAATGTGATGCCATGACATAGGAGTATAACTGAATTCTCAAGAATTATTTTTGACAAATAGTTTCAAACCTATTAGGAAATCAATGATTGATTTCAAGTATGCAGCTAATGGGAGCATTGAAAATTTCAAAGCTAGGTTTGTTGGTAGAGGATTCTCTTAGAAAGAGGGAGTTGACCTTGACGAAAATTTTGCTCTAGTTGCAAGAGGCTTTGAGATCCATGGGAAATATTTCAAGGTATGGCAGGTTATAGGTGAAGTCTTCCTTGGACAAGGGAAGTTTACTTTCAATATTTTGAGAGATATTAGAATATAGAATGGAGTAGTGGTCCTTGTTTATATTCCTTCATATTTATAGTTGGTCAACATTCTATTGAAGACCCTCGCAAAGGGGAAGTTGAGTTCCAAAGGGAGAAGCTTGGTGTGATGGAGAACACATTCATTGCAAAGAGGGAGTGTTAATTTACATGTTGCTTAGATAGTCTTTGATTCTTGCTGCGAGAGGCATCAATGGGAGATCATTTCTTAAGGGGAAATTGTCTCATAGCTCCTTTTCATCTTATTCGTTGGACACTTAAGAATTATTTGGACAAGGAAGGCGCACTTCTTAAGTTGTTGTATAAAAATATGTGATGTTGCATAAAAATATGTGGAGTGGGTACTTGCCATGTGTGGGCATGTACATATCTTAACACATGTGGGGTGCACTACTTGAGTTAGTTACCTAGATAAGTGTGTTTTACTTGAGGTCATGTAACAACCTACCTGTTATCACACAACTTGTAGTTGTCCCTAATGGTATCCCATCCGGGATGGTAGAGGAGATGGACAACTAAAGAGGTGACCCAAGAGATGCCACGGTTCCCAATGCAAGCTGGGAGTCACGACAACCGAGGCACTCTTCGCTTTAGATCTAGGCAAGAAAAGATCAAGGGGGAGACCCTATAGCCAATCGACAGAAGATTAGCCAAAGCAAAGGTTCCTAGGGATATGTGAAAGTTGAGTTACAGAAACCAATGCAAGCTTAGGTGGACCCAAGGGTTTAAGTATGTGGTTGAAGAGGCTTAAGAAGTGACAATTACTTCAACCAATGTATGAGTTGGGCCACCTAGAGGGATCAAAAAGATAGATCTAGTACCATGAAATACACAAGTGGGACCCACTTCCTTAAAATAGGGACAATGGTCCAAGATGGGTCCACTTGGTCAAAATTAATGGGAGATGGTACTATAGGGGCTCTATAGCATGGATCTATGGATTAACCAAGAATTGAGAGCACCCAAATGCGGGATCTAGCAAAAACCACTAACCCCAAGAAGTGCGAATTACCCCAAGGAAGACTAGTGCCTTTGATCAAGGGCCAAATGGAGTCGGATGTCCACCAAAATGGAGATCAGGGTATTCAAGGTGCAAAACAAGGTGGGTTTTGAAGATTAAAGGCATCCAATGGCTAGGTCTCAGTAGATCTGAGATTCAAAATGCATTACTCGATGACCCAAGTGGGGCACAACCCTCAAAATGAGGAATGGGGCCCACAAGGCAAAAATCAAAGAAGTGAAGCACTGGGGGTAGGTTATCAAGTGAGAGGAGTGCAAATCAAGTGGGATCTCACCTACCCAAGGAGGGCGACCTCACTCAAGGAAGGCTAAGTGCTTTGGGGGATGGGTCAAATGAAGTCCAAATGCCACCAAACTATAAATCCAAATTGTCGTGGATACTATAGAGGTGGGTTCTTTTTATTATACCCGAAGCCAAGCTAGATCTTAGTAGATCTGAGAAAAAGAAAAATGAGGGTTCTAATCAATTAGGGTTTTATGATCTAGAATTCATGGATAAGCCAAGGAAAGAGAAAACCATACCTTTGGACCATACTTGGATGAAGAGATGGATGCTAGTTGAGATGAGGATTACTTTGCCAAAGATCAAATGAAGAATTTTGAAGCCCTCTTGCCAAAACATCCTTCTCCACACCACACGTGTCCCTCTAACTTGTCAAAACCAAGGAGCAAAGCATCAATCAGTTTAACATGTTGAGGGTAGATACAAGCAAGAAATAGATGAGCAAAGAATAGTTGGTACAAAGACAAAACCACTCCCTGTTTGATCCACGAATTGGAATGAAGTTGTAGGGCAAGCCTCCCCACCAATACGCATTCCTCCCAAGATGTCTTCTTCACCTGTAAATCAAAAGTATGGAAAAATATGCAAGATAGCTACAAGAGATCCTCCAGTGCAATGGAAAAAAGCATTTACAATCAAAGCAACCAACATCCACTCCAAGATCCAAGCATGTACTCCAAAAGATAGAATTTTATTCCAAGAGCCAAGAGCCAAATTCTCTAGATGAATTTTACAATGAGGGGGTCTCCTACTTATATAGGATAATAAAGACCAAAAGCCTAGATCTCAAAACCACTTTATGAAATGAGTGGTTGAGATTAAAAGATCTCACAACATAATCAATGGCTAAGATGAGCCATAATATAATATCACATGGATCACTCAAAATAGAGGTGACATCATAGCTAAAAGAGACAAAGTGAGGGTGACGTCATCCTCTAGAGGGGGCAAAATTACATGTGCCCACCTCACATGACATGGACATGACTCATAAAGCTCATGGTGGGGCTAGGAGGCATCAATCCTTGCTAGCTCATCCCCATGGCACAATAATATAAAATAATATGTCCAAAATAATACAAATGATCAAAATCCGTCCTCAAAATATGTGAGAGACATGCAGTAAAAGGCCTCATGTGGCCTCCGTGGACCCCACTGACTGATGAAAACTGGCTGGAAGATGGGGGATTCACCCTGGAAGACCTTTGTGAAGACCAAGTGCCAAAACCTTGCCTCAATTGCCCAAATCGAATTCCTCAGTGACCCTTTTATTCCATTTTTAACCTGCCTCGGTAATTATGAAGCTACTGAAACTGCCATCTAGGGCACCTGTGCTGTCAAACTGAGCCCACCAGGCTCTCCAGAAGGGGGGTAATATTGTAACATCAAGTGGCTGGACCACCCCCTCCTCATACAACGCCCTAGGTGAACTGGCCTCTCATGGCCCCTACTGGTCAGGCTGGGAGAACACCCCCAAATCTGGTCAACAAGTGTAAAACTGCATCTATCACTGTCAAAAGTGCCCGGAACTGAATGATAAGTGTCTCATTGGATCCAGAAGACCCAAATCTACTAAGAGTGTGTACTCATACACCATGGGTTGCCCTGATGGGCCAACTGTAGGGTCCACCATATATGGACAGTGCATAATCTGATGATCTGAAGTAATAATAAAACCTGCTGAACTGCATCAATCACCATCTGAATCATATGTCCATCATATAGCATCATCATCAAGAGTATGTGGGGCCATCAATCATCATCAATAAGCATACATGGTCCACATCATCACGGATCCCAAGAAATGACCATAGTCAAATTGGGTTTGACTAGGTCAATATACAACCAAGGATAAATCATATCAATAGACTAAGACATGTTCTTCTAATCATACTCACAGCTTAACTTAAAGCATAAACATCATTTAGTGGCATTAATCATGTTTGCATATTCCATTGTTATTTATAATTACTTGCACAATAGCTTAAATGACAGACTCACCCATTGGACATGGTCTAACTGCTAGCTAAGGATGAAGGCTAGGAACAAGGCTGGACAAAAGGGGTGACTTGTCTAAACTCAAACTAAAAGACACTTTGGACTGGGAGAAGGGGGAAGCTACACTCTGTGCTGGGCAAATAACACGAGGAAGGGTTGTGCCTCACAAATGGGTAAGTTGTTTAGAGAGTGCTTATTCAACTTAGGCATCATGTCTACATCAAGTTGATCCAAGTTCATTAGGATCATTCAATTTCATTTCTTGGCCTTTTTGGCCTACATAACCCTTCGGATCTCAAGTGCGCTAAGAAGCACAACTAATTGCAGCTTGAATCCAGGGCATGTTTATATATATATAAGGTCAGCAATCGTTTAGATATAGAGTTTAAGAACCATTGCATTTTGGACCTTTCTTATACTCTTCGAGGAGTATTTTTAGCATTTCATTGCTCTTTCCCTTTACTCACATGTGTTCAGAAACACATTCTAGAGTTTATAGTTTCCATGGGCGAATTTACACAAGTTTCCATAAGTAGTACATGAGCTTTCAGTTTTAGCCAACAACATCTCAAGTGACTAGGGGGACTTCGTGCCAATGACAAACATCGGGACAACCGACCAGAATGATTTAGGACTACAATCCAACTTGCCAAAGGCAAGTTCTGTCACCAACTCAGAGCCGAGACACTAAACAAACATGGATGCGATCCAAACATAGAGGTAGTAAAAGGGAAGTCCTCATTATCAAAAAGTCAAGCAAAACAAGTCAAGGGTAAAGCCAATCAAGGAAGGTCATGGATGGATGGAGACAAATGAAGGCGGTGCCTAAGCTAGCAGACAAATAATGTCAGGAAAGACCATATCTATGCAAGGTAGTAGACCAGTGAGTTTTGTCAAGAAACCTAAATGTGCAAGTAATAAGTCCATTTTATAAATTATGACATCATCAAGATAGTCCATTTTAAGTTTATAAATTTTGCCACATCATGAATCATACACCAAGCTAATGTTGTGAACATGACTAAAGCAACAAGATAATAATCCATAATCAATGACCAGAAATCCATAGGTCATATCACATCATCATAATAATCATCATAAGTCATCTGAAACACTGCTGCAATAACATCTCTAGGCACTGAATTGAAACTGTATGGAATAAAAGGGTCACATCGGTCATCACATCTGAACTCTCAAGGCTCAGCCTTGGCACAAGGTCTAACATAAGTCTGACAAAATACACTACTCTGATCATGAGTGATCACAAAATATAAACTCATCATAGCCAAGCTCTGAAATGTGCAGACATCTGCTAAGCAAGAATAGTAGCCCTGCTACTATGGTGTGATAACACTACCCTTGGCACATGTGATGTTATGGACCAAATAACCAACTAAGCATAAAAAAGACCCAATTCAATAACGTTATGCCTAAATTAAGTGAAATATTGAATGAATAAGAAATCTCTTTGAGTGGGAAATCTTATATTACAGTATATTAAATGCACCAAATAAGATGATCATTCAAATGAGTCTCCTTGATGTATATACAACGTTCATCAAGCTCTGGCAAAATACTTTGAACCAAGATCTTGTCACCAATTACCTTATTAAACAAGATCAAATGTACATGTGAAGGAGGTGACTCCAATCTATAAGGCATGCCACCAACCATTTGCACCACCTTATAGGGACCATAATACTTGGGTGCTAATTTCTTGTCCTTTTTTTCTTTAGAGACATTTGTTTATATGGTTGCAGCCTCAAAAATACACAATCCCCCTCTTTAAATGATTTCCATTGCAATGTTGATGTGTTTGTTGTTTCATCACATTTTGTGTTATAGCCAAGTTGTCATTCAATAATTGGGGAACCCCTTATTGGTGATGTGTGTGATCCTTCATTACTTGAACCTTAGGTTTCAATCTCTATGGTATGAAAATGTGGGGAGGAGGGATAAGTCAAGGTCAAGAAGGGGAGAGGCACTACATCTCAATTGGGAAATTGATGCAGAGTGCGAAGGTAGGGAGTTAAAGGAGAGTGGAAAGGAGAAAGGAGAAGGATGAATGAGGAGGTTGTGCAACTAGGATGTGGAGTTCTGGAGGATGAAGTAGGTGGAGGTGGAAAGAAATGTGGCTCTTCGTTCGTATTGGGAAAGTAATGCAAAGAAAAAGGAATTCAAAGCTTCAAGAGAGTGATGAAATGATAGCCTAAGGTCCCAAAATATTTTTAAGGAATATTCGAAGACCCCATTTTTATTAAAAATTATTAAAAGAAACTTTTCAAAAAAGGCGTCCGAGAGATTAAGTTTTGAAGAGGCAAGTTAAGGATTCATAGACTTGAACAAGAGGCCACAACTTGTAGATGAAAGCATATCAAACAAAGATTTTTATGTGTTTCTTAGACGGTCAGACGTACATTACCAATAAATTTCAGATTTGAAAAAGGAATTACCAGTGGAGAGATAATAAAATTTAAGTGAAGGAAACTGGGATCTACTAAGCCAATGGGAGAACTTGTCTTCGAGTGCAAATTTAACATGTCATGTGGATGAATTTTGGCCAAACGATTTCAGGGTTTTGTAGCCCATATCATAACCTTTAAATGTCCATCTTCTTTTTTACATAAACAGCTTCGGTTCAGAAATATTTAAGGGGAGATTGACATCCTATACCTAAAGTGCAGGAAAAACAAATCAACACTCTTATGAGGTTATCTTGGAAACGTTGCATAGCTAGATCTTCACTATCAAGATCAAATTTAACCCATTCATTAGTTAATAACTCTTTGAAATCCTCGCAAGTCAACCAATCAGGGTTGAAATTGAAGGGAGTCATAGGCTTTTTTATCTGCCCTATCCATCTGTGTAACATACCTAGACCAACCTCCCTTGGTCTTTGGGGCACTAAGCTCAAATTTTTCCTCCTTCCATCACAATCATATTTACCAGCCATGCACATCATTGGATAGAAATGTCGAATAACCACTGCTAATGCATACTAAGGCTGAATCAATGCAACAGTAAAACATGGTTCAGGGATGAACACATACAATAAAAATATGTTGCCCGTGATATGCACATAGAGTTTATGCAATGATAAACTTCAATTATTTATGGTAAATTAATGCAGCAACATTAACATTAGTAACATATTTAACACACAAATATAAAACCACTCATTACATACTTCATAATAGAGATGTATGACAAAAATAAATATAACTCACATAAATAAATACTTATCTTTTCTGGAATTTATCACCAACTCACTGCAAGCAAATGTCTTTCCACCCAAACATAGGTACTCTATTGCAGAGGCCACCCCCAAGCTGAGGCTATGTGACCAATGTTGAATGGTCAATATTTAATCTCATGCTTCAACATAAACCACATATGTCTAGGCTTATACCCAATTAATCATTACATACACATTATTTTTCTTGTCTAATCTAGGGGTCAAAATCAAGGTATTACAATCAATCGAGCAATTCATCCAACTAGGAATCTATCAAGCCTTTTAGAAATACCTTTGACACCTTGCTGATTATTCCTCCATGTGGTAATAGGTTCTAATTCCAAAGGTTCAATGTCACGCATTTCTTTCTTCCAACATCTGAAGGTGGTAGCCTACTAGTGTGTCTAATCTACTTGCTTTCCCACAACTTCACCATGTCTCAAGACAAAATTTAGGTCTCCTGCACATATCACATCACTTCTTTGAAAGCACCTACTATTCAACAAATCCTCCCATAAGACCTCTACTCTAAACAAAAATATGATACACATTCACCAAGGAAAAGATTTTCTAAGTTCCTTAGAATACAAACCATTGACAATTGCATAATTTAAAAGAGATGAACTATGCAGTGCTAAACATGGGTTCCATCCAGTGGCAATGCTGGATGATCTCCACACTGCATTCAAAACTACAAACTCCCAGCCTTGCAATAACTAAAGTAAAGATCCCCTAACCACCTCATCCCTCAACATTGTTTCCTTGCAGCGTAATTATGTCAAGCTTATGAACGTTTACTAACCTACCTAAGTTTTTCTTGGACAGTCCTAACCCATGAATATTAAGGGAGAGAATGATCATTTCTTACTTCCCTTGGATGCCTTCCCTTATCTAAGGGGACCTTGAATTGTCTATTGCCTAGCTACCTAGATATCCAACTCTGTTATGCCAAATTCAGAAAGGATCTTCATTGCATTGATTGGGGATAAGTTCTAGGCCTCCTTACAACATAAGTGTTCCTCCCAAAGTCTCTTTTTGTATGGCCCACTGTAACCAATATCTCTTCCCAATACTTGTGATGAATTCCTCATCTGATGAAAGGGATTAGTTTCAACTACTTGCTTCAAATGAGAAATCCATGCTCGTTTCTCTATGTAAGTCTTTCAAATTAAGCTCTGCAAGTAAAATTGCCAATGGAAACATCTCTAAGCTTTGGAATATAACCCTCTAATATAGAAGAAACATCTTTTTCCAATGAGTTAATTTCTTCTTTAGCCAACCTTCTTTTCATTTTCTCTTTGCCTTTCTCTTGCAATGCGTCAACAAAAGTGTCCATCTCTTTCCCTAAAGACCGATTACGGTAGACCACCTTATGCCCAACCATCATTTAGAGCTCTTGTTTTAAATCAAATTCAAGTGAAGTCTTATTGCCAATCTTATCTTCCCTTGCTTTTACGGAGTTCCTTGAAATTCTAGAAGTAATATCACGATAGGATCCCTCCCCGATATACATATTTGAACCACTTTCATTACTTTCATGAGGAGAGACTAGTTCCAATCATGGGGGATCCTCCCCCATCATTCTCTTTTCCCTTGTCTAACCTCTTCCCACCAAAGATCCCTCCTCCTCATGGTGTCTAAAAGGGCATGAGTGCTTCAGAGAGCATAGACTTTACACGCAATGCATTGAAATATTTCAATACCATCAGGCAGTGCATGGCACTACTTCATTTCTACACAAATCTTGGCCACTGAGCTGACTACCTTCTTTCTAGTCTTCTCTTCAACATCCAAAAAATGTCCCATTAATCTCCAATAGCTTGGAAGACTCATTCTTTCCATAGCTAAAGGAAAATATGGCAATTTTACCAATATTGTTTGAGTGAGAGAACTAAGCTATCCCTATACCACTTTCCTTTGCTAATGTTCTCTTTATCTCTTAAGCACTTTGAAACAAAAGTTATCCATCCTCTAGCCAAAACATAGCCAAGTTGTTATATTCATGCCCTTCCAATCCATTGGGAAAGGATCTACTCTAAAATCTTCCAACCATGAAATCTTCTTATAATGGTCGTCCCCAATTTAATATAATTTGATTCATCACCACATCCTCTCCCAAGTTATCCGTATACCACTTTCCTTTGCTAATGTTCTCTTTATCTCTTAAGCACTTAGAAACAAAAGTTATTCATCATTCATCCTCTAGCCAAAATGTGGTATGAAGGATCATAGAAGTTGTTGTTTTCATACCCTTTTAATTCATTGGGAAAGGTTCTACTCTACAATATTCCAACTAGGAAATCTCTCTATAAGGGTTGCCCCCTAGTATAATATAATCTGATCTATCACCGCATCCTCTCCCAACACCAACTTCATTTTCTCTTTTGAAGTTTTTCACGGTATTTCTTTTTCCTTTTCCATCAAGTAGATCCTTCTCTATTTGGTTTCTCTTCCCTACCATAATTTCCTTACCCCATGATTCTAGAGATCCATCCATGTATTCATCCGAAATTAGAAAAGGAAAACCATTAGAGGATGGCGAAAGGTGAGAAGAAGCACAAAACTTACCTACAAATCTAAAATCCTTTGACCCTTGTCTTGAATCCATTGATAGCTCATCCAAATTCAACACCACCCCGTCCCTTGTCTTGCATCCATTGATAGCTCATCCAAAGTCAACACCACCCCGTCCCTTTTATGATTAAGAGAGAATGCATCAAACCTAAACTCCAACACACGTATCTCTTTTTCAAAATAGATAAAAGAGAACAAGAGATAGTTTTCAGATGAATACCTTGATATTGAAAGAAAACCCTACATGGATGGTGTTGAAAACCCTTGTACGTCCACAATGATAATATAAGTCTTCCTCTAGCACCCCTTTGACCATTATTGTATGAAGAACTTCTTCCCATACTTGCAACCCCCTAACACCATGATCTTTGATTTGATGTAACAAGTTCCTCGTTACTTAAAAGTTAATATGATGAGATCTTTTTGCCCAGCTCTAAATCCCTAATTGATACAACTTTCAACCTTGAATCCATCAAGTGGTCCAAAACCAAATCTAGCCCGCTAGACCTAGAACACCTATGATGGTATGAACCTAACACTTTAATAAACCTTATCCCTAAAATTCCTACAAAGTAACCCCTTTCCCCTCTCCATCTCATATATATATATATATATATATATATTATATAACATTATTTTTTTACTATGTCAAGTTGTGGTTTAATGGCAACCCAAAGCAATTGTTGTGACAATGACCTAGGTTGAAATCTTACAAGGATGTTCCTCACCTACATGGGGTTTGCCAGATTTGGCTATTGATTATACTTTATAATAAACATTGTCGATGTAGCCTTCAACCACATTATTGTAATGGCACTACAAAGGTACCAAGAAATCTCATTCTTTGCTTAAGCATGTAAGGGTGGGTCAATATTATTTTCAAATTTACTTGTATAAAAATTCAAGTTCCCATTTTAAAAATATTTATGATTATTATATTTTGTTATTATTATTAGGGCTTAGGGTTTGTTAAGCCATATCATTGATGGACCCATTTTTGGACTTAGTAGAGGAGTTTCCAAGCTCTCAAGCCATATTCTGCATGATACATGAGTTGTTGGAGATATGGAATAGTATTAGGGCATCCAATGCTAATTGTGCTAAGGACCTCTAGAAATCTCCCCTTTTGAATGAAGAACCACATGGCAAGGGGTCTTTACATGCAATGGATATGCAAGGACTGAGGGACAAGTTTTGTCTACTTGTCATGTTAGTGATCATTGATTTCATCAATCTCGGATTGATGGCAAAAGAAGAAGTGCATTCTTGGACATAGGTAAGGCTTTTGCTCTCTCGACCAAGGCTTTTGATGCTACTCCTAGCAATGATAAAGGTAGGGTCTTTGAGGTGGGAGGGTTGATTCTAGTCCAAAGTTCCCAATCCATGAAAAACTAAAGGCCATAAAGCCCTATGATTTTAAGGAAGAACCCATTGTCCACAAGCGGAAGAAGTTTAAGTGCATTCAAACAAAAAAAGGAGCATGTTTGCATACTGGTAGGGCACTATAGTAGTCTATTTGAGGTTGAGGATCTGATGTAGCACGTCCTGGTTGGCCAATTCATGGGCAAAGAATTTCAAGGAGAATTCTTTAAGAGTTGGATGGAGGCGGGCTACAATTTCTTGCTAGGTTACTTACCAAATTTTTATTTGTTGCTTCGTGGGTAGATATATTTTGAAATGCGCTCAGAGAAGGACGTTGATACAATTCTTAGTCAAAATTGGTTGTGGGCATTGCTGGGCCTATTTACCAAAAAGTGGGCACCAAGTTCCAATCCATAGAGGGAAAACCAAGTAACCAAGTGATCTAGTGGATTTTGGTTATGCTTCTTGGTCTTCCCCTCGATTTTTGGAGCCAAGCCTACTTAGAAGGTATTGGGAATGCTCTTAATCATTTCTTAGCATTAGAACAAAATTATTGGGCTAAGGAAGACATGAAAGTGGCAAACATATTGGTGGAATTAGACCTTAAGGAGGTGTTCCCGACGAAACTGGAAAGAGAATGGGCACCTGATTACATATCCAACGGTTGGACTATTAGATAATGTCTTTTCATTTTTCAACTTGTCACCAAGAGGGCCATTTACGGAGAAACTACTCGACACCTCTAAAAGGTATACCTAGACCAAAAAAAGTTTGGGCTAAAAAGCTCACTCTAGTTCCTGTTGCATCTAATCAATTTGAAGCCTTGATTAGTTCATCAACGGATTTGGGCTCACATTCCTTGGATCCCCTAGTTAAGCATCATTGTGAGGACCATTCTCCATCTTCTATGCAAATAAAGGATGGCAATCCTTCAAGTATGCCTTTCGATGTTAATCCTCAATCTTCGCATGTTATTCTAGAGACTTGTGTTTTATCCACTGGTCCTGGGCTAAAATATGTTTTCAAAGATTGGTCTAAAGCCTTGTCTCTCCCTGAGTCTCTCTACTTGTATAAGGTTTTAAATAATCCCTCTCCTTTTGAAGTTAGATGTCCAAATGAACAATCTTCATCCCCGATCCCAAAATTTAGGCCTTCTAAAGGTAAACCAAAAGTTTCCAATTCCCTAGTTAAATCTTCCTATAATGTGAGGTCGAGAGAAGCGGTTGCAAAAGGGAGGGAAGCCATCAAAGATAATCTAGCACTAGACTTTGGCCCACAATCTATTGCATGGAGAAAATCACACATCCTTAACTAAGTTCCCGAGAGGTCAAGGAAGGAAAACATATGACAATTATAGGGACTCTTAGAGCAAGGAAGTACCCAAACTCTGTGCCTTAATGTTGATTTTGTCACTAAATGTGAGAGGGATCAGGAGTGCCCCTAAGTAGGTAGCCCTAAAGCAGATGACTCTTGCTTCTAAGCCAAATGTCATTCTACTATAGTAAACAATGTGTTTGAGATCCAAATTGATTGAATCTCTTTCTTCTTTTTTAAAGGACTGGAATCTCTTTCTTCTTTTTTGAGGTACTGGAATACTCAAATTAACAAAATCTTTGACTATTTCCCATTTGCTCTCTGTAGATGATATTATATGGATTTTTCATGAGTCCCTATCTAAGATGGACTATTTAAAAAATATCTTGGATCTTTTCTGTGCTCTTCGTAGGTGATATTTTATTGATTTTTCATGGGTCCCTATCTGAGATGGACTATTTAAAAAAGATCTTGGATCTTTTCTGCAATGCTATTAGAATTGTTGGAATTTGTGCAACTTCGGAAGATATTATTTATTGTATTTTATTGTACCTCCTAAGGGAGTTGAACTTGATGTAATTAATTATGTAAACCCTAGAAAGATCAATGTAAACCTTGGGGTGAAAAGCAAACAAAAGAAAAGATTAAAATTAAATTATTTATTGTCCCCTAAGAGAAGTTGGCTCAGTCAACTAGACAAGTCAGCCCAGTTAGGGAAATGGCCAGTTTGGCACTTGTATAAATAGAGGAAAAGTTCACCTCATTATTCACTCATCCACTCAAGTGAAGTTCGCATCACCTAGAGAGAGATTCGCATCTGCAGCAAGCAGAAGACAATTTCTGGTGTTTCTACTTGGAAAGTATTTCCATCTTTTCTCTCTTATCATTGTACTTTGTTCTCGGAATTATTATCTCTATATGAAGGTTGCTGGGTTTTCTCCTGTTTGGGTTTCTCAGGATAAACTCTTGTGTTATTGTTTTGTGCTTTGTCTTTCTTCTAGTGATCCTATGGAATTTATGCAAGTAAATTATTTTGCTATGAATGTATGCAAAATCTAACAAGAATGGAAGTCAATGTTAATAAGTCAATCATGCAGTTCAATGGGTTGGAAAAGGAAGTAGAGAGGCAGATACAACAGCTTTTTCCAATGCAAGTTGCTCCTCTGGAGAGGGAGTAAAGTATTTAGGTTTTCATTTAAAACCTAACATTTACTGCTATAATGACTGGCTTTGGTTATATAAGAAATTAGAGGCTAGGATCTCTGTTTGGTGCCATAGATGGCTATCCAGGGGTGGCAGGTTGGTTTTAATGAAATCTATGCTAGAAAGTATTCATGTATCCCAAAAGGCATTCTCAACAAAATCAGAAAAAAATGCTTCAGCTTTTTCTGGACTGGAAAGAAGTCTACTTAAGGGTTTCCTCTAGTGAGGTGGTCCAGAATTACAAAACCTAAAGATATTGGAGTGTGGGGACTTAGAAACATCCATCTTTCCAGTGTTTCCTTAGCTGCAAAATGTCTCTAGAGACTCTTTTCAACAATGGTTTGTGGGAAAAGGTTATGAAGAACAAGTACTTGAAAGGTGAGTCTGTGGAAGAGTGGTCGAGGATGGATAAAAAAGAATTCAAGGGCCAATATATAGTCTGAAAGGCATTTTAAAAGCTGCTCCTTTGGTTGGAAGTGCACTGCTTGGACGGCTGGATCGGGGAGTAACGTCAGAAATGGTGAGGATATATGGACTAGTAGTAGTGAGAACTTCAGGATTTCTGTGACATTTCAAAGCTCTACCGAGATGCTGCCCTTGGTAACTTAGGATAAACTCAGGAATGGAAATTTGTGGGTTATTTAGGTCTGGAAGGGGCTATGGCTGAAGAATGGAAACAATGTGGATCTTCTTAAGCATAGCACCATAAAGCTTACAGATAGTGAGGATGAACCAAAATAAGCAAATAAAGCTACAGGTATTCTGACTGCAAAAACAGGTTACTTGGCAAGTGTGGAGGAAGGGGTGAGTGGAGAAACACTATGGTGGTGGAAAGTTGTTTGGAAGTTAGACATTCCCTTACAATAATTTTCTTTTGGCTGATTTTGGCAAATAAGATCTTGACCTGGGACAATGGTCAGAAAAGAAGTTGGCAGAGCACTAGTCGGTGCATTCTATGCGAGGCAGATATTGAGACAGTTAATCATCTATTTGTAGAATGTTCTTTCTCAAGAATAGTTTAGAGAGATGTCTTCTACTGTATAAAGAGTTTGGCTAGCAAAAATATGGGAGACAAAGAATCTTAACTGGAGTACTTTGCAAAATGGCATCAAGATAGGTCTCTGTATAGTTTTAGAGCTTTTCCCTGTTTTGTTCTTTGGGGATTTGGTTATCTGGGAATCAAATGATTTTTGAAGGCATTAATTTACCTCCTGTAATTGTGGCTCACAAGATAAGAATATATTATGAAGGTATTTGGAAGACCCACTTGGATAAATCTGTCAGATTCCAAAAAGCTATCAATAAACAAGGAAAAGGCATGGGGCTTCTTTGATGGCACTAGTTAAGGAACCCCAGGTAAATGTGGGGCTGGAGCCCTCCTTTTTTAAAATCAACACAATTTTTTACTTTTAAATTTGGTGCTGAGGTGGGTTCAAAGTTCAAATAATAGAGCTGAATTTTTTGCCCCCTGGATCCACTTAAGATCTGCTGCAGAGAAAGGTCTTGTGGAACTCAAGGTTATGGGGGAACTCAAAGCTTATCATCGACTGGACAAATGGTCAATGTAGAATTGAAAATCTGGTGTTATCTCCGATTATGAACAGAGGGAGGTAGGAAATATGTTTGTTGATATAACTTCCACTCACATAGGAAGCCCTGTCCCTGCAGGAAGGAATTTTGAAAGAGCAGGAGTTCCAGTACAATCATTTAATTACTAAAGATGAGGAGTCTCTCTTTTAGCCACTGTTGGTTTTTCTAGCTTGTCTAGCTATATCCTTTGTTCAGTCTATCTCTATGTCTATTAAAAGAATTACTGTGTAATTTCATTGTGGACTGGTGAGAAGCATTTGCTTCATGGTGAAAGACTTTATTTAATTTTTTTTGCCAGATCTGACAGGTGATAGGCAAGGTTACATACAGTCCCTGTGTTTCTGTTAGATGTCTGATGCCCATGTCATGTATGGTCTTGCATTGGAGGGTTTGTTTTCACTTCTTTTTTTGAGCTATCTTTGCCAGACAATGTATTTTCTAATTTCTGCTTGGAAATAAATATTTTTTCTTGAATATATATATAATAGACTTCTCTGTGGAAAATATATTACAGACTTCAACTCTTTTTTTATTTTTGGTTTACAATTGTTATCCATATGGCACTATAAATTGCACCATGCTTTTCATGGTGCAACAAGCAATTGATCTGATGCCAAACATTGAAACATGTGATTAAAAGTGTTGCAAGCATTGCAACATGCCAAGAAACCATAAATGAATTGGTTCTTTATTTTATAAAAATACCCTTCAATTTTAAAAGAAAAAAAAAAAGAATTCTAGATCATTGGGAGAATATCAGTGAAACAAGAAACAATTGACAAAATAAATAGAAGTCAGTGACACAAATAGAGATGGAAGCATTTCACAATTTACATAAAGAGAATACAACTCCCAAATACTTTGTCCAAATAAATTTCAAAGAACCGCTTTAAAATTTTAATTTTCACATCAAATAATAGATCAAAAGAATATCACTCCCAAATACAAAGTCCAAAGTGAAACCTTCACTGGCAACTTTAAAAGAGTATACTTTCCATGACATGCAAAAGAGGAAGAGAATTAAATCACCATCTACTTCATTATTTCATAACCACTCTATTATAATGATAACAAAACAATTATAATTACACCAGAAGGTGTTTTCTCTATGTGGATCATATGTTTGATTGTGAGTTGTTACTCATTCACAACCCTCGAAATCCATTGGACAATCATCGATGTCACCCTGGCCATCCACCCTCCATCCCACCACCACCATCTTCATCATGGTCTCCCCTACAATTAGAGCATTGCTTCATATACTATATACCTCTCCCATTGCAGATCCTCAAACATGATGTTCATTATCTCGTGGCACTTCAAGGCCACCATGAACATTTGGTCCATGATGAACTTCCTGAAAGCTCCATTCGGATCCCTCCACACGCCGAAAAATATTGTCAAACTCAAGCAAAAGCATGGCACAGATTGAGACAAAGGATAGTTTTGAGCACCATCACTCGGCATAGGGGACAATGGAAGTTTGAAGGCCAAGAATAATTGAATAGGTTTCATGCCATGGATCAACTCAACGAACACTTCCATTAGTCAAATCATCGGTGACTACCTATCCACAATGTTCGTGAGTATTAGTGACAATCATTGGGAGTTTGAAACATCAACCTCTGGTTTGAGAGTAATAAGCCCTCAGAGACTCTGATGCACATGAAACCCTCCCTTTGCATCACAACCAAATTTTGATCCATCTAAGTCGTCAACCCCCAACCTCAAATGCACTTGAATTTATACCAGATGGTGGTAGTGCATACTAGTAAATCCCATTCTCAATGACCACTATTAACTTCATAGGCACAAAGATGGAAGAATTGAAGGCAGCCGGGTGCTCCATTTTCCTAAAGTTGGAGCTTGGGAACATGGTGGAGTTGTTATAGGCCTTAGTGGAGTTACAAATAGAGCTCATGCACCACCAGATTGCGTAGTTGCATAGAATCCTGGTCTTGCAATGCCATTCTCAGATCAAATTAGGAATTTGAATGTTTGTTTTGCTTTGTCTGGTAGCCATAGATACATCCATTCATCGGTGGTTGCTCGTTGTGTAGAGTAGAGGTTATTGTACTAAAGTAAATCAATCGGACTAGTCAAAATAGATACAACTATCTAGCAACCCAAGGAGTAAGGGCTCAAAGATATGTGGACTTCTAGATATCCCCCACTCCCCCACGTCCATTAAAATTCATAACCAAACCCCCATTTTTTATCCGAAAAATAAGAAAAACCCAATTCTGAAAAATAGGCAAGAAACTTTACATATGTTGGTCACGATAGGATTGGTATTGCCCTTCAAACCCTTCACCATAGTGAAAATTGGACTGGGTGCAATATCTTTAGGGATGAATCGCCAATTAGCTCTCACTATGTCCTTGTAGACTCCTAGACCCTCAAATGTTGCGACAAAATGTATCATGGTTGACCAAACCTCAAGGGTAAAGCATATTGTCAAGGTTGCTTCCAATGAAAAGCAGCAAACCAACAGTACAAGCACCAATGGTTCTACAAAAGATGCAATGGCCATGATGCAAATGATTTGGCTCTTATTTGGAAACAACTTTTCATATTGATAACCAGCAATCTAGCTTGTTGGAGCTTATTTAGGTACCTTATTGTACACTTCATTTTCTTTGTAAAGAACCTTTCAGTGGGAAGATCTCAGAAGTTATGACTGATACAAGTATCATTTTGAAACTTGGGCAGTTACAAATCTCAAATGTTTACCAACATATCAAGCAATTCTTAATTTGTATCTGATTTCCATTCAGTCTCAAGGGAGCCATAGTCGTCGCCATCAATTCTCATGCTACTAAATTCAGTTTTTGCAAATAGATGATGATGATTCAAGTGACCTAGTTCTCAATACCAAATGTAGATATAACAGCATCAAGATTGTTCGGTAGATTCAATTGGAGGCATGACTTCACTTTGCAATTTGACCCTTTGTTTAGCCAAAATGTCCATTGTGAGCAAATGGACTTGATGTGCATGTTGTAGTATGCTATTATTTAACTTTCATGCCTATATTTTCAGTGATTTCATTGTAACCTTACAAGGATGTGCCTCTTGCTTTTGGTGCTATATGCATATAGAAATTATATAGATAATGTATAAGAGCATAAAACAAAACAAAAAAGAGTAATCCAATGCCTTAAGAATAAAGTAAAGAGATGGATGAGAAGCCGCTTCAATGGGGCAGCCTTATTTTACAATGTATCAAATACACAAGACAACCTGATATGATCTAAAACTAGATCTCCTTGGTATATATATAGGAGACAAAGGGTACAATTACAATTCTAGCTTACCATATAATTACAATTGAGGTCCTATAAAATATAATAATATAAATGTAATTTCACAATATATAAGGCTTAGCATGCCTCTCCCCTTCAAACAAGTATTGTCCTCAACACTTGATTAACACTAGATGTTTTTGCATGAAGAACTCATGTTCCCATGTAACCTCTTCTATTGGCAAGTTTTTCCACTTGATGAGGTACTCAATGATTGCTCTATTTCGCAGTGGCTTGATCCTTGTGTTAAGGATTGTTTCAGGTTCTAGTATTATTTTCTCTTCTTCATCAACCTCTGGTAAGATAGTTTGGATTGGGATCTTGTCACCAATTACCTTTCATAGACAAGAAACATGAAATGTTGGATATACACGTGAAGATGGAAGCAACTCCAATTTGTAAGCCATACTTGTCATCCTTTGCAAGACCTTATAGGGACGATAGTACTTGGGTGCTAATTTATGTTCATTCTTTTGATACTTAAGAGACATCTGTTTGTATGGTTGTAATCTCAAAAATACCCAATCCCCCACCTCAACTTTTATTTCACTGTGGTTGATATGTTTGTTGTTTCACTACATTATGTGCTATAGCCAAGCTATCTTTCGATAGTTGGAGAACCTCTTGTTAGTGCTCTATGTGATCCTCCACTGCTTGAACCTTATATTTCTCTTTCAAAGATGATGTGATGGAAGGAGGATGATAGCCATAAAGTTCCATAAATGGTGACATTTTTTATGAAGTATGGAAAGATATGTTGTAGCACCATTCTGCTAAGGGATACCACTTGACCCATTGTGTTTGTTTATCAAATGCAAAACAATGAAATGCATGTCTAGGCATTTATTCACAATCTCAGTTTTCCCATCATATTGAGGATGGTAAGAGGAGTTGTGAGCCAACTGAGTGCCCAAACAAGAAAATATTTCCTTCCAAAAATTACTAGTGAAAATTGGATCTCTGTCACTTGTAATAATCTTGTGGATTCTATGTATCTTTTGAACTATTTCTATGAATGGTGCAACTATTGTACTTGCTTTAAAAGGATGAGAAAGATAGCAGAAATGGGCATACTTTGAGTCGATCCACCACTACCATGATGACAATCTTTCCTTTTGATTTTGGTAGACCTATGATAAAATCCATTGAAACCTCTGCCCAACGCTGACTTGGTGTGGCTAATGGTTGTAAAAGACCTGGTGTTTTGATTTGTCTCTCTTTTATTCTGTTGGAAAACCAAACATTCTACCACAAACTTTTGGACATCAGTTTTAAGACCTTCCCATGTAAAACCCTTGTTGATCTTGTGGTATATTTTCAAGAACATTGAATGCCCTCTTATAGGAGAAGTGTGCAATTCCAAAAGGATCTTCTATTTGAGTTGAGAATTCTTATGTAAATATTGGCAATTTTTGTACCATATTGAATCATTCTTCCACACAATTTTATCTAGTGAGCTAGGTTCCTATTGTAGTTGTTGAATTATCTTGCATGCCTTCTGATCATGTTTACATTCGGTCCTTGCTTCTTCTACCTGATCTGATGACATAATGGAAATAGTACAAAGTAAGCCCTCGGTGTCTTCTTCTTTTCTTGAAAGTGCATCTACCACCACATTTTTGTTTTTATTTTTCATATATAATTTCAAAGTCATAATCTAGCATCTGTGTAACCCATTTTTGTTGCTCTTTTGAAGATAATTGTTGTTCCAAGAAGTACTTAAGACTATCATGATATGTTCTTACCTTGAAGTGTCTTCCTATTAGGTAAGGGTGTAATTTCTTAATTGCATATAGTATGACCAACATTTCATTTTCATAAATTAGTTCGATTAGGTTTTTAAGGTTAAGTTGGCAACTTTCAAAGGAAAAGGACCTTCCTTCTTACATTAAAATTGCACGAATGCCATGCCCTAAGGCATCACATTCCACAATAAAGTTTTTTGTGAAGTCAGGCATGGCTAATATAGGAGTTGTACACATACCCACTTTAAGTTTTTCAAAAGCTTTGATTTCTTCTTAAGTTGAAAAGAATGTCTTATTTTTCAATAACCTTGTTAGAGGTATTTCTAGTTGACCATAATTCTTGACGAACTTGTGGTAGTAGCTTGTCAATCTTAAGAATCCTCTAAAGATTCTTCAAGGTTTTAGGAATTGCTCATTCCATGACAACCATTTTTTGTTAAGGTCCACTTCGATGCCTTCGTAAGATGCAATATCACCCAAATATTCCACTTCCTAGACCCCAAATGCACACTTAGAAGACTTGGCATATAGTTGGTGCTCCTCCAATAGTTTTAAGACTCTATTAACGTGTTGTACAAGCTATTCCGACCATTTGCTATAAATTAGAATTTCATCAAAAAATACTAAGAAACATTTTTTGAGGAAGGGTTTGAAGTTCGAATTCATCAAGCTTTGAAATATGGAAGGCGCATTGGTAACGTGAAATCCATCACCAAAAATTCATAATGACCTTGATGTGTTTTGAAGTTTCTTTTCATAATGTCTTTCCTCATTCTAATTTGATTATATCCAGAACAAAAATCCTACTTGGTAAAGAAAATATATCCATGTAAGTCATCTAATAATTTATCAATGACAGGATTATGAAGCTTATCTTTAATGGTCATCTTATTGAGCTCTCTATAGTCTAAACACATACATTGGGAACCTTCATTTTTACGAACCATCACTACTTGTGCAAAGAAATCACTTTGTCTAGGTTGAATGATGCATGCATCTAACATTTCTTGAACCATATTTTCAATCCCACTCTGTTGTGCATATGGGTACCTATGGGATCTGATGTCAAGTGGTACACTTCATGGTTGTAAATGAATAGAATGGTCATGATCTCAAGTAGGTGGAAGACCTTTAAGCACCTCTCAAAATACCTTGGAATAATTGTCAATAACTTGTTGGAGATCCACTAGAATAAAGGGTATAGATGCTTGAACATCTAGCGAGCAATTGTGCAATTACTCCATGGTGCCCCTTTTTTAGCAATTTTGTCATGTTATTAGAGCTTATCAATTTAAATGGTTTTCTTGCAATACCTTTGAGTTCAATTTCCTTTCCTTCTAAAGAGAATCTCATGAAAAGTCCCTGAAAAATTAAGTCACTATTCCCAATGATTGTATCCATTGGACCTCTCATACAACATTAGCACCAACCCTTTGAATTGCAATCACTAGACTATCCAATAAATACTTATCCCGTAGTAAGCTTAATATTATGGCACTTCCCTTAACATTTATGGTATGTCTACTGCTACAAAGCATTTGAGAAGTTTGGCTAACTTACATTTAATGAAGTTATATGTCTACTACTAGAATCAATCAACATTGTTACCTTTTTCTTTTTGATATGTCCTATCTTAAGAGTTTGAAGCTAACATCGACCAATGCATGGCAAGATATGGTTGGAGTAGTATCTTCTATATCCAACTCTTGAGATTGTTCCAATTCATGATGTTCATCTTTCTTACATGGTATTTTCAAGGTTTACTACACTTCCGTTAAGTTTGGACATCTCAAAGTTCACTTCATCATGCTCATCTTGTGTTACAATTGAGCCTTCATGAGGAATGGCCCTTGTTGACATGAATTATACACTAAAACCTCATCTTTTAGTGTACATTTAGAATTCTCACTCAGTCGAATATCAATTAGATTAGTGAAACCTGAGGTAACACCAGTTCTGGTTAGGAAAAAATGAAACCATTAAAGAAGAATGAGGGGCAAACATTTCACTTATTTTAGAGCCTATTTTAATTGTGAATAGCCTTTAAAGAGCACAGGAATGCAGACTGAAGCAGAGCTGCTGTAGAGTGGCTTCATTCGGACCACGCAGCATAGTTTGCTGGCCCCACTGAGTCGTTTAAGAGCTCAGAGAAGCTCCAGCATGGCATGGTTGTATAAACAAGTGTCAAAATACTAGTAATTGGTACTATTGAAGCAAAGTGGACACACAGAACATATGTAGATTTGGCAGCAATCTGTTATATGTGAGCACGCTATGCTTGTAAGAATGCTGCAACATTCACACCATTCACCTTTTTTGTCCGTTTTAACATTTCATTTCTATTTTATAGCATATATGATTCAAACCCAAACATAATAAGTAGAATTCTTGAAATATGTCTCCTCACTAATTAACCTGATCCACTACCATAAAAAGAGATGGAACCTATCTCTAATTAGAATTGTGACCCTAGTTTCTCTTTCAATCTCATCCCCTACACTTAATGGGATTTTCAATTCAACCCAACGTATATGTTTCAAACCCAAACTTGACGAACCATGGCTTAAAAACGTCTTGCATTGTTACACTAGTTTCAATCCACATAAAGAAAAAACCCTGGACATTGATCAAGATCATCAAGCTTTACCATTAGTAGTCCAAATTGGTCCATAGTCGACACATGTGTCCAAGCTTCGAAAAGGAAAAGACAAAAACCAAGGCCAAAATAACTCAAGAAGCTTTGGGATGCATAATTGGAGCATTGCATTTCTTTCTTTACCGTCTTGTCAGGTATCAAGATCATTTGCAACTAACTCTCCATGTTAAATTTCATAGTCCTCCCAAATTTCAGCAATAAGAACCCTCACCTTTCAGAAAAAATTGAGGGCATAAAAGTCATAGATTTATCACCCAAGCACCTCAATAATCCCTTGAAGTTTCCTATTAGAGCCCAACCTTTGACTACCACTTCCAACTCACTGTGAATCTTCTTTTGGTCTTTCACAAACCTCTGCAAATGCATATCCAAGGCTGCCAACATTTAATGATTGATCATAATAGTGTCAATTTGATCTGGGTTACTGTCATAAAAAGGTTTTATTTTTAATTATGAGATTGAATTCAAATTTTACTGGTTGGATTGAATTGTATTGAATGTACACAGATATAAAAATGAACAACTCAGTGAGGCCTCCAGTGTAAGAGTATAACTTGGACTGGCAAAAACTTTGTAAAAATTCAGCTATGCTCCATATCTCAAAAATCAAGAAGGTGATGGGATGGAGGAAGCAACACTTGTTTCCATTAAGGCTACCGATTAACCAATTAAAAAAGATTCAGAGGCTTTACTAGAAAGCACATTTTGTAAGCCATTTGGTGTTGCTGAAAAGGAGATGGTGAAGAAGATGATTTTCCTTGCATAGTGAGACAGGAAATCCAGCAACACCAGTCTACCATCAAGTCTCTCCAAAATGTTGTATTTCAAAATTACAACCATCCAACTATGCAGATGGCTACATTTCTCTTCCAACCATGAAAACCTACATTATTTGCCAAAACCTAGCTGCCTTAAACAATAAAGCCTTCAATGGACTCCGCAGAATTCAAAATCACACAATACATAACATTTTTAGCACATGGCATTTTCTTACAGCATCCTTTTCAACCTCAAGAGCAAAAGGGCAATTGCTAGTAATATGCATATTTCTAACTATTGAGCTTCCTTCCTTGCTTCCTACCCTATAATGCTTCCATGCAAGAATTATATCTCGCAAGTACAATATTCAAAACTGTTGGGATGCACTTCCAGGTATCTGAATCGTAAGTATCCAAATCATCACATCGAATGTATAACACACTAGATTAAAACATAATTTAACACTGAGCTCTGGGGGTTTACCTCAAGTGGCGATGGACCAAACATTAGATCTCTCTCACCAATGTTAGGGAGGTCACATGTTTGACTCTCTTAAAGTTCCCTTGGGTGCAGAGCTGAGATTTTAGGTACCACTGGTTTTACCCTAAATACCATTTTCAGAATCAGGGGAAGTACCCAATGGGTTTATTGTTATTTCCACATATAACATGAAGAAATTAAAAAATATATATTCATGTAACTGATAATTAATAAAACTTAAAACTCAATATTGGAAATGATTTCACTGTTGAAATTTAAACTTGGTTCGAAACACTGACTGTTAATTTAGAGAATCATTGGAAAGCTAATTTAGAGAATCATGTATGGGTTTGCTTATCATATCAGACGGACACTCGTAGACTGAAATATGATATATTCCTTCCAATATAAAACACCTTTTCCAGTCACATTCTGTAAAACTGATAACCCGATATAAATAACATAAAATTATATATATTTTTAAAGACAACACTTTGTTGGAGTCGGGGTACTTGTACACCGAGACCCCACTATCGTAATCTATTTCTCTACCAGAATTGGAACATTTCACTCTTTAAGATTCTCAAGATCCATCCGGTAAGATTGGATCCTAGGCTAGTAAAGAAAAAAACCGATGCATGCCTACTTATTCAATCTAGTTTGGTTTTGTATTAAAGAGCTTGATGATCAGTGCCACAAAATGAACTCTTTGGAAAACAAAGTGTATATCCTCAGATTAAGAGCATGGATCAATGCATAAACTAATCACACGAGGAAACACCTCTTTGCATCATTGATCTAAAATCTCCGTGTACTTAAACAGAGCTTGACGATCAGTGTCACGGAATAAACTCTTTCGACAACAAATAGGGTATCCATAGATCATAATGCATATAAATCATGACCGTAGGAGGAGACACATCTCATCGCATCATTGATCGAAAAATCTCCGTGTGCCTACAGCCTTCAAACTCGCAACATAGTTAAGAGCACTTTCAAAGGGCGTGGGATAACTGGCACTCAAATCACCTCACTTTTCCGGCGATTTGTTCCCTAGATCCAGTTATAAAAACCGGCGGAATCATAGTTTCACCCTATTTGCTGCAGAGCTATGCCATGGAACTGTGCCCCTAGGGATTTTGGCCCATTTTAAGACAACATAACGAGAAGGAGTGGAACTGTGCCTCGCCGAAAAATTTTCCGTCGCCGGCAGGGGGCAATCTGAGTGCCAGTTATCACACGCCCTTTCAAAGTGTGGCTTAAAGTAGTTGAACTAAGCGTCTCCATGAAAACATTAGCATTTATGCCATGTAATGTTACAAACATTTCTGTGACCCTAACATTAATATAATTCATTATTTGTAAAAAAACACGTGCACAGCTATAACCAACGCCAAAACAACAGAATATCAATGCACCCAGTATAACAAAATTAAGTTTAAAAAGGATGTTAGGCAGTGGCAATGTTGGTGTGTCAATGCACCTAGAACGACAAATTAACAAAATTAAATCACGTAGCAACATTAAAAAGTCTTCGCTAGGAGTTATTTGTAATGCAAACACTGAGATGCACCAGTTCGATGGTTATTGCTTATGATTCCATCAGATATTGTAAAGTTTCAATATTTCTTTGAAGAGTGCTGGTTATATATCTCATCAATTACCATGGATTCTTGAATGTTTATTTGAGGAAAATAGCTCTGGCTTCAATGAGTACAAGTACAGTTCAAATCATTGTATGGACCAGAATTTGACATGCCTGTTCTCTTGACGCTAGGAAGGTTCCATGCACACACACGATCTCAGCAACTAATAAATAATATAAATCAATTATATTGATGCATATTGATGGTCCACGTCAAGGATCAGATGTCATTTCAAAATGTTATATTACCACCTAACATGGTAAGATAAAAAAAAATCAAAATCTATACTCTGAATATCTGCCTTAACCAGTCACGGTGAAGCTATGCTTCGGAACATAATAGTAACAAGGAGACAGCGCCGAATGAGATCAAAATGTTCTATCTAGTTTATTTTGCAGCTGATCTTTAAAACCTACGAAAAAAGTTATTTCAATACGCCCAACCCAAACTTGGAAATATTGATCATAACACAAATATTGGCTCCTAAAATGGTGAGTTAGAAAATGTGATTCATAAATCTCAAAAAAAATCTTAAAAAATTTACTAAATGCACAAAATGAGACTACAACAAAATAGAGTTAAACAACTCTCACATTTTTATATTCCTTTGGTGTCACCTTGCTCTTACAAATAGAGCTACAATTACATGGAAAATATATCTTCACCTTGCTCTTACAAATAGAGCTACAATTACATGGAAAATATATCTTCCCAATAAAAAAAAGCTATGTCCTCTTCGTTTTACAACTAAAAAAATTGACCTAGAGAAACCAAAAAACCGATTGCTCAAAATTCCAAGATATCTCTATAAAACCCACTCAGAAAAAATATTTATTAAAGAAAAACATTTTGCAACAAACTCTGTTTTACCAAAAAGCATCTGAATGCCGCAAATTTCAAGATATTTCCACAATTTGCATTAATTATATCTCAAACACATAGAAACGTAGACAATTGAAATACAAGTCAACACATTTAAATCTCCCGAGACAATTATACCACAGTTCTTTAAATTTTTAAATAAGTAAGAAAATGCAGATTGCAACATTACAAAAATTTGCTTAATAAATAAGTTCTAGTGATTTGCAATACAGTCATCGATATGCTCAGCCTTGTATGGATAATAATCCAGCCAACAAAAAGTCTTGCACAAAATTCCATGCCTAAGAACCAGCGATGTATAAAAACTCTCCTATTATAGTTAATTGCAAAAACCCATCATTTCTTCTTCTTAGCTGCATCTCCAGCCTTAGTCTGCACAACCAAAAACCGAGAATGCAATAAATACAGAGGTTTCACGTGTTATATTGCTAGTGAGCAAAGCACCTTAATAACACAATATTACCTTCTTGATTCCACGAATTTTCTTAGCTCTGTTCTTCCTTTCCTTCATTTGCTTCCTGGATTTCTCTACCTTGGTTGCGAGTCCATTCTGCACACAAACACAAGGTATGCCAATTACAACCACCTTATAAGATAATGGATTTTCATCACCTTGAGATGAAAACCAACACTGGGTCCACAAAAGAAAGACTTTTAAACAGGTGGATGGGAAACTTTCTGACACAAATTCATAATCAAATTATTGGAATCAAACTCGGAATGGCTGAGGGTCAAACTGGACTGGTTTATTAAAAATATTATCAATGTAAATCCAAACCATTAGAGACCAAATATGTGAAGTTTGATCATGTATATACCAATACCATAAGGGTGAATATAGCTAAATGGCTCCAAGGAAACAAAATACATAAATAAGGAGGCTCTAAATGCTCTCTAAGACTGGGGGACAGAGGTTTAGGGTTTCGTTCATTTATGTTTCCTTGGGACTGTAGTAACTTCCGTGTTGGGTGCGGTCAAGCTACCAGAATCATCTCCGATCTTATAGTTGGCAATGAAGGTCTATCGGGATAGTCCCAATCTGTAACACAACCTCTGTCTCTACTGCCATGTTAAACAAGAAGTCATGCAGCGTTTGCTTATAGAGGTGGCCTAGTTAATAATTAACAGAACTGTTCGATGTAACATTTATATCCAAAAGCTTTTGCAACTTAATGTCACAAGTTTATAATCCTGGAAAGACTAATTCGTAAATCTCCTTAATAGAATCTCCATCGACCTTCGTGTCTACTATTTTTACCGTGATCGGGTCGAATGTAAGAGGAAGAAACAACCAAGAATTTACTTTGTATAATCTTTGGTTTATGACGCTGTCTTCTTCTTGTGTGGTCAAACTGTGTCGATCTGTAAACATGCCCTCCTGCTTATATAAATACATAATCAAAATTGTAAAAAATGAGGTAAAGGTGGAATTGAGGTTCACGTTTTAATGAAATTATAATTACATTACCATTCTGGAAATCATGGGTATATAATATTTGTGTAACATATTTTAAAAATAAAAATATACCTCCATGTAATTTTGTAGTTAGAAGTTGTGCATTATATGTCTAAAACCATAATAAATTATATGTTGGTTATGAAGTATGCAAGGGATTTGTGGAGATCATACATCTCGACTTTCATTCCTTTTGGTGGGTTTCGCATGCATATGTATATAAGAGTCTTGATTATAAAACTAATAATAATTATGCTTCTATCTACCTTTAGCAGAAAGGGTTAGTAAGTTATTTAGTTTCAAATCGGAATTAAAATTTAAATTTAAATTATACATGGAAAGAAATCAATAATACTATAGATGAGACATCATATAAGGGAAAGCGATGGTGTTTTTTTTTTATAGTTTTCAAACAGCTCTCTCACCTCTCATGAATATACTTAAGGGCATATTTACAATTATCATTAACGTAAATCCAAACCATTAGAGACCAAATATGTTAAGTTTGCTCATATATATATATAATATATACCATAAGGGTGAATATAGCAAAATGGCACCAAAGAAACAAAATACATAAATGGGGAGAACTGGGGACAGAGGTTTAGGGGCTTCGTTCTTTTATTTTTCCTTTATGCCATATGTGGGCCAAGGCCAGTTTTGACCAGAACTGGCTGAACCAAAGCCTATCTAACCAGTTCTGTATCAAACTGGCCGGATCGGTATGGACCCAGTCAAACCAGCCAGTTACAATAGGCCAGTTTTTAAAACACTGATGCATATGCACATGCATAATAGATTATTAGGCCAACAAATTAGATAGCATGAAACGATTTACTGGCAATGTTATCACAGAAAGTGAAGGCGTATTTATTTCTTTCAAATATCCAAACTAACACAAAACATCACTACAGAGACAACTACCTGCGCATTTAGCTGCATTTAAATATGTACAATGATAACATTTATCAAAGGGTGTCCAAAACAACAGTGACAAAGGGGCTGCCAATTTAAGATTGACTAGAACTTGCAAAACAACAGTGACAAAGGGGCTGCCAATTTAAGATTGACTTAACCTTCAAGTTCTAGTGCCTATGTTGAACAACATACAAAGCAGGTTTAAGACTTAAGTACTTCAATAAATATGTTGGACTCCGAAAACCCCTTAATACTTAAACCAGTATAGATCCATCTTAAACCCAGACTTGATGTCTAATTTTTTTTATCTTAAGTTTTTACACATACTTAAACCAGCATAAATCCATCTTAAACCCGGACTTGATGTGTAATTTTCTATTATCTTAAAATTTTTACACATCTGGAAAAAATTATATCTCACGAAATTATTTTATGAGGACATGAATTTTTTTAAATACTTTTTTTATTTTTGATAGCATAACCTTATGTTACGTTACTTTTTTATTTTTTGAAATTATTTTGTTGATTGAATATATTTTTAGATTGACTTTTTAGTGTAGGCGGATATGATTTTTTTTTAATATTATGTTAGGAAAGTAACGCATCTCCCTCAAACACTGTAGAGCACCTTGTTGATTGAATATATTTTTAGATTGACTTTTTAGTGTAGGCAGACGTGATTTTTTTTTAATATTATGTTAGGAACATTAGTAACCCCCAAACACTGTAGAGCACCTCACTCCTCTAGCTGCAATAAAAGAGTAAAGAGTCAAAGGAGCTCTAACTGAATAGTTCAGAAGGCTAAGTGAGTTTGATTGCGGGGAGAACTCCACAGTTAAGCCTACTTGAGCCAGAGTCTTGGGATAAGCAGGTGCAAGCCCCGGAGATGATGTTAGATGCTATCAGCTATGCACTTCATTTCACAAGTCTCAATCCCACTTCTTCACCCCTGTGAGCATCACCCAATGCAATGATTGCTAAGTGGATTATTCAAAACGATGAGAAATTGTTTATAGAGTGCCATACGCAGAGATGGATTTGAGAGAAGAGAGGATCTACGTTCGTGAAATGCGATCCTTACTGTAGGATCATCTTGGTCAGCTACGACTATACTCATAGGATATGGGTTAATGACTAACTTTACTATACTCATGGGATATGTATCATTGATTAATGACATAAATGATATATCACTTAACATAAATGATATATCACATGTTTATTATATTATTATACAACACTGATTGGAAGTTTAAATATAGAAGTGGTAGAAAAGCATAATTGCAAATTGGGATATAAAAAATATTCAGAAAGAAATTATACAAAAACGTAGTTCTACTCTTCTCTTGACAACACTCGTTCCACTGACACTGAAGAAGATAAGGACACTGGTTACAAAGTTCTCTGAAAATATCCTAGCAGAAGTGCTTGTGAGGATTAGGGTTCCGAACCTCAATTCTTTAAAAGCATAACATGGGCTGATTTTCTACTCTTCTCTTGACAACACTCGTTCCACTGACACTGAAGAAGATAAGGACACTGGTTACAAAGTTCTCTGAAAATATCCTAGCAGAAGTGCTTGTGAGGATTAGGGTTCCGAACCTCAATTCTTTAAAAGCATAACATGGGCTGATTTTCTACTCTTCTCTTGACAACACTCGTTCCACTGACACTGAAGAAGATAAGGACACTGGTTACAAAGTTCTCTGAAAATATCCTAGCAGAAGTGCTTGTGAGGATTAGGGTTCCGAACCTCAATTCTTTAAAAGCATAACATGGGCAGATGTCATTTATAGATAAGAATACTGTACATGAAAATGATGAAAACGAGGCAATGTTGAATTCAGTAAATGGCACAAAATTTTGCCATAGTACGTTCTTTAAAGGTGAGGTTGGTGGAGTATTAAGCTGTCCACCACTGTCCTGTTCTCGCTTCGGCCTGCCCCACCCATATTGAATAAGTTCTAAGAGAGAAGACCGGGTGGAAGTTTCAGACCGTTTTTTACAGAATACTTACCCCTCCGATCATGTTTCTCAAGAAACTTCCCAAAAGGGTATAAATTGAAATTATCAGATTTGAGATTCCGTGTGGGTGTATGATTAGATATCTAAGATCGATACATGGCAGGGATTAAAATAAACATCCCACATCAGCCATTATTGGGTATCGTTCATTTTTTCCCGTCTAAAAGAATGACCTACTTTAACCTTGAAAATCTTATGAAAATTTCTTATCCACCGCATCCGAATGAGGGTAACACCATAAATCAAGAGAAGCCCGAATGACTGCCCACTATTAAATAACAGAAAACATGCATGGGACTTACCCTGATAAGCCTGTACTTGGGTTCGTATTTCTTGGCATGCTCCAAGTTGTCATAGATCAAGCCAAACCCCGAAGATTTTCCACCTCCGAATTGGGTTCTGAACCCAAAAACAAATATTGTCTGCGGATCTCTGACCTCGTACAGCTTTGCCAGCTTCTCCTTCAGCTCGGCCTTCAACGAAAATGGAACCAATATTCAATATACAAACAGCCAACGACTGCATTGGGCTCAAAACTATACTATAAACATCTACCCAACAAACAAATCTCCAAACCCAAAGTGTCGCAAATGCATGAAATCCATTAATCACAAGACCCATAATATGATTATAATCGATCTGCTTACCTTGGATACATTTGGCCTACCAGGATGAAGAACATCAATCACCTGTGACAAGTGAAATTGAAGAGAAAATAGCGAAGTAAATTAATATTCAGACACCCAATGGACCGAAAGCAATACTCAAAACAACAGTTTTGTTGGAAGGCACTCAAATACTTACAAATTGCTTCCTTGATAGAAGCCTGTTAGTCATGAACTTGCGAGTTCTGACTGTAACGGCTTTAGCATCCGCCATTGTTGATGGTATTCGGCTCCTTCCTCCTCACGAATCTCGCGGCCTCGGCCCTTCTCCTCGGTGTGAGCTCAGAGAACACTGTCTTCCTATGCTTTGCCGAAACCCTAAACCTATCGTCTTATTAGAGGAAAGCCACCAATATTTGACCACTCTCGTTGGAGGTCGTGTTGGCAATTAACTGCCACGTCAGATGTAGAGTTTTGCTGACAGGGCGTCTCTCATAGACAAAAATTGTAAAGTTAATAAAAATGTTCTATGAAGGTAGTTAAATTAGCTTATTTTGATAAATTGAGGGTGGGTGCGGGCATGGCTAGATTAAGGGCTTTTTATATTGTCATATTTTGAGATTATGGTACAGTTTTTCTTTATAAGATTATGGTACAGGGTCATTCATACGAAATATGTGAAAACTAACCTCACACTTTGGTTGAGGAAGCCGAATAAGTTGAAAAGGGTTGTTTCTCCGGTATGGAACGGATTTTTAAAAGTTTACCGTTGGCTTGCTGAAGAAACTTGCTGGAAAGTGGGGAACGGACTGAAAGTTGCTATAGGAATTGACCCTATCATTGGCGTGAATGAGGCACAAAACTTGTCATTTGGTCTTCTATCATCATTAAGGCATGAGGGATATTACACTCAAAATTCTATTGTTAGCAGGAATCCTCAAAGTTATTGGAAATCCGGTGATGAACTTCAGTTACCACGGCAATTAGCTGTTGAATGGGATAAATTCCTCCACTCACTAAATTGTGCAGGTGTTCGTTTGAATTGTGCTTATGACCAGGTTGTATGGGCTGGCAACGAAGCTACAGGTCAAATCACAGTAAAGACGGCATACAGTTATATGATTAAGCGGAGATGTATCCTCCCTGTGCACTGGTGGTACAAGGCAATCTGGTCATGGCACATACCATCGAAATTAATATATTTTCTATGGTTTATGCTCCAGGATCGACTAAAGACATGGGATAATTTATCTAAGATGGGGTGGAACGGGCCCAGTCAATGCTTATTATGCAGAAATGATTCTGAATCATCATCTCATATTTTTATTCAATGTTTTTCTCTCAACGCCTGTGGGAGAAATTTTACCAGTGCTTTAGTATTTTTGTGACTTGGGGAGGTTGTAATGTGGAATCAAGTCTGTATTGTTGGGTTACCTGCTGTAAAGAATATCATACCCTCCCTGTCTTCATTTGTTGGACTTTTTGGTGTGCAAGGAATATAGCCATTTTTTAAAATCATAGCCCAAATCTGGAGATTTTATATAATTCAGCATTGTGTCATTATCTTAAATACCAGAGTGATGAGGCTCAACCTGTTCAGCGAAACATTGGAAACTTCCAACTTTCCATTGTGATCCAGTGCTATTATTTGATGGGGCGGCAAATTTTGGAAAATGTGGTGCAGGTGGGGTTTTATATTTAAATCAAGATCACTTTTATACTTTTAGAATGAATTGTGGCACAGGGACTAACATGAAAGCTGAACTGTTAGCACTTTGGTGTGTTATTCATGTTGCAAATCTCTTTGGATAGGCGAGTATCAAAATATTTGGTGATTCGCGAGTAACGATAAAATGGGCGAAAGGTAAATATGAATTGAAGGTGCTCAATTTGGTTTACTAGTGTAATAGAATTCAGTTGGAACTTGGATCCTTCAGCTCACGGTCTCTATCACATATATATAGAGAATACAATACTCTGGCAGATAAGCTATCAAAACAGGCATTAGAAGGTGAGGAGGGCTACTTATCCTAGGAAGAACACTGTGAGAACATGTTGATTGATGAGGGTTCAATGTATTTCCTAGACTAGAGACTTATGTTATCAAATTGGGTGATGATTTGGACAGGTTTTAGTTATTTGGGTGGTAATCGAAAAACCAGGCTTTTTGTTTGTTTTGGAACACTGTTATGTATTTGGATATCATGTACTATTTGATTCAGTTATGAATAACAATAATATGTTTTTTTTCGCGAGAAAAAAAAGAGTATGTTTTTTCAAGGTAAGAAAAGAGGTAGGAGTATGTTTTTTCAAGGTAAGAAGAGAGGTAGGATGTGTATACTTTTTATCAATTTATATAATAGTGTTTTTTTTTAATTAAGAAAAAAATTTCTAGTAAAGTTTTATATAAATAAATAAAATTATTATATTAATATAAAATACTTTATATCCATACTAATATATATCAAATGTTAATATCTAAAATTTTTAAAAATTATGAAATTGCATATTAAATATTAATATTTAAAAACAAACTTCTAATAAAAATAGTATAAAGTAGGTGAAACTAAATAAATTAAATATATTTATTCTTTTAAATAATATTGTTTGTATTGTTTTAACATCAATATTTAATATTATTAATATATAAACTATTTTTTTTCCTCCTCTTCGGATCCATCTGATGCCAGCTTCATCAAGCGCGCTGCTGCACCCCGTATTCAGATCTTGTCGGCAGCTTCCAAGTTGAAAGTCCTCGCTCTAAGTGAAAGTGTTTTGATTGGACAATTTACTGGAATCTGACCGTCTTCAAATTCCATGGACACCTGGATCAATAAGAACTGGATGCCCCTGATCACTGGGGGTCTACAGCACTGTTTCTGCGGTAAGGGTTTCTTTGCATTTCTGTTTGAAAACAAAGTTGATAGGGATCTCATTTTTAGAAGCGGCCTGTATTTCATGGGCCCTCGTGGCCTTTACTTAAACAGATGGAGCTTATCATTTGACCCCGAGAAGGATGTGCCCTCCGCAATCCCTTTCTGGGTTCGCCTTCCCCATTTGTCGTTACACTGTTGGAATGACGAAACCCTGCAAGCTATTGGAAACTCCCTTGTGAAGTATATTGACAAAGCAGAGCCGAAAGGGCCCCTGTTCTCCTGTGCCAGAATCTGTGTAGAAGTAGATTTGGAGAAAGGTCTACCGGAGGAAGTTAACCTATTCATGGATGGGTGGGAGCATATGTAGAAGGTAGACTACGAGCAGTTGCCATTCAAATGCAAAAAGTGTCATGAATACGGACATTTTGTCCAAAACAGCCCTAAGGCAGTCCAAGAAGCCCCAGAGAAAGCTTAAGAAGAAGGTTGGCAGCAGATCAAAAAAGGAAGAAAAACCGCACCAGTTCCCTATCCCTCTAAAGGGACTCAACCCAAAATCAACAAAGAAACCACTTATGAGGCTAAGCCAGACTCATCCATCAATAGATTTCAGGACCTGCCTACCAAAGAAGGGGAAATTTCTATGCTGGAAGCAATCACAGTGGAACCAGACAGGGAAGAAACCCTCATCCCCCCCTCTTCCCCCAGAGAAATACTGATTGGCGCAAACAATGGCGGATCCAGCACTCCCAATAGTTTGTGGGCAGACAAGGTTAAACACAATTTCGTGTCGCTCTCCTTGTCTCTGGACAACTCCTTGGAATCTCTCGAGGAGATGGATGTGGTGCAGCCACCAAATACTAGAGGCAGGAAGTCTCAGAGGTATCACAGAGAACTTGAGGCTGAAAGAGAGATTGAGTCGGGCAGGCAAAAAAGCCTGGAAGATATGAAACTACTTCAGAACTCCAAATCTCAGAGCGGAGCTAAAGATGGAAGGTCCCGAGCAGGACCTCTACCAGCCAAGAAGCAATGCTAGCGGTCTCTTGGAATTGCAGGGGTCTTGGCGGGCTGAACAAAGTAGAAGCAATCAAGAATATGATTAAATCTGAAAAGCCTGATCTCATGCTAATCCAAGAGACTAAAATGTTGGATGTAGAGGTCATGGCCCTCTCACGCTCCCTCTGGAAGCATTGCCATGGCCAAGCCCTCAGTGCTTGTGGGGCCTTTGGGGGGATTGCTACTTTGATTTCCCCAAATTTTTCACTTATTTCTTCAAATGAGAATAGCCACTGGATGCTAACTGAAATTAAAGAAAAAGGCAGCAACAATCCTCTTTTTATCTGCAATGTTTATGGTCCCACTCATTATAGGGACAAGATCAAGTTCTAGGAAGACCTCAACAACCTTAAGGAAAGCATGTTGGGGAAAAATCTCATTATCGTTGGAGATTTTAATGTCACCAAATCTCAACAGGAGAAGCGAGGAGGCAACATTGTTTGTGACCCCTTCGGTGAAAAGCTTGAGGACCTTCTCGCTAATTTGGATCTTATGGATATTCCACTAAAAAATGGAAAATATACCTGGAGCAACAAGAGATGCGGAATAGGGCACATTGCAGCTAAGTTGGACCGTTTCCTAGTAAGCTCATCCTTCTTTCGCCCTGATCTCTTAGCTTGCTTCTTCACCCTTCCCTGTGCCTCCTCAGATCATAGGCCTATCGCCCTTTCCCTCACCCCTCCTGAAAACCTTGGGCCAATACCCTTCCGCTTTAACCCTCTTTGGCTTCAGGATCCCGTTTTTTATGACCTTGTCACCCAAGTCTGGAACTCGAGCTTCTATGGATCTCCTAGCTTCATTTGGGAATCCAAGCTCAGAGCCGTTAAATTTGCGCTCAAGCATTGGGCCAAATCCTCCTTCAAAAACCCCTGCCAAACTAAACTCAACCTTCAAGCAGAGCTTGTCAAACTCCACCAAAGAATGGAGACGAAGGAGGTGACACCTTCCTATTTAAGCTAGGAAAAAGCTTTAGATCTGGAAATCCTCAGTGCGACCAAGTAGGAAGAGGAAATCTGGAGAATTAAATCTAGACAGTTATGGCTTAAGGGAGGTGATAGCAACACAAAATATTTTCATAATCAGGCTAAGGCTCATCATAGTCAAAATGCTATAAGGGAGTTGAAGAACCATAACGGATAAAGGATAAGTGGACAAGAGGACTTAAAACTTCATGCTTTCAATCACTTTAGTGAGCTTTTCACGGGCAATGGAGACATTGATCCTGAAGCACAAGTAGATCTTTTGGCGGGCATCTCCAACCTTGTCTCGGACAGCACTAATAGAGAGCTCTCCAAACCGATCCTGGAGCACAAACTTGTGAATGCCATCTGGTCTCTTCAAGCCAACAAGGCTTCTAGCCCTAATGGGTTCACCATCAACTTTTACCGGGCCGCCTGGGAGATAATTAAAGAAGATCTGAAGCATATGCTCAATTGGACCAGAAAGAAAGACAAAATAGGATTGGCCACAAATTCCTCCTTTCTTGCCTTAATCCCAAAAGAGAAAACACCTTGCTCTATTGATCGCTTCAGACCGATCTCTCTTTGCAATACCTCCTACAAAATTCTCTCCAAGATTCTTGTCACCATAATGAAAAAATTCATGGGGAAGCTCATCTCAGAATCCCAAGGGGGCTTCATTGTTGGTCGCCAAATCTTGGACAACATCATCATTGTGCAAGAAGCAATCCACTCCAACATTGAAAAAAATCATCAAGGTATGGCCATCAAGCTTGATATGGCTAATACCTTTGATAGAGTAAATCATAACTTTCTCTTCGAAATCATGATTAAGTTTGGCTTCTCTAGAAGGTTCGTCAGATGGGTTAAAGCATGCATCAACAACCCTTGGATTGCCCCCTTAGTCAATGGTAGACCAACTAATTTCTTCTTGGCTATGTAATACTTCATTTTGACCCTTAGAATATATTAGCTTTTAATGTAAATATTGTATACATGAGATGTATGTTTTCCTAACGTGGAGCTCAAGGCCAAGGCCCTGCTAGTGGAAGCTCGAATTTTATTTAAAAGGGCAAGTATTAGATATTATGTTACCCATGTGCTATTTAGCCATGGAACATTGTAAAAATGATGTAAATAAACATCATGCAATAAAATACCAAAACTGGCTATGGAAGCAACGAATGAGAAGGGGACATGTGTATCCACTAGGGAGTGGTGAGGGGGTTGTGGGGATGAACCATATGCTGCCAAATGTTATTGTGAGAACCCATTTGACTTTCCTTGATGACATTTATTTCTATTGTATGGAAGTAGTTGAAGATTTCAGTCCATGGCTTCAATGGAGCATGGGCAGCCCATAAATTCCTATGGCAGAGTATGGGCTCTGTTTTCTTGTACCACAAGTCACTCTACCTCATGGGAGTTGTTTTTTTCTCATTCTCATTCTAGTGTGGAACATCCCAGCATCAATCTTCATCCAAAAACGAATTCCCAACAGGGAGAAAAACCAGAAATCGCAACTTCGCAAGAACCCACGTTTTGAAGTGCCAAAAACGCTCAGAATTCGTATTTGATAGTGAAATCCAATGGGGGATCCATAGGTATGAACCTTGGGGCGAAATTGAGAACATTAGCTACCCCGAAATCTATTGGAAAACCCAGTTTTTATAGCCCAGAAACTCAGTGACGGGATTGAGTTATTCGTTGACAGAATGGTGAGAAATCCAAATGTGGATGTTTGAACAGAGGATTGGATTGCTTGAATTTAGCTTGAGATGTTTGTAGCTCTGTGGTTGAGCTCACTGGCTTATCATCCTCCTCCTTTTCCTATTGCATGCTTGATAAACCCAACTGTGTGTTGGCTTAGCGTGACTGTTTGAGTGAAACCATGACTGTGAGTGAGCCCATCTAGTTCCTCCTTAGTGGATACACAACCCAGCTCGGGGGTGATCTCTCAGCTGAAGGAATACAAGCTGGACAGAGATCTATGGTTGGGTGAAACGTTGCTCTCACATAGCCAATTGTTTGGACAACTTCATCTTCAAGATAAGTGTTCTCTGTGATTTACATTATATGCATTATGTGTTTTGCAGTGTGTTAATTCTAAATGTTAATTGCCCATGTTAATGAAACGAAATGGTTGCCTTAACGAAATCGACATGAAGTCTATGCATAACATGAGTACGAAATTGAATTCTCTGCATTATGAACCATCATATGCATGTGTTAGATATGATGAGGCATTACTGTTTGTGTGTGTACAAATATGTTATTTCCGCTATGTTTATATTAAGTATGAGTCTGCACAGAAGAATTTAATTATTATAAATTTATGAGTAATGTATGGGGATAAGATTGTCAAATAAGCCCTGTATGTTAGTCATGTTCCCTATATGGTTTATAAACGATGCAAGGGGACGTGATAGAGTGGTATCAGAGCCCAGCTTGCAGCACTAGGGCTGCTTGGGCCAAACTCTGAGTTACAGGCAAGTGACAGAATGTTTTAATGCAGTATTGGTGAAGTTGGGGTGGCATTTTTTATTGAAAAAATGTCAGGGTCAAATTTCTCAGGTGTGGAAGAGAATCACACATGTGCATAGATCTCTCCAAGAGCTTTCCAACGGTACCAAACTCGCCTCATTTGGCCAAGGTACGAAGGAGTTATGGACCCTAGAAGTTGCAGGGCCGGAAGCATTCCAAGGTTGTGGATGTCGGGTTTCGGGAACGCGAATTTTCAAAATCTGAGTTTGGATTTCCGAAATCCCGAACCCACAATTTCGGCTTTCGGGATGTCAAGTTTCAAGTTTTGGGAACGCGAATTTTCAAAAATTGCATTTTGGATTTCCGAAATCCCGAACCCGCAATTTTGGGTTGCGGGTTGCAGGATGGTTACATCCCCGTGACCGCAACTTGACCCCCCAAACCTGCAGTTTCGGGTTTCGGGTTGCGGGATGGTTACATCCCCATGACCGCAACTTGACCCCCCCCCCCCTTGAACCCGCAGTTTCGGGGTTTCGGGTTCAGGTAAAAAAAAAAAAAACGAGTATAGAGCCTGAAACTTGATTTTTGGGTAACAGGAACTTGTAGAGTCGGATTTGGATGAGTTCAATGGCATTCTAAGGCCATTAACGAAGGCAATGAAAGGCCCAGTGAAGATCCCGAGCTCATTATGCTCCGATTTGGTATAAAGTTGGAATGAATGGCTTTTATGAATCAGTGTCCCGACGCTTGACAGAAGGTTGAATTGAGCAGAAACTGATATGGAGCAGTCATGGGGCGGGCACAACGTTAAGTTTGGAATTTTGGGAGCCAAATTCCAAAGGATGTGGAGTTGAGGTGAGTGTGAAGGCCAAAAAGCACTATTCCGGGCCACTTTTTGGGGATTTTGAAAACCTTGCAGTGGATGAAAGTGACCCTGTAATTCGAAATCAAGAAATTTACTGAATTCAGTATTTCATATTCTCATTAAACCAGACATATTCCATTAGACAAAGATTTTCCAAAAATGCACCATTTGGGAAATAGCCATTTTTGGCCCAAAATTTGGAATTTTGGAAAAATGTGAAAAGTGGAAAGTAGTCAAACCCAGAATTTTATAGAAGATGAATGGTACATCGGAACAGAGATCCACGAGTTGCTGAGTGTTCCTTGCTATATGTACTAACTTCACTCGGTAGAAAAGTTTTTGTGATTCTTCATATATTTTCTCCCACGGGTGGCTAAAGTTGGCAGTTCATGATATTTTACAACTGTGTAAAAATGTGCAGAATTGTGGTGAAAGTTGTCATTTTTTAAATAACGTAGTTTCCACACCTGAAGTCAAAATAGTGCACGAGGACAGGCATTGGAAAGCTTATCCAGCAAGGAACAGTGGTGCATGACCATAATTTGAATGAGGTTATCATATCTCATAGTTATGCAGAGCAGAAAAGTGTCAGTGGCTATTTGGACAAATTGTTGTCAATATGGACAATTTCTTGAATTGCATGCCTGGAAAGTAGCAAGTTAGAATATTATGCATGAGTATATGTATTGAATTGATGCTTGGTGATTAAATCATATCTAATTATTCCTTGTGTATTTGCTAGAGGCCATGAAATCATACCAGCTATGATGTGGAAGAGGAATTCCATGCAAAGATAAGGGATTGAAAAGGGAGAATTCCTTAACCTCTGCTTGCTAACTGCATTTATAATTCATGAGCTTGATGTGTAGAAAATTGTGGCATGGAATGCTAAGAAGGCAGAGATTATATGGATGGCATGAATATGTACTAGTTGGCATATTCATAAACAGTGCACAGTGCATGAGAATATGTTTTTGCACGCATATGATATTACATATTGGTAAAAGTAGTGGGATTTTACATATGCAATGAACCACTAATGATAAATATTGTGGTTGATAATCACTATTGGTGTTGGTATTGGTGGTAGGACCAAAGACAACAGGAGCATGGCTGAAGATGTTGATGATGTTTCATATGGCCAACAACCTTATGAAGAAAAGGCTAGGGCAACAAATCCATGATCAAAAGATTGGTGGAATAATTTTTTTATCCTCTATGAGAGACCAACGGATCAGGTAACATCAAAGGTGTAAATGGGATCCATACAGGTAATGGTTTAATTATGATGATTGCATATGTGTTGAAAGGGGATTGGGTAAGAATCCATTGAACCATATTTAGTAATCACAAATTGGTATACATTTAGAGTTGAAATGCATTCATGTGAATGTCGTACTGCCACAGTGTGGTGGAACATGGAGTGATGAAAGCAAAAGGCCTCATACCATGTGACTATTTAGAAATTTAGACTATATTTATATAAAAATATATCGTTGCATGTGTATGTCGATTATGAGCTAATAATCAAAGCAAGTGACGACTGGTGGTCCTGATTATGGTAGTGCATGCTATATGAGGTAGTCATGTTTCGGCCATAATATGTTCGAATGTAGAACATTCATGAACCAATGCAAGGTAGCATTGAGTGGATATGCATTAAGAGATTTTATAAATCTTGTAGTTATGCATTGAGTGGATGCATATGAAAAGTTTGAGTAAATGTTGTAAATGTGCATGCATAAGTGTGGGTGCACATGTTGTGATGCATTGCATGAATGCATGGGGATGGTATATGTATCATTGCAAACTAAATAATGAATGAGATGATGACTGATAATAATTCTAGGATCATTTCATGGGCTGTTATGAATGCAAAATAGTAAGTGCATGAAGAGGGCAGTCATGATTTATGGGTTGCCGGAATGCTCTGTGGAAGGGCAGAGTTGTATAATGATATGGCTATGAATTAATGAGCATTTAAAAGCTTTAAGTTGATTGCATGGATGGTGTGATGGTGTATTGTAATTTTATGGTGCTAAGGGTGCATATAACATAACCCTATACATTTCATTGCATTTGAAATATTAATAGTTGAGAGTGTTTGAATTATGGAGTGTTATAATTCTGGAAATGCTTCAGTGACTGTTGCAGCAATGAAATATTATATGCATGAAGACTTATAAGTGTTTGGCTGATTGAAGTTGTTGATGTCAGGTAGATTGTTCTGGGCATGGCAATGCAGGTAAGTCCATGATGAAGGCTGGAATATACCATGTGAAAGAGCCAAACCTCATGAGAAGAATCTCATGGTTGAGAACTCTAAGTTCTGTTATAAAGAAGAATTGTAAATCTCATATTTGTAGATCTTAGATTTGGAATTTTGCTAATAAATGACTAATGACTATTTGGTTTATATGAATTATGTCAGGAGGACGTGTTGTAAGTGGATGTGCACGTTATGCTAGCAAGCATAAAATACTAAAGGGCAGAGTGGTGCCACTTACAAGAGACAAACATTATGAGGATAGCCTCATGACTGAGCAAATTGATTTATGCAATAAACAGAATTGCAAATTCATATCGAAATTAATTATTAGTGCCATTGATTGGTTATGAAACAATCAGGTTTAAATTTTAATGTTAAATGTTGCTGACGGTTTGGCTATCTAATAAGTGTGCCAAGAAGACACATTGCAGTAAGACCATGAGAGAGGGCCTGCAGAAGCCAAACTTCATGGGAAGGATCCCATATCTTGGAAATGGGTTTCAGGTGAAACGCCATTGGATATTTTGGTAATGTCCAATCTGCACTACATGATTGGTAAACAATATGAGTGAGATGGTAAAGATTATGTTGGTAAGACATATGTGGGATATGAAATGTAAAAAGGAGTTGGGATGGCAAACCAAGGGATTGTCAACTCAGAGAAGGGAGCCTCCATTCCTCATTAATCAAGAAAGACTACATCTGCAAATGGATAAGTGTTCTATAAACCTTAACTGATATATATATGTGTGTGTGTGTGTGTGTGTGCAAGTCTAATTGTTAGAATTATTATGCAGAGCATATTCTATTTATGTATATTATTCACACTGCTTGAAGTATGATTAGGACCTGCATACATCAGTAAGGAGTGCACACATTTCTAGTGCTGAGTTATGTTAGGGATGCCAATATTGATTACACCCTAAGGGAATGGACGCATTCCTGGTGTTTCAATACTTGATAGTGAATCTTATGAAATATGGTTACAATCTTAGAGCAATAACGTTGATGAGTTTGCTTATACTACTTGTGTTGTCGACCTAAATAGATGCAATTGGTGTTGCACACTAAAGAAGTAAAGTAAAAGGTTGTTGTGAGGGGTTGTGGTGAAAGGGTTAATGTGTATGAAAGGATGTTGTGGAGATTTTGATGAAGGGTTGTGAAGATGTTGATGAAAGGGTTGTTATATGCCTATGGCTCCATAGTACAGCCTTGACCTAGAAATGGTCGTGCTGAAGTTTCCTTCCAAGTCAGCGTGAAGGTGTACTGGTTAGACTTTAATTATTTGATGTTTTGGAGCATCATGCGTGCTGGCCAAACATCCCAGTCCGCAGGAGGATCCCAAGGCTTATAAAGTAAAAGTAGGACCTTGTGGACTAGAGAGGAAATGTCTAATACAAATAAGTATTCAATTTCATTCATTTCTTATTTGGAACAATAAAGTTTTCAAGTATAAGTTCTCTAACAGTTAAGCTGATGCACTATTGTTTCTTTGTTGGAAATATTGGTCAATGCAGGAAGCAAGGACCCTGAAAGAACTATAAGTGTTTGGTAAATCCAAAGAGTAACTGGTCGGGTGCTACAAATGCTTGGTAAACCCAGTCGGCGTGAAGGTGTACTGGTTGGGCACTAACTACTTGAATGTTATGGAGTAGCCGACGTGCTGGCCAAATATTCCCCTAATACTTGATAATACCTAGTCGGAGTACTGGCTTAGCATATTGCTAAATGGGATGTCTGATGAAACCAATCGACATACTGACGTAGCATTGCCTATACGAATGGTTGAAGAGTAACATGCATGCTAGCCCAACATTCGTTATTGTATCCATAGGAAATCCAAGGCTTGTAAAGCAAAGAAGGATCCTGTGGAATAAAGTGAAGACATCCAATGCATCTAAGTATTGGGTTATCTTACAGCTTCTTGCTTATGAATATACATGTGTGTGTGATTTGGTTATGATTTATTAAACTCTTATTTAGAGATAACCCTGCGAAAATAAACTAAACATGTGAATGGATTCAATGTTTGAGTGTAGCTATTGTTGGAAGCAAGGACTATGAAGGCATCCTAGGGATGCATGTGGACATGTGACCATCCTAAAAAGCTCAGCATGAGCAGTAATGAAAGATGGTGCTAGTGGGACTGTGTGAGTCCTAGTAGCCAAGAGTTGTAGACAAACCATGTGGAGAGACTCCATGGTTGAGAGGTCTGGAATAGACCATAGACACTAGGTGTCATATCCAAGAAGGGCAGGTCAAGCATTCACGTTGAAGTGAAAGAGGCTAAGAGCATGAAAACCACAGTGGTGGTGTAGGTTCCAGAATGGAACAGGACTAAGAGGAGAAAACACTTACTGCTCTCTCTTTCCTTTTTATTCATGCATTTATAAAAACAAAAAATTGTTGAATGCATGTATGGCTGAAAGTAGAGTGTGTTTATTTGCTTGAAATAAATTGTGAATGCTGAAATAGTTAATTTCCTGTGAATGGATGAACATGAAGGAATTCATGTGTATGTTGGGAAAGCATGGAAAGTATGAAAATCTCATGGATAAAGCATGGACTACCCATGTCAATTGGGCAATGAATTGACTGGTCTTAATGTTATATTATGCTTGGCCTAACAAAAATTACAATGATGCATTTCACAGATGAGAAAGTGAGGTTAATTTATTACAATTGTTGCAAAGCAAGTGCTACTTGTGAGCAAGTGAAAGCTAGTTGTGCACATTGACCATGGTAGTAGACCATAGGGTATTGGACTTGGTTGGAAGTCTCCTTCAAACAATTGCTAAGACCTAAGAAAATCTTGGAGAGATGATTAAGATACAGAAGAAGCAGAATGAGATGAACCACAAGGTTTTGTAGGACTCTATTTGTCTCCAAAGGGAGGTAAAAAACATTATGGAAGCAATTAGTAAGGGAAAGGAAAGTGGATCAAGGATGAAGTATTCGTCCAAACGGTCCATTAAGAAACGTTCCAGGCATGAAGACTCAAAGGAAATTGAGTAGGTAAAGATGAAGCAGCCAGTGAAATGTTGGAAATGTGGAGGACATTATTGCCTCCGCAACTGCCCAACAAGGGAACATCAAGAGGGTAGAAGCCATAAATTTTTTAGACTTGTGGAGGAGCTGAAAGATCAGAACCAGTAGGAGAAGCTTGTGGAAGCCAAAGGACTTGGTCCTAAAAGTTCAAAGTAAAGAATAGAATGCAGGGCAGACCTGCAAAGTTTTTGAAATTTTGGACATGTGTAAACTGTATATGTATTCCTAAGTATTGGAACATCGAGGACGGTGTTATTCTAAGGGGGAGGGGATTGTAATACCCCATTTTGACTCTTAGAATATATTAGCTTTTAATGTAAATATTGTATACATGTGATGTATGTTTTCCTAGCCTGGAGCTCAAGGCCAAGGCCCCGCTAGTGGAAGCTCAAATTTAATTTAAAATGGCAAGTATTAGATATTATGTTACCCATGTGCTATTTAGCCATGGAAAATTGTAAAAATGATGTAAATAAACATCATGCAATAAAATACCAAAGCTGGCTATGGAAGCAACAAATGAGAAGGGGACATGTGTATCCACTAGGGAGTGGTGAGGGGGTTGTGGGGATGAACCATATGCTGCAAAATGTCATTGTGATAACCCATTTGAATTTCCTTGATAACATTTATTTATGTTGTATGGAAGTAGTAGAAGATTTCAGCCCATGGCTTCAATGGAGCATGGGCAACCCATAAATTCGTACGGCAGAGTATGGGCTCTGTTTTCTTGTACCACAACTCACTCTACCTCATGGGAGTCGCTTTTTCCTCATTCCCATTCCAGTGTGGAACATCCCAGCATCAATCTTCATCCAAAAACGAATTCCCAGCAAGGAGAAAAACAAAAAATCGCAACTTTGCAAAAACCCACGTTTTGAAGTGCCAAAAACGCCCAGAATTCGTATTTGATAGTGAAATCCAATGGGGGATCCATAGGTATGAACCTTGGGGCGAAATTGAGAGCATTAGCTACCCCAAAATCCATTGGAAAACCCAGTTTTGATTTACATTACATGCATTATGTGTTTTGCAGTGTGTTAATTCTGAATGTTAATTGCCCATGTTAATGAAACGAAATGGTTGCCTTAACGAAATTGATATGAAGTTTGTGCATAACATGAGTACGAGATTGAATTCTCTGCATAATGAACCATCATATTCCTATGTTAGATATGATGAGGCATTACTATTTGTGTGCGTGCAAATATGTTATTTCCGCTATGTTTATATTAAGTATGAGTCTGCACACAGAAGAATTTAATTATTATGAATTTATGAGTAATGTATGGGGCTGATATTGTCAAATAAGCCATGTATGTTAGTCATGTTCCCTATATGGTTTATAAACAATGCAAGGGGACGTGACAGGCTACCAGAGGTTTGCGCCAAGGCTGTCCTTTGTCTCCTTTCCTTTTTCTCTTAGTTTCCGAATCTATGAGTAGGAAACTCCACATCCTGCAAGCCTCGGGAGACCTAAATTGAATAAAAATAGTCAGAGGAGTCGAGTCGGTTAACCACTCCTAGTTTGTTGATGATATTATTTTACTTGGGGGAGCCTCCACTATAATTGCTGAAAGATTCAACCAAGTCCTTACCACCTTCCTCAAAGCCTTTGATGGCAAAGTTAACTCAGCCAAGTCCAAAATCTACGGCTGGAACTGCACCCCATGGGTTCTTGCAAGAATTCTAGGTTTTGAAGGAATCGGAGCGTGGAACTCCGTTAATTGCCTCGGTATTCCTATCTTCAAGGGTAGAAAAAGAGTTGCAGATTGGCAAGGGCTTATTGACAAAATCAAAAATAAAATCAACTCCTGGGGCTCTGGATGGATAAATCCCCCTGGCAAACCGGTCCTTATTAACTCCATACTTTCTGCCTATCCTCTCTATGCCTGCTCCATTTCTCTCGCCCCCAAAACAGTGATGCTGGAAATTACTAAAGAGCTCAGAAAATTCTTATGGCAGGGAGGGAGATCCAACCACTCTAAAAAGTTTCATTTGATAAATTGGGATATAGTGTGTAGACCCAAAGTTTATGATGGAGCGATCAAAGATCCTTTGATTATGAACCTTGCCCTCGGTGCCAAAAAAATTTGGAGGATCATTTCTGGGAAGAAGGCGTGGTGGAAAGAAATCTTCTACAAAAAATATATGTCCGGAAGCAGAAGCCACTGTGTGGAAAATATTAATTAGGAGAAAAGAGGGACTTCTATTTGGAACCTCTGCAAACGGGCGGCCTTCATCATCCAAAGTAATCTGTTTTGGATCCCAGCTAATGGTAAGCAAATCCAAATTTGGAAGGACAACTTTTGCTCCAGCCCTCCCGCAAACTCACTGCATGAATTCTGTGACTTGAGATGTTGGATGGGGCAAGCTAACATTCATACTCTTTTCGACTTGTCTTCTTGGTCCAACCAAGGAAGATGGATGGGTTGGCTCAATATTGATCTCCCGGAGCACCTTCTTCATGAATATAGTGCTCTTCTCTCCTTGTTTCATGGTGCTCTTCCCATCCATATCTATGAGAGATAAGCATGGTTAGGGAAAAGCGGGCTCATACTCGGTTAAGGAGGGCTATGGTTTTTGGACGCCCTCAACAATCGTCGCAACAAGGATAACAAGTGGAACAGAGTTTGGGATAGGGATGGGCTTCCAAAAGTAAATGTCTTTAATTGGACTCTTGCTCATAGAAAGACTCTCACCACAGAGAATCTCAGGAAAAGGGGGATCGAAGGACCAGCTAGATGCATTCTTTGCAAGGAAGCTGAGGAAACGATTGACCATCTTTTTATGGAATGCAGTTTCTCCCAAGAGGTTTGGCACCAAGCATACTGGGATATTCAACCAAATCTTATCCTTCCTACCAATTGGAACGACCTCTTTGTAAACTGGCATCTCTACTATCAAAACTCGTTGTCTAGAAAGCCAGACTTCAAAAGAGCTTGGGTCGCTTTTCCCAAATTCATTTGTTGGAAACTTTGGACTGCCAGAAACAAAGAAATTTTTGAAGATATTAGGGCCACCCTAGGTAAAGTCCTCTCTTCTGCAAAAGCACTCTGGATTGATTCCCTCTCCTTGAGAAGTATGAAAAACATCTGCAAGGAACCCTTAAATGTGGAAGAGAAAAACTGGGTGGCTGACCTCTTGATCCCCTCCCATTTCTCCCTTTCGTCTCCTTCTTCCAAGATTCATAAGCCCCAAAATTGGCACATCGGAATGGAACCTAAGGAACTCCAGTTATGGATCAAGACTATCGGTAGTCACATTCTATTCTTCGATGGTGCCTCAAAAGGAAACCCTGGGTTGGCAGGTGCGGGGGGAGTCCTTCTGGACTCCGAGGGAAACAAAGTGAAAGACTTTTCCTGGGGAATCGACAGGAGGACAAATAATGATGCGGAATGGCTCACATTAATCAAAGGTATGGATGTCGCAAGGAACGTTGATGTTAAGGATCTTGTGGCCATTGGAGATTCAATGCTGGTAATCAGGGAAGCTAGGGCTATAACCAAAAATCGTCGAAAACCTATCTCCAAGCTCCAACACCACTTCATCTACATAGCTAACAACTTCAACTCTATTTCCTTTCTCCACATCTTAAGGCACAACAACCAGAAGGCTGACACCATGGCCAACATAGGCGTTGGCTTGGATTGTGGTTTAGCGATTAGAAATGGACAAAACCTTATCAACAATTGGGTTCCATAACCCTCCCCCCTCTCCTTGTTTGCCTTTGAATCACATGACCACGCTTTCTAAGCGCTCCTCTAACTATGGCCTCAACCCTTTAATGAAAGTGGTTAATTACAAGATCTTCTTGGGATCCCCCTACCCCCCTCGATCCCTTCACGCATCCTCTCGGCACAAATAACGGCCTCTCCTGGCTGACTCCACCTGTCTCGCATGCAGGAATTCAATGAGAATAGGCTCCGAGGAAACCACAACTTATAACTCGCTCGAGGGTGACGTTCTGGGTATTCTGCAGGACTCCTTCTGTAATGTGTGGGTCTATTTCTTCAGGATAAACATGGAGGATGGTAACAATGATGGCCTGAATATCCTTGCGCTGCAGTGTCGCCGTTGCAGAAAACACCTCCAGGTTCATTCGGGGGTAGGGCCGGCATGAAACGATACTTGTCTACTCTTGATGTGGTGCAAGGGCAGAGCAATGGCGGATCCGAGCAACAGGCCTCTCGTGGTGTTCTGGCACAGGAAAACTTTCGTAGACACTCCAGAATTGATGAGCCAGGCAGTGGCAGAAACTGGGCTCCTCTCTACGTGGGGCAGGGACAGAGCAATAGGGGTTTAGCACAGCATGTCATTTGTGGCCACGAGCTTGGCAGTGGCAGGAATTGGACTCCTCTCGATGTTGGACTGGGTCAGAATAATGGTGGTTCTGTGCAACAAGTTATTCGTGGTAACTCCGGTGAGCAGGGCAATGGCGGGAATTGGATGCTCCCCGCTGGTGACAACAGTGGATTCGTTAATTTGGAGTCCCCCCAAGGGCCAGACAGTTCGTCCTCAGAGGTCCTTTCGCATGTTCAGGAGCTGGAAACTCAGGTTCATTGGCTCAGAGGTGAGAACTCTGACCTGAAAAAATCCATTTCTCACCTTTCTACATTTGTCTAGATCTCGAACTCTAAAGTTCGAAGTAGTAGCAGTAAGATGAAGGAATATTTTGACATGATGGCTGGCAAGTTTGAGTCCCTTCACAGCTGTCTTAGAATTGTCGAAGCAAAGGTCGACTGCATAAGGACCAACAACAGGAACAACCCCTCTGTCCTCCTTGGCATTGAAGATGATAACGTTGGTGCTGCAGCCGGGAGCAAGGAGAAGAATGTCCACCGGCATCATGTCAACTAAGGAATTCTCTGTTTGCTCATCCATGTTTTTTCAGAACTTTTTTGTTATGGCCTTCTCCTCTTCTTCGCTAAGGCTTGTAGAAGCTAGTCCAGTGTTTCTCCTCTTAATATGTATTTCTTCTATAGTTTTCTTCTAGGGAAGTTTGTAAGAATTTGCAGTTATCGCAGAATAGGGGTTATGTATGTCATGCAAAGACTGGAATGGGATGAGCTAGTCTTGACATCTCTCCATTTTTGGAATCAGTCTTCCCATCTTTTATGTAATTTCGTCTCTTTTTTAATATAAAAGCTCGTTACCCGTTGTTGTAAAAAAAAATAAAAATATATATATATATATATATATATAAACTATTTTTTAAATACTAAATTATTTTAAAATATCAAATTCAAGGCCCACACGGATAAAGCAATTGGTAATGAGTAATTGAGTTGAGAAGTTGTGAATGAAAAGTCATAGGTTCAAATCCTTGTGGGTTCTTACAAAAAAACAAATTCAAGAATACAACCAATATAATTTCTTATTATAAAAAATTTCAAATTTAAATTTGAAACTTATGTTACAAATAAAAATCAATTAAATCATAATTACAAATATCAATAAAGCAACTTTCTTCTTTTATAAATAATAATTCATAATCGAAAACTCTTTTTTTCCTTGTAATGCCTAATTTACTATTGTAATGTAGCAAATAATATAATAATTTACCATTTCAATTTAGCATAGTCTAAAAGTTCTATGATTTCAAATGGAAAATATTGATTTTTCCAACACGGTTCTCCCGATCTCTAAGGGGTTTTTGATGGTGTTGAATCCATTTCTACCATCAAAATCGTCATTAAAACACAATTAAATTCAGATTTTACAAAATAAAAAGCGTCGGATTCGAGTGAAAAGCCCTCATCCGGACCAAGTCGAATTTTGGGACAACTCCTTTCAATCTGAACTCTAACATGCAATTTATATTAATATATTTTTTTACTTTAAAAATTAATTTTTAAAAATTATTAAAATATAATTTTGTTTATTAATATTTTTATAATTTAAAAAGTTAATTTAAAAAACTACACTAAACTAAAAGAAGAAATGGAAAAGGAGAGAATTTGTGCATTCACAATCTAGAAATAGCATAAAATATAAATATTGCAATTTTTTAAATTAATTTAAAGATTGCACAAGAGAAGATTAAAGACGTTAATGGTACTATTTTAATATAAACATATGGATTTAAGTTGTATAAATTTTTGGAATGGGCAGGGAATATAAATGTGTGTGTGTGTGTGTGAAGTGACACCAGTACAACACTATGATGTGATAGGTACATCTTTCGACATGTGGGTTGTCTTCGACTGTCCATCTTTCGACATGTGGGTTGTTTTTTGGCTCCTTTTTGGTTGGTCCAACTTGTGGTAGTTTTGGATCATAGTTGTCGGGCTTATCCCGTGTTTTTTCTCTGATTCTCTTGTGTTGGGGTGAGTGTTCTTTGGGGGTAGTTGTTTCCCTCTGTGCGAGCTCCCTCGGGATGTTTGCTCTCACATGTTTGTGATGTTTTCTATTTCGACTGTTGGCACACCTAGTGTTGCCCTATGTGGGCTTTTGGACATTTCTTTGTTGGGTTTGTGTTGATTTTGTTACTCTCTGTAATCTTTCATCATGTTATTCTTTAATGAAATGTTATTTTTTTTTCTTTAAAAAAAATGTGATAGGTACAACACTTTCACATAAATATTTCATGAACTTTGTAAAGTTTTCATAATGTATGTAATTTTTTTTCTTATTTTTTCTAATCCAGTCAATGATAAAATTAGTCGTGTCAAGGCCTATAGGCCAATCAAAATCCAACACATATGAAAATAAATTAAATAAATAAAAATAGCTCGATGGGTTAGCTCAAGTGGTTGAGAGATCTGAGTTGTAAGCAGAAGGTCTCGGGGTCAAATCCCCGGGTGGCTATGCATTGATATATAAGGGCCTCATTTGATGTCCCCACCGGGTTAGGCCCCGTAATCAAGGCCGGTGGTTTACCTTAGGTACCATCCTCGAAATGAGGGGAAGTACCTGAGGGTTTCCCCACGACTTCTTACAAGGAAAAAAAAAAAATTAATAAAAACGGATTAATATTTTTTTCACAAACTTTAAAAATACATTTGGTTTCTATGCATCACTATCCAAACTAATAGGGTAAACCAAAACATGGTCTCTACATACGGCAAGTGTTATACCTCAAATTGTCACTTTGTACATCATTGCGAACCTTCATGCCATACCACCATGAAGAACATGATGTTTGTACCTCCTAGAAGTGTTGAGACCCCATCCTCATCATGTTGATCCCCTCCCTAGTCCTACTTGGATACAAATCCAACTTTTGAGGGTCGAATGCCACTTCACCAAGTCCATCTTAGAGGTATTTTCGTGCCATGCTAGTGGTGCAAGGCGCGAAAATACAACATTTTTGTGCTCTACACATCTATAGGGGCGCGAAAATTACAACATTTTCGCACTATGCTCAGTCTTGAGGGTGCGAAAATCCCTTAGATAACCTTTTTCCTTGGGTTTTGGATCTTGAATCCCGAGGAGATTTTTATGGGATAGGGATTCCCTTCGAATCTCATCAAACCCTCCTTCCTTGGTCTAATTCAGCTCCTTGATCCATCTTTTACTCACCTATATCCATCATTTTCTCCTAGTGGTTGGCCTCCCAAATCCTATAAGAAGGAGGCCATCCATGAGCTAAGGGGAGAACTTTGGAGGCATCAAACCTATGATCTTAGAAGTCTTGCAGAGGTAGCTAAGGAGATATTGGAGGATGATCATGTTGCAATATCATTTATAATCCACTTTGATGTACACGTCTTCATGGCTTTCCATTAATATAACTTAGCATATTCCTCCCACTTTCATGTTTTTATGATGAATGTATGAAATTGTCTCTATCATAGTTAGATCTCTGTTTATACGCATATTGCTTTGGAGAAGGTGTTGTCTTCTTTTTGAAAACAGGTCCACGAGCTTGTGATCAAAGGTTGGAGCTGGAGTAACGGAAAGATATCAAGGGCAACCATCAAAGCAAGGTACGTCATCTATCTGCTTCTTTTTCTCCATAGCTTAAAAATTGTTGTATGAACCAGATCTAGGAGGATTTTAGTGTCTATCTGTTTTGTTTTTGTCATAGATTGAACATTTAGAAACTTAGTTTAGTCTATGAGAGGGTTTAACTATTCGCACGAAGAATTCTCTAACGCAGGGACTAAAAATAGAAGATTGGGATGTTATTGGAAAGGGTCGATGTGTGGATTAACCATCTATGTTGGTTATGACCCCTTACTAAAGAATCATAATGGTAATAGAGGTAACTAGTTCAATGAATAAAACCCAATACCTATGTAGTAAGCTTATAACACTCAACCACTTGAACTAACCCACCAAGTTATACGATTACTACATATTGGATGACATATGTCAATTTTATCCATATAACACACTTAAAATCCCATTTACAGCTTTAACATGTTTAATGATATGTACCCTCTAACATTAAAATGTGAAACCTTATAAAACACGTTTTCATAAATACTTTTCATTGTGGGATGTGAAGCCCCATACAATAATACTCAATGTGGGTTACTCATTATAAATGTGTGATTAACTTTCATGTCATTTTCATACTCCACTTGTTATTCATTCATTTGTGTTGTGGCCTCAAAATATTTAGTATGTGTTCTTGTTTTTATTGTTGGTATCACTATCATAAGGCGGAGATCATAGATATTGCGTTTAACTCACCATTGACCAGCTACTAATGCATGATTGACTAAATCCTATGTATCCTCTTTTTTTTTTCAGAGGAAAAAAAACATACTTTTGATATTCTATTAGAATAAAAAAGTATAACATTGTTCGATGCATTCAGATTCGAAGTTGATGATCAGTAAACATAATACTGAACTTATCCAAAAAAGTAGTGCAAGCTAGAGTCCTTTAGACAAAATAGAAAACAGTTCCAGACCATAATACTAACTTAGAACATTACGGAGATACTAATTAGCGAAAAAAGGAAAACTACCCATATATGAAAGTTTGTCATCCAAACATTCTTCCCATAGTAAGGTCCCTTCAATGCCTTTCAAAGCTTCCTTCGAGAGAAGGTCTTCCAACCTATTTTGTTCTCTGTAGATATGATTAAGTTCCAGATGCAAAAAAAAATTGAGTTCTTCATTGATTCTGTGGCACAAAAGAAGAAGATTGATCACTTGAAGCTTATAAACACCACTTTCCCATTTGATAGTAACCCTAGAATCTCCAAAAATTTCCATAGACACAATGCCAAAAGTTGATGCCATTTTGCAAAGGACCCATAAGGATAACAAATCAGCCTTCATATTAGTGCTAGAGCCACAAAAGAGTTTGAAGCAGTATCTGTGATCATTGTTGATAAAGAGAACAACACCTGCAACACATCGACCTTCTTGTGCTGCCCCGTCAAAGAAACCCATAGCTCCCTTGTGGAATTGGATTTGTTTTGGGCTTCTGGATCTGCAAATTTTTAAATTTCCAAAATTGAATTCTTTTACCCAGTTAAGAACCTGCAAAACAATATTATCCAGCCGATCAAGATCATTTTCAAAGATGTATCTATTTTTGGCTTTCCAGATTCTCCAAGCGATAATAGCTGGAAGAAAATCATAGACTTTGCAAGAGCTTTGCCAGTCTTTCCAGGATTGACCAAATTGGTCACCATGCCAAACCTGATTGATATTGAGGGAAGTACAAACCTTGTTCCATACAAATGAAGTGAAGCTACAATTTATCAGAAGATGATTAACCGATTCTGCATCCTTTTTATAGAGGAGACAAATATTTGGACCCTGCCAGCCTTTTCTTTGTAAATTATCCCAAGTCTTGAGACAATTTTGAAAAGTGAACCACATAAAACATTTAAATTTGAGAGGAATGCTCCATTTCCATAGAACGAGAAACCACCAATTCTGAACAATACATAAGTTTTCTCTAACAATAGCCAAATACGCTGTCTTAGCAGTAATAGAACCAATTTTTTCCATGGAAAAAAAAGAACCAATTTCATAATTTGAAGTCCAAATTAATGTATCCAAACTGTTATTTAGTCTGCATCCAGTTGCATTAATTCTAAAAATGAATTTATCCCAATCTGCATCCCAACAACCTCCAATGCCTAGTTCTTTAGCTGAGAACCAGTAATTTTTCTCCTGATTGATCCATCTATGCTTTCTTATATCTGCTAAAGTAGAATAACCAATCTTTGAAAGATAGTCTATGATACCTGAAGGGAGCTTGTAGTCTTCACCCATGCCAATAATTGGATCAATACCAACTATAACATTTCTACCATTACCTACTCTCCAGGATAGGTATTTACCGATCCAACTATAGATTTTAAGGAATCCATTCCACATAGGTGAGGAGTTCCTACCTTTTTTTCTTTCCATTCCTATTCCACTTATAACCATCCTTTTTTATGTATTTTTCTTTCAGGACATAAGACCAAAGATTATTACCAAATAGTCCTCGCCAAAAGCTTTTCATCCTTAGAACCATACTAAACCAACATAAGTTCTTTATACCCTAGCCACCAAATTCTTTTGGATTTGAGATCCTATGTATCCTCTTACCCAAAGTTTTATGTAATGTTTCATGAAAAAATAATTAATTAAATTTTGGATTTCACTTTTCTATGATGTTATTGCCTATGTCGACTTAATCCCTTATTCTATAACTAATGGCAGATGTCTCAATAACTTCAAAGGTGCATCAAATTTAGTCAACACTAACACGATACATGTCACACTATGATTTGACAAAACTATTGTGGTAGTGGCAGTGGGACACCTTGCTCAACACACATCATGTTTATTTTGAGGTGAGCTATTGAAAACCACCATACAACTTCCCATCCTCCCAACCTTAGTGCTCTTGGATATACTCAAACAATGTTGCAAGTGTTGAAACTTTACCTTTTCCTTTTTCGTTGCAAATGTCAACCATCCCAAACAACACTTGCTACATATCCTAAGTGGACGAGGGACAAGAAGTGGAGGAGTGCTTTCCTTATCTCAAGTGAATCCATTTTATCTGTTTTTTTACTATGTTTGCACTAAAAAAAATGTTTTGTTGGTATGCATAAATGGTCAAAAATTGTTGCATGCCGCAATCATTATTTCATGGATGCCAAGTTATTATAGTTAAGTAGATCGTTATGGCCAAATGTTGATGCATGCCTTGATCATCATTTGATGCACAACAAGTGTTGGCGAAGGCATCAAATTTGACTCTTGATTGCTCCCCTCAAGTTGTTATTGAATGCATTCAAAGCTTCTCCACCCAACATAAGTCCATAAGTCCATACCAAGTATCACACAAAGTCCATGATGCTCATTCACACATTCCAATGCCTTGTGAAGGCAAGGCAATCACTCTGCATACATCTATAAAGCATAAAACCATCGTGTATATGTAAGAGACAATAAATTATATGAATGATATATATTTGCATATGATTTTTCCAAGTTGTTTTCCTCTCAAACCAGCGTTCATGGTCGTTGCAAGCAAGAGGTACCCAACTTTGATAGAAAATAGATTGGCTTCAAGACAACTTTGTAATGTTTCATTATTCTCATTCTCATACAATTTTCCAATTTGAATCTGACAAGACTCTAGGCTCAAACATAACTCTATGTTTATTAGGTTCCCATATCATCATCATGACGTAGTGTAGAATTGTAAGCGTTGCACAAACAATTGTTCAATTTCCATTTATCACAATGTAACCACTTATGATTATTAAGTGGTTATCCAAGTAAAAAATGAAAAGAAAAAATGATCAATTAACCTTACATTGTGTCAAATGACACAACCATTTGGAAAATAAAATGCACATGTTACATATATTCATATGGGAAATATGGTCTGACCTTAATTGTAAATTAACCAAAGAAAACTTATACATACCAAATAGATAGGACACCCCAATGGTTAAGAGCATGTGTTTCCTCCTAGGAGGTCACAGGTTCAAATCTGGAGGGGGGTAGGGTATGTACACCTCTGTAGACCTTAGCGGTTAAATCGATGCACAGAGGTGGGTCCCTTATCCCACAAACAAGGGGGTCTCATACACCAAATTGGTGTCTCGCTTGGCGGTGACCTTAAAAATAGATTATTATTATTATTATTATAACCATCAAAACTGATGCCATCACTTATTCTCAAAAAAAGGGTAATCTTAATCTTAAAATATAAGGCATTTTGATATTAAAGGTATTATAAACCAATTAATGTTCACTTCCAATAAAACTATGTCATAAAAAGTAACTAAACAAAATAACTTATTCACAAACTCCAAATACATTCATCTTGTAACATGGCGAGTAAATTCAATTATCTTCTTCAAAAGGATACAATGGAATCATTGCAGTTATTCAATTATCCATTCATTGATTTATTGTGGCAAAGGAGCCATGGTGGCCTTGTTTGTGCTCTTACTTTAATTGTGGTCCTTAAATATGGATTATTTGGAAATAAAACCAAATCTCAATATCGATACAAAACTGTGTGAAGGTTTGCTCCTTCTCTTCCTACCGGTTTTCCTACATGTTTTGTTGCATTTGTTATTGCATATTGATCAAACTTATCGTCCTCAGCTTGCTTTAAACAATAAGTTCTAATGGATGCAATTATTTGTACCCTTTATGGAATGCACAAGGCCAACACAAGTTAATTTTGTTTGTATTCCGATTGGAAATCTTTAAAAAATCTTAGAATCACATATATTAGCTATGGAAATTGCATGATTTGGGTGCCATGGGGGTATTTGAGGGTGCTGAATCTATTTATGGATTCAGAAATACAATTTAAACACATAGAGATTTGGATTTTACAAAAAAAAAATTACCGGATTTTGATCAAAACCCACCGTAAAGTCGAAAACGTAGAATAAATAAACTACTCCCAAGTTTATTGGGAAATAATCCTCTATTTTGTTTTCATTGTGCCACACTAAAATAATGTGTGCTTCCAACACAAGTTTATTGGGAAATAATCTTTTATTTTGTTTTCATTGTGTCACACTAAAAGAATGCGTGGAGAAGTGTCTTGCATGCATGATGCATGTGTCACTTTTCAATTCGAACTCTTTGCATATTGTCATGTAGTAGATTTTGCAACAAATAACATAGGTGGACTCAATTTGATTAAAAAAAATTTAAATAATTTGTGCTTTAGACGATATTACCTAAATCATCTATTGCACAAATCAACTAGCAGTCATAGGAATAAGAAGCCTCAAACCATCTCTCGTCAGTTAATTGGCGCATAAAATAACTAGCAGTCACATGAATAAGAAGCCTTGTACTCATTTTCCAACATTTTCATTACTATTCCACATGCATGTATAGCTTACACTTCCACACGTTTGCCATCGATATCAAGGAGTTTTTTTTTTCAAATGAAAAAAGTTGTAATTTGTTATTTTCTTTGAAAATCAAAGTTACAATATAGTCATCAAAAGTATCCTATGTCATCTAAGACAAATCTAAAACTTCCTTTACATCACATGCTGCTGTCAAAAAGGGGCTAACCCACTTACAAAAAACTGGGTCTAACAAAAGGAAATGTCTAGTACAACAAGTTGCATATGAAAATAACTCATGTCAGTCAAAACTAATAGTTAACAACAAGAAGAGATGGGAGTGACCATAACACGTCCATGGTCCACAAGAGAATCATCCACCCACTCCTCATAAAAAATGTGCCCATCACATGGCCCTATGTCCACCTTAGATAGTCGGTCAGCCTCAGAGTTGGCTTCTCGATAGATATGACAGAAATAAATTTGTCCAAAACTCTTGATGAGGAGAGCGGTCTCTAAGAGCCTAGGCTGCAGATGGATCAAATGAATGTCCATCTTACCGGTTTCCCAATCAATCGGTACTTTGGAGTCTACAAAAATGCATATGGATTGAATGCCTCGCTTATTAGCAAACCAAAGTAGCCCCATAAAGCCATGAGTTTCGCTTTCATATTGGTACCACTGCCTACTCCCATTCTCAATGTGAGCTTATGATCTGCTTTGATCCAGAGTATACTATCTGCTCCACACACCCTTTGCTTCACTGCCCCATCGAAGTAACCATAAGACATCCCATTACTCTAGATGGGATAGGAGATGAGTCTTTTCTGCTTCTTCCTATCCAAAGATGGATATTCTTTCACATAGACGATAATCTTCCTACAAATATTAAAGATGTTTGGATTTGTGGATTCAATTTTTTTTTTCCTACAGTTCCAGACGACCCATATCATGAAGATAGGAAGCAGCTTAAATTTATCCTTCCACTGCATCCATTGCTGTAGACACTCACTAATGGATCTTCCCTGCCAATCATTTTGAAAACCCAGAGTGACTCTTAGTTTAGTCCACACTTCCCTTACCAAAGGGAAAGTGATAAGAAGATGCGTGATGTCCTCATCATCTACCAGACACAGACTGCAAATATCGGGCCCCTGGAAGCCCTTTTTCTGTAAATTGGGCTAGGTTAGGATCTTATTGTCAAAACATAGCCACATGAAACACTTAATCTTCAAGGGTAAGTTCCACCTCAAATTTTGGCATGCCACCACTCGAGTGCTGGAGAATTATAACTACAAAGGATATCACTATATACCAATTTAACAGCTAGATGTTTGTTTGTCGCCGGGTGATCCCAGACCAAGTGATATTCACCTTCGGTAATAGGAATTCCAGTCAAGTTAAGGTTTCTAACAAATTGGTTCCAATCCTCAGCCGAATGCACATCAATCTCCAACTCCTCGGTCGTCAACCAATGAGGAGGATAAATATGATTCCCTTTATGAAAAGCCTGTGAGAGGACCATAATCCTTTTCTCATTTACCTGATTAATGGTCTAATGTGTGAGGGTATGATAACCATCAACCCCACCATGGAATATGTACCCATGAGAACATGGTCTCTATGACCGACCTTTCAACTCATAATTTTTTTTATATATGGGAAGGTGGGTAAGATACTTCGATGATTGAATCCATACAATAATGTAACTTGGGGTTCCTTATCCATATCAAATAAGTAGCAGTTTTAAGATATTTTGAACGAATAACCAAGCTCCAGAGGCCTTCAACACAAAGAGCACGTCGAAGGCTCTTTGTCCGAAGAGCTATGCTAAATACTTCGAGGTTTAGGATCCTCCAACCGCCAAGTCTTTTGGGTCACGAAATCGATTCCCAATTAGCAAGATGGAATTTCATTGATTTGTTATTTCCAGCCCAGATAAAATGATAGACCTTATTGCGAATTATTGTCAATATTCTCTTATGTCACGTCTCTTCTACGCGATTTTTTTTTTGAAATTACTAAAATACATAATGCGGAAAAAATATAAACACAGGCTTTCACTACAACCTAATTAGTTTGTTTAGCTGATGATTTTCTGTCGCTAAACACGCCACGGTCGTCACTCGACATACTCATACCGGTGTGACAGTACAATCAAATGTAAACAAAAGTGTAGGGCTCGCTTCATACTCAAGGTCCTAAGAGTCATAATTGCGGTATAGTTCAACTATTGCGACACTTGAAGTTGTAAGTGACATTAATACTTCACTGCAGTAGCACTATTATAATGTCTTCATGAGAATTATCGACTTCAGCTAAATGATAATTTACGACATAAAATTAATTAACATGGTCACATGTCATAGCTAGGCTAATAACATGTAACCTATGTATTTCTCATATCCCCATTCATCAATTTTAACCTAAGGTAATTTAATGTAAGCATTACTTATTAAAATGTAATTAGTCCTAACTATATGTTAACATAACATATGTCGAACTATTATAATATAATATATATTTCTTGGTAATATATATATCCATATTGTATGGTTCAAAACAATACATAAATAAAAGTAATAGTGTAATCCATTATATGTTGATACCACATATAATATACATGTTAAAGCAATCTATATACTTGGGATATAATATATGGTTATATATTATAGGTATCACATACCAAGTTGGCATAGCGCCAAACTATGGTAATACTACCATATTATAACCCACTACAAGCTGCGCTATGATCAAATGATACATACGCATAAGTGTTGACATAGTATATTGAAATGGAAACATTAATGTGAATCCACCAAGGGTTATGTGCTTTAATACTTTGACCAAGGGTCGACCCCGGTCCTTTCCCAAACCATAATGCATACATATATCAAGCCATGACAGCCTCCCAACCTTGGCATTGGCGTAAATGGTTTCATAAGCAGTAGCGTTTTAATGCACTGGTTTGTAACTTTGCCACGTTTGAAAATATATACGCAAGACTTATGTTGATGTCGTGACTGTGCTTGCCTCAAGCTTTGCCACGCAAAAAAAATACTCGTGAACCAGTGTTTTGAACCTTGTCGGGTGTGCCCTTCTGGCAGGTAACTCAGCTCTCAGCGAAAGATAAAGAAAGCCACTAAGCAAAGTAAGGCCTACATGTGACCAGCTGGCTCGCATGCAGTGACACCAACTCGACCTTCATACTATTAATGCTCCACAGGTACACTTAAATGTCATGACGATCCCCACTGTAGATGGAGATCCAGGTTGTTCTCTTGGGTGCTGCGAGGTTCATTACCACCGTTGGTCTGGTTTTGGAGGTTGGCACCAATGTTCTACGTACCATGCAATTAAGAAGCACACTACCGGGCTCAGTGGTCGTCATTGGATGATCCGGTTCCACCAAGCTCATCAACTCTGGTTTGGTCTTACGTTTATTCATTTGGTACTGCATAGTGGCTCTTGGAGCACCTTTGCTCCAAGAAGAGGGCTCATGCCCATTAAACAACAATACAACGTGCTCCTCATATGGAAAAAGAAATAACCATGAGGATTTACTGGTGCACGACCACGCATCTCAGGTAAAGAACTCCATCTTAAGCCTGTTAATCGTTTTGTTGTTTGGTTTCGATCGTAACTTCCAGCGTTGTCCACTTACGCCATCGTGTCTCCACTGTGCAGGTGTAGAGTGGTCACTACTTTGGACATTACGTCTAACTTGAACCCTAAGGTGAGCAATTACCGGGCTACCACTTTTACCACACTGTTTTTTTTACGTTTTACTTCTTACTTCTCAACTGAAAGTTGTTGCATTGGTTTGTTGCGACAGGGACCAGATTCGATAAGGGCTTTTTGGGCGCTTCCATAGTGGCACCATGATCTCGGCGATGGAGAATGGTCTCCATACTAGCCAGGTAACCCAATCCTCGCCCTGTTTCTCGGGTTAACTGCCCGGGTGTTGAGGGGGTTACTTAAAACTTGGTTCCGGTTAAAGGTTTGCAACAATGAAAGTGTTTGGGCCCTCGACCATACTCATAGATGCATGCGTCCACGCTTGAAAAGTATGAAGGCTTTCTCAGTTGGTCGATAGTGGCATGCTTTTATTATGTGTACTGTATACTTGCGAGCTTCGTTGTTACGAATGCTTGGGTCGACCATCCTTTGGGTCGTCGGTCCTCCACCGAGGTTTCGCATTCGGTTTGCCCATACTGGGACTCGGTGCTGTAATAAAATATTGAGCTCTGCAAACATAGTTTGCTTTGTAAATAATGAATGCATTTAGATGTGAGTAACTTTAAACGTTCGCTTGTGTTTCTATGGTGTTGGAAATATATGTTGCTCTCGGCCTTTGTTTGCCTCGTGCACAAGAACAGAGTTAACCAGTGAATGGATTCACATTCGTCTTGTTTAATGTATGACTGGTTTAGTCGTTTCCCATTCAACAAAGGAATAATACTTTTCTCATTTTCGCTCCACATGTTTGTGTAATGTTTACAGGGTTTTGCAATGGTTAAATGTTTATATATATATAGCATTTACAACGAATATGATCTCGTCTATTTTCAATGCAAATATATATATATATACAGTCGTATGGTTAAGTGTGTCCATTAGAAATCACTGAAACGTTTTATTTATGTGGAAGTTGATATAATGTTGTAGTTTGAGATGTGCCATCAACGCTGTCCCAAATGTTACTTTTTGGGCATAACCAAAATGCATAACTAGGTAACTGTGGTTTCATAAATGCATACATGTATTTCGATTTGCTTTTACGGTGTTAACCTCCTCTGTATGTCCAACAATGCGTAGGCTGTATGAACCAATAAACATGAACTATTTATTTTAAATGAAAGGCGTAGGGTTATACCCTTAGCCATATACGAAATACTTGACTCAGAAGCATATAGGTATAAATATTAATTTATTTATTGTTTAATATTAATGTGGTCTCTACTAGAGACCATGATTTGACTTGGAAAGGATTATCATGACTCTCATTCTGTTAATAACGCAGTCATTTAAATAATACTTATGCAGTATGACTCTTGTGCAACGATACTCGACTATGAAGATATCATGGTCGTCAATAACCATTACTCAGATGTTTACGCATTCAATAAAAAGAAATGGCTAAACCGCCAGCATAAAATTTGGTATTTATGAAGAGTATCCAGCTCTGTAACGTAAATGATAATGTGGCTTTCATCCGAGGACCACGATTTGACCCTAGGTCAAATCTCGTGTCCTTACTTAGCTCCTATCGAGGGCATAAGAGTTTAGTATGCATCTCAGAAAAGATTAACAAGTGTGAACACAACTTAGGAAACCCTTGTCTTTCTCATATAGAATTGTAAAGTGAATATATAAGTAGATCCCACATAAACATTTCAATGAGAACATTTAAGGAAATATCCTGTTCATCTTGATCTATAGCATTAGAATAAAGGATTTGTAAATATTTTAAGGCTTGACATGTAAACCCTTAGGTTTACATGTCTGCCTGAATTACATAATAAAATATTTGTAACCCTAGTTCTGTCATTTACATAGAAAGGAATATACTCTGTTTAAAATGCATACATAAAACATAGATAGCATCTACAACATATTCACTCTAGAGGATGCATCTCTCAGGTTTACAACCCTGATTCAAACAATATTCCTGTTCACATATCTGCATCAGAATTTTAGTTATTCATACAACAACATAACCATGAATACTTCAGGCATTTCACTTAGATTATGAAACTAAATCAGATGACAAAGATCTAGGAATTTCATGGGAGATCTATGCTCAGAAAATCAGTATACCATATACATATTAACATATCTGAATTAATAGATCATTTAACAGTACTTCCAGGAATAAATATAGACACATTTCAATATTGTCCATAAAATAAACATATAGGTTCAGCAGATAAACTTATCTGAGTTCAGATGACCAGTGGAACCAAGCACAATCCTCCCAGCCTTAGACCAGCAAGTACTCCTTGCTTTCAGGTCACCCCCGAGCTGAGTTCACAGTCCCCCAGGTCAGAGTATAGTTTTTAAGTTACCCTTAACTAGTTTACCCAAGTTATTTAGGATATTTCAGTGGCAGCAGGCAACCCAACATCCAAATCAGTACTCTTGAGCTCCAGGATGCTCCAGGGGATTTTAATCCTTATCCCTTAAGAGAATCAATGTAACACAACCTATTCAGGTAAATGCAGTACTCCTGCTAGCTTGGGGTAGTTCTCCTACCTGCACACAATTAAGTGGCCAAGCTCATACCAAGTTGTATGATTCCTCTTAATTTGGACCAGTTTGGTTCTCCCAAATCTGTCCTCAATCACTTGGCTTCAGGACTAGTTTGGTTCTCCCAAATCTGTCCTCCCTCACCGGTCTTCATTTGTCTCAGGTTCACATGTCTTCCCCATTTCCATTTCTCTTGTGTGTTCAGCTCATGAGATGGTGAATAATGAATGTGATAATAATGTGTGTGTTTCAATGAGTTTTCACTTTTTATTCTCTTAGGTGAAAATTCCTCATTTTATGAATTCTTTTAATTCATTAGTCTCTCAAATCTTTTATTTAGGGTTTGTCATTTTTCTCCAATAATAATTTCTTATGATTATTATTAAGTGGCATTTTCCCTCCAAACCTTAGGGGACTGTGACTCCCATCTCATTAATGTGCTAGTCCACATGGTCTTTAGAAATCAATTTATCAGATTTCTAATCTCAACTAAGTAAACTGAAATAATACTTAGCAAAATATAATAAGGGTTCAAAGTCCAAAATTGGGGTACTACATCTTAGGCTGTTTCATGAGATCAAACCAATATGTTGGTATACTGAGCAAAACCGATTGAGCCAAGATTAATCTTCCACCCAATGAAATCCATCGGAAATTCCAGTTACTAATTATGCTTTCAATTTTTTTAATTAGCCACCACCAATCCTCCACTTTATATTTATTTGGCTTGAGCTTAAAGCCAAGATATTTGAAACCCGCATCAATTTCCTCCATGTTGTAAGGAAACAGGGACTTGATCTCATCAAGACAGCTAGAATTTGTTACATTGTAAGAGAACATAGATTTATGCTGGCTAATGGCCATATCAGAGGCTTTGCAAAAATCCTCAAATATTACTTTGTAGGTCATCCATTAAGTAATAGTAGCTTCACCAAATATCAAAACGTCATCTACAAATAGTAAATGAGTTAAGGAGAGAGATCTTGAGATATTTATACCTTTTATCTTAGCAGAGTTCTTTGCATCTCCAATCATCCTACTAAGACCTTCGATGGCTAGAATGAAAAGTAAAGGCGACAATGGACAACCTTGACGAATCCCTCGGATACCAACAAAAAATCTAGTTGGATGTCCATTAATCAAGATGGCATATGAAGCAGTGGACACACTGGTCATAATCCAATTCGTAACATCAAGGGGTAGACCATTCTGAATCAAAATTAATCTCAGATATGACCAGTTGATGCGATCATAGGCTTTGAGGAGATCCATTTTTAATATTAAAGCCTTTAACTTTCTAGTCTTAATGGAATGGAGTCCCTCTTGAGCAACCCCGACTGCATCTAGTATTTGATGGTTAAAAAGAAAACCAAATTGTTCCATCGAAATGTGCTTAGCCAAAATAGGCTTGATTTTGTTAGAGATGATTTTAGTGATGAGTTTATATAGTAGGTTACACAGAGAAATGGGGCGGAAATCAGAGAACGCTTCAGCTTTATCAGTGGTAGCAACAACAAGGAGTTGCTACCACTTACCCTTGTTTTTTAATTTTGAATTCATGAAAGTTATATTGATGTGTTTCTCATTGTGACTTAAATATCCATATTTCCTGTTAAATATAAGGAAAAACATTACGAATAGTTTTTGAAAGGCTGAGCATCAACATACTGCTAAGTGATATAGACTATAAATTTCAATGTAATATAGGGGAGATAAAAAGCTTCAATTAGATTTATCAACCCAATATAAATAAGGTGTCACTCTCTCTCTTGTATCAACTTTCTTCTTTTAAAGGTGAATGCTTTGTGGCTTAAATTAAAGGATAGTGAAATGACATTAGTTAGCTCATAATTAATATTGTTCCATGCAATACAGTAGCAAAAGGCACTAGATCGAACCTACGATGTTGGCTTCTAGCTGCATTATTGTTGCTTTGAAGGTATGTATCATGTGACGATATGAAGCTTTCATCAATTTGCATAAAAAGGTTTTTGGTGAGTAATTTACATGTAAGAAATCAAGGGCAAATAACTCAAATGGTTGGAAGGTAATCTTCACTCTCTCCCCACCCATGTTCAAATCCCCAATGAGACATTGGCTTGTTATCAATTCCCTTAGATCTTAAAAAAAATATTACATAAAAGAAACTAAAATTATGAATTCCCATTTTCCTTTAAACATTCTTTCTTATAAATTTGTGCATATACTAGAACAAATTTATCTATTCAAAATTGGAGTTTGATATTCAAGTTTGCAACTCTTTGTCTTAGTGAAGATTATAAGTAATACTTGATTCATATAAGGTCCATAGTTTACAACTTCTAGATATATATATTGGGATTCTAAAGTGTTGAATTGTGGATTGAATGATACAATGGGATTTCATTTCTTCTCATTTTTCTTCAAATATCCTTCCATATTGTTGAGAGGTCTATGATTTATGGAGGAAAAATGGAATTCAAATCCCGTTGCTTGTGAACTAGATGGAGACATTGCTTCCTTTTCTAGATCTAGATTTTTTAATTCATGACGCCTCTTCATCCCACTGGAGCGATTTATGAACATGACTCATTGCGTAGGAGGGAAGGGCATTGAAGCCATATCCGCATCACCACCCTTAGAGGGAGGTTTGGGTCCATGAATTGATGTTGATGATTTAGATATGGCTACCTCAAATGATGTTGTCAGACTAAATTGCTTAATGCGTTGCTTTGACACTACCTCTAAAGGTTTTTTTTTCCAAACATTGTGCTCCAAGTTGATTGTTGTTAACATTTTTCTCCACGGGATCAAGGTTTTTGGACAAGAATCAATGGCTTGTTTGTTGACCTACACCAAAATAGTTATGTTCTCATAATCTAGTGCTTGCATCCATTGAGAATTCTCATACTTTAAGACTATCTTACCTAGTATTTTGTGACTCGGTTTGAGCTCAACACAAACTCAAGCATAAGGGATGGTTCCCTTTTGTCCTCGACTTATGTTGGACTTAATCATGTTTCCTAGTGCATATTTAGTTCTTTCTCGAACTCACGAAATCCATAGGTGGATGGAGAGCTTTCAGCAATCTCACTCATAAAGAAGCAATGGAAAGTTGTGTTCAAGAATGAGCTATCCTCGATTGGTTTTGATCCTTAAGCTAAGATCATCTCACTCATATTGGATTTTTAGTGACAACCATCATTGATGAACTGAAATATGGGGTTGATCCATGGTTTAATCTAGAGACCATCCATGCCCCAAAACCATGGGTCCTCTTACTTAATCTTTCCATGATCATTGAGGGCTCCTTTGTTCGTCAACCTATTCCTGCAGCAGTGACTATCTCAGCCTTAGAGGAGCAAGAAGAAGAAGACATTGAAGAAAATTTTGAAGACCAGGTCATGAATAATGGCCACATCTCTAACTAGTTTTAGTTGTCTATGATATTTTTTTGTCAATTACTATTAGGACAGTTTGTTAAAATCTACAATAGTATAGTCGGTTTTAGTTATATGGGAATAACTACAAAAATTTGATGCATGTACATGGGATGAATACCTTCTTCATAAACTCTATAAGCTTTTTCTTTTTGGATTGGTTCATTGTAACTTTTTGCTGATTTTCTTTAGCTATTTATAAAAACCAATTACCTATTTTAGTTATATAAAAAAATTGTCATAACTTTTGAATTGCAATATAATTTGTTGTAAGTTATTGTAATATTATACATATCCAATAATGATTCGTCGTAAATTTAGGCTTATAAATTTTTTCATAACTTTATGCTTATCATCTTTTCCTCTTTTCGTGTAACTTAAGTTGTCTTCGAAAGAAGGGAGGAAAAATGGTATGTCGGTACCATGCCCCATGGGATCTATGTGACCAGTCAAAACTTTACATTGATGAACAAGGCGAAAAAAAGTATGAACCTAGACGAAATTATGACAGAGTGAATACACATAATCGTGAAACACTGATGATGTGGAGGGCTAATATAGATTGACAGCCTATACTTTCCAAGCGCGTGGTTATTAATTACATAGAAAAATATGCTGCTAAATCAGAAAAGGGATATGAAACTTTCCACAATATGCTGATGCGGGTCTCTTCTATCCAGAATCCGAACGAACCAGCAGCACATGCATATAAAAGTTTGTTGTGTGAATCCATTGTTGATAGGGACATTGGTGCACAGGAGACTTGCCATATGCTTCTAGAGCTTCCTTTTTCAGAATGTAGCCGTCGTTTTGTGGTTCTAAATGTTGGTATGAAGGTTTTCAAACAAGTACAAGTTGATATATATAATGCCGACAATGATAATTCTCTGATTGATGCATATACTAAGCGACCGGAGAATATGGAGCAACTTACATTGATAGATGTTGCAAAATATTGGTCATATGACAAACGTCGACGGGGGGAAAAATGGTTACCAAGAAGGAATGCGTCTATTGTACGTGTGTTTCCTAGATTTAACTCTATTCCTGATCGAAAAGATGAGAAGTTTGTTGAATTCTGTTGGTCCAAGTTGGTTTTGTACAAGACATTTCATGACTTTTGAAAAGATATAGGCCACACATCTGATGAAATAGTACAGAATTGGAAAAATTTGCAATATATACCTTGGCATGTTGATCGCAAACCTATGCCTAGAGATGCTCGAGTTGAATCCAAGGAAGAAGAAGAACGTCCAATTCCACAAAGAGATTCCAGGCAGCATGAATGGGAGATCATATGTGGATTATATAAAAATCAATTTATAAATTATAATGAGTTTGAGATGCTTGGACATAGGGATCTTGATCGTATGAATGATTAGAACACTACTTTTGTAGATGAAGAGACCTCTAGTCATGCAATTCATTTCATCTCCGATATGCGAAAATTGAAAAACATTTCTACTAATCAACATGCAAAGTCTTACTCAATTGATAGTTTGGGGGATAAGCAAAGAATAGCATACGATGTTAGCCTGGAGCATTATAGAACGAGTGTTGATCCACCATGCATGATAATCCAAGGAACTGCAGGTACCAGAAAGTAATATTTGATTGGAGCCATTAAAAATACACTTGAAAATCTCTCGCATCCAGGGAAAAGTCCATTACTTCTTGTAGCTCCTACAGGGGTGGCAGCTTTCAACATATCCGCAAGAACAGTTCATTCTGCACTTCATATACCGATCAAGGAAATTAATCCTTTACAAGGACCGAGTTTAATTAACTTACAAGAAGAGTTGAGGAATGTTAAATATATTTTGATTGATGAAATGAGTTTTATTGGAAAAAATCTATTAATCAAAATAGATTCAAGACTTCGCCAGGCCTTCCTAGAAAATGCTAATTTACCTTTTGGTGGAAGATCCATTATATTGGTCGATGATTTGGGACAATTGCCACCTATCATGGATAAGCCTGTATATGCATCGGAAGGTATCACAAAAGAATTGTGGAACACATTCATAACAGTTGTGACCTTCGATACTGTGTTTTGACAGAATGGACAAAGCAATGAACAAATATCTTTTCGTAATGTGTTAATGGATATTAGAGATGCAATTCCAATAATAGAGGATTGGAAATTACTGATGACGCGTACAGATACTTCCTTACATGCTTCAATGAAAAAGTCCTTCGATAAGGTGATGCATTTATTTGCGACAAATGAAGATGTAAACTGTCATAACAAGCGTTTAATAAGAAGCCTAAATTGTCCCATTGCGACCAATATTGCTACATCTGTAAGAAGCAACTATTCTATGGAAGGAGATGAAGAAGGGTTGGAAGCTGAATTACTTATAGCCATAGGGGCAAGGGTAATGCTCACATCAAACCTTTGGAATGATGCAAGACTCGTCAATGGTACTCTTGGAGTTATACAACAAATTGTATATAACCCTGGAAGTTCACCTCCAGAACCACCCACGTATGTTTTAATAAAATTTGATAATTATGTGGGGGGACCATGGGATGAATCGTTTCCTCAAGTTGTTCCTATTACATCTATCGAAAGAGGTAATAAAAAACAACTTCCATTGAAACTCGCTTGGGGTTTAACAATCCATAAGTCACAAGGATTGACATTGGAGAAAGCTACTATTAGTATTGGAAAGCAAGAGAGGTAGGGTATGACATTTACAACAATATCTTGAGTTAAAGATTTGGCAGGTCTACAATTTCAATGTCCAATCTCATATGATCGATATGAGAAGATGTCAAAACTATCAGGTGTGAAGATAAGAAAAGATGAAGAAGATAGATTGAGAATGATCACGATGTGAACCATAAAAAAAACTGTCACATGTGTTACATTATGTTACTTCACGTGGCAACCTATACCCCATATTGGGCTAAAGAGAACCTTGCTACTATTGTGTAATAATATTGTTGTGGAGTAGCTTTATGATTGTAGTTTTATTATTGATTTACGAGTGGTGGGAACAATGAAATAATATATTAATAAATTCAAGAAGCAAATTAGGAACACATATTGTAGTGTTCAATTAACCCTAAAATTTTCAATTCATAAAAACATAGATCAAACATAGTATAAATGTAACCAAACATTATTGATAAAAACACAATTACAATTAGGGTGGTAGGCGTGGGGGGATCGTTCTCGATCCCAAGGGAAAGGAAGAATTGTACTTTGAATGGGGACTAGGAACAACAACAAATAATCAGGCATATGCGACATCTCTATACCAAGGCCTTTTACAAGCTCACTCGCTTAGCTTGAAATGCCTCATGGCGATAGGAGAATATGAGATAATGATCAAGATGGTGCAAAGCACCTCTCCTGCCAAGGATATATTTCTTGATAGATGGATAATAAGGATAAAAAGGGAGACAAAACACTTATCCATAATCAATTTATTTCATGTTCTTCGTTAGCATAACCAAAGGGCATATGCAAAGGCAAATAATGATACTAGGAGCAAGGAGGGAACTCTAAAAAAAATAGGGTTATAACCATGATCCACATCCCCTAATGTTCACAATGCATGTAATGTATAAGTTTCAACTATTAAATATCGTACCTTCCTCAAGTACAAATAGGACCATTCGCAGAGATAACAATCCCCTTCACACATGTGCAAGCTCAAGGGGAATTTACTCTTCCTTGATTCTTAAAATGACTATTCACAACCTAAATTGGAAATGTGGGATCCGACCCTTGACCATCAACTGGAAAGGTTCATCTCTAAGGCTTTGAGGATGTATTCGTGGTTTGCGGGACTCCAGGTTAAAATCAAGTTTTTCTCATAATTCTCATCCCATTCTAATTCTCCTTAACTCCATGGAAAATACGAGGTTTGATCTGAACCTTTGGATGGTGAATTTCGGGCCATATGGTCTCAAATGTTTTTATGGAGAAAATGATTTGAGGTCAAGCAACTTCCCTAGAGCCTCTACGTCTGTTAGCCACCCACAGCGCAACACGAGCCATTATGTTTGTCTTTTGGGGTCAAATTGCTCTCTCCCCATCTGTGGTTTAGATTTAATTTGGAAGGAGCTCACTCTCAAACAGATTGGAAGTGAAACTAGTAACCATCATGGGTTTGGGATTCGTTGTGTAACCATTGCATTTTGGAGGTCACAGTAAACAAGAAGGGAAGACTTGGTGTGGGAACGAACTAATATTTGTTGGGATACCCTCATATGGGTGAAAATGGAGTGTTCAACCTACAACAACAATATCCATAAGGAGATTATGGAATTGAAGAAGTCCACGGAAGACACGAAGTGTAGACTAATGGAAACAATTCTTTAATCCTCTCCATCTCTACATGGTTGCAAAACATGGGAACGTAGAATTCCAAGCAAAATTCCTCTACTATTGAAACATTGGACGTCCATCGACAACAATTTTTAGCTCTGGAGAAAGTGGTCATCCTCCTCCAAAATTCCATCAACTCCTTGGGCCAAAATTTCGCATCACCAGCCTTGAACTAGGGTATTGAAATGGAGGCAAAACCAAGCCAACTTCAGGAGGATGAAACAGTGCAACAGTCTCAGGAAAACATGGAAATCTACAAGTCTTTCAACCATATGGATCCCATCAACACTAAAATCAACAATAATTAGTTTATGTTTTGCAAATGCATTTTGGTTTTAGGTCTATATTTTTGGTTATGTACTAGTACAACTTATAAATTTTGCACAAAGAAGGATGATTGCAATAATTTTGGATCTCTTTTAAACTTCTACTTGGATCGGCACTTCTTTACTAAAGGTAGAAACCTTCAGACTCTACTCTATAGTAGATTTTATTAATACAAACATAGTCTTTTTTGTGGGAAAAAAATGCAATTACAATTAAAGACATAATAATCAATCTAGTCACAGAATATGCAAAAAATGTACAAGTGTAATTACTAATATATATTATAATTACTAATATATATTAGCATAACATACATGTCAATGTTTACTGAAAATAACTTGCTGCATGACCTTAGAAAAGCAAACAAAAGGTTTATATAAGTCATAAATAATCAAAAAATTACATGCATCGTTAAATAAGATCATTATTCGTGATCTCATTCATCATCTATGTCAAGTGCCTAAAGTTGTGGGAATGTATGGATTAACTAACCATTTTTTCTTATCTAAAATATATGGGTGAATGTCATGTACCCAATTAAATGATTTTCAGATAAATAATTAAGTTGGTCTACCCAATTCCGCAGGGTTATATGGAAGAATTAAAATATTGACATTTAACCCCAAGGTCTATAGTTTCTCATGAAAATTCAATATTCTAAACTGATGGTGGAAAAATAGGCCAATAAATTATGGAATAAATGTTAAATGCTCCAAAATGAAGTGGCATTAGGTCCTAGTTGGACTTGGGGGCACATAAGTGGACATGTGGGGTCCACATGAGAGAATATTCCTCCTTTAAACATGGATCCATCCCCAAATTTGAGTTGGAGGGAAGAGGTAACATCCATGAAGAAAGAGGAAGAGTCATAGGGATAAAAATAGGCAATGATAGATTCTATGACAACTATGACAAGCATTATGACAAGCATTATGACACTTATGACAGATTCTATGACACCTATGACACTTATGACAAATTCTATGACATCTATGACAATGTAAGAGAGAAAAATAGACCAAGAGGGCGCATGAGAGGAGTTACACATCTCCAAAGCATACAAAAGATTCCCCAAGTCGAATTCATGGAGGGTTGGAGACAAAAGATGAGCCAAGTGTCATGTGGGGCCAATGAAGGGTCATAACCCCCACTAATTGAATTTCATGAGTAATTAGGAGATCATTTGAGTTCTAAGGAGGTAAATGAGTCAACTAAATTTATTAAAAGGAGGCCAAGTCGAAATGGAGTAGCTTTTGGTCATTTTTCATTTGTATATTTGCAATTTGGGAGAGCTTCAAGCTTGTCCTTGCACGGTGGATGTTCATCCTCTCTGCCTTAGAACTAATTTCGAGGGTGAAAGATTCCCATCCAAGTTGGTTGATGGAGATTCCATTCATACCTCTCAATAGATCTTCATGGATATGTTTTGATGCATGTTCAACCCCCATTTGAGTCCGAGTTCCTATTCTCTCATTCTTCTATATTCTCATTCTACTATGTTTCTCTCAATGTCATGTAAAAGTGTGATGGTGCAGTTCTTGTTGCATCTAGTTAATGGACGATTTCTATTTCGACCTTATGGATATGTTAGTTTCTGCACATATCTGTAATATATATATCACGAGAGACACAACTCAAAATACCAAGTACTTCATGTAATATTTCCAAATCAAAACTGAGATTCGAGCCATTTTCCTCATAGCATTTTCATGGTGATTTTGGGATGGGATTGTACCTATTTGATATCAGATATTTCTAAGATTTTTTTCCATGTTATGAGTTGAATATGGATTTAAATTGATGGCCCAAATAATGTATGTATAACCCTAAATTATTACTATAGTTTGTGACATAAATTCAAGGTCCCTTGTTTACCATCTTCACCCAAATTATATACTCTAGAAGTTGTTGTCCTTTAGGATACCTATTCGACCCTAAAACTTGATATGATGTTGCAAAAATATTGTCCTTGATTTCCTTTAATAGATTCAAGTCTTATATTAAAAATTTGGGAGGGTCGTACATCTTTTGGGAATCCAAAAGGGTCATATATCCTTGGGGGTTTTAACATCGATTTTCCTAGTATTTTTGCCTTTCATTCTCTAGTTGTAAATGCAAGTTGCTGAAGTATTTTAAAAGTGACCAAGCATCTAATAACTGCATTAGTGTGTCCTAAGACACCTCAATCCATTCCATACATAATTCGAAACCATTTGGGATTATTTGGGAAAGTTTGGGGTTTCACTAGTCCAAGGTTCGAAAATTGGCCAAATTGGGTAAACTTTCAAATTAGGGATATTATAGTGAAAGAACACTTGACTACAATGTCTTGGTTGCACATATGGCTCATTTTTACTTGGAAAAAATTTAGTTGAGTTAATTAAAAGATGTTGGGGTCCTCCCTAGGGGTGTGGGATCATAAGGCCCACTATGGTAGTTAATATTGAATATATGCAATGTGGTCTCATTAAAAAATTCCCACTGGTTAGTTAGGAGGTTGTTATGATTAGGGTTCTCTTGATATATATAAATAAGGATGGAATCCTCCTTATGAAGGTGTGGATCATATTGTATTTGGAGCTGAGCTCATTAAGAGGTTTCCTAACCTTAAGAGGCAAGTGAATAAGAGTGGATTCCTTCCATAAAAGAATAATTGTAAGGTGTTTCCCCACCTTAAGTGTTTTTTGATAAATAAAGCATTAAAGATTTTGTATATCTTGAAATTTTTACTTGTTGTTTTTTGTAGATTTGTTGTGACACTCGAATCAATTTTTGAGTATTTTTTCTGTAGAATGTCCACAAACTGATTCTATATATGTATTATCCTCACAAAAATACGCGATTTCAAACAAAAAAACATATAAACCAGAGTTCAAATGAAGGAGATATTGTAGTTTGAAATATGCTCATTTTTTTAGGAATTTCCAATGACAACCATGGGTTTTACAAAGGAGATAACTTTTGGTAGAGTACTCATATTGTCGCTAGATCAATGCCATTAGATAGAGAATCTACGGGGATTTGATCTGACATGTTAAATGATATATTTATATTCAATATTGTGTGTGTTACAGATTTTATAAATTCCAGCCTCAATACCCTATCTTTGATACCTATAGTGACTTATGGATTTTTACAGGGATATATTAACCCCTCTCATTGAGGAATATCCAATGATATATGCATATTACATGGAAAATGAAAATTATGTAGAAGAATCCCCCTATAAGTTTTCTTGAAGAGGCAATGGATTATGATGAGCATGTCAAACAATGGTTACTCAAAGTAAAATAATTTTAACTCCCTAAAGGAGTTTGTATAATGTGACTCATGAAGTGGTATATGGCCAAAATCCTTGTCAATGGTTTCCTATTTATCGAGCACTTACAAGGTTCATGTAGTGGACAACACACTTCACACCTGAGAAACTATTCTACACACACTTTAGGACAATTTGGTTATGGTTAAAAATAGAATGAAATAGTAGGTGGATCAACCACGGATCAACATCGCTTAGAGTTTTTATTTGAAGAAAGGTATCAAGTGTTTTTTTTTTACTTCAACCCTATAAAAAAACATCACTAAAAAAATCTCCACTAGAAACTCACCCTGAAGTTTTGTGGGCCTTACAAGATCCCATAATGCACTGGACAGGTGGCATTATGGATCCAGTCTTGCATGTGTACTACCTCAAAAATATTGTGGGATCAAATTGTAAAGTGCATACCAAGTGACCAAAACTTGAGGAAGGCTCCATTTGGCCTCAACTAGAAATAGTCAATGTGTACAGAGTATAATTCTCGCATAAAATACTAATTTTCAATTATTTTGTTGTTGCAAACAAGGAAATAAAACAACACCCACTCAACGCATAAGATGGGACGACGAGCCATAAAAGGGTTTATCGCAAAGTTTGTGAGTACTCGTGGTTTGATTCAGATTTCATATTTGGTGTGATGTTTATATTTTAATTAAATTACAACCATACATGGATGTTTTCTAATAGGTGTTAACATATGGGGAAGAGACATCTGACCATTTGATTGACATTGGATCAAGTATGGGACGTTGTGAGTATATGTTATGGGACGACGAGCCATAAAAGGGTTTATCGCAAAAGTTTGTGAGAACTCGTGGTTTGATTCAGATTTCATATTTGGTGTGATGTTTATATTTTAATTAAATTACAACCATACATGGATGTTTTCTAATAGGTGTTAACATATGGGGAAGAGACATCCGACCATTTGATTGACATTGGATCAAGTATGGGACATTGTGAGTATATGTTGGGGTATCAACGGTTAATTGAAAAAATTGTAAGTAGCTATGTCGTTTTGCACCCCTTATTTTATAATTAATGGAACACCAAGAAAACTTTAATTATAACTATGCTTTGCCATGGCATCTGAAACTTTCAAGAATAAAAGTATGGAGAGGAGCCAACAAAGGATTTATTGAAGCGTGGCATGATGAATGGTTTTGAAAATATGTGTAAAGTTTATGATTCACTCCTTGCACTAGTACACTTTTTCATTTACGTAGTCATGTACATTATGTTATTTATAAATGTAGATATACTCATAACAAATTATTTTTATGCTTGTAGATGGAACATGAATATGCATAACGAAATGAATCCAACCAACATAACATTTAAAATAACTCAAGGACAATATCCCCTAAATGTGATAAATAAATGAGGCAAGCAAGAAACTCAAATGACATCAACAGTTTGAGCGATGAATGATGATCAATACAGTTGAATGTTTTTCTTACAAGTTGTATATTTTGGAATTTTTATCTGTGAAACACAAACATTTTGTTTAATGTGGACATATCGTCCTAATTGGATGACGACAAGTTGTCAATCACTCTAACAATGTCAAAATGACATGACATTTTGATTATCGAGGACCTTTATGTTATCTCATTTTTTTGTTCCATATTCGTATATATAAAATGGGTATCTTCTTCTATTCCATTCTCTAATGTCACAAAATGTTATGTTATTGATTAAATATATGAATGAATTACATTGTGATAGTGAACAAAGGTGTATTCAATGTGCTTATCCAAACACAATAATTAAAATATAAAAATAAATATTATTATAAAAAATATTTGATTTTCTGATGATTAATTCAAATGTTAAATATATTAATGATTTACATGGTTACAATGAGCAGATGTGTAATCAACTTGTATATTCAAACGTAATAAATAAAATTATTATAAAAAAATCTTTGATTTTCTAATGATTAATTGAAAATTTGTAAAAATAAAAAACAAGAACTACATTTGCATATCCGCAGCATGGAAAAATTCACCATCGAACCATATGCAATCTATTTATTTCAACTAACCGATGCTCTTTCGCATAATAAAAGCATCGTTGTTATTTTACATCATATAAGCACCGATGTGCTTTTCACAACATACGCACCGATACTCTTTTACATCACATAAGCACTAGTGATCTTTTCACAACATACGCATTGATGCTCTTTTACATAATAGACACATCAATGCTTTTTTACATAACATATACATGGGTATTTTTTGGTATATCATATGTATCGGCTTTCTTATAATACATAATATGCACCAGTGCATATATAATTTGTATATATAAAAATACCCATTTTATATATTCGTATATATAAAATTCTTCTATTCCATTCTCTAATGTCGCAAAATGTTATGTTATTGATTAAATATATGAATGAATTACATTGTGCTAGTGAACAAAGGTGTATTCAATGTGCTTATCCAAACACAATAATTAAAATATAAAAATAAATATTATTATAAAAAATATTTGATTTTCTGATGATTAATTCAAATGTTAAATATATTAATGATTTACATGGTTACAATGAGCAGATGTGTAATCAACTTGTATATTCAAACATAATAAATAAATAAATAAAATTATTATAATTTTTTTTTGATTTTCTAATGATTAATTGAAAATTTGTAAAAATAAAAAACAAGAACCACATTTGCATATCCGCACCATGGAAAAATTCACCATCGAACCATATGCAATCTATTTATTTCAACTAACCGATGCTCTTTCGCATAATAAAAACATCGTTGCTATTTTACATCACATAACCAACGATGTGCTTTTCACAACATAAGCACCGATACTCTTTTACATCACGTAAGCACTAGTGATCTTTTCACAACATACGCATTGATTCTCTTTTACATAATAGACGCATCAATGCTTTTTAATATAACATATATATGGGTATGGTATATTATATGTATCGACTTTCTTATAATACAACATAATCACCAGTGCATTTATAGATACAATACACACCAATGCTTTTATAAAATTAATAACTCATTGACTCTCTTTATGCATTTTGTGCTCATAGGTGCGTCTATAATACAACATATGCCCCGATGCACTTATAATACAAAATATGCACCAATGCTCATTAGAACATCATCCAAACTGGTTATCTAAGACAATATACATCGATGCTTATATAATATAATATACACATCGATGCATGAACAAAACAAGATACACCCTTATGCACTTGTAATATAGAATATTCATCGATGCTCATTTGATGTTATATGCATCAGTGTGTCGACATTACAACATACGCACTAGTGCATTGACAATACATAAGACACATTGGTGTGTATTTTTGAATTATATGCACTGATACGTATGCTGTATGGAAAACGCATCGGTGCACATTATAGAATATGAAGCACAAAAAAAACATCTGCTATAACCTTCAGTCACCCATAACTCTTTTGTTATAGTGAATATATGTTATAACCTCCATAGAACATCCATTACCAGAAACGTAGGTCGCAATAAAGGTTTTCTTGACAATTTTTGCCAATCTTGTAACACTAAAAACCTCCACTATAACCTCTGCCATAGGGTGTTTTCCTTGTAGTGTGTTGAACCACTACAAGAAAAGGCCCTATAGCAGAGGTTTTTAGTGTTACAATATTTCCCAAAATGTCAATAAAACCTCTGCTACAACCTCCACCAATGGTATCAGATGGTTTGGCGGAGTTTTTTACGAAAAAATATTATAACTAAAAAAACTCAGTGGTCAGAGGTTTTAGCCGAGGAATTTTTTTGGTGCATTTTACTAAAATGAATGCACCAGTGTGTATAATAATAAAAGGCATCGATGTGCATTAAATTAAAAATCATTAGTGTATTTTAATACAAACAAGCACTAGTGTGTACATCTATCTTAATGGAACCGGTGCTCTATAACTTTATGTGCACAAGTGCTCTATAAGAAACATCACACTGGTGCTTATGTCCTTATATAATGCATTGGTGTTGAGAGGGAAGGAAAAAACACCAATGAATTTGACTGTGACATTGATGTTCATTAAATTTTTACATTACGGTGCAACAATATTTTGTAGCCTAGTGCATTGTTATATTGAAAGCACTCATGCGTACGAATAATAAAACTGCACCAGGCATATAACTACCACTTTGTTGCACCGGTGCGATTGTATTTCAAAGTATTGGTGCTCACATTCCAATATCAATTGCATCGATGCCACTTTAAGTTAAACATATCGATGCAGTTTAAACGATTAAAAGCATCGTTAATCATCTTCTCATAGGTGATCAATGACTGTTGACTATTATAAAAATTACAATGCACTGATATATCTATATTTTTTTTAATTCCATTATTCGTCAAAAAATGAAATCATTTTATAATATTATTCATATAATTTGAAATTTAATTATTGCGTTTAGATATGATGTTTGGATTATTTTGTTATATCATCAAATTTTGCATATGTTCATTGTAATATTTAATCAGCTTTGTAACATTTCACAATGACATTGGACAATGCAATAGAATGAGAAACTTATTTTATTATATATGAATAAGAGGCCCTTTGTCATACAAAATGGGACAACATAAATGTCCACAGTAATCAAAATGCCAATATGTAATTATTACACTTATCGATAACTCATTGTCTTTCAATTGGGAAACTAGGTCCAGTACATTATACAAAATGTCTGATTTTTAGACAATTATTTCAAAACATAGAATAGCTTGCATTAACATCCAATTATATTGATCACCATTCTTCACTAGAACTGTTGTCAGTGCTCGAGTTACTTTCATGACTTGTGTCATTTGGTTGAATGTTTTGTTGATTGCCCTAGTTGTGTTCCTCCTCTTTAGCTTCCATCTACAAACATATAAATAAAGTGTAATGAGTTTATCTACACTGGTAGGAATAATGCAAAAATAGATAATATACATGATTATGTAAACCAAAATCATACCATAGCAAGAAATGAGTCATAAAAAGTACACTCAAAGTCATGTCTCATGCCTTCTCCTAACGACTCTTCCATTGGCTCCACTCCATACTTTATTTCCTGCAAGTTTTATACCCCATCACAGATCAACGATTTAATATAAAGGTTTTTTGTTGTTCCATCAATTATAAAAAGAGAGAAGTAAAACAACATAGATATTTGGAAATTCCATAATTAATTTTTGATACGCCAACATATACTCACAACCCATACTTAACCCAATGCCAATAAATTCTTATGATGGTTCTTGTTTGTATGTAAGAGCCTGTTTGAAGACATCCAAGGATGGGTGTAAAAAAATTAAAATATAAAGATCAAACCAATATGAAATCTTAAGTTGTAAGGAAAATTCACAATTACTCACAAACTTTGCTACAAACCCTTTTATTCCTTGTCGTCCCCTCTTATGTGTTGAATTGGTTCCATTTTTATTTATTTTTTGCAACAAAACAATTGAAAATTAATATTTAATGCTAAACTAATTAATTATATGTATATAAAAGAAAAAAATTGTGATTACATGCATTTGAAGCACGTTGTTGTTGAGATGACTCCTCGTGCGATGTAATTATGTTTATTTTTTTACCATCTCCTTGTACAACTTTTTTGATATCCCTACTAGCATTTTTTGGATATCACCTCGTTCGTCCTTTGGCATTTTCATAATCTTCCTAAAAAGGTAAAATGACATTAAATTATTTTTATATTGATATGAAAAGTAAATATAGCAAATTAATATTAATAAAGGAATGCTTTGTAGTAGTATATACATATTCTATAAAAAAATGTTTAGGAATATTGTTTTTTCAATGATTGTTGTTGTATGTTTTTGCTATTGCAAGTCTAATACGTCACATTGACCATTGTTCTAGAAATGCTTATTGCAATTTAAATATAACCCAATTCTTGGAGTCATTGGATTGATTTTTATACTGTAATAGGAAAGTACATCTATACGTTCTTTCCACTATATCCCTCATACTTTTATAAAAAAATTTCCCCCTTTATTAACTTCCAATACCACTCCATATGAGCTAAGGACCAATTCATCATCATTTATATCGTCCATAATTTTTACTTACATGGGACAATTTTCCTTCCCTAGTTATTGGTCCCTACAGAACATTCAACATATGTTGAATAGATTGTTTGGAACATGTTGGTGAATATTCTTCAGTGCATTATTACTGAAAATTCAAAGAAAAAATTTACATTGATTACTTTTGATTTACCTAGTTCAGCCATCTGCAACTTTTCCATCAAGTTTTTACACTCTTCTGCATTTAGATTGCAAAGAATCTTATCGCGTTTCCTCATTTTTTGGCTCTGCACAACACACATTAACCAATACACATTAGTTAAACTTACATATAATTCAAACATATTAATTTTATACTGAAATTACAAAGAACTTGCCTTCTTCACTTTTTTGGATGTGCTCCCATCGTGTTGATCATAATTATTCTTCCTTGAACTCTTATCGCACAATTTCTATCAATAAACAACATGGACCAAAGAATAGAGAAGCTATTAAATATTGCCAATAAATTACAGAAGTTCCAACTAAAAAAGTAGTATGGCATATCGGTGCAATTTATGAATAAAAACACCCTAATGCGTCTATGGTATATACGCATCGGTGTATCAGAGATATTTAAGCATTGATAATGAAAAATAAATTTTAAAAGATTAAGCTACAAATATATCGATGCGATATTTTTATTCAACACCACCAGTGCAACTTATCACCCATAGCGCACCGGAAATTTCCTAAAACCTTTATAAAAAAATATAGTCAAACAATGTGCTTTTAATACAAGCGCACCGATGCTTTTTACAAAACTGTCTGCATCGAAAACCGCAAAAGCATGTTTTAAAAAAAAATACTAACATGGAGAGGGTTTGGGATCCGACACAATAAGTGGTCCCATTGCATCAAATTCCCAACGCCTTGTATATAGAAGCACAAACCCATTAAATCTAAAGTGTCTAAAATGAAAAGCCATAATTGTGAAATAATAGAGGGAGTTAAACCCTAATGTTAAATTTTGCAGCGACATAAAACAAAAGGAAGCAATAAGAAAGTAAGGGTTCCAGTGTTAAAGGTAATTATGAAATCTTTATTTTTTCATAATTTACTCTAAATCTTAATAGGAACGTAAATAAATAATGCATTGAGATCAATAGTAAGATTTTGCATACTTGAAATTTCTACTATAAATAGTTTTGTCTGATTCACCATACCTTACAAATTTTGATCTTTAGAAAAGTCTTGTTGCTCCAAAGTCCTCCCCGATAAATCTCTCTTACAAAATTCTCCTCTCTAAATTTCAACAAAATAATTAAATAGTGATTAGGTTTTCTTTTTTAAAACACCTTACCAAAACAGTTTTTTGAAAAAAAAAATACCGCTCCTTTTCCAACTCATGGAAAAAAAACTCATGCATTTTTTTCATATTTTCTGCATCCCAGTGCGCTTTAATATAGAAGTGCACCGGTGTGCCCTTATAGACAACACATCATTCAAATATAACTTCATAAGACTTTTTCGCATACTTTTTTCTGCATAAACGATGTGCCTTTAAGATATGATTGCACCTCCCTGGATAGGGTGATAAGTGTCCACACGCACCATGGGACAGATGACAAAAGACCTGGCCAGGTGGCGGCCCATTCTACCTAGCACTCAAGCTCTCTCTGTGGTCTACGATCCCGATATTAAATTTCCTTTAGTTATCATGAGCCAAATCTGGATGATTTCCTCTTGCATCAGATATGTAATGTGCTCAGACAGGATTGGACTTAATGGTGAGTGATTTTCAGCCAGGATGGCGAATTTTGTAACACCACAGGACTACAAGGAGACATCAATTGTTGCATACGACCAATTTTGTGGCAATAATGGTGATGTTCAATGGGTGTTTAAGGAAAATAATGGGGTTTTGGATTCTCATAGCCGACCTCATATTCTTATTCTAGTGCTCGCTCTTCAATTTCCCATGGCCCGTCTTAGGAAACGTGTGCAAAGACCCCGCATTCGTGCTGAGACTGCCTCTTCAAAGGTTACACAGAATACATCAAATTCATCTAGCAAGAATTCTGGTATGAAACAATGGGGATACCATGTGGAATGGTTTGACAACAAAGGGAACTCATTGGGCTTTGAGTATGGTCCAAACTCTCCTAAGGCAACTATTCAAAATGGCCATGCTATGATGACAAACATGTTTACAACTAGTCATCGACTAATTCTAGCGGGCCTTTGTAGAAGCAGTCCTCTTCTGAAAATACTAGTAATCACCCTCACAATATCAAATTGTTTGAGACTCATTTCTATTTGTTATTTGAAACCAGGCGTGATGTTCAAAATTCAAACTTCAAAATAGAGCAAATAGAGGCCAGAATCTCTTCGTTGGTCTCTTATTTTGACAACCAAGCTCTTTGTCAACATGTTAGCAACTCATCACACCAGGATTTTATCTTTCTTGGTGCTCCTATTCTGATGGCTTCTCGGATTCCCATGGATCCTCTAGATGATGCTCCATGATCTGGTCAAAATTAGATATGGGTCTGCTAGTTTTTTTAGTTGTTTCAGTTAATGCTATGGTCAAGTATGGTATAGTCCTGGGATCATTCTGAACCTTATGGGATCATTTTTTATATTTAGGCACTAGGAGAAGCTATGGTTTTTTACTCTTAGGGGCCTGTAAACAATTGTAAATTTCATGTTCCAGTTAAATTAATATAATCATGTTGCTTCTTACTTTAAAAAAAGAAAAGAAGATATGATTGCACCCATGCACTATAGGTTTTAAAGTGCACCATCTGGGCCTAAAATAGGAAAATAGATATGCAAACAAGATATTTTCATGTTGGGATATGTTGTCACAACTAATGTGCTCCTAATATATGTGGGCACTGGTGCACTTTTCGTATATGGAAGCATCGATGTGATATTATTTGCAAAGAGCACCAGGTAGACATAAAATACTCAAAATTGCTAATTTTGTATTGCTTGCATTTTCCAATCTCTGGTGCATTTTAAAGACATTAGTGCATCAAGACACTATAATATAAAAACGCACTGTTGGTGATAATATTGAAAAATGCATATATAAGTATCCACTATCAAATATAACATATATTTTTTTCGTATTTTTTTGTCAATGTTTAGCGTCAGTGTGTATGTGTTTTATACGCACCAGTGGATTTATATGTTTAAGACGCATCGATGCACTATGTTTATTAAATCGCACTGGATGCACTAAAAAGACACATGGTTGTATGTTTGAACTTGAAATGGTATATTTCTATCAAATCAATTTAAAATGGTAAATTTATCTGAAATGATCAAAATTTATTGTAGGAATGTAGACACGCATTGATTGTTGATTTGACTCAAATGCAGGGAGAAAAAGTTATTATATCAAATGGTCAATTCTTCAAATTCCAGTTCATTCCATATTCTTCAAATTTCATGAAGTCCCCCTTTCCATCTCCAATAACTTTAGATTTTATTTATATTTTGATTATCTAATTGAATTTATGTTATTTATCCATGTGAATTTGAATAAGAATGCATTCAATTTTGTAGGTTCGGATGCACAAGATATTCCACTAGTTGAAAAATGTTGCAAGCTCTTATCAGGAGCAAGATACTTCAAGCAATGCAACCTCTTTACTTTACCCCGCCAATTGTAAAAGGCAATATTCCAACCACAATATTGGGTCCTCGATGGTAATCCATCGTGAGTTGGATCTATCTTATGACACCCTAGTAGTACGTGGTTGTTTAAAATGTCAAGGGTTGAAGGAGAACCCTTGGTGTGTCACACTCACCCATTATATTAATGACTACCCAATGTTGATGGTCTTATACCTCCTACCGCATTAAAAATCCAATAGGTGATATAGAAAATACACGTAGGAACACTTCCTTAGGATTATTTTTTGAAATGTTGGAAGCCAAAAAAACTATGTTCCGTCCTAAATTGACCAACCCCTCTGCTTTCGTCTGGTCAACCGAAAGTTCAAGTAATCCAAAGTATGATATCAATACGACCCAAAACATCTCTACTAGGAGATCCAAAAAGTTGTATGAGCTGAGAACAAAAATGTCCAAATACACACCAAGGTCAGTCTAATGTTAGAGGCTAGCAATGACTTCTCTTTTCCTGTGAATTTGCAAAGTAAATACCAAACTTGTTACAAGCGCACTTTGTATAGCACTTGACCATCTTCTCTACCTATGCCCGATGTTGGAACCAAATTCTCCTTTTGTGGCAATAATTTTATTATTTCCAAGTCTAAGATAGATGCTACAAATATTGGGTTGTTTGTCCTTTCACATGTATTTGTTCCTCCCAAATAGTCAACAACACTTATTCCATTTTGTGGTCCTCTTTATTGTCGATTTGATTACTTGAATATTGTTAAATACAAACATAACATTTCCATGTATAGTATGTGCATGAATGGTTGATTCTAGAAACTTGAACGGGAAGAACCTATTATATATCGATGGTCATCCCTGCACTCATGGGAACATTGCAATGTTCATAAATAGTTCTAGGTGCTCTTTATGTTTTGCAAATTGCTCATTTGAGGAACACTCCAATGACCAAGATTTCTTTATGAAAAGGAAAACGTCTAGATTTGTTGTTGTGCATGCAATACATAGTTTGTCTCCTAGTGACGAGTTGTTGATAAACTATAACTTTTGTAGACCACCAACCGCTCACTAAAGATGCCTTGCATTGGGACTACCTTTAGATGTCCCCTTGGGGCTTAAGACAAAAATCAATGATTAATTGTATTTTTATTTTATTTTCAATGGAATTAATGTAAATGTATTGCTCCATTTGAATTTTTGTTTTATAAAATGCTTACAGTTGGACATTTACTATTGGAAAAAATTCTCATTCTTCTATAATAATTGTTTGGTATCAGGTTTGAACAAACCGATTGCATTATGCTTACTAATATCATCGATGTAATGTTCAATATTTTTGAAATCAGGTTTCTAGCGATGAGTGATTTCTCTACCATCTTCTGTTATACCCCACTACAGTGTCAAATAGAAAGAAGGTTGCAAAAAGAGCGCAACTCGACAAGGAAGCATACCAAGCATGGTTGAATCAATCACCTATTTGATTCCCACTACGTCCAAATTCACCAAATATGAATGTCGACAGTAACACCAATTCTTCACATCTAACAATGAAGGCAATGAAATAGAGGTTTCTATGAATGATTTCTTACGGGATACAAGTGCCATGGATGTGTTGTTTTTAGATGCATTCCAATACGATGAGCTAGGGGATGATGCTCATAGCACTGATACCTTCTTCGAAAGCCTAAAATCTGCTTCCACCACCCCTCTCTTTGGACATGGCCGGTCAAATTCTACTTAGCTAGGGACAACAATGCTACTATACAACTTGAAAGCAATGTATGGTATGTCAAACATGTGTTTCTCGACACCTTTGAGGTAACTAACCATCAAGTCCCTTATATTTTGAGGAATCTTGTCACACAACCAACATTAAAAATGGTCGATTTTATGAATGTTGAATGACATTGTACATTAATATTGCCCACTAACTACATGTTATTAAAAGATAAGGTACTTTCGAGTGGCAATGTCTTTCTCGACAGCTGCGAAGAGGCAAAACAAATGTTGAAAATGTTGGGTGTTGAGTATATATCATATCATGCATGTCCGAATGATGATATTCTATATATAGGCGAATATGTAAAAAAAAATATGTCCAAAATGTGAGTATGATAGGTACCATAAATCAAGAAACAAGGGTAAAGCACATGGTCCTCCTCATAAGACATTGAGGCACATGCATACAATCCCAAACATTCAAAGGCTCTTTCGTTGCAAAAAATTAGCTATGTTGAAAGGATGGCATGCCTTGTACACAAGTCAATCAAGATTTATGCGAATCCTAACAGATTCAATAGCCATGAAGCATATAGAAGATACATGGCCTGATAAATCCAAGGATGAAGTATAAAGACTTCGATTGAACATAGCCATGGATGGCGTTAACCCATATTCCCTTCAAAACATCAACTATTATGTTTGGCCTTTAGTAGTGATCAATAACAATACTCCCTAATGGTTTTCTGTGAAGAATGAACATCTTATGTTGGCTCTTATAGTCCCTGGTAGAAGACAAGGGAAGAATATGAATGTTTACCTACAACCATTGATCAATGAATTGAAGGAATTATGTGAAGGGATATGAGTATACGATGTATCAAGACCCATCCCAATAGAGAGGAATTTTATGTTGTATGGCATATGTGTGTACACCACACAAGATTATCCAGGATTAGGAGTTTGCTTTGGTAAACATGTTGATTGATTTGTTTATATTCGTAAAAATATTTTTTTGTATATTTAATTTGGCCCGTCTGTATTGATCTTCAACACTAACGTGCTATGTATACAATAGCATCGCAGGTCTTGTAACAAAGGGTATCGTGGATGTAAATCTTATGAAGGCTAGGTGGTCTAGCCACCTACGAAAGCCAGTGTACAACTACTCCAGGGTCTTCCTCTGTTGGCAAGCGGTTTGATGAGGAAAGGTCGCGGTACTGCTGACGCCGCAACACTTTGGATGAAGGCGCGAAAGGAGCATTTTGGGCCAAAGGATACCGCACTTGGCGGGTTTTGGGTCACTTGGACCACATATTTTGTAGTATTGAGTCAAGTATACCGCAGTTGGCGGGTTTTTGGTCACGTATTTTGTAATATCGAGTCATTGTACCGCGGTACGTGGGTTTTTGGGTCATTAGACCAAGTTAGTTAGTAGATTGTCCATAGTGCCGGTTAGGAAAGTGGACAAGTATTGTAATTGGCGGAAGCCTATAAATAGATGAGAATTGTAAGTGTTAGGAGAGAGATGTGGGTGTGGATGGATAGAAGAATGAAGAGAAGTGCTATATGCGGAGATTGACAGAGATAATGCGGATGTTTATGCACTGCTTTTGGTTTTCCGGGTAATATAAGGATGATGATTTGGTGCAATCTATGCGTAATGTTGCTGCATGTTCATGTTATTTATTCTTAATGCAGTTATGTGTTTTCTGTTGCTATAATATAAATGCTGCGATAATGTGTTATCTGTCTATGCTGCAATTGAAGTAATATGCAATCTCTGTTTCTGGTAATGTTAAATGTTGCGATATGCTAGAACTTCATGGTGAATGTTTGGAATTGATATCGGTATCATAGTGCCGCAACTTGCCTCCTCCCTCGACGGAAACATGGTTCCGTCTGCTCTTCTTGGACGCCTCAGGTGAGACCTCATCCACTCTACGGGTGTTGCTGGGCAGGCTCAAACCTGCCCGGGCCTGTGCCCAGGGAGATTGTGGTATGGGTCGACAGTCGGTGGACCCCTGTCGACTGTGAGGTCGCGATTCAGCCAACAAATGGTTCCGTTGCCGGGACCGTGTGCAAAGTAGGAAGAGGCCATGTTGTGGCACCCAACGAAGCCGGAGATAGAAAAATGGTTCAATCAGAGGTTGCAGGAGTTCGCTGAAGAAGAAAGTCGGAACACGCGACTTATGGTAGATTAGTGGGTGGGAAGATATATTCACGACGGACCGCATGAATGGTTTTTCTGTGAATTCCCCGTCATTTTGTGTGAATGGTTGTCAAAACTGACCTTTCAGAAGAGGAACTTCCAGGGTGGTGAACCAACGACCTGGACCTCGGAGCTGATTCAGGAATTACAGAAAGTCGATAATAAGGCATCGCAGGCTGTCGAGGTTTGGATTGACAACATCTTGGAAGGATACATCACAGAATTTGCGGTCAATATGAAGAAATCCTATAGTGAAGCTGAAAGATACCTCTTCGACGGACCGAGGGGAAGGTTTCTGTTATCGCTCCAACTATCGATTAAGATGCTAATCTGCGAGAAAGGTATATTAAAGATGCACCTTGATCAGTAGACACCCTGGTGGGCAGAGGACGTGGGTACCGTGACTGTTGGGGAATAGTGCATGAAATGGTAAAGGGGTAGATGGGTGCAGACCATGAGGAGACTGTGAGTGAAGCCGAGGAAGAAAGTGGCCTTATAAGGGGAGGAGCAAGGTTTCGACAGGAAAAGAGGCAGAGAATAGGAGAAGGTCCTACTGCGATCGGATTGCAAGATCGTGAAGGAAGGCCACACGGGATGAAGCAACCTCACAGTCCTGATAGGAACGACCAGACTATGCCCAGGATAGAGGCAGGACCGAACCCCAGCACCAGTGTGCCCACACCTCTGCTCACTAGCTCTCAACCAGCAAGGAAAACTACTTCGACACCGCCGAGTACGTCGACACCGCAGAAGTTAATTGGTAGTAGTAGTACATCGATAAGAGGAAGGAAGCCCAAGATGGTGGGCGGTGAATCTAAGCTACCGTTGTTCCATGGCAGTGCGACAGACAACCCAGAACAGTATTGGTTTTTGTGTGAAGCAGTCTGGACTGTGAAACAGATCACTGATGACGATGTTAAGAAAGGACAGTTGGCCATGACCCTGCGAGGTCGTGCATTAGATTGGTTCATGAAATTTGTCTTAGTCCCTACAGGGGCCCCAGATAAGTCATTAAATGAGATTCAGGATGGGCTGATTGCTGAATTTAGACGGCCTAAGTCGGAGGCCCAGTATATTACTGAACTGAAGGAAATTAAGCAGTATCCTAACGAGACGGTATGGGATTTCAACCAGTGATTCAAGACGTTGATGGCAAAGGTTGGTTTTGATATGAGCGCTATCCAACATAAAGAATGGTTCATTGTGGCACTATTCGGCTGCCGTTGATGCAACAAAACATTTCGACGCCTTGTGAAGCTCTAGAAATCGCAATGCGGTTGGAGGCGTCCCCGATTAGCGATAATGCAGCTGGGATGTCGCAGATACAAACACAACTCGCTAACTTGACTATACAGTTGCAAGATTTAAAGAAGAACAAGGAACCACGTGATGAAGTATGGTGTACGCGCTGCTGAAGAGAAGGGCATGCGAAAGATGGTTGTCCGTATTTCCATAATTATTTGGTGTCAGGTGCACCAAACCCATTGAATGGCGGCAGTATGTCGTGGTGTCGTGTTTGTTCGGTGTTTGGACATAGTCATGATAGTTGCCCGTATATGCAGAAAATGGTTACAACTCCGTGAAATTTGTATTGCACCTTCTGTAAGTCGGTTGGACATGATGACAAGGATTGTCATGCATATGGGTTGCTATAGGAGAGAATGTGTGATGCATTCTATGTCAAAGATGTTCAGCGTACTACACCGCTACAGCCGCAGGTAGCTCAGCCGATTCCTCAAGCACAAATGCAGTTTGTACCATAGCAGCAACCACAGCAGTTTGTACCGCAATATACACCGGTGAACCCCACGTAGCCTCAGTATGTGCAACAACCACAGTATGCACCACAAGGGCAAGGGATGCCGCCAGCACCCATGCAACAACAGTTTAACCAACCTCAGTATCAGCAGCAAGACGGCTATCGGGGAGGCTACAGGGGCGGACGCGGTGGCGGATTTGGGTGTGGAGGAGGAGGCTGAGGTGGTCGAGGACCTGTTCAATGTTACCACTGTGCGGTATGAGGACATTATCAGCGCGACTGCCCACTGCTATAGAATCAATGTACGTTCTATTCCGGTAATGATCATACAGTCGAGAATTGTCCGCAATTGATTGCCAGATGGCAGGCTGGAAACACTCCATAGCTACAGAACCCAATACAACAACCAATGCAGAACCCAGTGCAGCAACCAGTTCAGAACCAGTCCCCGTGACCACCGTCGAACGCTAATCCGAATGTCAATCAACCAGGGAATCTGTCGCAGAATCAGACACAAGGTGCCAATATTGTGACTATTTCGGTAGAACCGCAACCACAAGATGCTTCGGTGGCTGTTGTCACTCGTGGAGGTAAAATGACTGGGGAAGATGGTTCGCGATGCTCATTCGCCTGGCTGGTCAAAAGACGGTAAACTTCGACATTGATGCGGAGCGGGAGACATTCATGGAGGCACGTCGCACTTTGGAGAAAGATCGCGGTAAGGCTGTTGTTTGTGATATGCCACCTGTATTCGATATTACTGATGATGCGGATCGACCACCACTACCGAGGATTTTACAGAAGTTCCTTGAAAGTTGTCTGTCATTGGCATGAGATCCGGTTGCCCTGGTTGAGATTGAGGGATGGTTGCAGTGACTTCCGAAAGGACGACAGGAGTCGGTAGTAAACTCCTTACAGCGAAGGAAGACCGGAAAGGAAATGGGAATGAATATTCAGATTGGGGATTATGATGTTGATTCGGTAATTCTTGATCTTGGTTCGGATGTTAACATCTTAACCAAGCAGGCGTGGCAGAAAATGGGGAGTCCCCCATTGAGCTAGTCCCCTGTACAGCTCCGGTTAGCTAACCATGTGAAGGTTACACCTATTGGGTGAGTTCCGCGGCTCACAATTGATATTGAGGGAATGAAGACTTACACTGATTTTGATGTCATTGAGGTAGTTGATGGAGGAAGCTCCTATCCTGTGCTATTGGGGATAGGATGGGATAATGATAGTGGAGTTGTAATTAACTTTAAGAAGCGAATGATGACTTATGAGAACCGCGATTTCAAAGTTATCGCTCCGTTGGATCCGGCTGAAGGACGCCGATATGTTGAACCTGTCAAAGATGACGATCACATTGGCTGGGATCACGCATTTAATATTTTTGAGGATTACATTCATCCCACTGTTCACGGTGAGTTGGAGTGTGTAACGAATATAATTAAAGTATAATTAAATAAATAAAATTAACTAAAGACATGACTTTTCATGTCAAATGAAAAGGCATGACTCTTCATGTAAAATGTCCAAGCCTTATTTAAAGGGGACCATTATTGTAATCTATTAATACTTTATCAAATATATTATCTATTTTACCTAGATTGATGGCTTATCGAATATACTAGGTTCATTGGTGAAGTTAATTGTGTGAATCGAATAATAAAATCGCTCCAGAGTGGCGTAGTGAGAGCTCCGCGTCTTCTGACTCTGATGATGCATTGGAACATTGGCAGAAGCGCATGCATGAAGTCTCAGTCCGGAAGTGTGGTTTAATTACGCAATCTTTATGTCAGGTTGCGACAGAAATGATCACGTTGCCTATCTATGAAGGGTTGCCTGGCTTAGACACTTTTGTAGCAGAATATGAAGACCGTGTTCCAGAACCACAGCGATTTTTGGCCTTAGAAGAAGCACTGAAGGCTGCTCCAGCACGCTGGTGGGCGATGCATAAGAAATTTATCAAAGATTGGTCACAATGTTGAAGGTTGATGATGGTTAGATTTGGAAATACGGAGGTTTATCACACTGGAAAGTATGATGGCCAAACTGATCCCGATGATCACATGATGGAATGCCAACGATTGTGGGTAACGCGACCCAGAGATGAGTGGGTTCATGCTTTTGTCCACACTTTGGAGGAGATACCGCGCTCGTGGTATGCTGCTGCTGAATTGCGCCGAGATATCACCACCTCGGGGGAGCTCACGATCTGTTTCACTCATACCTTCACGTTTGCGGATGCCAACCCTGATGTCCATAACGCCCTGCAGCTCATCCACGATGTGATATTTCAAGTTGTTCTGGTGAAATGCATTGTTGACCCGCACACACACAGTCAGATGCAGTCTCTCATGGAGTGTTTCAACGTCAGTGGAGGGCCAGAGGATGATGATGATCCCCGGAATATCAAGATTCCCGAATCCGAAGGAAGCCGTGATGTGGTACCACCTGTTGCGCCAAGTAATCCGTTCAATTAGCCGTTGCAGCTTTGCAAAACGAATATCAGCACTGAGGCTACTCCCAAGTTTGTTAATGTAGGGGATTATTGGGATGATGAGATGATGAGCAAGGTTACTGAGTTATTGCATGAGTTTCAGGACGTGTTTCCCACGAAGTTTTCCGAAATGAAGGGAATCTTGGGTGATTTAGGCGAGATGAGGATTCCATTGAAACCAGACGCTAAACCAGTCCGACAACGACCTTATCGGCTAAATCCGCGACATAAAGAAAAGGTGAAGGAAAAAATTGATCGGATGCTGGATGCTGGTATTATCAAACCTGTAGAAGAGTCAGAATGGATCAGTCCTATGGTGGTGTAGGACAAGAAAACAGGCGAAGTGTGTATTTGCGTTGATTTTCAGAAGTTGAACGATGCCTGCTTGCATGACTCCTTCCGGACTCCGTTTACTGATGAAGTACTTGAAGGAGTGGGTGGCCAGGAGATGTACTCTTTCACTGATGGATTCTCTGGCTACCATCAGATTTGCATTGCCAAGGAAGATCGCCATAAGACAACTTTTGTTACTGAATGGGGTTGCTTTTAGTACACGGTTATGCCGTTTGGGTTGAAGAATGCACCTGCGATATTTTCCCGAGTCATTGTTGCCGCGTTCAAAGATTTTATTCAGAAGTTTTTTGCAGGTATATATGGATGATTGGACTGTTTATGGGTTGATTCGTGATCATTTGGCCAACCTGTGCTTGATGCTTGAGCAATGCCGACAACACCAAATATCGCTGAATTTGAAGAAATGTATTTTCTGTGCTCCGTTTGGGATATTGCTGGGGCATATTGTGTGTAAGCAAGGATTGTTGGTTGATCCAGCCAAGATTGCGCTTATTTTGGGGTTGCAACCGCCGACTACGGTTAAGCAGTTGCACGCTACCTTGGGTCACACTGGATATTATCTCAAGTTCATTAGGGGGTATGCTGCGATTACGGCCCCTATGGAGAAGTTGTTGACAAAGGATGCGACATTCCAGTGGAATCCGGAATGTCAGGAAAGTTTTGAAACACTCAACGCGAAGATGGCGTCGGCTCCAATTCTGTTTTTTCCAGATTGGAGCAAGGAATTCCATGTCCACGTTGATGCCTCATCGGTTGCGCTAGGTGTTGTATTGGCTCAACCAGGCGAAGGAGACATTGATCATCCTATTGCTTTTTCCAGTCGAAAACTGTCATCGACAGAATGCAATTACACTACCACAGAACGCGAAGGCCTGGCCATGGTTTATGCGCTACAGAAATTCAGGCATTATTTGTTGGGTGGCCATTTTAAAATGTTTACCAATCATTCTACATTAAAATACTTGGTCAATAAGCCTGTGTTGGGGGGGAAGATTTGCCGATGGCTACTTTTGTTTCAGGAGTTTGATTTCGAAGTCATCATGAAGTTGAGGTGGTTGAAAGCTGGACCAGATCATTTGTCACAAATTGACACAGGGGAGGAGCCGACTAATATTGAAGATGGGTTGCCGGATGCCCAGCTGTTCCATGTAATCGCTGCCAATCACTACTTTGATGACATTCTTCAGTTTTTGGTGATCGGCACCGCACCTGATGACTTTACTACTTCACAAAAGAAGCAATTAGTCATCAAGGCTATAGACTTTCAGTTGATCACGGGCGAGTTTTATAAGTTGGGTGCAGATGAGATTTTGCGCAGATGTGTCTTGCCGCATGAACAAGCGCAGATATTGGCTGAGGCACATGGTGGAGTTGCAGGAGGACATTACGACGGTTGGGCGACTTCCCGGAAGGTGTTGCATGTAGGGCTTTGGTGGCCTACATTACATAATGATGCGACAGACTACGCCCGGTCTTGTGATGTTTGTCAACGAACTGGAAAACCGTCCAGACGCGATGAGATGCCGCTACTCCCTCAATTAACATTACAACCGTTTGAGAAATGGGTTGTGGATTTTGTAGGGCCGATCAATCCACCAGGGAAGCGTACAGGTGCCAAATATATTATCACGGCAATAGAGTATTTGACCCGATGGGCGGAGGCAACCCCTGTCGTTGATTGTTCCGCAGCGACGACTGCTCGGTTATTGTTTGATCACATTATCACTCGGTTCGGCTGCCCCAAGATTCTGCTGAGTGATCAAGGCAGCCATTTTCTCAACCGCACCATCAGTGCATTGACGGAGGAATTGCAAATTCAACACAAGAAGAGTACACCCTATCACCCATAGGTGAATGGGACGGTAGAGGCATTCAATAAGGTATTGGAGCACACGCTGACAAAGGTATGCAATGCAAACCGCGATGACTGGGATTTGAAAGTTCCAGTGGTGTTATGGGCTTATCGCACCACATGTAAAAGGTTGACTGGTCAGACACCTTTCAAGCTGGTATATGGGAAGGAAGAAATTATGCCTATGGAGTATATTGTCCCAAGTCTATGCATCACGGCCACTACAACCATGGATGATGTTGCAGCATTAGAGGATCGTCTAGCGCAATTTGTACAGTTGGAAGAAGATCGATTTATCGCTGGCTTTCATCAAGGGGTGGAGAAGGATCGACAGAAGGCATGGAATGATGGCCATATAAAAAACAAGTAGTTTCAGTAAGGTGGCTTGGTACTACTATATGACAGTAATTTTATGAAACATCCAGGAAAGTTATAGATGCATTGGATGGGTCCCTATCGCATCAATAATATTACTTCAGGAGGAGCGGTTCAGTTGCAGTGATTGGATAGGGGGATGCTCCCCAAGCTGGTAAATGGTCACAGGTTGAAGCCCTATCACATGGGCTCGGAGCAGTGCGATGTCTGAGTCGCATCGTGTGTACAAAAAAAATTTAAAAAAAAATGATAAAATGGATGATGATGATCGTTGCAGGTTGCTTGGTGGCAGATGGCGCACCAACGGAAGTATGGCATACGACAGCAGGAGGCTTCTACCGAAATTTTGGCACAGTCAGCGTAATATGGCAGCATGGCGGCCCGGTCAGATCAGTAATAAACGCAAAAAGTGGAGATAGTTAATTAACGACGTGTTTGAATTATGGGCATTAATGATGGATACGGCTGAGGGGAGGACAAGATCGTCGGCGGATTTCTCTCAATTATACGAAGATTTGGTTGAGTGAATGCATGATTCAGTCATGATTAGGGTGGATTTAGGGAAATGCTATAAGTATGGCCTTGCGTCGGTCCAAAGACATGCATGAATTAGTAAGAAGTGTTGTTGTGAACTGTTATAGTGCCCTGAGATACTCCCTGCTGCGGATATAACGAAGAGTATGGAGGTATGCTAGGTGAATTCGAGCCCGTCGACATTAGTAGTGAATTCGAATCCCCGCTGTAATGTCCCCTCCTATCATACTGGCATGATAGAGAGGACGTGATGCTAAAACTGGGCATCTAGCCTCATATCCATTAAGTAAAAACTCATTGATAAAAAGACATATACATGTGCATATTATAGAAACACAGCGGAATAAAAAAAAATCATGTGTAATATCTAACATACATTCAACATTTCTGTGACAACCATTAAATAAAGACATTGCAGAATTTATAAAAGGGAATACTTATCTTATAACAAAGTAGTCCCAAGCAACTGGCTATGCAACTGCAACGTTCCACCCAACCATAGACCAGTTGTGCTTATCAACCTCTTGATACAACTGCCACCCCCGAGCTGGGTATGATTTCTACAAGGAACTAGGGAACAACAGACTCACACATAGCCAAGCATACACCAAGATGAGCCAAGCCAAACTACAATTGGGTTTATCAGGCTGCTAGGAAATGGAAAGGAAGAGTTGCTAAGCTAGTGAGCTCAAGCACAAAGCCAGGGATAACCTCACGAGATCTATCTAGCTTGGCACCCACAATACCTACACACCCAACACAAGGAAGTATTATTTTCACTGCTGTATAGTCCCTCAAGCCATACCCTTCCCATCTAGTGCTCTCAGGGTGTGCATAGAAGAGTAGCCAAAGCCCTCTTGATCTTCTTGAGAGGTTGTCTCCCCTAGCAGGTTTATCAAGCCAATTCTGTCCACTACCACTCCAAATCTCTTGCTCACAGATTCAAACCAAAACAAGGATGCACATAACAGCAGAACCACAATTATTGGGCATGATAAAAATGTTTTTACAGCGAGATGCCCAAAGATGGGGATTCTACCAGCCCAGAAAAACGTGCGAAGACCCAAAACGAAAATGGAAAATGGGGATTCAATCCTGGAGAGCAAAGACCATTTTTAGAAAAACTCCCATGGGTATTTTGGGGCAAAAACGACCTCTATAAACCCCCAAAACATGACTCCCTTTCTCCCAGCCACTGTGTAACACAAAAACGAGCTCCCAGCTATGGTAAAATGCAGGAAATTGGTAAAAACGTGATGGGGAAAGACCCAGTAGTTCAGACTGCATGAGAGAGGAAAGACTATGGGTTCAGAATGTCTTTGGGCACCATTCGTGGGTGATTTCTTGCCCAAGAAGCAAAAATATGAATTCCCAGGTTGATGGCTTGCCCATACACGAAATTGGCTGCCATACCTCTTCATTCCCAAGGCATTAACTGCCTCAACCAATTTCTAGAAGAATTAAATGATTGGGTCCATAACCCAAAATGGGTAGTTGGTGGTTTATGGGTTTTCTCATTGAAACATGGATTAACACCATTGGCTCAAGGGTTTGAATAATTTCCCTCACTATTCCTTGTCGAATCATGCCCCCATCTCTTTGTTGCATTGCATAGCTAGTTGTGGGTTTTTCTTAAAAATCGTATTTACATGATGTCTTAATTTACATTGTGCCTATCTAGCACAAGAACCATAGGCATCTATTTTTAATTGCCGATACATAAAACGCTAAATCAATGGTGGGGCCTTGGCCTTGAGCTCCTCACCATGATTAAATAACAATATTTACATCATTTACGATTTAATGCAAAGGGGCTCAATATGGGGACATTACATTCCCCTCCCCTTACATTAGCACTGTCCTCAATGCTCATCAAAATTGAACAAAAATGGATATGCCACCCTCATAGCATCCTCCAGCTCCCATGTAGCCTCATTGGGACCGTAGTGCTTCCATTGCACCTTTACCTGTCCGATGGCTCGGTTCCAGAGCAATGTTACCTTCTTGTCTAGGATGCACAATGGGTCGGTTTGGAATTCTCCCTCAGGTTCCACTTGGATCACATCCCAATTAATCACATGGTTAGGATCATGTACATATTTCTTAAGCAAAGAGACATGAAAAACATTATGAGCTTTAGTGCTAGTAGGCAATGCAAGTCTATATGCAACTGGCCCTATTCTTTCAAGTACTTCAAATGGCCAACAATATCTAGGTGATAGCTTGTCACAACTCCCAAGCTTCAAGGAACTCTTCCTTGATCTCACTCTAAGATACACATGATCCCCAACATTGAATTCCCTATGGATCCTATGCTTATCTGCATAGCTTTTCTGTCCATCCTGGGCTGTTTTTAAATTTTGTCTAATCTTGGCAACTTCTTGCTCCATTTCCTTAAGCAATTTTGGCCCAAGTACAATTCTGTTCACTGGATTGTCCCAAGTCACTGGTGTCCTACACCTTCTGCCGTACAAAGCCTCATAAGGACTCATTCCTAACGATGCTTGTTTCCCATTGTTATATGCAAATTCTACCAAGTGTAGATAATCCTCCCACTTGGATGGTTTGTCCATTACATACATGCGAAGCATGTCTTCAAGCATCCGATTTACTCTTTCTGTTTTCTCATCTGTTTGAGGATGGTATGCGGTACTGAAGCTTAGCTGTGTATCCAAATCTGCAAAGATACCTTTCCAAAAATTGGAAGTGAACTTGGTATCCCTGTCAGAAATTATTGCCTTAGGCAACCCATGTAATCTGAAAATTTCCTTCATGAAAATATTTGCAATGGCATCGGCTTTGTGTGTGGACTTAACCGGTATAAAATGTGCTGCCTTTGTTAACTTGGCCACCAAAACCATGATAGAATCATGTTGTCTCACGGTCATTGGAAATCCTGTAATAAAGTCCATGGATATTACTTCCCATTTCCATTCTGGAATTGGCACTGGGAGCAATAAATCTACTGGGTGTTTGTGTTCACTTTTCACCTGCTGACATTCCATGCACTTAGAATGTATTCAGCAATGTCCTTCTTCATGCCTGGCCAGAAATAATATTTTCTTGCTGTAGCAATTGTTTTATGATATCCTGGGTGACCAGAGTATGGAGATTTATGGATTTCATCTATAACAATTCTCCTCAAATCTGCTGCATTTGGAATATATACTCTATTCTTATAAGTAAGAAGTCCGCCTTCTTCCAAATGATATCCTTCATACTTCTTGCCAAGGTCTTGCTGCTGTAATTTGTCCTTTATCTGCACGTACACTTCATCCTCAACAATATGGTTAACAATCTGCTGCTTCAAATCTGGTTGGCAAGTACTAAGTGCTGCCACATGCATTTCATGTACCTTCCTGCTAAGTGCATCATCCACCTTGTTTTCTTTCCCTTTTATGTGTTTGATTTCAAAATCAAATTCACACAAAAATTCCAGCCATCTAGCTTGCCTAGCGTTTTAAGTTGGCTGATCAAACAAGTATTTCAGGCCACAATGGTCTGTCCTTAACTCAAATTTTATTCCCATTAAGTAATGCCTCCACATCTTTAAAGCATGTACTATGGCTGCAAGTTCTATATCATGAGTAGCATAGTTCTTCTCATGCTCCTTCAACTTTCTTGACTCATAGCATATCACATGGTTGTCTTGCATAAGAAATCCTCCAAGTCCTTGATTGCATGCATCGGTACACACCACAAAGTCTTTTTCTGGGTCTGCAATTTTCAAAATAAGTGCACTTGTAAGAAGGTTCTTCAACCGTTGAAAACTTTCCTCACATCTTGGTGACCATTCAAACTTTATCCCCTTCTTTTGCAAAGAAGTGGTCGGGTTTGCAACCTTGGAGAATCCTTCGATAAACCTCCTATAGTAACCAGCAAGGCCCATAAAAGATCTCACATCAGTCACATTCCTTGGAGTTGGCCAATTCATAATGGCTTCAATCTTCTCAGGGTCTACAGATATTCCTTCGTCAGAGATGATGTGACTCAAATAATGAATTCTATCTTTATAAAAGTCACATTTGCTCAACTTTGCATACAACTTATGCTCTCTTAGTAATTGCATTTTCATTCTCACATGTTCTTCATGCTCTTTTTCATTCTTAGAATAGATGAGAATGTCGTCTAGGAATACAAGAACAAACTTGTCCAAATACTTGCTAAAAACATTATTCATGAGACACATGAATGTAGCTGGTGCATTTGTGAGACCGAATGGTACCACTACAAACTCATAGTGTCCATACCTTGTTCTAAAGGCTGTCTTATGAATATCTTCTTCTTTGATTCTTACCTGATGGTAACCAGACCTCAAGTCAATCTTTGAAAATACCTTTGCTCCTCTCATTTGGTAAAAAAGGTCATCAATTCGGGGCAATGGGTATTTGTTCTTCACAGTGACTTTGTTCAACTGCATGTAGTCAATACATAACCTGAGTGTTCCATCTTTCTTTTTCACAAATAGGACAGGTGCTCCCCACGGGGACACACTTGGCCTAATATATTTCTTTTCCAGCAACTCTTGTAATTGCATTTTCAATTCTAGCAATTCCGGTGTACTCATCCTGTACGGTGTCTTAGACACTGGTGCCGCTCCTGGCACAAGTTCAATTGTAAAGTCAATGTCTCTCTTTGGAGGGAGTCTTGGAATCTCATCAGGAAAAACATTCCTGAATTCTTGCAATACATGATAGTCCTCCAATTTAAGAGTTTCATTCTCTGCTACCTCTAAAATGTGGGTTGCATACAATTGACATCCCTTCCTACAGAACTTCTTCAGCTGCATGGCTGAAGCCTGTCTAACAGAAGTCACCTTTGGAATGCCTTTTACAACCCTCGAGTTTCCTTCATCATCCATGCACTCAAATGTCTTATTGTAGCAGTCAAGTTTAACCCTATGTGCTTCTAACCAATCCATTCCAATGAGAATATCATAGGAACCCAGTGGAAAAATATTCAGATATGCATAAGTGAATAGTCCATCCATCTCTATTAGACATTTCTCTATTATTTCACTAACTTTTCTCTTGGTTCCAGTGGCTAGTTGAACTAACCATGATTTACTATGCTTTAATTTCTTGAAAGCACAAACCTCAACAATTCTAGGGGTGACATAACTGTGAGTAGATCCAGGATCAATCAAAATAGAAACAGATTGCTTAGCAATCTTACCTTCAACTTCAACCACAGTTGACTGATGATCTGCCTGGCGGTCGTCTAGTGTTGCATAGATTCTACGGATTGTCCTTGCCACTTGACCCACGGTTTCATCTCCCTGGATGTTGTGGAATTGATTTGCATTCCCATTCCGATGTGGACAGTTCCTAAGCATGTGGTCTCCTCCACACCCCCAACATTGAAGTGGTTCTCTTGGCTCCTTTGGATCTCTTGGCTTGTCTCCCATCATCCTAGTTGGCTTAGTCACAACCTGTGATGGTTGCCTTTGCTGATTCTGGAATTGAGGAGGCTTGAACCCCTTCTTCCTTTGATCAATCTTTTCGTTTTTCTTATCCTTCCATGCCTTATGGAATTCTGGTTTGCTTCTGTTTTGATCAAAGCAATACTTGGCCTTTCTTATGGCCTCCTTCAGAGTCAGATGATTCATTAGAAGAGATTTCTGGAGTATATGTTCTGTCTGTAGAAACTCTTTTTGAGCTACTAGCCCTCTTGCGAGAATTCCTCCTAGAACTACTCCCACCCCTTTCTAGATTTGATGTCTGATGCCCAGAGTTTATTTACCTTTGGATGTCTGTCAAACTCTGTAGCATGGCTGCATTCAACTGATTTTGTTCTTCTTGATCCTTAATCATCCTTTCATTATCTTCTCTGCAACTTTGCAACTCCACCCTTAGGCTTCTCATGGTGGCTGCAATACTTGGAGGAGTCTCTTGATTTCTTCTCCCACTAGATTCGGTTTCAGCATTTTCAACATGTATGTTCTCCCCCATGGCATCTGTCTCAGGCTCATAGGGATCCTGTGCATCATCCATAATGTTGATTTACTTGGCCCAACCAAGATCCAAAACTTTCCAACTATACTATCTAGAGTACTGCCCTGATGTAACTGTGATTCTGCAAAATGTGTTCATCAACACAATTGTTAGCTGTATTATATTCTCAGAATTCATAACTTACTTTCATGCACGTGGGAAAATGTTATATTGACAATTTGTCAGATCATAGAATTTTCTCACAATCAATGACATATGCGGGGGGGGGGGGGGGGGGGGGACGACGGGGGTCGAGGGCACCGCCCTCATTTTTTTTTTTGTAAATCTTTCCGCAGTTTCGGAGCGATTTGCTGAGTCCTTCCAAAATTTCGGGGCAATTTTCCGATTGCTTCCGCAGTTGCGGGGCGGTTCGCCGAATGCTTCCATAGTTGCGGGGCGATTTTTCGAAGGCTTCCGCAATTGTGGGGAGATTTGCCGAAGGCTTCCGCAATTGCGGGGCGATTCGCCGAAGTCTTCCGCAATTGCGGGGAGATTTGCCGAAGACTTCCGCAATAACGGGGTGGTTTACCGAATGCTTCCGCAGTTGCGGGGTGATTTACCGAAGGCTTCCGCAATTGCGGGGCGATTTGCTGAAGGCTTCTGCAATTGCGGGGCGATTTTCCGAAGTCTTCCGCAGTTGCGGGACGATTCGCCGAAGTCTTCCGCAGTTGAGGGACGATTCGCCGAAGTCTTCCGCAGTTGTGGGATGATTCGCCGAAGTCTTCCACAGTTGCAGGACGATTCGCCGAAGTCTTCCGCAGTTGCGGGATGATTCGCGGAACTCTTCCGCAATTACGGGATGATTCGCGGAACTCTTCCGAAATTTAGGAACGATTTGCCAAACTCTTCCGCAATTGCGGGATGATTTGCCGAACTCTTCCGCAATTTCGGAACGATTTGCGAAACTCTTCCGCAATTGTGGGACGATTCGCGGAATCCTTCCGCAATTTCGGAAGAGAATTCCTTCCGCAGTTTCGGAGCAATTCGCCAAATTCTCCCGCGGTTTTGGAGAAATTCGCCGAATTCTCCCGCTGTTTCGGCGAAGATTTTTGAGTTCTTCCCGAAACAGACTTAAACAAAAATTTTCAAAAACACTTAAGACAATTTCCGAGTTCCTTATTTTCTTCTTCCTGTGATGACTGCTACTCAGCAGGAGGTGATCTTACCTCTGTAATCTATCCAACTTAGCTTTTTTAAGCCCAATGCTGAGACCTGTGGTGATCAGGAAGGGATCTTCCCTTGTAATTGCAATTGGATTTGGCCCATAGAGGTCCAATGCTGCAATCAACAGCTCTGATACCAAAATGTAATGTCCCCTCCTATCATACCAGCATGATAGAGAGGACGTGATGCTAAAACTGGGCATCTAGCCCCATATCCATTAAGTAAAAACTCATTGATAAAAAGACATATACATGTGCATATTATAGAAACACAGCGGAATTAAAAAAAATCATGTTTAATATCTAACATACATTCAACATTTCTGTGACAGCCATTAAATAAAGACATTGCAGAATTTATAAAAGGGAATACTTATCTTATAACAAAGTAGTCCCAAGCAACTGGCTATGCAACTGCAACGTTCCACCCAACCATAGGCTAGTTGTGCTTATCAACCTCTTGATACAACTGCCACCCCCGAGCTGGGTATGATTTCTACAAGGAACCAGGGAACAACAGACTCACACATAGCCAAGCATACACCAAGATGAGCCAAGCCAAACTACAATTGGGTTTATCAGGCTGCTAGGAAATGGAAAGGAAGAGTTGCTAAGCTAGTGAGCTCAAGCACAGAGCTAGGGATAACCTCACGAGATCTATCTAGCTTGGCACCCACAATACCTACACACCCAGCACAAGGAAGTATTCTTTTCACTGCTGTACAATCCCTCAAGCCATACCCTTCCCATCTAGTGCTCTCAGGATGTGCATAGAAGAGTAGCCAAAGCCCTCTTGATCTTCTTGAGAGGTTGTCTCCCCCAATAGGTTTATCAAGCCAATTCTGTCTACTACCACTCCAAATCTCTTGCTCACAGATTCAAACCAAAACAAGGATGCACATAACAGCAGAACCACAATTATTAGGCATGATAAAAATGTTTTACAGTGAGATGCCCAAAGTAGGGGATTCTACCAGCCCAGAAAAACGTGGGAAGACCCAAAACGAAAATGGCAAATGGGGATTCAATCCTGGAGAGCAAAGACCATTTTTAGAAAAACGCCCATGGGTATTTTGGGGCAAAAACGACCTCTATAAACCCCCAAAACATGACTCCCTTTCTCCCAGCCACTGTGTAACACAAAAACGAGCTCCCAGCTATGGTAAAATGCAGGAAATTGGTAAAAACGTGATGGGGAAAGACCCCGTAGTTCAGACTGCGTGAGAGAGGAAAGACTATGGGTTCAGAATGTCTTTGGGCACCATTTCGTGGGTGTTTTCTTTCCCAAGAAGCAAAAATACGAATTCCCAGGTTGATGGCTTGCCCATGCACGAAATTGGCTGCCATACCTCTTCATTCCCAAGGCATTAACTGCCTCAACCAATTTCTGGAAGAATTAAATGATTGGGTCCATAACCCAAAATGGGTAGTTGGTGGTTTATGGGTTTTCTCATTGACACATGGATTAACACCATTGGCTCAAGGGTTTGAATAAATTCCCTCCCTATTCCTTGTAGAATCATGCCCCCATCTCTTTGTTGCATTGCATAGCTAGTTGTGGGTTTTTCATTAAAAATCGTATTTACATGATGTCTTAATTTACATTGTGCCTATCTAGCACAAGAACCATAGGCATCTATTTTTAATTGCCGATACATAAAACGCTAAATCAATGGTGGGGCCTTGGCCTTGAGCTCCTCACCATGATTAAATAACAATATTTACATCATTTACGATTTAATGAAAATGGGGTCAATATGGGGACATTACACCTGCTTATTCCAGTTATTGTTGAGCAAGAAGGTACATCTTTGGCCACTGTTGATCTTGGATCCAAGGTCGCCAACATGCCGGTGGGTACATCCACTGTTGCTAAGAAGCACCTAGGAGGTCATCCCTTTGAATCCCCGAAGAGTAAGAGGTTAACACGATCTACGACGGCTGGAGGAGTTATGGAGCAAGGGGGCCCGTCCAGTCGCCCGGTGACTACATCTGCCCAATGGCTAGGCCAGTTCGCTGCCAATAATCTTGGGTACATCCCTCCTGTTCGATCAGATGTCACCCCGCGTAAAATCACCTCAAAGTTGAAATTCAGTGAGAAGATACCCGCACTCCCGGTAGCCTTGGAGTGCTCGGTAGATATCGAGCCGGCGTTGATGTGCTTGCGTTATGCTGATCATGACATGGTGGCCCAGCCTGAAATTGCTTCCGCACCCTACGTTGCGGCAACACACCATCTACTAGAACCAGTGATACATGAGTGGGATTGCGGGCTGAGGCAGGCCGACCTATTAGGGTTAATTAATATGCCACATTTTGGACGCTTGACGGAAGTTAATTCTTGTGTAAAACAACTCTTGTCGTGCTTCCATGGCAGGTCATTATGGTTGGATAGAGAAGTCCCAGTCACTGTTGACTTGATTTATGAGATTACCCGGCTTGCCCAAGAATGGTGTTGATCCGGCAGACTTTCTTCAAGGAAAGGCCTGTTGATGCCTCGGAGATCGCGGCATCAATCAGAAAGGGATTCTCCCCGATAGATTATCCCAATTAGATTACCTACCGTTTGGTATGGGGAATCCGTCCGGTTAGCGGTTCCGGCAACCGTGGGTTTGGAGTTTTATTCCAATTATACCGGTTATGGCCCGATCCACCGTTCTTTTGAATTTTATGTTTTAGAATGATATGCAAGTGCCTAGTCTAAATTTAATCTAAATGAAAAAATGGAAAACCAGATCTATGTCTAAAACTGAAATAAATCTAACTATCCCTACAAGGAGCAAATTGAAAGCATGAGAAATGAGCTGTAGGTATTATCTAAAGAATAAACAGACAACCATCAAATCTTAAAGATAAAACTACAACAAAGATAAGAGATATCAGAAGATAGCTTCTAATTAAATATAACACATTTCATTACTCATGAAAGAGAGAATTCATTTGCATAGAGAGAAGCAAGATCATTTAATACAATGAAATAATTCAAGACAGTAATAAAGATCTCACAGCAAAGTATAGCAGACACAGGAATAATCCAAAATGCATCCAATCTCCATTCTCATGCAAAGACGTCCTCTTCAGGCTCTTATTAGGAAGATTTTATTTTCTTGAAACATGTGCAAGATAGCTCGTACAAGTCTAGAAAATAATTCCCTGCCAAAAGTCCTTTACATTCCTTCCTAAATTCTATTTATAATGTTACAAAATGCCCTTTGGGCTGCCACCTGGCCTTTTACACTTGTCACCTACAGACTTTTCCCCTTATAATAAACAAAATGCGGCCTCCCTTTTAAACATAAAATTATTTAAAAAAGAAAAGGACAGCTGTCCCATAGCTCCACGTTTTATACATATGAAAGCCCAAAATATAAAATATAGGAATTAATGCTCTAATATCAGCGCTTTTACTCTTGGGCATGCGCTTCAGTTGGAAGAGAGGCACTCAAACTAGCTGGAACATCTGTTGCTACTTCTGGGAGAGAAGGATCCGAGTTTGCTGGTATTTCTGCTGCTGCTGGAAGAAAAGCGCCTGGACTGGCTGTTACTCCTGCTGCTTTCTTTTCTTCTTCAGCAATGTAACTGTACCAGACATCAGTGTCTCTGATAACTACATTTGCTGCGGCCGGTAGCAAGATTTTCTGGGAAGCTACATATTTATCAAGATCTGCTCCAATGTCCTGAATCTCCACAACAGCTGCTTGGTGGATTTCTTTAAGCAAATGGTTGTGTATCGATGACATACCAATATAATGATGGAGATCATCAATGGCTAAGACATCAATCCTTTTTACATATTCTGCTTGGATATCCAGTTCCTCCTTCAAGTTAGACAAACGTTGCTCCTTGCTCGAGAACTCATCAAGTGACTGAGGGAAACTTAACTTGCATTTATCATGCACTTCATGGATTTTTTGATAGAGACTATTACTTTTATTCATTGTCCCTTAGATCTTAGTCATTAGCTTAAAGCTACAGCTTCTGCAAAATTCCAAAAGGGCTAGGTCTTCATTAAAACCACCTACAGATTTGAGTGGGAGATGCTTGGGGAAATCCACCTTTCCTTCTCTCCATTGTATATGACTCAGAATATTTGCCTTAACTCGGGTATATTTAGCTTTAAGCCTACTGGCCTCTGCATTAATCTCTTTTAATCTAACCACCATGGCCTTGAGCTTGCATACTTCCTCAGTGATTAGTTCCTGCGTGTCATGGACTTGCTTTAGGATGCTACAGGACAGCCATGGAAAGGAGACATGTATATCGCTCTCCTCTCCGCCTGCACTAATTGTTCAACCAATGCTAGCTTGTCTGCTTCTAGATGGGACACCCTGGCTCCTGCATCGTTCTTTTCTGCCTCTAAGATCATCATCTGGACCGCCATGCTTTCCCTTTCTTCTTCCAAAAGGTTATACTTGTCCGAAAATTCTTTATGTTCAACATATAGGCGATTATACCTATTCACCACAAGATCCCTGTAGGCTTGCTCATTAGCTACAGTATGTTGTAGCATGCGAGCTCTCCTCTTTGTCGACTCAACCTCTTTAACTATATCAACCACATTGTCCAGTGATGCTTTTGCTGACTCTACAGTGGCGGATGCCATAACTAAGGGAGCCTTGTTTGTGTTCTGCATTACTGTGGTCTCCCGGTGGGTAACAATATCTTCCTGGAAGAGTCTCTTTATCCTCTCTTCCGATTTAAGGACCATTGCCATCCTCTTCTTATCATAGACAAATTCATCCCATTTGGACACGATATGCTCTTCCGATGGAGTATACGGGACGATTGGGAGATCTATAATATCTATTTCTGCTTCCGCGGGTGGGGTCTGGACTACCTGAGCTGGATCTGTTCCCACATTCTGGGTACCAGAGACACCTACTTGTGCTGTGTCCGCCTCCACATTTTGAGTGCCGGAGACACCTGCTTGAGATGTGTCTATCTCCATGTCCTGGGTGCCGGAGCCTCCAGCCTGGGCATCTTCAACTACCTTGAGTTCTTCTTCCGCTTGCTGCCTTCTCTCTTCTCCTTCAGCTTGCGGTTGGTTTTCATTTTCCTTCTGCTGCCTTTCATCTTTAGCCTCTTTCCGCTGCTGGGATTCCTCAGCCTCTTTTTGCTGCCTTTCATTTTCGGCTTCCTGCTGCAATCTTGCCACTTCAGCTTCTTGCTGCAATCTTGCCTCTTCAGCTTCTTGCTGCAATCTTGCCTCCTCTCTTAACCTTTATTCTTCTCGGGCTCGGGCATCATCTGCTTCTTTCTCCTTCTGCAGACTGGTTTTTTGGGCCTTGGTAGAGCTAGAGGTTGCTCCACTGCCTTGGCGACAAATCTGCAACTCAGTCATGTTGCTGATGCCTCTGAATGCCTCTTCCTCAGCATCATAATAATGGGCGTACTCGAAATGAGCATAAATTTCCTTGCAATCCTCGACAAATTTTCCTCGCCTATCATTCCTGTGGAAAATTACTTCACCGAAGTGGAAGGCTTTCAACTCTTGAACAAACTCCTCGGCTGAGGCAACCCTTAAGAATTTGTATGCTCCTATGCAGAAGGGTAGAGGGGGGAAAGATGCCTTATGCTGCTTGTTAAGCACTGCTCCAATTCCATCCAGGAAGATTTGTCTCACTGCTTCCTTAAGGACCACATAGTTAGTAGTATACCTCAGAAAAATATATGGAGCTTTAGTCCCTCCAAACATTCTGATGTAAGTGCCTTGCTCTGAAAAATAAAAATCTCCATAATTTTCTAGGATCTCCATGGCATTCTTCGACAGACAGTTGGGTTCTTCCTTGAATATCTGCTCATATAGGGGCATGATGAACCCCTCACAGATGAGCTTATAGCTGGGTTTGTAATTTTGATCCCACATCATCCTGAAAGCGGTGTAAACCGGGGTGTTGGCTCTATCCCATGTGCAACCTAAGCTAGGAAAAGATAGCTTGGCCAGAATACAATCAATAAGATACGAATACATGTAGAATTCTGCCTTTTTTAAGGCCATACCTTCTCTTGCAGCAACCACCATTGATGCCAAACTGTCTGACAGGATGGTGGCCCAGTCAAACACAGTTCCTTTGAATGCCACGAAGTGGATGATGGGAACCCACTGTATCTTGTATACGGTGCCATCGGGCATGCCGAAGATTCTGCATAACATCAGGGCGATTAACCTGAAAGGAGGTCTTAGATTCTGCACATCATACTCGTCATTACCTCTCTTTCTTAAGTGCTTTCCTGCGACCAATAATTTCTTGGCCATTTCAATATTGTTCATATGGCCCAACCATTCATCACTCAGGGCTTGTTGGGGACGTGGGAATTTATATGCTGCGGCAAGATATGCTGGGTGGAATGAGGCAATGGCTATTTTCCCGCTATCATGTAATACCCTTGTCTCTGTATTAGTATGCTCTAGTATCCACCCGATTACTTCAGAACATGGGAACAGTTCAGGGCGGGTAGCAGCTTTGGCTATGCCTGAAGTTCTGATGTTGAGATAGATCTGCCCCTCTTCTAGTAACATATCCGGGATATCTTGGTCCTTGATCATCCTGTAAATATCTCCCCACCGGACTTCGGGAGGGATACCGGTGGTGCACTTAGTATCTTGGAACATAGTTTCAGTCCTAAGTGGTGCTGGCTGTGGTTCCGTCATTTTAGCGTTCTTCCTACCACCTTTTGGCATCTTGGCTTATCCCTGCTAGCAACCAAATACATGTCATTATAAAATGTGCAACCTGTTATGGGATTTTAACAAAAGAATGACCATTTCAACATGCTAATGAGATATATAAATAAATTATGAAGCTGCATGTTGCTTGTTAAGCACAATAAACCATTCCAAACAAGGAAAAAAAAAAAAAACTTGATCATCCTAAGGAAACAAAGTTTGGAATGTCCCCGAAAGGTCAGCATACGACGTGAAACAACCTACTTCCCATCTAGTCCTAGGAGAGAGGGTGTCCTTAATTGTTGTGGTTCAAATGGTTAATGGCGGGTTAGCTTGGATTGAGACAAACTTAAGATGAAACCAGGGACCGCTTTCCACATTCAGGAACAGGAGAGGGGTTTCAGCCGGTCGCTATTGTTATTTATAATATTTGACGAGACGTTCTATGGCCGGCTCAGAATTTGAACAGGGTGATGATTCTTGGGATGTGGCTGGTGAATACTCGGGCGGTCACAACTGTGGTTTCAGCTGATAGGAACGAGAAATTAACGGGGGCTTGGTGGCCTTAAACACAAAAAATAACGACGCATGCGACCAATGCCTATCGGCCTCGTTCTAGATGAAAAGAGAAAAAACTCAAAGGTAATATGACGTGGATATGAGACAAGAATAATGGTTAGAAACCTACCTGGCAACGTGAAGATGGCTGAATGAGGTGGACACGGACGTGGACGAGCTGAGCTGGAGCAGTCTGGCGTGGTGTCCCAATGGGGTTTGTTAATCGAGAAAAAAAAAACAATGTGGTCGGTCCAAACCCCAACCGTCCATTTAAACGAGTTGGACACATGTGGTGTTTAATATGGTGGGTGGCGCCATTAAAACGTTTTTTAAAGTTTGTACGTTGTGGTTTTTTCAATCCACCTCGATAGTTGTGCACGACCGTCATTTTGCGGGGCGGACTTACGAATTCCACCCGCGATTGCGGGATGTTATGGTGAACACCCTTGGCGTTTCAGAAGAGATTGATGAATCTTTCCGCAATGCGACCTTTGGAGATGCAGCTTCGGGAGAATAATGGATCTCCTTCCGCAATTTCGGCGGAGATATGCCGATGGTTTCCGCAATCACTGAACAATTCCGCGAAGGTTCCCGCTGTGTCGGAAGAGATTGACGAACGACTCCCGCAAGTTGAGTGAACGTCTAAGTTTTCGGCAGGTTTTCGGAATGATAACGCAAACGTTTCCGCAGTTTCGGAAGGCTTCCATGAATGCTTCCGCAGCTTCGAGAGAAAAACTTACGATTTTTTCAAAAGAGATAAGTCATTCGGCGGCTTTTCGGGGAAAATAACGTGAAGGCTTCCGCAAAAGGCTCCCGCAGTTGCGGAAGGGAAACCTAAAAGGTTCCGTCGTTTCGGAAGGTTCTCGCGAATAGCTTCCGCAACAAGACTTAAGATTTTTTAAAAGACTAAGTCATTCGGCGGCCCCGGGAAAGATTTGCGAATGACTCCCGCCGTTTCGGGAAGATAACCTGAACGGTTCCGCAAAAGTTAAGTCTTTTGGTGAGGCTTCATAAATGTTTCCGTAGTTGCGGAAGGCTTTCGCAATTAGCTTCCGCAGTTTCGGAACGGATTGGAGAATGGTTCCGCTGTTTCGGAAATATAAGCTGAACTGTTCCGCAAAAGAGAGGAAAGACTTAAGATTTTTCAAAGAGAAGTACTTCGGCGGTTTTTTTGGGAAAATAAGGTGAAAGCTTCCGCTGTTTCGGAAGGGAAACCCAAAAGGTTCCGTTGTTTCGAGACGGTTTGGTGAATGACTCCCGCAGTTTCGGGAGGATAAGTTGAATGGTTCCGCAACGATGGGGCTTTCTTCAAATCGTTCCGCAAACTTCGAAAAAAGTTTCTAAGTCCTTTTCGAGAAGCTTATGCAAATGGCTCCCGCCGTTTCGAGAGAGAAACCCGAACGGTTCCCGCGGTTTCGGGAGGATAACTTGAATACTTCCGCAACTGCGGGGGGGTTTTCTCAAATGCTTCCGCGACTTCAAGGGGGGTTTTCTCAAATGCTTCCGCGACTTCAGGAAGATTTCACAAATTTTATCCTTAGTAAGAAAACTTGGAACTCTCAAAGCAGGATTTTTAGTTGAAAAGACAGTAAAAAAGGAGAATTTACCTCTTACAACAATCTTTCTAAAAAATAAAGGAGGGGCCCCAATATGTACAAAAATTTGGGGGGGGGGATGTTGCTGCAACAACAATTGGCGAGTCGCTGGCGAACACAGATCTCTGAAAAATTCCTCTCCATGGTCCAAAACCTTATCAAAGACATCCATCTTATGTGCAATGTTCAGCTGAGCATTTGAACTTCTATGAAGGAAGAAGGCACTTTACCTGCTAGCCATTGGGGAAAGGGGAGCTTTGACAGAGACATCTTTAAAACTCTCAAAGGGCCAACATATGGGATTCATTTTAGAAGGATCATCTTTCGGATGGCTACTACAGTCGGACTCCACAGGTTCGCAACACTTTCTGATGGACATTATTGCTATTGTTCCTCATTCCCATGCCGCTTGCATCCTTTTGGATGTTTGTACTTTGGACAGCTTAGCTGTTTGAGCCTTCCAGAGATATTTTCTTTAGACATGATCTTTGATTTACGCTCCTCAATCCATAATGTCCTTTTGTGTGAGTTAGAGATTTTATGTTTTGATCAAGCCTCACAGACGGAGAGAAGCCTATTTTGAGCTGTGTCTTTTGGACAACATTCTATATTTTACATGCTTTGCTTTTGTCTCTGCCATGCTTTAATTGAGGCGAGAATCTCTAGAAAACAAACCCTTGAATATAAGCCATTTTGGCTGTTTAAAATTTGCAGCATGGAGTCATTTCAATACCCCATGTCCTCGAGATGTACTACTTTCCATGGGTCCAACTTTAATAACCTTCTTGAGATGCCTTTAAGTGTGAGAGTGGGTGGAGCCCAAAGATAGCAATGAAGATGGTCATAGGTCTCTGCTATTTCAACAGGCTTAGTGTGACTAGCAGAGTAGGCTTCCTTCCTTCTGAAAAATTTCAGCGAGAGCACAATACATAGACAGACTTTATTCGAGCATAGTTCTGGACTCATGGGTAAGAGACCTGTCTTTGCTGAGAAACTTCAACCGCAGGGGCTTTCAGAAAGCAAACTTTGTGCAAAGGTTCAAATGACAAGAAAAGAAACAAAAATGGCCGAAAATAAAGCAAACAAAAGGCTAAAGCAACAATAAAAGAAAAATTTATTTATGTACAGAAAGTCTCAGCGAGACTATGCAAAGTATTGCTTCAGGGCAAGGCCATTGAGAGGAAGGGTTACTTCTTCTCCCTCGAGATTTGTCAATTTATAAGTGGATGGGCCTATCTTTGCCGAAATTTGGTACGGGCCTACCCATAGATGTTGGAATTTCATGTGCATTCCTTTGCCTTCATGATTATGGTCCCATTTCAGGACTAAGTCCCCAACTTCAAAACTTCTTTTACCGGACTTCCTCTTATCGAACCATCTCTTAACTATGTCTTGGTGTTGATGGAATCGATCTTTAGCTTTCTGTCGGGCTTCTTCAAGTTGAAGCAGGGTATTGATCCTGGATTGTAAGACTTGGCTACCAGAACCCCGAGAGGCTTGGGATAACTGTAAGGATGGGAGCAAGATGTTTGGGGGAAGGATAACTTCCTTTCCATAGATAAGAGTGAAAGGGGAAACCCCCAATGCGTTCTTTGGGGTCACCCTATCTGCCCATAAGGCGTTTGGGAGAGCTATATGCCAACTTCTCTGGTTTTCTATCACAGTTTTCTTAAGAATCCGAATCAGATTTTTGTTTGAGGATTCAACTAATCCGTTCCCTTGAGGGTAATAATTGGATGAATAATGCAACTTAATTCCCCATTCATAAAAAAATTCATTTATCTTGCAAGACGAAAAATAGGAAGCATTATCAAAAACAAGGGAAATTGGAACCCCAAACCTGGTTATGATGTTTTCTTTCAAGAAACTGATGACTGTGTCTTCATTGATCTTGCGCAACGGGATAGCTTCCGTCCATCTAGTGAAGTAGTCGGTAGCTGTCAGGTTGTATCGATGTTGCAAAGAAGAATTTGGATTTATCTCTCCGATAACATCTATACCCCACTGCTCAAAAGGCTCAGAGATGATAACCGGATGCAAGGGTCCTGCTGCCTTAGGTAACTTCTCGGCACTTCTTTGGCATACATCACAGTTTTGTGCATACGTGTGGGCATATCGGAACAGAGTGGGCCAATAATATCCAACTCTAAGTATCTTGTGTGCTGTTGTCTCTCCTGAATAATGTCCACCCGCGGGGCCATCATGTAATTCTTTAACAACTTTACTTGCATCTTCCTTTTCTAGACATCTAAGGAAAACTCCATCATAATTCTTCCTGAAAAGTATCCCATCAATGACTTGATAAGGTGCTGATTTCAAGCGGAGTGTCCTTCTTTGTTTAGAGTTCCAGTGCTCAGGTAGGTATCCTTGCTGTAAATAATGCACCAAGTCTCTATACCATGACTGAGGGGTTGAGAAGATGGGACACACTTCAACCGAGTTTAGCTCAGCTTCATTCTTCCAATGTTGCTCTTCATCAGTTGAGTTTCCTGTAAGTAATTTGCACAGGCCTTGCCCTTTGATGATCGTGGCTGGTTTAAATTCTAAATCATATTCTTGAAGAGCTGTGACCAAGTTCCCCCTCCTTTCTCCTAGTTCCTTTTGAACGAAAATGGATCTAACAGCTGGGTGGGGAACTATAACTTTAGTTCTGTTCTTAAGAATATATGGCCTAAACTGCTTGACTGCTTTGAAGACAACGTATGCATGCTTGTCAACCATGGGATAGTTCAGCTTAGCCCCTTGCAGACCAGTGCTCATAAACGAAATTGGGTATTCGTCCCTCAGCTCCACCTTTTGCGTGAGTACGGCTACGAGGGAGTCATCCGAGGCAAAGGTATACAGGATAAAGTCCTTATCAAAATCTGGGCTTCTTAAGGAAGGAGCCTTAGCTATGGCTGCCTTGATATCTCTAAAAGCATCCTTTTCCAAATCTGTCCACTTGAACTGTATGCTTTGTTTAACCATCTGTTGCAATGGTTTAACAATTTGTGCGAAATCTGGAACAAATCTTCGGACAAAATTAATAGTGCCCATAAAGGACTGCATAGATTTCTTGTTGTAAGGCATTGGAATCTTATTGATAGCTTGCACTCTTTCCTGATCTATTGACACTCCCCCTTTGGAAATGATATGACCTAAGAGTTTACCTTCGGGAACAACGAACACGCTCTTCTTGGGGTTCAAAGAAATACCATACTTCCGACAGCGGTCAAAAATATGCCTCAGATGGACAACATGATCTTCCCTTTTCTTTGAAAAGATTGCCACATCGTCTAAGTATACAACAACACATTGCCCACCCAATCCTCGGAAGGCGATATCCATTACTCGTTGGAACGTAGCTCCAGCGTTTATCAGACCAAATGGCATCCTTCTGTATGCGAAAGTTCCCCATTTAGTTCGGAAAGTAGTCTTAAGACGATCTTTTTCAGCTACTAATACTTGATTGTAGCCAGAGAAACCATCGAGAAGAGAAAACAGCTCAGATCCTGACACCATTTGAAGGATTTGTTCCATTGAAGGGACGGGGTAGTTGTCTTTATCCGAAGCTCTGTTTAAATTTCTGAAATCTACACATAGCCTTATCTCTCCTGACTTCTTTCTTACAGGAACCAAGTTAGCAACCCACTCAGAATGCCGGACCTTAAAGATTATCTTAGCGTCCATGAGCTTCTTTAATTCCTTTTGAATCAACGGTTCCAGAGTAGGATGCATCCTTCTTAACTGCTTCTGAAATGGCTTGACACCCGCTTTGATTGGTATAACATGCTAAATAATGCAGACGTCATACGTTTTCAAATCCTCATAGGTCCATGCAAAAACATCCTTATATTGCTTGAACAGTTTGATGAACCTATCTCTTTCTCCTGGCGAACAACATTTGCCAAGATTGACAAATTTTGGTTCTGCCTCGCTACCCAAATTAACTAACTCATGTTGCATTGATGAACTGTTAGTTTTGGTATTAGCTGGTCTTTTGAACTTATTTTGAAGATCGAACAACATTTCGAGGGACCTCACCCTTTTGGGGATGAAATTTCCTTTCTCCTCGTCCTTCCTCATCAAATTAGCATCGTGTTCTTCTTCATCTATCGCAGCTCCTTGGAAGCTTTCTTCGTTTGTTAGAAAACTGATAATCTGTTCATCATCATCGAAGACTCTGAAGTTTGTGATGTAATTGGGAACGGAAGGCCTGAAAATCAATTCAATTGAGCATTTATTATTTGATGGCACCAATCTAGAAGCAGATGTTGCTAACAAATCAGCTGCAGAATTTTGCAATCTAGGAATAGATTTTATATTGAAAGCATCAAAATGCATAATTAAATTCCATACCTCAGCCTTATAACCCTTCAAATGAGGTGAGAGACAATGAATGGTGTCCCTTACCTGTCTTACAACTATCTTGGAGTCACCAAAAACCTTTAGGTACTTAACATTTAAGCCAATGGCCTTCTTTAATCCATGTACCAAAGCTTCATATTCTGCCGTGTTGTTAGTACAATCAAAATCTAATCTACAGGACAAAAAATACTTGTTTCTTTTTGGATCCATCAGAACACAACCGGCTCCGGATCCTTCCAGAGTTTTAGAACCATCAAAGTATAATGTCCAGAAAATATCTTTAGATTCAACTAAATTAGTATCTCTGTGATCTAAATCAGTAACTAAACTAACTATATTACAGTCAATATCATCAGTCCGAAAGAAATGAAGGAGATCGGACTGTTCATCAGATTCATGGCTGGTGGTTTCAGACTGATAGTTACCCGGATCGATTTCTAAGAAATAATTCCCTAGAACCGAGGATGAGAAGGTTACAGCCTCATTATTTTCCTCTAATTGAGTTATGTTTTGCTTCATGTGTGGTTCTCTCAGGACTTTAATCTGATTCTGCTTGTTCTGATAAGGCAACCACAGATGAGACCAATCAGTGGCAAAGTAGCCATTCAGCTTGGTAGACCAGTCCCTACTTAAGATCAGACCATAGGCTTCAGGAATATCAACCACCATTATGTCAATAAACTGACAGACTCTAGAGTCAGCTGATAATCTAATGAGAACATCTTTCATCTCCCCAATCACTTTGACAGTAGTCCTATCTAATTGGATAATTTGGGATGGAGATGGCACAGACTGCCCGTTAATTTTTTTACAAATTGACAGTGGCATGACATTTGAAGATGCCCCATAATCTACCAAACAGTTGTGAACATTATGGTTAAAAATTTCAAAGGTCAACAGGAAAGGCAACGTTTGAGATTTAGATTTCCCTCCGATGCTAGCTTCATTAATTTCGGGATTTTCTTGAGAGTCCGTTAATGGAGTGCTGGTCTGGGGTTGCAGAACATGCAGCAGCTTGTCTCGTTGATGGGGCAAGCTGCACATGTCAAATATTGACACATTTGCTTTGACCTTCTTTATATCTTCAATAATGTCATATCCTATGTCAGACTCGTTCCCAATTCGGGCTGGATGATCTGTTTTGCTCATTGTGACCTTAGGTGGCTGAACTATGGTGTCAGCGTTTGGCTGTTTGGCCGCTGTTTGGTTAACTTTAGGCTGTGGTGGAATAATTGTTATATGCCTTCTAGGCAGTTCTTTTGAAACTTTAGGCTTAGGAGGAGCCGAGCTTGGCACAGGATCCGTAATAGGGCCTTTGTTGCGAGTAGAAATGTTCACGGTAGAGGGAGAGCTTTCTATGGGATCCTCTTCAACTAATTCAGTCATAGGTACCCAATCCCATAGCACCATAGTAGTGTCCGGGGTTGGCTCCTCTAACTTAGGGCTCGATTCCTCTAGAGAATCATCTGGGTCTGGGATCTGTGAATCCAGCATTTGGTTCATGACTAAACTCATGGAGTTAATCCATTGTGGGCAGCTCTTTTCCGAATGCGGTTCTTGATGAAAAGTGCAGAAGTTTTCCATCCAGATTTCATTGAGGTTTAAAACAGGGGAAGTATTCATGGGTGGATGAGTTTGATCATCGTCTTCCCTTCTTTTATAAAATGGCTTGAAAGGTTTCCTAGATGTACTAGCAGCCTTCTCTTTTTCAAGATCTACAATCTTATTAGATAACTTCTGCATCATCTTGACTACATTTTCCATGTCAGTAGATGATTCCTCTTTACCTCTAGTGAGCAACAAGGGTTTTTTGATGACTGCTGGTTTTGGCTCTGCATCTAAGGCATGTTTAGCAATGCTATCGGCTTCTTCTTCTACCTTTCTAGCTTCTTCGAAGTTCTCTATCAGGGTAGTTTTCTTGGACCTTTTTACGAACATTGCTATGGGTTCTTCAAGAGCTGTTGTATAATATTCAATCAGAGATTCCTCTGCTGGTTTATTAGCTTCACTGAAATTATTTAAAAGCGTTGTGAATCTTTGATTAAAGTCTTGAACCTTTTATTTCTTTTCCATTCTCATGGATAAGAGTTCTTTCATGAGTGTTGCCACAGTCTTTTGGTTTCCATACTTCTTCAAAAAACAGTTTTCGAATTCATCCCAACTAGAGATCGAGCTGAGTTGTAAGCTAAAGTACCAGGATGATACTTTTGGCTCGAACGTGTATGGAAAAAGCCTGCAGACTACATCTTCATGTTGTACGTTCAAAAGATTCAGAGCTAAGTAGAAACTCTTGAGATAATCTTCGGCTGAAATGGCTTTCCTTGGGTCGAATTTAGGTAAGACCTTTTTTGGATTTTTTGGGAGATTGTGGAACGGCCCAGCTAGATTCAACGCTCCCCTTGCTCTCCAAGCAGGTACAACCATGTTCCTATGTGGAGACCCTGGTGGAGAATTGTAAGGTGAATTCTGTGGAGTATTCTTTGGAGTAATAAGTTCTCCAAGGCCTTCTTGATCTGAAATGTTTTCTGAGTTTTCAAGATCTACCTTGTTCAGAGGGTCTGAAATTTCTTCTAAAGTTAAATTCACAAGTTCCTCAAAACTTTGAACAAGAATCGAATCACGGGTGTATTGTGGCTCTTTTCTAGGGGTACTTTTCCTAGGGAGAAAATTCACCGCGTTTAAACCACCTAGCTGTCTCACATAGGATCGTGTATGCCTCCTCAAATCCTCTATTTCTGCAAAAGGGATAGCGTATAATGCTTCTTGAGGCTCAGGATCAGAAACGTGGCTTTCTTGATTTAATATTTCAAGATCTGGGCTGTTTGAAATGCCTTCTTTAAGCGGGTTTTCAGTGACATCTATGACAGTGGGATATTTTCCTCTATCAGCCATGCACTTTCAGGCCCTCCTTCTAGCGCCAAAAACTGTTGATGCCTCGGAGATCGCAGCATCAATCAGAAAGGGATTCTCCTCGATAGATTATCCTAATTAGATTACCTACCGTTTGGTATGGGGAATCCGTCCGGTTAGCGGTTCCGGCAACTGTGGGTTTGGAGTTTTATTCCAATTATACCGGTTATGGCCCGATCCACCGTTCTTTTGAATTTTATGTTTTAGAATGATATGCAAGTGCCTAGTCTAAATTTAATCTAAATGCAAAACTGGAAAAACAAATCTATGTCTAAAACTGAAATAAATCTAACTATCCCTGCAAGGAGCAAATTGAAAGCATGAGAAATGAGCTGTAGGTATTATCTAAAGAATGAACAGACAACCATCAAATCTTAAAGATAAAGCTACAGCAAAGATAAGAGATATCAGAAGATAGCTTCTAATTAAATATAACACATTTCATTACTCATGAAAGAGAGAATTCATTTGCACAGAGAAAAGTAAGATCATTTAATACAATGAAATAATTCAAGACAGTAATAAAGATCTCACAGCAAAGTATAGCAGACACAGGAATAATCCAAAATGCATCCAATCTCCATTCTTATGCAAAGACGTCATCTCCAGGCTCTTATTAGGAAGATTTTATTTTCTTGAAACATGTGCAAGATAGCTCGTACAAGTCTAGAAAATAATTCCCTGCCAAAAGTCCTTTACATTCCTTCCTAACTTCTATTTATAATGTTACAAAATCCCTTTGGGCTGCCACCTGGCCTTTTACACTTGTCACCTACAGACTTTTCCCCTTATAATAGACAAAATGTGGCCTCCCTTTTAAACAGAAAATTATTTAAGAAAGAAAAGGACAGCTGTCCCATAGCTCCACGTTTTATACATATGAAATCCCAAAATATAAAATATAGGAATTATGCTCTAATATCATCGCTTTCAATCTTGGGCATGCGCTCCAGTTGGAAGAGAGGCACTCAAACTAGCTGGAACATTTGCTACTGCTTCTGGGAGAGAAGGATCCGGGTTTGCTGGTATTTCTGCTGCTGCTGGAAGAGAAGCGCCTGGACTGGCTGTTACTCCTGCTGCTTTCTTTTCTTCTTCAGCAATGTAACTGTACCAGACACCAGTGTCTTTGATAACTACATTTGTTGCGGTCGGTAGCAAGATTTTCTTGGAAGTTACATATTTATCAAGATCTGCTCCAATGTCCTCAATCTCCAAAACAGCTGCTTGGTGGATTTATTTAAGCAAATGGTTGTATATCGATGACATACCAATATAATGATGGAGATCATCAATGGCTAACACATCAATCCTTTTTACATATTCTGCTTGGATATCCAGTCCCTCCTTCAAGTTAGACAAACGTTGCTCCTTGCTCGGGAACTCATCAAGTGATTGAGGGAAACTCAACTTGCATTTATCATGCACTTCATGGATTTTTTGATAGAGACTATTACTTTTATTCATTGTCCCTTGGATCTTAGTCATTAGCTTAAAGCTACAGCTTCTGCAAAATTCCAAAAGGGCTAGGTCTTCATTAAAACCACCTACAAATTTGAGTGGGAGATGCTTGGGGAAATCCACCTTTCCTTCTCTCCATTGTATATGACTCAGGATATTTGCCTTAACCCGGGTATATTTAGCTTTAAGCCTACTGGCCTCTGCATTAATCTCTTTTAATCTAACCACCATGGCCTTGAGCTTGCATACTTCCTCAGTGATTAGTTCCTGCGTGTCATGGACTTGCTTTAGGATGCTACATGACAACTCATGGAAAGGAGACATGTTTATCGCTTTGCTCTCCGCCTGCTCTAATTTTTCAACCAATGCTAGCTTGTCTGCTTCTAGATGGGACACCCTGGCTCCTGCATCGTTCTTTTCTGCCTCTAAGATCATCATCTGGACTGACATGCTTTCCCTTTCTTCTTCCAAAAGGTTATACTTGTCTGACAATTCTTTATGTTCAACAGATAGGCGATTATACCTATTCACCACAAGATCCCTGTAGGCTTACTCATTAGCTACAGTATGTTGTAGCATGCGAGCTCTCCTCTTTGTCGACTCAACCTCTTTAACTATATCAGCCACATTGTCCAGCGATGCTTTTGTTGACTCTACAGCGGCGGATGCCATAGCTAAGGGAGCCTTGTTTGTGTTCTGCATTACTGTGGTCTCCCGGTGGGTAACAATATCTTCCTGGAAGAGTCTCTTTATCCTCTCTTCCGATTTAAGGACCATTGCCTTCCTCTTCTTATCATAGACAAATTCATCCCATCTGGACACGGTATGCTCTTCTGATGGAGTATACAGGACGATTGGGAGATCTATAATATCTATTTCTGCTTCCGCGGGTGGGGTCTAAACTACCTGAGCTGGATCTGTTCCCACATTCTCGGTACCAGAGAGACCTGCTTGTGCTGTGTCCGCCTCCACATTTTGAGTGCCGGAGACACCTGCTTGATATGTGTCTATCTCCATGTCCTGGGTACCGGAGCCTCCAGCCTGGGCATCTTCAACTTCCTTGAGTTCTTCTTCCGCTTGCTGCCTTCTCTCTTCTCCTTCAGCTTGCGGCTGGTTTTCATTTTCCTTCTGCTGCCTTTCATCTTCAGCCTCTTTCCGCTGCTAGGCTTCCTCAACCTCTTTCTGCTGCCTTTCATTTTCTGCTTCTTGCTACAATATTGCCACTTCAGCTTCTTGCTGCAATCTTGCCTCCTCTCTTAACCTTTGTTCTTCTCGGGCTCGGGCATCATCTGCTTCTTTCTCCTTCTGTAGACTGGTTTTTTGGGCCTTGGTAGAGCTAGAGGTTGCTCCACTGCCTTGGCGACAAATCTGCAACTCAGTCATGTTGCTGATGCCTTTGAATGCCTCTTCGTCGGCATCATAATAATGGGCGTACTCGAAATGAGCATAAATTTCCTTGCAATGCTCGACAACTTTTCCTTGCCTATCATTCCTGTGGAAAATTACTTCGCCAAAGTGGAAGGATTTCAGCTCTTGAACAAACTCCTCGGCTGAGGCAACCCATGAGAATTTGTATGCTCCTATGCAGAAGGGTAGAGGGGGGAAAGATGCCTTATGCTGCTTGTTAAGCACTGCTCCAATTCCATCCAGGAAGATTTGTCTCACTGCTTCCTTAAGGACCACATAGTCAGTAGCATACCTCGACAAAATATATGGAGCTTTAGTCCCTCCAAACATTCTGATGTAAGTGCCTTGCTCTGAAAAATAAAAATCTCCATAATTTTCTAGGATCTCCATGGCATTCTCCGACAGAAAGTTGGGTTCTTCCTTGAATATATGCTCATATAGGGGCATGATGAACCCCTCACAGATGAGCTTATAGCTGGGTTTGTAATTTTGAGCCCCCATCATTCTGAAAGCGGTGTAAACCGGGGTGTTGGATCTATCCCACGTGCAACCTAAGCTGGGAAAAGATAGCTTGACCATAATACAATCAATAAGATACGAATACATGTAGAATTCTGCCTTTTTTAAGGCCATACCTTCTCTTGCAGCAACCACCATTGATGCCAAACTGTCTGACAGGATGGTGGCCTAGTCAAACACAGTTCCTTTGAATGCCACGAAGTGGATGATGGGAACCCACTGTATCTTGTATACGGTGCCATTGGGCATGCCGAAGATTCTGCATAACATCAGGGCGATTAACCTGAAAGGAGGTCTTAGATTCTGCACATCATACTCGTCATTACCTCTCTTTCTTAAGTGCTTTCCTGCGATCAATAATTTCTTGGCCATTTCAATATTGTTCATCTGGCCCAACCATTCATCACTCAGGGTTTGCTGGGGACGTGGGAATTTATATGCTGCGGCAAGATATGCTGGGTGGAATGAGGCAATGGCTATTTTCCCGCTGTCATGTAATACCCTTGTCTCTGTATTAGTATGCTCTTGTATCCACCCGATTACTTCAGAACATGGGAACAGTTCAGGGCGGGTAGTAGCTTTGGCTATGCCTGATGTTCTGATGTTGAGATATATCTGCCCCTCTTCTAGTAACATATCCGGGATATCTTGGTCCCTGATCATCCTGTAAATATCTCCCCACCGGAATTTGGGAGGGATACCAGTGGTGCACTTAGTATCTTGGAACATAGTTTTAGTCCTAAGTGGTGCTGGCTGTGGTTCCGTCATTTTAGCCTTCTTCCTACTACCTTTCGGCATCTTGGCTTATCCCTGCTAGCAACCAAATACAAGTCATTATAAAAATGTGCAACCTGTTATGGGATTTTAACAAAAGCATGACCATTTCAACATGCTAATGAGATATATAAATAAATTATGAAGCTGCATGTTGCTTGTTAAGCACAATAAACCATTCCAAACAAGGAAAAAAAAAAAACTTGATCATCCTAAGGAAACAAAGTTTGGAATGTCCCCGAAAGGTCAGCATACGACGTGAAACAACCTGCTTCCCATCTAGTCCCAGGAGAGAGGGTGTCCTTCATTGTTGCGGTTTAAATGGTTAATGGCGGGTTAGCTTGGATTGAGACAAACTTAAGATGAAACCAGGGACCGCTTTCCACATTCAGGAATAGGCGAGGGGTTTCAGCCGACCGCTATTGTTATTTATAATATTTGACGAGACGTTCTATGGCCAGCTCAGAATTTGAACGGGGGTGACGATGCTTGGGATGTGGCTGGTGAATACTCGGGCGGTCACAACTGTGGTTTCAGCTGATAGTAACTAGAAATTAATAGGGGCTTGGCGGCCTTAAACGCAAAAAATAACAACGCATGCGACCAATGCCTATCGGCCTCGTTCTAGATGAAAAGAGAAAAAAATCAAAGGTAATCTGACGTGGATATGAGACAAGAATAACGGTTAGAAACCTACCTGGCAACGTGAAGATGGCTGAATGAGGTGGAAACGGACATGGACGAGCTGAGCTGGAGCAGTCTGGCGCGGTGTCCCAATGGCGTTTGTTAATTGAGAAAAAAAAAACAATGTGGTCGGTCCAAACCCCAACTGTCCATTTAAACGAGTTGGACACGTGCGGTGTTTAATACGGTGGGTGGCGCCATTAAAACGTTTTTTAAAGTTCGTACGTTGCGGTCTTTTCAATCCGCCTCGATAGTTGTGCATGACCGTCACTTTGCGGAGCGGACTTACGAATTCCACCCGCGATTGCGGGATGCTATGGTGAACACCCTCGGCGTTTCTGAAGAGATTGATGAATCTTTCCGCAATGCGACCTTTGGAGATGCAGCTTCGGGAGAATAATGGATCTCCTTCCGCAATTTCGGCGGAGATATGCCGATGGTTTCCGCAATCACGGAACAATTCCGCGAAGGTTCCCGTCGTGTCGGAAGAGATTGACAAACGGATCCCGCAAGTTGAGTGAACGTCTAAGTTTTCGGCGGGTTTTCGGAATGATAATGAAAACATTTCTACAGTTTCGGAAGGATTCCGCGAATGCTTCTGCAGCTTCGAGAGAAAAACTTATGATTTTTTCAAAAGAGATAAGTCATTCGGCGGCTTTTCGGGTAAAATAACGCGAAGGTTTCCGCAAAAGGCTCCCGCAGTTGCGGAAGGGAAACCTAAAAGGTTATGTCGTTTCAGAAGGTTCTTGCGAATAGCTTCCGCAACAAGACTTAAGATTTTTTAAAAGACTAAGTCATTCGGCGGCCCCGGGGAAGATTTTCGAATGACTCCCGCCATTTCGGGAAGATAACCTGAACGGTTCCGCAAAAGTTAAGTCTTTCGGCGGGGCTTCATAAATGTTTCCGTAGTTGCGGAAGGCTTTCGCAATTAGCTTCCGCAGTTTCGGAACGGATTGGCGAATGGCTCCGCTGTTTTGGAAAGATAAGCTGAACGGTTCCGCAAAAGAGAGGAAAGACTTAAGATTTTTCAAAGAGAAGTCCTTCGGCGGTTTTTTTTGGGAAAATAAGGCAAAAGCTTCCGCTGTTTCGGAAGGGAAACCCAAAAGGTTCTGCTGTTTCGGGACGGATTGGTGAATGACTCCCACAGTTTCGGGAGGATAAGTTGAATGGTTCCGCAACGGCGGGGCTTTCTTCAAATCGTTCCGCAAACTTCGAAAAAAGTTTCTAAGTCCTTTTCGAGAAGCTTATGCAAATGGCTCCCGCCGTTTCGAGAGAGAAACCCGAACGGTTCCCGCGGTTTCGGGAGGATAACTTGAATACTTCCGCAACTGCGGGGGGGTTTTCTCAAATGCTTCCACGACTTCAAGGGGGGTTTTCTCAAATGCTTCCGCAACTTCAGGAAGATTTCACAAATTTTATCCTTAGTAAGAAAACTTGGAACTCTCAAAGCAGGATTTTCAGTTGAAAAGACAGTAAAAAAGGAGAATTTACCTCTTACAACATTCTTTCTAAAAAATAAAGGAGGGGCCCCAATATGTACAAAAATTTGGGGGGGGGGATGTTGCTGCAACAACAAGGCCATTGAGCAGAAGCGGGCACGTCAATTAGCACGGAAGTATGACTTGGCATCGGATGGATGGGGATATCGCACCAGTGGCTGCAATTATCAAGCGGTACTCACAGGCATTAAGATTCTGTGTTGTAAGGTGATTTGGGGAGGTCGCCCTAATCAATGCAATGCAGGGATCGTTGCTTGCGCTGAGCAATGCACGGAAGGAGTTCAAATGAATTGGTCCCTATATCTTCTGAACCAGCTCATGGAGGATGCCGCAAACGTCCAAGTGGGGAGAGGCACCTTTTCATATAGTTGGTTGTTGCTGCTCATTGCTCTAGTTGCATGGAAAGAGACTGATACATACCAGGGTATGGACTGCCCGGCTGCTAAGGAACGACGTGGAGCATGTTATCAGAATCTGTGGGCTGTGCGAGAGACTGAACGAACCCGGGAGTGCCAATTACAGTTTTGGCTATATTTAGAAATGCTTTGCGACGCCGCAACTCAGGTCCCATGGATATCTACAGACATTGTGGCATGCTTCACACTGGTCATGGCATTTTCAATACTACCAAGTGTCATACATATCCAGGCTCACCGTGACCTCAATCGCCAATGGTTGCAGACAAAGTATAAAGTGACAGCAGCAGAGTTGGAGGCCATCATGAACGAGTGGCCGGAGGCATGGAGACAACCCATGAGTCCTACAGAAATTGATGCTGGAGGTCCACCGGAGGGCTCTCCGGATCCAGGATCCCCTCAGGATCATCAAAGTCATCATAGTTCCACGCAAGAGTCAAAGCAAACACCAACTGAGGATGACAGTGACTGCGATCTGGAGGAAAATCGGACAAAGCAACGCCATGCGTATGCCACTATCAGCGAGATATCCTTACCGATGGAGGAACAGTTGGGTCGGTTAGTCATAACCATTAATAATGCCGCCATGACGGCTACTGATAAAATGTCTTTCAAAGTGGAGGAGGGATTCTCTATGCTGGCTTCCCGTATGGATTCTCTGGGTAAGGCAGAACCTGGCAGTGTACCCATGCAGGAGACGGTCACGATCCGCACCACGCCACAGGAAAAGAACCTCACCACTCCCCCGACTGCGGTTGTGACCGATAACGAGGAGTTGAAAAAGGTGCTGCAGTCGATTGACCAGGTGACTGTCAATGTTAATGCACTATCGACAATGGCCCTGATGACAATGTAGAAGAGAGCCTCCTAGGAAATGGCGGATAGAATGCATAGAATCAGTAAGCGTTGTCAACAATTGCAGGACAAAGAGGCAACCGTGATCGCTGAGAAAGAGGAGATGACAAACAAAGCTGCTGAAGCACAGAAAGTAGTGGATGACCTTGAAGCTGGCCTGAAGCAGGAGCGGGCCGAGAACACTCGCGCCATTGAGGAACTCAAACAGGAACAAGACTTCCTTGTTGTGGAAAAGGCTTGCATGTGGGATGACAGTGATCGGATTGACCAAGCGGTTGCAGAAGCGTATCAGCATGTCCCGGTACCTACCGAGGAGGTAGATGTGCTCCACCGAGTGCAGCGATTGGGGGATTCCATTGTTCAGTTAAAACAGGAGAACGATCGGCTGACGGCTCAGTTGAAACCAAGTACGCCTTAGGATGAAGTGGATGAACGACGAAGGGAAATTAAGGAAGTTTCCAACCAGATGTAGGAACTGGAGACAAAGGCAACTAGGCTCACCGCGAAAACAGTTGAGTTTTGGGGCCGCATTGTTCATGATGACCAAATTGAATAGCTCACTAAGAGTCGGCAGGAAGCGGAGAGTCAGGTCGCGACACTGAAGGCTACAATGAGAACCTTGCCCCTAGTGGAGCAATTCGCTAAGTCGCGCGAACTAAAGGACTTGCAACAGCGAGTTACCAAGGCAGAGGAATGGCAGAAGCAGCGTGCAGACCAGTTAGAAGATTTCCAGGAAACTGGCGGGAAGTGGATGGTGCAGGAAAGTGAAGCACTTCCCGCCGTTCAAAAGTATCGACAACAGGTCATGGAGAGGCTTGTTGATCATCCATCCGTCGAAGATGTGGTCACAAGTCAGGCAACAGTCATGGAAACTCAGGAGTTGGTGAGGAACGTTGAACAGTCGTATGCCAATTTCAAGAAAAAGACCACGACGTATACTCTATCCAGCAGTTGACGTGGCTCGAGGGCGATCCACAAGATTGTGTTGGGGGCCTGTTGGTAGGAAGTTTGATGAGGAAAGGTCGCGGTACTGCTGACGCCGCGACACTTTGGATGAAGGCGCGAAAGGAGTATTTTGGGCCAAAGGATACCGCACTTGGCGGGTTTTGGGTCATTTGGACCACATATTTTGTAGTATTGAGTCAAGTATACCACAGTTGGTGGGTTTTTGGTCACGTATTTTGTAATATCGAGTCATTGTACCGCGATACGTGGGTTTTTGGGTCATTAGACCAAGTCAGTTAGTAGTTTGTCCATAGTGTCGGTTAGGAAAGTGGACAAGTATTGTAATTGGCGGAAGCCTATAAATAGATGAGAATTGTAAGTGTTAGGAGAGAGATGTGGGTGTGGATGGATAGAAGAATGAAGAGAAGTGCTATATGCGGAGATTGACAGAGATAATGCGGATGTTTATGTACTTCTTTTGGTTTGCCGAGTAATATAAGGATGATGATTTGGTGCAATCTATGCGTAATGTTGCTGCATGTTCATGTTATTTATTCTTAATGCAGTTATCTATTTTCTGTTGCTATAATATAAATGCTGCGATAATGTGTTATCTGTCTATGCTGCAATTGAAGTAATATGCAATCTCTGTTTCTGGTAATGTTAAATGCTGCGATATGCTAGAAATTCATGGTGAATGTTTGGAATTGATATCGGTATCATAGTGCCGCAACTTGCCTCCTCCCTCGGTGGAAACATGGTTCCGTCTGCTCTTCCTGGACGCCTCAGGTGAGACCTCATTCGCTCTGCGGGTGTTGTTGGGCAGGCTCAAACCTGCCCGGGCCGGTGCCCAGGGAGACTGTGGTATGGGTCGACAGTCGGTGCACCCCTGTCGACTGTGAGGTCACGATTCGGCCAACATCCTCCCAAAATACCACCTTTATAGAAGATCATATATGCTTTAAATGGTAAACCAAAGAGAACCCAAAGGCCTGAAATGACACTGATTCATTGGCTTAGGGCATATGACATAGAGAAGGAGAATGAAATTGAAGAAATGTTTGATTCAAATGGGGAACCTATGTTCAATGATACTGAATTCTTCAACTCCTATGTTGAGAAAATTCCCATTGGGATGAAGAGGAAATCAATATTTATGAGCTCCCATATTGGGAGCATATTAAGATTGTCCACTTACTATATCCCATGCATATATTTAAAAATGTTTCATCTTCTTTATGGAAGCACATATCATCGAAACAAAGTGACGCATTGGTTGTTACAAGAGATATTATTTCTTCAAATACTAAAAATAAGTATTGGGCAAGACAAGAAAATAAAAGAGAGGTTGGTCCCTCTCGGTCTTTTAAAGAAGGTGACGCCTCATCAATTTTGAAGAAAGATGATCTTTTTTTGGAAAATGAAGTTATATTGAATGTGAAGGCGCCTTCTTTTTATGGGTCTACCCTACAGTGCTGCTTCATTGTAGAAGAACATTTGTCGGGGTTGATATCACATGACCATCTGAACCTTATAAGGGTATGTATGCCAAAAACATGCTTTTATTTTTTATGCCACAAGTTAAAACACAATTAATTTTGTATGTGTTTACTTCATAGTGTCGTTATCCTTTGCTCATGCATGGGTGTGCGAACCATGACTTCCCCGAGGACTTGCGATGTGCCATATCTAAATTATTTGCATTTGTACATTGGATCACATCAAAGGAGATTCATATGGATAACATTCAATAGTGGCATTAAGAGATGGTTGAGATTGTTTGTATGTTTGAGAATGAACTGCCAATGATTTTTAGGGACTTGCAAGTTCATCTTCTAACTTAGCTAGTTGATGAGGTTGAATTACTCGGGGTGGTATCATGTTGTTGAATGTTCTTCTTAGAGAAGTACATGAAAAAATTGAAGGGATTTGTTCGACAACAGCAAAATCCAAGGGGTCTACGGTGGATGGTACATAGTATATGAGTTGTTCTATTATGGTAGTGAGTACATCAAGAAAATCGACCAAAAACTAGGCGCAATGATTCGGGACGACCAAAGTGACGAGGACAAAAGGGAAGGGGAGCTACTTCTAGCAAACAAAAAAATGTGCATGATAAAGAGTGAGTCACTTATATTTTGTCAAATTTCTACATAGTAACTATTCACATTGAACTTCATAATCTATATTTGATCTCATACGTACTATATTTCGGCTTGATTTTATGAATACATCATCGAATTCATAAATTGATGCTATTAATAAATTCAATATTTACATTGCAGAGGCATTAACACAATCGTGGGTCACAATGTATGAAGAGAAGAGGAGGAAATGGGACATTGACAGGAAATAATTCAGATGATTGAATGGCAGAAGCATGCCTTATCCTCATCATTAAAATAAAATATGTCAATGATTTGTCCCAACAATTGGGTTGCCGACCAAGTGAGAGAGAAATACAATGCATATGGTTGTTACCTGCCTGCTAAAAAGGATGCATTAAACATAGGGATCGGTTGCAACAACTCGCTAATAATCTCTTTGTGTACATTTTTAACTTTATAATGTACCTTGAATTATAACATCAATATTTTATATATTAATGGTCAGGTTATTAGACATATGACACCGTCATTTGTTCACATTTTTAAAGGTGCATTTGTTCCCATATATGTGGGCATATATGCATCATTTCCACACCGAGGATGTCAATGATGGACGTGTCACACAAGAATGCGGAGTGAAAGTCAAGTTCGACCAATCTACTTGTGCTAGTCACCATGATCATAACATAATAGGGGGGGAGTTAGGTTACGTTAGAAAGATACAAGAGATCATTCAAGTGGACTTCTCATCTTTCCAGTGTGTTATTTTTAGGTGCAAGTGGTGGGACACTTTCGGTCGGAACAATGTAAAGGAAGGTCGCAATAGTGGGATGATATGTATCAACTTTAGAAAGATGTGGGATGAAAGTAAGGAGCCTTATGTTTTCCCAAAGCACTGCAACCAAGTATTTTTTTTCTCGGATGTGTTGGATAGGGATTGGTGGTTCGTATTAAGATACAACCCTAGATCAAAACATATTTTTGAGAACAACAATGCTATCATGCCAAGCGAGGAGGATAATCAGGGTGATGGCAACAAAGAGTGATATGTACATGTTTTATTTCATCATTTATTGTGTTGATGTATCATTTTATTATTGTTATGTTTAATTCAACAATTATATTGCTATTTGATTCATTTTATGATGGTGTAAATGGAAACCAATTTTTAAACAATTTTAGTTGGTTAACAATCAATTTGATCCATAATGTGTTTGTCTATCTAGTAATTTGAAATTGTATGGAATGATCAATTAAAAAAGAATTTGATTTTAGTTGAAGGTATTTTTATCTCATTGCATATCTATTATATAGAATTATTTTCATGATAAAATCATTTTGTGGGTTATTCCTACCTTCATAAGCTCTCTTTGCAAACTCTATATACGATGTAAATTAAAAGTACAACATCCTAATATACTCAATTTAATAGAATACTATGTAGAATACAAAAGATGGAGTCCATTTGGCTTCTGATCGAACACATCATGAATGTGCATGTTCCCTCATTATTATAAGGCATGATAAGTTACAAGCTCATTAATTGATAAAGCTATGGAAACAATCATTTGATACAAATTATGTAGATTGACTAATTTAAAAAACCATTGCATTGAAAGAAAAGAAATAGTGTAAGAAGAAATATAACTTATTATATTAACAATGCACATGATATTAGTTTATATATAATATAATATTTGCATAACTTTAGAGTTATCTACCTTATTTAATATAACATTAGAATATTTTAACTTTAGGATTATTTGCATGATTTAATATAATCAAACAAATGGATGTAAAAAATTAATGAAATTTAAAGAAAATTCGGGATATTTAAGTTTTTCAAAGTGATAGGGAGGAGCTCTGCATAGGGATGAGCTCTGCTAGGGTTTAGTAGAGAAGGATTTCAGCCGAAGCTATGGTGGTAGGGAGGGATATCCCACGGATATCCCCCATTCTTTCTCCCAGGCAGGACATGCCTTTCGCAAGTTGGTGGAGGACTAGAGGAAGCAACATCCTCTAGCAACGCAATCGAAATTCAGAAGATGGACACCATCCAGAAGGTCTCCCTACTTATGGAAGGGTCTCATAAGATCTCCATTTCATTATCTAAGAAATTCCTAGTTGGTTAGTTTAAAGGTCTATGCCAACCTTAAAGGCAATGGACTCATGGGTCTAGAAGAATTGGAAACCGCTCATCAGAGAGGATGTGGACACCTTCTTGGTGGGATAAAGGTTATTTGTATTTCATTTTGCAGAAAAGGAGGATCGAGATCTGATCTTCAAATGGACCGTATTTCATGGGCACAAAATGGCTATATCTAAATAAATGGACTATGGACTTTGATCCGACCTAATATATTCCTTCAACATTGCTAGTTTGGGTGCAGCTGCCCCACCTCCCAATCAATTGTTTAAATAACAAATCAATGAGAATTGTTAGGAATACTCTTGGAAAATATATTGACATATCAAAACCTAAGGACCAATATTCTTGCGCAAGGATCTATGTAGAGGTAGATCTTGAGGTGGTTCTCTGAGAGGCGATTAAAATCAAGGTAGAAAACTGGGAGTATATCCAACAATTAGACTAGGAGAAACTCATGTTCAAATGCCATATTTTCCATGAATATGGCCATTTTGTGAAGAACTATAGTAAAAAGCATCCAAAGCAAAAATAATCGGAACCCTAGGCTAAATGGATCCTAGTCCAAAGGGGAAACGGTCCAAAGTAGGGCCAAAGAAACATTAGGAAACCTAGAAATAAATTCGGTCCCAAAAAGGAAAAACCATAGAGTAATCGAGACAATCCCAAAGGGGGTCCCTCTCATAACTGATTCACAACTCTTTATTCTCCAAAGGAAGAGATTCAACATTTAGAATCCCCACTAGGAGAGGAAGCATAGGAGGAGGATCCCTAAGAAGCGCCATCAACAGATCAACCAAGTTAGTTGATAGGGAACATAGTAGAAGATCATGAATCATAAGGAGAAGAAACAAAAGAGGAATCATCAGACCCAGAGCCAAGTATTAGAAAATGAAGAAAAATGGAAAAGGAGAAACGAGAGGAGGAAGCGAAGAGGGAAAAAGCCATTTGGATATAGCCAACTATGGAAAAATTTATAAACAAAATAGGCAGAGGAAATATGCATACAAGAAAATCAAAACCCCCTACGACAAAAGGGGGCCCCACAACTACAAGAAGTAAATATTGAAGGTCATCTCTTGGAACAGTCAAGGGATGGGAACCAAAAAGAAGGAATAATCAATTAGAGATGTCATTCAAGCATAACAACTAACCATCCTTCTGATCCATGAGACCAAAATGGAGGAAATAGATTTACTGAATAAGGCCCAAAAAAATTGGAATAAAGGCGATGGAATAACAGTCAGTTCATGCAAAGCATTAGGTGGTTTAACTACCTTATGGGACTCTTCAAAGTTCATTCTGATGCAATGTTAAAAATCTCAAAACTAGATCTTATCCACCCTCCATAAAGTCCAAAGCAACTTCCAAGTATCAATCCTCAATATTTATATGCCTATCAATTATTCTGAAACCAGAGGTTCATGTCTAAATCAAGAACCTTTGGTTAATCTAATTTGTCCAGGGACTTCAATATCACCCTTTCAAGGTGTGAGAAAATAAGGGGTTCTATCATAAGGGATTCACGGAAATGGCAGACATCCTTATCCAGAAATGGGATCTGATTGACCTAAATCCAAAGAATATATCTTATACTTGGTCAAACAGGAGACTCAGGCCAGGCAATGTGATGGCCATACTTGACATATTCTTGATACATAGCTCCCTCTTGCTTTCTGTCCTCCTGTTGTCCTCTAGATTCCTATATTCCAGTGTATCAAACTAGATCCCAATTTATCTCTTATAGGAGGTAGAACAAGATTTGGGCCCTATCCCATTTAGGTTTCATCCTTCATGGGGAGAGCAAGCATATTTTGTTTCAATAGTTAGGAATTCCTGGGCTAGAGAAGATAGGGGTTTGCCTTTCTATGTTTGGGAGGAGAAGATGAGGATAGTAAAAAAGGATCTCAAAGCCTAGGAAAAATCTATGGGAGTTTATCTGATACAGATTTATGTGAGAAAAAAATGAAAGCGCATAAATATATTCACATACACAACTATATTGCAAGAAACATAGAGACACAATAAACTTGGATTCTATTAAAATGAATGAAACAAAACAGACTGTAAACTAAAAGCATCTAGAATGGTGGTAGCTATATCTTTAAGAAGAGATGTGGAATCTATGCTCATTCGTTACAAGTTGAATACAAAAAGAGGCTGAAAGGGCCTATTTATCATAATCATGAGGGAAAGAACCCTAAACATCCAAAAACCTAACCCTAAAAGATAATCTATCATAAAGTTTGCGGCCCCAAGGTGGTTAATTGAACAATCAACTTCCCGAGGTCATAACTTTTACATATGATCTTCGTTTGGGGTGCTCGATAGCTAGTTGGAAAGGTCTATCTGAGCTCTACAAGTGCTTATTAGGGCTAGTGTATTTTGTTGGCAACCATTGTCCCCTCGAATCACCAAAAACGTCATTTAAGGCCTCAAAATGGCCTTAGAAGCTTACGACCCGAAAAACTATAGAAAATTACCAAAATGGAAAATTGTTTTGAGCCAGTGGAATAGATGGGTCACCACGTATATACACCTGGATCAGTCCTCCCCCCTTAGTAATTAATGGTCTCCAATGCGTTGAGTTCCCCCATCAAATGGGAAAAATTCTGCCGAACTTGACTCCTTGTGAGCCACTTGTCTTGGTGGAGTAGCTGCCCTAGTTTGACAACCTGATATAGTTGGATCTTCCGCTAGTGGGTGCCCTTAACCTATGTGTCCATGATTCGATCAATGGTTTCCTTTTCCATGTAGTCAAGGTTTAGCTCTATAGTGTCAACTTCTCTACCACCTCTGATGTGTCCAATGTTAGTTCTAAAGTTTGCACTAACTGTTAAGCACAAAGTTTAGGCACCTCAAGTTTGGGTAGATTTGGATTTGGTTGATAGGGTTGTGAAACGAGCCATGAGATGATTTATAAAATAGAGAAAGTAGAAGACAACTGATAACATCAACTTCTGAAAAAAGGGTTGGCTAAATGGACTGAAAACAAGGACAATCAAGATGCCTCGGGTTCAAAACTAATGATAACATATGGAATAGACTTGCTAATTCACACATTAACATAAAATACCATGTTCAGGAAAACATTCTAATCATGGAATCTGAGTATGAGCCATCACAACAAAAAAATTGTTGCTAAAGAATACATAACTAAGATCAATTAAAACATAACTACACAGTATTCAGATTTAAAAGAAAAGCTAGAGCCTGACTCATAGAAGATGAATTCTTGCATTCAAATAATAGATCTCCAATGAAAATTTATAGATTATGTATCTTCATGCTTTTAGAATAATCAGTGTTGATATTTTACCATCTCACAACCTCTTAGCTGGAACTCCCCTTGCCTGCACCTCTTCCTTCATAGTTTATATAAAGATATTACATTCTTATCAAGATACAAAAATAATGGATCTAGTAACTTCTTGGTCCATCGTTTACCTTGCTAAGGATATCTCATCCAAATTTGAAATGATGAGGTGACTCATTAACTAATTGATTTAGCAGATTTTTAGGAAACAAAATTTCGAAAAATATGGAAAGATAGGGCTTGAAACCCGATGCATATATATCAGATACTAACACCTGTGTAAAAAGTGAAAGAGTTTTTTGTATATGAGTTCGTTCTTAATAAAAACCTCTTTCATTTTCAAAAATTTATCTCGATATTCTCGAGAACCATGCCCACAGTTTGTGACTAAAACAAGAAATCATTTAATATTTTAATTCTGGAAAAATAGGCTATAAATATCCCTTCGATTCTTCCAAACCATAACACCTTTTGAAAAAATGAAGGAGGTTTTTGTGAATGAGCCCGTTCTTAACAAAAACCTCTTTTGGTTTTTAAACATTCACTTCCCGATCCTATTAATATGTTCCCAAAGACAATGACTAAAACAGGAAAATACAAGTAATTATGTCTGAAAAATACTTGGTTTTGATATACTTTGCCTTGGGATATTGGATATTTAATGATTAACATTTGAATATAATTCACCAAGTTAAATATTTGACATGAGGAGAACTAACCAGGCTGACTGGAACACTCACAACTTTGGTGAAAATACTAGTGGAAATTCCGACAGTGAAAAATGGGGTGGCTCTTTACATATGTGCTGTCGAAATCTAAAAAACATTGTAGGGGCAGATTTTGGTACCAACATCCAACAATGGTGGAAAATATGGGTGAAGGAGCTCCATGGGTGCAGGACACGGAATGGAGGAATGCTTAATTCAAAGGCATTCTCACCAACCAACTGCCTTGGTGATGGTGTACGACCCATATCGAAGTGGATGAAGCTTGTGATGGGGTCCTATGGGCCTCCCTTTCTGCAAATGCAACCAAACCTTGTCACCCACCTGGAACTTGTGTGGAAATCGATGTTGATCATGTTGTTACTTGTACTTGGTATTGGATTTTTCCAAAATTTCATGGACCTGTTGGCAGATGTGTTGGATTCGTTCAACAAATATGGTGGCCTTATCAGCCTCAATCTAAGCATGGGCATATCTATATTAATTGGGGCCAATTGTTGGAACCCCATGCACTCCTGAAAAGGGTTGTGGCCGATAGAGCTATGAAGGGCTCTATTATAGCTGTAGCTAGTGTTTTAACACTAGCCTGTGCAAAAGGGAACCTACTAAGTATTATGGAACCCTTAGTACTAGTTTTAAAGATAGATAATGTGTGAATGTAAATAACAATGAAAATTAATCTAAGTAATTACTATAATAAAAACAAAAATAGATCGGAACCCATGAAGTATATTTTATATTATGTTACCTCTGAAGGTGAGTATATGTGGGCCATCACAGTTGTATGAAGAGTAGCGTGCTGGGTCTCCAGAGTTCCTTGCTCTTCTCCAAATGCTTGAGAGGTGGCCAAGATTCAACTGAACGGGGAACAAAAGCTCAAGGTGGTAGGCGAAATTTCAACAGGAATTTTGGCAGCATAAGGGTATGAATATTTGATAATCGATATGAAATGGGGGGCCTCCATCACCTATTTATAGTGATTTTGGGTGGTGGAGTATTGACCCATGGTATTGGGCAACCAATAGTATTGGCTAGTGGTATTTTGATTTTTCCCCCTTTTATGATTTTATTTTGACTATTTCCCCTTTTTCTTTTTCTTTTTTGGGGATTTTGACCTTTTTTGAAGGATTTTCATTAATTGAAGAGGGAAATAATGATTTTTTTCCCATTTGGTTACTAATTTAGGGATTTTTGGGTTTTTGGAGGCCAAAAATAAAGGAAAAAGTGGTAAATGGGTTATGTGATTAGCGGGATGAGCTAGGTGAACAATTTTTGGGTTGGTAACAGATTGCCCCCTGATGTGTGAGAGAAGGAGCTCATCGTATGGCTGATAGACATCATAGGTTCTGAATTTTTCCAGGGGTGTGAGCATTGTGATGGCGGAGAGTAGAAACTGGTTGGAGACTGGAACACATGCTTCACACCAACCGTAAGGGATAAAACTAGAAATACATCACCTCAATAATGTATGAGGAGCATAATCTCAAATATATGGACGAGGCGTGCATACCCATGCTTGTATTAAGATATACAAATAATAATGGGGTCCAAAGGGGACCTGAACAATACATAGAGAATTACTGTGTACATCATAATGGTCCAGAGGGGACACAAATCTGGGATATAGTCATGGTTCAACCATGACTGATCTGAAGAACTGATACATGGAAATAATGGCATCCATCCTGAATGTCGTACCATAACAATTGATGCTCTGCGGTATCTGAAGGTGTCCAACACCTGTATGGACTCAACGACTGAGAGTCAGAATCTCAAAGGTACACTGAACTGCATCTGAATTGGATACTCTAGGAAGCATATAACTGAAGGGCTTCCAAACACTATCGCCAACGCAACCCTGATATCCATGGGAACATACAGGTGGGGGATTCCAAATAGACTCACCAATGTGTTAGAGTCAGGGGACATCCAGGGTCTTCGACCAATAACTGAAGGGACCAATAACATGTACAAATCTCAATGGTGCAATGATGGAGATGAAGTCGAGCACATGAGAAACAACCATTCTAAGAGGCACTAAGGGCTCCGCTCAGATGGTCCATAAGCACTCACCACTGATAGAGATGAGTCCAAGGTGTAGGGACCTCTGGGTCTATCCTTTAGAATAGATGTCCTGGCGTCGATAGAGGGAGACCTGCAACTACTAAGGCAATAATGTTTCCTCGATAGGAGCATGAGGTGTACACCCAGATGTGATGGTACTGGACGTGTAACTGATGCACTGTGGGGGGGATACGAGGGTCGAGGAGTGACGGGACTCAAACTTCCTTTGTTCAAAGTATGATGGTAGGACTAACCAGGAAGCCTATGAAACTGATCTCGGGAAAGGGGATCATAGCTTAAGGGATCAAGGACTGTTGCTGCAATAAGGGAGACTCAGGGAGGAACTGATGAGTGAGATCAGGAGAATTCAAGGGTGACACATCACAAAATACTCTAAACAAAGGTGACCATACTGGGATGTTGCCATATTATTAGGACTAGATGTGATCTGTCGGGGGCACACCGAGAGGCATTTTTCAGGACTTCTTCATGGTTTAAGGAGCTTGAAGAAGGGATAGAAGTGTGCTCGAAATGATACCGTTGTGTGGATTTGTACGAGCCCAGGACGATGCATGTTCGTGGGTGCTTACAATTTTAAGGAGTCTAAAAGCGATAAGAAGACTTTGAAATGATGAGAAGGTACCGTCGTGTGGATTTGTACGAGCCCAGGATGGTGAATGCTCGTGGTCGCTTTCAATTTTAGAGAGTTTGAAAGCAATAAGAAGACTTTGAGGGGGTTCTTTTTCGTGTGTTAGTCCCCAAGGCCCGAAAAAGCGTAAAAGTATGCAATGGAGAACTCTTCTAGCCGATGTGACTCGAGTATTTCTTTTTCGTAATTAGTCTATCAGGTCCAGAAAATGGTTAAAATTATACCAGATAGACGCCCTTTCAAATACTTTTAACGAGCATGAAAGGAAGTAAGATTGCTCGATGATCTTTTCATTCTTTAAGGAGTCATAAAAGAGCTTAACAGAAATCCTGAAGTGCCTTTTTCATAAAGGACCTACTCAGCCCAAAAAATGGATAAAAGTATATCGAACAGATGTAAAAGCCAAGCAAGGATGAATTGTTCAATCAAGGGATAAATATGAGAGCCAAGAAAGAAGGTGGGGAGGAACACTAATGGGCCCTCCTTACGGGTAGGTGAATGGTGGAAAAATAACGCAATAAATGCAATATGGAGGGAGCGTAGGTTTCATGAATAGGCCGCGGGAGACAAAATGGTCAAAGTGGTGCAAAAGACGACTACGTCCTGTGTGGCACACAAATCGAGGGCAGCAAGGGGCATGGAAAAAAATGCCCGAAAAAGGATTGAGTGAGTGAGAGAGAAATGATCTCAATCATCATAACAGGCATAAAATTTTGAATCCGGCAGTGTAAACGGCGCAAAAAATGGAGTTCGGATGACTTCGCAATGGTTAAAGACAAAAAGGGGTCAAAATGGGCTATAAATAGAAAGGGAGCCCACTGAGTTGAAAATGTGGTAGTGGGGAGAGATGATGACTCTCGGGGGCGACATACTTGGTGTTTATAAATCAAACCAAATATACAAGTCACATGTGACCCAAAAAATGGTCGATATCACGCATGTGAAAGAGTGAGTAGGGTTAATGACCTGCCCCCATGCTGTGTGCCTGGGGTTTGTGATTGTGGATCACATATGTGTTGGGTTTAGAAATGGGATCATTGAAGTGTTGAGATAGATGTGATAGGGCAGGGTCAAAATGATTGATCATGCCCCCTATCCTAAAGTCAAGGTAATCTTTAATCTTTTATGCCCCCTTAGCTTAGAGGTGTCAATGCGGTGTTGATGCTCTCTCGGAGAGGGATCAACAGGGCATTGACCAACTATTGGAAGGGGGGTGTAACGTGAGGATAATGGACATGGTGGCACAATTAATTGATGAAATGAGGATGGGGGATTCCCCTTGCGGGGTAGATTCCCCTAGTATCACCGACGAGAATGATGACGATGATGAGTAGGCAAGTTTTTGGGGCTTGCCCCCATGCTGTGGACATGTGATTTCCTCGTCAATTCAAATAGGTTAGACATGTGGGTCGGAGGGATCAATTGAAGTTGATGACGTGACTCTGGTGTCGATGGTTGAATAGTATAAATGGTGTTTACCTCAGCCGATGAGGATTCTGGGGGGTGGATCTCCTCAATTACAGTGATCAAGGAATCTGAGGATGGTTGTTACAGCTCATGGAGCACTAACTGGTACTTTGGTAAGTTGGGACAATGATGAGAGTAATGGCCGTAGACTCCGTATATGGAGCATGAGTGGTTGGTGTGCAATGATTCGTTGCGCGATGGGGGGTGTGGTTGGTAGTTCGACAACATGTATAGTTGGGTCATCGTCCAATGTCTTCATGTGTTCTTGAAGGTTAGGTAAGTGCAGACAGTTATGGGTGGCATGGCCTAAATCATTGTACAAGGAACACTTGGGAGGTGCGCGTGCTGGAGGAGGGGGGGCGCATGATTTTAAGTTGCATTAGGTGCAATATGAGTTTGCATGGATTTTCCCCCAATGTTCTTTGACGATTGAGGGAAAAGTGTTTGCAGGATGATGTTTTTTTTTTTGACATAAACGATTTAAATTTTTTGTATATAAAAAAGGACGGTGAACAAAATTACAGAGTGTAAGAGAGTGCTTGCGTTCCAAAAACAAATGGACGGCCAATTCTCTACTATCATCATGTCCAAAGTGTTAAATCTGAGTCCCCTATCAACTAGACATAATTACATACATATAGCTTCAAACATAATGACAGCCTTGCAGGCTAATAGGCTTATAAACCAACTAAGAAACTAACTGAAGGTTCTAAACGAGACGAAGTACCAACTATCCAAAAAATGAAAGCCTAAAGAAGTAAAATGAAGGACCATCTATCCAAAGAACTACCAGTAGATGCAAAATTGATAAGTCCCGGAATTCATTAATAATCTTTCCTAGAGAGCTTATCCAGCATAAGCTTCCTCAGTTCAACACTCTCGCAACAGATGCCATTGACATTTTCTTGTACCTACTGGGTGATACCACGAATCGCTCTGAGTTGCTCTGTATCCCTCAAGTCACATTTCTCCATGTCCATTGCCATCTCTACCAGCTTATCCTTCAACTTCCTAACTTCACTCTTGGCGGTTTGCCTCAATTCCTCTTTTTTAAGGTTCTCAGCAGTAAGGATTTTTTGTGAGCTAGTATCCAAGTGAATGCATTAACCTTTGGAAGGCTATCCTTATTCCAGACTTTTGCCCATTTTTTGTCATTATCCCTGCTGTTTCTGTCTAGAGATTAGTAACCAGCTTTAACGGAGTAAGCCCCCTGCTTACCCCATCCTCTTTTGTCAGACATATGTTTGTGTATTGGGATGGCTACATTAAAACATTTAACAGAGTATCATAATCCAACTTTAGATTACTAGGGATAATAGAGGATGCCATCCCACCCATCTACCTTTCTCGGACCATTTTGAGAGATCATACAAGGTGTGGATTCCACTTCTGTCCATCCAGTCTTTGAGGGCGATGAAATTATGTAGAAAATTGACGGGGGATCTTACATCATGGCCTAGCTTATCACCCCCAATTTTTTATCATCTTGCCCAGGTACCCAATATAAGAGATTTTGCAGGGTTGGAGCTGCTTTCTTACACAAATTCCAAATGGGAGATCTAGCTTTGCTTAAGTCAATATTTCCACGCATCTCAGTCTATTCCCAACCATGTATTTCTTGCATAGGATCTCTTTCCACCATGTTTTTCTACCTAAGATGGCTCTCCATAAAATCTTAGCACCAAGAGCTATATTCATGAATGAGGGGATTGCGAAAGCCAGCCCCTCCCGCATCTTTCGTGCTGCACACCTTATCCCAACTCAAAAGATGGAATTTTTTAGTTTCCATTGAGCTTCCCTCCCTGCCAACAAAAACCTTCTAAGTTCTTTAATAATCTTGTGAATAACACTTTGTGGAGCTAACAAAATTCAGCTGATATATATATGATAGGCAGAGAGGACCGAGTTTATCAAAACAATTTTTTCGACAAGATTGAGCCATCTAAACCCCCACGAAGTGATTGTGTGCCTTGAGCTTGTCGATCAGAGCCTTCCAATCAGATGCTTTCTTGTTACCTTTGAAAATAGGGATACCTAAATAAATATAGAGTTCCATACAGCACAACCTTCAAAGCCGAGAATCCTGGCAATTCTGGTTAAAGTTTCTTTTGAACAATTCCAACTATAATCTTGGACTTCATAGTATTGACTTTACCATCCGATGCTTTGAGAAATGTATTTAAGGCACTTTTGAATCTTTCCACAATAATTGTAGAAGCCCCTCCTAACAAAATCGTATCATCCACAAATTGTGCATGGTTTACAGCATGGACACCTCTTGCGATCTTTAGCCCCTTTTAACTCCCCCAACCTTTGTGATTGGATTAGCTTCCGACTCAGAGACTCTACCACCAAGAGATAGAGAAAGGGAGACATGGGACATCCCTGCCTTAGCCCTCTGGTGGCTTGAAAGAAAGAAGTTGGCCTGCCATTTATTAACAGAGCTATCCAAGGCTTACTTATACAGGCCTTCACCCATCTGATAAACCGACTGGAGAAGCCAAACTTTTTAATTAATTTCAAATAAGAAAAAGTGATTGACTTGATCGAAGGCATTTGCCATATCCAATTTTATTGCCATGCCCTGCTTCTTTCTCTCCATACTGGAATGACTGGCCTCCCTGCACTATGATAATATTATATAGGATTTGACGCCCAGCAATGAAACCGCCTTGTGAGTCTGAGATAAGTTTTGCCATATGGTTTTTCATACAAGTGGCAATGATCTTTGAGAGAATCTTATATGAAGTGTTGCACAGAGAAATAGGCCCGAATCTCTCAAAAGAGCTGGGGTTATTATCCTTCGGTATGAGAGATAAAAATGAAGAGTTGTTAGCGCCCCCAATTTTGTCCCTTTTCCTAGTCCAATTGAACATTCTCTTGAGATCATTTTTTATGATGTCCCAAGTTGCCTGGTAAAAGGTAATGGTGAAAACCGTCCTGCCCTGGAGCTTTATCCATATGGAGAGACCAAACAGCTTCCCAAATTTCATTTTCATATATTGGTTTGTCTAAAACATTATTATCGAGTTCGGAGACAAGAGAGGGTATACTTGATAAAAAGATCTGCTTGAGCAACTGGGTCGGCCTCATCTCTATCGATGTATAAATTATGAAAGTGTTCAAATGCATGTAACTGAATCTCCTCCTGTCCTTCAATATGATTCCCTTGACTGTCTTTAAGATCTTTGATAGAGTTATGGCTTAGTCTAACCGTAGCCTGCTTATGAAAATAATTTGTGTTACTGTCCCCCCCCTTTTAACCATAGCTGCCTGGATTTTTTACGCCAAGTTTCCTCCTCTTGCCTAGCCGCACTGAGTATTCTAAGATTAAGATCTTTTTTCTTGGTTGAGAGAGGAACCTGTGATCTCATTAACTTCCATCTTACTCTGAAGAGCAGCTAATTCAGATTCTAAAGTCCGCTTGATAGAGGCCCGGATTCTTATAAGTCCTTTTGACCCAAGTTTTAAGGGCGGCTCTTACCGCTCGAAGCTTACACTCCCAAGTATAGTTGGGTGATCCATATAAGTGTTGAAATATTGTAACTTCTAAGAATATTTTATTTGTACTTTATTATTCCGAAGATGTTTCATTCCTCCATGAAGACCTTATTGTATATCCGGAGATGTTTTATTCCTCCGTGGAGAATGTGGTAACTTGGGTTATTAGACTTCCCCTTGTGGGGGTTGTCCCTGTATGTGTTATGTGGGTTAAAGGGTTATTAGACCACCCTAGTGGGGTCGGCCCTGTCACATTATGTAAAGTGGTTAAGTTGGGGCCGACCTAGCTTGTGTAAAAGACAAGTCGGAGTTGTGTATAAATAGAGGAGGTGTGTTCCTCATTTAACACACATTCACTCATTTTTTATTAGCACATAAGTGAGAGAGAGATCTGCTATGGAGGAGAAGGAGCTAAGGGTTGTGGATTACATCTTTGTATTTTCTGGTCATCTTTATTGAGGAATATTTGCTGGGTTTTCTACCCCATGAGGGTTTCCCAGGATAAATCTGTGTCTCTTGTGTTTATGTTGTGCTTGTTGTTCTTTCAGTGATCCTGTATATGCTATTATTGTAAAATGAAATGTAATGCTAATATTTTCTGTCTTAGCATATTAAATATTAACATGGTATCAGAGCTAGCCTAAAGGAAGGAAATGTATGGCACTTACGACACTTGCTTCACTTACGACAATTTGAAGGTTAGGGTTTTGTATAGCAAAAACCAGTCATCGTGGAACTTTCGCTATAAATCCATTTTGGAAAAGTTTCAGGATCTAAAAACTTTCCAGGTCGTAGATAACATCCCCTTGTACCTTGTATCCAAAGAAAAGCCTCTAATTCATTGTAATTTGTGATTTATGATCAATACAAGTTAGGGTTTCTGCCTCTCCCAGATCTTAGTCATAAACAAGTGACCTAGGAAAAAAGGTCACAACTTGGGCTAGGAATCTACAAATGAAATTTCATAAAAAGTGACAGGTAGGGAACGGATTGTACTTTCATAGGTACTATTTTTAGAGGCTGAAGTTGAAACAGTGACACGTGGCACGCCGTACAAGTTCGCTCTCCTGTTTTATCCCATTAACAGGTCACGTTGCGACACTTGGAATAAATATCTCTCAGAAAATCCAATTGAGGTCAGACCTGTGGGGTTAGAAAGATGACAGGTCAGGCTACAAAAGACTAAGGTTTCAGACCCTGTGAATTTGTAATTTCAGAGATGCACCAGAAACAATCAGGTGCATATTTCTGTCAAAACCAAATTGTTTTCTGAGCACCTTCATTCTTGGCTTATCACTGCTGCGGGAATTTAGGGCTTCAGAGAAAGTTGGAATTTTTGGAATCGGAGTCCATGGATGAATGCTCCTCATCAAAATCAAAATTTAGAGACCAAGATCGACTTTTTGGTTGGGCAGAAGGTCGAGCTTGATCAAACCTTAGTTTGGGATTTTGATTGGAAAGATGGAAAATTAGGGCTTCTACAAAAGTTGGAATTTTTTAAGTCTGTGACCACAGCTGGAAGCTCCTCAAAAAAATCGAAGTTTAGAGCTTTGGATCGAACCTTTTGATTGGATAGAAGGGTGGGATTTATCAAACCCTAGTTCGGGGTCCTGTCTAGTGAATCTAGAAGTTTCAAAGGCAATTTTGAGTCAAATTTTGCAGTTTTCAAAATTGAAGTTTATCAGCTTGATCAACTCAGCAAGCCACATCTTTCCATCCATTCAGAAGTTTGAAATTCAAAATTTGAATTTTTAGGGTTTCTCTGACAAACCCTAATCCAGCTCTAGATCCAGTTTCAGGGGGAGATGAGGCTAAGGCCTTACATAAGAAGACTGCAAGAAATCTAGACATGTATGACTTGAGGAGATACAGGTATGTGTTGAAATCTATTCATGATTAAGTTTATGATATGTTTGTCTTCATATTATTGAGGTTAGTACAATCTTGATTAATCATAGAATTGTCTTATCACCGTAGTAAAATTATGAATGCATGTGAATGCTATAAGACATTCATTGATTAGGGTTATATGATTGTACTAATGCACCTGTGGCGTTGTATGAGGATGATGTTGTCTGCTAACAAGATATAGGTACATCAAGAAAGACAAATCAAGTTCTATGACCATGATGACATGGAGACAAAGACTCTCCATAGTCTTTGACCACATAGAAGCTCTACTTACGAGGTATGTATGACTTTGTTCTACTATGCTTAACCCATGAGATATGCAAGTTCTAGCACAAGGTCTCTAAATCATTGAAGAGAACAAAGAACATATTGTTTGGGTATGTTAAGACATAACCAAGCTTGATAATCCAGGTATGTTTTCCTATATCAAGTTAGAATTCTACTTTGTTAGGATCTTAGGTAAGTATACCTATGTATGAAATAATCATGACCATACATACTTAAGATTATTTAGAATTATAATGTTTTGATAGTATTGAGATTATACTAATGAATGTATGTTTATGTATGAGATCATGAGGATCACACTAGTGCACACTTAAGCATGCTTAGTGGTATGGAATGAATAGAAGTTCAAAGACATATAGAGATCAAGCGGGAGGAAACCACACAACATAAAAGATAAGTATTTGCGTTGTTATTTGAATCTCTGAATAGTTAATGATATTGCTCGTAATAGTTGCATGCGTATTTGTATATATCATGCATAGTGTGAGCATTCATATAGCATTGAACAATATACTACTAATATGCATATGATGGGTAAGTTGGACAAACATTCCATTGTTGCTTGTCTAGAATGAAACCTATTTGCTGACATGCTGAGAGCTGTGCACGCTCTTGACAGTATGTTCTGGTAGAGATGGAAGGCATCTAGATAGCCATTGTATGCATACAGGATATGGAAAAGTGTTGTGCCAAAGTATTGGTCAAGATAGTTGCATAACTATGTGAATCATATCTGCATGCATTATAGGTTATCATGTCAACATGATTTGATGATTATGAAGTATTACTAATCATGTGATTAACCTTGATTTGTAGAAAATATCATGTGTTATGATGATGAACACCTGTTCCAAAGAACGAGTGATGGATGTTCAACAAAAAGACTTACAAATCAAACATACTATAGAAGGCTCGTGGCTAGAAGATTCTCTTAGAAAGAAGAAGAGGATCATGACGAGATGTTTGCTCCAAGCGGCTAGATAAGGCCATTCTCTTAATGGTGTAATTGAAGAAATCTCTGTACAGGGCACCCAGGATCGATAGTCATTTGATGAGATTAATGATCACCACGAGTGATGCGGATTTCAACCTTTGCTACAAGGTTGAAGATGATGTCTATATACATATGACATTCTTCTCTTAGATGGATGCAATAAGGAACTCACCACAGAATTCGAATGATTTTGAGGTTCATATCAGTAGACCCATCTGACGAAAGATGGCACGGATAGATATGCAGAAGATCACTCAATGCAGAGTGTCAATGCTGTTCAGTCACAGAGGGAGAATTGATAGCTTCTTGATAAGCTTGGGCTTTACCAAAAGTAAAGATGATCCTAACCTTTATCTCAAGGTTATAGATGATGAACCTGTCATACTATTACTGTATGTGGATGATCTCTTTCTGACAGGGAATGAGAAACAGATCATGGAAAGCAAGAAGAAGCTAGCTACAGAATCTGAGATGAAATATCTCGGATTGATGCACTACTTCCTAGGTCTGGAAGTGTGGAAAGGCCCAGAAGGAATCTTTCTCAACCAGGGAAAGTATTTGATATGTTGGAATGCAAAAGCCATGGCCACTCCCATGGATTCCGACTTGAAGTTGTTAGCTGATGACTCATCATAGTTAGTGGATGTAACTCTGTACAAACAGATTATCAGGTCACTAATGTATCTGACGAACACTAGGACAGATATATGCTTTGCTGTGAACACCTTGAGTCAGTATCTAGTGGAACCTAGACGTGTTCACTTAATAGCTGCAAAACATGTGATGAGGTACATGAAGGGTACGATAGACCTTGGTCTACATTATCTTGGAGATCATGACTTCAGATTGTATGGCTACACAGATGTTGATTGGGCAGGAAGTGTATCAGACGAGAAGAGCACATCGGGCGGATGTTATTGTCTGGGATCTGCCATGATCTCGTGGTTTAGCAGGAAGCAGTATAGTGTGGCTCTCAGCACAGCTGAAGCAAAATATATAGCTGCTTTCTCTACTAGTTGTGAAGCGATATGGCTTCGGAAGTTGTTATCAGGATTGGTTGACTTAGAGATGGGCCCCCGTTGTAATCCTGTGTGACAACTAGAGTTGTATCAAGATGGCAGAGAATCCAGTGTTCCATGATAAGTCAAAGCACATAGAGATCCAATATTTTTATAAACAGGATATGGTGCAGAAAGGAGCTATCAAGCTCGAGTATGTGAGCACTAACGAACAAGCTACTGATGTATTGACCAAACCTCTGTCTTGAGAAGAGTTTGAGTATTTCCGAGACAAGCTTGGTGTCGTTTAGAAGGATCCTCCTCTAAAGGGGGAGTGATATGGTCAATGATAATATTTGGATACTGGCATCGATGTGGATACCTATATCGATGATGAGATTTCCTATATTGACGGTAAGGTCAATGATGAGGATGCTGTATCGTTGATGTGGATACTGTATTGATGAGGATACTGTATTGATGATGTGGATACTGTATTGATGTGGATACTTGTATCGATGATGAGGTTACCTGTTCCAACGATGAGGTCGATGATGAGGTTGCTGGTTACGACGATGAGGTCGATGCATGGTCCTTAGACTTTGTATATGAGGACGAGGAGGGATTGTATCATCCCTGGACTTAGGTCCCTGAACAGATCCGTAGACTCTTGTCTTCGAGAAAGATGTTGGTGAATGATGTAATGTGCACTCTTGGAATGCTCAGCATAATAGTAGGTGATCATTCACAAAACCTGTAATGATGTAATGTTCGCTCCTGGATTAGCATGTGAATATTCACAGGTTGTAAATCCTAGATCTGATCTAGGTCACACCCCAGTTGAAATATTACTAGCTTCGTGGTTGACTGGAATGATGTAATGTTCGCTCCTGGATTGCTCAATGTAGCAGCAGGTGATCATTCACAGGTCCTGTAATGATATAATGTTCGCTCCTGACTACTCAGTGCAGCAGCAGGTGATCATTCACAGGTGATAAAATCCTAGATTTAATCTAGGTCACATCCAATATGAAAAAGGACTGCCTTGGTTCAAAATGTACGCGATGGGGATTGCATCATCCCGGAACCACTAGTTCAAAATGTACGTGATGGGGATTGCATCATCCCTGGACTTCGGTCCCTGAATCGATCCGTAGACATATGTCTCCGAGAAGTGGTCCCTAGTGGACGAGAGGGGATTGCATCATCCCCGAACTTCGATCCCTGAATTGATCCGTAGACATATGTCTCCGATAAGTGGTCCCTAGTGGATGAGAGGGGATTACATCATCCCCGGACTTCGGTCCCTGAATTGATCTGTAGACATATGTCTCCGATAAGTGGTCCCTAGTGGACGAGAGGGGATTGCATCATCCCCGGACTTCGGTCCTTGAATTGATCCGTAGACATATGTCTCTGAGAAGTGGTCCCTAGTGGACGAGAGGGGATTGCATCATCCTCAGACTTCGGTCCGTGAATTGATCCATAGACATATGTCTCCGAGAAGTGGTCCCTAGTGGACAAGAGGGGATTGCATCATCCCCGGACTTCGGTCCTTGAATTGATCCGTAGACATATGTCTTCAAAAAAGAGGTCCTTTAGACTCTCTCTAAGTTGACGAGTGGACTGCATCGTCCCTAGACATGTTATGGTGTCTTAAATGGATCATGTGTATTGTAGGGTATGCTGCTATGATGCTGTTGATCGTGATGGTCTAGATGACGATGTTATTGATCGTGATGGTCTAGATGACGATGCTGCTGATCGTGATGGTCTAGATGATGATGTTGTTGATCATGATGGTCTAGATGACGATGCCGCTGATCGTGATGGTCTAGATGATGATGTTGTTGATCGTGATGGTCTAGATGATGATGCTGTTGATCGTGATGGTCTAGATGACGATGTTGTTGATTGTGATGGTCTATATGACAATGCTATTGATCGTGATTGTCTAGATGACGATGTTGTTGATCGAGAGATCTAGATGATGATGTTGATTAGTAGATACAGACGATGAGGCTGTTGATCGAGTGATCCAGATAATGATGATGATGTAGCTGATCGAGTGCTGCAAAAGATGAAGACTTAGTATTGAAGATGTTGATGTTCCAGTATTGAAGATCTTGAAAGATGTTCCAGTAACTGTTTGAGTTACTGATGATGTATGAAGAAAGCTTCCAATGATTTATAGATTTATCATGTAGTTGATGACTCCTTTCTCTTGCAGATTTTGTTATAATATCCTTCTCGTTAAGGGGGAGTGTTGAAATATTTTAACTTCTAAGAATATTATATTTGTACTTTATTCTTCTGGAGATGTTTCATTCCTCCGTGAAGACCTTATTGTATATCCGGAGATGTTTTATTCCTCCGTGGAGAATGTGGTAACTTGGGTTATTAGACTTCCCTAGTGGGGGTCGGCCGTGTATGTGTTATGTGGGTTAAAGGGTTATTAGACCACCCTAGTGGGGTCGGCCCTGTCACATTATGTAAAGTGGTTAAGTTGGGGTCGACCTAGCTTGTGTAAAAGACAAGTCGGAGTTGTGTATAAATAGAGGAGGTTTGTTCCTCATTTAACACACATTCACTCACTTGTGATTAGCGCATAAGTGAGAGAGAGATCTGCTGTGGAGGAGAAGGAGCTCATGGTTGTGGATTACATCTTTGTATTTGCTGGTCATCTATATTGAGGAAGCTTTGCTAGGTTTTCTATCCCATGAGGGTTTCCCAGGATAAATCTGTGTCTCTTGTGTTTATGCCGTGCTTGTTGTTCTTTCAGTGATCTTGTATATGCTATTATTGTGAAATGGAATTTAATGCTGATATTTTCTGTCTTAGCATATTAAATCTTAACAAGAAGGGTGTGTGCCAGGAGTTCTATATGATGCTTAAGAGCTTCGAATCATGCAACCATAAGGGATTGAATCTAAAAGGAATGGGCTTGAGATTTTTTTAAATCGATATCTTCAAACTTATTGGCTTGTGATCAGAGGTAGCAGACAGAAGATCCTTTGTTGCAATAGTACTGTTTTTAAGAAGAAATGTGGAACTTACCAAGAATCTATCCAATTTAGCGGCAATATGGCCTATCCCAACTCTGCAATTGCTCCAAGTATACTTTCCATTTTTCAATTCAATGTCCAACAAATCTAACTCAGCTATGAAATCCTCCATCTTTTCTCCAAAGGTATCCCTGACCTTAGACCCTCCACGCTTTTCTTGTTGGTTCCTAGTAGTATTAAAATCTCCTGCAATGATTACATCCTTCCCCTGAAGGTCATTTTTGAGGTTTAAGAGATCCTCCCAGAACTGCTCCTTGTCCCTATAGTGTGTAGGAGTGTAGATATTACAGACATAAGTGGAATTGTTATTGTTATTTTTTTGAATTTCTAATAAAAGCCAGTGCTGGCTTTCCTTAAAAGACTTGATAATAAAATTACAGGAGAGAAAGATGGCAATCCCTCCTGATGCTCCTCTTGCATTATTAGCTTGACCGTGTCTGTTCTTCCAAAATCTTCGAGCGAGTGCTAAGACATCCATACTCTGCATTTTTGTCTCCTGGAGAAGTACTAGGTTTGGTTTTCCAGTGTTAATTAAATTTCTCAATGCTTCAACTTTACTAACACCATCCAGACCCCTACAATTCCAGGAGACTAGTTTCAACATTTCTTACTTGAATGAGAGCCTGCTCGGGGTTTTCCATCCAGTTTGAGGCCTCCCTGATTTTTGTTTGACTAAAGTAACTTGGTATCTTCGATGCATTTCTGCCTTCCTAGATCTAGGTCCTCTCTGCTTCCTGCTCATGTAGCTGTCGTAATGATTTCCTTCCTCTAGTATTTGGGACATCTTGTAGATCCAACGGCTCCTGGCACGAGGAGGATTCAGGGGAGAAGTTTTGAGGTATACCTTTGCTTTGTTTGACCCTATCCTCCCATGTACCTCCTGGAGTTAATTTGTCTGCCAAAACAACTTTTTGGGAGTCCGAAGGAAGGGTTACAGCTGGATTATTGGGATCGCCCACTACCACTGTCTCATTCCCAGGTTCTACAATGTCCTGAGAAGGAATTTCACCTTCTTCAATACCCAGGATTTGATATTGATTGTTGATTGTCGTTCCTGTCTCAGATTGCACTTTTTCTTTGTTTTTCTCTAGGTGTGATCCTGCTACCGCAGTGCTAGGTTGAGTACTTTTCCTACCTTTCTTAGTTTTCTTCCAACCTTCTTTGTGACTCTGATCCTGAGCTTCAGGAATTGTTTTAGGGCAGTTCTTGACAAAGTGGCCATACTCATGGCATTTCTTACATTTGAAGGGTAGTTGTTCATAGTCCACTTTCTGAAGACGTTCCCAACCCTCCATTTGTAGATTTACAACTTCTGGGAGACCTTTTTCCATATCTACTTCCACACAAATGTGAGTGCAAGAGAAAAAAGGCCCTTTGGGCTCGGCTTTATCAATGTAGGTACCCAAGGCATTCCCGATTGCCTGCAAAGTTTCATCATTCCAACAATGGAGAGGGAGATGGGGAAGATGGACCCAAACCGGTACTGCTGAGGGAACATCTTTCTCCAAGTCGAAAGAGAGGTTCCATTGATTAAGATAAAGGCCATGGGTACCCAGAAAATAGGGACCACTTCTAAAAATTAGATCCCGATCTACCTTATGCTCAAACAGAAAGGTAAAGAAGCCCTTACCACAAAAACAGTGCTGCAGTCCCCTGGAGATTAAGGGCATCCAATTCTTGTTTACCCAAGCTTCCATGGTTTTTAGCGAGGGCCAAATTTTGATAAACTTCCCTATCAAGCCTCTCTCGCTTAGAGCGAGGGATTTCAGGCGTGAAGCTGTTGACGTGATCTGAATCATAGGAGCATCTATGCGCTTAACAAATGCATCGCTAGGGGAAGTAGTAGGCTAAGACGGCGGCAACGACGAAGTTGCAACCAAGGCACGAAAAGCCTCATCCAGTCTATGCCTCTTCTCTGCAGTGGAATCGACGAAGGGATCCATAGGAGCGGAGCCCCAACGGGGCGAGAGGAGCCCTGGGAAAATGAGCCAAGAAGCTCTAAACCACAGCCATCAGGACGTGGGTTTGGGTGCTTTCCTCCTTTCCACTTTTTGATTCAAAATAGATTCGAGGATGATGTTGCCACCACATCGGGAGGTGGATGATTGGCGGTGGTGATCAGTTGGACCGATTGAAGGATGAATTGGGGCGTTGTATTGGGATTAGGTGCGGGTAGGTACCATACAGTAAGTCCCAACATCAATCCTGAGAGATTCAATGTGACCATGAAGGGCATGCTTACTGCCCCTGATGGTGGAAACAATAACGAGATTGTGTGGATCGGTGTGACTCCAACGTGACTAGGTTCCGATGGTGGTTGAGTTTGAAGTGGCGGTTGAGGGTTAGGGACCTTTTGACTTGACGATATGGTACACAAGTTAGAAATTTTAACGGCCGGAGGATGAGGGGGTAAGGAATGAAAGGTAGAGACCATTGGTGTCTCTTAATAAAGTTCAGGCCCGACGGGGGAAGTCAAAGGGGAAGACACACCAAATACAGGTTGCTCAACCATGGGGAGAACATTCTTGGGTGTAGCGGGCGCATTAGGGTCAAGTAAGTGACCTGGTCTATTTTGACAACTCGTCCCTCATGGGGGAACATCATGAACCAGAACACAGAGGAAGCAAAAACCTCCATGGCATACATGTAACTTCATCCTAGGAGAAGGTTGTAGTCGAGTTGTGTGTTGAACTGGAACATTAGCCAAAAGGCCTTAGAACATTAGCCAAAAAGCCTTGCGGCTGAGAACATTAGCCAAAAGGCCTTGCGGATGAGAGGAACGACCATCATAATCTCGTAGGGCAGTTGTGGACGACTATAGGGGAGGGGATCCTAGCTTCTGCCACATGAATGTAGACATGATGCATGTGGAATCACCCTCGTCGATAATGCATCGATGGATAACAAGGTTCCAAAGTGAAACAAAGACCTGAAATGCTAGGGTGGAAGGCATGCAGGGTTTAGATTGGTTTAAGTCAAATGCCATCATCCATGAGTCAGAAGAGTCGATCGCACCTATAGCGGACAACAGTGTTTCGTGTTGTGCTGGGCAGTTCTTTAGAACTTCTAAAGTTGACATGGCAATTGGGGATTGGGATAAATCATCCACAATGTTGTATTTTGGAGAAACACGAGCATTGGGGTTATTATTGATGCGACATAGGGGAAATTGAGGAACTTTGGGGGCCCCCTCGAGGGGTTGTGGGGGTAGACATAACAACTGATCTATGGGAAGATTTATAGCAGCCTTGTCGATTTGAATGGTCTCGTTGGTTGAGCCATACTGGTTACAGCGTGTTTGAAGGTTGATATCACCTGAAGACATCATTAAAAGGTGGTGGGTACCTGAGTCAGGGGCATCATAGGTAACCGGTTATTAAGGAGCGACAGCCCCTTAAGGGGGAGACAAAGCTTGGGTGGCTACTACCCCTTGTGTGGGTAGGGGATTCTTCAAAACCATAGGTTGTGCATGGGGTTGCAAGGGTTTTGGTGGGGCTGGAGATGCAACATGTCCTTGGCGTTGGGTGTAATCATTTCAAAGTTGGCGAGCTCGCTCCAGATGGGGACAATTGTGTGTGTAATGGCCATAGACCCCGCAAATAAAACATGGGTGGTTTGTCCGTAAGTTGGGGTTTTTACCTTTTTGAGGTTGTCGATCAGGATTTTGGTTAGCCGGATCGGCACCATTATTATCAGGGGGGTTCAGTGGTGGACCACCTCTACCAGGAAGCTAGTTATTTCCTCGATTACGTCTGTGTCCCCTATTTTGTTGTCCTTGTTGGTTTCGTTGGGAAGGTTGGGGCTGCGATTGATTTTGTTGGGCATAAACTTGCTCTTGGGGAACAGGGGGAGTTTGCGGTTGAGCAAGTGCATGGGAAGCCGGTGGTGGATAGTAAGTGGGAGGTGCTTGAGGTTGCATGAGTGCGGGTGCATCCGATGGATGGCAGTAGGCAGGTGGTGCGGCATGGGGGGCGTATGCTGGCAAGGTATGACCGTAGCAGTGCATCGGACAAGAAGGTCCATGTATATGAGGATCCTGGGCCGGGGGATCATACGATGGTGTTGCTCCATATTGGGTCTTGGCGTGCGAAAGGTCAGGACCACTACTCATGAGGTGTGGTGCGGAACTAGGCGTAGGATTATAAGAAGGGGTGGAGGCGGGAGGAATATGGACATATGGATGACTACAGGATGCAACGTGTCCAATAATGCCATCAGCAGCATGTGTATTTCCGAGAGGAATCACTGCGAGGAGCATCAAGTAATATGGAGTAAAGGTAGCCCGACTGTGCATAAATAAGGTCAAACTAGGGCCATTCATATGCCACATCCTTGGCAATAACTGGTATGAGGGAATTCAAGAACCAATATAAAAAGATACGATCATCTAACTTGATCTTACACAAAATACGACGTCTACACCATTCATGGATATGGTCAGTAATATCTGCAAGATAGGAGTATCTCAACACCAGCGTCATAACGGACGGGGAGCTGGAAGAACTGCAGGAAAGTCGAAGTGAGGGAAGTAAAATTAGAGTGTGTCCCATGTGGCTATTCAATATACCACTTGGTTGCAATGCCAATGAGTGTCTGTTGTAATAGGCATAAGCAGATTGAGTCGTCCACGATGGATTTGGAGAAACACCATAAGTGGAAGGACATGATGTGGTTTTGGGGGTCCTCACCACCCTTCCCTTCGAATTTTGGGATGTTGGAAGGGATCTTGGTAGGTATGGGAGGCCACATAGGGTCACGTCGGATTGGATCATTAGTCAATTGGGCCAGATTAGGTAGGTTGAGACTGGGTATGAATGGAAAACTAGTAGGAGGATGTGACATGGTCAAAGGTTCCTGCGTGCCAGGCATGACGATGATCGTGGGGACACCTTCTCCAAGTGGTGGTGCATGATTCATGACTCGGATCGAGGGACCTCTAGTAAGAGGCAGAGGTATCTGAAAAGAGGGGTCGGTGACCACAAGGGTACTGCTAGTAAGTAAAGGAACGGTGTTCGGAATAGATCTACTAATGATGGGTATAGAGGCAATAATTGTAGTGCCATGCGTAGGTCCTGTAGATGGTATAGTATGGATGGATGCTGAAGTGGTGGCTGGGCCAGTGGTGGATCCACTGTCGACAATCCCATTGTGAAAGGGATTGGGGCTAGACGGAGCTATGTATATAGGTGAATCTGGCTCAAAATCAGACGTGAAACAAGGGACGTTGGGATGAAGATCTGATGACGAATATGTACGTCTCAATGGAGCGTGACGAGGGGGTTCAATGGAATGTACTGCGGGGATTTTCCCCATAGGAGACGAGAGTGTCGCAGTGAATCAATGGTGACAGGTGTAAAAAGTGCTAAAATGCTCAAAAATCCTATTGCAACCGTGTGTGCAAAAGGATAGCTAAAAAAAGAAGGCACTTAGGCCAACAAAAAGCTCAAAAACACGTGCTGTAATAGCGTGCTATAACAGGTGGAGCGGAAATGAAATGGTCATAATACCAACAAGTAGCATTCCTAGAAAGAAAAAAGACTCAATAACCAAGGGGGGTATAGGAGCATGCAAACACCTATCTAAAAGATATGGAAGCTCACACAAATTGTATCCCCTGCAGGGTGATGAAATCCACAGTCAGGCATTACGAAATGTAGAACCAAATGGCTAAATGACATCCCTCTATCGAGAGGGACTCCCGATAAAAGAGTCCTAGAAGAATGGAAGCTAAGCTACCCCGTTCATGGCACGTTCGGAAAGGTGTCACGCAGCTTCAGTTCTTTGGCCGTTGCGCACCCGGTATGGGCGCCAACATGCACGAAGAGAACAACAAGTAGGTGTCCTTCAGTACAAAATGGAGAGCAGTATTCCATTCAGACTTCTGGAACTAGTCTTGATACTTTCCCTCCTAAGGGAGAGGCCCTCCAACAAATCGATGTCAATCGTACCAATAAATAATAGGGGATTTTGGTTCCCTAAAGGACAACAATTATGTCTCAAATGTGTATGACAAAGGGGGTGTTATTTGGATTCCTAACCCTAATGTCCTACCTAGATACAAATTTGTTTGTGGGTCCCCAAGTGGGGTTAATGTGCGTTTAATTAAGTAAATTTTAGTCTCACTTGAATTATAGAGAGTGTGGGTGCAGAAGTGGTGTAAACCCAATATCGCCGGTAATAAATGCTGAAATAAACAACTGAGACTGAAATAAAAAGTAATTACTGCTATGTGTAAAAGAAATGAGCTCGCTGAAATATAATGCAAGAGATAGCAATATACTAAGGATGCATGGGAAGTGAAATGTCTCAAATTCTACAGCAAACAAACACCATAAAAGTACCAATGACAAATGGGTGTAGGCAAACATGAGGTTGTTTGGGCAAGAAAAGAGTAAAAAAATAGCTGCAGGGTGCATTTGTGAAGGAAAAAGTTGCCCTTTGGGCGCTGCAGGGTGCAGGAAAAGTCGCGTCGAAATAGAAAAACAAAAACAGGAAAAAGGGCATGGTCTGGGCGGAAAGGTCGCGACGAGGCCACGGGTTTTAGGCTCAGAGGTGCGCTGAGGGCGCGAGTAGCAGGCTAGAAGGCGCACAGAGCACTGACTGGAAGGTGCGCGGAGCGCACGACTTACAGGAGGAAAGGAGCGCTCTAGCCGCAGGTTGATGGCAGAAAGTTGCGCTCGGCGACGCTGAAAGGTGCACCTACAGTCACGGGACGGGCCGTAAAAACAGAAATAATGAGGAGTATTGCGAAGGCAAGGGCCATATCTACAATTATTGGGTCCAAGTCTAGGCCAAAAAAGCAAAAATGCAGGCAAACTTAACATGTACAAAACTAAAAATGACTATTGATCATACCAAACCTTAGATTGATGGGAATTGACCCAATGGAGTCGCCAAAACTGTAGCTAGTGTTTTCACACCACCTTATGCAAAAGGGAAACTACTAAGGATTATGGAACCCTTAATAGCAGTTTCAAAGATATATAATGTGTGAATGTAAATAACAATGAAAATAAATCTAACTAATTACTATAATAAAAACAACAAATAGATCGGAACCCATGAAGTATATTTTATATTATGTTGCAAACAAGGGTTTACAATGATAGTTTGTTTTGAAGGTGAGTAGATGTGGGCCCTTGCAGCTGTACGAAGAGTAGCACGCTGGGTCTCCAGAGTTCCTTGCTCTTCTCCAAATGCTCGAGAGGTGGCCAAGACTGAACTAAACGGGGAACAGAAGCTCAAGGTGGTAGGATAAAGTTCAACGGGAATTTTGGCAACATAAGGTATGAAGAGTTGATCATCGATATGAAATGGGGGGCCTCCATCACCTATTTATAGTGATTTTGGGTGGTGGAGTATTGACCCATCGTATTGGGAAACCAATAGAATTGGCTAGTGGTATTTTGAGTTTTCCCTCTTTTATGATTTTACTTTGACTATTTCCCCTTTTTCCTTTTCTTTTTGGGGGATTTTGACCTTTTTTGAAGGATTTTCATTAATGGAAGAGGGAAATAATGATTTCCCATTTGGTTACCAATTTAGGGATTTTTGGGTTTTTGGAGGCCGTAAATATAGGAAAAGTGGTAAATGGGTTATGTGACTAGGGGGATGAGCTAGGTGAACAATGTTTGCATAGCTATGATGAACATATGGAAGGCTCTCATCCCATGTGTGGGGATATTTATAATTGTACATTCTCAGAATATGCAGAATCATTCGGTTGACTACCTCTGTTTGTCCATCAGTCTGGGGGGTGAAGGTAGTTGATTTGGTGAGATTCGTATCCATCAATGACCATAGGATGGACTAGAAGGTTTTTAGGAACCTGCTACAATCTAAAATGATAGTCTGTGCAACCCGAAATGAACCCAAATGCACTCGAAGAAGAGCTTAGCAGTGGCTTCGGCGGAGATGCTCTTCTTACAAGTTATCATAATGGCCATCTTAGAGAAGCAATCCATGCCCACAAACACACAGTCATTACCATGCTTGGTTGAAGGTAGTCCTGACATGTAATTCATGGAGATGGATTCCCATGGCCTATTGGGAGTAGGAAAAGGAGTGTACAACCCATGCTTCTTGATGGCAGGTTTCCCGATGGCGTAGGTAGTGCAGAATCTTAAATATGGTTGACATCTTGTTGGAGCTTGGGCCAATAAAAATACTTCTACAATATCACCATTGTTTTTTCGGTGCCAAAGTTCCCTTCCACCCGACTATAATGCGCTTCCCAAATCATATTCGCACGCTTGCTTGAAGGAACACAAATATGCCCTAGGTGGCATAACAATCCTTCCTAGAGATGAAATTCTACCACTGGTGTGCCTGCACATAGTTCTTGATATATGGAAGCGAATTTGGGATCACTTTCATATAGTTGAGGCCACCCGGAGGTCTCGTGGCCACAAGAGTTGAGCACCGTGGTAAACGCTGCTACTAGAGGTTGACTAAGGCAATCGAAGACTCGATTGGTGCTGACCTTCTTATATTTAATGTTCAGGTGGAACTGCTACAAGTAGGTGGACCACTTTTGGTGGAATTCATTCTATAACTTTCATTGAGTTTACATGAAATGCATGGGATTGTGATCAATGTGGATCACTGTCTCTTTTCCTAGGATGTAATGCTTCCATTGGTGACAGGCTTGAACAATGGAATACATTTCCTTGTCATAGGTGGGTACTTGCAGACTGTATCTGAAAGCATTTCACTGTGATACACCATTGGATGGCCATGTTGAGTGAGGGCTTCACCAACAACATAGTTTGAAGCATCTATGTCAATCTCAAAGGGATATTGCAGATCTGGTAAGGTGAGGATGGGCGTCGAATGTAAGCATTGCTTCAAATCCTCAAATGTTTGTTGTTGTGGCTTGGACCAAACAAACTTGGAATTAGATCCCTCGTTGGTCATCTAGATAAGGGACCAAGCAATAATAGATAATCCCAACACAAATATACGATATAAGTTTTCAAGGCCTAGGAAGCTATGAATCCCCGTGAGAGTTTTCGGGGTCGACCACTCGCGAATGGATTGAATATTGGCTGAATCCACATGCACATCCTGTTCGTCCACGATGTATCCCAAATATTGAACCCTCTCCATGCCAAATGAGCACTTCTTTAGATTGGCATATAACTTGTACTGTCGCAGGGTGATGAGAACCCGTTGAATGTGTTGCAAATGTTATGCCCATGTGCTGTTATAGATGAGGATATCACTTATATATACGACCACAAAAGAATTGGTGAGTGGTTGGACGATATCGTCCATCATCTTCATGAAGGTTGTTGGAGCATTAGTCAAGCTGAAAGGCATGACCAACCACTCAAAAAGTCCTTCTCGAGATTTGAAGGCCGTCTTCCAGACATCGGTCTGCTCAATTGGCTCTTGATGATAGCCGAACTTTAGATCAATCTTACTAAAATATTTAGCACCCTTGAGTTGGTCTAGATGGTCATCGATCTAGAGAATGGGATACCGATTATGGATTGTGATATTTTTTAGAGCTTGGTAATCAATGCATAGTTTCCATGTGACATATTTCTTCTGCACCAACACAATTGGACTCCCATAAGGCGAGGAATTGGGTCGAATATGCCCTTTTTGGATTAATTCTTGAATCTAATGTTTGATTTCCTCATTTTCCATGAGGGGACGTTTTTATACTGGCTCGTTAGGAAAGGTGCCCTGGGTACCAAATCAATGGAATGATTAACCTGACAATGTACTGGAACCCCGATATGTGTGGTGAAGATGTCTTCGTATGCTTCCACGATCTTATCCACTTGCTTCTACTATGTAGAGGGACTCGATGTGGAGGTGGTGGATGTTGTTGTGATATTTCGTTCACCTTCAGAAAAAATCATGAAGAGGACAAATTTTCTTGTCTGGGAGATTACCTTCCTGCATTGCATAGTTGTGATGAGCGACTCTGCAATAGTGGGAACTGTCTCTGGTATCCTGTAGAGTTTATTTCCCAAAGTAATAATGACACTACGAGGTCTAGACTCATACACAACATAACATTTCCACATATATGGTTGTCCTAAAAGAACATCACAAACTTCAGATGGGGCAACATCACACATTACATAATCTTTGAAGGGCTTGATGTCGTAGGATAGGAGACACTAATGACTAATGCAAATGTCTTGTCAATGGATTAGCCAACTGATGGTGTATGGTTGGGGGTGTGGAATCGTTGGAAACTTCAATATTTTGATGACCTCGACTGAGATGAGGTTCTTTTGGATACCACTGTCAACAATGAAATGTAGTGAATTCCCCTACACCCACAGTTGTGAATGGAAGAGGCACTCCCCTTCCTCTGGATCCTTCGACTCTTTTGGTTGCATCTTTACGATTGGGATGGTGGCACTAGGTTATGCATCAATGATCCTCTTTCCCCTTTCTTGCTCTGAATCAGAGTCCAAGTCAGATTCCGATTTTAGGGACTTCGCCTCAGCCAACAATGATTATTTTGAGCGACATTCATAAGTGTTGTGCTAGGGGATTTTGTGGAACTTACACCACTTGTCGATGTCCTTCTTCAATTTTGCGTTAGCTTTATTTTCCTGTGAATTGGGATGGTTTTCAAGGTTTTGGTTGTCCTTGCTCAGTCCTTTGTTTTGTGAGTTACGCCCACCTTTGCTAGGATTTTGTTGGCATTGATTTGCAAACCCAAACTCTTGCTTATTATTTTGCTTAAACTTTTGCTCAATCTTGATAGCGTACCCATAAGTAGCTCCCAGTGAGGATATGCCCAGGAAATCCATCTATGTCTGAATGTATATGTGCAGGCCACTATGGTGCTTTAATACCAAGTGCCATTCAGATTCCCTAATACCTAGTTTTGAGCGCAAGGTGTGGAATATGTTTGTAAACTCAAACACTGTCTAGTCTCTCTCCTGGCGCAAAGTCGTCCACTTGGTGTACTGGTCATCATAGTTTATGATTGGGCAGAATTCCTCCTTGACATCATCAACAAAAGTTTCCCAAGTGGGTTCTGGCTTGTATATTTTAAACTCATCTCTTGCATGCGTCTCGCAGTACCCGTCCCACCAGTCTTTGATATGGGGGAGGAACTTAACGAGCACAAAGGTGATATTTTCGCCGTGGGAAAAATTTTAAATAGAGAAGTAACCCTCTAACAGATTTAACCATTTCTCCAAAGCATCTTCATCTATCTTTCCTTCAAATAAGGGAATGTAAAAGTTAACTTGTACCTTGAAGGGACTCGCACCTCCAAAACGGTTGCTAGTTGAAGGTGCATCCGGTGCCGTCGGCATTCGTCGAAGGATCTGGAAAAAGTTATCCATCATCTTGTTCCTATGTTGCATGAGGGATCCCTCAGCAACAACTTAATAGGATCTCCCAATCCATCATCTCTCTTTTCTTCTCCTGCCATGTGAGGTTGATTTGGCTGACAAGAGTGATTTTACCCAAGCTCAACTAGTTCGAGACCCAACTCTCAATATTGAAATCTCGTCGGGGACATGTACTCAGAAACCACAAGAGCAGTTTGCTATGATACCATTGAACCATATTTATGTGAGAACGAAATGAAAGTGCATAAATATATTCACATACACGACTATATTGCAAGAAACACATAGATATGTTAAACTCAAATTCTATTAAAATGAATGAAACGAAACAGATTGTAAAATAAAAGCAACTAGAATGGTGGTAGTTTTATCTTTGAGAAGAGATGTGGTCGCTATGCTCATTCATTACAAGTTGAATAAAAAAAGAGGCCGAAAGGGCCTATTTATCATAAGCATGAAGGTAAGAATCCTAAACATCCAAAAACCTAACCCTAGAAGATGAACCATCATAAAGTTTGCGGTCCCTAGGTGGTTAGTTGAACAATCAACTTCCCATAGTCATAAATTTTGCATACGATCTCTGTTTGGGGCATTTGATAGCCTGTTGGAAAGGTCTATCTGAGTTCTGCAACTTCTAATTGGAGATGATGCATGGCATAGTCAACCACTGGCCCCCCGAACCACCAAAAAATGTCATTTAGGGCCTCAAAACGACCCCGGAAGTTCAGGACTCGAAAAACAGTAGAAAAAATGTCAAAATTTTCCAAAATGGAAAACCGTTTTAAGCCAGCGGAATAGGTGGGTGGAAACCTATATCCACTTGGATATTTATCCCTCTCTAAAAGGGGGAAAAGCATAGAGATATTTGGAAAACCTCTAGCGATCTATAAAGAAGAAGGAAGTAACAGAGGAAGACTTAAGAAATGAGGACAAGATCTAGGAGGACCTCCATAAAAAGTTTGGGTAGGAAGAGGAACACTAGAGATTAAAATCTAGAAGCCTCTGGTTGAAGGCAGGGGATAGGAACACCAAATTTTTCCATAATTAGACTCAAATGAGACTCTATCATAAGTCAGTAAAAGAAATAAAAGATAGTCAAAGCAACCTGACTCAAAATTTTGTAGAAATAAAGGAGGGGTCCTTCACTTTATTCAGAGTTTTGTATCAAGAAGAGGAAGTAGAAAGAGAAGAAGTGCAACACAAATCCTTGCTCCATATTCCCTCCCTCATTTCAGCAAAACTCAACTCTAGGCTAACCAAGGAAATATCAGAAGAAGAAATAAAGGCAGTCATTTGGGAGATGGAGCCTGACAAAGACCCTGGCCTGGATGAATTCTCTGTCCACTTTTATAATCTATGATAGAACATCATAAAAAAGGATCTAAGAAGAATACTTGACTATGCCCAAATAAAACCTAGGTTGGGAGGAGCATTCAACTCCTCCTTCCTAGCCCTCATTTTCAAGGAGTCCAACCCTTCCTCATTTGCTCGGTTCCATCCGATTTCCCTCTATAACATATCTTACAAGATTTTCTTAAAAAAAAATTCTTCTTGGCTCAAGCAAGTCCTTCAATCTATCATTTATCCTAATTAGGGGGGAATTTCCACAAAAAATAAATATTATTGGTAGCATAGTGCTTGTCCAAGAGGTAGTTCACTCTAATATGCGGGGAAAGGAAAAAGACATGATCATCAAGTTGGATATGGCTAATGCATTTTGATAGGGTGAATCACCAATTTCTCTTCAAACTGTTGCAAAAATTCAGCTTTCATAAGAATTTTATTTCATGGATTAAAGCCTTTATTTGGCATCCATGTATAGATCTCCTGGTCAATGGAAGGGACACCAACTTCTTCAAGGCTTCAATAGGGATCCAACAGGGATGTTCCCTCTACCCTCTTCTTTACATCCTTATAGTTGATTCGCTCAGCAGGTGACTAAAGGATGCTCGAGCGGAAGGAAACATCCCAAGGAAAAATATTGCAAAAAGAGAGAAAGACATCAACCACTCTCAGCTCGTTGATGGAACCCTCCCAATGGGTGGAGGCTCTCTTATCATGGCCAAAAGATTCAAGTTCATCATAGATTCCTATTGCAAATATTTAGGGGGCAAAGTGAACAACAAGAAAAGTTACATCTATGGGTGGAATGTGGATAATAGGTCCCGTCTATCCATCTATAAGGACCTCAGATTCTAGAGCCAAAATAGGTGGCAACATTTAAAATAATTGGGAATCCCAATCGCTAGGGAACTACATTCGAGTGCAATTTGGTAGGAAAGCTTAGAAAAAATAAAGAAAAAAATATCTCAATGGGGAGTGTCTTGGTTAACTATTGCAAGGAGAGTGACTCTCATCAAATCAATGCTCTTGTCCATGCCCTTGTACCTATGCTTTATCCTTTTGGATATGTCAAGCATTATCCAACAAATCAATAAGGCCATTAAATCCTTTCTATGGAAAGAAGGGGAGAATAATGAAGGAAGGATCCCCCTTATAAATTGGAACAAGGTCAAAATCCCGGTGAATAGAGGTGGGCTCCAAATCAGAGACATGGTTCTAAATAAGCTAGCCTTGGGAGCCAAGTTTCTTTGGAATATAGTCTCCAAAAGGAAAATTTGGGTGAAAAAATCCCTCCACAAAATGTATTTAAAGGGACATAACCTAAGAATCCTTGATCAACCTCCCTAATCTAAGAAAGGAACAAAAATTTGGAATCTCTACTCAGAGGCCTGGTTTTTTTTCTTAAGAAGCACCTTTATTAGTTCTTGGGAAATGGGAAAGAAATCCTTTTGTGGGAAGATAGCATTCTAAATTTACTCCCCCTTAGCTCCCATATGGAACTAAGCAATCTCCAATTTTGGATGAAGAGCCAGGGGATCTAAAATCTAGGAGATATTTTCATTTGGGACCAATGTTTATGGAAGGAGTGGGTAAAAATTTCTGCCCTAAAATATATCTCCCTGAATCTTAACTTGTTGTACCAAAAGTTAAAATGAAAATCCTTGCCAAACAGGAGGATCAAGGTTGTTAGAGGGTGGGGAAGGCAGGATAATCAATACTTGGTTAAGCAAGGTTACCATGCTCTCTTGCAAAGTCATCCTTCAGCAAGCCAATGCAAGATATGGTCTAGAGTATGGAAGAATAATGCCTTCCAAAGATCAACTTCTTATGTTGGACTGCGGCTCATGGAAACGTTCTAATAAGGGATAATCTAAAAAAAAGTTTCATGGACCTATATCAATGTGCCATGTGCTTAAACAAAGAAGAATCCATAACTCATCTATTTATTGAATGTCAGTTCTCTAACAGTAGTTTGGGAGGAAGCTTTGGGTCCGTTTCATCAAGACATTATGTATCCTCAAAAACATTGAGAGAATTCTTCAAGTATTGGGACAAGACCTACAAGCTCTCCCTAAAAGGAGAGCCTCTCATTAAATGGTTATGGCTAGCCCTACCTAAGTTTATATGCTAGAAAATTTGGTTGGCTAGTAATCTAGCAATCTTCCAAGTTATAGAAAGTACTCCCAGACAAGTGGCAGAGATAGCCATATCATTAATGGGGGAATTCTATTTAGTCAAGGCGACAATAAATCAATTTGATGTGAATTTATCCCAAGACAAGGAAATCTAGATCAAATCCCTCAACATAAAAGGTAGTTCAAATGTAAGCACCCCAATCTTCAAAGACAAGCACTTATGGGAAATTAGATTAAAAGAAGCAAAATCCGTAGAATGGAGAAAACAATAAGGATGACCCATCTTGTTCTTTGACAGAGCAACCAAAGGCAATCATGGGGTTGCAAGATCATGCAAAATCATATTTTATCCTAGTAGAATGTTGAAAGCGAGATACATGTGGGGATTAGGAAGTGATACAAACAATATGGTAGAGCTTCTTGCCTTGTTTCAAGGAGTAATCAAAACGTTGGTTGAGAATGATATGAAAAATCCAATTATCTTCAATGAATCTAGGATCATTTTAATCCTCCCGCGGTTCTCAACTTGGCTAGAATTTATTTAAGAGTAAAGAAGATTTTGGACTCTTGGGGAAACTGTCAATTGTTCCATGTTCTGAGGGAGAACATCAAAGAAGTTGGTTTCTTTGGAAACTTAGCATCCCTTACAAGAATGAACTCTCAAAGATCTCAATGAATTGGAGACATTTGCAGTGATCCCATAACTACCCAAAGAGGGCTTGGAAAACAATGGGGGAGAATGAAAATGAATGTATCTACACAGGTCACATGGGCAAGACATATGACAAAAGGCGAAAGAACATGCAAGGGAAAATACAAGGGATAGGTGGTCTCAATCATCCCACATGTAGCAATGCTGTCATGATCAGTCTGTGAAGGTGGAAAGGTGGCGAGGAGTTGCTTGACAGAGGCAATCCAAGGCTAAGTTAAATACGATGGAAAAGTAGTTTGTCCTCGTTTGGGGGGTAATCATGGCAAACGATGTTTCAACAAATCGCAAGGACGACCAAGGAATGCTACAACTCTTCTCAGACGGCCAAAAGTATTATATAATAATGCAGAAAGGTGGTGAACTTATTGTTAGATTGTGTGATGTCAGGGGAGATGGCATCCGACTCCCATTAAAGAATAGGAAAAATCCCCTATACAGAGGAACGGTTTGAAAGGAATTGTGACAATCTAGGGTGGAGCAGGAGGTCATTGAAGTCATGGTAGGAATAAATTTTGAGTGTGGAAGGGAATAATTGCAGAGCTTCAGCATGCAGTTGGAGACCTTTTGTGTGGGTACAATGGAACATGAAGACAGGAGCAAGAAAGAGTGATATGTCTCGCATGGCCTGCGTCGGTTAAAAGTAATCCATAAGAGATTGAAACAAAAAGGTCCACAAATTGAGTTAGTATCTGAGGTTCATGGATAGATGCATAGAGTATAGGCACGATTCAGAGGAGCATGACTGCCTTGTAGAGAGGGGGGGCACCAGTTATCATATTGCAATCTTGATCAATGAAGTGGAGAACCAATAACTTAGGATCGAGGATCTAGAGAATTGTCTTGCTCAAGCAGAGGCGACATGTATTCGGAATGATGCCCTAGAAATCTGAGTTTCCCACCTGAAATGGCTCTGCTTCAAATGCAAATCAAAATGAATGAGAAAGAAGCAACTAAAAGCTCAACCTCCCGCCAACTAGTTGTGAATAAGGAATACCAGGTACCCCGGGGTCATGAATAGCTATTGTGTATGGTAATTTTCGTGTTTTTTGTTGCACTAGTTCATTAGGATCTATAGTTATTAGTTTAGGACAAATCAACATTATATTAGACATAAGTCTCTACAATTTGTACTTTCATTAGATAATCAAGTATTGGTATCTCTGGTCAAGGGCCAATTTTGTATTTTGTGAATTTTATACCTAGAGGGATTTCTCCCTCCTCTTTTATAAATAAGATTTTTACCCATTTTCGTCAATTTTTTTTAATGAAATTTATTTTCTAATTGTTTTCATGATTTAATATGCATTATGTAACACTATATAAAATTGGAGAAATACAAATTTTGTTAGTTTGTAGGGGATAGGGGTTATGTGATAAAGGGGTTTTAAGAGTTATATACATAACATTAATTAGATACTGTGAGTTATGTTTTAGGGTTACTACGTTATGAGTAGAGATATTATATGCTTACTATAATTCCAAGTAAGTTAGACATATTTAGTATAGAGTGTTTAGGTGTTTTTGGGCATCTCAAAGACATATTTCAAGGAAATATCGTAATTTTCATTATAATTAATTTGTAAATCCTCATTAAAACATAAAAAAATTACCATTACTAAATATTGTTATATTTAATCTAAATCTAAACAATAAAATTTTAGAAAATTGTTTACTGCAATAATTGTAAAAATATGATAGTAATTGCATTGTCAGGAATAAGTTATTATTGATGTTTTTTAATAAACACCTCTCACAAATTTTCAAAATAAATATGCATTATGGTTTTTCACGATTTAATATGCATGATGCTTATACACAATATAAAATTGGAGGAATAATTATTTTATACACATCTAACAAGCACATATAACATACACATCTAACAAACACAAACAATCACATCTAAAATCAACTAACATTATCTAACCTATACATGTAAACATGACCTAATATCATCTAAGATACAAATATAATAATCACATCTAAATAAATAAAAGAATTAACTAACATCATCATCAGACATATTCGACAAATATAAACATCATTTACTACACAAATCTACAAAATATAAACATAAACAAACATTATCTAACATACGCATCTACCAAACATAAACATCATTTAAGAAACATGTCTAACAATGCACATCTAATAAGCATATCTAATAAACACATCTAACATACATATCTAATAATCACATCTATCAAGCACATCTAACAAAACATAGACATTATCTCACATCATCATCACATAAAAAACATAAACATCATCTATTAACATACACATCTAAAATTAGGTAACATCATCTAACATACACGTCTATCATCACCTATCAAACATAAGCACCATCTAACATACACAAAAAATTTAAATAATATAATCTAACATACAACACATTAATCGCATTTAACATACACATCTAAATATTGCCAACATCATCTAACACACAAATCTAATAATCAAATCTAACAAAACACAAGCATTGTCTAACATCATCATAACACACATCTAACAAACATCATTTAAGATACACATCTAGCAAACATATCTTACATGTCATAACATCTCTCTCTCTCTCTCTCTCTCTCTCTATATATATATATATATAGATAGATAGATAGATAGATAGATAGATAGATAGATAGATAGATTCAGGAAAGAAATTCAGAGGAAAAACCTCGAAGTACTTCCCCTCATTTCGAGAAAGGTACATGGAGTAAACCCTAGATTCTTTAGGGCACAAGGCCAAGTCAACAAGGGCACGAATCCATTACAATAATTTATAATTATGATATAATCATGTCACTAACGGGAATATAACCTGGGTGGGGAGGATAACATTCTATCCCACAACCAAACAAGTTACACCCACGTGATATATATATATATATATATATATATATATATATATATATCACGTGGGTGATACATGTCAAATATACATCTCAAGTCCAATAACTGTTATGAGATAGTCGTTCCACATCTAGACCCAAAGGCATCAATACCTCTACCAGTAGAGCAAGAATCATTGATACCTCCACTAGCAGAACCAGAGGCATCAATACCTCTTCCAGGAATCAATATAGACCAAACTAGAGAATCATATATCTCTTGATGAGGATAAATCTCACCTGATGCAACCATCATATCTGGAACTGAGAGGATTGGAGTAGAATATGGTGGATGGTCGACTCGCTGAGGAGGAGAGGGTGGTTGGAGACCGTGGTTAGTCGGCTGGGTGAGGAGGAGAGGGTGGTAAATCGACCCATGGAGGAGGATATGGTGGTTGATAGCCATGGTAAGGAGGAAGAAAAGGTGGAGGAGATGATGGTCGATTGGCTTACTTAGGGGAAGGGGGGGGTGGAGGAGATGGTGGCCAATCAGCTCAGTGAGGAGAAGGAGGAGGAGGAGGAGGAGGAGGCAGAGGATCACCACCTTCATCAGACTGACTATCATCGTTATATGTCCTCCTCTCAGCTAGAATCCTGGATGCACCGAAAATATGACACATCAAAGTCATCATATCATGTGGAAGAATCCTCCAAATCTCTATGAGGTTAGGTTCTCACATGAGGTTCCGAACCTGTATAGGATGAACTCCTTGTCAAACCAACAATCCAGATAATCGATCGGCCAACTCCTAGCGGAATCTAGCATCTAGCCCGCATTGCATGCCAATTATTTGCAATTGAGGCAATTTTTTAGGCAAAACCATATCCTCATTCGATACTTAGGGAGGCCCCTCCCCAACATAAGTGCAAATATCTACAAAATATATAGTACAAGTAAATAATTAGACAATTTCATTCAACAATTTAAACAAAATGTTACAATAAAATACATTTGCATTAAGTAAGATAATAAAATGCAACTAGATTAATTAAAACATAATGCTAATATTACTGTTGGAATCAGGCGGCTCATACAGGGTGAAAAGGATGTTCAAAAATCCTCGCCAATCTAGCCTCATGTATGGACACATCACAAGATCCAATGTGTGATCATCCTCGCTGGCAAGTAATTGCAATGTCTCTGAGGTGATCCTACCTAGGAACTCCGGTTGCTCCCCCTTGGGCATCACCTCTCCCCACATATGCAAATGCACCTCGATCATCAACCTAGGAGGGTGGTGGCCAAATGACGACCTAGTGACCAGAGACCTCTCAAAAAATAAACAAAATAAAATTGAAGCAAAAGGGAAGTTGACCCTCCCCTCAAACTGTGCACAACATCGATTAAGAGCAAAACAAAACTTCCACGAAAAAATGGCAGACCACCTAATGCATCTAGGTATCTATAGTAAAGAATCTACATAATGTAACAGAGGGTAGATAATGTGCTAACCATCAATGGCGAAGTGGGCCACTATCATCACCAAAACTGAGAAGCACCTAACCTCCTCTACATCAAAAAAAGTTATTCATAGTTTTCCACTAGAAACTTGAAAATCAGTAGGGTCAGTGACTTACTTACTGATCTATATTTGAGAGTAAGTGAGATGACTCTTTGCTACAACACTAGGTGGGACATAAGGGAACTGGGGAAAATCCTCCCCTCTCTTGGATAGCCTAGTGATTAAATATATGTCCTCCTCTGTGGGTTGGAACCATAGCTCGGGACCAAATTGAAATGCTTGTTTGTGTTAATCCCAATGAAGGATCAATTGCATCAGTAATGTCGAGTTCCCCTTTAGGTATGTAGCCTCCACATATAACCTGGGGAGGACAACATTCCTCAAGAGCAGTCAGTTATGTGCTGCAATCAAGCGAGGGTACAAATCCCTTTCCCTCTCTCAAGCCTCCCACTCCCATACAACATTGTATAGGTATATCCACGCCTATTGTTGCTGCTACTGCTCTTTTCAGTGACATCTCAGATTCACATATAACTTACATCACACACACACACACACACATGTATATATAAAACATAAAAAAAATTCATTAAATTACTCTTTTATATATTAAGATAAAAAATATAAAAAAAACTCAAAATACATCAATTTCATAGGAGGTGCGCCCAAATAATAGTAACACATGATAAGCGGTGCTTTGTATATACAACGCACTGATAAGAGTGTGCTTAACTAATTATTACACCGCACCGAAGGCGCGAAACAAATATTATTGCAATAAAATAAACTCAGTGTGTTATATTAATGTTAAAGCACCATAAGTGGTACTCTTGTATCTATTGTGCACTGACAACGGTTCTTTAAGCTAACTACAATGCATAACAGACTCAAAACAAATATAATAATAATAAAATAAACTCGATGCGCCTAAGTGATCATAGCGCATTGTCTAGTCGACAACTTATTTTAGCAACTAACAACGCGAATGCATTAGGTTAACTACACGACACCGATGCTTTAACAATATGTGTCATCATTCGTCTCCAGTGCACACAAGTTTAGAAAATGCACCGGTATGGCCATGTCAGTGTGTGAAAGTATTACAGAATGTGGTGTAAAAATTATTTTTTAAAAAGACATGACGGTGTGTCGGTTAACAATGAACGCATCGACAGAATGGTGTGTTTATTACACATTAGAACCGGTGCATGTTAATTATGACTACATAATGTATATAGTACAACATTATAAATAACATGCACTGAAAAATATGGTGCAATTTTTTTTGGTGAGATGGAGCGGTGGGTCGATTAATACTAAAAGCATTGGTGAGAGGGTGCACTATGTGGTAATAAGAATTGGTTGTACCACTATTTTTTTTGGTGAGACGGAGCGGTGGGTCGATTAATACTAAAAGCATTGGTGAGAGGGTGCGCTATGTGGTAATAAGAATTGGTGGTGCACCCTGCAAATTTTATGGGAGTACCAAACTATGTGATGCGAGCCAAACAATTCAAACACGTCGCACATAAATTTTAATATTTTTTAAACAAAAAGGACAAATTCTAAGTGAATTTCAACTTTTAGCCCGCCAAAATCTTAAATTAGAAGGTAACAAAGATATTACCTGAATAGTTGCATGCTAGGGAGTCATGGTTTCCATGTACACAAAATAACCAAATTTTCCCACTGTTTGGAAAAATTCGAAATCCAAGTAGGAAGCAACGAACGAGATAAATCCAACTACAGGGTAGCATCGATGCCAAGGCGCTTCAATGAGTCAAATGTGGCACTAATGCTTAGGTGGTCTATAACATTGAAGGGTGGTAAAAATGATTTTCCGGTGTTGTATTTTTGTATTTTACCCTATTATGGTGCGCCCGAGTACATGACACACTGGTGCGTTTGTAAGAGACAAATGCACCGTTAATAAATATAAAAATAAAAAATAGTATTCCATCCATTTAAAAAAAATGGCCCTACTCTGGTTCTCTTCATTAAAAGAAGCATCGGTATGGTCCATATAAGAACACGCACTAGTAATCAATATCAAAATAGTTTTTTTGTAAGACTAGATCCAAACATTTATATTATCAAAATAGAAGTTATAGTTTATGTGGAGGATGGTCTACCAACAGTAAGGTCTGACTAGTCCCCTCTCCAAAATTCCATCATTAGCATCCAATTTAACTGATATAATTGCAACCCATACATCTTGATAACCTAAAACTGAAAGGCTTGTCTATGAGTGTAAAAGTTAGAGTACTGAAACTAAAGGACTTTACTATTCCTATAGAGGTTCTAAGACAGAAACTATGAGGATTATATGCCCAACAAGACGAGACTTTTAACAAAAAGGAGATTCCATTGCTTCTATGAAATCAAGAGACCAACTGTACTGAAAATTAGGCCATCTAGGATCGACACAAAGAGAATATATTATCATCATCCAGAATATTGATAATCGAGACTACCTTGGATTCGGCTTCCTTAGTAGTCATCAGAGCTTTGATGGTGTTCTCCTTCATTGGCTGCCTATGGTAGATAAGCCCTACATTGGAGGGAGTTTCTCTATGTTGAAAGACCTTTCTAGTCAGCTCACATGCAAGAGCGTTAAGCTTGGCATCATATTAATGTTGATTTTGTACCATCTGATGAACCCTTGTTTCTAGGCGCCCCACTCTACCCAAGAGATTCATGATGTCACTTCCCTCCGCAGACAATCCTTAGGCGTTGTTTGTTATGGAACAACCCATTTGAGCCTTGGTTTGCCAGAACAACCTCAAGGTTTTGGAATAACAAGTTTCCCTTGTTCGTGTGTTCCTGGGATTGTACACCAAATCTCATCATGATTGATTCCCGAGCATGGGTTCTGAACCGAAATGAATCACAGGAGGTGGAGAACCCAACTCTCACGTTCAAGGTTGAAGCCATCCAAGGTAAGGCCCGACTGCAATACATCTGGTTGTATGTGAAATGAATGCTTTGCTCCATGGCATTTGCAATGTAATTCCGAGTCACTACATGAGGAGTCTACCATATCGTGTTGGCAGTGTTCTATACAAGTGTGCAAGGAGGCATCAGGAGGAGCCAGCCTCACAGGTTTGACACCCATCGTGGGGAGTCCTGTCTTATTGTCTAAGGTTTTCACAAATTGTCTTTAGGATTTCATTGGGTAATGAAGACCAACTGCAGTTGAGGATATCTGAAGAATGGCCAACTCCAACATTGGCATGACATGGTGCAAAATGATAACCTCTACTACATTAATTATTTTTTCCAACTATTCAATTCTTAAAGAGAGAGAGGAGACTGCAGTGAGAATTTTATTCAATTCTTGTTGACAGTCTCCAACATGGAGAAATATTTCCTGAAGAAGAACCAAATAGAAGACATTGAAGAGTATTGATCATGATTTGGGAATCTCCTTCGACAATGAATTTGGAGTATCCTTCCTTGGTTGCTATAAGAATTCCTTGAATCATGGCATGAAGATCAGCTACATTATTAGTATATTTACCTAGAGGTCCTACGTAGACATGTAAAATTTGGCCAGTGCGCTCTTTGAACATACCTTTGAATCCTGCAGGGAGAAAGTTTCCCTAACTAGCTCCATCAAAATTTAGTTTAATGAAGCCTTGATTTGGGGGAAACCAATGCAAAGGATTTTAAATTTTTGGCCTTGTGGGGCGAGTATGATCTTGAGAGGTTAGTTGGATCGAGCACCATGCTTGTAAGATCATCCTTTCCTTAAGTTTATCTTGCTAATCATATTGGTCCATTGCTTATCCAACACCGTTTCCTTGATGTTGTTATGAATTTTTTCCCAAAATTGGTTCATGGTGTGAATCTTGTTTTGAAATATTATGAGATTGTGCTCCCTCCATGATTCCCATATAAGGAATCCCATAAAGACTTTCCAGGCCCTATTAGCAATTCCATTGGGAAGGGATCGAGATTCTAATTGGAAATCGTCTCTTAGATGTTTTGTTTGTTGTGGTCCAATTGTTTAAAAATGGATGCTCCTTGGTCCCACAGAGAGGAGGGGAGTCGGTAGCCATTGATGATGTGTTCCAGGTCTTGTTGTTGGTTGTTTCATAGAATGCATTTGGATGGTCCCTCTAAGCCTCTTTTCCTAAGGTGATCCTAGGTTAAAGGCTTTCTCCATGCCACTAGCCATAAGAAGTTTGATACTTTTGGCCAAATATTTTGATTCCATATTTGAAGCCACGTTCTATTGCCCTATCTTGTTGGATATGTTGATAAGATGTCACTTGATTCTTTAAGGGAGAACATGCATGTGCTTTTGCATCCCCATTGAAGAACATCTGGTTCATTGCTTATGTAGATTTTTCTAGATCATAGATATTCCTAGAAAGGATCCCAAGGAAAGTTCTAAGGTGGGTCTAGCCACTGATTTTTAGGGAGCCATTTTCTCTAGAATTGGAGGGATTCGAATTATTCCTTATGTTGTGTACATAGATCTTGTCATTTTGAAATTGATATTGGAATTGTTGTCTTTGGGGATAATGGCAAAGTTTTGGAGATTTATACCAAGCATCTTCCCAAAAGAGAGCCGCTTGGTGATTTCTTATTTCCCAAAAAAGTGATCTTGAATTATTTTCTTGTTGGTCCAGGCAGAGTTCCATATTAGAGAGCCCGAAGAGTTTCCTTGTATTTCATTCAGGTATTTGTCTAAGATCTGGGGGGCATATTTATGTTTCTAAACTTATTCCCAGAGTGATGAGGGGCTATCAATCCAGTGCCACCAAGTTTTTTCTCCCAAAGCCTAACTTTCTAATTCAAAACCTTTGATTCTGAGGCCTCCTTTGGATTTCACAAGATATACTTTTGACCAGGATATGAGAGCCCATTTTTTGATGGATTTGGAGACTACCAATAGGAAAGTGTGCTAAATATTTCTGATATCCTTGAGAACCACCTCCTTGGGGCGGCAAGGACTAAGAGGAGATCAATAGGTAGACTTCTGAGATTTTATTTGAGGAGGCTTAAATGACCTGTTAGGTTCAAGGAGTGAAAGGCATAGCTTGAAAGACAACTTTCCATTTTGGATAGAAGGGAGGTACAAGAAAAGTTTTAATAGGATATGTCAATGAGAGGGGTCCCTAGGTACTTAGAGGGTAGGGAAACTCACTTGAATTTAAGGATACAAGCAATGCACATTTGAAGGTACAAAGCTGTATTGGAAAAAGAAGATTTCTGACTTATCCAGGTTAATAGTCATGCTTAAAGTTGTGGAGAAAAGATGAATAATGGAGTTAAGAGTCTTGGCTTCTTTTTGAGACAGGTTATCCAGGAGCATTGTGTCATCCACAAATTGAACATGAGAAGTAGTTAACTCATCATTAGCAGGTTGAAGTTTTTTTAGTGATTTGTCCTATATTGTCGCTTTGATGGTTCGACCGAGGCCTTCCATCGTGAGGATGAAAAGAAAAGGTGAGAGGGGGTCCCCTTGCAAAATTCCTCAGAAGGAGGAAAAGGTGGGGGAGAGAGAACCATTAACTAGAATAGAGAAGAATGCATAGGAGACCAACTCCATGACCTGATTTTTCCATTGAGGAGAGAAACCAAAGACTAGAAGAGTGTGATACATGTAACACCAACTGAGATTATCAAAATATTTAGAGAGATCTAGTTTGATGAGCACTCCAAGGGATTTGGAGGATCGCAGAGTGTGAATGGTTTTGTGGGATAGGATGACATTGTCCGAGATTTGTCGGCCTTCCACATAACCTAACTGCTCTTAGGAGATTAGATGGGGCATGATAGGATTGAGGCGGTTAGCGATAACTTTGAGGATAACATTACATAGGGAGATGGGTCAGAGCTTACCAGGAGAAGAGGCTTGATATTCTTTGGGGATAACCATCAGGAAGGTGGAATTGAAGGCCAGTAGAACTTATAAACGTTGTCTTGATTCCTCCATAGTTGCTTAGACATATTTTTGAATAACCTTCTAGAAATGATCACTACAAGGAAAAGTCCCTTTTGAGAAGGTTATAGCGGATGCTACTATAAAAAGAGCCCAAATATCTGTTTATAACAGAGGTTACTAGGGGAGGCGAGTAGCGAAGGTTTTAGCGGATGTTTTTTCCCTATGCATTTATACATAATAAATGCATCAATGCATACAAGACAACAACACACTGGTGCTGCAAATAAATCATGTGGCACCACAGCTAGAAACACCATCAAGCAAAAAAAATACACTTGCAGTGTGTTTATGTTAACAAAGTGCACCAAAGTAGGGTAAATGTATTGACGAGAGCACTAGATTACCATATTTTATTTTTAATGTCCATCGTTGGTGCGGTTGTTCTAATCAACCGCATCAGGGTGATTGTTCTAATCAGCCACACCAGGGCGGTATAGCTTCTAGTTTAAATTAATCTAGTTGCATTTTAATGTCTTATTTAATGCAAATGAAAAATCTTATAACCTTTTCTTTAAATTGTTTTATTGAATATTTATAGAAATTTTTTTATTATATTTGTTGTGTACTATATATTTTGCAAATATTGGCACATGGGGAGGTGCCTCCTCCCATTCATCCAGATATTTTGTTGTGTAGCTGAGGAGGTGCCTCCTCCTTTTCAGCCTGATGAGGATATGTAGGATGCTAAGGTTCCTGCATTACCTAGACCAAGCCTAACGTAGGCCATATGAGAGGATTCGACAGGATGCAATGAACAGGTTGTCAACATTGTTGGGTCGACATGGAGCCCAACCTATACGATCCTCACATATCATGCGAGACCCTGATCCCATAGAGTTATGGAGTATGATTCCTCATGATATAAGATTGTTGATGCAGTATGTAGTTAACACATCCATGCTTTTAGATGCTTGGAGGCCGGAGGATTAGTCTACACCATCTGATGAAGATGGTGATCATCATCATCATCCACTTCCTCCTCCTCCTCCTCACCATGACATGGGAGCATCACCATCGCATGCTCCAACTCCGCATCCTTCTCCTCACCATGATCACGACCGACAACTATTTAATCATCCACACCTAGTCGACCCACCACCATCTCTGATCCATCCAGCTATCCTGCTAGCCACTCCACCATGTCCTAATCCACTTACCTCGGTTCTAGATAGGATGGTTGCAGTGGGTGAGATTTGTCTTGATGGAGATATCCATGCTGCTCTCCAATCTACTTTGTGCCTTGACATGAGAGGTATCGATGACTCTGCTGGTGGGGGTGTCTATGCCTCTAGATCTGTTGGTAGAGGTATTGATTCTTCTAGTTCTGAAGGTAGATGAGATATTTTATAACAGTTATTGGATTGGAGATGTATATTTGGCATGCATCATTAGTTTGATACACACACACACACACTACATTTTTCATGTTGATGTTTATTTATATGTTGATGGCGATGTGTATGTTAGGTCAGGTTATATATGCTTGTTTGGTGTGCTTCATAGATGTGTTTGTTAGATGTTGTTAGTTAGATGTGTGCATGATGGTTATGTTAGATAATGCAACTTGTGTTTTATTAGATGTTATTATTAGATTTGTGTGTTAGATGATGTTTAAATCTATTCAATGTATATGTTAGATTATGGTAGAGAATGTTTACATGTGTATGTTAGTTGATGTTCGGTGTGTATGTTATATTATGTTGGGTGATAGTGGTGGCGACCATTGATTTGTTGATCACATTGTAATATTTTTTATTGTTATGTATATATATGGAATTATTTTTTTATCAACTCAATGGGCTACCAAATTATTTTTCTGATATTTATCTTCATGTGTATGAGGTATTTTGGTTATGTCGATGAGTGTGATCCATGTGATGCAATTTTATTTATTTATTGATATATTTATGTTGAAGTCTTTTGTATCACCTATAATTATAATTACAAATTGTACACAATCACACTTATAATTGCAAGTTACAATCTCAACTATAATTACAATTTACAATCATTATTATGATTTCACAACTACAAATTATAATAACAATTACCATTACAATTAGAAATTACTAATTAGATTTACAAGTTACAAATTACAAATTAGACAATTACAAATACAAATTTACAATCGCAAATTGCAGTTGTAGCTACAATCAGAACTTGCAAATTACAATAACAAATTTGCAATTACGTTTATACCAACATAGATCCATCTTAAAAGGGAATCTACCAAGCGTCAAGAGGCATCAAATCTCTCGAGGTGCAAACGTTGAGGAAGAGTTTTAATTTGTCTAATTTGTGTAGTTTTATATATATGTCGTTGTAAATGGTTGTAAATGTTTTAAATCTAATTTGAGCCGACATGTTATTTTTTTTAAAGAAGACACGTGTCAACTCCAGGATTAGCACGAAAGGAGTTACACATCCGCCTACTCGGTTGTAGAATTCGCCTCTTCGGCGCAAAAATAATTTACAAACTATAAAATTATTTACAAAATTGCAAATTGCAATCATTTTAATCATCTTATCAATTAATTATGGTGTGGTCAACTATAAATTATTTAATTGATCAACCAACGATTATAAGTCTTTTCCGAGATGTCATGAATTATATGTGCAAGCCTTATTTTATTGATACTAATATATATAATGTGCTATACAAACAAGTTGCAAATAATTCTAGAATTGAAGTTGTAGTTACTCTAGCTAAAAATCTTAATTGCATCTATATATCATAACTGTAAACTCAATGATATGAACACAGTAAACAATGAGAAAACATTATTATAATCGTTTTAATAGCAGATGATACCTCCATAAAACATATTTCAAAAATGATTTTTAATGAGAAGAGGATACCTCCATAAAACATAATTCAAAAATGATTTTTAATAGCAGAGGTTTTTGTCTATGTCCATAAATAAAGTCTTCTACACTATGATTAATGTAAGATATAGTAACAACATTAAGGCTCTGTTACAAATGGATCACCAACAATCCAAATGTCAAAAAGATGAGTTAAGGATGAAAATAATAATTAATATTAAATAATAAACCATTCTATGATTGTAATGTTTCCTCCAATCAAACCTTACAATTATTTAATTAATGATTAATTAGACAACATAATGCTTGAAGTTCAATTTGATGTTAATAATTAATTATCCCATCTAAAAAAACCACATGTAAACTAAATTAATGGGAGCAAGTAATCTCTCTCTCTCTCTCTCTCTCTCTCTCTCTCACACACACACACACATACACATAAACTAGAAAAGAGAATATAAATATGTCCAAGGACAACCAACGGAGACATGATTATAAATCCACTGGCCATTAACAATTGTTTTACCTACAACCAAGTGTGTCTCTCTAGAAAGAGTTGCATTAAATATCCAAAATTCATTTAATATTACTTAGATTAACCTGCCATTTTTTTTTCCAACAACTACTATCATTATTTTTTAAAGTATCAAAAATTTATATAGATAAATAAACTTAGTTATGGATTAACCCATACAATTGTAATACACTGGACCCAAGCAAATTCAAAATATATTCTAAAATCAATCTTTCTCCCCATCCCCAGGGTTGGCAGGTGCGGGGAGAGTAATACTAGACTCCACGGGGAACAAGCAGAAAGACTTTGCCTGGGGCATTGGGAGGAAGACTAACAACGCAGTAGAATGGCTAGGACTCATCAAAGGATTGGAGATTGCATCCATCCTGGGAATTAAGAAACTCACAATCCTCGAAGATTCTCTAATCATAATCAGAGAAGCTAGGCGTATTATAGCAAAAAGGAAAGACCCCACCTCCAAAATGCATCTTCTCCTACAATGCATCAGCACTGAATTTCATGAGCTCGGTTTCCTTCATATTCTGCGTGGGTTGAACGAGAAAGCAGATGAGATGGCGAATATAGCAACCGAGCTATATTATGGCATCCTAAGGCTTGGTAATGATCTATTGGAAACTACTTGGATCCCTTAAACCAAGAGATGGAATTTGGACTAAGTCCTATGATCCTAATTCTTATCCAATACTCCATTATGGATTATATTCATTTAATTAGCATATTAATTGAGTTTTTTTGGGAACTCTCCCTTGGAGAAATGACGGCTTCTCTCCCTCTCAAATGTTGCCTTCGCATGCACGAAGTTATTGAGCCTCAGAGTACTGCTAGTTGGCTGGCATGCAGACTCCATGAAATGATAAAACCTCATCCCCAGGATCATATTAGAATTCACTATGCTTCCTATTCTCTTATCGCTCTGCTTGGTCTAGATTTGAGTTTGCGTTTTATTGCTTGGAAAGATCCCTGTGCTGGTAAAGAAATGGTGCATCACGAAATTGGGTGTGGTGGGGAGCATCATTGCCGTGGAGATAGGTGTTATCATGGGGATGAGAAACCCAATTGTGGAAGATGCTGTAAGAAAGGGCACGGATCCAATGTTGTGTGTGGTAGGGGAGCTCAGCCGAAAGAAAGGTGGGGCGACTTTGCAAAACAAGAGGGATACCCTGGTCTTGGTCCTTGTCGAAGGCATGCAGGGGTTGGAAATGTCATCAGGCAGGACGAGAATCGCAGTATCTCAAAATTTGAGGTGGAGTTTATGGATCGTTTGCAAGATTTGGAGCTGCAGGTTCTAGACTGGTTTGTGGAGAAAACATTGATTTTAGGAAAGTAATCTCTCACCTTTATAACTTTGCAACTGCTTCTCACTCTGAGGTCAAAGCTCAAACTATCAGTGTGGTTGAAAAAGTTGAACATTTGGAGGAAACTTTAGGATTGGCCTACCCCCACAAGACCCGGAATCTCAAAGTAACTGGCAGCGAGCTTGAGGACATTAACCAAAAGATGGATAATCTTCAGAAGTTCATGGCTTCAGCTGGCAATTTCGTGGACCTCAGCACTGACAAGAACTTGGTTGCAGACTCAGTGGGTGCGGCCATGGACGTGTTTCCTCGCTAGCAACCTTCCTATCTTGGTCACGGGTTGGATATCTAGTCTATTTATGTTATCTATGCTTTCTAGATCTTTGTATAGGAACTCTGTTACTCACAATTTAGGATTTAGTATTTTGCTGGCATCTTGTTTGGGCTTAATGTCCAGTTTTTGTAAAAGGAAGACCACTAGAAATGCTTTTCTTCTGCACTCTACTTCTAGGACAATTTGTTAGATGCTATAGTACTCACGGAACATAAAGGGATTATGCAAATTATCAGTGGGAACTTGATGAATTAGGATTGATTGTTGTTTCTCTTACAAGGGAGCAATCTGATCAGCCAATTTTGATTTAATTCTCTTTTTTATATATAATCAATGATATTAGTCGTTTCTGTCAAAAGCAAATCTTTCTCCCCATCCCCAAATAGGATAGGATTGGGTCAAGTGTTTTTTATTTCAAAGATAAAATTTTATTTATCCTCATGTGCAAGGTAGATCTTTACAAACTAATTATATAGAAACACACATAAACATTACATTGAAAACACTATTTTGACTACCATGATGTCAATTCTTCCCCTTCATAGGTTTGGTCATCATGTACTTATAATTGACCTTGTAATTCTTTTTAAATTTCTTATTTGTTCACTAAATCAAATCCTTGGGATTTTTTAGAACAAAGCACATGGCAGATGGATAAGAGTGCATCTTTGTCCCCTACAGAATTATCCTCGCTAGTTCCAATAACTTCATATTTTAATTTTTCCTTCAACATCCAGTTGGGATCCTTCATTTCTGAAGGTTCTATCATGTCTATCACATCCCTATGTTGCTCCTCAAAAATTTGGGTTCCCTCCAGAAGGGAGGGGATCTATTTTTCAATGTATAGTGGTACATCATTTTCTTTTTTCTTTTTTGTATGCTCCATGAAGAAATTATATTAGTGTACAAAAAATAATAAGTACAAGCACAAGAGTTTCAGGTGATTTATTAGCTTCCTCTGGCAGCTCTTAGTTTTAAAACTATTGAATCTAAGACAAAAAACCTTTCCCCTACATGAAGAAACATTCTAAATCTGTGGTCATGCAGTCTCCATGCATAGGTGTCCAAAAAAATAACTAGCAGGCGTAAGCTTGCGTACAAATTCAAAATAAAGTGTTTGTTCAAACGGCCTCTGTGAGCATAAAAAATTAACAAAATACTAGCAGAATTATAGACTGTGAGTTCTCTAGTACCATAAATAACCAAAAAAATAGCAGAGAGAAATATGAAAGGTTTACTCAGCATTTCGATCTTCCTCGATGTCTTCTGGCTTCTCTTCCAATATGGGGCATTTGAATTCTACCCAGCTGGAGGAGTTGTCCATGGACGCCTTGATTGGGTGTGCTTCTGTCTTTCTGAGGGTGGAGAGTTTCATCATAAATCGACGTTCCAGTTTCTTCCTTTTGCCGCCGCTGGTGGAGGCAATGTAACTTTTATCCCGTACCATAAATGGCATCTTGTCGTTGTGATCTTCCTGAGTCTTCACTAGTTCGGAGATCAGAAATGGACTTGGAGAGGAGGAGGAGCGGATAACCGAAGCCAGAGAAGGATAGGAGGTAGAATTATTTTCTCTGTTGTTATCTTGAACTTGCAAGAGCACATGTTCTAGCAAATTATTGACCTTCCAGTAATTCCTGCGGCGCATTATAGAACGCTAGCCAACCATCTATTTTATGAACAATTCCTCTTCCCAATCGTCCAAAATATTTCTCATGTGGACAGGAATCGAACTTCCATAATCATTTTCTGGAGAATTTCTGGTTTCACGGCGGTTGGAGCATCCTCTTCCATTGACGGCATGTCAAGGGGTGGCCCTGATCCTCCTTGACATTTTTGTTGGTTGAAAATGTTGAGTGTGCTTAATTCATTGCATAATGGAGAGCCTTCCGTAGGAGAGAGGGAACCCGACCGCTTCCAAATCCGACTTGAAGAATTTGACAACGATTTTGAATGACCGAGCCCAAAGAGAAATTCTACTTTGTGCACTGAGCGGAAACATAGACTGAATACCAAGCAAATCAAATTACATAATGGAAACATTCCTTACCAAAACCCGCATTATTAAATGCCCTTTGAGTCGTAGGATCGATGTAGAGGTCCATGATTAGGGTGGTACCATATCCCCAGTTGAATAGAACGCTGATGTCTATGAGCATTAAATCCTGATACATGGATACTTCTGTCTATTTAATGGCATTAACCAGTTGATCTAGCATAATCCACATGGTAAGCTAAGTGGTGGCGCTATGTTGCTCTACGCACGCGTCAATCAAATCGAAGTGACACCCGCATCTGGGAGTGATACATCATTTTCTTGTTTTACATTGGGAATCTTATTTAAAATCCAGGTGAACAATCTTCACTACAACCTCAAATTCTACCAAGTATGCTTATGTATGTTCCACCTTTAATGAGTGGCCTAACAAAATTTTGGTGTTCTTTCTTAATTTCAGATTTTCATTTAGGGAAAATCACTATTATGTCTTCAAGGCAAGATATACACTAGAAAGAAATATTCTCATAACCGAAGTTTTTACACATAGTCAATGGCTTCTAACAACATGTCCTATAGTAGTCCTCCATAAGGTTAATTTCTACACATATCCTCACGTAGGTAGTAATATGGATTTTTCACCAACATTAAGAATAATTAAAACTTAGTGTACTTCAAAGATACTCGTTTTTATAATCCACCAACATTAAGAATAAGTAAAACTTAGTGCACTTCAAATATTCCTTTTTGAAATAAATTACATAATACTGGCAAACCTTTCAATCAAAAAGTGACGGAAAGGAAATTGTTGAACATGGGCAATAAAATGGAAGGAAATTGTTGTATCCTTGAAATATTTCTTATATCTAATAGTTTATGGGAGGTTTGGAAACGGATCCAGCACCCAAAATTTCTCTTGGAAGGAACTCGTTCCTGACAAAGGCAAAAAATCAAGCTATTCTGGAGATCAAGGCAGGAAAATAGTCCACCATAAATAGGTCCCTTAGAGAAGGCAGTGCCCAACTCAAGGTTCCTTAATGCGTCTTCTCTCCTTCAATTGTAGGGGCTTAGGGGGGGGGAAACAAAATGCCCTCAAACGGTTGATAAAAACCATGAATCCAACCGTAATCCTCTTTCAGGAAACAATGACAGAAGGCTCCAAGGCTGTAGATTTAATTGGAAATTGGCTCAAAGATTGGTCCTTTATCTCTCAAGATGCGAACGAAAAATCAAGAGGTTTATTAACAGGATGGAGCCCTATGATGGAAAAAGTGGCATCTGAATGCTTTGACTCAGTTTAAAAATCAGTTTTGAAAGACTCTGTAACAGGTTTATCTTTCACCCTGCTGAACGTTTATGGTCCTTTTATAAATTGTAGAGCCTTTTGGGAAAATTTGGCCTCCCTGGGAATTTTGGAGGACCAACATTTAATCTTAGGGGGAGATCTAAATCTTACGGTCTCAGACAGAGAAATTTGGGGAAACCGTGCAAGACTAGATTCCCTAAGTAACTCCTTCATCTCTTTGTTTGAAGATAACAACCTTGTTGACATCACCCCCTGCAAAATAGAACCAACGTAGAGAAACAGAAGAAGCGGTGACAAAGCCATCTTGAAGAGATTGGATAGATTTCTGGTCTCAGACCATATCATTGACAACCAACTATCTAACTCTTCTTGGGTGGATGAATGTGAACTCTCTGATCATCGTCCCATCCTCCTTGAACTACTTCAAGAAAACAAACCGAAAGCTCCTTTTCGCTTCAACCCATTATGGCTTAAAGAAGAAAGTTACTTATAGTTGATTAAGGAACTTTGGACTCCAGTAAACCCCTCTTCACATGACTCTTGTATGAAGCAATTAAGGGAAAATCTAGTTAAAGATAAGGATGATTCTAGGATTTGGTCCCTCAATTATAACAAGAACGAGAAAGCTCGTTTAAAAGAAGTGGAAGAGGAAATCTCTGCTCTTTACAAAAACAATCTCCCGGGTGTTTTTTCCTCTGAAGAGATGGAGAAATTAAAGGCTCTGGAACTAACAAGAGCGGACCTTCTAGCCAAAGAGGAGTCTATATGGAGATTAAAAAGCCGTGCAGTTTGGATAGCAGAAGGGGATAATAATACTAAGTTTTTTCACAAATTTGCCTCCTATCGGCGAAATCTAAACACAATAAGCGAAATCCAAAACGAAGGAGTATTTGTATCAAATTTCTAGGACAAAGCAACAACAGGTGTCTCCTTCTTCAGTTCTCTTTTCAAAGAAAAGGAGGGGTGCCAAATCCAAGAAATGTTAAAAGTCCTCATACTTTTTCCTAGATCTATTTCAGAAGAAATGAATAGCTCCTTAATGAAGGAAGTCACGGAGGAGGAACTAAAATCTACTTTATCATCTTTCCAGAAAGGTAAGTGTCCAGGTCTTGATGGGCTCACAGTGGAATTCTTCTTGGGTTTTTACGATCTGATGAAATCATATTTAGTATTGGCAGTTCAGGAATCACAGAAATCCGAGAAAGTCTTAGGAGCTCTAAATTCTACATTTCTATCTCTCATTCCAAAGAAGCAAATGGCCCAATCCTTTGTTGATTTCCGACCAATATCATGCTGCAACTTGATTTATAAACTTATAGCAAAATTCATTGCTCTTCAGTTGAAACCTATATTGAGCGAAATCATCTATGAGGAGCAGTTTGGATTCCCGTATAATCACCAGATCCACGATGTTGTATCCCTGGCTCAGGAAACGATTCATTCTATCATTAAAAAAAAAATAGAGCTTTCGCCCTAAAATTGAACCTTTCAAAGGCGTATGATAGGGTCAATTGGACCTTTCTTCGACTACTGCTTATCCAAGTTGGCTTCTCATTGGACCTGGTGAATTGGGTAATGGGTTGTGTTAACTCAACCTCCTTTGCAATTCTTATCAATGGTTCTCCTTCTCCTTTTTACGAGCATCTAGAGGTCTGAGACAAGGGTGTTCGTTGTCCCCCTTTCTCTTTCTCTTTATAGCAGAAGACCTTAGTAAACTAATGTAGCAGGGAAAGATCTCGGGTTCCTTCCAGGGGATCCAGGTATCAGATACCCTTACCTTGACTCACTTATTTTCGTGGATGATGTATTACTCTTTGGCAAAGGAGCCGAGGACAATTTAAGTACTCTAGCCAATGTTCTATCTTTATATCAGTAGGCCACGGGTATGGAAATCAATATTGAAAAAATAAACCTAGTGGTTCATGAATTTCCTGAAGAACTTTGGCAGAGAACTATCTCCCTCCTGTCAGTACCTCTATCCTTATTTCAGGATGGTTTCAAATATCTAGGCTTCATTTTAAATCATAACGCTTACTCGTTCAAAGAGTGGGTTTGGCTTGTCAAGAAATTGGAAGCTCAAATATCTTGTTGGGCAAATAGGTTCCTATCTAGAGGAGGGAGGTTAACGCTTTTAAAAGCGGTTCTTCAGAGCATCCATGTTTATTGGGCAGCAGTTGCTTACATTCCCAAAGGAATTCTAGTCAAGATAAGGAATAAATGCCTATCCTTTCTTTGGACTTCAAGTAACAAAAGAGAAGGTATTCCTCTGGAAAAATGGACCACTGTTGCAAATTTAAAAGATATATGGGGTTGGGGGATCAAGAATCCTCTCACTTTTTGTCAAGCATTGGAAGACAAATCTCTATGGAGATTAGCTCAACACTCTTCAACTCTTTGGGGACAAACTCTTATTTCCAAATATTGTACAAACACCTCTATTGTGGACTGGTTTAGAAGCATAAATAAATCTTATGAGGCTCTATTGGATGGAAATCTCTGGTTTTATCCTTTCCTCTTATTGGAAATTGGATTTCTTGGAGAATAGGCAGTGAAAGACAGGTCCGTATAGGCTCAGACCCTTGGGTTGGGGCGGGAGATGGATATCGTCTTTCAAAAGGACTAGTTCAGAATTTGAAGAGATCTAATATCCATGTTTTAGGGGATTTGAAGATTATTGATACCCAATCTAATAGATGGATCACAGCGGATGAGATAGGCCTGAGCAGCGAAGACGCCATAGAATGGTCAATTTTCCTAAATCTTCTCAGATTGAATTGTGTTGCTCTGTCTAAAGAAGCTGACGATAAACTTGTCTGGACCATGAATAGCATAAATGGAGATTATACTGCCAAACTCGGCTATGAAGCTTTCAACAAAAATCAATTCAATGGAGAAAGAAAACGGTGGTGGTTTGTGGTTTGGAAAACGGGGGGCACCTTGAAAGCACATATTGTTATGTGGCTAGTCCTAAGTGACAATCTTCTTACTTGGGAAAACCTGATTAAACGTGGTTGGAAAGGTCCCAGTCGTTGCTCTCTGTGTCATGCTTCTAATGAAACTTCAGCCCACTTATTCTCATCATGTGTTTATGCAGAAATAGTCTGGAAGGACGCCACAAAGAAGCTCGAGGACGTTGAAGTCCCTATGGACCCATCTTTGGAAATATGATGTCATAACTGGTGGAAGAACCCTTTGGTACGCAATTACGATGCCTTCCCTTCCTCTTTCCTTTATGGCACCTAGTGGGCCATGAAATCTATCATTTTTCTTGAAAATAGAATCCTTGATGAAGTTACTTCGGCCCTAATTGTGCAGTGGGCCAAGGAACACAAACAAGAAGAGACTCAAAAAATACAGAGAGATCTGATCCATCCAACCATAGACAACAGTTTTCCATGGGCTTTGTTTGTGCCAGAAATTGTTTCCAAGGCCAAAGAAACAAGACAACACAATCTCAAATAAAACTCAGTAAAATAAAATAGGTTTTAGGTTTTTGAAAGGTTTTGTGGTTGTAAAGTTTTGGGAACAATCAGGGAATACATTCATGAGCAGAATAAAAACTAAATCATAAACAAAAGATAATAAAGATGCATGATATATCCAACAATATCAAACATAAATACAATGTTGAAGTTCATTCATAAAAGACAAGCATCACCAGTAAATACACATAAACCAGCAATGAATATATCTATTAAGCAACTAAATAAGCTGAAAAATGAAGCCAACACATAAAACTGAAGGGTAAAGGTCATATATATCTCATAATTTCATCAGCAAATGCTTACAAGAGTCATAATACTTAGCTCTGAACAAGTCTGAAGATAATAGCAGTCTCAAGACCTCCTGAAAACTCCCAAAAATCCAACCTTCTCAATGGATTTCTAACCTCTCTAAATACTATTCTTTTACAAAATCAGTTAGGGATTTAACCCTAACTGCCTTCCATCTATTCGATGAGGTAAAGTAAATGTACAATATTTACAAAATTACAAAATGCTAAAAATAGTAAATCCCTAACTATATGTGTTTATCAACTAATGACAACTAACTAAATGAACAGCTAACTTATAGATCTTTTACTGCTTCAGCCAGCAGAGCGATACCATCTGCTGCTTGGTCTTTCTTCTTAGCTTTCTTCTGTTCCTGCTCCATGTCATTTATCTTCTTGATGAGTTCCTTGTTTCTCTGCTGCAGGTCCTGGACTGTCTTCTCTAATTCTGTGCAATGCATGTCAGTAGCTCTTTTTCTCTTTAGTGCCTCTTTTGCTTCTGCTATCAACTCCTGAAAATTGTCATTTACATCTTGTATATCTTCTCTCAACCTTCTGTTAGCCATCATTAATCCATCATTGACCTCTTGCATGTATTTCATCTGATGTTTGTACTGATTAACAGTTTTCTGCAAATTCTCTCTGTCAGAGTCAACTAGTTTGTCTATGATAGGATCTTGTTTCTCATCAGGTCTCCAAGGTATATCAAGTTTTTTGAAGATTTCAGCTTCTTCAATTAACAGGTCTATAGGAGTATCTTTGATGCTAGGATTTCCTTCACCTGTTTCTTCAACTAAAGGAGCTTCTTCTTTTAATTGTGACTGCATTTTATCTAATTCTGGTTTATCATCCATGGAAACCTCATCTAAGACAGTCACTTCATTTGTATTTAATTTGGGATTGAGCAATTTCTTCATGTTTAGTCTTAGCTTGTTCTTTGACCTAGTTTTAGGTCTCCAAAATGATGCTACTTCTCCCATCATTTTCAGCTCCTTTCCTTGATGCTGGATAGCAACCAACTCTACTACTTCAAGTTTATTCCTTTTCCTGTTAGGTTTTGTTATTTTGCTGTCTGAAGTAGGGATTTCTTTTCCTATTTCAACCTTGACTTCTGTTTTGGAGATGGGCTGCTCTTCTTCCAATAAATATCCCTCATCATCTGAGAGAATGGTGATAGGGCTTCTCTGCTGAGTTTGAATCTCCTCCTTAGGTACAGCAACCTCTTTTATATCAATATTTTTTACTTCATGAGAAACCTCTGCAGGTGCCAAATTCTGTTCAGGTTGCTCTTTCTCATCTACAAACAATGAATACTTGCCTTTAGGGCTGGATGAGAATGGTTTTGGTTCACTATCCTCCTCCACATGCTCTGATGCTTCCTCAACTTTGACCTCTTCCTTATCTTCAAGTTTTGGCTTCTGACCTAATTTTCTCAACAAGACCTTACCCTTATATGCTTGCCTCTTAGATTTCTGATCTTCAAAGCCAGACCAAAAGATGAAAAAATCCTAGGTCTTCCCTTCATGCTGCAAAACAGTGCTAATAATCAACTTGATTAGCCATGGTGAAAGATAGACTGAGAAGAATGATCTATTGGCCCTTTCACCTTGTTGGACATCTTCTGCAAGCTTTTCAAAAAGAAGAATGGAAGGTTCATCTTGGACACCCCCACCATGTGCTGAAGGAATCTGAAATGGTACTTGTATACATAAGCATACCTGCCCTCGCAAGTAACATAGCTCTGTGATATTCTGATTGGCTCAACCCATTCCTTTCTGAAATTTTGAATAAGAACGCCTTTATTCCAATCAGGGGTGACATTTGGTAGAAGATATCTTTGTGGATCAAAGTCAAAAGGCAGTTTCTTAAACCATGGTTCACCCTCATCCTTAATCCCTGTAGCTTCTGAAATTAGTTTTACTGTCAGCTTGAATTTAAGAGTATCAAAAATCACCATGTCATTTTTGAAACCCTGAGCAAATTTACAGGACACCTTTGCATTATACCCATCGATTTTCTTGAAAAAATCCATCCAACCAGCTTGTTGAAACAGCTCAACACACCCAGGGAGTTTTTCAATCCATCCTACATCAGTAGGTTCGGCTCTGTTTATCTTTCCACTCTTGCCCATTCTTCTTCAAAAACTGAATGACTTATAGGGTTCTTAAGTTCAGTTTATTTTAACTGTCAGGAATCTTGGTATCCAAATGGCAGTAAGCTTCATATATTCTCAAGTCTTTAGCTCCTCGCTGCCTCTATCTCATTACAACCTTAGCTTTGACAGGATCATATTTTATTAAAAACAACTGCTATCTTCAACCCCCACTCAGCCTGGCGTCTCAGAGCATAAAAAATAACTATTTCGCTGGTCGAAATTTCATTTAAAAGCACAATTTAACTTTTCTTTTGATCAATTTTGACAGAGTAAGCCCCGGCGAAAAAACCCCAAATTTACTGTTATATTGGTTTTTCAGGAAATACCTATAAATTGCTCAACTGCAATTATTTAAAATCCCGACTTGAGTTGTCAAATGAGTCACCTTGGATGTACATACGTCCTTCAACGTTCAATTTAATTGCTAGCAACGAAATCAGGAAGCCCTAATTTTCCGTGCAACCATCAAAAACCCCTTCTTTGTTCAGCAGCGACAATGTCTGGTTTTCTAGTGTTTATGGCTACTCCACTAAGTCCTTCGTCTTTGAATGTACCTGTAAATGACCAGCTCGTCCCACATTTACCTCAAACCATACTGCTACCTGTCAAAAGGAATTACATCTAGGTTCATGATGAGCATGATTTTCTCACAAAGTGTAGCCACTTGGAATCATGATGTTCCCTGCATCCGCACGTAACAAATTCTCCAGAACATGTAATTAGTCATTCATCATTCCAAATGTGCCAATATTTGCTAAAAGATCGGAGGAATTTTGGAGTCGCGATATTCTTGTAGCGCGCCTTTGGTGATTTTTAGCTCCAGCGCTACAAGAATAACTTTGACATTGTTTTGGTGTTTTTTAACAGCTTTTTGTCATTTTGCATAAGGTTTTTAAAGCTGTCAAGGCAAGGATTATACATGACTCTACTTAGAGTATGGTTTATGAGCCCATTATTCGATATAGTGACCTTTTAAACCCCTTATCAAAAACAAACCTAAAGTTTAAAATTTGAAAATTTCAAAATCAAGCTCAAAATTTCATATAAAAACTAAAGAAAATTTCCTAAAGAGGGAAAAATCAAATTAAAGCAAATAAATAAATTAAAATAAAATGCAAATCAAACAAATTTGAAGAAACAAATTACTGACTTAACATCTGGCTCCAGCTGCGGGATGAAGACCTCCCTGCGAGTCTTCAAGAACCTGTAGACCAGTGCCTTCTGTCTGTTATCTTATCTATTCTGAAAAAATTTCCATTGGGCTATGGAGTCTTATTGTGATTCACTCACCGGTATGTACAATGATTAGTGAAAATGCTCCTATAAGCTGTAAAAATGTTTGAGGAATCGCCCATTAACAGGGCTGGACAACTCCTCACCTTCCAAGGACTGCAAGATAAAAGTATTGTTCTCTAAGACTTTTGAGACCAGAAAAGGGCCAAACCAAAGATTGCCAAACTTACCATGTTTACCCTTTTGCTCCTTTCTTGCATCCCATCTTAGAACCATTTCACCTTCTATGAAAGTACTTTCTTTAATATTCCTGTCAAATCAGTTTTTAATCTTGGCTCTGTACAGTTGTGCTTTTTCATCCACCTTCTCTCTACTTTGTTGTAACTTTATCATCTCAAAGATTCTCCTTTGCATATCATTCGGTTCCTCTTGAGGGTTCTAGAGGAATTTCATTACTGGAATCCCCAATTGAACAGGGAACACTGCCTCTGTACCATAAACTAGCTGAAATGGAGAAGTCCCAATTGCCTGTTTCATTGTAATCCTATATGCCCATAATGCATACTTCAGCATTGAATCCCAAGACCTTTTGTTATGCTTCAGCAGTTTCTTGATGCTCTGAATGATGTTCTTATTGGAATATTCAGCTTGACCATTTCCCTGAGGATAATATGGAGTTGAGTGCTTCAGAATGATGCCATTTCTTTCACAAAAGGTCACCATTGCCTTGGATTTGAATGCCTTTGCATTATCTGTTATTAATCTCTGTGGACAGCCAAGCCGGCTCAAAATATTTTCTTCAATGAATTCCATGATTACCTTGTCTGTAGCATTTCTCGTGGGAATGGCTTCCACCCATTTTGTGAAAAAATCTGTTGCAGTCAGAATCCAGTGATGCTGTCCTGAAGATGCTGGATTTATTTCTCCAATAAAGTCCAGACCCCACTGCTGAAAAGGGGCATTGACTGCAATAGGTTTTAAAGGCAAAGACAATAATTTATGTTTACCTGCAAATTTCTGACAAGGAATGCAGGCTCTTACCTGCTGGTAAACATCTGTGAACAAGGATGGCCAATAATATCCAGCTCGTAAAATTTTATAAGTTGTTGCTTTCCAATACTTGTGCCCTCCACAAGCACCTTCATGAGATTCTGAAATCACCTCTCCTATTTCAGATTTGTCCAAACACCTGAGCAAAATACCTCCTGGGTCCTTCCAGAACAATTGATCCTCAACTAAACAGTATTTAGTAGCTTTGAGTTTTAAATATCTGACAGCCTTCTTATCCAAATGTTCAGGACATTGCAGAAATAACAGAAAATGAACAATGTCTGCATACCAGGCTGATGATGAATAAAAATCCATGATCTTTTCTTTTTCCAGAAGTGCTTGATTTTCTTCAGGAACTGATTCTTCAGCCATGACATACAATCCCAGAGCCTGAAAATTTGATTCAGCCAACAGCTTGGCTAAACCTTGTCCCTTGACAAGCTTAGTAGGCCTAATCTCTACATCATATTCCATAATCTTCGCAATCCACCTACCTCTCTTTCCTTCACTATCAGGTTGAGTTAACACATCTTTCACAGCAGAATTAGGTACAAAAGAAATTACTTTTGAATGCAGGATATGAATTCTGAAAAATTTCAAAGCCTTCACCAGAGCATAAGCTTGATTTTCCAATATACTGTACTTCAGCTCAGAATCTCTGAGGGTTTTGCTGAAGAAAGCAATAGGCTGTTCCAATCCTTCTTTATTTTTCTGAAGTAAAACAGCTGCAATTGTGTCTTCTGATGCAAATGAAAAAGTAAGGAATTCTTTGGTAAAATCAGGACTTACCAATACAGGTGCTTCAGTAAGAGCTACCTTGATTTTCTCAAATGCTGCCTTTGCCTGAGCAGTCCACTTTACTTCCTGATCCTTCTTCAACATGGATGTGATTTGTTTAATGGTTTTAGCAAAGTTGGGAATAAACCACCGCAGAAAATTTATCTTGCCAATAAATGATTGAACATCCTTTTTACTCCTAGGTAAACTAATCTTCAGTATTGCTTTCACTCTTTCAGGATCTATTCTGATGCCATCAGCAGACACCAAGTGACCAATTAATTTACCTTCTTGCACAACAAAATGTAACTTTTGGGGGTTCAGGGACAGGCCAAATTTTCTGCATTTTAGGAAGGTTTGCCTCAAGTGCTTCAAATGTTCATCATCAGATTTTGAGAATATAGTAATATCATCCAAATAGATAACCACAAACTTATCTTTTTCTCCCACAAATGCAATGTCCATGGCTCTCTGAAAGGTTGCTCCAGCATTCATCAAGCCAAAAGGCATCTTGTCATACATGAATGTCCCCCATGGGGTTGTAAAAGCTATCTTTTCCTTGTCATCCGGGTGCATGGCAATCTGATTGTACCCTAAGAAACCATCCACCATAGAGATCCTCTGAGCTCCAACTACATGCTGCAAAACCTGTTTAATCTTGGGAAGAGGATAGTTGTCTTTTAATGATGATCTATTCATATTTCTGAAGTCAATACATAATCTAATTTCTCCATTCTTTTTTCTGACAGGAACCAAATTAGCAACCCAGGAAGAGTACCTGAGAGGCACTATTATCTTTGCATCCAGCAGCTTCTTTATTTCTTTTTCAATTACAGGGAACAAAGCTGGATTGATCCTTCTTAGTTTCTGTCGGAAAGGCTTAACATTAGGCTTCAAAGGGACCTTGTGCTGAATGATTGCTCTATCATAAGTTCTTAGATCCTGATAAGACCATGCAAATACATCTACATGTTCTTTCAAAAGCTTGATATATCTATTTCTCTGTTCAGCTGTCAGAGATTTAGAAATTTTTACCATCTTTGGATGTTCTGCTGAACCGATATTGCAATCTACCACATTATCTTCTGAAGATTGAACCACTGGATTTGAAGGTGTATCATCCTTCGTGAATATTCTTTCTAAAGGCAATAGACCCTTTGGAATGAAGTTGCTTTTCAACTCAATGATTTTATGACCTGCTATCTCTTCTGCAGCAAATTCATTTAACTGTTCATCTCCCTCATCCTCTTCCTGATAAATTTGAGCATTTGAAAACTCATCTGTAAGCTCAAGAAATTTTTTGATTTCAATGTCATCTTCAAAAACTCTCCAGTGCTTCAAATTATCAGGCACGCATGGTCTATACCTCACCTCTATGGGATACCTTAGCTGAGTGGTCTTAGGGATTCTGAAATGTGTGGCAGCCAAAGCTAATGAGTCTGCAATCTCATTATGATTCCTTGGAATATGAGTAATATTAAATGCTATAAAATAGTTTTCAAGCATATCCCATACCTCATTTCGATATACTTTCAGCAAAACCTGCTTTACTTGATATTTGTTCTTCACCTGTTGAACAACTAGTTCGGAGTCGCCAAATGCAGCAATCTGCTGAATTCCTAAATCTTTAGCAGCCTTCAATACCAGTAGCAGAGCTTCATACTCAGCAGTGTTGTTAGTGGTAACAAATTCCAACTTATACATGAGTTTTACTGTTTCACCCCCAGGGGGAATGAGTAAAACTCCAACTCCAGCACCCTCTTTGCATGAGGATCCATCAAAGTACAACTGCCACAGTGCATCTTCTTCCTCTCTGCTGTGTTTTATTTGCTGTCCTTTTTCCACTTGTAACAGACCAGCAGAATTATCCTCCTCACTGAACTGTAATATGCATGAACCAAGGTCTTTATCCACAGAGTACATTGGATGATTGGTGGGGTTTTTATCATCTGTTACTATGTAAGCAAGTTGCAGCTCTCTGTAAAGTCTTCTATTTTCTCCACCAAAAACAGGAATGGTGGCATAAGAGAGGTCCATCTGTAAGGTTCCTCCAACCTTCTTAGCCCATGACCTAGAAAGAAGCAAGACAAACTTTGGTGTGATGTCAGCTACCACAACATCCATTATCACACTTTTCATGGGCAACTGAGCAAGGTTAACAACCATGTCTTTTATTACTCCTAGACACTTCACAACTCGAGATTCAAAGGCATATAAATCATGATAAGGTTTGGTGATACTGAGGCCAAGGGATTCCATTACAGCTTTTGGCATCAAGTTATGGGATGCTCCTGAATCTAACAGGCAATTGTGAATCATTCGTTCATGAAAAGTCAAGGTTACATAGAATGGAGGAGAAGCACCAGCTTCATTTTCAGTCTTCTCAGCCAGAGTTGATCCAATGAAAATTCTAGGGTTTTCTTCCTGCAAGTTAACTGTATCTGAAACAGGCTGATTACTGGGTACATTCATCACTTTCAGAACTGTTTCTTTATATGATGGATTCTTTATTAACTCAGTCAAAGGTACAGGAATCTTTAACTTCCCTAGTTCATTCTCCAAACTAAAATTCTGGACAGATTTATTTACCTCTTCAACTTCAGCATTCTTCTTTGATTTTTTTGCAGATTGCTTCTTCTCTATGACAGGATCAGTTATTTGTTTAGCAGGAACAGGTGCAGTAGGGACAGCTGCCTTCTTCTTCGGGGCTTGGACCACTTGTTTTGAGCCTGATCTGAGATTTATGGTCTTCTTAGGTCCATTCTGAGGAACATCAGCAGTTGCAGCAGTATTTTCCAAGCCTAAATCATCTTCAGTTTCAAACATGTCAGCATCATAGTATTCTGCATTTAGAAATTCTTCCTTAGTGACAAAACCTTCAGACAATCCCTCTCCAAAATGATTCACATCTTGATCATTCTCTTGAAAGATCAACTCATCATCAATTTCTTCTTCATCAACCATATTGTTTTGAAAAGGTGGTGGCACCCTTTGGTCCTCATTTTCTCTTCTTTCTCGCTGGATATCATTATTCCTTCGTTCTCTTGGTATAAATCTAGGAGCAAACTGCCTTCTGAACTGATTCTGGTTATTTGGATTTCGTTCAGCTTCTGGAGCAGGTTTGCTAGAATTATTCTCAAGCTCTAATTTATTCAGTTTTGCAGTAAGAATCTTCACCATCTTAGCCATCTCATCTATCTTGGTTTCAGCAGACTGAGGAGCAGCACTTGCTGAAACAGCTTCCTTCTTTCCTTTCCTTTCATAAAGCTGCTGTGCTGTTTCTTTCTTAAGTCTGTTTGAAGCCAGCAAATTGGATTCTACCTCCAATGCCGCATCTTGCATATTCAGCAGGGTGATAGGTCTTCTTTCTCTCAACAATAAGGAAAACTCGTGATCAAAGGAATTTGCATAAGTAAGTTTAGCTGATGTTTCTGTGGGCTTTATTTCTGTAGGAATTCTACTGTACATCTTGTTAAACCTTTTTGAAAAATCTGCAACAGTCTCCTCTTTTTTCCTACTGAGAGCTCCAAACTCAGTTATATAGTAGGTGTGGTCCTTTGTGTCTCCCCATTACCTCATGAAAAGATCATGTAGTTCTTCAATTATAGTGATTGAGTTGGCAGGCAACTCTCTAAACCACTTTCTAACATCCCCATCAAGGCTCTAAACAAATACCCTCATCCACACATCTTTAATCTCAATGTTTTGATTGTCAGCATAACTTAGGAAAGCCTCCCAATGTTCCTCAGCAGTGATTTCCCCCTGTCCATTGAACCTAGGCATATATTTCTAGTAATCACCTCCAAGTAATGCATGTAAAGGCTGAGGTAAAACTAATGGTGCATACCTAGCTGCAACCATCCGGTCCATCATATCCATGGGTGGGTTTTGGCCTGCCATTTTTGTACTGGCTGGCTTGAAAGATGTAGAAGCTTGGTTAGAACTTTTTTGAAAAGGATTCTTTCCTACTTTCAGCTGAAAGATAGGTATTTTACCAGGAGAAGCAGTCTTAGCTTTCAAAAAGCTTTGAGGGTTAGTAAAAACTTGAAAAGTGCTCTCAGGGATGGTAGGTTTTACCCAAGGTGAGGTTTCAGCTGAATGTAATGAAACACCCAACTGGTCAGGATCACAGGAGGCTGGTAAAGATTGAGACCTTTTGAGTTTTCTTGTTGTTTTTAAAATCTGCTCAGGGTCTGTCACACCCAATTGCAATGGAAAAATCGGTCTGTTCCTAGTTCCAATTCCTTTAGAAGCTACTGTGACAATTTTGGTGAAAATAGCCTTTAAAAAGTGATGGTTCAAGTCCACCTCTTAAACCAGGAAAACTGATAAGTATCCCAGGGAAGATACGCTTCAGCTTCGTCCCCGGCAACGGCGCCAAAGATGTTTGTGCCAGAAATTGTTTCCAAGGCCAAAGAAACAAGCCAACACAATCTCAAATAAAACTCAGTAAAATAAAATAGGTTTTAGGTTTTTGAAAGGTTTTGTGGTTGTAAAGTTTTGGGAACAATCAGGGAATACATTCATGAGAAAAATAAAAACTAAATCATAAACAAAAGATAATAAAGATGCATGATATATCCAACAAGATCAAACAGAAATACAATGTTGAGGTTCATTCATAAAAGACAAGCATCACCAGTAAATACACATAAACCAACAATGAATATATCTATTAAGCAACTAAATAAGCTGAAAAATGAAGCCAACACATAAAACTGAAGGGTAAAGGTCATATATATCTCATAATTTCATCAGCAAATGCTTACAAGAGTCATAATACTTAGCTCTAAACAAGTTTGAAGATAATAGCAGTCTCAAGACCTCCTGAAAACTCCCAAAAATCCAACCTTCTCAATGGCTTTCTAACCTCTCTAAATAATATTCTTTTACAAAATCAGTTAGGGATCTAACCCTAACTGCCTTCCATCTATTCGATGAGGTAAAGTAAATGTACAATATTTACAAAATTACAAAATGCTAAAAATAGTAAATCCCTAACTATATGTGTTTATCAACTAATGACAACTAACTAAATGAACAGCTAACTTATAGATCTTTTGCTGCTTCATCCAGCAGAGCGATACCATCTGCTGCTTGGTCTTTCTTCTTAGCTTTCTTCTGTTACTGCTCTATGTCATTTATCTTCTTGATGAGCTCCTTATTTCTCTGCTGCAGGTCCTGGACTGTCTTCTCTAATTCTGTGCAATGCATGTCAGTAGCTCTTTTTCTCTTTAGTGCCTCTTTTGCTTCTGCTATCAACTCCTGAAAATTGTCATTTACATCTTGTAGATCTTCTCTCAACCTTCTGTTAGCCATCATTAATCCATCATTGACCTCTTGCATGTAGTTCATCTGATGTTTGTACTGCTTAATAGTTTTCTGCAAATTCTCTCTGTCAGAGTCAACTAGTTTGTCTGTGATAGGATCTTGTTTCTCATCAGGTCTCCAAGGTATATCAGGTTTTTTGAAAATTTCAGCTTCTTCAATTAACAGGTCTGCAAGAGTATCTTTGATGCTAGGATTTCCTTCACCTGTTTCTTCAACTAAAGGAGCTTCTTCTTTTAATTGTGACTGCATTTTATCTAATTCTAGTTTATCATCCATGGAAACCTCATCTAAGACAATCACTTCATTTGTATTTAATTTGGGATTGAGCAATTTCTTCATGTTCAGTCTTAGCTTGTTCTTTGACCTAGTTTTAGGTCTCCAAAATGATGTTGCTGCTCCCATCATTTTTAGCTCCTTTCCTTGATGCTAGATAGCAGCCAACTCTACTACTTCAAGTTTATTCCTTTTCTTGTTAGGTTTTGTTATTTTGTTGTCTGAAGTAGGGATTTCTTTTCCTATATCAACCTTGACTTCTGTTTTGGAGATGGGCTGCTCTTCTTCCAATAAATATCCCTCATCATCTGAGAGAATGGTGATAGGGCTTCTCTGCTGAGTTTGAATCTCCTCCTTAGGTACAGCAAACTCTTTTATATCAATATTTTTTACTTCATGAGAAACCTCTGCAGGTGCCAAATTCTGTTCAGGTTGCTCTTTCTCATCTACAAATAGTGAATACTTGCCTTTAGGGCTGGCTGAGAATGGTTTTGGTTCACTATCCTCCTCCACATGCTCTGATGCTTCCTCAACTTTGACCTCTTCCTTATCTTCAAGTTTTAGCTTCTGACCTAATTTTCTCAACAAGACCTTACCCTTATCTGCTTGCCTCTTAGATTTCTGATCTTCAAAGCCAGACCAAAAGATGAAAAAATCCCAGGTCTTCCCTTCATGCTGCAAAATAGTGCTAATAATCAACTTGATTAGCCCATGGTGAAAGATAGACTGAGAAGAATGATCTATTGGCCCTTTCACCTTGTTGGACATCTTCTGCAAGCTTTTCAAAAAGAAGAATGGCAGGTTCATCTTGGACACCCCCACCATGTGCTGAAGGAATCTGAAATGGTACTTGTATACATAAGCATACCTGCCCTCGCAAGTAACATAGCTCTGTAATATTCTGATTGGCTCAACCCATTCCTTTCTGAAATTTTGAATAAGAATGCCTTTATTCCAATTAGGGGTGACATTTGGTAGAAGATATCTTTGTGGATCAAAGTCAAAAGGCAGTTTCTTAAACCATGGTTCACCCTCATCCTTAATCCCTGTAGCTTCTGAAATCAGTTTTACTGTCAGCTTGAATTTAGGAGTATCAAAAATCACCATGTCATTTTTGAAACCCTGAGCAAATTTACATGACACCTTTGCATTATACCCATCGATTTTCTTGAAAAAATCCATCCAACCAGCTTGTTGAAACAGCTCAACACACCCAGGGAGTTTTTCAATCCATCCTACATCAGTAGGTTCGGCTCTGTTTATCTTGCCACTCTTGCCCATTCTTCTTCAAAAACTGAATGACTTATAGGGTTCTTAAGTTCAGTTTATTTTAACTGTCAGGAATCTTAGTATCAAAATGACAGTAAGCTTCATATATTCTCAAGTCTTTAGCTCCTCGCTGCCTCTATCTCATTACAACCTTAGCTTTGACAGGATCATATTTTATTAAAAACAACTGCTATCTTCAACCCCCACTCAGCCTGGCGTCTCAGAGCATCAAAAATAACTATTTCGCTAGTCGAAATTTCATTTAAAAGCACAATTTAACTTTTCTTTTGATCAATTTTGACAGAGTAAGCCCCAGCGAAAAAACCCCAAATTTACTGTTATATTGGTTTTTCAGGAAATACCTATAAATTGCTCAACTGCAATTATTTAAAATCCCGACTTGATTTGTCAAATGAGTCACCTTGGATGTACAAACGTCCTTCAACGTTAAATTTAATTGCTAGCAACGAAATCAGGAAGCCCTAATTTCCCGTGCAACCATCAAAAACCCCTTCTTTGTTCAGCAGCGACAATGTCCCGTTTTCTAGTGGTTATGGCTACTCCACTAAGTCTTTCGTCTTTGAATGTACCTGTAAATGACCAGCTCGTTCCACATTTACCTCAAACCATACTGCTACCTGTCAAAAGGAATTACATCTAGGTTCATGATGAGCACGATTTTCTTACAACGTGTAGCCACTTGGAATCATGATGTTCCCTGCATCGGCACGTAACAAATTCTCCAGAACATATAATTAGTCATTCATCATTCCAAACGTGCCAATATTTGCTAAAAGATCGGAGGAATTTTGGAGTCGCGATATTCTTGTAGCGCGCCTTTGGTGATTTTTAGCTCCAGCGCTACAAGAATAACTTTGACACTGTTTTGGTGTTTTTTAACAGCTTTTTGTCATTTTGCATAAGGTTTTTAAAGCTGTCAAGGCAAGGATTATAAATGACTCTACTTAGAGTATGGTTTATGAGCCCATTATTCGATATAGTGACATTTTAAACCCCTTATCAAAAACAAACCTAAAGTTTAAAATTTGAAAATTTCAAAATCAAGCTCAAAATTTCATATAAAAACTAAAGAAAATTTCCTAAAGAGGGAAAAATCAAATTAAAGCAAATAAATAAATTAAAATAAAATGCAAATCAAACAAATTTGAAGAAACAAATTACTGACTTAACAGGCTTATTTCGATGGGGCCAGTCAAGGTAACCCACAATTGGGAGGCTCGGGAGGAGTTATATACCTAAATGAACACAATAAAATAATAATCCTCTATGGTCCAGGGCACGGTACTAATAGAAAAGCTGAATTAACATTGCTATGGGCAGTACTCCATACTACTCTAAGGCATTAGATAATGAATCTTCAAGTATTTGGAGATTCAAAAATGGTTATTGAATGGGAAAATCGTAAGCTTTAGATTAGAGCCCCTCATATTCAGTCCCTGCTAACTCAAATTCAGAGCCTAATCTCATGCTTCAGCAATATCTCTTTCAATCATGTGTACAGAGAACTCAATGAAGAGGCTCATCTACTCTCAAAAAAAGCTTTGCTAATTCCACCGGGAGAAATTAGAGTGGAATTTCAGCTTCATCACTCTTAATATGAAATTTTTTTGTCTTGAGACATATGTCTTTGTCATGCGGTCATCATTTTTGTTTTGGATCTTTATGTACTCGCATGTAGCGATTGAAAAATGTGTGGAAAAAGAAATCAGGACAAAAAAGTATTTTGGGAAGATTCTAGTCCGAACTGTAATGGACAGAATTTTGTAATTTGTTGTAAACTCTCTAAATATAAATGGATGGCTCTTCATGGGCAGTTTATGATCACTCTTTATTTAGAGTGATAGATATTTTCCTTTTGGAATATATATATATATATATATATTCTAGTGCAATGTCAGCATTCACTGTTCACCAAACATAAAACGATCACCAGTGCATCTAATCTTATTAATTGCACTGGAGCTTTTTAGACAATGTAGCACTAGTGCATTTGATATTATGCAGCATCCATGCACTTATAAGAAAATAGTCCCAATGCAGCATAATACTTGGTGCATGCATTGGATATTTTCCTATTATCACGCCCCGGTGTGCTAATTATATTAACCGAACCGTTAATTTAAAAAAAATAACGATTGTCATCATCCCAGTCAACTTTACCGGTGTGTTTTCCTCCAGTTATGAACCAATGCTTTTTAATAGTTCATAAGCATCATTGCTTTTTACTAGTTCGTAGGGACTGATGTGACATGTAATGTAAAGCAGTGGTGCATATATTGTTATAAGGTACTGATGCATTTTAATATTTCGTAAACACCGATGCTACAGTTAATAAAGCATAGGTGCATATAATGTTATAAAGCATCGGTTCTGGTTAAAGTTTTGGTCCGCACTGGTGCTATATGTATTTTCAAGCACCAATGCACAAATTTGTATGTGCACAAGTTCTTGTATTGGTTTGAAATGAACCAATGTGTTTTACCTGTGTTAGCATTGGTGCATTTTCTTCAATAAAGAACACCAAAAACAAAACCCTTGCAAAAACCTTCGACTAACGATTTTTTTTAGTTATAATACATTTTCGTAAAAGCCTCCGCTAAAATATCTAGTACCACTTGTGGAGGTTGTAGTGGAGGTTTTTTTTAGAATTTTGACCAGTCTTGTAACACTAAAAATCTTCGTTATAACCTCCACTATAGGGGCCTTTTCCTTGTAGTAATGGTGGAAGTCATTTTTGAATCCATCGAGACCTAGATATTTTCCCACTAGCATATCCATGATAGCTATTTCGACCTCTTATAATGAGATGGGTTGGAGCAAGCTGTCATTTTGAGCTAAAGTTACAAGAGAAGGAATGTTGGAGATTATCTTGTTGATTGCTTCTTCTCTGTTGAGGAGGGATTCAGAGAGCATCTTCTAATAGAAGGAAGTTATCTTTGTTTCTTTGTCTTGATGAGAAGTGAGACGCTTTCCTTGCATGTTGAGTAGATGAGATATATGATTATGTTGTCGTTGTTGACCCATCGAAGAATGAAAGAATTTGGAATTTCTTTATCCTCCTTAAGCCACTTGACTCAGGATTTTAATTTCTAGAGGACTTCCTCTTGGTGAAGTATTTGGTTAGTCCAAGTAGACAACAATTTCTTCTTGTAGTAGTTCTTATGTGTATCCTTGGTTGATTGTTATATCTTGGATGTGCTCTAAATGTGCTTCCAACTTTTTATGTTCTTATTTGATGTTCCTAAATATGTACTTGTTCCATGTTTTCAGTTTCCTTTTAATGGATTTGATATTTTGTTGAAGTTGATACATTTTGGATCATTTGATAAAGGAGTTTTCCTGCCACTATTGAGATAGTTGGTCCATGAATTGAGGATGGTCTAGCCATAAATTTTTGAATTGAAAGGGTAGATTCTTTGGCCTTTGCATGATATCTATCCCCAAGCTAATTGGCCAATGATCTTAACCCGCTCCAGGGAGGATAAGAGATCCAAAGGGGATTCCTTGATTGAAGATGGATTATGATAATAGGAATCTGTCAAGGAGAGAAGCCACTTGTGTTCCCCTACTCTTTTGTTATTCCAGGTGTGTTTCCATTTTTGGGTTCTATATAAACCAACTTCAAGTCTTCTATTAACAATTGAAAGGCTCGGTTGGTTGGGTCCAATTTGCAGATTCCTCCTCTTTTTTCCAAAATGGATGTAATCATGTTGAAGTCGCCTCCTACGATACATTGTTCTTCATGCACCAAGGCCTTGAGATATCAGAGGGAGTTTAGGATATTCATTATGCCCTCAGGAGTAGCACAACCATAGATATTGGTTAAGAAGCCATGGGAGTCGAGGACTATAAGATTAAAATGAGCGGTGAGGGATCTAGGAGTGGAGATGAAATCAGAAAGATCTCTGAGGTTTGGGTCACAAAGGATGGCCATTCCTCCTGCTAAACCTCGGGAATCCAGGGAAATGGAATTGCAAGCTTTCCAACAAAGCTGAGCTAGAGACTTTAAAGAGGATTCTAGGTATTTGGTTTCTTGCAGCATGAGTATATACGAAGATTCTCGGTGGATCTTTTATCGAAGATTGCATTGCTTACGCTTCCCATTTAACTCTCTAATATTCCAGGAAATCATTTTCATTGATAAATATTGATTAAGAGGAGCCTTGGATTTGAGCTTGTCCAAGATCGAGTTGTATTTACCTAAGGATCTAAGCCTGAGTCCTAACTCCTTGATCTTTTGATTGGTGGTATTCCTTCCTTTATTGGAGTCTCTTTTGGTTTTGGAGCATTGTTGCAATGATGGATTTTGATGTATGCCCATGGATCCGTGTGGAATCTCATGATGATCTTTTTTTTTTCTCTAGGGGCATCTCTGGTTTTCAAATCTTGGTGGATTATATGCATTTGAGAGTCTAAAATTGCTTGATGGTATCCATTGTTGTATGCTTCAAGGATTGCTATAATGTATTGATCTTCTATGATCATATATGTTTATTCCTCTCTTGTTGAGTCTCTTCCTCCATTTGGAATCCTTCCTTCGAGTTCATTTTGTGGTGTTCGATGTAGTTAGGAGGGGTTCTTTAAAGGGAGAAGCATATTTGTTCAGTGGAGGTTGTAGGTTTGCATCTGGGCTGAGAGAGGGAATATTGAGATCATTGAAGGAGTTGGGACTTGGTTCTAGGCCTTTAAAGGAAGGGGGGGCGTTTATTTATTTATTTTCTATTTGAATTGAAGATTTCAAAAACCCTCAAAGTTAGTCTGGTCTAGAGGGAGCTGAGGGGTAGGATTGTTCAACGGATAATCTCTCAAGAGGTGGTTGTGTTCATGACATTTCCTACATATGAAAGGGATATGTTCATAATTTAGGATTTGGATCCACTCTAAGTCTTGGAAGACAAGAGAGATTGAATCTAGAAGAGGTTTAGAAGCATTCATATGGACACAAATGTGGGAAAATGAGGTGTATCTACCTGCTTTGGTTGGATCTAAATATTTGATGAATTTTCCTAATGTGTTGAAAATACCCTTAAGAGTTTATTCTACCCAATACTCCTGAGGTAGGGAATATAGTCGAATCCATATGGGAAATTTTGAGAAGTCCTCTTTTTTTGGGCTGAAATTTTCAATGCATAAGCACATGAATAAGCCTGTGTTATTGAATAATTAGGGCCTCTATTCTACTACCTTGTTTCGGTCTTGCAAGTTAGAGAAAATGGTTGTCAAGAATCCTTTTGAACCAATCTATAGTTTGACTTCTCCTTACGGTTTCCATTTATGGTTGATCCAACCAATCAATGTTTTTTAGATTGGACGGAATCCCATAATTTCATAAACTTGCATGTTAGAGCATGGTTCATCATATGTTTCCTATATGTCTCCAACCTATCATAGGTAAATTCATATCGAAGGATGGTTAAAGCTTTGGGAATACAACCCTTGGAGGTGATAGGTTGAAGCTTGGAGACTGAGTTCATAGGAATGTCAGGAATGGAAGGTGGCAGGTCAGAGAGCGGGACAGAGGAAGGAAACGACTGAAGAGATTTATACGGAACAATGAGCTTGGTAGAAGTTGAGGGCGAAGGAATCACAGGCATGTAGGACGAAGCAAGTTTCTTCTGATAGAAGGGAGCCCTGCTCCCCACTAAATGAGGGCCATGGAAAGGTACATAGTACAACGATTAGAGTTGCGAATGAAGGGTAGCTATCCCTAGCTAATTCTTATCTCTACATCAAGATCAAAATTTAAAAATAGTATGAAGTCTAGGTTTTATATTATTTTAACTTACTGGTGCTCTCATTTAAACAATAACCCAGTGCGTTTAAGAGACATAAATGCACCACTAATCATTATGAAAATGAAAAATAGTTTCCTACCCAACATTTTTAATTTTACCCTACAATAGTGTACCCTAAAATGGTCCACTCTGGTGCATTCGTTAGGTACAAGTGCACCATTAAGGAATGACAGGGGAAAACATTTTTTCAAGCACGAATTAACAAGGAATGTTTAATTTGTTGCATGGAGTATATTAGCGCACCACTACGTTATTCTATTTAGAATGCAACGTATATGTTTTTTTTTAAACATACTTTTTCCAACTAGGGGCATGTATTTGTGGTTGTAATCAGTGTGTTATGTATGTGGAAGCACTCATGCGTTACGTGATTTATAATGCACCGATTATTATTTATAAAAAAAAAACATATGTTTTCCATTCAGGGGCATGTATCTGTGGTCAGAATCGATGTTTTATGTATGTTGATTCACCTGTGCGTTATGGTATTTGAAGCACCTTGATGCGTATTGTAGGTGGGAAAAAAAACACATTCTTTTGCATTGAACGAAGGTTTCAGATAGCGGTGTGTTGTGTTTTTTGATAAATCGGTGCTTCTTTATTAAGTGTACACTGGTGCAGTTGGAGGTATAAAAATCGTTGTAAAAAAAACCTTCGCTAAAAAAATTTTCCGTTCACCTCCGCCAGTGACCTCCTCTATATACGGATATGTGGGATATTTTTAGAGGAGCATCCGCAAAAACCTCCACTAGAAGGTATTTTCCTTGTTGTGAACCCTGGCATAACTTGTGCCATGTCTATAATACGTTTGAGAAATGGTCAAAATCTCAAGTTCAAAAAAGTCAGTAGTTAGAATTAGAAATCCTGCAGAGACTATCTTTAGCATACAAGTTTAATCCCTATATATGGATAGAGAATCAATAGGCTTATGAAGTTGAGGAAATAGCATTGTGAGTTGAGTAGTTCGAATAAACTTGAAGTCACTTGCATTTAGATGTATAGTCTGTAGTTGAAATTTGATTCAATGTTGGAAGAGAGAATTCACTTTCCTGAGATGTGGCCCCTTCAATATAAGAGTTTCTTAAAAAATTAAATCAATTTGAAAGTAATGCATCCAATCCCTTTGAGAACTTGGAATTGGTGATTGTGAGAATTGAGCTAAGAGAGTGTTTAAACAATATTTGAATCCACACCTGAAGCAACATTGAGGATTCAATTGTCGAAGACCAAGAGGATTTTGAGTAAGGACTAAATCAATTGTAGAAATGAATAAGACACATTCTACATTAGTCTTTGAGCATAAAAAATATTCAAGGATAATTCAAACTTTAAAGGGTATCCAATTGGAAAATATATTGGTACACATCGAGCAACATTAGACATGGCCATGTGGACCACCTTAGCATGGAATACTTAAGAGGAAGCTACACATTAACAAGCAAATAAGTTCATTAAATGCATTCAGGAAGTGCATTAAAAGGTGGATATGATCTTGTTTAAGACCCTAAGTACAACATGGCAAGCACCAAATCAACAATCATATCCATGCAAAGATAAACTGGGGTGCAATGATTTAAGGAACAATTCAAGGGGTAAACTTTCAAGATGAATCCAAATCCAATACACATATTTTGTGTAGTAGAGTGGTAGCAATGCCTTCACACTAGATTCACCATCATACTTATGAATTCATTCAAAATTCAAAGTGGATTAACTTATGTTGTATAAGCGATCAATGTTCGGCAAAGAAGAATTGGATCAACCTGCTATGTATTTTAAACTTGATTCCAAAGACAAACAAACTATTATAGGATGTTGTATCGGGTCGATTTTCCACTTACTGATATATGGATTTTGAGTCAAGGGGTGTTGTCTAAATGATCAGTCAGATCTGAAATATGCAAATTGTCATTTGTAGAGCAAAAAAGAAAGTTAAATTGAGCATGGCATTGGAAAAACCTATTTATGTCATATAGAGGTACTACAAGGAAATCATGATATACATTCTTCTACATAAACAAATAGGCAAGGGTCGCTTATTTGAGTATGGTATTCAAACGACTAATAAGTGTTGGTGTATAAAGTTGGCACAAATCATGTAGAGCTAGAATGGAGCTCGAGAATTTTAAATCATATGTTGAATTAGCGTTTGAAAAGAGTTCAAAATATAAGGAATTGTTTTTAAGATTAACAAAATTTGAAAGCTTGTATATACCCAAATTGGGGTTCTAGTGAGATTCCAATGACATCATAATGAAACTCATCCAAAGGCTTTAGAAAGACATAAACCCTTTGATAGGGTATGCATGGAACCAAGATACATTGAGGTATAAGGAGTACCTTTTTCTAACACAACATTTGACCTTAAAACACTGCATCCGATATGAGTTACATTCATCACCCATAGTAGGCCACCCAAGCTTTCATAAAACCTATGAAAGAATTAAGTGCTCGTTCTTTTAGGAAGGCATGAAAAAAAGCATCCAAAACTTTTTCATGACCTACGAATATTGTCAACAACACAAGAGAGATATGGGCAAGCCACCGGGAACCTTGCAACCACTTCCAATTCCAATCCATATATGAATTGATATCTCTATGGATTTTATTGAAAGGTTTCCTAGAGCCGGTAATAAATTAGTCATCATGGTGGTAGTTGATCACCTTTCCAAATATGCTCACTTGTGTGCCTTATCGCACATTTACACCATCACTAGTGGCACAAGTCTTCATGGATCAATTTTTTAAGTTACATGGCATGACAACTTCCATTGTATCTAATAAGGACCCTACGTTCATGACCAACTTTTTGCAAGAGCTATTTAAACTTCAGGTTACCTAGTTGAAACTCAACACAACCTATCATCCCCAAATATATGGTTATAGAAAAGCAATCAATAAGTGTTTGGAAGCCTATTTAAGATGCTTCACATAGGAAAGGTCGTACCAATGGGAATAATGGAATCCTCTTGCATAATGGTGGTATACTAGCAAAATGACACCATATGAAGTGGTATATGGCCAAAAGCCTCGTCAATGGTTTTCTATTTATCAAGCACTTACAAGGTTCATGGAGTGGACAACAAACTTCAATTTCACACATGAGAAACTATTGTGCACATGCTTAAGGACAATTTGGTTATGGCTAAAAATATAATGAAATAGCAGGTGGATCAACCACAAATTAACATCTCTTAGAGTGTTTATTTGAAGAAAGGGATCAAGTGTTTTTTCAACTTCAACCCTATAAACAAACATCACTTCAGAAACTCACCCCAAAGTTCTATGGGCCCTATAAGATCCCACAACGCATTGGACATGTGGCCTACAAGCTAGCTTTGCTAGATCATTTGATCTAGTCTTTCATGTGCCCTACCTCAAAAATATTGTGGGATCAAATTGTAAAGTGCAGACCAAGTGATCAGAACTTGACGAGGAAGGCTCCATTTGGATGCAATTAGGAGTAGTAAATGTGCATAGAGTTTAATTATCGCATAAAATACTAATTTTGAAAAAAAATTAGGTGCAAAAAAGGAAATAAAATGACACCCATTCAACACATGATATGGGACAACAAGGCATAAAAGGGTTGATCGCAAAGTTTGTGAGTACTCATGGTTTGCTTCAAATTTCATATTTGGTGTGATGTTTATATTTTAATTAAATTACAATTGTACATTAATGTTTTTATTATAGGTGCTAACATATGGAGAAGAGCCATCTAACCATTTGAGTGACATTTGATCAAGTATGGGACATTCTGAGTATATGTTGGGGTATCAAGGGTTAATTGAAAATTGTAGGTAGCTATGTTGTTTTACGTACCTTGTTTTATAATTAATGGAACAACATTAAAACTTTAATTATGTATATGCTTTGTCATGGCGTATGAAACTCATAGGAAACAAAGTATGGAAAGCAGAAAACAGAGGATTTATTGAAACACAACATGATGAATGGTTTTGAAAATATTTTTAAAGTTTATGATTCACTCCTTGCACTGGCACACTTTTTCATTTTTTCCAATCTTGTAACACTAAAAACCTCAACTATAACCTATGCCATGTGGTGTTTTTCTTATAGTGTGTTGAACCCTGGCATAATTTGTGCCAGGTCTATAATATTTTAAGAAACAGTCAAAATATCAAGTTCAAAAAAATCAATAGTTAGAATTATAAATCTTGTTGATGTTGACTTTACCGTACAAGTTTAATCCCTATAGTTGGATAAAGAATCAACAGTCTTATGAAGTTGAGGAAATAACTTTGTGATCTGAGTAGTTCGAATCAACTTGAAGTCACTTGCATTTAGACATATAGTTTGTAGTCGAAATATGATTCAATGTTGGAAGAGAGAATTTACATTCCTAGATGCATCCACTTCGATATAAGACTTCTCTTAAAAACTTAAATCAAATTGAAAGTGATGCATCAAATACATTTGAGAATTAGGAATCAGTGATAGCGAGAATTAGGCTAAGAGAGTGTTTAAACAATATTTGAATCTACACCTTAAGCAACATAGAGTATTCAATTTTCGAAAGCCAAGATGAGTTTGAGTAAGGACTAAATCAATTGTTGAAATGAATAAGACACATTCTACATTGGTGTTTGAGCATTGAAAAGGTTCATGGATAATTTAAACTTCAAAGGGTATCCAATTGGAAAATAGCTTTGGTACACATTGAGCAACATTAGACATGGCCATATGGACCACCTTGGCATGGAATATTTAAGAGGAAGCTACACATTAATAAGCAAATAAGTGCATCAAATGCATCTAGGAAGTGCATTAAAAGGTCCAAATAATGTTATTTGAGACCCTGAGTACAACATGGAAAGCACTAAATCAACAATCATATCAATGTCAAAGATAAACTGGGGTGCAATAATTCAAGGAATAATTCAAGGGGTAAATTTTCAAAATGAATCCAAATCTAATACAAATATTTTGTGTAGTAGAGTGGTAGCAATGCCATCGCACTAGATTCACCATCATACTTATAAATTCATTCAAAATTCAACATGGATTAACTTATGTTGTATAAGCCATCAACGTTAGGCAAATACGAATTGGATCAACCTACTATGTATTTTAAACTTGATTCCAAATATCAACAAACTATTATAAGATGTTGTTTGGGATCGATTTTCCACTTACCGATAGATGGATTTTGAGTCAAGGGGTGTTGTCTAAATGCTCGATTAGAACTGAAATATGCAAATTGTCCTTTGTGGAGCAAAAAAGAAAGTTAAATTGAGCATGGCATTGGAAAAAACCTATATAGAGGTGCTGCAAGGAAATCATATTATATATTCTTCTACATAAAAAAATAAGCAAGAGTCGCTTCTTTGAGTAGGGTAGCCACATGGCCAATAAGCATTGGCATATAAAGCTGACACAAATCATGTAGAGCTAGAATGGAGCTTGAGAATTTAAAAACATGTGTTGAATTAGTGTCTAAAAAGAGATCAAAATAGAAATAATGAGTTTTAAGATTAACAAAATATGAAAGATCACATGTACCCAAATCAAGGTTCCAGTGAGACTCCAATGACACCATAATACAACTCATCCATAGGCTTCAAAAAGACACGAACCCTCTGATAGGGTATACATGGAACCAAGATACATTGAGGTATAGGGAGCACGTTTTTCTAGTACAACATTCGACCTTAAAACACCGCATGTGATAGGAGCTACATTCATCACCCACATCAGGCCACTCAAGCTTTCATAAAACCTCTTAAATAATTAAGCGCTCATTCTTTTAGGAAGGCATGAAAACAAACATCCAAAACTTTGTCGCGACCTACGACTATTGTTATGGACACAAGGGAGAGATGGGGAAGCCACCAAGATCCTTGCAGGCACTTCCAATTCCAATCCATATATGAATTGATAGCTCTATGGATTTTATTACAAGGTTTCCTAGAGCTAGTAATAAATTAGTCATCGTGGTGGTAGTTGATCACCTTTCCAAATATGCTAACTCATGTGCTTGATCACACCCTTTACACCATCACTCTAGTGGCACAAGTCTTCATGGATCAAGTTTTCAAGTTACATGGCATTCCAACTTCCATTGTCTCCAATCAGGACCTTACATTCATGAGCAACTTTTGACAAGAGCTATTTAAACTTTAGGGAACCCAGTTGAAACTCAACACAACCTATCATCCCCAAATAGCTATTTAAAGAAAAGCAGCTAATAACTGTTTGGAAATCTATTTAAGATGCTTCACATCAAAAAGTCCCTACCAATGGGCACAATGACATCCTCTTGCATCATGGTGGTATAGTATGACTTATCATGGAGCTAGAAAAATGACACCATATGAAGTGATATGTGGCCAAAGCATTGTCAATGGTTTCCTATTTATTGAGCACTTACAAGGTTCATGTAGTGTTCAACACACTTCGCATGTGAGCAACTATTCTACTCACACTTAAGGACAATTTCGTTATTGCTCAAATTAGAATGAAATAGCAAGTGGATCAACCATGGATCAATATCGCTTAGAGTGTTTATTTGAAGAAAGGGATCAAGTGTTTTTTTTACTTCAACCCTATAAACAAACATCACTTAAAAACAATCTCCACCAGAAACTTACCCTGAAGTTCTACATGCCCTATAAGATTCCACAACGCATTGGACTGGTGGCCTACAAGTTAGTTTTTCTAGATCATTACAAGATTGACCCAGTCTTTCATGTGTCCTACCTCATAAATATTGTGGGATGAAATTGTAAAGTGTAGACCAAGTGACTAAAGCTTGATGAGGAAGGCTCCATTTGGCTCCAGCTAGAAGTAGTATTAGATATAAGAGAGCATCAAATGCATAGGCACACGATTAAAGAAGTTATAATCCATTGGAAAGATATCCAACCAAAAGATGCCACATGGGAACCAATAGAGATTTTGTATTATTTTCCTTAAGTTATCATCCATTGGAAAGATATGCAACCAAAAGATGCTACATGGGAACCAATAGGGATTTGTAGCATTTTCATCAACGTTAAACTTAAGGACAACACTGATTTTCAAGGTGGAGGGCATGTTAGGGTCCTACTTTAACCCCCCTGCTTTGGGATACATATGAGTTAGTCACCTAATATGAGACCATCTCCTTTGAAAAACGCTGACTAGATAGTAGTGAATAATTAATTAATGTAAAAATGGTCTCTTTGTTAATTAAGGCCCACTAGGTAGTCTATACTAATTAATTATATGACTATTAGTAGTTAGGGTTTTTGCTATGGGAATCTTATTTAAAGAGCTAGGAGGATATGGATTTTTTTGTTGAGTATTGTTGTATTTCGATCTTGGCTCGAGTGAAATGTCACCCAACCTTAAGATGCAAGCAAACATTGTTTTTTGTTGGATTCTCACAATACAAGGGTTTATTCTGCATCATCTCTTTTTTGTTATCTTATGTTTGGTTATATTGCATTGTAATTTATGGTTTATTACATCGTAAGTCTCTTTATATCATGTACTTGTTCGAGTTAAGGTTTAAGAACACTACAAGAGTTCCTTCCCACACTTAGCCAACTCATTGGAGATAGGAGTAAGGGTAAGCTTAAGATGGGCCACAAATCAAATATTACATCTCTATACTTTTTTTGTGCAATGTGGCATTCTTGTCCAATGCTCTTGACTTTAGTATGGTTAGCCACAATCAAGCTCTCAAATTCTATCCTTTGGATGCAATTTTCCCATAACATTAGCAAAGGAAACCTCTCTAAGAGGACTGTAACTAATTGAAATTCATGCATAATGCAAATTTAAAGAATCTAACAAAATAAAAGAAGCATATATTCTCAAAATTTCATGACAACCAAATGGTGATGAACAAAATGACATAATCACGCACATTATGCATAAAAGATAAATTATCTATAATAGAGAACAACAATAGTTTATCATATTCATAAACAATGATTTTATCTTTTAACGAAAAGTTGTTTTTGAGCAATTTTTCACCCAATCATAGGTATCTAGTACAAATATCACCCCCAATCCTGGCTATGAGGCCATCGAGGTGAAGGAACCAAGCTATAGCATTCTATCTCTCCTATCCCAACCCGTCTACTCTCATGCTCAACCAATATATTTACAATAAAGCATTATTAAATGTATCTTATGTACCCATCAACAACCAAGGAACTCTCTTCCACTACCCCACACAACGCAACAAAAGCCTAACCCTTATTTGCTCAAAAATCCCTTCAAGTGCCCTTCCATGATAGTGCTCTTTGGTTTGTGTAGAAAAATTCCAATTCATTGTATGCTTTATGTGAAATGCTTGCAAGAACAATACTTGGCTCTCAAACATCGAAGAGCAAAGAATGCATAGTGGGTGAAAGGCTCCTGACATTGCCAACCTCTATGCTCACCTATAGCCAACTATATTTCCTCACATGTATGCAATTTCCTCTTCGTAATGTTGATTTTGGTTCAATTCCAACCTAATAATAGTTTGCAATGGAGGACACAACATTAGCAACTTAGAGAAATCATGTGAAAATGTTTGAATGATTGCTAGAGTCAATGGGAAATGAGAGGATTGGTAGAAACGATGTCTAACATTACTTTTGACTGGAGGAATGTAGGAATATTATAATTCCCACAATGATTGTCCTCGACCCATGCTCCCATAACTCCGTGAGAAGATCCCCACCAACTCCATACATGCATTTAGTAATTGGTTTGATAAATCAAAGAAGGTGGACCACTTTATTTAATGCACATGGTAGAAAATTGATGGTTATATGGCTAACACTTGGTAATAAAAGGTTTTCTTTCCCATTTCCCTCACTTCATCTTCCCCTCTAGTGGAGTCATAATCCCTTTCATGCTCCATGTAGCCATCTTGAACCATGGCATTTTCCTACTCCCATGTAGCCTTTTCATGACCAAAGTGCTTTCATTGCACCTCTAGGTGTTTGATGGCTTGATTATAGAGTACCATTGATTTCTTACCAAGGATATTCAGTAGCTCTATTTGAAACTCTCCCTTTGGTTCCAGTTGGATAGCATCTTAATCAATCACATGGTTAGGACCATGTGCATATTTCTTAAGCAAAGAAACATAAAAAAAACATCACAAGATTTAGTGTTAGCATGCAATGCAAGTTTATATGCAACTAGCCCTATCCTATCAAGCACTTCAAATGGCCCACGGTATCTTGATGCCATCTTGGCACAACTTCCAAGCTTCAAGGATCTGTTCATTGGCTTCACTCAAAAGAAAACATGATCCCCAACATGGAATTCTCTATGTACTCTATTTTTATCTACGTAGTTTTTTGCCCATATTGAGCTACCTTCAAATGATCCTTATTTTTAGCAACTTCTTTCTCTGTTTCCTTGGCCATTTCTAGCTCAAGCAGAATTCCATTTACTGGATTGGCCCAACTTATTAGTGTCCAACACCTTTTTCCTATAAAGCTTCAAATGGACATTTTTCAATTATGCTTGATGTCTATTTCAAACTCTACTAGGTGTAAATATTATTCCAACTTTGATGCCTTATCCATCAAATACATGTGAAGCATGTCTTCAACCACTTGATTCAATCCTTTAGTTTTCCCATATGTTTGTGGATAATAGGTGGTACTAAAATTCAACTAGGTACCCAAATCTTCAAAAAGACTCTTCCAAAATTTAGAAGTAAACTTGGAATCGCTATCGGATATTATTGTTTTGGGTAACCCATGCAATCTAAATATTTCCCTCATAAATATTTTGCAATGTCATCGGTCTTATAAGTAGACTTAACATTAACAAATTGTGTTGCTTTGGATAACTTATACACCACAACCATAATTGAATCATGGTGTCTTAATGTAGTTGGTAATCTGGTAATAAAATCCATAGTTATTACTCCCATTTCCATTTTTGTAATTGGAAAAGGTTGCAATAAACTTGTTGGATGTCAATGTTCAACCTTGACTTGTAGACATCTCATACACCTAGCAATGTATTGTCCAACACACTTCTTCATGTGAGGTTGAAAGTATTGCTTTCTTTTGTAGTAATCGTTTTGGTAGTTTGGATGTTCATAATATGACATTTTATTAATTTCATCCATGATAATTCTTCTAAAATTTGAAGAGGTGCGAATACACATTTTGTTTTTATAAATAAGAAGCCCATCATCATCCAATTAATAAACTCCATGTTCCCCTTCCAATTTCTCTTGCTTCAACCCATCTTTCACTTAGATGTGTGTTCATCTTTAGTAAGGAAATCGATAGCTCTTCTCTTCAAATTTGATTTGCATATGCTAATAAATGCTACATGCATTTTCTTGTTTGAGTGCACCAACATATTTATTATTTTATGTGCTTGATCTCAAAATCAAACTCACGAAAAATCAGCCATATATTTTGCCTAGCATTTAAGCTTGACTACTCAATTCAATACTTGAAGACATTGTGATTAGTTTTAAGCTAAAAAATCTAGCCCATTAAATAGTGCCTCCACAGTTTTAGAGCATGTGTTATTGCAACAAGTTGCAAGTCATGATTAGCGTAGTTTTTCTCAATTTCTTTCAATTCTATTGACTCATAACAAACTACATTACTATCTTGCATGGGAACTCCACCAAGTCCCTCAATGCATGGATTTATGCACACAACAAAATCTTTGTCCAAATTTGCAATTTCCAAAATTAGGTGTTTGTGAGAAGTTTTTTCAACAGTTGAAACTTTCCTCACATTCCTAGGACCATTCAAATTTTACCCTTTCTTTTACAAACAAGTATTTGGGTGTGCAATCTTGAAAAATCTATGAATGGATCTTCTGTAATGTCCAACAATACCCACGAAAGACCTCACATTTGTTACATTCCTTGGAGTGGGCTAATTGATTATGACCTGAAGCTACTATGGATCCATATATTGAGGATATATGTGACCCAAATAATGAATTTGATCCCCATAAAAATCACATATGATTAGTTTTGCATACAACTTATGCTCTCTAAGCACTTGCAAAATCATTCTCAAATCTTCCATAAGCTCTTCCTCATTATTAGAAAATATGAGAATATCATCCTGAAAAACAAGCACAAACTTATCTAAGCACTTGTTGAAAACACTATTCACGATCACGTGAATGTAGCTAGTGCATCGGTGAGGCCAAATGGCACCACCACAAATTCATAGTGGCCATCCCTCGTTCTAAATGTTGTATTGTGAATGTCTCCTTCTTTAATTATATCTTGATTATAACCAAAACTCAAATCAATCTTTGAAAATACTTTCACTCCTCTCATTTGGTCAAACAAGTCATCTATTAGATTGAGGTAATCCACTTAAGAAACATTGGATCTTTACCTTCTCGTCCTTGTTATACCTGGCATACCTCAAAAACTCAAAGAAATTGTTACATATTCATGCAAAGTCATTTGGCCCAATTTTAACTCATCGAATTCTCTGATTTTAACATCATGGTATATATATAAAAGATACTTATGTTGGAATTATTTTTTGAACTATTTCCAAACAATATTTCTCTCGTTGATTTTCTTAAATTGATTGAGATGCTCCCACCAAATTGAAGCTTTTCAATTTAGATTGAAGATGGCCACTACGGCCTTCATGTTTTTATTGTAATGTTGGACTTGGAAACACTTCCTCATCCCAAGATTCCAAGCCTTGACTTATTGTCGAAATTTAACAACACCATCAACTATAAGTGGTTTTGCCATTAGAAATTCTCCATGTAAGTTATCTTTGAAAATCTCCTTCCTCTTGAGCCTTTGAAAAGAAGCTATTGAACTGTTCAATGAGTCTTCAGAGACAAATGAATCACTAATAGAGGATTTGATGGTGTATATGCCCCATCTTTGAAGGTCTTTATGTGTTGTGGGACCTCTTGTGAGAACGACTTCTTGAATGTTTTCCACTACCGCTAACATCATTTGAACTATGCCCATAATGATTTGATTTTGTATACATGTCAAGATTTGGATCATGAAAGTGTTCAACTGATTATTTTCCTCCTAAGCTTTAAGCAATCTTTCATTGTCTATTATGTATCTTTGCAATTTCACTCTCAAGCTTCTCATAGTCTGCAATATTTGGAGGAGTATCTTGATTTCTCTGTTTCCATTCGATTTTGTCTTTGCAATTCCAAGCTATAAATTTTCACACTTGGAACTGGCTTCAAGTTCATTAGGGTCCTATGCATCCTCCATGATGATAGTTCCTTAGCCAAAACAAGACCACGCCTCATTTCTTTGAACTTTCTTGATTAATCAAAATTTTTATTTTGTTATTCAAGAATGGAGTGCTCATACCACTTCCCTACTAAAATACCCTTCAAACGATTTTTTTTTTCTAATATCAGAGCTAGAAGTTATAGGCCTTACAAGCTCATTGTCTATTGTGTCTTCTACACCTTCTCTATAACTGTTAATTCCCACATTGAACAACAACAATTGTGCACAACAACAACTTTATTAGACAAAAAACAATCAACAACAAAATTATCAACACAATAATGTTGTTATTCCTTTCTAGCCCTCCCTATCAACATAAATTAATTGTCTTTCCCCACTTGCCAAATTTAACTCAAGAAGAAATATTCATAAGGGTTTTTCAAGGTATTGGAGGCCACTATGTTCAAAGGTATGGTAGTATGGGTCCTATGCATCCTCCATGATGATAGTTCCTTAGCCAAAACAAGACCAAGCCTCAACTCTTTGAATTTTCTTAATGAATGAAAAGTATTTTTTTTTCAAGAATGGAGTGCTCATACCAATTCCATACTAAAAGACCCTTCCAACAACAATAATTTTTATATTCTAAGATTGGAGCTGGAAGTTATAAGCCTTAAAAACTCATTATCTATTGTGTCTTTTGTACCTTTGTGTCTTTTGTACCTTTGCTATAGCTGTTAATTCCCACATTGAACAACAAAAATTGTGCACAACAACAATTCTATTAGACAAAAAACAATCATCAACAAAATTATCAACATAGTAATGTTTGTATGCCTTTCTAGCCTTGCATATCAACATAAATTATTTGTCTTCTCCCACTTTCTAAAGTTAACTCAAGGATAAATATTCACAAGGTTTTTTCAAGATATTGGGGGCCACTGCGGGGGTCAAGGGGATGGCAGTATGGATCAAGGGCCCTACCCTTGCTTTTTTTGTTGTAAATCCATGCTCAATTTCATGAAATTTTGCACATAACTTCATTGAGTTTTCATGTTTCTTTGTTGACTTGGATCCTCTATGGATGTGAAACATTCTCCCTCGTTTTTCATGCTTTAGTGGTTGACATAGTATCTTTGTAGTACATGAGTCATTATCCTTAGTCACTTTTATGTGGGCCTTATGGTGCTCTCATGCCCTCCATGCGACACATTTTTCCAAACATTGTGAGAAGATATCCACGGTAGATCTCTTTCTCCATCTAAATCCCAACCATTCATGACATCTTTTTCTCTCTCCTCAATCCAAAATTTCCAACTACCATGAGAATATCTATACTCTCTGACTAAATATAGGTTGTTCATGATATTTTGTTCTCTCTCCTTCATCCAAAATTTGAAAACACAATCAAAATATCTCCATCGTAGATCTCTTTCTCCAACTAAATTTGGGTCATTCACACTGCCTTCTTCTCTACCCTCCATTTGAATTTCCCAAACAACATAATAAGATCTACACCTCAAATTTCCCTTTCTCTCTTTGACTAAATATAAGTCAGTTGCAACATCATGTTCTCTCTCCTCCATTCAAATTTCCCAAACATTGCAAGAACAACATCACTCTATATTTATTTCTCCAACTAAACCTATGTCGTTTGCGACATCTTGTTCTCTTTCTTCCCTCTTAATTTCACAAACACCACATGAATATTTCCACCATTGATAAAGATGGGAAGATCCAATCTTAGTCATTTGTGGCAAGGCACTCCCCAATAAGGTGTGAGCATGTAAAATGTTGCGAGTACCCTCCAACATTGTTCTTCCTTGGGTGCATCCACTAATTTCCTCCTTGGGGAAAACAAATGCCTACCATTTATCCCTCTTTTATCACTAAAACATTCACAAAAGTAAAACTATGGGTGAATGCATTCAATCGATCTGGAATTGCACAAACCCAATTCACCCATATTTGATCTGCAACCTTCCAACGGTGCCTATATCCTTAATGTAACCATCATTAATTGTGAAGAATGGAATGAATTCCTCAACAACTACCCAAATTAGGCCAAAAGTTGAAGTTGAACTATTATACCACATTATGGTATCCTTGCCTAGTGCTCTTAGTGATGGGATAGATAGCCACAACAAGGTTCTCAAATTTCCAACCCTTGGAGGCAATTTCCCTGTAGTATCAATGAAGGAGACCCCCCTAGGAGGGCCAAAACTAAATAAAATGAATACATAATGAAAAAATTTAAAATGTAGTGAAATAAAACAATCATAGATTCTAAAAATTGAATGACAACCAAGTGCCCATGAACAAAATTAGACATGATCACACACATCATGCATAATACATAAAATTTCTATAATAGAGAATAACAATAATTTTGGATATTCATAAACAAAGGTAGAAGACTTATCTTTTAACAAAAACTAATCCAAGAAATTGCCATGCAAGATAAAGTTTCTAACCAGCCTTCGGTATCTAGTGCAAATACCACCCCCAAGTTGGGCTATGGGCCCACTGGGGCGAAGGAATCAAGCTACATGTTTTTATCTCTCTTATCCCAAATTATCTACTTGTATGCATAATCATCCTCCTCACCATAAAATAGTACAAGCATCTCATGCAACCATTAACAATCAAGGAACTTTCTTCCACTATCCCACTTAAAATAAGGAAGGCTTACCCCTTCTTTGCTCAATAATCCCTCATAGCACCCTTCCTTGACAATGCTCTTCGATATGTGTAGAAAACGTCTAACTTATTATATGCTCCAAGAAATACCTACAAGAACAATACTTTGCTTTGAAGCATCCAAGAGCACAAAATGCATAGTGGGTGAAAGGTTCTTTCACGTCCCCGGCCACCTCGGTGCCCTTTAGAGGCAATGGGGGATAACCTTAGAATCAACCTGCTAATTTTTTTCCTTTAAACTATGCACTTTCGCACAACCGCGAAAACTTCAGTACGCAATCTGTAAGTCGGAAGTGGGAATTCAGCACCCCAATGCACCACTTCAAGAATTAGACCTTCGATTTCCGCAATCCGCAATGTGTGAGTCGGAAAGTCGGAACGCCAAATACACGGCACCAAAGAAATATGCCTCCGACTTCCGCATTCTGCGATCCGCGATGCGGAAGTCTGAAAGGCAGAACGCTAAATACACAATGTCAAAGAAATATGCCTCCGACTTCCGCATTCCACGATCCGCAGTGCGAGAGTCGGAAATGCGGGACGCCAAATACACGGCGTCGAAGAAATACGCCTCCGACTTTCGCATTCCGCTATCCGCGATGTGGGAGTCGGAATGGCGGAACACCCAATTTTCTGCTTCACCGAATCGCGCCTCCTACTTCTGCAATCCGTGAAGCGGGAGTCAGAAGTTGAAACCCCAAGTTCCCAACTCCAGGAAAATTACTCCTTCGACTTCTGCACTCCCCAATCCGACTTGCGGGATTCGAAAGCTGGAACTCCAAATTCCCAACCCTGGGAAAATTACTCCTCTGAATTTCGCACTCTGCAATCTAGCTTGCGGGAGTCGGAAGTCATAACTCCAATGCACCCCGCTGAGAAATCACGTCTCTGACTTCCAAAATCCACAATACGCACTGTGGGTTCAGAAAGTTGGAAGTCGGCCAAATAACCCTGTTACTGCCAACTTCTCAGGTTGATAACTTCCTCATCCTAAGTCCAGTTTTGGCAAACTTGGTATCGTTGGAAAGCTCTCAGCGAGCCCTCTACAACTGCATGATCCTCTTCCACACTTGAGTACTCTGATTTTCCATTATTCCAATCAAAGTGTTGCCCCAAACCTTATCAAGACTCCTTTACCTCTATGTAAAGAGCTCTGATCCACTTTACCATGGCCCCTCCCTTCATCTGACCCACAGAGGGAACATGAACACAACAAGGGGGTGTCTGTTTGTCCCCCAAATCCCTTACTGGACATTCTAATCATTCTGGTCCTTTACAACACTTAGCCCTATTCATCAATGAATAATTCATAAAAACACATGGATGCATATGCATACTCAAATAAACACAACCGAATGAAACATGAACAATTAAACATTCATAACACAGAATAAACATGATACAAATCACAGAGATCACTTATCCTTTTATTGAAATATCCAAGCAACTGGCTATGGCATGCAACGTTCCAACCCAACCATAGGTATTTTCCTAGCTTGTATTCTTTTAGCACTCAAAGACCACCCCCGATCTGGGGCTATGTATCCACTAAGGAGGAACTACTCAGGTCCACTCACAGTCTTTGTTTCACAATCATTCAAGGTCATCCAGCACACAACTGGATCTGTCAAGCAAGTGGGAAGACAAGGGATGGTTTTCTAAGTCAATGAGATCAACCACAGAGCTACAGGCATATCCAATTGGCCTCAAACAGTCTAGGCACCCCCATCACCTCCACTCTCAACCTAAGTAAGGTCCCCTTCTCTACTGCACAGTCCCTCGGGTGCCCCTTCTCCCTTGGCGCTGACCTGGGAATGTATGGTTGGTCCCGAATTATAAACCAAGGGTGAATGAGCCCTCACTGGCTCTATCAAGAAGCCTAACTCCCCCCGATCTCTCTCCCACTACGATATGCTCTTGGATCTTCTCAGGGTTGCGGTCGAGTGGCTATGTCCCGCCACTCCCCTTTCAGCTTCCAAGGACGGGTTTCCCTATGAAATTATGGGCATCCAATCCTCTCAATTTCGCCCCAGGTTCAGATCGATGGGTTCCCCTATCGGATTTCACTTCCCATAGGAATTTATGGGCGATCTTGGGACTTCCTAGTGCGGCTTCTTCAGAATCGTGATTTCCCATTCTTCCTCCCTGTTGGGTCTGTGTAAAATGGTCCTCCATGAAAAATCATGCCTATATAGTCAATAATGGAATGGGAAGGAGGGAAAACGTCCTCCCAAGAGGTGGAGTGGCTTATGGGTCAAGCAAACCAAGCCCATACCCTGCCTTACGAATTCCAGGGTTGCCCATACTCCATCACTCTCATGGACTGATTTTCTCACCCACTTCCTTACAACAGAATTAAATGACAATCAGGACAGTCAAATGTGGGTTCTTAAGGTGACATATGGAATCCTAGGGTTGAATCCCACAACCCCCTCACCTCTCCCTAGTGGATACACATAGCCCTCTCATTTAGTTGCATCCATAGCCATCCCCTTGGTATTTTTATTACATGAGATTTGTTTACATCATTTTTTCAATTTCCATGGTTTAATAACGCATGGATAACACAATATAAAATATCATCCCTTCAAGGATGAGCATTCACTAGCGGGGCCTTGGCCTTGAGCTCCACTCTAGGAATCATACATCACATATGCACAATGTTTACATTACAAGCCAATACATCCGAAGGGTCAAAATGGGGGTATTATACTTCCCTCCCCCTTAGAATAACACCGTCCTCGGTGTTCCAATACTTAGGAATACTTACACATGTCCACAATACACAAAATGTAGTAGGTTTGTCCTACATTTCATTCTTTACTTTGAGCCTTCAGGACCAAGTCCCTTGGATTCTACAAGCTTCTCTTATTGGCTTTGACCTTCAAGCTGATCCACAAGTCTATAAACTTTATGTCTACAATTTTTCTTGTTGTCCTTTCCACTGCTGATAGCTTCCAGAATGCCTTTTAACCCATTTTGCAGACAAATTGAGTCCTGCAAAACCCTGTGGTTCATCTCATTCTGCTGCTTTTGTAGCTTTTGCACTTCCTCTATATTTTCTTGGGTCTTGGAAATTGTTCGAAGAATACTTTCAGCCAAATCAAATAGATCTTGGTCTGTTGTCATGGTCAATGTGCATAACTTCCCACACTTTGCTTACTAGCAACACTTGGCTTGTACCAGCTACAACCAATTGATTTAATTTTCACCTGTGAAATTCATCATTGCAAATCTTGTTAGGCCAAGCATAACATAAGCATTAAGATCAGTCAATTATTTGTTCAATTGACATGGAACTTCATGCTTTATCCATAAGACTTTCACACATTTCATGCTTGTCCAACATACAAGGAACTCATTCATGTTCATCCTTTCACATGGAATTAACTAATTCAACATTGACAATTTATTTCAAGCAAAATAAACACAATCAACTTTCAGCCATAACATGTATTCAACAATTTTCTATCTCTAAAATACATCAATCAAAAAGAAAGAGAAGAGTAAGAGTTTCCCCCTCTTAATCTTGTCCCAATCCGGAGCCCCACCACAACTGTGGTTCCATGCCCCTTGGTCTCTTTCACTTCAAATGTGAATGCTTGACTCACCTTTTCCTTGTTTTAGCGATGACACTTGGTGTCTAAGGTATTTCCAAGGCTTCTTAACCAGGGAACCCCTCCCCGTGGTTTCCTACAAAACCTTTGGCTGCTAGGACCCACACAAGTCCACTAGCACCACTTTCCATTGCTACTCATACTGAGCTTTCTAGGACAGTCACATGTCCACATGCACCCTTAGGATGCCCTCAAGGTCCTTTCATCCAACAATACCTACACTCGAACATAGAGTCAATTCACATGTCAAGTTCATTTTCATAGGATTTCTCTCTAAAAAGAGTTTAAAAATCATAGCCAAATCATATACACACTTATATTCATATTAAATAAGCAAGAAGATGCAAGATAAACCAAATACTTATCTATATTGGACATCTTCCTTTAGCTCCACAGGTATACCACATTGACTTCAGAGAACTATGGCACCCACAAGACCTGCCCCACCCAACAATAGCTCTTGGTTTGTTGTCATGGTCAATGTGCATAGCTGCCCACACTTTGTTTACTAGCAACACTTGGCTTGAACCAGTTGCAACCAATTGATTTAATTTTCACCTGTGAAGTTCATCATTGCAAATCTTGTTAGGCCAAGCATAACATAGGCATTAAGATCAATCAATTACTTGTCCAATTGACATGGAAGTTCATGCTTTATCCATAAGACTTTCACACATTTCACGCTTGTCCAACATACAAGGAACTTATTCATGTTCATCCTTTCACATGGAATTAACTAATTCAACATTCACAATTTATTTCAAGCAAAATAAACACAATCAACTTTCAGCCATAACATGCATTCAACAATTTTTTGTCTCTAAAATGCATCAATCAAAAGGAAAGAGAAGAGTAAGAGTTTCCCCCTTTTAATCTTGTCCCAATCCGGATCCCAACCACAACTGTGGTTCCATGCTCCTTGGTCTCTTTCACTTCAAATGTGAATGCTTGAATCACCTTTTCCTTGTTTTAGCGATGACACTTGGTGTATAAGGTCTGTCCAACGCTTCTTAACTAGGGAACCCCTCCCTGTGGTTTCCTACAGAACCTTTGGTTGCTAGGACCCACACAAGTCCACTAGCACCACTTTCCATTGCTACTCATACTAAGCTTTCTAGGACAGTGACATGTCCACATGCACCCTTAGGATGCCCTCAAGGTCCTTGCATCCAACAATACCTACACTCGAACATTTAGTCAATTCACATGTCAAGTTCATTTTCATAGGATTTATCTCTAAACAAGAGTTTAAAAATCATAGCCAAATCATATACACTCGTATATTCATATTAAATAAGTAAGAAGATGCAAGATAAACCAAATACTTATCTATATTGGACATCTTCTTCTAGCTCCACAAGTATCCCACATTGACTTCAGACAACTATGGCACCCACAAGACCTTCCTCACCCAACAAAAGGATGGTACCTCTTCTCTGCTACACAGTCCCTCGAGCGTACCCACCCCTTCCAGTGCTCTTCAGGGTGTGCATCGAAAGGTAACCAAGTTTCTGCCGGCCTCGGATCACCTGTGCATACAATAACGAATGTTTGGCTAGCACGCAGGCTGCTCCACAACATTCAAATAACCAATGCCAAGCCAGTATGCCGACTAGGTTTATCAGACATTCCATTAACCAATATGTTAATCCAGTTCTCCAATTGGTTTTATCAAGCATACAAAAACTATCCACACACATAGGGATGGTACCCCTTCTTCGCTTTGTTTCTTAGTATGCAACACCAAATGGCATGATATAAAATTGTAACATATTTCATAAAAAAATCACTCTCAAATATTGAAACACCAGGAATACGTCCATTCCCTTAGGGTGTAGTCAATGTTGACAACCATAACACAACACAGCACCTGAAAGGTGTGCACCCCTTTCCGATGCGAGTCATGTAGGCTCTAATCACACTCAAGCAGTCTGAAATAAATAAATAAAACATGCTCTGTATATTAATTCTAATAATTAGACATGCATATTCTCAGCAGGGTTACAAAATACTTATTGATTTGCAGATGTATTTTTTTTCCTCCTTTCGCGAGGAATGGGGCTCCCTTTTTTGAGTTAACAGTCCCTCGGGATTATTACCCCAATCCCTTTCTCGTTTCATAAACAACATATTCCCTATTGTCATAATTTTACCATCTCACACGCGTTGTTTACCAACAAGCAGTTCAGATGAGACATTAACAAAATTTGCAATGGAGCTTGGCTCCTACAGGCCATAGCACATGGTCTTCCTGCATTGTGTCCTCCTGACACAATTCACAAATAGTCAACCAATCAATGACATTAATAATCAAACTCAAATCTGGATTTACAATTCTGTTCACTACGGAAATTTGATTTATTTAACCATGAGGCCATCTGGCATATTGTTTGGCTCTTGTAAGTGGTATCACTCTACCCATTGTGGTTTTACACTTGTTGCCATAACCTGGACATCCACCTACAACATGTTCTCTTGACACAATTCTAAATTAGCCAAACAACCATTAGCAATTATTAGCAACATTTCAAATCCGAAACTTACAAATTCATTCTCTATATAAATAAGATTTCGCAAACCTGAGATCTTTCTCATAAATTTAATTCAGAAAATTTACAAATCTGTTTCATACCAAAAATCAAATTTCACAACAATGAGATCCTCCTCACAATATTTGGCTCTTGCGCATGGCAATTCTATCATTTATTATGGACTTACACACATTGGCATTTCCAAGACAATTCTACCTGCAATTTGAATTTTTCAATCAGCCAAATAGGTTGCGAGTACCCACGCATATAATATTTTTATTGCAACATTTGCAACAACCACTGAAGTGATCTCAAAATTATAACATACTATAATTCAAACACTATGAAGAGTTAATATTTCAAATGCAATGAAATGCGATCATTTTATATGCATCATTATCACAATAAAATGCAATATACAATCACATTATCTATGCCATCAAATAAAACTTTAAATAATCATGATTTCGCAATCATATCCTTTTATACAACTATGCCCTCTCAACAGAGAATTCTGGTATCCCATCAAACACAACTACCTTCTTTATGCAATTCTTTTCCCATAGTATCTCATGAAGGATCTTAGAGTTTCAATAATTCTACCATTTCATATATCAACAAATTGTAATGAAGTATACACCACAATCATGCATTCACGCAATGCATAACCACAATATTTACAAAATATTTTAATGTACATTTACTTAATGCACCCAATGCACTACAGCATTGATCTAAAACATTTTTGTGCCTACAGAGGTTTCTTACCATGGCAAGTTGGACACCCTAGCCAATGCTTCAGCACCATACCCAACCATCTCCCCAATCACTTGGTTATCTATTTGGTGTCTTCTTTCTCCACTCGAACAACTCGTCAGGAGTTTTCTCACTCCTTGGTTGTTGGCAAAGAGATTTCATCCCAAATTAACACCAATAGGGAATTCATGGGTTACTTGTGTATCACTATGGCATCACAATTCCAACCACATTATGGCCTTAACCATGACTATCCCATATGGCATGCACTACCACTACATGACCATAAGCCCTCACTTGCTTTGTTTATTAAACTCATAACCAACATACACACATGGCATGATACCTTTTCATATGAATGCAATCTAAATTTTAAACAGTCACATGGCAGGAGGCTCCTTGCCCTTACTACCCAATACCTCACCATACCATGGCGGTATGGCATTCACATAAATGCATTCAACCTTACATGCATACCATTTTATGATGACTAAAAATATGGTTGAAGGGATTCTTACCCATCATTTTCAACACTTATACAATTAGCATAAATAAAACATTACCTGCATGGATTCCATTAGCATATTATATGATGTTACCTTATCAATTTGGCCTCTTACCAAGGACTACACAGTCCTTCCACCAACCTCTTGATCATGGATTTGTTGCTCCAACCTTTCTTCACACGGTTGTTGGTCACATGTAGTAGCATTATCAACATCTTCAGCCATGTTTATGTTGTCTTTGGCCTTACAACCAATACCAACAACATTAATTATTTTCAACCACAATAATTATTAAAAGTGGCTCATTGCATATGTAAAACCTCACTACTTTTATCAATATGCAATAACATATTCATGCTCAAGCTAGTTCACATGCACTATGCATTATCTCTTAATATGGCCACTAGTGCATATGCATTTCAACTACCTAATCTCTTGCATTTTCAACATTCCTATGCCATAATTTCATATATATATAACTCAGAAATTATAAATATATCAACAAGAGAAGAGTTGAGGAATTCTCTCTCTCCAACTCCTCATCAAGGCATGGAGTTCCTATTCCACATCATAGCATGGAATTCCTATTCCACATCATAGCTGGTCCAATTCATGGCATCTCTATCAAGCACACAAGGGATCATGAGCTATGATTTTCTCATCAAGTAGCAATTCAAGACATATACACATGCATAGCATTTACACTTGCTACTTTCCTAGCCTGAAATTCTTATGCTAGAAACAAAATAGTTTTAAGGTGAGAAATTTCCCTCTTTATCAACATTTCCTTACTGCTCCAATTGCTCCCAGAAATTATGGCCAAGTTCAACTTGAACTTTCTTAACTTCCCTGCAATTATCAGCACTGCAATTTGTTCAATTCCAAATCCATATAGAGTCCTTCAAGGTGCATTGTATGCCCCTGCACCTCATTCAAATGTGATACTTTCTTCCCATTCTCATGTAAATATTTGCCACAATTAAGAGCCACATAATTGATTCACACATGGGAATGCCTCATTCCCCTATTAGCAGCCTTTGCATGGCCACCATGTCACCATCACGAGCCACATGCCAATTCCACATACTAGGATGTCTTATTCCTATGAGTGAGAAATTTTGGGAGAATGGAATTGCCTTACCCATTCTCCTTAATTACTCGTATCTTTCAACTTCTATGATCATGCATGCACTTGGCCACAAGGATGATTCACCCAGGGAAATGCTACGCGGCTGTCAATCCTTCTCGTTCTATGTTCGTTCCGCAGCTTTAACAAGCACGTAAGCTCTTGCTTTGGCCCAAGCAGCCCCAGTGCTGCAACCTTGGGCTCTGATACCATCTGTCACGTCCCCGGCCACCTCGGTTCCCTTTAGAGGCGATGGGGGATAACCATAGAATCAACTTGCTAATTTTTTTCCTTTAAACTATGCACTTTCACACAGCCGCAACAACTTCAATCCGTAATCCGGAATCCGCAAGCCGTAATCCGCAAGTCAGAAGTTGGAATTTGGCACCCCAACGCAACACTTCAATAATTACACCTCCGACTTCCACAATCCGCAATGCGAGAGTTAGAAAGTCAGAACTCCAAATACACGTCGCCGAATAAATATGCCTCTGACTTCTGCATTCCGCGATGCGGGAGTCGGAAGTCGAAACCCCAAGTTCCCTACGACTTCCACTGTAACGTACCCACCTATCTATCCAATTCGTGGAAGAGAACATGATGGAAAATCTTGGGGATTTTACATAAACTCAGCCCATTCATTAGATTTTAAAGCAAAGAAATACATGTTTGTAGATGTAAATCAATTAAACATGCGCAGCGGAATGAAAACCTCATCCACACACATTACATGATGCCATTCAATTTAACACAGCCAACAAATTAATACATTTGCAGAAGTAATTACATAAGAAAATACTCATCTTGATGTAATGATGTCCCAACAACTAGCTATGTTGCTGCAACGTTCCTCCCAACCGTAGGCCTCTGCCCAGCCTATATTATTTCAGCACTCAGAGACCACCCCCGAGCTGGGCATGATATCTACAAGGAACTTGGGACTCTCAAACACTGCACGGCCAAAGCAATGGATACCCTTCTCGACCCCAACATTCTTTTACACACAGTAGCTCAAAACTGGCATGGATACACAATTCAACCATGGATTCATAGAATAGGGTCTATGGGTTTTCCCCAAAATGTGGGCACACCAAAAACGGATTAGGGGAAGAGGGAATCAACCCCAGGGAAGAAAACCGATTTCTCCCACAGATGTATGAGCATTCAGTGGGACAAAACGGCCTCAATTAAACCCCAAATCGTTTCCCCTCTCTTCCCCACTGTTAGCCACAACAAAAATGCCCTTCCCAGCTAAAAAACGAAGGTAAACACAGGAAATTCATGGAGGGAAATGCCCAGGAAGCTCTAAAACTCGTGAGAGAGCAAACTGATGGTTGAATAATGGCTTGGGGGCAATTTCGTGGCCCTTTTACTTGTCCAAGAAGCCAAACATGAATCTCTAGGAAGGGTGGCTTGCCCATACTCGAATTTGGACAGCCATACCTCTCCATTCCCCAAGGCATTAACTACCTCAACCAACTCTTGGAAGAAATGAATGATTGGGTACAAAAGTCAACATGGGTAGTTGAGGGTTCATGGGTTCTCTCATTGACACTTGACTTGACTCAATTGGCTCAAGGGTTTGAATATCATCCTCCCAATTCCTTTTAATATCATGCCTCCATCTCTTGTTGCATTGCATAGCTAGTTGTAGGAATTTATATTAAAATGCATATTTACAATTCCCATTGTTCTCTAGCACATGGGTAGCATACATTCAAATACTTGCCTCTTCTAGGTCGAGCGTTCGCTAGCGGGGCCTTGGCCTTGAACTCCACGCTAGGAATCATACATAATATGCATACAATATTTACATTATAACCCAAAATATTACAAGGGTCAAAGGGGGGACGTGACATCCACAATATGCGATGTAGGAGTCAGAAGTCGGAACTCCAAGTTCCCAACTCCAGGAAAATTACTCTTCTGACTTCCGCACTCCACAATCCGGCTTGCGAGAGTCGAAAGTCGAAACTCCAAATTCCCAACCCCAGGAAAATTACTCCTCTGACTTCCGCACTCCGCAATCCGGCTTGCGAGAGTCGAAAGTTGAAACTCCAATGCACCCCACCGAGAAATCACATCTCCGACTTCCGAAATCCACAATCCGCACTGTGGGTTCGGAAAGTCGAAAGTCAGCCAAATACCTCTGTTACTGCCAACTTCTAAGGTTGATAACTTCCTCATCCTAAGTCCATTTTTGGAAAACTTGGTATCATTAGAAATCTCTCGGTGATCCCTATGCAACTGCATGATCCTCTGCCACACTTGAGGACCTGATTTTCCATTCTTCCAATCAAAGTGTTTCCCTAAACCTTATCAAGACTCCTTTACCTCTCTCTAAAGAGCTCTGATCCACTCTACCATGGCCCCTCCCTTCATCTAACCCATAGAGGGAACATGAATACAACAGGGGGTGTCTATTTCTCCCCCAAATCCCTAACTGGAAATTCTGAGCATTCTGGGCCTTTACAACACTTAGCTCTATTCATCAATGAACAATTCATAAAAACACATGGATGCATATACATACTCAAATAAACACAGTTGAATGAAACATGAACAATTAAACATTCATAACACAGAATAAACATGATACATATCACAAAGAACACTTATCCTTTTATTGAAATCTCCAAGCAACTGGCTATGGAATGCAACGTTCCAAACCAACCGCAGGTCTTTTCCCATCTTGTATTCTTCCAGCACTCAAAGACCACCCCCGAGATGGGGCTATGTATCCACTAAGGAGGAACTACTCAGGTCCACTCACAGTCTTGGTTTCATAATCATTCAGGGTCATCCAACACACAGTTGGCTCTGTCAAGCAAGTGGGAATACAAGGAAGGGTTTTCTAATTCAATGAGCTCAACCAAAGAGGTTCAGGCATATCCAATTGGCCTCAAACAGTCTAGAAACCCCCATCACCTCCACTCTCAGCCTAAGTAAGGTCCCCTTCTCTGTTGCATAGTCCCTCGGTTGCCCCTTCCCTCGGCGCTGACCTAGGAAAGTATGGATGGTCCCAACTTCTAAACCAAGGGTGAATGAGCCCTCAATGGCTCTATCAAGAAGCATAACCCCCCCGGTCTCTCTCCCACTGTGATCCACTCTTGGATCTTTTCAGGGTTGCGGTCGAGTGGCTCTGTCCTGCCACTGCCCTTTCGGCTTCCAAGGTCAGGTTTCCCTATGAAATTATGGGCATCCAACACTCTCAATTTCTCCCCAGGTTCATATTTGGTTCCCCTATCGGATTTCACTTCCCACACGAATTTCTGGGCGATCTTAGCACTTCCCAATGCAGCTTCCTCAGAATCGTGATTCCCTGTTCTCCCTCCCTATTGGGTCTGTGTAAAACAGTCCTCCATGGAAACTCATGCCTAGATAGTCAACAATGGAATGGGGACGAGGGAACACGTCTTCCCAAGAGGTGGAGTGGCTTATGGTTCAAGCAAACCGAGCCCATACCCTGCCTTATGAATTTCAGGGCTGCCCATACCCCATCACTCTCATGGACTGATTTTCTCACCCACTTCCTTGCAACATAATTAAATGACAAATAGGACAGTCAAAGGTGGGTTCTCAAGGTGACATATGGTAGCTTAGGGTTCAATCCCACAACCCCCTCACCTCTCCCTAATGGATACACATATCCCCCTCATTTAGTTGCATCCATAGCCATCCCCTTGGTATTTTTATTGCATGATATTTTTTTACATCATTTTTACAATTTCCGTGGTTTAATAACACATGGATAACACAACATAAATATCAGCCCTTTGAGGCTGAGCATTCACTAGCGGAGCCTTGGCCTTGAGCTCCATGCTAGGAATCATACATCACATATGCACAATGTTTACATTACAAGCCAATACATCCGAAGGGTCAAAATGGGGGTATTACATGTTCCCAACTTGCCCAACCTCTATGTTCATGTACAAGACCTTACCCTTAATAAATAAGTCAGGAGGACTGAACATGTTTTTAAATAAGTCAGTAAGACTTGAGTATGTTTGAAATAAGTAAAGGAGATTTGGACCTATGATATGGGACAACTTGTTAAATGAGAGACCAAGCTTACTAGGGATATGACCTAAAAAGAGTGGCTAGAACTTAAGAAGAGGAACTTAAGCAACGTTGAGAAAAATAATAATTTATTAATTTAAATAAATGTGAGGAATTAAAAATAAACCCTAATTACTTTTCCCTAAACCAAGAAAATATAAAAGAAGAGAAAGTAGAGAAAAGAGGCTGCTCATTATTTTTCCCAAGAAGTTCTAATTCTGCAAAAAGAACCTAGCCAAAAATAGAGAGAAGGTTATTCTGTAAAAATGGTTAAGCAAGCTAAGAATGAACAGTTGATAAGGGAGATTGCATAAGGCAAGTCTTCCCATTGCCACAGTACAGGTCTAGGCCGATTATCTTGTTGAGCGCTCAGTATTTAGTCGATCATTGTTTTGGGGCTTTGGCTTTAATATCATGGTTTGAAGAAGGAATATTTACACATGATCCATAGAGTTGATTAAAGAGGTCCTATTGGCAAGTCTACTTTATCCAAATTTACATTATCACACAGTCCCTGAGTCATTGTCCTTTAGTAAGCTTGGTTTGGCTCGGGGATGATCTCTGCAAGGGTTGAGAGGTTATGAATCCTTGTGGAATCTAAGGTTGGGAGGAACATGCTTGTTCCATAGCAAGTTGCCTGGATATCATATAAGTTCTTTATTTCAACCCGTTCATTTCTTAATCTTTAAGTTAGTAAATTTATTGATTGATGTAATTATAAGTTTTCGCAAAAGAGTTGTAGAGAGGTATTATCTAGGAGGTACCTATTTAATTTATACTCTAGAGAATATTATCTCTGCAAGTGTTGAGAGGTTATGAATCCTTGTGGAATCTAAGGTTGGGAGGAACATGCTTGTTCCATAGCAAGTTGGTTGGATATCATATAAGTTCTTTATTTCAACCTGTTCATTTCTTAATCTTTAAGTTAGTAAATTTATTGATTGATGCAACTATAAGTTTTCGCAAAAGAGTTGTAGAGAGGTATTATCTAGGAGGTATCTATTTAATTTATACTCTAGAGAATATTATTGTTTCATGTTATAAAGCAGAGTTAAGATGCTAAATTTTTTATTGTCGTTATGGAAATTATCCTTGTTTTTATCTTATCAGAATAGAGTTGTAGTATTAAGTTTGTTTTCTTTTTGTTCTGGAAATTATAACAGTATATATTTTATCCTCACACAGTTAGGGTATTTGTTCTGGAGAGATGCTAATGTTTTCTTTATCACAACAGAGTTAGGATGTTGAACAAGCAACGTTAATGCTAGTTAACGTTAGTAAAGGTTATGGTTTCATGGAATCTTTTAAATAATTTTCCGATATTATAACTTGACATATTTAATGTTTATTGTTTGTTATTTTAATTATTAAGTATTATTAATAAACATAAATTTAAACATGTGTTATTGTTTTTAAATAATAATATTGCAAACAATAATTATAAATATAGGATTAGTATTTATGAGTATAGGGTTAAAAACCTAGGGAGAAAACTCATGTGATTAGACATTGTTACGATGGGAAAATGCCCTTAATCCCCATGTACATACCCATGTGTTTATGTAAAGATACTCTCATTTCAAAACAAGTCAAACAAAAGATCTATTACCAGAACTATACACATTACATTAAAATACAACACAGGGTCGATACCCTATTATATAAATTATGTATACATAAACAAAATGTAAGTGCATTGTAACTCAAACATTAAACGTTGCATTCGGGTTCGAACCCCAAGGGTCTCGAAACCATTCCATATAACTTAAACATTTATATAAAACACGATGCAAGAAAATAGCAATGCATATTCTTTCACCCAAGATAGAACCTTAAGGGTTTCGAACCTTGTTCATGTATGTAATATATAACTTAAACTATATAAGATTTACAATTTCAACATGAACTCAAGGTCGAGCCCGAGGGACGCCTCCATGATGCATAAGCAAACATGATGCATTAAATAGTCAATGGAAATAATTATTTCAACACAATAATCATACCATTCACGTTGTATGGTTCTAACTATATAGAGCAAGAATGTGCTAGTCCCATGGATTCGTCCTGAGTATTTTAAAAGGGAAACAAACAATTATTATTAAAACAACTCTATTATAGAAGTCGATGGTGCACGAAACCCATTAATTATATTTTCAAAAAGTTTATTCATTCACGCCATCAGACCTCACAACTGGTCTAAGAAATTATAACATAAATAAACCACAAAGAAATTCAAAGTATTTCATATATTAATTTCATAGAGTTCGGCGCTGGGTCGTTCCACATTTCATTCATCAAAGGAAAAATACATACAGTATGTAAATGGAAGTTGGGGCTTAACACCCACAAGGTAGTCGTGAAGGATTACAAACATTTCTCCATTATATTCAAAACTCGACACTGTGATTTACAAAGTACCTTCAAAACCCCATTCTCATAGACATCATTGAACTTAACTATGGCGTAAGGCAATCTGATCCTATCAACAAATGTGGGCATAAGAGCCCGTAACCAAACAAGTGCAATAGAGGCATCTTAGCCCAGAACCACGTACATGCAATTACACAAGTGTGCCAAGAAACTAAACTTGTTCAAGTGTATATGGGAGTGAAAGCCCGTAGGCTGTGAGCTTACTGAAAGGGAGCACCATGTTTTCCCACCGTGCTTCCACCCAACACTTGAACCCTTAATGTCGTAGAGTATACTTGTGAAACAAGTCACGAATAGGGTTAGTGCATAAACATATACATATAAAATGTAACATGAAGAACAACTGTAACCAATGCAATTTAGTACATATCATAAACTCTAGAAGGAAGAATTACCTAGGGTATGCCGAGAAGGTCGTGTGCAACTATGACACAATCATATAAGCATTGTTGAATGGTGATAATACCACAGAGGAATAAATTCCCGTCATAGAGGCATTGGCCAGGGCCAATGGAAAGCGGTCGGAACAAACCTGTTAATTTTTTTTATATTTAATTTTGATCACATTCAACACATGAATTTACCCTAGGGAAGCCCTCTATGACTTGAGGGAGAAAACCCCAACAAAACCTTCCTTTATGTATTGATAGATAGCAAAGAATGTCTTTTACATCAAGCACCCCCATTGCAATTACAGAGCAAGAGAAAGATAGATATAGAAGAGAGGCTCGAGAGAATAATTCTCTAATCAACCAACTCGCTAATAATAGTCACATGCACAAAAATACTTCATAGAAATTCGCTCCAACCTTGGAGACATCAATCTTGCATGGATAAGTGCACCCCACTTCTCATGCAATGCATTAACTCACTGAACTGACTTTAGGATGAACTCACCCCTTAACTGAAAGCTTTCCCACTTAGTTAACTAGATATTCTTTGTCGCAACTCAAGTGTTGTCTTTTACTTTAACACAAGTGTCGCCTTTTAGTTTAACATAAGCGCCGTCATACAATAACACTTAGTTAACTAGATATTCTTTGTTATCTCTTAGTTAACTCTATTAACTGGAAATATTTCTTGTTAACATCACTGTAGTGATCAATTCGAGTTCTCCTTTTATTGACTGAAGTCTTCTTTGTTAATATCACTGAAGTTTACCAATTTGAATTCTCTCCTAATTAATTCTTTATGTGTAATTTGAATTCTCTCATATCGTATCACATCTTATCTTTATCTCTTGTCTTATCTGCATGGTCCACATGTGCCAGCTTAATTATTATATCAAATATACTAAGGAGATTTTCCCAATGACGTGATCATATTTTTCTACTATCGTTCCAAGTGGTTATATGCCAAAGTAATTCACTCTAGAGGTGTCTAGTCTCTAGAGAAGACTTAATAGCTCAACCATGGTTAGTAGTACATCGCACACCATACATGCTTCGACATGCAAAGCATCACCTCAACACATGAGGATCTGTCTTGACACACAATACCTTAGCCTTGACTAGCAAGATTGTACAACATCATCACTTTGACATACAAAGCACTTGCCTCGACACATAAATCTTAACCATTCTTGAGTCCAACTCAAGATTCTTCTCCAAGTTTCCCGAGTCCAACTCAGGCTCCTATAAGGCACTACCTTGACACACGAGGCTCAATCTTGACACACAAGATTGACCTGGAGAATGACTCATGATGTTGTAACTTTAACACCCCCTCTCAGCAAGGGATGCATTCTATACCATGCCAAGATTGTCTCAGAAGTACCTATACTTCATCACAGATAGAGGCTTAGTCAACATATTTGCAATCTGCTCACCAGTAGCAATGTACTGAAGTCTTATGGCACCTCTCTAGACCATGTCTCTGATGTAGCGATACTTCATCTCAATGTGTTTCGATCTATCATGAAACACAGGGTTTTCTAAGAGCTTAATGCAGCTCTGATTGTTAGAGCGAATGAAAGTAGTCTCAAACTTCTCACTGAACAACCCAACAAGTAGCTTCCTAAGCCACACAACTTCTTGGAAGGTGGTACTAGTTGCAATATACTCTGCTTCTGTAGTACTCTGGGCTACGGAGCCCTACTTCCTACTGGACCAAGAGATCATAATTGTTCTCAAGCTAAAACAAAATATGGATGTACTCTTTCCGTCCACAATACTACCACCCCAGTTGGAGTCGGCATATCCAAGTAGTATCACTCCACCACTGGAAGGATATATGAGTCCATAATTAATAGTACCTCGAAGGTATCTAAGCACATGCTTGGAAGCAACCCAATGTCTATGTCTTGGCTCAAAGATGAACTGGCTCAGGATACTCACTGCATAACATATGTCTGGTCTGTTATGTATCAAATACATCAAGGAACCAATGAGTTGTCTATACATGGTAGGATCCACTAGATACGATATGGAATTTGACTCATGCAGATTATTTAGATTAGACATCATAGGAGTAGACATGGACTTACAGTCCATCATACCAAATCTCTGCAACACATCAACTGTGTACTTTTCTTGTGAAAGAAAAATTTCATCTTTCCTTTTCCAAACTTCTAGACCAAGAAAATAGTGCATAAGACCTAAGTATTTCATTTCAAACTCATAAGTGAGCTCCCTCTTGTACCGAGCTATATGTTGCTCCTCTCCAGTAAGGAACAAGTCATCAACATAGAGAACCAAAATCAATGGATGGTTCTTCACAACCTTGAAGTACAGGTTGGGGTGAGCTTCACTTTTGGAGAATCCCAAGCTCATAAGATAGTCGTCAATCCTTGAATAACAGGCCCTCGGGACCTGCTTAATCCCATAAAAGTCTTTCTTAAGTTTTCATACATGGGAATCCTTCCCATGAACTACAAACTCCTCAAGTTGTTGTATATAAACCTCTTCCTCAACCTCACCATTGAGGAAGGCAGTCTTCACATCCATCTGGTGAAGTTTCCAACCCAAAACTGAAGCAAGGGAAATTATGGTTCGGATAGTAGTATACCTGGCCACATGAGTGAATGTCTCATCATAGTATATCCCTTCTTTTTGTGAGAAACCACATGCCACAAATCTTGCTTTATACTTTTCAATACTTCCATCAGCTGCATGCTTGATTTTATAAAGCCACTTGGAAGTTACTATTGACTTCTTGTCAGGTTTAGGAACCACTTCCCACACATCATTATGCATGATGGATTTGTATTCTTCCACAACGACAACTTTCCATACTTGTTGCTTAATAGCTTATTCATAGGTAGAGGGCTATGAATCACTGATGTGACTCATCTATGCTACACATCTTGAAAATATTTCAGGTATTTTTCATTCTCTGGATGATCCTGGTGGTGCACCATGCAGTTTTTGCCTCTTGTAGAATGTCTCAACACCATGCAGATCTCCTCTTAGCAGGAGGTTCATCAAGGGATCTTTTTATCAATTCTACTGGTTCTTCAGGATCAAGCGGATCTAAAGTATCTTTTGAATTCTCCCTCTCAACATCTGAAAGGGGAGAACTAGAGACTGGATCCTCCATCATAGGAGTATCATGCTCCTCCATATCTGAATCACACTGAAGTTATTTGGAGCGCTTGAAGGCAGCCTCTTCATGAAAAGTCACATATTTGTTGACTTCAATGTTTCTTTGCCTTGAAACATATATTTTGTAATATTTGGAGGATTCACTATATCCAACAAATGTTCCTTTCTTTCCGGATAGCTCCATCTCTGTCCTCTTCCCTTTTGGTACATGAATGTAGACAGGACAACCGAAAATATTCAAGTGTCCAACATCTGTTTTTTCAGCAGTGAAAACCTCTTCAAGAGTCTTTTCTCCTAAGATAACATGTGGGATTATGTTATGAATATAAACAACAGTTCTATAGGATTTTTCCCATAAGGATGTGGGCAAATCCTGATCACACATCATGGCCTTTGCAGAATCACATATTGTCATGTTCTTTCTTTTAGAAACCGCAATTTGCTTTCTTTCAGCAACCCCATTTTGTTGGGGGTTGTAGGGTACATTCAACTGTCTTTTTATTCCTACATCTCAACAGAAGTCATTGAAGTCACGGAACTCAAAGTCTCCTCCATTATCAGATCTCAAAACATGATTGTGCTCTCAACCTGATTCCCAACCAGTACTTTAAATTATTGAAACTTGTTGAAAGTTTCACTCTTTGCTTCAAAAAATAAACCCATGACTTGCGAGAGTAGTCATCTATGAAAAGAACATAATACAAATAACCACTCAAGGAGGGTCCAGACATAGGATCACACAGATCAAAATGAATCAAGTCAAGGATCCCTTTGGATCTTTTGATACTACTTGGAAAACTCTTCTTAATGTTCTTCCCAAGAGCACAACCTCTACAAACACTATCAAAATCATATTTAAATATGGGCATACCTTTCACCATCTTCTGCAATCCAGGTAGTGCTTTGAAATGGAGATGTCCAAGCCTTATATGCCACAACTCACAAGGAATGACTATATCATGGATCATGGCTTGAATGAATTTTCCAGGAACTTTGTAGAGACCTCCCTCTCTAATTTCAATCATAGATGCAGAGTTCAAGTCTTCATGCTTAGGCCACAAGAGCGCTTTGTTGTCCATAAATATAACTCTGAATCCTTTATCTTCTAGAACCGAAACAGAAAGGAGGTTCTTCTTCAATTCAAGGACAAACATAATTTCATCCACATGCAATACATCTCCTGAATCCAATTGAAAAGAAGTGGATCCAATTCCTTGGATCGAATAGGCAATCACTAGGCAGTATTATCTCCAAGCTCCACCTTAGACGGAAACTTATTTTCCTTCAGATCAGTGATAGTGCTCTTATATCCAGTCATGTGTTTGGATGCGTCACTGTCCACTAGCCACGTCTCATCACTAGTGGTAATGGATCCAGAAAGGGCTGAGGCAAGATAGTACTCCTTCCTCGTCTCTTGATCATCAAATGAATTATTTCTTGTAGGTTTATCTTATGTAGCAGTAGAAGCATGAAACCTACCCTTGAACTTTCCTCTTTGCTTTGCATGACATTCTTGAAATCATTCTCCTTTTGATGAGAGAATTTCTTGTGAGATTTATTACCTCTCTTCATCTGTGCCACAAGAGCGAGGTTCTCTTCTTTGGAGGCAATATATTTGCTCTGTATTCACCCTTCTTCTTGTAGGAAATCATGCCATAGTCTCTCAAAGTTAGGTTGCACTTCTCGACCATTTACTGCAGCCAAGAATGTCTTGCATGAGGATGGAATACCATCGACAACAATATGAATAAGATCATCATCATCGACCATCACACCAATGCTCATGAGTTTATCTCTTACTTGAGAGATCTTTGTGAATAAGGAATCCAAAGCTTCGTCCTTTTCCATCTTCATATTTCAAAGCTTGTTCTTCAATGCTCTATTTTGACTCGACGCCTTCTTCTCATAAATATTTGTCAAAGTGTCGAAGCATTCCTTTGTGGTCTTCAATGGAGTAATCACAGGCATCAAGATGTCTTTCATGAATCATAAATGATTCTCTTTGCTTTAGCTTGATTCTTCTTGAAGGTAATGTGACCTACATTAGAAGTAGGCTCTTCAATAACACTGGATACATATCCATCCAAATCATGCTCTTCCAAGATATTCCTAATCATGTCCTTCCAAGTATTGAAGTTCAAAGTTCCTTCAAGATGGTCTTCTGTTCTCACTAAGATTGAAGCCATTGTTCTTCAAGTACTTTGCTAACACAGGATCTACGCAGCCTCAAGCTTGATTGATGAACTTATCTCTTTCACGCCCCGAGCTATGACACCATGTTAATTTTTTTGATCTTTAATTCGAAGCTGCAATAATACTTGAAATCAAATAACAATCATACACATAAGCAATCACATTCGACACATGAATTTACCCTGGGGAAACCCTCTATGACTTGAGGGAGAAAAAACCTTCCTTAGTATATTGATAGATAACAGAGAATGTCTTTTACATCAAGCACCCCCAGTGCAATTATAGAGCAAGAGAAAGATAGATATAGAAGAGAGACTCAGGAGAATAATTCTCTAATCAACTGACTCTCTAATAATAGTCACATGCACAAAAATACTTCATAGAAATTCGTTCCAACCATGGAGACATCAATCTTGCATGGAGAAGAGCACCCCACTTCTCATGCAATGCATTAACTCACTGAACTCACTTTAAGATGAACTTTCCCCTTAATTGAAAGCTTGCCCACCTAGTTATGTGGCTAACTTAAGTGTCGTCATGCAAGTGTCTTAACTCAAGTGTTGTCTTTTAGTTTAACACAAGTGTCATGCTTTAGCTTAACATATGTGTCGTCTTTTAGTTTAACATAAGTGTCGTCATGCAATAACACTTAGTTAACTAGATCTTCTTTGTTATCACTTAGTTAACCCTCTTAACTGTAAATATTTCTTGTTAACATCACTGTAGTGATCAATTCGAGTTCTCCTTTGATTAACTAAAGTCTTCTTTGTTAATATCACTGAAGTTTAACAATTTGAATTCTATCTTAATTAATTTGTTATGTGCAATTTGAATTCTCTCATATCTTATCACATCTTATCTTTATCTCTTGTCTTATGTGCATGGTCCACATGTGCGAGCTTAGTTATCATATCAAATATACTAAGGATATTTTCCCAATGATGTGATCATATTGTTTTATTATCGTTCCAAGTGGTTATATGCTAAAGTAATTCACTCTAAAGGTGGCCAGTCTCTAGAAGAGACTTAATAGCTCAACCATGGTTATTAGTACATCACACACCATACATGCTTCGACATGCATAGCATCACCTCAACACATGAGGAACCACCTCAACACATGAGGATCTGTCTTAACACACAAGACCTTATCCTTGACTAGCAAGATTGTACACCATCATCACTTTGACACACAAAGCACTTGCCTCAACACATGAAGCTTAACCATTCTCGAGTCCAATTCAAGATTCTTCTCCAAGTTTCCTGAGTCCAACTTAGGCTCTTACAAGGCACTACCTCGACACATGAGGCTCAATCTTGACACATAAGATTGACCTAGAGAATTACTCGTGATGTTGTAGCTTTAACAAAACCAATCATTGCAGGAGGTGGAGCTCGACTCGAAAACCCTCACAGAGCAGAGCTCCCGGCAACCACAAAATGAAAACTACAACATTGAAATCGGGAATAAAACCCCAATTGCACTTTCCACAAGGCATCGTACCATGTTTTAAATGCATAGTACAAGTGGAGGCCGAATGCATGGCCAGTCACATGTCCATGGCCAGTCACATGTCCTTCTTATACTGTAAGTTGGCATTCCCGCGGGAGTTTTATCTTGAAGCGAATGCTTGGTTTCAATGTTTTATTTTGGAGTTCTTAAGTCTTGACCCCGTCATGGAGACGTATTGCGCTAGGGCCATCCCTACGACCCATCTTCATTAACAAGTAACGTTGTATTTCCCTGCATGCAAGAAGTGTATGTGTTAGCACTCCATGTGTTAAGCAAGCCACACAACCCAAAGGCTCAACCACCATACAAACGATGTAAACATTATCCATGTTGTAACGTCCCCTTCCATCAATCCGGTGCAAGGAAGGAAACGTTAACCAAACTACCGGGCTTATTGGAAAAAATCAGACCCAGTCAATTTCTTTAGAAATGCATGGTTAAATAAAACTTGTGCATACCTATTCATACTCAACAAAGCACAACGGAATTAAACACTATGTATGCACACAGTTTCATCATGCAATCAACATGTAAATAGCAGCCATTAATTAAGACATTACAGAACATAGAATTAACACAACTCATTTAATAAACACAGCGGAATAACCATAATAACATACAAGGAGAAAGAGATGCATCAGCCTATTTCCTTCAGGCAGAATAGTGAAACAATCACATAATAATCAATCCCATTCTCATGCTATGCACAGGCATCATACCAACTAACTTAAGATAATCATTTCATCCAAGTAACATGAGTAATTTAACATACAGGGCAAACCATAGAATGAACATCATTCAAACCACAGGGAATACATATCTTGAAGATGAAATTGTCCAACAACTGGATACGTGAGAGCAACATTCCACCCAACCATAGATCTCTGTCCAACCTCTATTCTTTCAGCTGAGAGATCACCCCCGAGCTGGGTTGTGTATCCACTAAGGAGGAACTAGATGGGCTCACTCACAGTCATGGTTTCACTCAAATGGTCATGCTAAGCCAGCACACAGCTAGGTTTATCAAGCATGCAAATAGCAGAGGAGGAGGGTGCTAAGCCAATGAACTCAACCACAGAGCTACAGACATCTCAGTCTAAATTCAAGCAATCCAATCCTCTGTTCCAACATCCACACTTGGATTTCTCACCATTCTGTCAACGAATAACTCAAATCCGTCACGGGTTTTCTGGGCTGCAAAAACTGGGTTTTCCTATGGATTTCGGGGTAGCCAATACTCTCAATTTCGCCCCAAGGTTCATATCTATGGATCCCCCATTGGTTTTCACTGTCCAATACCAAATCTGGGCATTTTTGGCTCTTCAAAACGTGGGTTCTTGCACAGTTGCGATTTCTGGTTTTTCTCACTGCTGGGAATTCGTTTTTGGATGGAAAATGATGTTGGTAACTTCCAAAATGGAATGGGGATGAGGAAGAAGCAATCCCCATGAGGTAGAGTGACTTGTGGTACAAGAAAACAGAGCCCATATCTGCAAATACGAATTTATGGGTTGCCCATGCTCCATTAAAGCCATGGACTGTTTTCTTCAACCACTTCCTTACAACAGAATTAAATGTCAGCAAGGAAAGGCAAAATGGGTTCTCACAATGACATTTGGCAGCTTATGGGTCAATCCCACAACCTCCTCACCACTCCCTAGTGGATACACATGGCCCCCTTCTCATTCGTTGCCTCCATAGCCAGTTTTGGTATTTTATTGCTTGATGTTTATTTACATCATTTTTACAATGTTCCATGGCTAAATAGCACATGGGTAGCATAATGTCCAATGCTTTGCCATTTTAAATAAAATATGAACATACACTAGCGGGACCTTGGCCTTGAGCTCCACGCTAGGTAAACATACATCACATGTATACAATATTTACATTGAAACTAATATATCCTAAGGGTCAAAATGAGGTATTACACATGTTATATCCTCAAACTATTATACATGCATTCGAAACATTAACATGTTAACAATTAATTCGTATGGGTCACGATGGAGAAGGTTGGCGGCCTAGGTAAGGACCATAATATGCATGGGTGTATATATATATTTATAGAGAGAGAGAGAGAGATGCTTGTAAATCATTCTATTGTTACATATGTTAAACCACTAATTGGTGTGGCCACGATAGGCCTGGTCGAGTTGCTAGGGAAACCACTATATATATATATATATATATATATATATATATATTACAAACCTTAATTAATTACTTTGTGTAATATAAAGGATGATTAATAAAGACTTTGTTTATAATGTTAAGGGTAAACATTAAGTAAATAAGAACTCTATAGTAACTATAGAGATTTATAATGTAGAAGTGCCAACATTAATTTTAAATATTTATAATTTTATTTATAATTAAATAAGGGCCAGAAGAATAGATTATAGTAAGACCTAGACAAAAGAAGAAGAGGATTCATGTGCTCACTCTCAACTATGAAGTTAACATTGAATTAACATTAATGAACCGTTCAAAAGTAGAACAGATTTGAATTCTTCTACTTGCGAAAGTTAACGAGTTAAAAAGGTGAGTAAGGACTATGTTTATTATGAAGATAATTTTTATTTTTATATATGGTATTTTGGATTCGTTACATGAACTTTCTTTCACTGTCCCACAAAACACAAGGAAAATTGCCCCTTCTTTGCTCAATAGTCCCTTAGAGTACCCTTCCTTGATAATGCTCTTCGGTGTGTGCAAAAAGAGTCCAATTTGTTGCATGCTCTAGTAAATGCTTGCAAGAACAATACTTGGCTCTCAAGCATCTAAGGGTATAAATTGTATAGTGGATGAAAGGTTCTTGACTTGAACAACCTCTATGCTCATCTATAACCAACTACATTTCATTCTAGGTGAGCGATTCCCTCTTCACAATTATATTGATTTTGGTTGATTTCCAACTTGGTAATAGTTTGCAATGGAGAACCCAACATGAGCAATATATAATAACCACATGACAATGTTGGAATGAATGGTAGAGTCAATGGAAAATAAGATGATTGGTGGAAATGATGGTTGACATTACTTCTAATCAGAGGAATGAAAGGCCTACAATTCCCATAATCTTTGTACTCAACGCATGCTCCCATAACTATGTGACAAGACTTACCCACTAACTCCTTACATGTCTTCAATGATTGGTTAGTCAAAGGAGGTGGATGGATTTATGTAAGGCACATGGTAGAAAAATGACGAGTTATAAGGTTGGCATTTGCAATAGAGAATTTACTTTCCCATTTGCCTCCTTTCCTCTTCCCTCTAGTGGAATTACATCCCCTCTCATGCTTTATGCAATCATCTTGGACCATATATTTACATATCTTGATTTTATCATGGTAGCCTGCTAGGAACCCATGTCAACCCTTCTATTTACTTTGTTAGTATATTGTTGTTGGACGCATATAGGCTTTGTAAGTCATCCCATAGTATTTGTTGATCCATAGTTTGTCTTATTGTTGTTGAACGCATATGCTTTGTAAGTCGTCTCGTAGTAATTGTCGATCCATATTTTGTATTGGCCTATGGTTTGTATTGACACATGGTATTGACCCATGGTATTGGCGCCTAGACTTAGTATATAAGTTTGTGTTGAGACCAATGAAGGTACTGAGAAGTTATTTGTATTAAGCTTGCTCAAAGGACGTTGCCCCCTCGAAGTGGCCTGCGATCAATATAAAAGTGATTCTGAGTTTTGTTATTACTGCTATCTCGTGTATTCTCATTAATTAATTGTTGCAGGTTCTTCACATCTAGTGTCAGAGCACTTTCTTGGGCTCATTGGGTGGAATTTCTGCCAATTTTTTTTTCGCATCTGTTGCAAGTTCGGATCTGGGAATAATCCCTATCCGCTTAACTGTGGGAAGTACTTGGGCATAAGCCCTAAAACTCATTGTGAGGAGTACCACAGGAACCCCAAAGTAGTTGGCCCATTGAGAGGACCTACCAGCAAAAAGGGAAACGACCCCTACCTGATTGACTAGTTCCCACCCGTGAGGTAAGCCAAGAGCTGTCGTTTGTGGCAAAGCGGTTATCAGTTTTACTTGAGCTGTGGAGTGAGGGGTACCACCCCAATACGCAAGCCGTCAAACAGCATTGGTGGCTGAGTGAAACCCCTGAACTATTAGGAAGCCGAACATACCTGGGGTCCATATCTATTTTCAGCTGAACTGTTGCCAATCACTTTCACGTCATTTCAGATCCATTCCAAGCCATTTCAGATCTATTCTGAAAGTCGTTTCAGATCTATTATGAAAGCCATTTCAGATCCAACCGTTTTCGATCCATTCGGTGCCCGTTTCAGATCCATTAGTTTTTGATCCCTTCCGCGCCATTGCAGATCCATCTCTGAAAAAAAAAAAGTATAAAATTCCATTTTTCGCCATATATCTCTTGTTTTAACTCTATTTTCTTTGAAACTTTCCGGACACCCCTGCAATCCCATTCTGTATATTTCATTCCTGAGGACCCTATCCCAAATTCTACTTCCCAAATCCAGAAATCTCACATTTGTCTATTTTTAGGGTTTGCCATAGCTTCTTCAATTTTCACCGACTCGCCTCCAAATTTTGCCATCGTGTTCATTCCCTATTTCTGCTTCTTTGTCCCTCTTTGACAAATTTTCTCATTCTTTCACCCCATTTCTGAAATCCCTGTTTTTTGCTTCCCTATCCGTCAGAAAGTGTCCAAAACCTAGTCAAACCCCAATTACCCATCCGAGTTTTTCCCAAATCCAAATTTTCCTTTACTAAATAAGCTTTTATTTGTATTTTTCTATCCATCCCCCCTCCCCCCCCAAAAAAAAGAACTCCTGGTTATGGTTGTCACCCACGTAGGAGCAAACACCATGGAGGAAGCACTTGCAGCCATCCAAACCAAACTCCAAGATCTGGATGAAAAATTTCTCAGCCTCCATCTCTATCATTCAGCCATGAACAATAACCGACAACAAGAATCTTCTGCAGCCAATGGGCTCTCTTCTTCAAACAATTTTCGTGGTCCGAAGCTTGAATTTCCTCGCTTCAATGGTACTGATCCGACTGGATGGATCTATCGTGTAGAACAGTATTTCAGTCTATATAACACTTTTGATGTCCAAAAAGTTCCACTTGCATCCTTTCATTTGGAACAGGAAGCCTTTCAATGGTACCGTTGGTACATCCAGGCTCATGCTGAATCAAAATGGACAGATTTTTTCCAACTCCTTTTACAACGATTTGGTCCTAGTGCTTTTGATGACCTCACCGAAGCACTCACTAAACTTCGTCAAAGTGGCACTGTGAGAGAGTATCAGACAGAATTTGAGAAACTAGCCAATCACACAGAAGGATTGTCTAATGAATTGTACAGGATTTATTTTATCATTGGTCTTAAGGATGAAATTCGGTCAGAGGTTAAAATGTTATGTCCCACCACAATGATGGAAGTCCTAGGGTTGGATAAGTTGGCAGAAGACAAGATTGCAGCCCAACAGCGCTCCAAACCCACTTTTGTTCCCTTCTGACATATGGGTTCTCAACGACCTCCCATCCCGCCAGCTCCTCGACCAACTCCTATCAAGCATTTGTCTGAAACAGAGATGCAGGCACGCAGAGAAAAAGGGCTTTGTTATAATTGTGATGAGAAATTCACTCGGGGACATAGATGTGTTCAACAAAATCTCTATCTCTTAGATATGGATTCTCAGCCTACCTCTAAAATTAGTGAAGAAGCTCCCGATACACTGGATGATCAGGTAGACATTCAGGAGCCGCCTATTGACCCCCCATCTCAGGATGAACAACCAAAGATATCTCTCCATGCTTTTTTCGACGTCACCACCCCCCAAACAATGCGGGTCAGCGGTTACTTCAAGAAGCTTCCTCTTACAATACTCATTGATTATGGTAGCACTCATAACTTCATTAACCCTCGGATCACCAAACATGCTGATTGTTTTGTCCATCCTCGCTCCAACTTTGAAGTCACGGTTGCCAATGGGGGCACCTTACCTTGCAAAGGGAAGTGTCACAATGTGCGTATCTCTCTGGAAGATTATAACCTGCGCTCTGACATGTTTTCCTTGTACTTAGGCGGATGTGATGTGGTTTTGGGCATTCAATGGATACGCACACTTGGCCCCATCTTATGGGATTTTGCTGAACTTTGGATGCAGTTTTCAGTCAATGGGAAACAACACAAATTTAAGGGCTTACAACAAGAGTCTCTCCGCATCATCAGCTCACATCGCCTGGAAAAGATCATTAAGAAGAATTAACATGGTGTCATCGCTCAACTCCATTCCATTCAGATGCACCCATCAATGGTCTCCCCTACGTCCTTGGATAGATCTGCAGGTGTCCTTGCTGAACCAGTGGGATCGTAGCCTTCAAGAGACCTTTCCGGTAAGAATTTAACCGCATCTACATATCAGCAGGAAATGCTGGCTATTTTGCATGCAGTACAGAAGTGGCAGCCATACCTATTAGGGAATTATTTATGCATCAACACTGATCTCCAAAGTGTCACCTACCCAAATTTTTGAAAATTATTTTTTTATTTGCAAAATACTTTATGTTAAATTTAATTACAAATTTTTGTAATTATGATCAATTTTGATCAAGGATGAATGTAATTACTGATTATTATTATTTAAATAAATTAATTAGGAGACAAACACCCAAGGGGACTGTTAAATGAGTGTTCACTGGCCCACTAGGAGGAATGGAAGCTGTTGGAAGGTATGGGACAGATGGCAGCAATTGCACCACACCACTAGCTGTTGGTTATGGGACAACTACCCCTGAAAATGTGGCATTATCCCCCAGGTGGTGGGAGTGGGCAGGCAGCTCATTTAATGACCCAGTAACAACTGAAAAGGCCTAGGCAGCCTACATAAGGCAAATTTGAATTGAGCAGGCAGCTCTTACACAATGTTTTATGCAGGAATATTTTCCTCATGTGCATCAGGTGATCACTAAGAGATTCGAATAGGGAGGCTAGTTGTGAGTGCAATCATAAGTCTGCATATTGCTAAGAAGAACCAGAGATGCTGGTGCAGGTATTCTGGACTGCTATCTCTTGAAGATTCAACAATTAGTGCAACTGCAAGTGGAGATCCTAAATTCCTAAGTTTCTTCCTCCTGGTGGTTCAACGAACAGGCTCGGGGATCCTAAGGCAAGTATTTGACTGTCTTCAGGAATTGGTTCGGTGGAACAGTCTTCTTGGGCTGTTTGTTTCCCTAGAGACCTATTCCAGGTTTCACTATCTCCTATTTTAATTCATTTATTAATCTCTGTTTTGAAGAAGAAATGTGTTATGATTCTGTTGAAAGTCTGCAAGTTAAAGTTTCAATGATGATTTGAATTGATAAACCAATATCTACATTTTTCCACATGTTTTTTATGCATCGTACTCTAGTGTAAATAAGAAAATTAAGAATAGATGAGAAGATAGGCAAACTTCCATTGATTCGATAGACAAGTGCAGTGATTGAATTGTGTTTCCATTTTCTGCCCTATAATTAGCAATAGTAATTACTATACAATATCTATTACAGTATAGAATATTCCATTGATTTCATGGAAAACAAATATAGATTATTTACTGTATGATTTCATTGTGTTTTTCCTATCCCTATTTTTATAGGAAATTAATGCATTTAAAAGTTCTGTACATTATAATTAGAAACAAATATTGTTGTTACAATAACTAAAAGTGCTAGCTATGATCACAAGTCACAAATTACAGTATTTACACATGTCACTCATACTGTGTTTTTCATCACAAATTTACTGATAGAATAATTTCCTAAAATCATATCAGTATTATCAGAACTGAAAACAAAGGAATTATAAAACCTATATTGTTTAGAATTATCATTTTACTTTACAAATTGCATGTATTATTCAATCTGAGTGTTGTAATTTCTATTATATTACGAACTGCATATAGTACTAAAAATATAGAATCGTATCAACTGTAAAACCCTAGATCGTATTGTTTTAGGTTTTCATTATCATTATCCATGGTAACATAAAAACACATATTATATCCACATTTAAATTACAGTACAAACCCTAGCTACAACATAAGGGCTATCCTGAAGTTACATATAAATAATATCTTTATGTTTCGAAGACAAAACTAGAATCTGGGCGTGGCCCTGTTCTTTTCCTTTTTAAACATTTATTTATTTTCAAAGACAAGACTCGAACTAGGGTATGACCCTGTTCGTTTCCATTACAAATGAAATGCAAACCATTTCAGCATCACATAATACAGAGTTATCATCTACGACAAGCATGTAGACTCTGGCCTAGCTTGAAAATCACGATATCAACCTACAGTAAACAAATGTATAACACAAACGAATAGCATAGAATGAAATAGCATATTTTTCATTGCCAAGAATAAAACATTGTATCCACAGTAGAGGAGCTTCGGCTCCATATTTCATTTCTCATAACATAATCCAACAAGTCGTGTTCAAGGTTTAAACCAGTACAAGTCCCAACTCCAAGAAGGAAAACCATTGTTCGCAAAAACAAAAATATTACAACATGTTTCCAAATGAAATCGCACAGGGTTTATTCCCAAACTTTAAACATTTTAAAACAAGTCCAAAAACCCTTGGCACTGACGAGTAGTATAAGTTCCAGTTCGACGAAACTAGACATCAAAGTTTAAAGACCAAGTATCATACAAACAAATGAGGATTACATCCCTGTACAGACATCTTTTGATTAACAAAAAGATCTTCGAATTTTTTCAACTGACAGACAATGCCGAAGCATGGTGGAACACTAGTTACTCATCCTCTTGAAACCACAACACCAAATTCGAAAGGAACCTACGAAGGTTTGAGACCCGAAGCTTAGCAGGAATGGAAGCACGTCGTTCCTTTCCAAACCCTTGCTCAAAGTCGTTCCTCAAACCCTGCAACTGACGAAAACCAAAGCTTAGAATTTGACAACAGTAATATTCTATTTTAAAAACTGAAAATCAAAACTTCAATAAAAGAATCATTATTCTTTCCGAGAATGCTTACCTTCTCATCAAGCGGCCAAGTTCTTGGAATTCACCAGAAAAATGACGAGAGCTCTTTTGTAGATGAGACCGGGGTACTGTTATCATTTGCAGGATGGTGCGTTTCACTCAATCTCTAAAAGAACAACTATAAACTATCAACTCAATAACGACTCAAACAAGAGACTCAATCTTTTATCACAACGCCATTACACTAGGGAAGAACCTGCAACTTAATTCCAACCAGCAGGTCTTAAGGTCGAAACCCCTTCACAATTTTCGGTTAAACCCTAAAAATTAGCAGCCTGTCGGCCTCGTTGCTCGGAACGCAAATGACACAATGGAATTACATTAATCCACTATCAATCAATACCACAACGAACACCAGGGTTACATTCAACGACGTAGATTCATCACAATCAACGTCCATGGGTGTTCCAGCGAGGTTGCATTAGGTCAAACAACACTTGCATTTATTGCTATATCATTTCACATGCATGGCCATGCCACCTTGGCCCACGTTGGATTGTTCTACATCCATCTCGCAGGAGTATTAAACTTACAACCATTACACAGTGGCCTCGGAAATCACCATTACATCGAATTCATATTACGTGGATCGTTGGCAAATCCTTATCGCATGGAGTTTCAATTCAAGCTTTTAATGCAGGATCAAGTTACGATCTCCACGACAGCTCGAGGTTATGTCATTTTAATGACCGTCAACTCACCCCCCTGTCAACTTAAATGCATGTCAATACCCATTCATAATGACAACAAAACCTCACGTAGATCTTTTATAATCTCATAACATTTGATTGCATTGTTAATAGTTAAAATATTAAGTTTATGATCGTGATTAGGGTATTAAGGCTTAAGCTAGCCATGTAATAAGTTCGAATTTCATATCATTTTAATATTGCAAACTTTCATATATATATATATATATATATATATTATGAATAGTTTGCAATTATAAATCAATTATATAGGATAGCAATCTATAAAGATTATATGGTTAGTGTGATAACCATAGTTTCTATTATTCCATTTACAAAATTAAAAAAATGTGGGAGTTTACACTTTTGAATTTTTAACAAGACCAATGAATAGTAACTAGCATTAAAACCATGATATTATCATGGACTTCATACCCTAACTTATATGCAATGCATTTGATGGTTAACAATACAATTACGACTTTAGTAGTATACAAGTATTTATTATCTTAAGAAGACGACAGAGCCAGTTACTACAACGACAATGATTTTAGCAACTAAGCTACCAGCCTGATGATGTTAATAGACGACGTATTGAAATCATAGTACAGTGTAAGACAGTCTTTGAAAACAGTAATTATAACCATGTAAATCTTACCTGTATGCTTTTGTGAGTCGAAACAGATTTCTAACATTCTATTTATTTACAACGTTGATTTTAACTATACACGTACTTTGAAATTTACGCAGTCATGGAACTTCTTACCTGTCGTCTACACATAGAAATATTTCAATGCTTTAGCGTTGCAGCTATGTCAACTCCAGGGTACCTCGTAGGACACCCTTGGACATCAAAAAGCAAACTGTCAGTATCATATCAAATTAAAAGTATCGTATCATATATATGACCTGTCAATACATTTATTACAATAATCATGTTCGTAATTTATGTGTTAAGGTTTGTCATTATCACCATGTTACTAAAACCGAAATTAAATTACATTTAGTACTAAGGACTTTTTAATTAAAGTGGTCGTAATTAAACAATTATTATTTCCGCATCTATAAATTTTGTATTTAATGCCGTTTTCAAAAGTTTTAAATTTTTATGAAAATATGGGATGTTACATGTGGTATCAGAGCTCATGTTCGAACTCTAGGCTTGAAAGAGGTCCAAGAACACGCAGCAGAAAATTTTATACAGCAGAAAACTTTACTAATTTGAATTTGAATTATGATGTTATCTAGAAATTATTTTTAAGTTATAGGTATGGAGAATTCAGCTGATCATATAGACGACAGATTTCAACCAAACAGCCACAACTCGGGACAACACTATGTAGAAGAAGGTCATGGTGAACTAAATAACAGTTCGTAAGAATTGTTACGTGCTTTTCATGAATTAGAGGCAAAAATCAGATCTGTGAAACAAGACAATGAAAGAATTCTGCAAGCACAAGAACAATTAAACCAAGTGTTGTTTGAAAATTTTCCAACTGAGGAGCAAGAGAGAGATAATGAAGATATCTCCAAAGTTGAGGATCTGTCCCATGCTAATAAAAATCAGAAAATGAAAACCAGTGAAGTGAAAAACAACTCAACCTCATCAAGAGATACTATTGAAGTGCGTAAAAAGAAACGTAACTACACCAGTGATAGCAGTGAAGGAGATTCCAAACCCAGAAGGAAAAATCATAAGGAGTATGAGTAGATTTCTGGAGAGTTCAAAAAGATTAGACCTCCAACTTTCAATGGAGGAACTGAGAAGGGAGAGACAGCTGAAGCTTGGTTGTCCGGTATGAAGAAATACTTCCAGATCTATAACTATTCAGAGTTCTTGAAGGCAAAAATGACTATATATAACTTGACCGAAAAAGCAGATATTTGGTGGCAGGACATCAAAAGAGTAAAGGGCATCAAAGATAAAGATGTAAGCTAGAGTACTTTTAAACGATATTTTAAAAAGAAGTATTTATCTGAACCGTACTATGAAGAAAAATCCAAAGAGTTCTACGATTTGAAGTTGGGAGGTATGAACATGAAGGAAATGAAAAGTAAAATTCTGAACTTGCTGAGATATGTGCCATACCTCATAGAAGAAAAACCAAAGATTCAAAGATACTTTAGCTGCCTACCTTTCAATATTAAGGACAGAATCGAGTATGATAGTCCTAAAACTTTGGAAGAGGCTATGAGAAAGACAATTTTCTATTATGACACAAATCGGAAAAGAGAAGGAATGTCAAACTGGAAGAGTCATAAGCCCAACAACTTTGAGCAGAAAAAGAAAAATTTTAGGTTCAGTGGAAATTCCGGGTTTCAAAAGAAAAAATTTTGAAATCGGAATTATCAAGGGAACAATTCCAGAAACAATTCATAGCAGAATTCTACAGCACCCAGAAATGCACCTAATAATACCAAAACTAATGAGCCAAAGACACCTATCAAATGTTTTGAATGCCAAGGTCCTCATTACGTATCAAAATGTCCCTTGAGGAAGTGAAAGACTAACAACATCAACTCTATTCAGACTGAACCTACTGTTGGAGACGCGGCGAGGGAGATGCCCATAATTAATGCAGCACTTGACAACATGCAAGCAGATAATCAAATCTCCATGGTAAAGATTGAAGGTATGACACAAAATCATCCTGTTACTGTTTTAATTGACCCAGGTGCTACCTTAAGTTATATATCACCAGATATTGTGGAAAGTCTTAATTTGAAAACAGAAAAGCTTAGTAAATCTTGGCTAGTTAGACTAGCAACTGGAACAAAGAGAAAAGTATCAGATTTTATAGAAAGTTTTACCTTATCCATGAATCATTTACAAACACAAATCAAGTTGAATATTCTACCTTTAGGATCTTATGATATTATAGTTGGGATGGACTGGTTAGAAGCCCATCATGTCATTCTGGACTGTTACGGAAAAAAATTTTACATGTTTAAATGACGAAGGAAAAACGGTAGAAATAAAAGGCATCCCAAGGAAGGTAACCCTTAGATAGATTTCAGCCATGCAAGTTAAGAGGGCAGTTAGGAAAGGATGCCAGTTGTTTGCAGTAAACGTAGTAAATGATGAGTTTATTAGTAAAGAGGACAAACTGAAATTAAAGGACATACATGTCCTAAAGGATTTTAAGGATGTATTTCCTGAGGAGATTCCATGGTTACCTCCTAAAAGAGATTTAGATTTTACCATCGAGTTAATACCAGGAGCAGTACCAAATTCAAAAGCTCCATATAGAATGAACATACTGGAATTAAACGAATTAAAATCATAGTTGAAGGAACTTATTGATAAGAAGCATATTAGACCCAGTGTGTCTCCTTGGGGAGCACCTTTCATCTTTGTTAAGAATAAAAATGGAACCCTAAGACTGTGTATAGATTATTATCAGCTTAATAAGATGACGATCAAGAATCGCTATCCGTTGCCCCGCATAGACGATCTATTTGATCAACTGCATGGAGCAACGATATTTTCAAAGATTGATCTAAGATCAGGATATCATCAAGTACGGGTTAAGGATGAAGATATTTTCAAGACAGCTTTAAGAACTCGGTATGGACATTACGAGTTCGTAGTCATGCCATTTGGCTTGACTAATGCCCCTGCTGTATTTATGTTTTTGATGAATAATATTCTGCACAAATACTTAGACAAGTTTGTTGTTGTGTTTATAGATGACATTTTAGTGTATTCTAAAAGTAAAGAGGAACATGATGAACTTCTATGAATTATCTTACAAGTTCTGAGAGACCATCAACTATATGCTAAGTTTAGCAAATGTGACTTTCACAAGGACAAAATTCAGTATTTAGGACACATAATTTTTAAAGAAGGAATCTCGGTTGACCCCGATAAGATAAGGGACATTAATGACAGGCCAGTTCCTAAGGATGTGTCGGATGTAAGATCATTTATGGGCATTGCTAGATATTACAGAAAATTTATAGAAATTTTTTCAAAGATTGCCAACCCCATAACTTCTTTGCAGAAGAAAGGCAAGAAATTTGTGTGGGATCAGAAATGTTCTGACAGTTTTAAGAAATTAAAGGAATTATTGACGACAGCACTTATCTTGAGGATAACAGACCCTAACAAGGATTTTGTAGTTTGTACAGACGCATGCAATGACGGACTCAGTGGAGTCCTAACACAGGAAGGGCATGCGGTGGCATATGAATCTAGAAAGCTGAAAGTACATGAAAAGAACTACTCTACCTATGATTTAGAGTTATTGGCAGTAATTCATGCCTTAAAAATGTGGCGTCATCACCTTATTGGTAGAAAATTTACGTTATTAATAGATAACATGGGGCTAAAATATTTATTAGATCAGACAAACCTGAACGCTAGACAAGTTAGATGGTTGACTTTCATAAGTGAGTATGATTTCGAAATTCAGCATATTAAAGGAAAGGAGAACAAGGTTGCAGATGCCTTGAGTCATAAGGAAAAACTGAATTTTATTTCAGCCATCAATACTTGTTCAACTGATTTGGAAAATCATATTCTTGAAAAAAGTGAAACAGATGAAGAATACAAAAAAATAAAGGAAAAGACAGCAAACAACAGTTCTACAAATTTTATGGCAGATTACAGCATGAAAAAAAATGGGTTATTACTATATAAAAACAGATTGTATGTACCAGACATACCAGAAATAAAACTTATCATATTAAATGAGATGCATAAAAGTCATTATTATGGTCATCCAGGTTATCAAAAGACCATTACTATGCTAAGAAAAGAATATTGTTGGCCCAGAATGAAGGATGAAGTAGCAGAGTACATAGCTAAATGTTTGGATTGTCAAAAAGTGAAGGTTGAACACCAACATCCTACTGGATTGTTGCAACCGTTACCGATACCAAGTTGGAATTGGGAAGTAATCAGCATAGACCTTATTACTGGATTACCTAAAAATCATAAACAACATGACTCTATTATGGTTGTAGTGGACAAACTCAGCAAAGCAGCACATTTTATACCTGTCAAGACTACCCATAAAGCACCAGACATTGCAAAAATCTTTATGAAATAGATTTTTCGACTACATGGGATACCGAAAGTAATAATTTCATATCGTGACTCTAAGTTTACCGGCAACTTCTGGAGGTCATTGTTTAAGGGGTTGAATACAACCTTAAATTTCAGTACAACATTTCATCCACAAACGGATGGACAGACAGAAAGGGTAAATCAAGTTTTAGAAGATTTATTAAAAATGTATGTTAAGGATCAGCCTGGTAAGTGGGAAGACTACTTACACTTAGCAGAATTTGCTTATAATAATCATTATCATGCATCAACCAGACTTAGTCCTTTTGAAATTATTTATGGTAGGAAATGTGATACACCTGTTTCTTGGAATGATCAGGTAAATAGAGTTGTTTTAGGACCTGGATTATTGCAAGAGTTAGAACTAATTGTGAAATAGGTACAAGGAAATTTAAAGGTTGCCCAAGATAGGCAGAAAAGTCAAGCATATTTAAAAAGGACTCATAAAGAGTTCCAGGTTGGTGAGCATGTATTCCTCAAGGTAAGACCAAAAAAGAGTTCATTGAAATTGAGAAGTTGTGCCAAGTTGGCACCCAGGTATTGTCGTACTTTTGAAATATTGTCCAAAGTTGGACCAGTGGCATACCAACTAGCTTTGCCACCAAACTTAAAAATACATAATGTTTTTCATATATCGTTTTTAAACAAATATGTACACGATGATACTCATGTTGTAAACTGGAATGATGTACAGGTGGGACAAGATGGAGATTTTCCAATGGAATCGGACTGTATCCTCGGAAGGAGGGAAACTATTCTCCGGAATTGCACCATCGGGCAAGTGAAGGTGCAATGGAAGCACCTTAGCCCAGAAGAGGAAACCTGGGAGTTGGAGAGTAGTATGCAGGCAGCATACCCAACTCTGTTTCAGGAACACTCAACGAGTGATTAACCAACATCGAGGATGATGTTGAGACTTAAGGGGGGGTGTATGTCACCTACCCAAATTTCTAAAAATTATTATTTTATTTGCAAAATACTTTATGTTAAATTTAATTACAAATTTTTGTAATTATGATCAATTTTAATCAAGGATGAATGTAATTACTGATTATTATTATTTAAATAAATTAATTAGGAGACAAACACCCAAGGGGACTATTAAATGAGTGTTCACTGACCCACTAGGAGGAATGGAAGCTGTTGGAAGGTATGGGATAGATGGCAGCAATTGCACCACACCACTAGCTGTTGGTTATGGGACAACTACCCCTGAAAATGTGGCATTATCCCCCAGGTGGTGGGAGTGGGCAGGCAGATCATTTAATGACCCAGTAACAACTGAAAAGGCCTAGGAAGCCTACATAAGGCAAATTCGAATTGAGCAGGCAGCTCTTACACAATATTTTATGCAGGAATATTTTCCTCATGTGCAAGGTGATCACTGAGAGATTCGAATAGGGAGGCTAGTTGTGAGTGCAATCATAAGTCTGCATATTGCTAAGAAGAACCAGAGATGCTAGTGCAGGTCTTTTGGACTGCTAGTTCTTGAAGATTCAACAGTTAGTGCTACTGCAAGTGGAGATCCTAAATTCCTAAGTTTCTTCCTCCTAGTGGTTCAGCGAACAGGCTCAGGGGTCCTAAGGCAAGTACTTAACTGTCTTCAAGAATTGGTTGGGTGGAACAGTCTTCTTGGTCTGTTTGTTTCCCTACAGAACTATTCCAGGTTTCACTATCTCCTATTTTAATTCATTTATTAATCTATGTTTTGAAGAAGAAATGTGTTATGATTCTGTTGAAAGTCTGCAAGTTAAAATTTCAATGATGATTTGAATTGATAAACCAATATCTACATTTTTCCACATGTTGTTTTATGCATCGTACTCTAGTGTAGATAAGAAAATTAAGAATAGATGAGAAGATAGGCAAACTGCCACTGATTCGATAGACAAGTGCAGTGATTGAATTGTGTTTACATTTTCTGCCCTATAATTAACAGTAGTAATTACTATACAATATCTATTACAGTATAGAATATTCCATTGATTTCATGGAAAACAAATATAGATTATTTACTGTATGATTTCATTGTGTTTTTCCTATCCCTATTTTTATAGAAAATCAATGCATTTCAAAGTTTTGTACATTATAATTAGAAACATATATTGTTGTTACAATAACTAGAAGTGCTAGCTATGATCACAAGTCGCAAATTACAGTATTTACACATGTCACTCATACTGTGTTTTTCATCACAAATTTACTGATAAAATAATTTCCTAAAATCATATCAGTATTATTAGAACTGAAAACAAAAGAATTGTAAAACCTATATTGTTTACACTTATCATTTTACTTTACAAATCGCATGTATTATTCAATCTGAGTGTTGTAATTTATATTATATTACGAACTACATATAGTACTAAAAATATAGAATCGTATCAACTGTAAAACCCTAGATCGTATTGTTTTAGGTTTTCATTATCATTATCCATGGTAACATAAAAACACATATTATATCCACATTTAAATTACAGTACAAACCCTAGCTACAACATAAGGGCTATTCTGAAGTTACATATAAATAATATCTTTCTGTTTCGAAGACAAAACTAGAATCTGGGCGTGGCCCTGTTCTTTTCCTTTTTAAACATTTATTTATTTTCAAAGACAAGACTCGAACTAGGGTATGACCCTGTTCGTTTCCATCACAACGAAATGCAAACCATTTCAGCATCACATAATACAGAGTTATCATCTACGACAAGCATATAGACTCTGGCCTAGCTTGAAAATCACGATATCAACCTACAGTAAACAAACGTATAACACAAACGAATAGCATAGAATGAAATAGCATATTTTTCATTGCCGAGAAGAAAACATTGTATCCACAGTAGAGGAGCTTCGGCTCCATATTTCATTTCTCATAACATAATCCAACAGGTCGTGTTCAAGGTTTAAACCAGTACAAGTCCCAACTCCGAGAAGGAAAACCATTGTTCGCAGAAACAAAAATATTACAACATGTTTCCAAACGAAATCGCATAGGGTTTATTCCCAAACTTTAAACATTTTAAAACAAGTCCAAAAACCCTTGGCACCGACGAGTAGTATAACTTCCAATTTGATGAAACTAGACATCAAAGTTTAAAGACCAAATATCATACAAACAAACGAGGATTACATCCCTGTACAGACATCTTTTGGTTAACAAAAAGATCTTCGAAGTTTTTCAACTGACAGACAATGCCGAAGCATGGTGGAACACTGGTTACTCATCCTCTTGAAACCACAACACCAAATTCGAAAGGCACCTACGAGGGTTTGAGACCCGGAGGTTACCAGGAATGGAAGCACGTCGTTCCTTTCCAAACCCTTGCTTAAAGTCGTTCTTCGAACCCTGCAACTGACGAAAACCAAAGCTTAGAATTTGACACAGTAATATTTTATTTTAAAAACTGAAAATCGAAACTTCAATAAAAGAATCAATATTCTTTCCGAGAATGCTTACCTTCTCATCAAGCGGCCAAGTTCTTGGAATTCACCAGAAAAACGATGAGAGCTCTGCTGCAGATGAGACCGGGGTACTATTATCATTGGAGGATGGTGCGTTTCACTCAATATCTAAAAGAACAACTATAAACTATCAACTCGATAACAACTCAAACCAGAGACTCAATCTTTTATCACAACACCATTACAGTAGGGAAGAACCTGCAACTTAATTCCAACCAGCAGGTCTTAAGGTCGAAACCCCTACACAATTTTCGGTTAAACCCTAAAAATTAGCAGCCTATCGGCCTCGCTGCTCAAAACGCAAATGACACAATGGAATTACATTAATTCACTATCAATCAATACCACAACGAACACTAGGGTTACATTCAACGACGCAGATTCATCACAATCAACGTCCATGGGTGTGCCAGCGAGGTTGCATTGGGTCGAACAACCCTTGCATTTATTGCTATATCATTTCACATGCACGGCCATGCCACCTTGGCCCACGTTGGATTGTTCTACATCCAGCTCGGAGGAGTATTAAACTTACAACCATTACACAGTGGCCTCAGAAATCACCATTACATCGAATTCATATTACGCGGATCGTTGGCAAATCCTTGTCGCATGGAGTTTCAATTCAAGCTTTTAATGCAGGAAGAAGTTACGATCTCCATGACAACTCGAGGTTATGTCATTTTAATGACCGTCAACTCGCCCCCCTATCAACATAAATGCATGTCAGTACCCATTCATAACAACAACAAAACGTCACGTAGATCTTTTATAATCTCATAACATTTGATTGCATTGTTAATAGTTAAAATCTTAAGTTTATGATCGTGATTAGGGTATTAAGGCTTAAGCTAGCCATGTAATAAGTTCGAATTTCATATCATTTTAATATTGCAAACTTTCATATATATGTATATTATGAATAGTTTGCAATTATTAAACAATTATATAGGATAGCAATCTATAAAGATTATATGGTTAGTGTGATAACCATAGTTTCTATTATTCCATTTACAAAAATAAAATAATGTGGGAGTTTACACTTTTGAATTTTTAACAAGACCAATGAATAGTAACTAGCATTAAAACCATGCTATTATCATGGACTTCATACCCTAACTTATTTGCAATGCATTTGATGGTTAACAATACAATTACGACTTTAGTAGTATACAAGTATTTATTATCTTAAGAAGACGACAGAGCCATTTACTACAACGATGATGATTTCAGCGACTAATCTACCAGCCTGATGATGTTAATAGACGACGTATTGAAATCATAGTACAGTGTAAGACAATCTTTTAAAACAGTAATTATAACCATGTAAATCTTACCTGTATGCTTTTGTGAGTCGAAACATATTTCTAAGATTCTATTTATTTACGACGTTGATTTTAACTATACACGTACTTTGAAATTTACGCAGTCATGGAACTTCTTACCTGTCGTCTGCACATAGAAATATTTCAATGCTTTAGCATTGCAGCTAAGTAAACTCCAGGGTACCTCGGAGGACACCCTTGGACATCAAAAAGCAAACTGTTAGTATCATATCAAATTAAAAGTATCGCATCATATTTCTGAACTGTCAATACATTTATTACAATAATCATGTTCGTAATTTATGTGTTAAGGTTTGTCATTATCACCATGTTACTAAAACAAAAATTAAATTACATTTAGTACTAACGACTTTTTAATTAAAGTGGTCGTAATTAAAGAATTATTATTTCCGCATGTATAAATTTTGTATTTAATGTCGTTTTCAAAAGTTTTAATTTTTTATGAAAATATGGGATGTTACATGTGGTATCAGAGCTCATGTTTGAACTCTGGGCCTGAAAGAGGTCCAAGAACACGCAGCAGAAAATTTTATACAACAGAAAACTTTACTAATTTGAATTTTAATTATGATGTTATCCATAAATTATTTTTAAGTTACAGGTATGGAGAATTCAGCTGATCATATAGACGACAGATTTCAACCAAACAGCCACAGCTCGGGACAACACTATGTAGAAGAAGGTCATGGTGAACTAAATAACAGTTCGTCAGAATTGTTACGTGCTTTTCATGAATTAAAGGCAGAAATCAGATCTGTAAAACAAGACAATGAAAGAATTCTGCAAGCACAAGAACAATTAAACCAAGTGTTGTTTGAACAATTCCCAACTGAGGAGCAAGAGAGAGATAATGAAGATATCTCCAAAGTTGAGGATCTGCCCCATGCTAATAAAAATCAGAAAATGAAAACCAGTGAAGTGAAAAAGAGCTCAACCTCATCAAGAGATGCTATTGAAGTGCATAAAAAGAAATGTAACTACACCAGTGATAGCAGTGAAGGAGATTCCAAACCCAGAAGAAAAAATCATAAGGAGTATGAGCAGATTTCTGGAGAGTTCAAAAAGATTAGACCTCCAACTTTCGATGGAGAAACTGTGAAGGGCGAGACAGCTGAAGCTTCCAGATCTATAACTATTCAGAGTTCTTGAAGGCAAAAATGGCTATATATAACTTGATCGGAAAAGCAAATATTTGGTGGCAGGACATCAAAAGAGTAAAGGGCATCAAAGATAAAGATGTAAGCTGGAGTACTTTTAAACGATATTTTAAAAAGAAGTATTTATCTGAACAGTACTATGAAGAAAAATCCAAAGAGTTCTACAATTTGAAGTTGGGAGGTATGAACATGAAGGAAATGAACAGTAAAATTCTGAACTTACTGAGATATGTGCCATACCTCATAGAAGAAAAACCAAAGATTCAAAGATACTTGAGCTCCCTACCTTTCAATATTAAGGACAGAATCGAGTATGATAGTCTTAAAACTTTGGAAGAGGCTATGAGAAAGGCAGTTTTCTGTTATGACACAAATCGGAAAAGAGAAGGAATGTCAAACTGGAAGAGTCATAAGCCCAACAACTTTGAGCAGAAAAAGAAAAAATTTAGGTTCAGTGGAAATTCTAGGTTCAAAAGAAAAATTTTCAGAATCAGAATTATCAAGGGAACAATTCCAAAAACAATTCACAGCAGAATTCTACAACACCCATAAATGCACCTAATAATACCAAAACTAATGAGCCAAAGGCACCTATCAAATGTTTTGAATGCCAAGGTCCTCATTACGCATCAGAATGTCCCTTGAGGAAGCGAAAGACTAACAACAACTCTATTCAGACTGAACCTATTGTTGGAGACGTGACGAGGGAGATGCCCAGAATTAATGCAGCACTTGACAACAAGCAAGCAGATCATCAAATCTCCATGGTAGAGATTGAAGGTATGATACAAAATCATCCTATTACTGTTTTAACTGACCCAGGTTCTAGCTTAAGTTATATATCACGATATATTGTGGAAAGTCTTAATTTGAAAACATAAAAGTTTAGTAAATCTTGGCTAGTTAGACTAGCAACTGGAACAAAGAGAAAAGTATCAGATTTTATAGAAAGTTTTACCTTATCCATGAATCATTTACAAACACAAATCAAGTTGAATATTCTACCTTTAGGATCTTATGATATTATAGTTGGGATGGACTGGTTAGAAGCCCATCATGTCATTCTGGACTGTTACGGAAAAAGTTTTACATGTTTAAATGACGAAGGAAAAACGGTAGAAATAAAAGGCATCCCAAGGAAGGTAACCCTTAGACAGATTTCAGCCATGCAAGTTAAGAGGGCAGTTAGGAAAGGATGCCAGTTGTCTGTAGTAAACGTAGCAAATGATGAGTTTATTAGTAAAGAGGACAAACTGAAATTAGAGGACATACCTATCCTAAAGGATTTTAAGGATGTATTTCCTGAGGATATTCCAGGATTACCTCCTAAAAGAGATTTAAATTTTACCATCGAGTTAATGCCAGTAGCAGTACCAAATTCAAAAGCTCCATACAGAATGAACATACTGGAATTAAACGAATTAAAATCACCGTTGAAGGAACTTATTGATAAGAAGCATATTAGACCCAGTGTGTCTCCTTGGGGAGCACCTGTCATCTTTGTTAAGAATAAAGATGGAACCCTGAGATTGTGTATATATTATCGTCAGCTTAATAAGATGACGATCAAGAATCGATATCCGTTGCCCCGCATAGACGATCTATTTGATCAGCTGCGTGGAGCAACGATATTTTCAAAGATTGATCTATGATCAGGATATCATCAAGTACGGGTTAAGGATGAAGATATTTTCAAGACAGCTTTCAGAACTCGGTATGGACATTACGAGTTCGTAGTCATGCCATTTGGCTTGACTAATGCCTCTACTGTATTTATGTGTTTGATGAATAATATTCTGCACAAATACTTAGACAAGTTTGTTGTTGTGTTTATAGATGACATTTTAGTGTATTCTAAAAGTAAAGAAGAACATGATGAACATCTACTAATTATCTTACAAGTTCTGAGAGACCATCAACTATACGCTAAGTTTAGCAATTGTGACTTCCACAATGACAAAATTCAGTATTTAGGACACATAATTTCTAAAGAAAGAATCTCGGTCGACCCCGATAAGATAAGGGCCATTTATGACTGCCCAGTTCCTAAGGATGTGTTAGATGTAAGATCATTTATGGGCATTACTGGATATTACAGAAAATTTATAGAAAAAATTTCAAAGATTGCCAACCCCATAACTTCTTTGCAGAAGAAAGGGAAGAAATTTGTGTGGGATCAGAAATGTTCTGACAGTTTAAGAAATTAAAGGAATTATTGATGACAACACCTATCTTGAGGATAACAGATCCTAACAAGGATTTTGTAGTTTTTACAGACGCATGCAATGACGAACTCGGTGGAGTCCTAACACAGGAAGGGCATGCGATGGCATATGAATCTAGAAAGCTGAAAGTACATGAAAAGAACTGCTCTACCTATGATTTAGAGTTATTGGCAGTAATTCATGCCTTAAAAATGTGGCGTCATCACCTTATTGGTAGAAAAATTACATTATTAACAGATAACATGGATTTGAAATATTTATTAGATCAGACAAACCTGAACGCTAGACAAGCTAGATGGTTGACTTTCTTAAGTGAGTATGATTTCAAAATTCAGCATATTAAAGGAAAGGAGAACAAGGTTGCAGATGCCTTGAGTCGTAAGGAAAAACTGAATTTTATTTCAGCCATCAGTACTTATTCAACTGATTTGGAAAATCAGATTCTTGTAAAGAGTGAAACAGATGAAGAATACAGAAAAATGAAGGAAAAGACAGCAAACAACATTTCTGAAAATTTTATGGTAGATTACAACATGAAGGAAAATGGGTTATTATTATATAAAAACAGATTGTATGTACCAGACATACCAGAAATAAAATTTATGATATTAAATGAGATGCATAAAAGTCATTATTCTGGTGATCCAGGTTATCAAAAGAGAATTACTATGCTAAGAAAAGAATACTATTGGCCCAGAATGAAGGATGAAGTAGCAGAGTACATAGCTAAATGCTTGGATTGTCAAAAAGTGAAGGTTGAACACCAACGTCCTGCTGGATTGTTGCAACGGTTACCGATACCAAGTTGGAAATGGGAAGTGATCAGCATAGACTTTATTACTGGACTACCTAAAAATCAGAAACAACATGACTCTATTATGGTGGTAGTGGACAAACTCAGCAAAGCAGCACATTTTATACCTGTCAAGACTACCCATAAAGCTCCAGACATTGCAAAAATCTTTATGAAACAGATTTTTCAACTACATGGGATACCGAAAGTAATAATTTCAGATCGTGACTCTGAGTTTACCGGCAACTTCAGGAAGTCACTGTTTAAGGGTTTGAATACAACCTTAAATTTCAGTACAGCATTTCATCCACAAACGGATGGACAGACAGAAAGGGTAAATCAAGTTCTAGAAGATTTATTAAGAATGTATGTTAAGGATCAGCCTAGTAAGCGGGAAGACTACTTGCATTTAGCAGAATTTGCTTATAATAATCATTATCATGCATCAGCCAGACTTAGTCCTTTTGAAATTATTTATGGTAGGAAATGTGATACACCTGTTTCGTGGAATGATCCACTAAATAGAGTTGTTTTAGGACCTGAATTATTGCAGTAATAAGAACTAATTGTGAAACAAGTACAAGTAAATTTAAAAGTTGCCCAAGATAGGCAGAAAAGTCAAGCAGATTTAAAAAGGACTCATAAAGAGTTCCAGGTTGGTGAGCATGTATTCCTCAAGGTAAGACCGAAAAAGAGTTCATTGAAATTGGGAAGCTGTCCCAAGTCGGCACCCAGGTATTGTGGTCCTTTTGAAATATTGTCCAAAGTTGGACCAGTGGCATACCAACTAGCTTTGCCACCAAACTTAAAAATACATAATGTTTTTAATATATCGTTTTTAAAGAAATATGCACACGATGCTACTCATGTTGTAAACTGGAATGATGTACAAGTGGGACAAGACGGATATTTTCCGGTGGAACCGGACTGTATCCTCGGAAGGAGGGAAACTATTCTCCGGAATCGCACCATCGGGCAAGTGAAGGTGCAATGGAAGCACCTTAGCCCAGAAGAGGAAACCTGGGAGTTGGAGAGTAGTATGCAGGCAGCATACCCAACTCTGTTTCAGGAACACTCAAGGAGTGATTAACCAACATCGAGGACGATGTTGAGACTTAAGGGGGGGTGTATGTCAACTACCCAAATTTCTAAAAATTATTATTTTATTTGCAAAATACTTTATGTTAAATTTAATTACAAATTTTTGTAATTATGATCAATTTTGATCAAGGATGAATGTAATTACTTATTATTATTATTTAAATAAATTAATTAGGAGACAAACACCCAAGGGGACTGTTAAATGAGTGTTCACTGACCCACTACGAGGAATGGAAGTTGTTGGAAGGTATGGGACAGATGGCAGCAATTGCACCACACCACTAGCTATTGGTTATGGGACAACTACCCCTGAAAAATGTGGCATTATCCCCCAGGTGGTGGGAGTGGGCAGGCAGCTCATTTAATGACCCAGTAACAACTGAAAAGGCCTAGGCATCCTACATAAGGGAAATTCAAATTGAGCAAGCAACTCTTACACAATATTTTATGCAGGAATATTTTCCTCATGTGCATCAGGTGATCACTGAGAGATTCGAATAGGGAGGCTAGTTGTGAGTGCAATCATAAGTCTGCATATTGCTAAGAATAACCAGAGATGCTGGTGCAAGTCTTATGGACTGCTAGTTCTTGAAGATTCAACAGTTAGTGCTACTGGAAGTGGAGATCCTAAATTCCTAAGTTTCTTCCTCCTGGTGGTTCAGCGAACAGGCTCGGGTGTCCTAAGGCAAGTACTTGACTGTCTTCAGGAATTGGTTGGGTGGAACAGTCTTCTTGGGTTGTTTGTTTCCCTACAGAACTATTCCAGGTTTCACTATCTCCTATTTCAATTCATTTATTAATCTCTATTTTGAAGAAGAAATGTGTTATGATTCTGTTCAAAGTTTACAAGTTAAAGTTTCAATGATGATTTGAATTGATAAACCAATATCTACATTTTTCCACATGTTTTTTATGCATCGTACTCTAGTGTAGATAAGAAAATTAAGAATAGATGAGAAGATAGGCAAACTGCCACTGATTCGATAGACAAGTGCAGTGATTGAATTGTGTTTCAATTTTATGCCCTATAATTAACAGTAGTAATTACTATACAATATCTATTACAATATAGAATATTCCATTGATTTCATGGAAAACAAATATAGATTATTTACTGTATGATTTCATTGTGTTTTTCCTATCCCTATTTTTATAGGAAATCAATGCATTTCAAAGTTCTGTACATTATAATTAGAAACAAATATTGTTGTTACAATAACTAGAAGTGCTAGCTATGATCACAAGTCACAAATTACAGTATTTACACATGTTACCCATACTGTGTTTTTCATCACAAATTTAATGATAGAATAATTTCCTAAAATCATATCAGTATTATCAGAACTGAAAACAAAGGAATTATAAAACCTATATTGTTTAGAATTACCATTTTACTTTACAAATCACATGTATTATTCAATTTGAGTGTTGTAATTTATATTATATTACGAACTACATATAGTACTAAAAATATAGAATCGTATCAACTGTAAAACCCTAAATCGTATTGTTTTAGGTTTTCATTATCATTATCCATGGTAACATAAAAACACATATTATATCCACATTTAAATTACAGTACAAACCCTAGCTACAACACAAGGGCTATTCTGAAGTTACATATAAATAATATCTTTCTGTTTCGAAGACAAAACTAGAATCTGGGCGTGGCCCTGTTCTTTTCCTTTTTAAACATTTATTTATTTTCAAAGACAAGACTCGAACTAGGGTATGACCCTGTTCGTTTCCATTACAAACGAAATGCAAACCATTTCAGCATCACATAATACAGAGTTATCATCTATGACAAGCATATAGACTCTGGGCTAGCTTGAAAATCACGATATCAACCTACAGTAAACAAACGTATAACACAAACGAATAGCATAGAATGAAATAGCATATTTTTCATTGCCGAGAAGAAAACATTGTATCCACAGTTGAGGAGCTTCGGCTCCATATTTCATTTCTCATAACATAATCCAACAGGTCGTGTTCAAGGTTTAAACCAGTACAAGTCCCAACTCCAAGGAGGAAAACCATTGTTCGCAAAAACAAAAAGATTACAACATGTTTCCAAACGAAATTGCACAAGTTTTATTCCCAAACTTTAAACATTTTAAAACAAGTCCAAAAACCCTAGCACTGACGAGTAGTATAACTTCCAGTTCGACGAAACTAGACATCAAAGTTTAAAGACCAAGTATCATAGAAACAAACAAGGATTACATCCCTGTACAGAATCTTTTGATTAACGAAAAGATCTTCGAAGTTATTCAACTTACAGACAATGCCGAAGCATGGTGGAACACTGGTTACTCATCCTCTTGAAACCACAACACCAAAGTCGAAAGGCACCTACGAGGGTTGAGACCCGGAGCTTACCAGGAATGGAAGCACGTCGTTCCTTTCCAAACCCTTGCTCAAAGTCGTTCCTCGAACCCTGCAACTGACGAAAACCAAAGCTTAGAATTTGACAACAGTAATATTTTATTTTAAAAACTGAAAATCGAAACTTCAATAAAAGAATCATTATTCTTTCTGAGAATGCTTACCTTCTCATCAAGTGGCCAAGTTCTTTGAATTCACCAGAAAAACGATGAGAGCTCTGCTGTAGATGAGACTGGGGTACTGTTATCATTTGCAGGATGGTGCGTTTCACTCAATCTCTAAAAGAACAACTATAAACTATCAACTCGATAACAACTCAAACCAGAGACTCAATCTTTTCTCACAACGCCATTACAGTAGGGAAGAACCTGCAACTTAATTCCAACCAGCAGGTCTTAAGGTCGAAACCACTTCACAATTTTCGGTTAAACCCTAAAAATTAGTAGCCTGTCGGCCTCGGTGCTCAGAACGCAAATGACACAATGGAATTACATTAATTCACTATCAATCAATACCACAACGAACACTAGGGTTACATTCAACGACACAGATTCATCATAATCAACGTCCATGGGTGTGCCAGCGAGGTTGCATTGGGTCGAACAACCCTTGCATTTATTGCTATATCATTTCACATGCACGGCCATGTCACCTTGGCCCACATTGGATTGTTCTACATCCAGCTCGGAGGAGTATTAAACTTACAACCTTTACACAGTGGCCTCGGAAATCACCATTACATCGAATTCATATTACGTGGATCGTTGGCAAATCTTTGTCGCATGGAGTTTCAATTCAAGCTTTTAATGCATGATCAAGTTACGATCTCCACGACGGCTCAAGGTTATGTCATTTTAATGACCGTCAACTCGCCCCCCCTGTCAACATAAATGCATGTCGGTACCCATTCATAACGACAACAAAACCTCATGTAGATCTTTTATAATCTCATAACATTTGATTGCATTGTTAATAGTTAAAATCTTAAGTTTATGATCGTGATTAGGGTATTAAGGCTTAAGCTAGCCATGTAATAAGTTCGAATTTCATATCATTTTAATATTGCAAACTTTCATATATATATATATATATATATATATATATATATATTATGAATAGTTTGCAATTATAAATCAATTATATAGGATAGCAATCTATAAAGATTATATGGTTAGTGTGATAACCATAGTTTCTATTATTCCATTTACAAAAATAAAATAATGTGGGAGTTTACACTTTTGAATTTTTAACAAGACCAATGAATAGTAACTAGCATTAAAACCATGATATTATCATGGACTTCATACCCTAACTTATATGCAATGCATTTGATGGTTAACAATACAATTACGACTTTAGTAGTATACAAGTATTTATTATCTTAAGAAGACGACAGAGCCAGTTACTACAACGACAATGATTTTAGCAACTAAGCTACCAGCCTGATGATGTTAATAGACGACGTATTGAAATCATAGTACAGTGTAAGATAGTCTTTGAAAACAGTAATTATAACCATGTAAATCTTACTTGTATGCTTTTGTGAGTCAAAACAGATTTCTAACATTCTATTTATTTACGACGTTGATTTTAACTATACACGTACTTTGAAATTTACGCAGTCATGGAACTTCTTACCTGTCGTCTGCACATAGAAATGTTTCAATGCTTTAGCGTTGCAGATAAGTAAACTCCAGGGTACCTCGTAGGACACTTTTGGACATCAAAAAGCAAACTGTCAGTATCATATCAAATTAAAAGTATCGCATCATATTTCTGACCTGTCAATACATTTATTACAATAATCATGTTCGTAATTTATGTGTTAAGGTTTCTCATTATCACCATGTTACTAAAACAGAAATTAAATTACATTTAGTACTAATGACTTTTTAATTAAAGTGGTCGTAATTAAACAATTATTATTTCTGCATCTATAAATTTTGTATTTAATGTCGTTTTCAAAAGTTTTAAATTTTTATGAAAATATGGGATGTCACACAGAGTCTGGAAAATTTCCTGGAACAATGGGTCTCCTCCCCAACACACCTGAAATGGGTTATCCAACTCATGGGTTATGCCTATGCGATCACTTACAAGAAGGGTAAGGACAATATGGTGGCAGATGCTCCTTCTCTCACATTTGATGACCCAGTTTCTCTTACAGCTATTTCTTTGCTTGTTCCAAATTGGTTGCAATCTGTTGAACAGGGCTATCTCTTCTATGAACTCCATGCTTCTTCCTCAGCAAGGCACTCTGGGTTCCTCAAAATGTATGACCGGGAACAATGTAACTTCTTTTGGCAAGGACTGAAAATGAAAATTCAACAGATGGTGGCTGACTGTGATACTTTCCAGGTCAACAAGGGTGAAACGACACTCCTTTTGGGACTGCTCGAACCCTTGCCCATCCCTACACAGATTTGGACAACTATTTCTATGGATTTCCTAGAAGCGCCCTAGTGGTACAATACCACATCTAGAAGGACACCATATGAAGCAGTTTATGGACAGGCACTGTGAGTTCTTCTTCCATACACCCTCAGTAGTTCCCCATTTCAGGCAATTGACTTGGTTCTTCGAAACCGCGATCCGATTCTTCTCATTCTGCAGGACAACCTTCACATGGCAAGAATTCGACTGAAACAACAAGCCGATCAGCACCATTCTGAGCGCACTTTTCACGTTCCTGATATGGTTCTTCTTCGTCTACATCCTTCCAAGCAACCCTCCCTGAAACTCAAAAGGCGTCAGTGGCCCGGAATGCAACCCGAGGATGCTACAGGGGAACCACTCCTTCAGATTCTGCATCAATTTCCACATCTAAAGCTTTGAGGACAAATATTTTTCTAAGGGAGAGGGGATGTTAGGAACCCATGTCAACCCTTCTATTTATTTTGTTAGTATATTGTTGTTGGACGCATATGCTTTGTAAGTCGTCCCGTAGTATTTGTTGATCCATAGTTTGTCTTATTGTTGTTGGACGCATATGCTTTGTAAGTCGTCCCATAGTAATTGTCGATCCATATTTTGTATTGGCCCATGGTTTGTATTGACACGTGGTATTGACCCATGGTATTGGTGGCTAGACTTAGTATATAAGTTTGTGTTGAGACCAATGAAGGTACCGTGAAGTTATTTGTATTGAGCTTGCTCAAAGGAGGTTGCCCCCTCGAAGTGGCCCACGATCAATATAAAAGTGATTCTGAGTTTTGTTATTTCTGCTATCTCGTGTATTCTCATTAATTAATTGTTGCAGGTTCTTCACATAGTCCATATAAATATATTTACATTATATATGCCTAGCCATTTACTAGTTAGGCCTTGAACTTGAGATCTACACTAAGAACCCATACCAACATATTTGCATAATTTACAAAAGGGTTCATTCATTTAAGCTCACATGGCTCGGCTCTTGTCACGATAAACTTGCTTTTACAATTTATACATAATCTTGTCCAATACATTATAGGGGTAAAAACTGGGGTATTACAATCAATGCTTGAGGCCATAAAATAATGCATATGCAACATCATATTTAGGGTGCTTTGGAACGAGCTACATTGACCTCTTGTGTGCATGGGATCCATGAATCGGATGTCAAAGGGGGATTCTGCTTCTATCCCTTTTGCCACACTTTGTCTCCAAGCTTCCTTTTTAGGCATTGCCACTTCCAAATAAGCTCCCTTAGAGTGATTGCCCTTGAAAGAGGCATGGAGTTGCTTGTTTTTAGTAGCATGTGAGGGGGTACCCCGAGATCAAAGATTGCATCCTTGTTGTCTTCCCTCAAGACTGAGATGAGTTATCATATGTATTTGCTTCATTGGGTGCCTTACTAGATTTTAGCCATATGCCATTTCCTTGGAACAAATTTAGAGTCTATTTAGTGCTCTTGGTCCTTGAGGTCCAAGCTTTCTCATATCAAAATTGGGGTGGAAATGTTATGAAAAAATTTAGTGGCTAGTAATAGGGAAACACATATTAGTGTAAAGAATGGAATGACAAGTGAATGAATCATGATGGCTGGTTCTAATGTCCCCATTTAATTAAATTCATGACAAGGAAATTCCACCAATCCTACTAGTTCCCTGGGTTGGATGGAGACATTAGAATTTGGAATAAGGAGGATAATAAATGTTGTTGTGACATTAGAAAAGCATAAATATTTAATAAAGGAGAGAAATGAATAAATACAAGGGAAAATCAAGTGGCAATTGATCACGAAGACACATGGAGGTTGTGGGGCCCACACAAGCTAGAATTTCTGTGCCACGTGACATCCTCCTCTTGCAATTTCAAATCCATGGGAAGACTAATCTTCTTGGGATGATTTAGAAGGCTCATACACTTGGCCATATGCATCATAGGTCGAATTTGGATGGAAGTGTAACTTACATGGGAAAGGAAGAGTCAAATGGGAGGTTTTGGACACCTGGGCTAGATTCCCTAACATCTATGACACCAATGATGAAGATGCTATAACATCTATGACAAATTGCAGACCTGAGGGCTGACATATGACCATTATGACATGTCAGACCTAAAAATAGCATCTAGGTGAGCACCCAAGCGAGTTAGAGAAGGCCAAGAGATGCCTACTCAAATTTGTGGAAGGTGGAAGGCTAAGAAGTGGGAGACATGCGGCAATACTTCAATCACTCCCTAATTTGAATTGGCTTGGATACTATGGGAGTAATTGGGACCTTATAAGGATAAGGATGTTTATAAAATACAGGAATGAAGTAATAGAAGGGATTTTGATCATTTTGAGAATTTGCATTTGTGAAGAGAGCTAGTGGAAAACTAGTCTACTTGTCTTAGCCAATTTCTAGGGTGAAAGATTTCCATCCTAATTGGTGTGTGGAAAGGCCACTCAGACCTTTCATGGGAGATTTAATGGAGTCTTTATTTGCAGGTGTAAGCTACAGGGAAGCTCGTGGTTTCTTCTAATGCAGCTCACTCCTTCAACCATTTCCAGTTTTCATTGCATATTCTTGATCCTTGAGGAGAGGCGCTTTTGGTGAGCTATTGTACTCTTTGGGGGGGATTCTAATGCCCCATTTATTTTGTGATATGAATTAAATGCTCTTTTCTTCATTTTCAGAAAGTTTCAAGTCGATATTCCAAGTGGAAATGTATGAATCTGATTTTTAATGAACAAATGATGCCATTTCCCCACTATCTTGATGTATAGCAATGAAATATTGATGTATTCGAATGGAAGAGAATTTATCTGATGTATTTATGATTAATTGGATTTCATTAATGAGCTACACAATTTTCATGTTCAGTACTTAAGCATTTGGAGTCATCTTGCTTAGTTTTATACTATTTGAAGAAGATTTAATGCCATTTCCCCCAAGGTTGAAACTAGTGATTTTGTAGTTGTTGGGAGAGGGTTATAACAGACTTCACAAACTGAATAATGATGCACATGAGACCTTAATATTGTCCCCTAGACATCCTCTTCCTCTGTTCAGAAATTCGAGTGGGTTTGGAAGCATTTGGAGAGCCATATTCAACATTTACCCTAGGGGGATTTGAACCCCCAAATTGCTAGTAAAATTCCATACATTGGCCAGAATATTAAAGGAGTTGCAGAAGTATTTTGATGGCCCTAAATCATACTTGAACATCATAATCAAGTCCTGATATCAGTCATACACCTTCTCTGAAGATTTGGGAGCATTTGGATCAATTTGGAGACCTAGACATCAAAACTAGTCAAAGGTCAAACTAGGGAAAAAAATTGAAAATTTCACTATTTTAATAAAACTCAAAAAAGGGACATTACAAATGGTATCAGAGCATGATAGTGGCACCTGATAGTCTTAAAAATGAGCCAAATAAATAATCCACCACCCTTATAACCTGAAGTTGAAGAGGTTTTTGTTGAAGAGGAAGTAATAGGAGAAGAAGAGTATATTGTTGAAACCATGCCTAAGAATGGAAAGGAAACCTCATAACATGAGGAGGAATTTATTACAATCATATAACCTTTTTTTGAAAACCTTTCAAGTGGTATCAGAGACATGAACAAATAGATGATGAAAGGATTCGAATTGATGGCTAGCCAACTTGGAGGCAAAGGAGTAATGGGAGGCAACAATAGTTCACAATTCAGAAGAAAAGAAGACAATGGGTGGGCATATTTTCTCAAGCACAGGACCCCATAATAGACCTAATGAATTTCAGAGCACACCAAGGCCCACTGCACCTAAATTTCTTGTGCCCAAAGAAGAGCCTAACACCCCATTTGACATGGATGAATTGGTAAAAAGAATGGGAAAAGTTGAGTGAGGATTGTAAGAGGGACTCTACCATTTGACCAATATTTTACTGTCTCAAACAAACTCAAGAAGAGGGAGGATAATAGGGCTCTATTCCAAAACAAAGAATTAAAATTGTGCTTTTGGTAAAATGCCACTTCCTACTTTTGATGGTTCCTCTTAAAGTTCTGCTAACAATTGGGTGCAAAAAACTAGATGCGTATTTTCAGTTGAATCCAATGGTGGAAGAGGATTCCTTAAAAATGGTTATTTTGCATCTAGAAGGAGATGCCAATGAATGGTGGTTCCATGGTGAGAAAACTTTGGGACATGATCAGGTTTACTATGGAGAATTTGTTGACAAGGTATTAGAGAGATTTGAACAAAAAGATCCAGAATTGCCTTTCAAAGAACTAGCCCAATTGAAGCAAGTTGGAACCCTTGCTGAGTATATGATGGAATTTCAAAAATTATCAGTCAAGGTGGCTGATATATCTATGGTAAGATTAGTATTGTTGTTCACTGAAGGTATGGCTGAACCCTTAAAAGGTTTAGTTAAGGCCCACAAACCCAAGTCATTGAAGGATGCTATGAGTTTGACAAGAGATCTACAAAATGTACTACCTAGGACAAGGTTTCCTCCCAAGCCCAATTTACCTCCCCAATTTAGATCTGAAAAGAATCCATGGCAAGAAGATGAATGTGGAAAGGATAAGAAAGAGGAACTAAGCAGGGAAGAGCTCAGAAGGAAGAAATTGTGTTACTCATGCTTCCAACCATGGGCACCGGGACATAAATGTGCTAAGGGAAAGGCCCAATTCATTGAAGTATTTTGTGATGATGGTTATGAAGGGGGCATGGAGGAAGAAGGACATACTTCAACCCAAGAAGAAGGAAAATAAGAGGGAAATCATCCCTCACCTACCAAGGTAAGAATGGCAGTACTTTCAACAGTGCCTCATTATCACACTATTCGATGCAAGGGTGTGGTACTAGGACAAAACACCTCAGTTTTGGTTGGAAAAGACACACATAACTTCATTGATGCAGACATGGTGGAGAGAAGGAAGATACCTACTGAACCATTCGATGGCTTCACAGTTGTCATTCCAAATCACAACACTATGGAGTGCAAAACATGGGTTCCAAAGCTGCAAATCACCATATGTAACTATACTTTTTTCTTATAGATTTTATGTGGTTGATGTTGCTGATACTAATGTGGTTTTGGGAGTGCAATGGCTGTACTCTATAGGGGAGCATACAGTGAACTATAAAATTCCTGAAATGAAATTCCAATATTCGAAAGGAATACTAAGGGTTGTGAGAGGGCAGCACACCTATCCGAATTAGGTAGTGTCCTCCCACAATATGAAACACAAGAATGGGAAGGTGTTGGGAGACATTCCTCATGGAAGGCCACCTAATAGAGGGGGAACAAGTTTGCAGCATGATAAATTGAGATTGCTTGAGGGCAAGCAATCTTGGGTGGGGAGGACTGTAATGTACCCATTCAATTAAATTCATGATAGGGAAATTCAACCAATCCTACTAGTTCCCTAGGTTGGATGGAGACATTGGAATTTGGAATAAGGGGGCTAATAAATGATGTTTGGACATTAGGAAAGCATAAATATTTAATAAAGGAGATAAATAAATAAATACAAGGGAAAATCAAGTGGAAATTGATCATGAAGACACATGGAGGTTGTGGGGCCCACACAAGCTAGAATTTCTATGCCACATGGCATCCTCTTCTTGCAATTTCGAATCCATGGGAAGCCTCATTTTCCTGGTATGAGTTAGAAGGATCATACACTTGGCCATATGCATCATAGGTCTAATTTGGATGGAAGTGTAACTTACATGGGAAAGGAAGAGTCAAATGGGAGGTTCTTGGACACTTGGGCTAGATTCCCTAACATATATGACACCAATGATGAAGATGCTATGACATCTATGACAAATTGAAGACCTGAGGGCTGACATCTAACCATTATGACATGTCAGACCTAAAAATAGCATCTAGGTGAGCGCCCAAGGGAGTTAGAGTGTAGGGGTTCGTCTACTTAGCAAATTTTTTTTTTTTTTTTTAAAGAACTTTAAACAAGGAATCTTAAAGTATCATTAATTTCTAACCATGTGCAAATTAATAATGTATAATAGTTATTTTCATTCCTACCCTTTAGCATATAATAGTAATGTAAACTTATCTTGAAATGTGATTGTGATCTCAGCTATGAGTATTCTTTTAAGTAATACAATCTCTAAATTTGTCCAAAACAAGAATACATCATGATTCTATAATAAAAGAAGTACGACATCCCGTTGAGCAAATGCTAATATCTCATGGACAAGAGAATGACATTCTCAAGTAAAATGTAAGGATACTACTCTAAAATTATACCCATATTTCAATGATAGAAAGGCATTTTCAAATAACGTTATATTCTAATAATAAAAAGGCATTCACAATTTACATGTAAGGTTGTACCTATTCCAATAATAAAGTGTTCACAAATAGTATATAAGAATATTATATTACCCACATCTATATGTCTCACATTAAATAATTACATATATCTCAGAATCATGGAACATCCCTTAAAGGTATTATTAAATATCAACGAACCTTTCTCACAAGTATATAAGACATATATTGAATAAAAACATATATTTCAAAAGTTTAAGAAGAATGATATTTATAGATAGCGGTCAAGATCCATTTATTATATATCTATACATGTTCTCAATAATAAAAGGGTTCTTCATAAAAATAATTTCAGTAATTCAAAGGGACGAAGGAAAATGAAACATTAACTACATAATTCCTCAACGACGCTTTAGTTCATATCCACACTATACCTCGAATCACATTACAATAATAAATCAACTATAATTCCTATTTATAATTCTGGAAACTGCATTTTCCTTTCTGAGCACAAGATTTGAAAAGAAGTAATTTCTCCTCAAAGTTACACATTCTAATATCACTACACAATTAACGAATGCAGAGAATGCATGGTAAATTCCCCTTGAAATCCAGAATTCTAGAAACCGTTGCCCCAATTTGATTTGCAATCAGTAAAAGACAAGACATATTGAAATTACATTATTGGAAGGTTGCCCTATGAATGCGTTTGCAGGAAAATAAAAGACCAATGCATAAATAATAAATCAACTATATTTCTTAATAATTAAAAGGTAATGCATTTTAAATTAATATATAATCAATTTTCTTTTCTAAAATATAGTCAAGGTATTTCATATATGTATACTACCAATACAACATAGCTCAATAGTTAGATGTTTTATTTGAAGTTAAGTATGATGCACGCATGCTTCCCAGGAGTATTTAATCGGAATTTATCCTTAACAAGAGCTTACTCCAGAAATTACGCCATGACGAAGTTTACAAGAATAAGTGTGCTTTGTTCAACTGATCGATATTTTGATAAGGTTGTGAATTAATTAAATGAGGCGGAATTTATATAGGGACATAATTGTTTCATGAATGAAAGAACAATCGAAAGCTTCTCTGTCAGATCTACGATTCCAGGCAATCTAATATAATTTTTAAACACAGATATACCGAGTTTCAAGTAATACATCCTACAATTTAAATCCTCAGACCTATGACGATAGCATGAAAAGGGATTCGAGTCCGCTTTCAAGCAATTCCGATGTCCAGGTTTACCATGCACAAAAGTTATAATGAAGAGTAAGCTGCACAGATTCAATAATACAAGAATACAATGTACAGAGGTCGAAAAATGAAAGGCATTGAGCAGGTCTGAAATTCCGATCTCAGAGTACTGAGATAAACGATTTCAGAGTACTGAGATAAACGATTTCAGAGTGCAGAGATGGATTTAAACATTCAATACCAGAACGGATTTCAGATCGGGATTCGATCGCAGGGTATAACAAATGCTAAGAGCAGGGTTCAATCGGATCATTCTCAGATCATACAGTATTTAAGTAAAGAACAAGGTTCATCATTCAACAAATGAATGCACAACGAAAATCCAATGGTAGATGACCCCACAGAATTTGCAGATCGAGTCGGTGGGTTTAAGAAAAGAGTTTATTCCAGACATCAACAACACCACAAAGCCCACGTTGGGCGTATAGCAATTCAGAGCATATTGGTTTCAGACATTTGGCATGGTAGATTCAACTCAAATTGATATGCATAAAGATTATAGGTACTGAGAATTAAAACAGAGATTACAGAGTCTTTATAAATTTATACACAGAACGTTGGAATAAGATCGCATTGGATTGACACTGCACTCAATGTCTAAAGATGTCCGATCTCGGATGAAAGGAGAATTGAATGGAAACCCAGATCTATAACAATGTGAGATGATGTCAATCAACAGCGTTCGGGAGTTCACATTGAGTTCTTCACATGTATCTCAGGGATTTGAAATATACATAAATAAATAAAAACAGAGTTTATAATTTACAAAACTAGATCGATTTTCCCATATAAAAAGAGTTTCTCGTTTTTAACAGAACCCAATCGAATCACAGAGGTAAAACAAAGTTACATATATATTTCTGCAAACTAGATCGAATCATACATAAAGCCGAGTTATATGTCTTAGCAGAACTAAGTCGAATCCCATAAATAAAACATAGTCTTATGTATTTTTACAGAACTATTCAGATCCTCCTATATACAACAGAGTTATATACTTTCCTACAAAACTAGACGGATTCGTACATATAAGAACAACAATATTAATCCCAAATAGTGAAAGAAATTAGCTGAAAAACATTGAACCTGATTTAGATCGTCGAATTCGAGATCGAATGTCCGTTGTGGTTGCAGCTGGTGGTCGCTTGGAGAAGTTTGAGTAGTGTTGTAGATGATCCTTGCTGTGCTACCACTGGAGACCTCAATCACTCACCAGTGGACACCTCGGTAAACCACCCAACCACTCTGGAAGTACTCTTCTTCCTTCCAGACCCCCGAGCTAATCGGGCCGTAGAGTTCACACATGTATTTCAGAAATTCAGCTTGGGATTCCCCTCCCACCAGGATTTCTTAGCCAAACCCTTAGATAGCAGCAAGTCTTTGAGGTACTCAAAAATTACGACGATCATCCAAATTATGGGCCCTTTACCCATTCCCCAAGCCTTCCTTATAAAGGAAAATCTCATGCGACACATGTCGCTTCATGCATAATTAAATATTTTTAATTAATTATTTAATTAAAACACTCACCCATCCAAGTGTCAGTTTCTCTGGGAAGTGCACCTACACCCCTAAGTTTGCTCTATTTTGTCCCCCAGATATTTTAATCAACTCCTAGCTTTTAGTTGACTAGGTGTCTAATCTTAGGATTCTATTTTGCTCCTAAATAATGATTTCTATTATTTTAAATGCTCAACAAAAAAAAATAACTATTCATGTGCAGCTGTCTAAACTATTTTTATGCATTTGCTAAGTAATAATCTAGAGTTATTCTCCTAAGTTTTTATGCAGTTTAATTTAACAATCAAACTCACTAGGATCACGGTGCCACGCCGTTGGGCTCCTGGTTCCTTAATTTTTAATTCCCTGACATGGCACCACTCCGTCGGGTCCAGTCATCCATGGTTTCCATTCCTTGGCATGGTACCGCATCATTGGGTCCTTGCGTCCATTCTTTCTGTTCTCGACAGGGTACCGCATCATTGGGCCCTTCTACCGCCATCTTTCTGTTTTGACTTGCGGGAACTCTTGTAGGGATTTTAGGAATCGTTACCATCCATCCTCCGTCTACATGCTATCTAGGGACTAATGGCACTGAGGAGTGAGTCCGTTCTCACTGCGCGCCCCTCAACTCGTACGTGACCAGCTCCGTCGTGCCCCACCTCGTACGCCCTCACGCATTCCTCTTGAGCAAGCGAATCAGTGCTTATCTGCTCATGCGTGGTATTCTTGTCGGAAGTCGACATCGTCGTCGCTCCCCCTATGTGTGATTTACCCGTACTCTACGACCCTTCATGTTCCTTTGTGTGTCCGTTGGTGAACCGTCTCACTTGTTTCTACACACACTTCTCACAACAATTTATTAGTAGCATTGTCCTCAATAATCATCATCTGATTTCTAAATCTAGTATTGTTAAACATTTATGATTTATTCAAACTTCTTATTCATCTAATCAAATATACATTTCATCGACAATTACATAATCACCGTACAGCTAGTCGTTAAGCATTATCTATCAACATAATTTTCCATAGTCATAGCTAATCGTTTAACATATGCAATTATTCAATTACATCAACAGTTCAGATACACATACTCAAAAATAAGGCCAAAAGGTTATTTAATTAATGTTTCAATCAACCGGGTCACTCAGCAGGTGCCCTCAATGTCTACAAAAGTCTAGGGGCACTACATACACCCCTACTTATTTAGAACTTCGTCCCGAAGTTAGATTTTGTTCTAGTACTTTCAATATTTAGGTTTCAATTTAATTTCTTCCTTTCATCTTCTTGTCATTCTCTTCCATTTTCTCAAACAGTCATGGCCATAAGCATTAGTGGTTCAGATCATTATTTTTCTTTTTCACGCAAACTGGTTCCATATTCATTCTCAGGAATTTAATTGTAACTTTGCGCAATGAGAATCCCATAATGCCTTCATAATTATCAATATCAATTTAGATTTTCCATACCTCCCAGTCATGTATGAAGGTCTATGATGTCCAACTTATCTACAAGCTACGTTGTGTCAATAATCACCCAATAGTTGATTATGGGGGCGGGACTAACACCATGGAGGAGGCCGGGGAGGGAGCTCTGCAACCTAGGGTTTTGAGCCGTTCCGAGTTGATCTCGGCGGCCAGGGCTCTTTCCCTAGTCTCTCTCCTTCTGCCCTGTGCTCACAGTTATGGTCGACGGCGAGGTGATGTGCGGAGCGGTCCAACGCGGCGATGGCTTACGGTGGATCCAACGGCTTCCAATGGCGGCAGTCGGTTCCAACAACGGCTTGCAACTTCGGCGGCTTCGACGGAGCGGGGCTCTGCTCTGTTCCGGTGGCTCCACCTTTGAAGGCCGACGGGACCTGTCATTACAGCTTCTGCGGAGCCATTTGGGAGGCTTCTTGTTTTGATTCGAACCCATCCTCACGGCTTGAGCTGAAACCCTCACCTCTCTTCTGAGCCGGAGCTGGAGAATCTGAAGATGGAGCTTCTGACGGTCGCGTTCTCCTGAGTTGCGTTCTTGGAGGCCGGTGGGCGGAGACGAGCTGTGGATCAGCTTCCGAAGCATTCAAAGCAGTCATCCATCGCAGTGCAAGGGTCGTTTGCCACCACGAGCTGGGTGTCCAGGCCCTGGAACGACCACAGACGGCGGGCACTGCTACCAGGCCGAGGTGCTTCTTGTTGCTATCAAGGGTTTGAGCGATCTTGGCAGCCATGGATTCTTCCATGGAGGCCTCGTTTTGATGGCATTGATGGAGCGTGATGGATATTTCTGAGTATGGAGAGAGGGCGGCGCCTTTGCGCGGCGACCCATTGGGTCTGAGCACGATCCAATGGCGGCGACGGCGGTTACAGGCCAGATCTGAAACCGGTGGCCCCAATTTCACCACTGATCATGATATATCTGTTCTTTTTGTTTCTCTTTTATTTGGTTCAGCTCATTCTAAGCTGCTTTCTGCTTATATGGGACAGAAATATGTGAAAATGTAGGGATCCTTGTTGATTCTACTACATGTGCAATATGTAATTTTAATCATCTTTTTGAAATAAAATTACGGACATTTTCCAAGGAAAAAAAAAATAATCACCCAATAGTTTATCAAGTCATCATTTAGCATAGCAAATCCAAGCAAATGTTCAAAACTATTAGGTCATCCTTCCCTCCAAGACGAGAAGGTAAACATCATAACATATTCGGTAAGATATAATCACGGTTTTAACAAATCAGGAGACACCCTCAAATAGTCCAAAAACCAAATTCCATAAGACTACTCCCCAAAAAAAAACTCCTAAATGTTGGTTCTCAAATTGATAGGATTTGAGACATTGAAAGTATGAAGTTTTAAATTTTACCCGGTAGTCCTTTCATCAGTATCATTGCATCTAAGTTAATGGGATTATCGCATCCTTACTTCATTTCATCCCTTCTGTTGTCACAGGATTACTTCGACAGACTATCAAGTTGTATAATGTGTGTTTTTCTTATCCTTACCGAGTTCTATATCAAGGGATAGTCATCCTTTCATCAAGTGTTTACTATATCCTAGGGTTAGCTTTATTACATTCAGTTCATTGTGTTGATCATCTCCATACACAATTTTACTAAAATCATCTTCGCTTGGTCCCTTTTCGGTGGACTTTCCAAGTTTCGTCTTACATGTCTATATAGTCTCATCGAGCCTTATCATCAAAACTAGTCGTATCTTGATTAAGTTGCACATCACCAGGTGGTTATCCTCATTGTGCTCAAATTTTGGTGTTGATATCATGTTTTTCGAATTTTAAGCCCGTTCTACTCCCTCGACAATCTGTCAAGTCTCGTCAATGAGGGCGCCTCGTTGTTCTGTCGGTTAGAATTTATCAATTTTCTATCATTCACCCAATATATCCATCCATTCGTCTTCTCATCATGGTTATGTAGGAATAGTTTTAAATATCCCTGACCTTGGTTTCTTTATCATAGCGCAATTCCTGTAAAATTCGAATTTATGTTATTGATGAAATCTCTATTCAACGATTTCCTTTATTAATTGGCATATTTTAGGCTCCTTGTAACTGTTACTATTTCCCTTTCAACATGTCTACACATAACCACTTATACATATATACATGTAGAGCTCTGTCTTCTACGAGGAAGCAAGTATATATATATGTATATATATATATGTATATATATATATATATATATATATATATATATGTATGTATGTATTTCAAATTAAGTGAATCATTCAAGCATTAACGCGGTACTTTTCCCAACCTCGTTTATATGAATAAATTTTTACAACCATCCATTCTAACTTGATTCCCGAATTGACTTTATTTCCAATTCTTGACGCCAATAATCAATGTATAGGAATATCCGCAATATACATGATCAATATATAAAAGTATGTAATTATCCAAAATATAAAACACTTTGTATATACCTTCCTAATACAGTTAATACTCCTAAACGACACATCTGTATACAAATATATGTTTCTTAGTGGACTGTACCTACACATTCAATTAATACACACACCCACATAAATATATTCCATTCTCACAATCAACCGCAATTAACGTAATTGAGTCTTAACCAACTTTGAAAATCATTAAATTATAGATATTTTATTCATAATTCAGTCTATACTTTACTTAACTTAAACTTGAACTTTTCTCACGTCACATTCAATCTTGAGTAGCATCTAGACAAAGGATATTCTAACTCAAAATCAGACTATGATTAAAACGATTTAATCATAGACATATAATCATTACTCAATCTACATTCGTCTAAGTCGAACTTTAAACTTTTCGCTATTTGCTTTACGACTAATTTAACACGTATGTCTATCATACATTCTAGTTTGAATTAACTAAACTAGAATTTATTGAGATACATATATATCTTTCCTTCATCATTAACATGATTTTGAACTTTACTTTTCACTACATGTTCAACCACTAAGCAACATGTTTATCAATTACATATTATTGACTAAAATACAATAAGTGAACTACATATATCTTTCCTTCCTTATAATCAGCACTTTGGAACTTTTAGCCCTTCACTACAAATACCATTTTCATAAATTCTTTCTTTCCACAACCCAAGCCTAAATATAAATAGATATTTAAATAGAATATATTTATATTTCTACTAATTCCATAATTTCTTTCTTTTCATAACCAATGCATAAATATATACATGTTGATAGAATATTTTTAATTCTATTATTTCCATAATTTCTTTCCTTTCATAACCCAAAAATAATATATATATATATAAAATTGAAATTAAAAGCATCTATTTTCTTATATAAGAATTAATCTAGAGCAATTACAAACCCTCCTAAGGCAAATATTCATATTTACTTGTGAGTATAATTACATAACTTCTTATTATATAACCCTTTTTTTAGTGACATTTATATCTCAACATAATAACATTATAATTGTACCATTTATAACTCTACGTTTGCATAATATAATGACCTAATTTTATATCATCATAATATATACATTATATAAATATGCTTTTGCATCATACAACATCATATCACAAAATGTAACTTAACTCTATAGTCATACATGCATAAATTTATATTTCTTGGTTCTCACTAAAAGAAGGTATGCAAGCTCCTATAAATAAATAAATAAAATAGGAATTTACATTAATCTCATAACCATCATTAGTTAAACAAAATAATAAAACATGACGAACGAAGATCTTAAATAAAATTGTACGTGTTTACCTGTTTGGGTGGAGTTCGTGGTGTTGACGGCGATACCGAGATTCAATTTTCTTTGATCCTCTTCAAAGAATATCTTCAGCAATTTGCCGACGGACACCTTGGTAAAATTCTTACCGAACTTATTATAGTTTTCTTGGTCCGGTCAAGGCTCGACCGGCTCTGATACCAAATGTAGGGGTTCGTCTACTTAGCAAATTTTTTTTTTTTTTTTTTAAAGAACTTTAAACAAGGAATCTTAAAGTATCATTAATTTCTAACCATGTGCAAATTAATAATGTATAATAGTTATTTTCATTCCTACCCTTTAGCATATAATAGTAATGTAAACTTATCTTGAAATGTGATTGTGATCTCAGCTATGAGTATTCTTTTAAGTAATACAATCTCTAAATTTGTCCAAAACAAGAATACATCATGATTCTATAATAAAAGAAGTACGACATCCCGTTGAGCAAATGCTAATATCTCATGGACAAGAGAATGACATTCTCAAGTAAAATGTAAGGATACTACTCTAAAATTATACCCATATTTCAATGATAGAAAGGCATTTTCAAATAACGTTATATTCTAATAATAAAAAGGCATTCACAATTTACATGTAAGGTTGTACCTATTCCAATAATAAAGTGTTCACAAATAGTATATAAGAATATTATATTACCCACATCTATATGTCTCACATTAAATAATTACATATATCTCAGAATTATGGAACATCCCTTAAAGGTATTATTAAATATCAACGAACCTTTCTCACAAGTATATAAGACATATATGGAATAAAAACATATATTTCAAAAGTTTAAGAAGAATGATATTTATAGATAGCGGTCAAGATCCATTTATTATATATCTATACATGTTCTCAATAATAAAAGGGTTCTTCATAAAAATAATTTCAGTAATTCAAAGGGACGAAGGAAAATGAAACATTAACTACATAATTCCTCAACGACGCTTTAGTTCATATCCACACTATACCTCGAATCACATTACAATAATAAATCAACTATAATTCCTATTTATAATTCTGGAAACTGCATTTTCCTTTCTGAGCACAAGATTTGAAAAGAAGTAATTTCTCCTCAAAGTTACACATTCTAATATCACTACACAATTAACGAATGCAGAGAATGCATGGTAAATTCCCCTTGAAATCCAGAATTCTAGAAACCGTTGCCCCAATTTGATTTGCAATCAGTAAAAGACAAGACATATTGAAATTACATTATTGGAAGGTTGCCCTATGAATGCGTTTGCAGGAAAATAAAAGACCAATGCATAAATAATAAATCAACTATATTTCTTAATAATTAAAAGGTAATGCATTTTAAATTAATATATAATCAATTTTCTTTTCTAAAATATAGTCAAGGTATTTCATATATGTATACTACCAATACAACATAGCTCAATAGTTAGACGTTTTATTTGAAGTTAAGTATGATGCACGCATGCTTCCCAGGAGTATTTAATCGGAATTTATCCTTAACAAGAGCTTACTCCAGAAATTACGCCATGACGAAGTTTACAAGAAGAAGTGTGCTTTGTTCAACTGATCGATATTTTGATAAGGTTGTGAATTAATTAAATGAGGCGGAATTTATATAGGGACATAATTGTTTCATGAATGAAAGAACAATCGAAAGCTTCTCTGTCAGATCTACGATTCCAGGCAATCTAATATAATTTTTAAACACAGATATACCGAGTTTCAAGTAATACATCCTGCAATTTAAATCCTCAGACCTATGACGATAGCATGAAAAGGGATTCGAGTCCGCTTTCAAGCAATTCCGATGTCCAGGTTTACCATGCACAAAAGTTATAATGAAGAGTAAGCTGCACAGATTCAATAATACAAGAATACAATGTACAGAGGTCGAAAAATGAAAGGCATTGAGCAGGTCTGAAATTCCGATCTCAGAGTACTGAGATAAACGATTTCAAAGTACTGAGATAAACGATTTCAGAGTGCAGAGATGGATTTAAACATTCAATACCAGAACGGATTTCAGATCGGGATTCGATCGCAGGGTATAACAGATGCTAAGAGCAGGGTTCAATCGGATCATTCTCAGATCATACAGTATTTAAGTAAAGAACAGGGTTCATCATTCAACAAATGAATGCACAACGAAAATCCAATGGTAGATGACCCCACAGAATTTGCAGATCGAGTCGGTGGGTTTAAGAAAAGAGTTTATTCCAGACATCAACAACACCACAAAGCCCACGCTGGGCGTATAGCAATTCAGAGCATATTGGTTTCAGACGTTTGGCATGGTAGATTCAACTCAAATTGATATGCATAAAGATTATAGGTACTGAGAATTAAAACAGAGATTACAGAGTCTTTATAAATTTATACACAGAACGTTGGAATAAGATCGCATTGGATTGACACTGCACTCAATGTCTAAAGATGTCCGATCTCGGATGAAAGGAGAATTGAATGGAAACCCAGATCTATAACAATGTGAGATGATGTCAATCAACAGCGTTCGGGAGTTCACATTGAGTTCTTCACATGTATCTCAGGGATTTGAAATATACATAAATAAATAAAAACAGAGTTTATAATTTACAAAACTAGATCGATTTTCCCATATAAAAAGAGTTTCTCGTTTTTAACAGAACCCAATCGAATCACAGAGGTAAAACAAAGTTACATATATATTTCTGCAAACTAGATCGAATCATACATAAAGCCGAGTTATATGTCTTAGCAGAACTAAGTCGAATCCCATAAATAAAACATAGTCTTATGTATTTTTACAGAACTATTCAGATCCTCCTATATACAACAGAGTTATATACTTTCCTACAAAACTAGACGGATTCGTACATATAAGAACAACAATATTAATCCCAAATAGTGAAAGAAATTAGCTGAAAAACATTGAACCTGATTTAGATCGTCGAATTCGAGATCGAATGTCCGTTGTGGTTGCAGCTGGTGGTCGCTTGGAGAAGTTTGAGTAGTGTTGTAGATGATCCTTGCTGTGCTACCACTGGAGACCTCAATCACTCACCGGTGGACACCTCGGTAAACCACCCAACCACTCTGGAAGTACTCTTCTTCCTTCCAGACCCCCGAGCTAATCGGGCCGTAGAGTTCACACATGTATTTCAGAAATTCAGCTTGGGATTCCCCTCCCACCAGGATTTCTTAGCCAAACCCTTAGATAGCAGCAAGTCTTTGAGGTACTCAAAAATTACGACGATCATCCAAATTATGGGCCCTTTACCCATTCCCCAAGCCTTCCTTATAAAGGAAAATCTCATGCGACACATGTCGCTTCATGCATAATTAAATATTTTTAATTAATTATTTAATTAAAACACTCACCCATCCAAGTGTCAGTTTCTCTGGGAAGTGCACCTACACCCCTAAGTTTGCTCTATTTTGTCCCCCGGATATTTTAATCAACTCCTAGCTTTTAGTTGACTAGGTGTCTAATCTTAGGATTCTATTTTGCTCCTAAATAATGATTTCTATTATTTTAAATGCTCAACAAAAAAAAATAACTATTCATGTGCAGCTGTCTAAACTATTTTTATGCATTTGCTAAGTAATAATCTAGAGTTATTCTCCTAAGTTTTTATGCAGTTTAATTTAACAATCAAACTCACTAGGATCACGGTGCCACGCCGTTGGGCTCCTAGTTCCTTAATTTTTAATTTCCTGACATGGCACCACTCCGTCGGGTCCAGTCATCCATGGTTTCCATTCCTTGGCATGGTACCGCATCATTGGGTCCTTGCGTCCATTCTTTCCGTTCTCGACAGGGTAACGCATCATTGGGCCCTTCTACCGCCATCTTTCCGTTTTGACTTGCGGGAACTCTTGTAGGGATTTTAGGAATCGTTACCATCCATCCTCCGTCTACATGCTATCTAGGGACTAATGGCGCTGAGGAGTGAGTCCGTTCTCACTGCGCGCCCCTCAACTCGTACGTGACCAGCTCCGTCGTGGCCCACCTCGTACGCCCTCACGCATTCCTCTTGAGCAAGCGGATCAGTGCTTATCTGCTCATGCATGGTATTCTTGTCGGAAGTCGACATCGTCGTCGCTCCTCCTATGTGTGATTTACCCGTACTCTATGACCCTTCATGTTCCTTTGTGTGTCTGTTGGTGAACCGTCTCACTTGTTTCTACACACACTTCTCACAACAATTTATTAGTAGCATTGTCCTCAATAATCATCATCTGATTTCTAAATCTAGTATTGTTAAACATTTATGATTTATTCAAACTTCTTATTCATCTAATCAAATATACATTTCGTCGACAATTACATAATCACCGTACAGCTAGTCGTTAAGCATTATCTATCAACATAATTTTCCATAGTCATAGCTAATCGTTTAACATATGCAATTATTCAATTACATCAACAGTTCAAATACACATACTCAAAAATAAGGCCAAAAGGTTATTTAATTAATGTTTCAATCGACCGGGTCACTCAGCAGGTGCCCTCAATGTCTACAAAAGTCTAGGGGCACTACATAGAGAAGGCCAAGGGATGCCTACTCGAATTTGTGGAAGGTGGAAGGCTAGGAAGTGGGAGACATGTGGCAATTCTTCAATCACTCCCTAATTCTAATTAGCTTGGACACTATGGGTGTAATTGGAAACTTAGAAGGCTAAGGATGTTTATAAAATATGTGAATGAAGTAAGAGAAGGGATTTTGATCATTTTGAGAATTTGCATTTGTGAAGAGAGCTAGTGGAAAACTAGTCTACTTGTCTTAGCCAATTTCGAGGGTGAAAGATTCCCATCCTAATTGGTGTGTGGAAAGGCCACTCAGACCTTTCATGGGAGATTTAATGGAGTCTTTATTTGCAGGTGTAAGCTACAGGGCAGCTTGTGGTTTCTTCTAATGCAGCTCACTCCTTCAACCATTTCCAGTTTTCATTGCGTATTCTTGATCCTTGAGGAGAGGCGCTTTTGGTGAGCTATTGTACTCTTTGGGGGAGCTTTTAATGCCCCATTTATTTTGTAATATGAATTAAATGATCTTTCCTTCATCTTCAGAAAGTTTCAGGTCGAGATTCCAAGTGGAAATGTATGAATATGATTTTTAATGAACAAATGGTGCCATTTCCCCACTATCTTGATGTATAGCAATGAAATATTGATGTATTCAAATGGAAGAGAATTTATCTGATGTATGTATGATTAATGGACTATCATTAATGAGCTACACAAGTTTAATGTTCAGTAATTAAGCATTTGGAGTCATCTTGCTTAGTTTTATACTATTTGAAGAAGATTTAATACCATTTCCCCCAAGGTCGAAACTAGTGATTTTGTAGCTGTTGGGAGAGGGATATAACAGACTTCACAAACTGAATAATGATTCACATGAGACCTTAATATTGTACCTTAGACATCCTCTTCCTCTGTTCAGGAATTAGAGTGGGTTTGGAAGCATTTGGAGAGCCATATTCAACATTTAACCAGGGGGGATTTGAACCCCAAATTGCTAGTAAAATTCCATACATTGGCCAGAATCTTAAAGGGGGTTGCAGAAGTATTTTGATGGTCCTAAATCATCCCTGAACATCATAATCAAGTCCTTATATCATTCATACACCTTCTATGAATATTTGGGAGCATTTGGATCAATTTGGAGACCTAGACATCAAAACTAGTCAAAGGTCGAACTAGGGAAACAAGTTGAAAATTTCACTATTTTAATAAAACTCAAAAAAGAGACATTACACTGGTGTCCATATCAAGGTAAAGAGGTATACATCTATACACATATTGCCTCCTATTCACATGATGCCTACTGTAATCTTGCTTTAACGATGCACCCTCGATTCCGATGCCTTATACTCGTACAAAGGGGTATAGTCATAACACCAGTGCACTAAAGGTGGAGACAGGCCATCTTCTTGTAACCATCAATGGTCCTTGATTTGTACGATGGTGAGTGTGGGTTGTGTCAATCCCATCACCTTTCCTACATAAAACTAAAATATATATATATATATATATATATATATATATATATATATATATATATATATATATATATATATAACTTCTTTTCAATATTCTATTAATAATAATACACATACATTCTATAGCTATTATTATTATTTATTTATTTTAAAATAATGCTTTTAAGTTAAAAACACCCCCAAAAACCCACACAAACATTCCATATAACACATTGCCCGATGAATGCACATATAAACATTATAATTTGTTTTTAGATTGGAAAAAACTTGTTAACATTTCACATAACACAAAAAACAAACTTGAGATATACCTCAGAACACCAATTCGATACATGCGAAAATTTCTTTGAGCGTACCTTGTTCGATCGTGGTTAAGAAATGGAACACATGCATCATTATTTAGATTACGCACAAAACCCTACACCCTATTCCTTTCTGGATTACGCTCCTGCATGAGAGGGAAGAAAGGACACCATTGTTCACCCCATAGAATAAGATAGAATTGAGCTGAGGAGGGTATGGAGACGTGTTTGAGATACAGCCGACAGCAGAGACAACTCTGTATTCATGCTAAGGAAGATTTTTTCATTGATTCGAATTTCTTTTTCCAGGTACTAACCATGCCATTGCCACTTCTTTCTACTTCCAAGAACTTGGTATGCAATGCAATGGATGGGGCATTCTGTTTATTTTTTTCTTGTTATATTTTTACCTATATATGGCAACATCAACAGTGGCTGGAATAACATTTCTGCTGTGTATGTAGATATGCTTTTGCTCCTATCCCTCTCGTTCACATCTGTCATATTTTTTGCAATAATTCTGTAGTTAGTTATCGTTATTGTTGAATTGGGTAGCCGAGTATTTGTAATTTGTTGCTAGCTTTTACTTTATGAAGTGAAGGGTTGCTACTACTCTACCATCAGTCTTATTGTGTGATGCCTTTGATTTCAGGGTTGTTTTTTAAATATTCTCTTATTTGATCGGTAAACAGAAGGATTCTAATCTACAAGTCCAACCTCCCTTCCTCCCCATCTGACGGTTTGGCAGTTTTTTGAATTCCTTATTAAGGCATTGGTCAACTGGCTTAACTTTGACATCCTTCTAGTGTTTTTTGATTTTGCTTTTGAGCTGGCGAAGCTCAGAGCCCAGAGGTAACTATGTGCTTATCACGCACCCACATTTCCACAAAGTCTTGGAAAGTCTACACTTATTGCTTATGAATTTTCCATCACTGCGTTTCGCCCCTTACAGTTTCGCTCATCAGCTGGTAGGGGAAACACCCATCATTACTTATCTACTCCAACAACTGCTTAAAGACCCAGAGCACTAGCGTTCATTTGCTAGCAGGCTTTGTTAGGTTCTTTATTAAGAGTTGGATTCAAATTGTCCATATTCTCACGGAGCAAGGTTCTCATAGTGTCCATCCTTGCCTACGCATGCATGAATTGTTTTATGATATCCACTGTGAAATATTTTGTATGTTTCACATCTGCTGTTGGTGCGAGCAGGCTTGAACCTAAGTTACAAGAAACGGCCACTCCCTTTCCTCCTATGTATTGACTACCAAATCATGTTGAGTTGTACTTTAGGACGTTTTGCAATTTGGAAACGTCGTATGGTACAGCTCATTGTGTTTCCAACGTGTTTCAGCGTGAGATCCCTGCATTTCCATGCTTTTCTTAAATCGTTTGGGCTCATCCAAGTGCCCACGAGGGGCATTTGACGTATAGGAACACTAAAAACCCCTAATCTATGAAAAATGAAGACAAATCAATCTCTAATTTGTTTATAAATGTACTTAATTTTTTACATTGTTTTGAAAAAAAAAAAGGAAAAATCTCCAAAAACCTAATAGCCTCTCTTTTCCTATAAGGAACCTCCTCCTTTCACTCATTCCTCACACTCTCTTCAACAAAAATAGCTTCCTTTCACTCATTCCTCACACTCTCTTCAACAACAAGAGCTTCCTACAACGGCGGCAAACATTTTGCATAATGTAATCATCTATGTGAGTTAGTTAAGATAGACATGGGTTTCTTTCCAAAATGTCATTTATATGTATCATTCTTTATGTTTTATTTAAAAAACTATAATATATATGTGTGTGCGCCATTTATGTGTATCATTCTTTTTTCTTGCATGATAATGTGTTATGAAAAAAATATATGCATAATTTCCCTACGGTATCCGTTTGGTGGAGGGGTCATGTTTCCACGACGTTCCCATTTCTGAAACTTGTACCAGTTTCCAAGTTTAATGCAACTCAGGCTTGAACTATGCACTTGGATTTTGATCATTTGAATCTTCACTCTTTTTTGTTGCATGACTTGTGTGGGGAGTCAACATAGTGAAGAAGCTTATATATATTTTAATTTATCATCTACGCTAACGCCAATTCACTTTCTTTTAATTCTCTTTCCTCATGGCAAGTTGATTCAGGGCCTTCCTCTCTGCCAACTTCTTGCCCCTGAATCTCGAGAATCTGGGATTTTTTCCTTTGAAGTCAAGTCTCCTTGAACCTGATTATTGTCTTTTGGGATGCCTTGTTCTCCCTATCCTTAGAGACCCAGATCCCACTCTATTGGTTCTTGGCTCTTTGAGCAAGAGTCTTCCTTATAGATCCTTAAGACAATTAGATCCCTTGTTTCTCCCTCTCTTAGCTCCCCCAAAATTGTCTTGGTCCACAAGAGAGAGCTATAGAAGCATATTCATTCGAGAAGTGCCTTGAACACCAGAATATTGTGTTTTTTTTCCATTCTAATTGAGTTTTCTTTGGACAAGTAGCAATGGGATGACATCTCTTGGCATAACTTGTGCCTAAAAGTGGTATATTCAAATCTCTCTGTTGGATCCCTTGCGATTCGTCAACTTCTAACATGACCTTTTTTAGTAAGCCCTTGCTTAGGTCTAACTCTACATAGATTCTAGCATAGGTAAATATTCCTAGCTTTTCCTTAACTCTATTGGAAGAAATAAATTTACCCAGAGAATTGCCAATCTTCTCCATTACTTCCTCTTCCTAGAGGTGTAGGGGGGAGTTTGGAAGTCTAACCCATATAAGGGTTGAAGTTGGATATGGCATGTTCAGATTGAAATCATGTCCATGACTTCATAAACACATTGCCTCTAGTCTAGAACCAGGGTCATTCCAAAACACCTTGCTTATTTTCAGGTTTATCAAATAATACTGTAAAGAAACACAAAATCTTATAATTACCTTGATTGTCCAATTTGTCTATGTCATTATTTATTCCAGAAAATCGCCCCAAAGTATTAAACTTACATACTAAACCTCTTTTTAGGAAGTTTTGGATTTTTGGTTATATGATCTTTGAGGATGCCTTTATAGCCTATGTCACAAGGTTTGCCAAACTTCAACCTTGAGGTTCAAAATTCGATGAACTTAAAAACTCTTTACATGTTCGTTTAGGTTCATCAAACCTTATGGCTGAACCTCAAGTAGAATTTGGTGTTGATTTCTCACTATTTTTTATTATTGATGTGGATTTCTTACTGTTTTATGTTATATTTCATTTTAAAGTTAATATACATATAAGATAATATATATATATATATATATATATTGAAAAATTGGGACATTACATAGTATTAGATATAAGAGAGCATCAATTGCACAGGCACGCGATTAAAGAAGTTATAATCCATTGGAAATATATGCAACCAAAAGATGCCACATGGGAACCAATAGAGATTTTGTAGCATTTTCCTGAAGTTATAATCCAGTGGAAAGATATGCAACCAAAATATGCTACATGGGAACCAATAGGGATTTTGTAGCATTTTCCTCAACGTTAACCTTAAGGACAACACTGCTTTTCAAGGTGGAGGGCATGTTAGGGTCCTACCCTAACCCCCCTACTTTGGGCTACATATGAGTTAGTCACCTAATATGATACCATCTCCTTTGAAAAAGGCTGACTAGATAGTAGTGAATAATTAATTAGTGTAAAAATGGTCTCTTTGTTAATTAAGGCCCACTGGGTAGTCGATACCAATTAATTACGTGAATATTAGTAGTTAGGGTTTTCGTTATGGGAATCCTATTTAAAGAGCTAGGAGGATATGGATTGTTTTGTTGAGTATTGTTGTATTTGGAGCTTGGCTTGAGTGAAATGTCACCCAACCTTAAGAGGCAAGAAAACACTGTTTTTTGTTGGATTCTCACAATACAAGGATTTATTCTGCATCATCTCTTTTTTGTTATCTTATGTTTGGTTATATTGCATTATAATTTATGGTTTATTACATCGTAAGTCTCTTTATATCATGTGCTTGTTCGAGTTAAGGGTTAAGAACACTACAAGAGTTCCTTCCCATGCTTTGGCAACTCATTGGAGATAGGAGTAAGGGTAAGCTCAAGATGGGCCACAAATCAAAGATTACATCTCTGTACTTTTTTTGTGCAATGTGGCATTCTTGTCCAATGCTCTTGACCATAGTATGGATAGCCACGATCAAGCTCTCGAATTCTATCCTTTGGATGCAATTTTCCCATAACATTAGCAAAGGAAATCTCTCTAAGAGGACTATAACTAATTGAAATTCATGCATAATGCAAATTTAAATAATCTAACAAAATAAAATAAGCATATATTCTCAAAATTTCATGACAACCAAATTGTGATGAACAAAATTACATAATCACGCACATCATGCATAAAAAAATAAATTATCTATAATAGAGAACAACAATAGTTTATCATATTCATAAACAATGATCTTATCTTTTAACGAAAAATTGTTTTTGAGCAATTTTCCACCCAATCATAGGTATCTAGTACAAATATCACCCCCAAGCATGGATATGAGGCCATCAAGGTGAAGGAACCAAGCTATAGCATTCTATCTCTCTTATCCCAACCCGTCTACTCTCATGCTCAACCAATATATTTACAATAAAGCATTAAATGTATCTTATGTACCCATCAACAACCAAGGAACTCTCTTCCACTACCCCACACAACGCAACAAAAGCCTACCCCTTATTTTCTCAACAATCCCTTAAAGTGCCCTTCCATGATAGTGCTCTTTGGTGCGTGTAGAAAGAGTCCAATTCGTTGCATGCTTTATTTGAAATGCTTGCAAGAACAATACTTGGCTCTCAAACATCGAAGAGCAAAGAATGCATAGTGGGTGAAAGGCTCCTGACATTGCCAACCTATAGCCAACTATATTTCCTCACATGTATTTAATTTCCTCTTCATAATGTTGATTTTGGTTCAATTCCAACCTAATAATAGTTTGCAATGGAGGACACAACATGAGCAACTTAGAGAAATCATGTGAAAATGTTTGAATGATTGCTAGAGTCAATGGGAAATGAGAGGATTGGTGGAAACGATGTCTAACATTACTTTTGACTAGAGGAATGTAGGAATATTATAATTCCCACAATGACTGTCCTCGAACCATGCTCCCATAACTCCGTGAAAATATCCCCACCAACTCCATACATGCATTTAGTAATTGGTTTGATATTTCAAAGAAGGTGGACCAATTTATCTAAGGCACATGGTAGAAAATTGATGGTTTATGAGGCTAACACTTGGTAATAAAAGGTTTGCTTTCCCATTGCCCTCATTTCATCTTCCCCTCTAGTTGATTCATAACCCCTCTCATGCTCTATATAGCCATCTTGAACCATGGCATCTTCCAACTCCCATGTAGCCTTTTCACGACCAAAGTGCTTTCATTGCACCTCTAGGTGTTTGACGGCTTGATTATAGAGTAGCATTGCTTTCTTGCCAAGGATATTCAATAGCTCTATTTGGAACTCTCCCTTTGGTTCCACTTGGATTTCATCTTAATCAATCACATGGTTAGGACCATGTGCATATTTCTTAAGCAAAGAAACATAAAAAAAAACATCACAAGATTTAGTGTTAGCATGCAATACAAGTTTATATGCAACTAGCCCTATCCTATCAAGCACTTCAAATGGACCACAATATCTTGATGCCATCTTGGATCTCTTCCTTGGATTCACTCCGTGGGCATTTCTATCTCAAGCGGAATTCCATTGACTAGATTGGCCCGGCTTATTAGTGTCCAACACATTTTTCCTATAAAGCTTCAATTGGACATATTTCAATTATGCTTGATGTCGATTTCAAACTCTACTAGGTGTAAATATTATTCCAACTTTGGTGGCTTATCCATCAAATACATGTGAAGCATGTCTTCAACCACTTGATTCAATCCTTTAGTTTTCCCATATGTTTGTGGATAATAGGTAGTACTAAAATTCAACTGGGTACCCAAATCTTCAAAAAGACTCTTTCAAAATTTAGAAGTAAACTTGGAATCGCTATTGGATATTATTATTTTGGGTAACCCATGCAATCTAAATATTTCCCTCATAAATATTTTGCAATGTCATCGTTCTTATGAGTAGACTTAACATGAACAAATTGTGTTGCTTTGGATAACTTATATACCACAATCATAATAGAATCATGGTGTCTTAATGTAGTTGGTAATCCGGTAATAAAATCCATAGTTATTACTCCCATTTCCATTTTTGTAATTGGCAAGGTTGCAATAAACTTGTTGGATGTCAATGTTCGACCTTAACTTGTAGACATCTCATACACCTAGCAATGTATTTTGCAACACACTTCTTCATATGAGGCCGAAAGTATTTCTTTCTTTTGTACTAATCGTTTTTGGTAGTTTGGATGTTCATAATATGACATTTTATTAATTTCATCCATGATAATTCTTCTCAAATTTGAAGAGGTGGGAATACACATTTTGTTTTATAAATAAGAAGCCCATCATCATCCAATTAATAAAATCCATGTTCGCCTTCCAATTTCTCTTGCTTCAGCCCATCTTTCACTTAGATGTGTGTTCATCTTCAGTAAGGGAATCGATAGCTCTTCTCTTCAAATTTGTTTTGCATATGCTAATAATTGCTACATGCATTTTCTTGTTGAGTGCACCAACATCTTTAATATTTTATGTGCTTGATCTCAAATCAAACTCACGAAAAAATATCAGCCATATATTTTTCCTAGCATTTAAGTTTGACTACTCAATTAAATACTTTAAGACATAATGATTAGTTTTAAGCTAAAAAATCTAGCCCATTAAATAGTGCCTCCACATTTTTAGAGCATGTGCTATTGCAACAAGTTGCAAGTCATGATTAACGTAGTTTTTCTCAAGTTCTTTCAATTTTATTGACTCATAACAAACTACATTACTATCTTGCATGGGAACTCCACCAAGTCCCTCAATGCATGGATTTATGCACACAACAAAATATTTGTCCAAATTTGCAATTTCCAAAATTGGGTGTTTGTGAGAAGTTTTTTCAACAGCTGAAACTTTCCTCACATTCCTAGGACCATTCAAATTTTACCCTTTCTTTTACAAAAAAGTATTTGGGTGTGCAATCTTGAAAAATCGATGAATGGATCTTTTGTAATGTCCAACAATACCCACGAAAGACCTCACATTTGTTACATTCCTTGGAGTGGGCCAATTGATTATGACCTCAGCCTACTGTGGATCCATAGATTGAGGATATATGTGACCCAAATAATGAATTTGCTTCCCATAAAAATCACATCTGATTAGTTTTGCATACAATTTATGCTCTCTAAGCACTTGCAAAATCATTCTCAAATCTTCCTTAAGCTCTTCCTCATTATTATAAAATATGAGAATATCATCCTGAAAAACAAGCACAAACTTATCTAAGCACTTGTTGAAAACACTATTCACGGTCACGTGAATGTAGCTAGTGCATCGGTGAGACCAAATGGCACCACCACAAATTAATAGTGGCCATCCCTCGTTCTAAATGTTGTCTTGTGAATGTCTCCTTCTTTAATTATATCTTGATTATAACCAAAACTCAAATCAATCTTTGAAAGTACTTCCACTCCTCTCATTTGGTCAAACAAGTCATCTATTCGAGGCAATGAATACTTTTTCTCCACTGTGACTTTATTCAACTGCTTCTAATCAACACATGGCCTAAGACTTCCATCCTTCATTTTCACAACTAACATCGGTGCTCTCCGTGGAGACACATCTGGACAAATGTATCCCTTCTCTAGCAACACTTGCAATTGCATTATTAACTCTAATAATTATGGGGTACTCATTCTTCAAGGAGCCTTGGATATTATTGCAACTCCATGTACAAGATAAGTTGTGAAACCAATATTCCTCCTTGGAGGAAACCTTAGCACTTATCTAGAAATATAGCACTAAAATATCATAAGACATGATAGCCTTCAAGATTGGGACCTTTATCCTATATTGAATCCAATACATGGGTTTTGTGTAATTGACAACTTGTTCTAAAACATTTCTTAAGTTGTAAAGCTAAAACTTGCCTAATAAAGATTGCTTGTGGAAGACCTTTCATTGTCCTTTCCATCTTCATCAATGCAATCAAAAGTCTAGTTGTAGAAATCAAGTTTAACTCTATGTGCTTCTAACCAATCTATGCCAATGAGAACATCATAAGAACCAAGTGGAAAAACAATTAAGTTTACCCATAAGAAGAGTCAATTCAACTCTAGTCTCTCCACCATTTCATGGACTTTTCTCTTGGTTCCACTAGCTAATTGAACTATCCATGAATTACTATGCTTGCACTTCTTAATAGCGCAAGTTTTGACAATTTTAGGAGTAACATAACTATGACTAGATCTTGGATAACTTAAAATGGAAATGATGGAAATGGAATGCTTCGCAATCTTACCTTCAACATCAACCATAACTGATTGCTGATCTACTTGGTGGTGTTCCTAGGTAGCATTGATCCTAGGAATAGTCCTTGGTACATTATCATAGTTATAGCCTCTCAAATGTTGTGAACATTCCCAATGTTCTCCTTTTGATGTGGGCAATTTTTTATCAAATGATCTTCTCGGCATCCCCAACATTGAATAGGCTCCCTTGGGATCTTCCCTACTAATTCGGTTGGCTTAGTCTCACTTTGAACTGAATAAGTTTGTTGAATTTTATAATGGGAGGCTCAAATCCTTCGTTTCTTTGGTCGATCTTTTCCTTATTTATTTTCCTTCCATATCTTGTGGAGTTCTAACTTGCTTTTGTTATAATCATAACATCACTTAGCCTTTCTAATGGACTCATCCAATGTTTGGGGTTTATCAAACTCAATTGGTCTTTTTTAGTTTGAGGTAATCCACTTAAGAAACATTGGATCTTTACCTTCTCGTCCTTGTTATACCTGGCATACCTCAACAACTCCAAGAATTTGTTACATATTCATCCAAAGTCATTTGGACCAATTTTAACTCATCGAATTCTCTGATTTTAACATCATGGTATATATAAAAAAGATACTTATGTTGGAATTGTTTTTTGAACTATTTCCAAACAATATTTCTCTCATTGATTTTCTTAAATTGCTTGAGATGCTCCCACCAAATTGAAGCTTTGCAATTTAGATTGAAGATGGCCACTAAGGCCTTCATGTTTCTATTATAATATTGGACTTGGAAACACTTCCTCATCCCAAGAATCCAAGCCTTGACTTATTGTCCAAATTTAACTTCACCATCAACTATAAGTGGTTTTTCCATTATAAATTATCCATGTAAGTTATCTTTGAAAATCTCCTTCCTCTTGAGCCTTTGAAAAGAAGCTATTGAACTGCTCAATGAGTCTTTAGAGACAAATGAATCACTGATAGAGGATTTGATGGTGTATATGCCCCATCTTTGAAGGTCTTTATGTGTTGTGGGACCTCTTGTGAGAACGACTTCTTGAATGTTTTCCACTACTGCTAACATCATTTGAACTATGCCCATAATGATTTGTTTTTATATATATGTCAAGATTTGGAGCATGAAAGTCTTCAACTAATTAAGTTCCTCCTAAGCTTTAATCAATCTTTCATTGTCTATTTATGTATCTTTGTAATTTCACTCTCAAGCTTCTCATAGTCTGCAATATTTGTAGGAGTTTCTTGATTTCTCTGTGTCCATTCAATTTTGTCTTTGCAATTCCTACCTATAAATTTTAACACATGGAACTAGCTTCAAGTTCATAAGGGTCCTATGCATCCTCCGTGATGATAGTTCCTTAGCCAAACCAAGACCATGCCTCATTTCTTTGAATTTTCTTGATGAATCAAAAGTTTTATTTTGTTATTCAAGAATGGAGTGCTCATACCACTTCCCTACTAAAATACCCTTCAAACGAATATATATATTTTTTTCTAATATCAGAGCTAGAAGTTATAGGCATTACAAGCTCATTGTCTATTGTGTCTTCTACACCTCCGCTATAACTATTATTCCCACATTGAACAACAACAATTGTGCACAACAACAACTTTATTAGACAAAAAATAATCAACAACAAAATTATGGACACAATAATGTTGTTATGCCTTTCTAGCCCTTCCTATCAACATAAATTAATTGTCTTTCCCCACTTGCCAAAGTTAACTCAAGAATAAATATTCACAAGGGTTTTTTAAGGTATTGGAGGCCACTACAAGGGTCAAAGGGATGGTAGTATGGGTCCTATGCATCCTCCATGATGATAGTTCCTTAGCCAAAACAAGGCCAAGCCTTAGTTCTTTGAATTTTCTTAATGAATGAAAAGTATTTTTTTATCAAGAATGGAGTGCTCATATCAATTCCATACTAAAAGACCCTTCCAACAACAATAATTTTTATATTCTAATATTGGAGCTAGAAGTTATAAGCCTTAGAAACTCATTATCTATTATGTCTTTTGTACCTTTGCTATAGCTGTTAATTCCCACATTGAACAACAAAAATTGTGCACGACAACAATTCTATTAGACAAAAAACAATCATCAACAAGATTATCAACATAGTAATGTTTGTATGCCTTTCTAGCCTTGCATATCAACATAAATTATTTGTCTTATCCCACTTTCTAAAGTTAACTCAAGGATAAATATTCACAAGGGTTTTTCAAGATATTGGGGGCCACTACGAGGGTCAAGGGGATGGCGGTATGGGTCAAGGGCACTACCCTTTCTTTTTTTGTTGTAAATCCATGCTTAATTTCATGAAATTTTGCACATAACTTCACTGAGTTTTCATGTTTCTCTGTTGACTTGGAGCCTCTATGGACGTGAAACATTCTCCCTCGTTTTTCATGCTTCAGTGGTTGACATAGTATATTAGTAGTACATGAGTCATTATCCTTAGTCACTTTTATGTGGGCCTTATGGTGCTCTCATGCCCTCCATGCGACACATTTTCCAAACATTGTGAGAAGATATCCACTGTAGATCTCTTTCTCCATCTAAATCTTGACCATTCATGGCATCTTGTTCTCTCTCCTCAATCCAAAATTTCCAAATACCATGAGAAGATCTATACTCTCTGACTAAATCTAGGTTGTTCATGATATTTTGATCTCTCTCCTTCATCCAAAATTTGAAAACACAATGAAAATATCTCCATCATAGATCTCTTTCTCCAAATAAATTTGGGTCGTTCACAATTCCTCCTTCTCTACCCTCCATTTGAATTTCCCAAACAACATAATAAGATCTACACCTCGAATCTATCTTTCTCTCTTTGACTAAATACAAGTCAGTTGAAACATCATGTTCTCTCTCCTCCATTCAAATTTCCCAAACATTGCAAGAACATCATCATTCTATATTTATTTCTCCAACTAAACCTAGGTCGTTTGCGACATCTTGTTCTCTTTCTTCCCTCTTAATTTCACAAACACCACATGAAGATTTCCACCATTGATAAAGATGGGAAGCTCTAATCTTAGTCATTTATGGCAAGGCACTCCCTAGTAAGGTGTGAGCATGTAAAATGTTCTGAGTCCCCTCCAACATTGTTCTTCCCTGGGCGCATCCACTAATTTCCTCCTTGGTGAAAACAAATGCCTACCATTTATCCCTCTTTTATCACTAAAACATTCACAAAATTAAAACTATGGGTGAATGCATTCAATCGATTTGGAATTGCACAAACCCAATTCACCCATATTTGCTTTGCAACCTTCCAACGGTGCATATATCCTTAATGTAACCATCATTAATTGTGAAGAATGGCATGAATTCCTCAACAACTACCCAAATTAGGCCAAAAGTTGAAGTTGAACTCTTATACCACATTATGGTATCCTTGCCTAGTGCTCTTAGTGATGGGATAGATAGCCACAACAAGGTTCTCAAACTTCCAACCCTTGGAGGCAATTTCCCCATAGTATCAATGAAGGAGACCCCCTAGGATGGCCAAAACTAAAAAAATGAATACATAATGAAAAAAAATTAAATGTAGTGAAATATAACAATCATAGATTCTAAAAATTGAATGACAACCAAGTGCCCATGAACAAAATTAGACATAATCACACACATCATGCATAATACATAAAATTTCTATAATAGAGAATACCAATAATTTTGGATATTGATAAACAAAGATAGACGACTTATCTTTTAACAAAAACTTATCCAAGAAATTGTCATGCAAGAGAAAGTTTCTAACCAGCCTTAGGTATCTAGTGCAAATACCACCCCCAAGTGGGGTTATGAGGCCACTGGGGCAAAGGAATCAAGCTACATGTTTTTATCTCTCTTATCCCAACCTATCTCCTCGTATGCATAATCATCCTCCTCACCATAAAATATTACAAGCATCTCATGCAACCATTAACAAGCAAGGAATTCCACTATCCCACTTAAAATAAGGAAGGCTTGCCCCTTCTTTGCTCAATAATCCCTCATAGCACCCTTCCTTGACAATGCTCTTCGATATGTGTAGAAAAAGTCTAATTTGTTATATGCTCCAAGAAATACCTACAAGAACAATACTTTGCTTTGAAGCATCCAAGAGCACAAAATGCATAGTGGGTGAAAGGTTCCCAACTTGCCCAACCTCTATGTTCATCTACAAGACCTTACCCCTAATAAATAAGTTAGGAGGATTGAACATGTTTTTAAATAAGTCAGTAAGACTTGAGTATGTTCGAAATAAGTCAAGGAGATTTGGACCTATGTTATGGGACAACTTGTTAAATGAGAGACCAAGCTTACTAGGGATATGACCTAAAAAGAGTGACTAAAACTTAAGAAGAGGAACTTAAGCAACATTGAGAAAAATAATAATTTATTAATTTAAATAAATGTGAGGAATTAAAAATAAACCCTAATTACTTTTCCCTAAACCAAGAAAAGATAAAAGAAGAGAAACTAGAGAAAAGAGGCTGCTCATTATTTTTCCCAAGAAGTTCTAATTCTGCAAAAAGAAACTAGCCAAAAATAGAGAGAAGGCCATTCTGTAAAAATGGTTAAGCAAGCTAAGAATGAACAGTCGATAAGGGAGATTGCAAAAGGCAAGTCTGCCCATTGCCACAATACAAGTCTAGGCTCATTATCTTGTTGAGCGCTCAGTATTTAGCCAATCATTGTTTTGGGGCTTTGGATTTAATATCATGGTTTGAAGAAGGAATATTTGCACATGATCCATAGAGTTGATTAAAGAGGTCCTATCGGCAAGTCTACTTTATCCAAATTTACATTATCACATTGTCCCTAAGTCATTGTCCTTTAATAAGCTTGGTTTGGCTTGGGGGTGATCTCTGCAAGGGTTGAGAGGTTATGAATCCTTGTGGAATCTAAGGTTGGGAGGAACATGCTTGTTCCATAGCAAGTTGGTTGGATATCATATAAGTTCTTTATTTCAGCCCGTTCATTTCTTAATCTTTAAGTTAGTAAATTTATTGATTGATGTAACTATAAGTTTTCGCAAAAGAGTTGTAGAGAGGTATTATCTAGGAGGTACCTATTTAATTTATACTCTAGGGAATATTATCTCTGCAAGGGTTGAGACGTTATGAATCCTTGTGGAATCTAAGGTTGGGAGGAACATGCTAGTTCCATAGCAAGTGGGATGGATATCATATAAGTTCTTTATTTCAGCCTGTTCATTTCTTAATCTTTAAGTTAGTAAATTAATTGATTGATGTAACTATAAGTTTTCACAAAAGAGTTGTAGAGAGGTATTATCTAGGAGATGTCTATTTAATTTATACTCTAGAGAATATTATTGTTTCATTTTATAAAGCAGAGTTAAGATACTAAATTTGTTATTATTGTTCTGGAAATTATCATTGTTATCTTATCAGAATAGAGTTGGAGTATTAAGTTTGCTTTTTTTTTGTTCTGGAAATTATAACAGTATATATTTTATCCTAACACAGTTAGGGTATTTGTTCTGGAGAGATGCTAATTTTTTCATTATCATAACAAAGTTAGGATGTTGAACAAGCAACATTATTGCTAGTTAACGTTAGTAAAGGTTTATGGTTTCATGGAATCTTTTAAATAATTTTCTCATATTATAACTTGACATATTTAATGTTTATTGTTGTTTTTATTTTAATTATTAAGTGTTGTTAATAAACATAAATTTAAACATGTATTATTGTTTTTAAATAATAATATTACAAATAATAATTATAAATATAGGATTAATATTTATGAGTATAGGGTTAAAAACCTAGGGAAAAAACTCTTGTGATTAGACATTGGTACGATGGGAAAATTATTTACTCTGGGATAATGTCCTTAATCCCCATGTACATACCCATGTGTTTATATAAATATACTCTCATTTCAAAACAAGTCAAACAATAGATCTATTACCAAAACTGCACACATTACATTAAAATACAACATAGGGTCGATACCCTATTATATAAATTATGTATACATAAACAAAATGTAAATGCATTGTAACTCAAACATTAAACGTTGCATTTGGGTTCGAACCCCAAGGGTCTCGAAACCATTCCATATAACTTAAACATTTAAACCATTCCATATAACTTAAACATTTATATAAAACACGATGTAAGAAAATAACAATGCATATTCTTTCACCCAATATCGAACCTTAAGGGTTTCGAACCCTGTTCATGTATGTAATATATAACTTAAACTATATAAGATTTACAATTTCAACATGAACTCAAGGTCGAGCCCGAGGGCCACCTCCTTTTTTTTTCAAATGAAAAATAACTATACTTTATAAGAAGTATAAAAGATTATAGTCCATAAACAGCCAAAAGACCAGCCCGAGGAGACAATACCAAATCAAACTAGAAAATTGCCAAGTGCCAAAGGGACATGCCAGCCCAAGTGTGACAAGAGAGGACGACGAAAAGAACATCCCAAATCAAAGTAAACCAAGTAAAGAACATCCAGGATATACCAATCCTCCAAGTTCTGCCATGTCCAAGAATAATTACAACGAAGGAAAATATAGGAGGTGAAAAAGCCGATGAAGGTTGTCCTGTACAAAAAGTATCAGATTACCATAGTGAGGCGAGCCAATAGTGGGAAAGACCGAAAATAGTAAGCCACCTTGTACAAACAAGGAACATAACAAAAAATGCCGCCAGAAAAAACAAAAAACTAGTGCGGGAAGAGCAGCCAGAAAACCCGAAATGATGCATAAGCAAACATGATGCATTAAATAGTCAATGGAAATAATTATTTCAGCACAATAATCATACCATTCACGTCGTATGGTTCTAACTATATAGAGCAAGAATGTGCTGGGATCGAATCCCATGGATTCATCCTCAATATTTTAAAAGGGAAACAAACAATTATTATTAAAACAACTCTATTATAGAAGTCGATGGTCCACGAAACCCACTAAGTATATTTACAAAAAGTTTGTTCATTCACGCCATCAGGCCTCGCGACTGGTCTAAGAAATTATAATATTTATATTACATTATAGTACATTATATTTATATCATATTATACCATATTATATTTATCATACTATTGAAATTATAATTTAAGAATTATACTATTGAAATTATAATTTAAGAATTATACTATTAACATTATAACTTTTTTTTACAGAAACGGTTGAGTAGCTTTGATTAAAAATAAAAACGGAAATTACATAGCGCAGAGGCAGATTGCTCCCATAATAGGGTAGCATCCAACACTCCTTGTTCATCTTTTACATGCTTGTAGCTGATATGATACCTTCCAGATCTATGGAAACTATAACACTTGACAAACTGTCCAATAAGTATAATACATAAATGAAACATAGCTACATAGATGCCTTATACAAAAAAACTGGAAATTGGAGCTTTCTAAAAGAGTGCCAAGCCTACGATGAGCTCCCAACTTGTGAAATTCAGAGTAACAGATCAAAAAGCATAAAAACTGAGGGAAAAGGATAGCAAAACCAAAATATATTCGGCCAACCGTCAAACTGCTAATGGAGACCAGTGTCCATGACTGCACCTTCAGAATCTGCAGTCCTGTTCTTATCAGAGCTGAGGTCAACGTAATTTCCAGCATGGACCATGAACTGCTTCAGCTTATCCATCTTCCTACCGAGCTCAGCCATTTCGCTAGTCGTGGCACCATATTTACGAACTTTATGGGGGTAGCAGAGGCCCAGGGTCTCTTCCAAGTGTTCTACCTTCTCGGCCACCTTACTGTTCTGATGTTTAACCTCAGTGTGCATTGCTTGTGCCAAGGAGTAAAGGCAAGTCAGTACCTTTTTAAACTCCAAGTTTTCATTGAGAACCAAGCGGACTTGGCCCTCCAGCTCCTGCAAACGATTATGCATTTCCATTTCATTCTTCGTGAGACCATGCCTCGCTTCAAGACCGTGAAGTCTTCCATCCCCGTCATGTCTGCGACAGGGACCAAACACAGAGTTACAGTTGTGAATATCAACCGGGTCACCCAATGCTTCATCCAACACCGGGATAGCCCAATTGCAGGCACCATTAGGGCTTCTGATAGCCTTGTTGCACCAAAGACATTTCAAATAGACACCAGCCCCATCCTACAGATGCCCAGACTTATGATGCTCCATACTCATACACAAAACCAACGCAGAAACAAGCAAACTCCAGACCGAGGAAGAGCAAAACTCAGCAAGGAGAGTGCGGGCTAATTCCATCTCGTTATGTCTTAAACCATTCCCCACGCTTCGTATGCCAGCCAACTGGAAATCCGACCGACAGCCATTAATGCTGGGATGCATGGAGATCCCGCAAAGATCCAGTTGGCCGTTGAAAGGCTTGGTTGGATTTCCAATAAACAAAAATTTAAAATGTCTATAGTTTGAAATCAAAAGATTGTGGAGCCCCCTTAATGAGTTGAGAAGAGCCAAGGTTCTGTGGTGATACCTTATGCTATGGAATCCATACTTTTTCATAGATGACATTGTCGCAGTCGAGGAAACCGTAGGAAAGCCCAACTCCTTTACTGGCCATTGCGTCTGCTTTCCCGTTTAGACTTCTCAGAGCATGAAGATAGGTTACATCTTTGAATTCTTTGCTGATGCTGAGTAGGAGATGATGCATTTTAGTGGAGGGGTTCTTCCTTTTGGTGACAATGTTTCTGGCTTCTCTAATGACGATTTGAGAGTCCCCAATAATCTCCAAGTTCTCAATGCCCAGGTCTATAACTATCTCTAGGTCTTTAATGAGAGCGAGCCATTCCGCTCCATTGTTGGTCTTTCTCCCAATGCCCCAAGCAAACTCTCTCAGTTTGTTCCCCTTGGAGTGAAAAATTACTCCCCCCGCCCCTACCAACCCTGGGATTAACATTATAACTTATTATAAAACCATCATATGCATAGAAATTAATTTATTAATTATACTATTGAAATTATAAATATGATAAATTTATTTTTAGATTACAATATGATAAATATGATAAATTTACTTTTAGATTACATTATGATATATTTTAATATGATAAATTTACCTTTAAATTACATACCAATTAACATATTTTGAAAATTACATTACCAATTAAAAATTTATAACACCATTTGAACTTATAATTTTATAATAATATTAAATTTAAGTCATAATCAATTATAAATTTCATTATCATTAAATTAAACATTATATTATATTTACATTTAATAATTTTCAACATTAGTGATTAATAACACTAAGCAATAATTAAAAAAATCTTATTCTAGCGTTCTTATGCCAAAATTAAAATAAGCCAGACCGACCCTAAAATCACTAAATTAAATTATTAAGCTAAGAATTATTGGTTTCATATGTGTGTGTGTGTGTTTCACGGGCATCTTTAACCTTGCAGGCTTCAACTGTCTCCTAATGAGGATCCCAAATTAGGGATCGAAACGTCGAGTTTCAAATTCGTTTAACGCAGCTCCTCCTTTCACTCAAACTGATCCTGCGTAATGACTGTTTTCAATTATAACATAAATAAACCACAGAGAAATTCAAAGAATTTCATATATTAATTTCATAGAGTTCAGCGCTGGGTCGTTCCACATTTCATTCATCAAAGGCAAAATACATACAGTATGTAAATGGAAGTTGGGGCTTAACACCCACAAGGTAGTCGTGAAGGATTACAAACATTTCTCCATTATATTCAAAACTCGACACTGTGATTTACAAAGTACCTTTAAAACCCCATTCTCATAGACATCATTTAACTTAACTATGGCGTCAGGAAATCTAAGCCTATCAACAAATGTGGGCATAAGAGCCCGTAACCAAACAAGTGCAATAGAAGCATCTTAGCCCAAAACCACGTACATGCAATTACACAAGTGTGCCATGAAGCTAAACTTGTTCAAGTCTGTATGGGAGTGAAATCTCGTAGGTTGTGATCTTACTAAAAGGGAGCACCATGTTTTCCCAACGCTTGAACCCTTAATGCTGTGGAGTATACTTGTCAAACAAGTCAGGAATAGGGTTAGTGCATAAACATATACATATAAAATGTAACATGAAGAAGGACTGTAACCAATGCAATTTAGTACATATCATAAACTCTGGAAGGAAGAGTTACCTATGGTATGCCGAGAAGTCCGTATGCAACTACGACACAATCATATAAGAATTGTCAAAATGGTGATAATACCACAGAGGAATAACTTCCCATCATAGATTCGTTGGCCAGGGCCAGCAGCAAGAGGTCGGAACAAACCTGTTAATTTTTTTGATATTTAATTTTGATCACATTCGACACATGAATTTACCCTGGGGAAACCCTCTATGACTTGAGGGAGAAAACCCCAACAAAACCTTCCTTAGTATATTGATAGATAACAAAGAATGTCTTTTACATAGAGCACCCCCAGTGCAATTATAGAGCAAGAGAAAGATAGATATAGAAGAGAGACTAGGGAGAATAATTCTCTAATCAACCAACTCACTAATAATAGTCACATGCACAAAAATACTTCATAGAAATTTGCTCCAACCTTGGAGACATCAATCTTACATGGATAAGTGCACCCCACTTCTCATGTAATGCATTAACTCACTGAACTGACTTTAGGATGAACTCGCCCATCAACATAAAGCTTGCTCGCTTAGTTATATGGCTAACTTAAGTGTCGTCATGTAAGTGTCGCAACTCAAGTGTTGTCTTTTAGTTTAACACAAGTGTTGTCTTTTAGTTTAACATAAGTGTCGTCATACAATAACACTTAGTTAACTATATCTTCTTTGTTATCACTTAGTTAACTCTCTTAACTAAAATTCTTTCTTGTTAACATCACTGTAGTGATCAATTCGAGTTCTCCTTTGATTGACTAAAGTCTTCTTTGTTAATATCACTGAAGTTTACCAATTTGAATTCTCTCTTAATTAATTCTTTATGTGTAATTCGAATTCTCTCATATCTTATCACATCTTATCTTTATCTCTTGTCGTATCTACATGGTCCACATGTGCCAGCTTAATTATTATATCAAATATACTAAGGAGATTTTCCCAATGACGTGATCATATTGTTCTTCTATCGTTCCAAGTGGTTATATGCCAAAGTAATTCACTCTAGAGGTGTCTAGTCTCTAGAGGAGACTTAATAGCTCAACCATGGTTAGTAAAACATCGCACAACATACATGCTTCGACATGCAAAGCATCACCTCGACACATGAGGCACCACCTCAACACATGAGGATCTGTATTGACACACAAGACCTTAGCCTTGACTAGCAAGATTGTACAACATCATCACTTTGACATACAAAGCACTTGCCTCGACACATAAAGCTTAACCATTCTTGAGTCCAACTCAAGATTCTTCTCCAAGTTTCTTGAGTCCAACTCAAGATTCTTCTCCAAGCTTCTTGAGTCCAACTCAAGCTCCTATAAGGCACTACCTTGACACACGAGGCTCAATCTTGACACACAAGATTGACCTGGAGAATGACTCATGATGTTGTAACTTTAACACCCCCTCTCAGTGAGGGTGCATTCTCTACCATGCCAAGATTGTCTCGGAAGTACCTATACTTCGTCAAAGATAGAGGCTTAGTCAACATATCTACAATATGTGCACCAGTAGCAATGTAATGAAGTCTTATGGCACCTCTCTAGACCATGTCCTTGATGTAGTGATACTTCATCTCAATGTGTTTCGATCTATCATGAAACACAAGGTTTTCTAAGAGCTTAATGCAGCTCTGATTGTTAGAGCAAATGACAGTAGTCTCAAGCTTCTCATTGAACAACCCAATAAGTAGCTTCCTAAGCCACGCAACTTCTTAGCAGGTGATACTGTTAAGTTTAGCATAAAATTCACAACAAGAGCATAATAAGGATCACTGAAAGAAACACAATCACAAGATAGACACAGATTTATCCTGGGAAACCCTTATGGGGTAGAAAACCTAGCAAAGCTTTCCTTAATATAGATGACCAACAAATACAAAGATGTAAACCCCAAATAAGAGCTCCTTCTCCTCCTTCGCATATCTCTCTCTCTCCTATGCGCAATTCACAAGTGAGTGAATGAGTGAGTGAGTGTGATAAATGAGGAACATACATCCTCTATTTATACTTTACTTCGCTTGACTTTTAACCCTAACTGGGCCGACTTCTCCTAGGAGAGTCTAGTAACCCCTAAACACTTAACTCTGGGCCGACCCCACTAGGGAAGTTTAATAATCCTAGTTACAACATCCCAATGGAGGAATAAACATCTCCGGATATATAATAATGTCCCGACGGAGGAATGAAACATCTCCAAATAAAGTACAAATAGAATATTCTTAGAAGTTACAATATTTCAACACTCCCCCTTAACGAGAAGGATATTCTAACAACATCTGCAGGATCAAGGAGTCATCAACATCATACATGATACATCTATAAATCATTGGAAGCTTTCTTCAATCATCATTAGTAACTCAAACAGTTACTGGAACATCAACATCATCAGTACCGAGTCTTCATATTCTGCAGCACTCGATCAGCTACAGCAACATCATCATCTGGATCTTCTGGTCAACAACATCATCTGGATCTCTCGATCAACAACATCATCATTTGGATCTTCTGATCAATAGCATCATCTGGATCTCTCGATCAACAGCCTCATCGTCTGGATCTCCCAATCAACAGCATCATCTGTATCTCTCGATCAACAGCCTCATCATCTGGATCTCCCAATCAACAACATCATCTGGATCTCTCGATCAACAGCCTCATCGTCTGGATCTCCCAATCAACAACATCAACATCTGCAACACACATGATCCTTCCTTTCGGAATTATGGGATCGTGTACAGTCCTTCCTTTTGGAATTACGGGACCCTAGTCCAACAACTTTGGTGATCCTTCCTTTCGAAATTACGGGATCATGGACAATCCTTCCTTTTGGAATTACGGGATTCTAGTCCATCAACTCTGGTGATCCTTCCTTTCAGAATTACAAGATCATGGACAATCCTTCCTTTCGGAATTACGAGATTCTAGTCCATCAACTCTGGTGATCCTTCCTTTTGGAATTACGGGATCATGGACAGTCCTTCCTTTCAAAATTATGGGACTCTAGTCCATCAACATTGGTGGTGCTCAAACAATCCTTCCTTTCAGAATTACGGGACCCAGTCTTTACTGAGCTACCACACTTGGACGATCCTTCCTTTCGAAATTACGGGATCCTTGTTCACTACTCACATCTTAGACAATACTTCCTTTAGGAATTACGGGATTCTAGTCTAAGGATCAATATTTAAGACTATCCTTCCTTTCGGAATTACAGGACCCTAGTCCAACAACTTTGGTGATCCTTCCTTTCGGAATTACGGGATCATGGACAATCCTTCCTTTCGAAATTACGGGATTCTAGTCCATCAACTCCGGTGATCCTTCCTTTCAGAATTACGGGATCATGGACAATCCTTCCTTTCGGAATTACAAGATTCTAGTCCATCAAATCTGGTGATCCTTCCTTTCGGAATTACGGGATCATGGACAGTCATTCCTTTCGGAATTATGGGACTCTAGTCCATCAACATTGGTGGTGCTCAGACAATCCTTCCTTTCATAATTACGAGACCTAGTCTTTACGGAGCTACCATACTTGGACGATCCTTCCTTTCGGAATTACGGGATCCTTGTTCACTACTCACATCTTAGACAATCCTTCCTTTAGGAATTACGGGATTCTAGTCTAAGGATCAATATTTAAGACTATCCTTCCTTTCGGAATTACGGGATCACTGTCTAGGGATGATCAATCCCACCACAATCCAAGGATCAACATTTAAAACTATCCTTCCTTTCGTAATTACGAGATCACTGTCTAAGGATGATCAATCCCTATCAATTTAAGACACCATAACATGTCTAGGGATGATGCAATCCATATTTATTTACAGGATGATCAATCCTTATCGCTTTAGGACATAAGTCCAAGGACGATGCAATCCAGATCTATTTACAGGATGATCAATCCTTATCACTTTAGGACATAAGTCCAAGGACGATGCAATCCCACTAGTCCTCTCAGACAAAGTCTAAATACCACTTCATCGACCTCATCATTGGTAAAGGTATCCTCATCATCGACCTCATCGTTGGAACATGTAACCTCATCATCGATACAGGTATCCTCATCATCGATACAAGTATCCACATCATCAATACAGGTATCCTCATCATCGACCTTACCGTCGGTATAGGAAACCTCATCATCGATACCAGTATCCAAATATCATCATCAACCATATCACTCTCGCTTTCGAGGAGGGTCCTTCTGAACTACACCAAGCTTGTCTCAGAAATACTCAAACTTTACTCGAGACAGAGTTTTGGTCAATACATCAACAACTTGCTCATCAGTGCTCACATACTCAAGCTTTATAGCTCCTTTCTGCACCATATCCCGTATATAAGAATATCGGATCTCTATGTGCTTTGACTTATCATGGAATACTGGATTCTCTATCATCTTGATACAACTTTGGTTGGCACACAGGATCACAGTGGGGTCCATCTCTAAGTCAAATAGTCCTGATATCAAATTATGAAGCCATATGGCTTCACAACTAGCAGAGCAATCTGTTATATATTCCGCTTCAGCTGTGCTGAGAGCCACACTGGACTTCTTCCTGCTAAATCACGAGATCATAGCAGATCCCAGACAATAACATCCACCTGATGTGCTCTTTCTGTCTGAGACACTTCCAACCCAATCTGCATCTGTATAACCATACAATATGAAATCATTATCTCCAAGATAATATAGACCAAAGTTTATCGTACCTTTTAGGTACCTCATCACATGCTTTGCAACTATCAGGTGAACACGTCTAGGCTCAACTAGATACTGACTCAGGGTGTTCACAGCAAAGCATATATCTGGCCTGGTATTCATCAGATACATCAACGACCCAATAATCTGTCTGTACTGAGTCATATCCACTAATTCTGACGATTCATCAGCCAACAACTTCAAGTTGGTATCCATGGGAGTGACCATGGCTTTACATTCCAACATATCAAATCTTTTTAAGATTTCCATAGCATACTTTCCCTGGTTGAGAAAGATTCCTTCTGGGCCTTGCCATACTTCCAGACCCAAGAAGTAATGCATCAATCCGAGATCTTTCATCTCAAATTCTGTAGCTAGCTTCTTCTTGCTTTCCATTAACTGTTTCTCATTTCTTGTTAGAAATAGATCATCCACATACAGTAATAGTATGACAGGTTCATCATCCATAACCTTAAGGTAAAGGTTAGGATCAGCTTTATTTTTGGTAAAGCCCAAGCTTGTCAAGAAGCTATCAATTCTTTCGTACCAAGCTCTGGGAGCTTGTTTCAACCCGTACAAAGCTTTCTTCAACTTACATACGTGAGTTCTTCTATCTTCAACCTCAAATCCTTGTGGTTGTTTTATGTACACTTCTTCCTCAATCACACCATTCAGGAAGGCCGTCTTCACATCCATCTGGTGTAATCTCCACTTAATCATGGATGCAAGTACCATGATGGTTCTAATGGAAGTGTACCTTGCAACTGGTGCAAATGTTTCTTCATAGTCAATTCCCTTTTTCTGAGAGAATCCTCGGGCCACAAACCTTGCCTTATACTTTTCAATGCTACCATCTGCAACATGCTTTATCTTGTATATCCACTTGGAGGATACCACACTTTTGTCTTTTGGTTTGGGAACTACATCCCAAACATCATTCTTCATTATTGACTGGTATTCCTTCATCATTGCTTCTACCCATTCTTTCATATGAACTGCTTCTTCATAACTGGTAGGTTCTTGATTTACAAGATCACACATCAAAGCCACATAGCTGGAAAATGGATTTGGTTTCTTGCTTACTCTAGTGGAGCCTTCTGGAGCTCCATACTTTTCTGCTTCCTGTATGATTTCTCTTGCCCATGCTAGATTTCTCTTTCGTGATATGTTCATTGGTGGGGGTTCTTGAGGTTCTATCATATCATGGTCTTCTGGTGTTTCTTCTTCAGGGAAGGAAACAACTTTTGTATTTCTAGGAGGTATATCTTCTTCATATACTTCTTCACACTGGCTCTTTCTAGACCTTTTGAGAGTAGCTTCTTCATCAAATGTTACACCTCTACCAATTTCCATGTGATGGAATCCTGTGATGTATATTTTGAATGCTTTGGATGCTTCACAATATCCAACAAATATTTCCTTCTTTCCGGAAGGGTCCAGCTTAGTTCTCTTCTTTGTGGACATATACGGGGCACCCAAATATCTTGAGGTGGCTTACCTCAGGCTTCTTCCCTATGAACACTTCTTCTGGAGTTTTGAATAGTTGTCACTTGTTCTATGGAACAAGTCTCATCATTCTTCATTTGTAGGTGATCGTTGTACAATACTTCCTACAAGTCAAATTCAATAGTATGGTTAGAAACATCTCATAGTTTCCAAATAAATGCATAAAACATAAGTCATACTATCTTAGCCAATTCTACAACATTGATCCATATCCCACATTCATATGGTAACTTTCTAGATGCCTTCCATCTCTACCAAGACATTATTAAGAGCGTGCACTACTCCCAATATGTCAGCAAAGAGGTTTCACTCTAGATAAGTAGCAATGGAATGTTGTATAGCACCATAGGCTACTTACCCATCACATGCATACCACTGCAAACATCCTAATACATATGTATACAACTGGATACTATCATTTAAACATAAATAACAATTCAAATACTTATCTTTGTTTGTTTGGTAGGATCTCCTTTTGATCCTAGTCTTCTGATCATCATCAGAGTTTCAGAACCAATCTTGTATGTTGCTTCTCCTATTCTCCTAGAGAGCTTTGTGAGGGGACTGCTTTTCTTCTAAACTGGAGAGAGTCTTCTTCTGTCTTGTCATGTGCTTTGAAGCACCACTGTCACATGACATATTCTTCGATTTCTTCCTTTGCTTGATTCCTGGGAGGTTCTTCATCCTCTTCTTCTTCACTATCATCTTCTGCTAGATGTGCTTGATGTCTTATGTGGTGGAAACCCTTCTTCTTCTTTGAAGGACAATCCTTAGCAATGTGTCCTATTTTGTGACAATTGAAACATTGGTATGAAGACTGATCTCTTTCTGGAATGGTTCTTCTTTCCTTTTGAAACCTTTGTGGAGGTTGAGACTCCTTGTGGCTTTCCTTCTTGAAGTTGGATTGACTCCTGCTTGATTATCTTCTTTGAGCAAGGCTTCTCTATTGGCTACTCTAGCCTCTTCTTGAATGCAATCCTCCCATACAATATCAAACTTCATGCTTTCCTTTCTAGCACACATGGTCTGGATGAATGAATCCCAAGTTCTAGTGAGACCATTGAGAGCGGGCATGACTAGCTCATCTTCATCAAGGGAGTCTCCAATGGCTTCTAGTTGGTCCTTGAACTGGGAGACCCTTGTGAAGTAATCTTGAATGGATTCTCCTTGAATCATCTTAGTGCTCTTCAATTGAGCTCTCAGTTCATCTTCCTATTGATGTTCCTTCATTCATACATCCTAGCTAGGGAATCATACATTTCCTTTGGGGTCTTCTTGGATGACACTTGGGGAATCAAGTGGTGTTTGATAGAATCAACAATGATTCTCTTTACCCTAATTATATCCTTCTTGTACTTTTCTTTTGCTTCATCTTCTGCTGGTTCTGCAACTTCATCTTTTATGTATTGGGAAAAATCATTCTCTTCAAGAATGAGACCAATCCTATATTTCCATGCCCGAAAATTCTCTATACCCTCTAGCTTGTCCTCAAGCTTAGTGCTTGGGGCCATCTTATCCAGGGGGTCACCAGAAATTGAAAATTCTTAAAATGCAAAACTGACCTTACCAGGAGATGTGCTTGACTGAGTTGAGTTGACTTGTGTACTTGATTTCTGAAAACTTCAACTTTTCACCCTTCAAACTTGACCAGCGAAATTCGGATTTGCAACGGATTTTTTGGTTTACCGATTCACTGGTGCACAGGTTCGCAGTTTTTCTGGTTCACTGGTGCACAGGTTCGCAGTTTTTCTGGTTCACTGATTTTCTGGTCCAGAATCAAACTAGGGTTTGACTTTCTCGAAGATCTACCCACTAAAAAAGTTTGATCTAGGGCTCATAATTTCGCTTTTGAGGAGGAGCATCCAGCCATGCCTTCATATTCCAAAAATTCCAAATTTTGCAGAAACCTTAATTTTCACCGGAGGAGGAGAGAGAGGTATTTTCACCTTGTGAAAGATGTCCTATTCAGGCTAGCTCTGATACCATGTTAAGTTTAGCATAAAATTCACAACAAGAGCATAATAAGGATCACTGAAAGAAACACAATCACAAGATAGACACAAATTTATCCTGGGAAACCCTCATGGGGTAGAAAACCCAACAAAGCTTTCCTTAATATAGATAACCAACAAATACAAAGATGTAAACCCCAAATAAGAGCTCCTTCTTCTCCTTCGCAGACCTCTCTCTCTCCTATGCGCAATTCACAAGTGAGTGAATGAGTGAGTGAGTGTGATAAATGAGGAACATACATCCTCTATTTATACTTTACTTCGCTTGACTTTTAACCCTAACTGGGCCGACTTCTCCTAGGAGAGTCTAGTAACCCCTAAACACTTAACTCTAGGCCGACCCCACTAGGGAAGTTTAATAACCCTAGTTACAACATCCCAATGGAGGAATAAACATCTCCGGATATATAATAATGTCCCGACGAAGGAATGAAACATCTCCAGATAAAGTACAAATAGAATATTCTTAGAAGTTACAATATTTCAACAAGTACTAGCTGCAATATACTCTGCTTCTGTAGTACTCTGGGCTACGAAGCCCTACTTCCGGCTGGACCAAGAGATCATAGTTGTTCTCAAGCTAAAACAAAATATGGATGTACTCTTTCCGTCCACAATACTACCACCCCAGTTGGAGTCGGCATATCCAAGTAGTATCACTCCACCACTGGAAGGATATATGAGTCCATAAATAATAGTACCTCGAAGGTATCTAAGCACATGCTTGGCAGCAACCTAATGTCTATGTCTTGGCTCAGAGATGAACTGACTCAAGATACTCACTGCATAACATATGTATGGTCTGCTATGTATCAAATACATCAAGGAACCAATGAGTTGTTTATAAATGGTAGGATCCACTAGATCCGATATGGAATTTGACTTATGTAGCTTCTTTATATTAAACATCATAGGAGTAGACATGGACTTACAGTCCATCATACCAAATCTCCATAACACATCAACTGTGTACTTTCCTTTGCCAAACTTCTAAGCCAAGAAAATAATGCATAAGACCTAAGTATTTCATTTCAAACTCAGAAGTGAGCTCCCTCTTGCACTGAGCTATATGTTGCTCCTCTCTAGTAAGGAACAAGTCATCAACATAGAGAACCAAAATCAATGGATGGTTCTTCACAACCTTGAAGTACAGGTTGGGGTGAGATTCACTTTTGGAGAAGCCCAAGCTTAGAAGATAACCGTCAATCCTCGAATACCAAGCCCTCGGGGCTTGCTTAAGCCCATACAAGTCTTTCTTAAGTTTGCATACATGAGAATCCTTCCCATGAACTACAAACCCCTCAGGTTGTTGTATATAAACCTCTTCCTCAACCTCACCATTAAGGAAGGCAGTCTTCACATCTATTTGGTGAAGTTTCCAACCCAAAACTGAAGGAAGGGAAATTATGGTTCGTATAGTAGTGTACTTGGCCACAGGAGTGAATGTATCATCATAGTCTATCCCTTCTTTTTGTGAGAAACCATGAGCCACAAATCTTGCTTTATACTTTTCAATACTTCCATCAACTACATGCTTGATTTTATAAAGCCACTTGGAAGTTACTATTGACTTCCCGTCAGGTTTAGGAACCACTTCCCACACATCATTATGCATGATGGATTTGTATTCTTCCACAACGACATCTTTCCATACTTGTTGCTTAATAGCTTATTCATAGGTAGAGGGTTATGAATCATTGATGTGACTCATCTATGCTACACATCTTGAAAATCTTCCAGGTCTCTTTCGTTCTCTAGATGATCCTGGTGGTGCACCATGCTTTTCGGCCTCTTGTAGAATGTCTCAACACCATGTAGATCTCCTCTTAGCAGGAGGTTCATCAAGGGATCTTTCTATCAATTCTACTGGTTCTTCGGGATTGAGCGAATCTGAAGGATCTTTTGACTTCTCGCTCTCAACATATGAAAGGGGAGAATTAGAAATCAGATCCTTCGTCATAGGAGTATCATGCTCCTCCATATCTGAATCACATTGAAGTTCTTTGGAGCGCTTGAAGGCAACCTCTTCATGAAAAGTTACATCTTTGTTGATTTCAATGTTTCTTTGTCTTGAAACATAGATTTTGCAAGCTTTGGAGGATTCAATATATCCAACAGATGTTCCTTTCTTTTTGGATGGTTCCATCTTTGTCCTCTTCCCTTTTGGTACATGAATGTAGATAAGACAACCGAAAATATTCAAGTGTCGAACATCTGTTTTTTCACCAGTGAAAACCTCTTCAAGAGTATTTTATCCCAAGATAGCATGAGGGCTTCTGTTATGAATATAAACAACAGTTCTAGAGGATTTTTCCCATAAGGATGTGGGCAGATCTTGATCACACATCATGGACTTTGCAGACTTACATATTGTCCTATTCTTTCTTTGAGCAACCCCATTTTGTTGGGGGTTGTAGGGTACATTCAACTGTCTTTTTATTCCTACATCTCAACAGAAGTCATTGAAGTCACAGGACTCAAAATCTCCTCCATTATCAGATCTCAAAACATGATTGTGCTTTCCAGTCTGATTCCCAACCAGTACTTTAAACTATTGAAACTTGTTGAAAGTTTCACTCTTTGCTTCCAAAAATAAACCCATGACTTGCGAGAGAAGTCATTTATGAAAAGCACATAATACAAATAACCACTCAAGGAGGGTGAAGACATAGGACCACACATATAAGAATGAATGAAGTCAAGGATCCCTTTGGATCTTTTGGTACTACTTGGAAAACTCTTCTTAATGTTCTTTCCAAGAGCAAACCTCTACAAACACTATCAAAATCATATTTAAATATGGGCATACCTTTCACCATCTTCTGCAATCTAGGTAATGCTTTGAAATGAAGATGACCAAGCCTTATATGCCACAACTCACAAGGACTGACTGTGTCATGGATCGTGGCTTGAATGAATTTTCCAGGAACTTTGTAGAGACCTCCCTCTCTAATTCAATCATAGATGTAGAGTTCAAGTCTTCATGCTTAGGCCACAGGAGCACTTTGTTGTCCATAAAGATAACTCTGAATCCTTTATCTTCTAGAACCGAAATAGAAAGGAGGTTCTTCTTCAATTCAAAGAAAAATAGAATTTCATCCACATGTAGTACATCTCCTGAATCCAATTCCTTGGATTGAATAGGTGGTATTATCTCCAAGCTCCACCTTACATGGAAACTTGTTTTCCTTCAGATTTGTGATAGCGCTCCTCTATCCAGTCATGTGTTTGGATGCGCCATTGTCCACTAGCCATGTCTCATCACTAGTGGTAATGGATCCATAAAGGGTCGAGACAAGACAATACTCCTTCCTCGTCTCTTGATCATCAGATGAATTATTTCTTGTAGGTTTATCTTATGTAGCAGTGGAAGCATGAAACCTACCCTTGAACTTTCCTCTTTGCTTTGCATGACATTCTTGAAATCATTCTCCTTTTGATGAGAGAATTTCTTGTGAGATTTATTACCTCTCTTCATATGTGCCGCAAGAGCGAGGTTCTCTTCTTTGGAGGCAGCATATTTTCTCTGTATTCGCCCTTCTTCTTGTAGGCAATCATGCCATAGTCTCTCGAAGTTAGGTTGCACTTCCCGACCATTTACTGCAGCCAAGAATGTCTCCCATGAGGATGGAATACCATCGATAACAGTATGAATGAGATCATCATCATCGAACATCACACCAATGCTCATGAGTTGATATCTTACTTGAGAGATCTTTGTGAATAAGGAAGCCACAGCTTCGTCCTTTTCCATCTTCAGATTTCTAAGCTTGTTCTTCAATGCTCTCTTTTGACTTGGCACCTTCTTCTCATAAAGATTTGTCAAAGTGTTGAAGCATTCCTTTGTGGTCTTCAATGGAGTAATCACAGGCATCAAGTTGTATTTCATGTAATCATAAATGATTCTCTTTGCTTTGGCTTGATTCTTCTTGAAGGTAATGTGACCTAGATTATAAGTAGGCTCTTCAATAACACTGGATACATATCCATCCAAATCATGCTCTTCCAAGATATTCAGGATCCTGGCCTTCCAAGTATTGAAGTTCGAAGTTCCTTCAAGATGGTCTTTTGATCTCACTGAGATTGAATCCATTGTTCAAGTACTCTGCTCACTCATGATCTACGTAGGTTCAATCTTGATTGTCGAACTTAGCTCTTTCACGCCCTGAGCTCTGATACCATGTTAATTTTTTTGATATTTAATTCGGAGCCGCAATAATACTTGAAATCAAATAACAATTATACACATGAGAAATCACATTCGACACATGAATTTACCCCAGAGAAATCCTCTATGACTTGAGGGAGAAAAAACCTTCCTTAGTATATTGATAGATAACAGAGAATGTGTTTTACATCAAGCACCCTTAGTGCAATTCTAGAGCAAGAGAAAGAAGATAAATATAGAAGAGAGACTAGGCAGAATAATTCTCTAATCAACCAACTCTCTAATAATAGTCACATGCACAAAAATACTTCATAGAAATTCGTTCCAACCTTGGAGACATCAATCTTGCATGGATAAGAGCGCCCCACTTCTCATGCAATGCATTAACTCACTGAACTCACTTTAGGATGAACTTGCCCCTTAATTGAAAGCTTGCCCACCTAGTTAGATGGCTAACTTAAGTGTCACAACTCAAGTGTTGTCTTTTAGTTTAACACAAGTGTCATGTTTTATTTAACATATGTGTCGTCTTTTAGTTTAACATAAGTGTCGTCATGCAATAACACTTAGTTAACTAGATCTTCTTTGTTATCACTTAGTTAACTAGATCTTCTTTGTTATCACTTAGTTAACTCTCTTCACTGTAAATATTTCTTGTTAACATCACTATAGTGATCAATTCGAGTTCTCCTTTAATGAACTAAAGTCTTCTTTGTCAATATCACTGAGGTTTAACGATTCGAATTCTCTCTTAATTAATTCATTATGTGCAATTCAAATTCTCTCATATCTTATCACATCTTATCTTTATCTCTTGTCTTATCTGCATGGTCCACATGTGCCAACTTAGTTATCATATCAAATATACTAAGGATATTTTCCCAATGATGTGATCGTATTGTTTTACTATTGTTCGAAGTGGTTATATGCTAAAGTAATTCGCTCTCGAGGTGGCCAATCTCTAGAGGAGACTTAATAGCTCAACCATGGTTAGTAGTACATCACACACCATACATGCTTCGACATGCAAAGCATCACCTCAACACATAAGGAACCACCTCAACACATGAGGATCTGTCTTAACACACAAGACCTTAGCCTTGACTAGCAAGATTGTACACCATCATCACTTTGACACACAAAGCACTTGCCTCAACACATGAAGCTTAACCATTCTTGAGTCCAATTCAAGATTCTTCTCCAAGTTTTATGAGTCCAACTTAGGCTCTTATAAGGCACTACCTCGACACATGAGGCTCAATCTTGAGACACAAGATTGACCTGGAGAATTACTTGTGATGCTGTAACTTTAACAAAACCAACCATTATAGGAGGTGGAGCTCGACTCCAAAACCCTCACAGAGCAGAGCTTGCCGCAACCACAAAATGAAAACTACAACATTGAAATCGGGAATAAAACCCCAATTGCACTTTCCACAAGGCATCGTACCATGTTTTAAATGCACAGTCCAAGTGGAGGCCGAATGCATTGCCAGTCACATGTCCTTCTTATGCAATGAGTTGGCGTTCCCGCAGGAGTTTTATCTTGAAGCTAACGCTTGGTTTCAATGTTTTATTTTGGCGTTCTTAAGTCTTGACCCTGTCATGGAGAAGTATGGCGCTAGGGCCATCCCTACGACCCATATTCATTAACAAGTAACGTTGTATTTCCCTGCATGCAAGAAGTGTATGTGTTAGCACTCCACGTGCTAAGTAAGCCACACAACCCAAAGGGTCAACCACCATACAAACGATGTAAACATAATCCATGCAACAAGTTAAACCATATCCGTGCTATATCCTCAAACTATTATACATGCATTCAAAACATTAACATGTTAACATTTAATTCGTATGGGTCATGATGGAGAAGGTTGTCGGCCTAGGTAAGGACCATAATAATATATATATATATAGATATTACAAACCTTAATTATTACTTTGTGTAATGTAAAGGATGTTTAATAAAGACTTTGTTTATAATGTTAAGGGTAAACATTAAGTAAATAAGAACTCTATAGTAACTATAGAGATTTATAATGTAGAAGTGCCAACATTAATTTTAAATATTTATAATTTTATTTATAATTAAATAAGGGTCGAAGAATAGATTATAGTAAGACCTAGACATAAGAAGAAGAGGATCCATGTGCTCACTCTCAACTATGAAGTTAACATTAATGAACCGTTCAGAAGTAGAACGAAGTTGAATTCTTCTACATGTGAAAGACCTAGACATAAGACCTAGACATAAGACGAAGAGGATCCATGTGCTCACTCTCAACTATGAAGTTAACATTAATGAATCGTTCAGAAGTAGAACGAAGTTGAATTCTTCTATATGTGAAAGTTGACGAGTTAAAAAGGTAAGGACTTTGTTTATTATGAAGATGATTTTTATTTTTATATATGGTATCTTGGAGTCGTTATAGGAACTTTCTTTCGCTGCCCCACAAAACATAAGGAAAATTGTCCCTTCTTTTTTCTATTGACCCTTAGAGTACCCTTCCTTGATAATGCTATTTAGTGTGTGCAGAAAGAGTCCAATTTGTTGTATGCTCTAGTAAATGCTTGCAAGAACAATACTTGGCTCTCGAGCATCTTAGGGTAGAAATTGTATAGTGGATGAAAGGTTCTTGACTTGCACAACCTCTATGCTCATCTATAACCAACTACATTTCATTCTAGGCGAGCGATTCCCTCTTCACAATTATATTGATTTTGGTTGATTTCCAACTTGGTAATAGTTTGCAATGGAGAACCCAGCATGAGCAATATATAATAACCATGTGACAATGTTGGAATGAATGGTAGAGTCAATGGAAAATAAGATGATTGGTGGAAATGATGGTTGACATTACTTCTAACTGGAGGAATGAAAGGCCTACAATTCCCATAATCTTTGTACTCAACGCATGCTCCCACAACTACGTGACAAGACTTACCCACTAACTCCTTACGTGTCTTCAATGATTGGTAAGTCAAAGGAGGTGGATGGATTTATGTAAGGCACATGGTAGAAAAATGACGAGTTATAAGGCTGGCATTTGCAATAGAGAATTTACTTTCCCATTTGCCTCCTTTCCTCTTCCCTCTAGTGGAATTACATCCCCTCTCATGCTTTATGCAATCATCTTGGACCATATATTTACATATCTTGAGTTTATCATGGTAGCCCACCACATAGTCCATATAAATATATTTACATTATATATGCCTAGGCATTTACTAGTTAGGCCTTGACCTTGAAATCTACACTAAGAACCCATACCAACATATTTGCATCATTTATAAAGGGGTTCATTCCTTTAAGCTCACATGGCTCGACTCTTGTCATGATAAACTTGCTTTTACAACTTATACATAATATTGTCCAATACATTATAGGGGTAAAAACTAGGGTATTACAATTAATGCTTGAGGCCATAAAATAATGCATACGCAACATCATATTTAGGGTGCTTTGGAATGAGGTACATTGACCTCTTGTGTGCATGGGATCCATGAATGGGATGTCAAAGGGGGATTCTCCTTCTAGCTCTTTTGCCACACTTTGTCTCCAAGCTTCCTTTTTAGGCATCGCCACTTCCAAATAAGCTCCCTTAGAGTGATTGCACTTGAAAGAGGCATGGAGTTGCTTGTTTTTAGTAGCATGTGAGGGGGTACCCCGAGATCAAAGATTGCATCCTTGTTGTCTTCCCTCAAGACTGAGATGAGTTCTCATCTGTATTTGCTTCCTTGGGTGCCTTACTAGCTTTTAGCCATATGCCATTTCCTTGGAACAAATTTAGAGTCTATTTAGTGCTCTTGGTCCTTGAGGTCCAAGCTTTCTCATATCAAAATTGGGGTGGAAATGTTATGAAAAAATTTAGTGGCTAGTAATAGGGAAACGCATATTAGTGTAAAGAATGGAATGACAGGTGAATGAATCATGATGGCTGGTGTCCATATCAAGGTAAAGACGTATAAATCTATATACATGTTACCTCTTATTTACATGATGCCTACTGTAATCTTGCTTTAACGATGCACCCTCGATTCTGATGCCTTATACTCGTACAAAGGGGTATAGTCATAACACTAGTGCACTAAAAGTGGAGACGAGCCATCTTCTTGTAACCATCAATGGTCCTTGCTTTATACCATGGTGAGTGTGGGTTGTGTCAATCCCATCACCTTTCCCACATAAAACTAAAATATATATATATATATATATATAACTCCTTTTTAATATTCTATTAATAATAATAGACATACATTCTATAACTATTATTATTATTATTATTTATTTATTTTAAAATAATGCTTTTAAGTTAAAAACACCCCCCAAAACTAACATTTAACCCAATAACCCACAAACATTCCATATAACACATCGCCCCATGAATGCACATATAAACATTATAATTTCTTTTTAGATTGGAAAAAACTTGTTAACATTTCACATAACACAAAAGACAAACTTGAGATATACCTCAGAACACCAATTCGATACATTGCCAAAATTTCTTTGAGCGTACCTTGTTCTATCGTGGTTAAGAAATGGAACACATGCATCATTATTTAGATTACGCACAAAACCCTGAACCCTATTCCTTTCTAGATTACGCTCCTGCCTCAGAGGGAAAAAAGGACACCATTGTTCACCCCATAGAATAAGATAGAATTGAGCTGAGGAGGGTATGGAGACGTGTTTGAGATACAGCCGACAGCAGAGGCAACTCTGTATTCACGCTAAGGAAGATTTTTTCATTGATTCGAATTTCTTTTTCCAGGTACTGACCATGCCATTGCCACTTCTTTCTACTTCCAAGAACTCGGTATGCAATGCAATGGATGGGGCATTCTGTTTATTTTTTTCTCGTTATATTTTTACCTTTATATGGCAACAGCAACAGTGGCTGGAATAACATTGCTGCTGTGTATGTACATATGCTTTTGCTCCTATCTCTCTTGTTCACATCTGTCATATTTTTTGCAATAATTCTGTAGTTAGTTATCGTTATCGTTGAATTGGGTAGCCGAGTATTTGTAATTTGCTGCTAGCTTTTACTTTATGAAGTGAAGGGTTGCTACTACTCTACCATCAGTCTTATTGTGTGATGCCTTTGATTTCAGGGTTGTTTTTTAAATATTCTCTTATTTGATCGGTAAACAGAAGGATTCTAATCTACAAGTTCAACCTCCCCTCCTCCCCATCTCACAGTTTGGCAGTTTTTCGAATTCCTTATTAAGGCATTGGTCAACTGGCTTAACTTTGACATCCTTCTAGTGGTTTTTGATTTTGCGTTTGAGCTGGCGAAGCTCAGAGCCCAGAGGTAACTATGTGCTTATCAGGCACTCACATTTCCACAAAGTCTTGGAAAGTCTACACTTTTTGCTTATGAATTTTCCATCACTGCGTTTCGCCCCCTTACAGTTTCGCTCATCAGCTGGTAGGGGAAACACCCATCATTACTTATCTACTCCAACAACTGCTTAAGACCCAGAGCACTGGCGTTCATTTGCTAGCAGGCTTTGTTAGGTTCTTTATTAAGAGTTGGATTCAAATTGTCCGTAATCTCACGGAGCAGGGTTCTCATAGTGTCCATCCTTGCCTGCGCATGCATGAATTGTTTTATGATATCCACCGTGAAATCTTTTGTATGTTTCACATCTGCTGCTGGTGTGAGCAGGCTTGAACCTAAGTTACAAGAAACGGCCACTCCCTTTCCTCCCATGTATTGACTACCGAATCATGTTGAGCTGTACTTTAGGACGTTTTGCAATTTGGAAACGTCGTATGGTACGGCTCATTGTGTTTCCAACGTGTTTCAGCGTGAGATCCCTGCATTTCCATGCTTTTCTTAAATCGGTCGGGCTCATCCAAGTGCCCACGAGGGGCATGTGATGTATAGGAACACTAAAAACCCCTAATCTATGAAAAATGAAGACAAATCAATCTCTAATTTGTTTCTAAATGTACTTAATTTTTTACATTGTTTTGAAAAAAAAGGAGAAATCTCCAGAAACCTAATAGCCTCTCTTTTCCTATAAGAAACCTCCTCCTTTCACTCATTCCTCACACTCTCTTCAACAACAATAGCTTCCTTTCACTCATTCCTCACACTCTCTTCAACAACAAGAGCTTCCTACAACGGCGGCAAGCATTTTGCATAATGTAATCATCTATGTGAGTTAGTTAATATAGATATGGGTTTCTTTCCAAAATGTCATTTATATGTATCATTCTTTATGTTTTATTTAGAAAACTATAATATATATGTTTGTGCGCCATTTATGTGTATCATTCTTTTTTCTTGCATGATAATGTGTTTTGAAAAAAATATCTGCATAATTTCCCTAGGGTACCCATTTGGTGGAGGGGTCATGTTTCCACGACGTTCCCATTTCTGAAACCTGTACCAGTTTCCAAGTTTAATGCAACTCAGGCTTTAACTATGCACTTGAATTTTGATCATTTGAATCTTCACTCTTTTTTGTTGCATGATTTGCGTGGGGAGTCGACATAGTGAAGAAGCTTATATATATTTTAATTTATCATCTCCACTAACGCCAATTCACTTTCTTTTAAGTCTCTTTCCTCATGGCAAGTTGATTCAGGGCCTTCCTCTCTGCCAACTTCTTTCCCCTGAATCTTGAGAATCTGGGATTTTTTCCTTTGAAGTCAAGTCTCCTTGAACCTGATTCTTGTCTTTTGGGATGCCTTGTTCTCCCTATCCTTAGAGACCCAGATCCCACTCTATTGGTTCTTGGATCTTTGAGCAAGAGTCTTCCTTATGGATCCTTAAGCCAATTAGATCCCTTGTTTCTCCCTCTCTTAGCTCCCCGAAAATTGTCTTGGTCCACAAGAGAGAGCTATAGAAGAGTATTCATGTGAGAAGTGCCTTGAACACCAGAATATTTTGTTTTTTTCCATTCTAATTGAGTTTTCTTTGGACAAGTAGCAATGGGATGACATCTCTTGGCATAACTTGTGCCTAAAAGTGGTATATTCAAATCTCTCTGCTGGATCCCTTGGGATTCCTCAACTTCTAACATGACCTTTTTTAGTAAGCCCTTGCTTAGGTCTAACTCTACATAGATTCTAGCATAGGTAATATTCTTAGCTTTTCCTTAACTCTATTGGAAGAAATAAATTTACCCAAAGAATTGCCAATCTTCTCCATTACTTCCTCTTCCTAGAGGTGTAGGGGGAAGTTTGGAAGTATAACCCATATAGGGGTTGAAGTTGGATATGGCATGTTCAGATTGAAATCATGTCCATGACTTCATAAACAAATTGCCTCTACTCTAGAACCAGGGTCATTCCAAAACGCCTTGCTTATTTTCAGGTTTAACAAATAATACTGTAAAGAAACACAAAATCTTACAATTACCTTGATTGTCCAATTTGTCATTATCTATTCCAGAAAATCGCCACAAACTATTAAACTTACACACTAAACCTCTTTTTAGGAAGTTTTGGATGTTTGGTTATATGATCTTCGAGGATGCCTTTATAGCCTATGTCACAAGGTTTGCCAAACTTCAACCTTGAGGTTCAAAATTCGATGAACTTAAAAACTCTTTACATGTTCGTTTAGGTTCATCAAACCTTATGGCTGAACCTCAAGTAGAATTTGGTGTTGATTTCTCACTATTTTTTATTATTGATGTGGATTTCTTACTGTTTTATGTTATATTTCATTTTAAAGTTAATATACATATAAGATAATATATATATATATATATTGAAAAATGTATATAGACAAACATCACAAACCTAATGGCGAACTTCATTCATCGGAAAATTTGAACTTGAACAGAATCTAATCATTGCCAAACTCGAACTTGAACCTGAATTGTGTTACTTAGTTTATAGCTAGGATATTATCTAGGCTACCTGTGATGAAAATACTGACACTGGTAAACGTTTGGGGTGTGAGGGACCCTTAGGTTCCTTGACCACTTCTTTGAAGGATTTTGGAATAGGAAAAAATACCATTCAAGTGTGATGTTACTAAGAAGATGTGCCGAGGTCTAGGGGCAACCCTAACTGAAACGATGCTGCTATATCATTAACTGTTTTTTGCAACCCTAAAGCTGTCGTTGTAGAGATTTCGTGAATTTTGGCAATTAATGCTTCGTTTGAATTTCACCTCACTGACTTGAGGTTTCCCAGATCTAATCACAGTGAACTTTTAGCCTTATTAGGGGTGATCTTAAATATTAAATTACATCAGTAATATTTCACTTCCCTTCAACCCAGTTTCACTAGGCAGTCCAAGAGAATAAATATGATAAAGTTTACTTTAATACCACAATTCTTAGTGCACACTTTTCAAGGCATATAACAGATCTGAATTCTCCTATTACAATGGATTATACTAGCAGCAATTCAGTTCTTTTATCTTCAAGATATGTTATGTCAAATCAGCATGAACAAGAAGGGATGAAAAAACTACTCAATCATGAAGATAACATAATCTGAAAATCAAATCTGCAAGTACACGAAATGTGGACAGCTGGAAACTTCATATATATATATATATATATAAAAGATGAATTACAAGTACACATCACAACTTTATCATAAAGCTATTACAAGTGAAGCTCCCCAACCCTAGCTAGGGAAACCATAAGAAAACCCTAGCCACCAACTCCTCCTAGGTAGGGATCACTTCCAACCAAAGTTGGTCACTCCATTAAGGATCCTCAACATGCCAGCATCAATGTCAACAAGTCCTCCTTGGCACATACATCAAGCATGTATCACACAAGCTCTCTACCCTAGTGCCCGTCTTCCTTAGGTCTACAAACCCTAGGCATGTTGCAATATACAAGTACATGACAATACAACTTCTAGTGCTAGCCCCCAAGTCTTCAACTAGGGTTGAAACCCTAGCGCTACAGCAAGAGCCACGACACAATATATCATCACCTCCAATATCATGCTCTTCTTTAGGGTTCACATGCATAGTGCAAACCCTAGCATCACAGAAGACCAAATCCCAGCATCACACAATGACAAGAGCAATCTCTCCAAGAGCAACCAAGACATCGTCTCTCACTTCTTGTCTTCTCTTTACTCATGAGCCCTAGCATTTTGCTCCCTACAAGACTTTTCCAAGACAACGCAAAGATAGAATAGAGTACAATGAATGATGATGATATGACAAAACTCTCTCCTCCCTTTAGGTTAGTTTTTCAACATTTAATTCAATATGATCTAGGATCTTATCTGAGAGAATAACAAGCACAGCATAATCAATCACAAGAGACAATAGACACAAAGCATTTCACCGGGGAAACCATAAAGGAGAAAACCCCGCAACTTCCTTGGAGATAGAATGAGCAAAAGTACAAAACCCCAAAACAAAGAGATAGTCCTCCGCAGCTCCTCCTCCTCCACTTGTGCGCACTACTCACTTGTATGAATGAGTGAGTGAGTGAATGAATAGAATGAGAGAGTCACACTCTCTATTTATACTTTACTTCACTTGCCTTTTACCCTAACTGGGCCGACCTCTCCTAGGAGAGTCTAATAACCCATTAACCCCTAACTCTTGGACGACCCCACTAAGGGAGTCTAATAACCCACTCTAGTACAATGATAGCCTTCCCGATCGGAGGAATGAAACCTCTCCGTCGGAAGTACAATGACACATGAGTACAATATGAAATATACAAGTGAAATACATTCCGAAGTTACAAATACATCAACATTCCCTCTTAACTAGGAAGGTATTCTCTTGACAGAGTTCATTGGCACAAGTCTTTATCACTAGAGGATCATCAAAGCTAGATCATTATCGTAATTGTGGTTGCTATCTCTATCATCGATCTCCAATCTACTCATCATAGGAAGTTCTATAGAGCCAACCCTTTTTCATGCTGGATGTAGGCCTAGCCTCCATGTAGGTCTTCATCATCTCTGTGAGCAAGCCATCAAGTATGTACATCTCAGGACTTATTACACTGCCTCTGCAAAACCTGCAAGATCTCCCAGGACTGATTATATGTCACTGCAAAACCTGAAGGAGCATCCCAGGACTAATTATATGCCTCTGCAAAACTTGTGTACCATACAGTCACCTCATCGTCTTTAGATCATCTCATCGTCCATGAAGCAGAGCCCAGATGCACACAACACAACACTTACACTCACCGGCATGGGAGGACACACCTACCACCATCCATGAAAGGCTCAACACTTACGTCTACGCCATGGGAAGACACACCTCAACCATGCGAGAATGGCACTGCCCTTACATCTATGCCATGGGAAGACACACCTCAACCATGCGAGAATGGCACAACACTTATATCGCAGCCATGGGAAGACACACCTCAACCATGCTCGAATGGCTCAACACTTATATCGTAGCCATGGGAAGACACACCTCAACCATGCTCGAATGGCTTGGCACTTATATCAGCGACCATGGGAAGACACACCTCAACTATGTCGAAATGGCTCGACACTTATATTAGCGACCATGGGAAGACACACCTCAACCATGTCGGAATGGCTCGTGTGCATCTGCGTCTTCCGGACTCATCACTTCCCCTTGGAAGGAACCTCGATCTGAAGTACACCAAGCTTCTCTCTGAAGTACTCAAACTTCACTCTGGCCAGCGGCTTGGTCAATACATTGGCTATTTGCTCGTACGTCTCAACATACTGGAGCTTCTCTGCTCCTCTCTGCACCATATCCCTGATATAGTGATACTTGATCTCAATGTGTTTCGACTTGTCATGGAACACTGGGTTCTCCGACAACTTCACACAACTCTGGTTTTCGTAATATATACAAGTAGCATCCAATTGGAGATCAAATAAATCAGACAGTAGCTTCCTTAGCCATACTGCCTCACAACTAGCCGAACAAGCTGCGACATACTCTGCTTCGGCTGTAGTCAATGCCACGCAAGATTGCTTCTTGCTAAACCAAGAGATCACACCTGATCCCATACTGAAGTAGCACCTCGAAGTGCTCTTCCTATCAATGGCACTGCCTGTCCAATTTGAATCAACATAACCCTCCAGGTTAATCTTCTGATTCGCATCATACTTGAGCCCATAGTCAACCGTACCCTTCAGGTACCTCAGAATATGTTTTGCAGCAATCAGGTGAACATGTCTCGGATCCGTCAGGAACTGGCGTAGTGTGTTCACAGCAAAGCAAATATCTGGTCTTGTATTCGTCAGGTACATCAAGGACCCAATCATCTGACGCTACATCATGGCATCAACCGACTCTGATGAAGCATCACTCAATAGCTTCAGGTTCGATGCCATAGGTGTGGCCATGGCCTTGTTGTAGTCCATCATCCCGAACCTCTTCAGGATCTCTACTGCATACTTCCCTTGTCCAAGAAAGATTCCATCTGCACTCTGCCACACCTCCATGCCTAGAAAATAGTGCATCATACCCAAGTCCTCATGTATGCAAACTAAAGAAAGCCCTGTACAGTTTGAAATAGGCACCCAGAACTTGGTACTCTAGGATAGATACCTATTTGCAGCAGCTAGGGTTTCAGAAGAGTGAAGCAGACCCAAATATCTACTTCATTGTGGTAAGAGGGGATCCTCTTATTCTTGTGCTTTATGTAGATGACCTGTTTATTACAGGAGCAAAGAAACTCATCAGTGATTGCAAGAAGGATCTTTCATCTGAGTTTGAGATGAAAGATATCGAGCTGATGCATTACTTCCTAGGGATGGAAGTCTGGCAGGAGGATGGGCATATCTTTCTCAGTCAGGGCAAGTATGCAATGGACATTCTGAAGAGATTTCAGATGCAGGATTGCAAGCCTATGACTATCCCTATGACGACCAACTGGAAGAAGCAAGTGGCTTCTTAGAGTAAGTTGCCGATTCCACTAAGTATAGATAGCTCATCGGTTCCTTGATGTACTTGGTCAACACCAAACCAGATTTGAGCTTTGCAATCAACACCTTGAGTCAGTACATGGTTGAACCCAGAGATGTGCACTGGGTAGCAGCAAAGCATGTTTTGAGATACATCAGTGGAACTGCAGAGCATGGACTGAATTATGTGAGGCAGGGAGAAGTCCAGCTTGTGGGGTTCATAGATTCAGACTGGGAAGGGAATGCAGGTGACAGGAAAAGCACCTCCGGGTGTTGCTTCAACTTAGGTTCGACAGTTGTGTCATGGTTCAGCAGGAAGCAGAAGTCCGTTGCATTGAGCTCTAGTGAGGTAGAATATATGGCGGCTAGCTTAGCCAGTTGTGAAGCCATCTGGCTTCGCAAGATGTTGGTGAGTCTATTTGATCAACAGTTGGAGCCTACGGTGATTCACTGTGACAATCAGAGTTGTATCAAGCTCTCTGAGAATCCAGTGTTTCATGATCGATCCAAACACATTGAGATCATATATCACTTTATTTGTGATCATGTTCAGAAGGGAGTAGTTGAGCTACAGTACATCTCTACATATGAGCAGGTTGCAAATATTCTGACGAAGTCTTTGATGAAGACCAAGTTTGAATACTTCAAGGAGAAGATGGGAGTGGTACAGAATCCTTTCTGGATAAGAGGGAGTGTTAAAATATTAACCAACAAAATGATTGGAGAGAAATGCATGCAAAGGTTTGCATGCATGCAACTGGTTTAGGTTTTTGGTAAACCTAACTTCTCAGTGAGATGTTATAAGGAAGACAGGAGGTGATTGTCTCAGTCAGTGAGACCATTGATCTGAGATAGATCAAGAGAGAGGAGGACGATTTCACATGTGAAGGAGGGCGCATTCTTCAAGGAGGGAGAAGCTCGTACCGCATCTGGTAGAGCAGTTGAGTGTCTGTAACTTGCAGAGTATCTTCGTCTTAGAGATTGAGGAAGATCAGTGACAATCAGAGCTCAGATCTGCTGAGATCTGATTCAGTACGAGTCTTTCATTGCTGAAGGAAGGGCGCACTTGTGCATGCAGAAGGAGGACGTTTTCAATCACAGGGCAGTCTTCAGAGCGAGCAGAGCTGAGCAGAGGACAGAGATAGATAGATCAGGCAGAGGCGGGTACAGGGACACTCAGATCCAGTTTTCCAGTTAGGGCTTATCTCCTCCGTGCATGCATCAGCTGGATGCATGCAAATCTTGAGTTTGCCCGAAAAGATTATTGAGGTAACCCTGTATTGTACTTGTCTCTTTTCCTATATGCTCTGGGCTCGAGAAAGAAGATAGCCCCATAGTTTGCTGGTTTCTCCCGAAAGGGTTCCAGGGTACATCTGTTGTTTATGTATGATTGCATTTATATTGTTCAGTTGGTAAATGCAGATCTAGTTGTTTGAGTTCATATTAATGTTGTATTGATATCGAGACTCATACCGCTTGAGATCTCAGGGCGATCCAGAGGGAGTAGTGATCTCTGAATCAAATATTTACAGACCTCTCCTAGGAGAGTCTAATAACCCATTAACCCCTAACTCTGGGCCGACCCCACTAAGGGAGTCTAATAACCCACATTAGTACAATGATAACCTTCTCGATCAGAGGAATGAAACCTCTCCGTCGGAAGTACAATGACACATGAGTACAATATGAAATACATTCCGAAGTTACAAATACATCAACACTTCATATATACAATAGGTGAGGGAGGCTAACATAAAACAAGTACATAAGTCCATACAAGTAAGAAACAAGGCAACCCCACATGGAGCGCTCTACATTACAAGGATGTGTATGTGCAAACTAGGATTCATTCAACCCCTAAGGTGAAGTGCCCTCCAAACATGGTCCTCCTTGGGGTCAACACCCCTCCTCATTAATTTGCATAAAGCAAATTCTTCACATAGTAGTTAGTATTCACACATATAGTAGGAAAATGATCAACTGAAGGTAAACACAATACACACAATTTACTCCTTCAAATTAGCCTTTCATTAATAGATCAAAGCTTACAAGGAAACCTCCATAGTGGCCAAAACATGCAGTTGTATGGTACACTTAAGTCTTAAACTGAGCAAAATTTGCACACTTACTGAGGAAATCTTCCTGTTATCACATATATAGTAGCCGGGCTACCATACATTATTTTTCTCATTCCAGTACACTATTCAGCCAGTTCCCTTGCATTTGAGATGCCGAGATGAGCATCTATATCGGATCACTATCAGATTGTGGACAGCAGTTGCATTCCCCATGCCATGACTGAGTTTCAGGACACTCAGAGAGATGACCGATGTAGCCATTATATCATTGGTACAGAGCAGACAGTAGTGCCCAGAGTTACAGCAGCAGTCTCAGAGGACAGATGATGGTACAGGTTGATGAGCTTGCAGGTATATGACTCAGCAGGTATATCATGGTGTTATGGTTAGATTGCTTTTATACTTATTCTTATTGCATGTCTTAGCACTTAGTGTCATGATCTGGCGATCATATAGATATATGGACCTGGTTGATCTATTATATATATTATACTGTCCCTACTCAGACTTAGAAGTTCACTATTCATACTCATTGGTACATACCCTCCTTAGGGAGAATAGAGGTGATCATTACACCATACTTTGGCTTGCTAGTGTTGGCTCCATCATTTCATTGTCTTCATCCATCCATGACCTACCTTTTAGATTATCACCCTGACTTACTACTTGACTAGTGGCATGGAGGACTTTTCCCCACTGCAGCCTCTGTATTGGATGAGCCTCCCTGTTTATTGTGTCTCAGCTCTGAGTTGGTGACAAAACTTACCTATGGTGAGTTGGAGTTCCTTGTGAATTCCCCCTAGTCACTAAAGTTGTGTTGGCTAAACCTGAAACTTTTAGTGCTGCCATCAATACAAAATCCGGAAAATGAAGTGCTATATCTTGTATGAAAAGCCCATTCATGCAATGTGTTTCTAAACACACATGAATGAAAGGCGTGCCAAATGAAAATGGCCATAAAAATAAAATGTTATATCTTGTGGAAAATAAATACCTAGGTAAACAAGCTGTCCATGACACACCTAGAAGTGCTCAGGTAAACAAGTGCCTTAAAAACACACCTGCAGCAGAAAGCCTAAAAGAAAAAATGTAAATCTATGCAATGTGTTTGTAAACACACATAGATCAAGGCTATGGAAACTTCAGGCCCAAAAAGCAATGGAACTTAAATGCTATATCTAAACAATTGCTGGCCTTATTTGTATTATGGATTGTGCGCTTCTGTGAAGGTGAATAAACCCTCTTTAAACAACTCATCCATTTGTGAGACACCGCCATTCCCTGTGTTATTGCTCATTCAGTATATACTATGGTGTATTCCCTTTCCCTTGCCAAAGTGTCACAAAGTCAAGACAGCTAAGTCATCCCTTAGCCTAGCCAGTTAATTGAGCCTTCACCCTTCACTAGCAAATTGATCACAACTATGAAGTGAGTATGGTCCTGAAAGTCTAGTCTGAGTAATAATAATAATTAACGACACTATATATTTGGATGTAGATCGCCAGTTATGATCATTATGTGTTATAATTGTTATTTGAATAAGTTGTAAAGCATGTATTAACCTTGATACTTTTCAGCAGCCTTGGATGATGGACTGAGTTATATTTGGTTGACCATGGAGGACCATGGGACATGAGATGTTAGACCTTATGATGATATGGATAGATGATATATGGTCTATGTACACATACAGGATGATTCTATGCAGCAGCTACAGGGTTATGATGATGATTCTGGGTTTACAGCAGTGTTTGTATATGTACAGCGCATTATTATTGGCCTTGTTCCGGTATATTGATATTTACTTTGATCATGCAGAGACTCATATAGTGTATGAGTACACATCTTGGATAGATTTGGACCTTCTGAGTCCAATGGGACAGTTTGTTTTCAGTTCCGGGCACTTACAGTGATGATTGAGCCTCAGTAGGCTGTCCTAGTGCAGTTTTGGTCTGTTGGAGGCCCTGTCGGAGCAGAGATGACTTTTATCCGGTTGACCTAGGGCGCTGATGATGGAGGGGGTGGTCCAGCCACTTGTTTTAACCATATTACCCCCCTTCTGGACACATTGGTGCCCTCACCTTGACAGCGCCAGCACTCCAGGAGGCTGTTTGGGGCAGTTTCACGCTTCCCGAGGCATTTCAGGATTGGTAGAAATGGCTATTGAGGAAATCGATTTGGGCTACTGAGGCAAAGTTATGGCATGGGATGATCAGTGATGATAGATCGGGGTCTTCCACACCTTCTCCAGCAGTTTCAGCTTCATCGGGGCCCGCATCCATCACTTATGGCACTTTCTGTGGATTTTTTTGAGGTCTTTTGAGGACCACGACTTCACTATGGAGGCACGATTTGGTACATTCATGATTATTTATTGGTTATTGTGCTATGGGGATTGACCAAGGAGGGATAAAATTACCCCTTGGACCCACCATAAGCCTCTTATGATATTTCATCATCATGATTTGGTGGGATTCCCCTCTTCTAGGGCGATTTTGTCCACTTATATTATATTTTATGTGTGATCCATGTATTATATTGTTGAGCTCATCTCAACCATTGATTAGACATTTGTATCTTCTAATCTTAGCCACTCATTCAAAAAGTGGTTAGGGTTTTGGTGCCTCTCCTTCCTATTTAAAGGAGAGTCTCTCATTGTAATGGGTCTTTGGCTCTTGGATTATTGGTATAGAAAAATATTCTTGTGGAAATTCTTGTGGTCTCCTTTGCATCTGGTGTTCTTAGATGGTGATTGGAAAGTCTATTGCAATCTAGCATTTGGAAATTGTGGTAAGATCTATCTTTTTTTGGAAATCATTGTTTGTCTACAGGAGGGCGACTTCAACAAGGGCGATTTTGCAAGGCTTCTTCAAATCGACTTTCTTGGCATTCGCTTGTATCAGGGGGTTATCATTAGCTTCATTGTGATCTATGCTATCTTCCTGTTACTTCTTTTGTGGCATTAGTCTTATCTCTTGATGCATCAAATCTGATATTGTTGACGTTTGTTGTGCAGGAGAGAGGGCGCATTGGCTTCTTGGACCAAATCGACTTGCATAGAAACTACCTCAAAGCTTCTCAAATTGATCGGGTTTGCATAGATCATCATCATCAAGGCATCTACAAGGTTACCCAGGTAAGATCCACAGGTTTGTTTCTCTTTCCTTTATCCAATCCATTGACATAGCTCATAAATTGTTGAAACCCTAAATATCTTAAAACCCCCATTTTACATTTTCTCAGATCTACTTAGATCTAGTGGGTTGTTGGGCATGATACTGAAAACCCACCTCTATAGCATCCAAGGCATCCCGGATCTATAGTTTGGTGAGGATTGGCTTCAATTTGATCCCCTTCCCAGGCCAACTTAGCCTCTCCCAAGCAAGGCGCACTTCACTAGTTGAGCAAGTTGACCTAGATCGAGGTGGTGGGTGTTTGAGATTCCACTTGATTTGACATCTACACATCAAATAACATACACCCAGGTTGTCACTTTTCTGAAATTCACCTTGTGGGCCCTATTCCACATTTCAAGGGATTTAAACCCCACTTTGGACCACTTGGAACACTTAAACTCAGATCTAGTAAGATCTAGCCATCGGATTACCGTGAAACTATAGATCCATACCCCTACTTGACTGATCTACCCGGATCTAAAATTTGGGTGCCATCCGACTTGTCTTGACCCACCTAAACCCCACTTTCAGCCTCCTTGGGTAAAGTCGCACCACCTTGGAGAAGTGAGTTCACTCACTTCTAGGAACTGGGTACTTGAGATTATTGCAGATCTGAAACCGGAATAATTCAAAACCTAGGTCTAGACTATCACTTTGTCAAATCTTGCCTTGGGGATAGCATTCCTTGTTTTAAGGGATTGTGGTCCACTTGGGTCAAACCTAGATCTAGACACATTCAACCATCAAGACCTCTATTGCCCACTTGTCTCATGTTGTAGGAGTCCTAAACCATAAGTCAACCCCACTTTGACTCCACTTCCCAATTCCCAAGGCACTGGTTTCTCTCCAAGATAATTCAACTTTCCTAGATTGTTGGATTGACTTGTGGTTTGACCTATGCATGGTAAACTATACCTTTGAAGACATCATGAACCATGGTCAAGCTTGTCTCATGTACTAGTTAGCCCCAATCTGACCCCTAAACAACCCTGCATTGGACACAGTTCCCAAGGCAGTGGATTTTCCAACATTGAACTAGTACACTCATCCTAGATCTCACTTCAAACATTATAAGTCACTCTCACATCAACTATGAACCAAAGCTATACCTATTGAACCCCCACTTGGCTTGTGACTTCATCTTTAGGTCTAGGATAAACCATACACCTAACTTCACTTGGAAATACCCTGATTTGGTGTCTTGGTTTTGATCTCTCCTGTCGGGAGTAGATCGGGTCTCCCCCTTTGTTGTCTGGGCTAGATAACATAAAGCGAAGGTTGCCTCGACTGGCGTGACAACCATATATTGGAGGTCGAGGCGATCGTGGTTGCACCTTTTGAGTTGCCCTTCCCTATTGCCATCCATGACTGGATCCATCCATAGGGGTAACTACAGTTTAGGTGATAACACTTCCCTCCAAAAACTGAAAACTGCCCTGCTGTATGGCTGTTCATACGATTGTATGAACCTGTTCCGTACGACTATATGCACATGTCTATACAACCACTAAATTCAGTATGGATCCATACGACTGTATGGATTTTCCATACGAATTTGTACGATTGTACGAATCTGCTATACAGATTTGTACAACTCTACAGATTTGCTATACCTACTGCCAGCTTGCTGAAATCTGCTTGGTTGCTAAGCTTGGCTCCTCTTTGGCGCTCTAACTTCGCTTCTCAGATGAGTTTTTTCACCTTCCGACCAAACTGTCTTCAAGCAAAGAATGAATGTGTCTTAACCCTCTACCTTGACTTTGCTTTATACTTTAGTTGAAATCTTAATCTCTTGGTGAGTTGTACGTTTGAGATTAGTCTAAATCACTAGTTTATTAAAAATACACTTTATTAGACTCAACAGCTAAATATAAGATTTCCTCTTTATTAATAAAGTGAATTACAAAATAGATTTGAATTGGACGACTTTACGCATGTTTGATACTAAACCTGTGCGGAAGTTCCTATTCGAGCTACAAACATCAACATTCCCTCTTAGGGAGAGGAATTTTGCACCAATCCAAGTTTGTCTCTAAATGTTTCAAACTTCGCTTTTGTTAAGGTATTGGGCCAAATATCAACAACTTGTTGATCTGCACCAATCCAAGTTTGTCTCTAAATGACTCAAACTTCCCTTTTGAATCCTATCTCAAATGAAGTGATATCTGATCTCAATGTGCTTGGATTTGTCATGAAAAATTGGATTGTCAGAGAGTTTGACACAACTTTGATTATCACAGTAAATCATAGTGGGATCCAGCTCTTGATCAAATATGTTGGAATTTGTGCAACTTTGAAAGTTATTCTTATTATATTTTATTGTATTGATTTGTACCTCCCACGGGAGATTATATTGATGTATTTAATCATGTAAACCCTTGAAAAAATCAATGTAAACCTTGGGGAGAAAATTAAATAAAGAAAATAATTATTAAATGTATTTTTATATTCCCCCAAGACTAGCCGGCCCAGTTAGGGAAAAAGCCAGTTTGGCATGTGTATAAATAGAGAGGAAGCTTATCTCATTTGGTCAATCACTCAACCAAGCAAGTTCGCATCACTTGGAGAGAGATTCGCATCTGCAGTTAGGAGAAGCATATTTTAGGGTTTCTACTTGGAGAGTTCTTCTACTTTCTCTCTTTCATCAGTGTACTCTCTTCTCAGAATTGTTCATCTCTATACGAAGGTTGCTGGGTTTTCTCCCTATTGGGTTTCCTAGGATAAATTTTTGTGCAATGTGTTTCTGTGCTTTGTCTTTCTTCTAGTGATCCTATTGATCTTATGCAATTGAATTATACCAATGTTCCACCAAGTTTCCGGGACGTGGGGACGCGGGAGCGGGGAAACGCGGGAAACGGCATATGTAGAAGTACCCCCCAAATTTTAGGAAACGCCGAAGGGTACGTCGAGGTCTTCAACATAGGAAAATTTTTAAATTATAGGGGACCCCACCCAGAATACTACAAAATTAAAAAAATTTAAAATTATAATTTAAGAGTTTAAACTTTAAAGATTACTGATTAGTAGTAACTAGTAACTAAAAGTCTAAATACTAAATAGAAACAAAACAATAACATTATGATTATAACGTTAACATCATGTATTCATAAATCAGTAAATCCACTAACATGAAACATTAACATGAACATCATGTATTACTATTCATAAATCAGTAAATCAGAATCCACTAACATGAAACATGAAACATCATATTCATAAATCAGTAAATTACTAAATAGTGAATACATCAGTAAATCACACTTCAATGATGCATTCCAAGAAACATCAGTAAAACTAAATCACATCATATTAGGACTTAAAAAGTTAAAAACTTAAAAGTTTAAAAGTTTAAAAACTTAAACTCAAACTCATACATCAAGATTCAACATTCATATTGGGAATTAAAAAGTTTAAACTTTAAAGTTTAAAGTTAAAGAGTTGTAATGTTAACCACTTAACAGTAACACCAAATGAAAACACAAACTAAAGTCTAAAATAGAAAGTAGAACATCAAATGAGCATCATTGCTCAAGGCAATGCCCCACTAGTCTCTGCATCAAGTTGCTGCATGAATGAATCAGGATCAACCATGGGAATGTCACCATCTGAATCAGAATCATTTGCATTCTCAAACATGCTAAGTGGCACACCAACCAAACCAAGTTGTGTCTCATTAGGTCCCTCCTCCACATCAACTTGTGCATCCTCCTCTGGATCAACATCCCATCGTGTCGCTGGTCCCTTCAAATACTCAGGTGTCTTTCTATGATCAAGTCGTAGAGAACTATGCACAACAACTAACTTCTCCGCTCTTCTAGAGGTAAGTCTGTTCCTCTTGATAGAGTGGATGAAGCTATATGTAGACCAATTCCTCTCCGCTGCAGAGGAACTAGCAATCTGAGACAACAAACGCATAGCAAGATGTTTGAGCTCTGGTGCATCATCCCCATATATCCTCCACCAACCAATCGGGTCATCCTGGGCTAAATCTATACGATCTATCCGAGCACCACGCTTGTTGAAGGGGCCAGTAAGACTTGCAAACTGAACAAATTGTCTTCGAAGTTTTGCCCCCTCCTCCTCACTGTACATCTTTTCAATTGCATCTAGAAAACCATTCTTTACCTCGGGATCATCAATGGGAGGCACTCTCCCAGGCCTTTCCACATACCATTTTGGGTTTAGTGCATATGCTGCCATGTGCAAAGGTGTGTTCATGCGGTCCCATCTACGCTGGATGACGGGTCGAACCTGGGTTGTATAGAAATCTAATGAGGGCTCCCTTATTTGAATGGCGACCTTCACACGACCCAACATACTATCAAAGGTCTCATAGATTTCTCCAAGACTAGGAGAATCAGAATCGGCATAGCGATTCACCTCCACAATAGGGCGCAAGAATGATACCAAATAAGAACAATCTTCCCACCAAACATTGTCCAACACCTGAGTTCTAACCTTCTTCCCCAAGTCTGTCTTGGATTCCGACCACCTTCCCCAATCTGGACTCACAACTAAGGCTTGCAATGGTGCTTGTACCTCTAGCATCCTCTCCAATAAGAGAAAATAACTAGCATATCTAGTATCAACTGGCTTGAGGAATTCCTTCCTCGTGTGAGCCCTATACATGGCTAAAGAGGTGTGATGGTTGCAGATAAACATCTGCACATCTCTAGCAGCTGTTACCAAGTCCGATATCCATTGGATTTTGCCAATGTCCTTCAATGCATTGTTGAGTGCATGCACACAACAAGGAGTCCAATAAATATGCTGATATCTACTCTGAATCAATAACCCGGCTGATTTGCAAACTGCTGCTGAATCTGTCACAACCTGCACCACATTATCAACCCCAATTTCCTCTATAGCATCCCGAAGAAGCTCATATTGGAAAGATGCATCCTTGCACTTTCCAGAACAATCAATGGCTCTAAGAAAGAATGGACCTGTTGTAGATGTCACTATGATGTTGATTAGTGGGTGCTTGCTTATGTCTGTCCACCCATCCATAACAATAGAGCACCCAAACCTCACCCATGTTTGTCTCATTTCCTCCTTTTGCACATTAATTTTTGATACCTGCATTTCTAGAATTGTTGTTCTTATCTTATGTTCACCGGGTGGTAGATATGAAGGTCCCATTTTTGCAATTGCTTTAACCATTTCCTTATAGTAAGGAGAACGAACAACATGGAAAGGAATTCCATTAGCAAACAAAAATTTGCCAATTGCATCATCTGTATCTCGTTTTTGCAAACTATACATGCCAGTTAATATGGTACCTATTGCACAAGAACGAGATGTAGAACTAGAACCCTCCGACCTTTTTCTCTTTGATGTAGCACTCCCAACCCCTGATGGTGGAGACATAGCTTTGGAAGGGTCATCGTGGGAGGTGACATTTTTGCTAGAAAACATTCCTTTTCCATCTACAGCCAATTGCAGCCTCAAAAGTTCAGATTTTTGTTCTGCTGTCAGCTTGGCATAAACATGCACTCCTTTACCTGGAATCCCCAAAAGATGTTGCCTAACTCTGCTATAGCTGCCAACCCAAGCATGGTCACAAATATTGCATTTCCAATCACGTGAACCACCACCAACGTTTTAAGCTCTTTTTGGTTGTTTGGATGCATATAATAGAAGGGGTTTTAAAGGATCAAATGTCCCCTTCGCATATTCTGACAAACTTCTAGGTGGCCCATTAGAATCTGCCCCATGCACAAGCCTATTCATGCTTGCTGCCATTCTATCACTGTTTTGAATTTCTGGGTTATCAGTATCACTGTCGCTGTCACTGTTATTGCTGTTGTGACTCATTGTTGCAACTTGCTATTGCTGTTTGACCTGTTGAGCAATGAAATTTTTTAATTTTGTAACAGTTTCAATTTTTTTAATTTTTTATTTTTTAAACAACTCAGAACTGTTGTAAAATTTAAAAATTAAAAGTTAATAATGAATATTAAAAAATTTAATGTAATTTAAAAAAAAAATGATGGTGGTAGGCCTTTGGCCCTTTCGCGGGTGGCTTGGGGTCTGTCCCGGCCGCTGTTAGCATCGGCCTTTGGCCCTTTCGCGGGTGGCTCGGGGTCTGTCCCGGCCGCTGTTAGCATATGCTAACAGCGGCCGGGACAGACCCCGAGCCACCCGCGAAAGGGCCAAAGGCCGACCACCAGAACGATAAAATTCAGAACGAACTTGGAACTTCAACTAACCTGCAATGTGCGACGACCTGGAAAAAACCTTCGCGTGGACTCTGCGACGACCTCTGCAATGTGCAAACCCGAAACGCGGCCTCTGCAGTGCAAACCCGACCCGAAAATGAACGCGACGGGTGAAGAAAATCGGAGGGAAACCGAAATCAGAGGGAAAACGTGGAAATCCGAGCTGCCACGTGGTTTTTTTCGGGCCACAAACTGGCCGACGTTTCCGCCTTTTGAGGAAACAACCCCTATGTGCGTTTCCCGCCATTTCCGGATTTGGGTACGTGGTGGAAACTTACCCAAACTCGTTTCCTAGTTTCCGAAACGCGTGGGAGCGAGGAAACTTGTTTCCGGGGTCCGGAAACGCGTACCCGTGTAACACTGAATTATACTGCTATAATTGTATGAAAAACTAACATGGTACCAAAGCAGTACTGGAAGAAGCCATTGTCAGAAGCTAGGGTTTCATCTTATGAGGCCTTCCCTCATTAATTTGGCAGAAAAAGAGCCTCGGAAATTTCGCTAAAGGGAGGGTGCATCTTTTGGTGAAGGCAGAATCGAATTATGAGAAGTTTCATTTTTTTGACCTAATTCTACAACTGCAGCAGAAATTAGGGTTTCAAGTTTTAACCTACTCCCTCCACAGATTTGGCTCGACCCTACCTTTTCTCAACTCACCTTGCTAAGGCGCATCTTCCTGTGGAGTCGATTTCTCAAGAATCCAACTTTCATTTTTGACCTAGCTCCTGCTAGGGTTTCTGCTTCAGATCTGCAGTCAAGATGATTGGTATGAAGGTCGAAGATCGTCTGGATGGGGCTTCCAATTTCATCTCTTGGAAGTCTAGGGTTCTTCTCTTAGTAGAAGAAAATGATCTCTTGAAGTTTATCAATGAGAAGGTCCCAGAACCAGAAGTTGAAGAAGACAAATCTCACTGGAGAAAGAATGATGCCAGAGCAAGAAGGATTTTGGTGGACTCAGTTACAGACCACTTGGTTCCTCAAATCTCAGGAAATAAAACTGCTAGAAAGATGTTCAAAACCCTAAAGAAGCTATTTGAACACAGTAGCATCAATGTGGCTCTCACATTGAGGAACCAACTATCAAATATGAAGATGTTCAAGTCAAAATCAATTGCCTCGTACTTCATGAGGATCACAGAACTAAGGGACAAGCTAAGTACCAGTGGAGATCCCATTGATAATAAGGAGCTTGCCATTACTACTCTAAATGGTCTCCCACCATCTTGGGAGTCATTCATTCAAAGCAGAAGCGATCGAACAAAGATGCCCAAATTTGACAAGTTATGGGTAGATTGCACTAAGGAAGAGACAAGGATAGTAGCAAGACAAAGGCTCCATGGCACGCAACCTGATGAGAATCAAGCATTCATGTCCCATGCCAAAAAAGGCAAGGGAAAGGGAAGAAAGTTTTACAATCACAAGCACCAAGGTATTAGGTAGGAGATCAAGCCCTCCTCCAGATCAGAAGAAGAAGAAGAAGGATTTATATCATATACAATGCTACAGTTGCAAGACCTATGGTCACTATGCCAGCAATTGCTCAAGCTCAAACAAGAGGAAGCATAAAGCCTCAACTGCTGATGTGGAAGAAGACCACCATCACAAGAAGCAAAGGAATGAAGATCGTACAAAGTTCTTTTTCATATCAACATTATCAGGTACTGTTCCCACCACTAGTGATACATGGCTCATAGATAGTGGTGATTCTAGACATATGACTGGTTATAAAGAAAATCTCTCAGAAATAGTTGAGAAAGAATCCCATCTCTGTGTTGTACTTGGAGATGATGCAAATTATACTGTGAAGGGATCTGGGGCTACCTCCCTTCAGCTAGAGTCTAGTGCTAAGTTGCAAGAAATGGGGAAACAGGGAGAATTTGAAACAAGGGAAATGTGACCCCCAAAATTTTGGAAACGGGGAAACATGATATCTCTCTCTCTCTTTCTATATATATATATATATGAGCAAGAACATTTAAAAAAAAGAATGTGAAATATAAATCACAAATCATACATGTCGGCGAATCATTGCCTATATTGGGATCCTATTCATCAATAGCACCCTATGCCTCCCTCCTCTAGGCTCTAGCCCTTGCCTCTAACTCAAATTTCAATGTTGATCCTCTAAGGACATTAGTTAACGGCTCAACACCCTACAATTTTGATGAAACTTCCTAATCCAATCGTTAAAATAAGGTAGAAAAAGCTTCCCATGCTTAATAAGTGATTTTGCTTGAGTGAAGAGTACATTTTTATTAAGGTCATGACAGAGGAGTTCAACAATCAACACCACCAACATCAAGGGACATATAGGGGTTGATTTGCTTGATTAAATGCCCATTCCATAGCCTCGTACATGATAGAATCTAGTGGAAACTTTGCAATCTTGAAATCTTGAAAACTATTAAGTCTGGTGAATTCTGAATGGGATCTAAAATTCTACTTTTTGCATATGAAGTCCGATGAGGTTGGAACCACTCTCAAACATCCTGAAACAATTAATGGTAATGTTAAAAATTTAAGTAAAAGGATGGAAAATAAAAGATAAGGAGAATGTCATTATCATTAATATGACCAAATACTATTGCACCGTGGTGATATTTTTTTTGGAAACGCGACCTCATTGACTAAATCCGTACCGGAAACGCGTTTCCGTACGGATGAAACGTGTTTCCATCTCGGAATCACATTTCGTTCGTACGTAAACGTGTTTCTGGGCCGTATGGTATGGGTTTTCGGGTTTTGAAACGCTGAAACGGGGTTGGGGCCCACGTTTCCTGCAACATAGGTTTTGAGCAAATGAAGTGATTGATGAGGAGTCATGCACTGCAAGAAACACTGCACCACTAGTTGAAACACCAAGGACATTTATCAAATGTTGGTTTCTAACATTAGTCCAACCGTCAGATACGATGGATACCCCAATATCTGTCCACCCATCTGTAAACCGTGTAAGACCTCTTTTGATTTTTGCTCTTTCCTTGTCTAGTAACTTAGTTCTAGCTTTTTCATAACTGGGGCCTTTGTACCTAGCAGGGGATTTCTTGATAGCTTTAACCATATCATGCCAATAAGGGGATCGAAGAACATTGAATGGCACACCACATGCATAGAGAAACCGTGCCACTTTTGCATCTCTATCATCCCTACCGCCTATATCAAGGAAATTTGATATTGTTCTCCTACCACCACCGGAGGTTGCAATTGCAGTTGCACTAGAAGATGTGTTGCTACCAAATCTAGATGATATGGAGTCGATTGAACCTTTTGATTTTTTGCCATGGATTCTTTGTGCAGATTCCTCTATCTTGATGTATCTTCTCCTCTCTTCTTTTGATACATTAGGGCAAATTGCAATCCCAATGGCACCTTTATTATCATCACAATCCATTACCCCACAAAGATGCCTCCTCACACAGGTATATGAACCAGTATAAGGTTTTCCTCCATGACAATCATGCATGCAAAAAAATCCTCCTCCCCTTCAAAACCTTCCTCATCTTCATATGTTGGGACCTCATCTTCCCTCTCATTCTTATTCCCCACCAACACCACGAGAACCACAAATGGAAGTAGAAACCAAAAGAACAACATTTTTCTCAAGTCTTAATGAACAACTTGCAATAGAATGAAGAAGAAAAAGAATGGGAATGGGATAGGAGAAGAGGAAAGATCCACCAACAAACAACACATATATATACAAAAAAACTTCAAAAAATGGACATTGGGCTTACCTCTTCAGCTCTCCAAGTATTTGTAGAAGTAGGTGGCATCCTTTGTTGTCTCCTCCCAACGCCCACAAATCTCCTTCAATCTCCCACAAATCTCCTCCAAGCTCAAGCCTCAAGCACACAATGTCACAGGCTCTCCACTCCAAGCTCAAGCACACAAAGATGAATGGAATGAGAGAAATGGTGAGGGAGAGGATGTTTTATTTCTCCCTCACCTTCTCTAAACCCTAAAATGCTTAAGGGGCCCACCCAACACTAAGATAGAAAAACAAATTAAAAAAAGAGCAAAAAAAACCTAATTTCCACGGGAGCGTCCAATCTTGCACGGGGAGTGATGGAGGAGCATGCCTGGACCGTGCTCCAACTCTCCGGGAGTGATGGGAGCGTGCTCCAACTCTCCGGGAGTGATGGGAGTGTGCTCCAAGGGGTGATCCGACACGCTTTGGTTCGGAGCGCAGTTCGGGAGCGGGAGGCAAGATCCTGGTAACCCTGCATACATAGCAAAGGCAAGGATAAGTCTGCATAAGGTAAGCAACCGGTCGGTATATGAACAGGTCTTAACATCCAGGATCATAAATTCATTCTGAGTAACAAGTTCATAATAACATCCAACGACATATAATCACCAATGTCAATCACCATGTCAAGGTAAAGTTAATAAAATGAGCAAGATAGACAAATAATAATACCCAAGTACACATGTATACCTGCTCAGCCATATAACTAGCTCTGAATATAAGCATGAAGACCACCTCTAACTGCTCATCGACAAGGGAGAACATATCAGCTGTCTGCTCTGCTGAGTGAACCATAGCTACACCAAGTCATCTCAATGGGGTCATGCAAGACCAAGTCATGAGACGAGGTACTGCTGGACTGCTCTGTAGGCTCTAAAAATGATCCACTACTGGATAAGAAATGTGCTCAACTCAACCGAAGTACTGGCTCATGCCTATGATCGGTCTGATCTGCATCATGGTAGCCCTGCTACTATGGATGTGACAATGGTGACTTAGTTCATCAATGAGCAGGTTTGGAGTGTAGTAGAGGAGCTGCAGTCGGGAAACATGCAAAAATCTGCAGGCAGGTCCGCAGAGGAGAATTTGTATAGTTGTATGGATTCCACGGACAGATCCTTACAGTTGTATAGGCAATGCTCTGTACAGCATCCCTGATAAGGCAGTAGGCAGTTTTCTTGTTTTTCAGCTGGTTGATTGTCTTGGTAGGTGTGCATATCTGTTTTTTGGGTGTATTGTACAGACGTTAGTTTGACAATTTGTGGAGGTTTCCTTGTAAGCTTTGATTTGCTAATGAAAAACTGATTTGAAGGAGTAATTACCTGTGTATTGTGTGTATGTTTCCACGATTTACTTTCCAGCTATATGTGTGATTGTTACAATGTGAATAATTCAATTTCTGCATTTAAATAACAAATTTGTTTAGTTGAGAACATAAGGACAGCAATCGCCTAGGGTTTGGAATTTTAACAAAAAATCATGCCTTAGAGAAAAGGTTCAGCACATTGATTAAATTTATAGTTTTGTGCATACACGAAGGCAAGTGAAGTAAGCATTTTTTAACTGGTGTAATCATATGATTATTGCCATTCTTAATTGTTCCAAAGCATTATTGTTTTACAATGGGTTATTCAAGTTCCAAGGAGGGAACAATTAATAAAGTGAATGAAGAAGTGGCAAAGAAAAGTGTAGTCTATGTCAATTTGAAGGAGCCGAGCCACCACAAGCAAAGGAGCCTTAACACAGAATTGTAGCCCGTGTCAATCTGAAGGAGTCGAGGTGTCGCAAGGAAAGGAGCCATATCCTATATCAATTTGAAGCTCTTTTAGATAGAATTGTCATCTGTATCAATTTGAAGCTGCCATATTTATCAGAAGAAATATGATTTTAATTAATTATTGAATACAAAAGGGAGCTGCCATTTATATCAGTGCATTGCCTAAGTTTGCTTATCATATTAGACATCATTGAGGAGCACCATCGAAGGGTGCCATCATTCTTGAATTCAATCCCTTAAGCTGTCATTGGGATCTTGGTCTACAACCACTGGCTAGATTGTTGAAGCAGCCCTATCATGTCAAGAAAAGGGTTTTATAGAATTGCCAAGCCGTATCAAATAGCCACCATACCAAAAGAATAGAAGCCACAGTCTTAGAAGTGGAATTGATTATAAGGAACATCTTGTACGAGATGTAGAGGAAGAGTCCACGAATAAAACAGAAGCACAACAAAAGAATTTGACCACGTTTAAACGGTATTCATTTTAGTTTCTTTTCAAGGCTTTACATTCAGACATTGCTTAGAAGTTTGCAAATGACATATTTTCAGAAGAGGCAGATACTTGGAAACGGTAGAACAGACACACAACATAATCATTTTCATAGATGAATTACTTAGGCACCGAGGGGAGAGATACATAGGTTTTATTTCTAGAAGAATGGGCGAATATGTTTTTGTTTTTAGAATATTTATTATGTCAACAATATAATAAGCAATTTCAATTTTTTGTAAACAGAAACCCCACAATGAAAGAAAAATGAGAAACAAAGCAGCTAAAGAATAACAATGACAAAAAAAAATGATGATGAAGTTATTGCGCCGAGAGGCGCTCTACAGCCCAGTATGAGGGAGATCTTGTAACATGTGTGTGTTTGTCGAGTTGGTCGAGTGTTTGTTGAGTTGGTCGAGTGTTTGTCGAGTAACAAAATAATACAAAGTAAACAAAAAAGAATAATACAAAGTAAAAAGTAATAAATATTATGTCTGCCATAAACAAAAAAGAATAATACAAAGTAAAAAGTAAATATGAGACTTAATAATACAAAGTAAACAAAAAAGAATAATACAAAGTAAAAAGTAAAAAATAATATAAAGTAAAAAGTAATAAATATTATGTCGGACATAAACAAAAAAGAATAATACAAAGTAAAAAATAAATATGAGACTTAAACTAGAGACCTTAGAGCTTAGGATTAGGTGGCTCAGGTATTGCACTCAAGGAGAGGTTGATTCCTCTCGGCGCTTGATAGAGACTAGGATTTGGATCTATGCTGGTTATTCTAAGTGATTGAATCTCTAAGATAGGAAGAACTTAAGTGGGTGTAACATAGCAGGGATAGTTGTCCAGGTAATTTGGGAATACGGGAGTTGTATGGATTTGGGAGTTTGGGAATTTGAGGAGTTCAAGAACTCAAGAATTCAGAGAGTTGCATTGATTCAGGAGTCTGGGAATACGAGAATTCAAAGAATATGGGACAGGAAGGACTGAACTAGGTGTAACTTAGCATGGATTGTTGTCCAAGCGATTTGAGAACTCGAGAATTGTACTGATTTGAGAGTTCAGGAATTTGAGCGACTTGGGAACTCTTGAACTAAGAGAGTTGCACTTATTCACGGGTTTGGGAATTTGAGGGATTTGGGAACTCAGGAACTCAGAAAGTTGCATTGATTCATGGGTTTGGGAATTTGAGGAGTTCGAGAATTCAAAGAGTTTTGGAAATTAGAGAATTCGAGAATTCTACCCTTACAAGGGTGATGAGATAGTTTGATGGAGTGCCCATGTGCTTTCAAACTATGGAGGAGTGAAGTTACTTAAGAATAATTTTTCATCTTGTGTTTGGTTGTGGCTTAGTATTGTAGCGTTAAGAGGGGGTTTTAGAGTATAATGTTCCAATAGTGTGCGTGTGTGTGTGTGTGCACGTGCGTGCATGTGTATTATAATGTAAAAGTCACATTCATAGTGACTATAAAATGATAACTAGATAGTATTAAATAAGGTAGTTAGGTTGTATTGGTAGCACAACTACCTAGCCAATGACCTAAAAGGGGATCAACCCTATAGTATCAGTTGACTTCGTTGTAATAAAAGCATATGTTTTACATGAGTCCGTTTCTATTCATGTTTGAATCTTTCTTGTATTAAAAGTTTAACAAGTCTCTGTGTACTGTCCTAGAGGGAGGCCATAAGGAGGATTACCCCCTGGCCCCTTCTAATCGGGGCAACAAGCAGTTGGCAAAGATCCATGATACTTCAGATTCAAGATCAGTGTGACCTCAGGTTTCCTTTCAAACCCACCCTTGGGTGGTCAATTGACTTTCTAGAGATCCATGAGGAGTTGCTGTTCCAAGACATATGCTATTGCCTAGTCAAAATGGATTTGAGGCTTGTTGTTGGTCGAAATGAAAATCATCCTCTTCATTTCATGCTGCCATACTAACTTTTAACTCACTACATCCTCTATATAATCTTAAGGAAACATATATATATATATATATGTATGTATGTATTTATAAATAGGGAGGTAGGTAGGCTTTAAAATACTTATATAAAATATTTATTATATATTTTATAAAATTTCATCTTAAAAGTTTTTTTTTTGATATATTATTATCTTTTTCTGAAGAGAAACTTCGCGGGATTCCCGTCTCATCCCCATAATATTTGGATGGAGGATGGTGTCAATCACTTGCCACATGAGCTACTGGTAAACCTTGAGGAACTTGTGACTTCCCCATTAACATGCCTTTGGCAGATGATCCAACTGATTGGGATAACCCTCAGAGCTATATATAACTCATTATATATATTTTTAATTTATATAATGTGAGTTTATATCTATATAAACTGACATTATATAAATTAAAAATATATATAATATGAGTTTATATAATTTTTTTCCTGGAGAAAAAATTCGTAATTTTATTCCTTTCAGAATAAAATTACATCAGATAGATTCTCTGAAAGCATTCAGGAAAAAACTGCCTTTTCAGGCCCATAATGAGACACATACTCCATATCAGACTTCTCTTGGAGCCCAATATATATATATATCGCACATATACATTTTTATTCTTGAATTATATGGCAAATTTCATTGCGAGGCCAGTTTTATTGTTGTGAAATTCAAACATGGACACGAACCATGTGACTTAGTGTACACCAATGCATGTTTAGAAGCATTAAATTGGATCATTTCTGAGTTGATTGATAATTAAGTAGCTTCGGACTGTCCATAAAGACATGCTTCTTGTAAAGCATCCTCATAGACTGGCTGAGATACCCCCTATTTCCAAAAGGTCTAACAGTTGACCTCTAGGCTTACAACAACTTCAATTTCTTGGCTACAACAGTTCATATTCATTGTTTCTTGGCTCAACTTCATTGCCACACCAACAATTCTTTGATGTTCTGCACTTGACTTTCCATTTTCCTCTGCATACACAACCATTTGTTTTTCCGCACACATGGTATTCTGCACCTACTATATCTTTTGCGTGCCAACATTCCTATGTATGTCTCCAAACTTTTTTCTCATTCCTTGTGCTCACCTCATTAATTGTCTTCTGTACTGTGTCAACTAGACATTCATCTAGATGCTTCTGCATGAATCTCTGAGGTTACCTTTATATCCAGGGTATTTGAATTATCCAAGCTACCCATGAGTGATCCTCAGGTTGCTTGAATGCTTCTCTGAAAGACCAAGGAATAAATGTAAACACTGCTGGACCTCGATGCTGTTGGGAAGAAGCACGAGGGTTTAGGGTGGCCCTAACCCAGATTCTCTTGCTATATCCCCAAACACCATTTGCAAGCCTAAATCTGTTGTAGCTATGACTAGGATGATGTTGGATGTTTTTATTGATGCCGCTTTTCAAGTCATTCTGAATACTACTAACAAAAAATACCTTTTTGATGCGCGCTGTTCAAATTTTAAATCAGTCTCCGGAATAGAAGCTACCTCTTTATCTTTAGCATGTTCAGTCTGTGAGGTTTTTCTGGTGCTTTTCTGATATGTGATGCCACATTCTAACAAATGACAGGTTGTAGTTGTGTATCTATGCCTTCATGCATAAAGGCTGTATGCTTCACCTTCAATTGTTCTCCACCTTGTATCAAAATGTTCTCGAAAGCATCTAGTTGTTGTCTAGATTCTTGATATACCATTTCAGAAACATCCATATGATTTTTCGATGTCAGAATAATCTCTGTTGCAATCTGCTGTTTGTGTGACGGAAAAATTCCTATTTGCTTTGGTGTACATTCTAGAGATGATCCATATGCACTTTAAGTTTTGGCTTTCTTGGGTGACTTAGATTGATAATGCAGACTCCTGTGTCTGAAGCTGCTCCTGCTCAGATATTATATCCAACTGTTGAGGTTTTGAGAACTTGGGAATTTCTGAACTGGATTAATTAACTTGCTTTTTTCTATCTGTAAATTCTCTGAAGTTTATTTTCCATCTGAAGTCACAGTTTCTCTGTGAATATCTAAGGCAACCAAATTCACATGTAATGCTTTTTAATATTATATTAAGATCATGTACATGCTTGGGTTTCCAACCCTATCAACTTAGGAAATGCAAAATATATCCATATACCCTAGGTATCCATGAATGGGGTCTTGACCTTGAATTCCTATTGAAGATGACAATACACGGTGCACAAATATTTACAAGATAGCTAGGCACCTTAGTAAGGTTCACACAGCTTAATATGTACGTCATACTCAATCTACCAAGATGGGTTTAACATCCCCCCACGCCTGCCCTCCAAGAAAAGCACCATCCATGGTGCAGCTTTATGGTTGCCAACGTCAATAGCTCTGCTCCTTGCCCCCACACAACTTGAGCATTTGCAACATTCTTCATCATATGTATATTGATCTTTAGCAATCTTCAGCAGCAATGCCTTTGTTGGCTGCTCCAGGTCAAGGGTCACAACATGAATATTTTCCAAATAATGCAGTCTGCTGAGAGGGCTATCCTAAGTGTTGCTCAGGTAGAGGATTGATGCGAGATGTCTAACTTTCAGCTCATTTTTAGATAATTTTGTTGGTATCCATCAGTCTTTTTTTTATTATCGCTTTTGTTTACTTCCGGTGCTCAATACTGTTGTTTGGAAAATGTTTATTAGTAAACTACTTCTAGACGCTAGCTGGGTTGTAAATTATTATCTGGTTTCAGATGGCAATACTTGGTGTGCTTGGCCACTCTTATTTTAAAGATGGCTTTTATGCTTGTCTGAAATCTTTGTTTATTTGATTGTCTATTTCCTAGTTCACTTTATTGGTCATCTCCTTTTATATTTATAGAGGGACGTATTTATCTTTGCATGATGCGATAAATTTTTTGCAGTAATTTACCCTTGCTGGCTGATCCCAGGTTAAGTCATAGATGTATGAATGCCCAAGCACAGAAGAGTTTCTGCTATTGGCCAAACCATAACAAATTGAAATCATATGTAAGAACGAAGAACACATGTGAATGAAATGTACCAAGCTATTGTAGACATAGAGATGTTTCAAGCCAGGGCTGTAAATACTAAATATAGTTCTAGACTCCTGCAATCAAAGCTGCCTTTATCCTTGAACTTTGAAAGTACCCAACCAAAATTATTGCAGCCTATTTTACTAACATCAAAAGTGATGTCTCACAACATTAATATTTTCCAAATAATGCAGTCTGTTGAGAGGGCTATCCCAAGTGTTGCTCAGAAAGATGATTGATATCAGGTGTCGAACTTTCTGTTCATTTTTAAATAAATTTCTTGGTGTCCAATTCTCCTTTTTATTATCCCTTTTGTTTACTTCCAGCGCTCAATACTGTCATCTGGAAAATGTTTATTAATAAACTACTTCTAGGCATTAGTTGGGTTGTAGATTATTATCTGGTTTCACATAGCATTACTTGGTGGGCTTGTCCACTCTTGTTTTAAAGATGTCTTTTATGCTTGTCTGAATTATTTGTTTGTTTGATTGGCTCTTTCCTAGTTCACTCAAATTCTGTATATTATGTTGACTAAAAGCCAAACAAAGTTGTTTTTTGTTTGCTCTTTCTGTGTGGATTCGTGGAAGGAAGATCACATTTCACAATTCAGGGCCCCAACTTAAATAGCTTATTTCAGGACTGGTGGACAAGGTCTTTATAACAGTTTGGGTGATATTGCAGATTCATGGAAAGTTGAATACACACACTGGAGCAGCTAGTGGCATTGCTAAGCTTAAACGGAGATTTTATCCTGAGGTCATAAATATTCTAGACTGAACAGTTGTCAATGAAGTTAATTCTGTTAGTTGTAGAGTTCTTTGCTTCAAATTGCATTCAAGATTCAAGAACATGCGTTTGAGATGGATTCTAGGTCGAGTGAACTGGAAGTATCTTACTAGATAAAGGTGGGTAGCCGTCATGGTCCTCAAGGATTGTTTTATTTTCTACTTTGCAGATATTTACAAGCTTGGATGCAGGTGTGAAGTATGATACAGAAATGAGCGAATTCACTTGTGACCTCCAAGGAAAGAAGAGTGTACCAATCACGGATAACGGATTATTGAGTGTGGACATGAAAGGAGGGTACAATTTCAACCCGGGTTCACAAAAGGTTAGATTTGGTTTGTGTAGCATCATGGGATTGTCTATGTCATCAGAAGCTATCAATTGAGTATTTAGGCCCTCTTCAAGGGAATTTGTAAGACGTTTTATATTCCATTCTTTTGCTTCCAATGACAGGCTATGCTTTGAGAAATGTTTGACAGAGTACGTTCTAATTCCAAACTCAATTGTTTGCAAGTTTGAGGTAAAATTGACTATTTATGCACAGTAAAATCCATATTGAAATTCACATTTTTGTGGCATGAATATATATTTGAACCTAATTACTAGACAAACTAAAGACACTGCACTGAACAGAATCAGTTCAATGTACAATGCCTATATCTAGCAGCATATTTGATGTTCTGAAACTTAGAAACATTGCCAATATTCAGCTTCTTACCTTATAACTTGTACTTTGGTGGTCTCTTGTTCTAATCCTGAAATAATTTCCATCTTAATGCATGCTTTTCTTCGGACCATGTTCATGCATTTCTTGTTATCCTAAAGTGTTAGGGTTTCGGCAGTGAGAACTTTAATCTGTAGCTCCTCAGTTTGAGGTGAATATAACCCGAATTAGATCAGAGATGGTGCTCGTTTATATCTTCAGTGTGTCTACCAACAAAGAGCGATAAACTTTTATAGGCTACTGCAACTGATGATCCGTGGAACTTGTCTTATGCATACTTGTTGATATGGGAGCAATTGCTAGATATGGAGCAGTTATTTATGAAAGCTTTGTGAAGGCAGAGATATCCATTAACATTTTGGAGTCTGGATTGCATTAACTGCCTTAGGTCATAGGTGTATAGTCATCCTCTTCACAACAGGCCCTGCCAAGTTATTTAATGACAACTTGATCTGCCACACTATCAACATGGCAAAGTGGTTAGTAACTTAGTACTCCATGTGAATCAAAATAGATGCATAACAGCACTGCGGCTTGGATAGAAGTTTGATTTTCATCTTTTTCTTGTAAGAAAAATTGAAAGTTTTAGAACTATTTAGATTTAGCAATACATCTTTCATTTGGCATTCAGTTTCCATTTCCGTGTCCAAATGATAAGTTCAAGTTCAAAGATATTTATAATTTGAAATTTTGAACTAATGTGACTGCTGGTGTTTTTCCCCTACTTAGGAAGATTGTCAGCTCATCTATTTTATGTTAATTTAAGGAAACATGTGGAATTGTGTTATGCTTTGGAATTCATGCATTCTCTCTTATTGAGAAAGATCTTTCTTTTTGGGCGCTTGGGCTTAATTTCTATCAGAGAATATATGATAGTCTATAGGACTCATGAGTGATGAGGATATGTTGGAAATGATCAACATGAATATACTTGACTTTGAGATTGGCTTGCATGGTCCCTATAAGTGCCTTTCAAGCGATTATAATTTTCAAATTTTACCATGGCAAAGGAGCCTGACTTCAGCCCGGTGTGACACGTCACACAACCATGACTGTATTATGTGGAATTTATTAGTTGTTTTATGTCGGTACCTTTTTATTTAAAATTGGAGTAAAAGTCACATCTGTTACTGCCATTAAGGTTACATACTTTGATCTAGGCTCAGTCATCAAAATATCAAAACAAGGTGCATCTCTGCCTCATACATGTATCAAACTGTCCACGGGTGCTTCAAAACCCAGGCCTATCCTGGTAGAGGGATAGTGAAAAGAGGCAGCTCCTCAAAAGAGAACATTTCCTGCATTGTGCAGGTCTGATTCTTATCTGTTACCTGTATAGAAAGCTTAGCCTCATTCAGAGCACAGGTCTCCTTTGCTAAATTGTCCATTGTTTGATTGAACTCCATGTAGATGTGCTCGATCTGCAGCTGCTGGAAAGAGGAGGCCAGTTGGAGTGCCTTTGCTAATAGATGGTGGAGAAATATGTATCAGGCTCTGGCTCGTTGGTTCATCCTGTTGCAGACCACCTTAGAGTCCGAGTAGAGTCGATGCTGTGATATGGTGTTTTTTCCCTAGATAGAGTGCATTGATGACACCCCAGAGCTCAGCAGAGTTATTTGTTCTCCAGCCCATTCCGAACTTAAAAGCAATGTTCTTTTGACTAAAAATTATAATTCCACTGGCTCCACTTTGTCCTGGATTTCCCGTGGACACTACACTGTAGAAAACACAGAAACAAGAGTAGTTCACTTCAAGAGGTGTAATCACTGGCTTTGATTCCATTTTCCTTATGGCGTTTGTTGTCAGCGAAGAGTATTTAAATCTGTAGAGCAACTGAAGTGGGTTGGGGGCGAAACCATGGAAAATAGCATCATTTCACGTTGGTAATTGCTCATATATATATATATATATTTCCCTGTATTGGAAACACTAGCTTGTTTACATGTCCATGTGTTCTCAGACTTGGTTTGCAAGGTTATTGAACTGGGTACATCTATGACTGCATTGGGTGCTTTGGTTTTAATTCATGTTTACTAGGTCTGCACCCTAAGTAGTGCCAAGGGAACTAGGGAAGCACTAGGGCAAATCAGGGATGCCTGGGTTGTATCTGGTACTGTGGAAACTTTTAGGTTCCAACATTTGTGAATTGGCTTTTTAAAAAAAAATTTACCTGAAGGTATTTGATAAATTGCAAGGTTCATTTGTCCCAAATCTCTAAAACCATATACAGGTTAGAAACATTTTGGAAAAATGGCCACTTATAAATAAATTCTTCCTTTCATAGATGGAAGATTTGCTAACTGTTTATACTGTTAAGTTTTAACAAAACAGCATCGTCTGAAAGTTATCTCTTCCTGGTACTCTGTTTGTAACTTCACTGGGTGTGGTGGATTGAAGGAATGGGGAATCCTTCCCAGAGAGAGAATGAGGAAGAGGTGGTGGGAGATCTTAATCTACAGCATAGGTCTAGGACAGGCTTAAAATAATAAAGTTCAAATTGTTGATGGAAGTAGAGTTGGTCAAAAATTTAAAAGGAGCTGAGGTTGTTATCAATAAGAAAGGCAATTGGTTGTAACGGAGGCTTGTCATTTGATTGGAATGATCTGCTCCACTTTCAACAAGGTCTAGCCATCATCTTAGGCATCCTGAAGAGTGCATATTGTTGGTCAAGTAAGGGATGGCATATCACCGATAAAAGAGTAAAGGGAGGCTTTTTTCTCATTACAGAACCCTCTGACATTAAAGAAGAGCTAATGATAGTAAAGAGTATGAACTATGAAGAAGCTTTGGTAGATTTTTCTTTATCACGATGTCATAGCATCATTTATGGGGAAAAGTAATTTCAACTCCAGATGACAAATATGGACTATGGAGATGTCAACACCAATCCTGAATTGAGGCCAAGGATTGTTATTCAGATTTCACTTGTCTTTTTTTGGATCATTGTTATGCTTTCCTAGTTAGTGACAGTCGGAGGAAAAGGGAAATCCTTTCTGGTTTCCTATAATCTGTAAGATTATGTCAGGGGATATGGAACCCTTCATTTCAAGAAAGGAAGAATGCCTCCATTTTGGAGAAAGAAGATGAGAGAGAAAGGCCACCACTTTGTGGTTGGTGTCGGAGGTATTTTAACCTAAATCCTTGATCCTTTAAGGGAACTGCTGAAAATTTCTCTTTGACCCAGACAAGCTTTGCAGCCTAGAACAAGATGGATGGAGTAGATGAGAGAGATGGGGAAGAATCAAGACGAAGGAGATGCCAGAGGATAATAAGGCTACAATCAACAAACTCTAATGTGATGAGGCAATGTTAAACAACATGGTTTTCAATGGCTTCACAATCATTCATATGTAGCAGAAGACCCTCAGAGATAGCTACCATGTGAGGTGTGCCTTTCAGGTTTTCCTTTTCTGGTCTTGCCTATTGAGATGCCATAGGATAATAAGGCTAACATTGCCTCTAATGTGATGAGGCAATGTTAAACAACATGGTTTTCAATGGCTTCACAATCATTCATATGTAGCAGAAGACCCTCAGAGATAGCTACCATGTGAGGTGTGCCTTTCAGGTTTTCCTTTTCTGGTATCTTGCCTATTGAGGTCTCTGTTAGTTGCAACTAGTTTTGCACATGGAATGAATTTATTAGGATGCGGTTTTAATCGGGTCACCAGCTGTAACTGTTGTTGAAGCCCTATTTTGTTTAGTTTTTAGCTGAGTGTTGGGGTAGTGCTTGATCTCTTGTGTAAACCATAGCTGTTACTGTATGCTCCATAATGGTCTTCCCTATGATGGCCAAGCGATTTTTATTTGTATTTTCATGTATTACAATAGAATCCTTTTTCCTCTAACAAAAAGATTCACACCACTAATCCTAATTAACCATTACTAACCCATCCATATATTTTGTGCATCCAAGCCCCTTGGTATCCTATTATTACATTACAACATTTTTCTTATAATGTTTGAGGTATGGCTTGTTCCACAATTTTACAATTAGAATTCTATGAGACATTTCATTTTGCACTACTAGGGGATATAGTTAAAAGTTGTTCATGTAACTAACGTAGGCTACTGAGTGCACAGAACTGGAAACCAGTGATACAAAATTATTGCATTGATCATCTTGTGCCATTTAATCCTGTATTGTCAATAGTGATCTTTCGCAAGTTGTAAAAATTGAGTTACAGGTTAGAACCTGTAACTCAATTTTCTTAGCTTCTAAAGGTATCCGGGTAGCTTATTTTGTTGGGTCCCTGAATTTGCCAGTCAAATATGGCCTTTCATGATAGTTTTACCTCCTTTTTGTTATGATATTTTGCTGCTTATTTACTTTGTTCCTGTTTTAGGGAGGAGATGCCCTAGGTACTCCTTATTTTGCTAGTACTATTTGGTGTATTTTCGAGTCCCATTGACCTATTTTGGTGGTCCTTAATATAATTTTTAATCTCTTCTTTCTCATTTTCTATTGACACATAATTGTTTTAAATTATTTCTTTTCTGCATCTTTGATATGACTATTTATTGACTACTAGATTTACAAGATATAAGTTTGGATTCTGGAATATAACATTTTGCTTTTTGCTAGCTGAGGGAATCTTAATTTCTGGCATTCAATTGTGAATGCAGGGAAAGCAAAGAGGATTGGTGGAACTTACATATAGGATATTCAATTTCTCTGAAGATCAAGACGTAAGGTTGAAAATTGGTTACAATCTATTTGAGAAGGTTAGCCTGCTGGTTCCTGGGATTTTATACATCATTGTTGCATCAACAGTATTCACAGTTGGAGGTGTTCTTATTTTTTTATTTTTATATGGAAAAGAATATGTTAAATCAGGAAAAGGTGCTATTAAGGTTTAGTCTGAGATGCCATTCTGGTTGCATCACAATTCACTTACCAACCAAGCAGGATGTAAATTCTTTGTTAAAGATCTAGATTGTGAATGCGTATCATCTTTACCTTAATAAGCAAATTAGCCATGAAAGACCTCAGGTTGGTACTATTCTTTCCCAGGAGAAGTTGTATAGCCAACTGAGAGGAGAGTAAACCTTGGTAGTCTTTCAGTCAAGGCACAAGCAGAAATAAATGAGGCGTGGCAAATATTTGTCATGGTCTTGACTCCTCACAACCCTGGTTCTTTATGCCTTATCCAATTTGAATGCATTTTTTAAGATTAATGTGTTGTGCTCATAAGTGAATGGAAACAATCCCGCAGGACCTGTCTTGGGTTCTAATGATCTGGGTGAGCTTGACTGCTTCTTCATAAATCTATGGATTTTTTTATCTTCATGCTATTTGTGCACATTCATTTCTTCTTAGAATGCCTTGGATATGTATATATGTTTTTGCAACCAGGTAAAGATGCCATCATTTTATCATAGATGAAAACAGAAGACCTGCAGGGAATATTTCTCACTGCTGTGCTTAGCCAGTTGTTTTAACTTTCCTTGATAGCTTTGCATCCATCATCTTCATAGAGTCCTGATGAAACCAAATGTCTGAAAAAATGATGATTTGTTAAAATTTCATTGTCAGAACAAGATTTCTCCCCTTTGTCATTCTAAATAGCATGACGCAAGTTTGAAAAGTTGAATCTTTTGATCAGCTAGAATTTCTTTTGGGAGATGTTAATTGCTGTGGGCAATGCTTGGGGCAAGATTTATAGAATGCATGAAAGCTATCTGTCTTCTTTGATGCCTTCTGTTTAGACATATGAAGAATTGCTTGTCTAATGAAGGTGGTGGCATCTAAATTTTGGTTCACAATTGTTTTATTGCTGTGCTGTCTGCAATATACAAGTTTTAGTTGTAACTTGGAATTGACCCATTCAGAACTTCTCCATTAAAATTTAGCCTGGTTTTCCTTTCACATGTTTTCCATGACAATTCCTTGTAATGCTTGATTCTGACATTTGAATGTGTTTCTATTGTGCAGAAGCCATATTTTCAAATCAGGGAGAATAACTGGACAGTTAATGCTGACATTAATGGTGGATGGAATGTTAAATATGATTTATGAGTTTCTTGCTTGGGCCTGATACTTTTGGGCACTTAAAACCTAAATTGATTATTCTGCAACCTTTTTGACACTGCAGTACAAAATTTATTTACCGATGTAAAATTTTCAAGAGGATGCTGTTCCTGCAATTTAAAGATCATTATCATGAAAATTCTAATTGAATATCTCTGAAGCTGATTTTTGTCAGTAAGCTGTCTACAGCAAATTAACCCCTATGAATTTTTTGAGTTACTATCAAATGTATTTTATATTTTAAAATGTATGTTTTCACAGTTATGATCATGGTAGTTTTCTGGAGAACACTATCAGAATATTGACATGTTCCCAACGTTTTGAGTGTTGAATTGTCTCCTTGATGACATTAACTTTTGGCATCAACTCCATATCAAAAAGATTGACGGGAAAATGCTTACATGGGCAAGCAATATTCATCTAGTGCTGAATGGAGCCTTCAGCGAGTTTGTCATTTATGAAGTTCATTCTAAATTGTCAAATGTATACATTGAAGTTATTGTTATTGCAATCAATGGTTGAAATCCACAATACACACGGACATAATAGAGATGTATATTATTTTGAATGTTTGGAGAAATTTTTTAAAAAATGTCTATTAAAGACATAAGTACGTTGATGTTGCTAAGCTTAACAAATGGAGATAGGTTTTTTTAAGATTCTATTTAGTTGTCCTCAAAGTACACCAAATGAATGAAGAAAGAAATTTTGTTGAATAACATTAATCTCAAGTGCTATTGAAGCCATGGCAAGAAGAAGATAAATGTATATTGGGTCTAGAGGAGCATGGCAATAACTTGAAGCCATGGAATGCCTTTTAAATGGGTTCAAAACAATATATTAAGGAGGGTTGCATGATTATGGTTTAAGCAATTAAAAATCCACATGGTTATTAGTTATGGAGTGTAAAGGTTATGAAGGTCAACAAAGAAAATGAAGATGCTATAACAATTTAATCACATTGATATATGACATATACACACCCATTTAGTGGTGTGTACAATTTAGAAATGATAGTAAAGAAAACATTCAACAATAGAATGGTTAAAAAATAAATCATTTATGCATTTACATCTTAAAATTAGAGGATGTTCACATATTTGTTTATGATTTCCCTTTGACAAATAGAAACACTTCACTCCAGGCAAACATAGATTATCAAGAGGTCGATGGCACAAGTAATAGTTACAAGATGGGAGTCTAGGAAACCTAGTTGTAGGTTTAGAAAGCTTTTGACATTTGAGATGTTGAATATATGTTGACTTAGATGGTGCACTCATTGATAAGAATTATCCTACATGACGGCTTAAATTATGTAGTGCTTAAAGACCCTCATGGAGTGTAAGCCCCAAAGATTCCCTCCCTATCATAAATGGCTCAAGGCTTGTTCTATCGATTCTTTCTTTATTAACATAATATTGATTGTTTAATAAAGGACTGCCAGAATAATATAGAAACGGTCGCTTCCTAATTTTGATAGGTTTGTGCCTCAAAAGTGAGTGGTGAATTCACCGTCCTTCAAGATCTACTCGATTTAAGAGTACACCTTTGACACATGTTTGGGGAACATTGGCAAGCTACTAAAACAATGTAAAAACGGTGAACAAACTTTGTAGTACACAGATGGTGAGAAAAATAGGAGGCCTTGTATAATGTTGAATCGGTGAACAAAGCTTGTAATACACATATGGTGAGAAGATTATGAGTCATCTACATCTTTATCAACCATTCATCTAAAGATATTTTGATGGTGTCCTAGACTCCATGAACGAGTTTCAATAATTGCATCAAACATTTTGTATTTTATTTGTTGTTAATAATGTTTGTATGTTAACTCTAAAGGAATGTTTAAACTTGTATACAAGTTTCCATGAAGTTATGAATCATTTTTATGTTTCTAAAATTATATGATTTTATTATGAATAATGAAACAACATTTCTTGACTTTTGTTTTCAATGGAATACACATCACAGGAAACCCTTTGGATACTTGCCCTCATTTTGATGATGGTGCCAGGCGTAAACCGTTTGGTTGCAATTTTGGCAACCTAACCCGACAGTGACACTGAGTGAGGTTCGCAATATTCACAAAGACAACTAGCTTGAAGATTTGACCCCGTGACTTTTGCTTGCAATTCACAACACTAAACCACTCTAGCTAACTCATCGGGTTTACACAAGATTTCTTAACTTATCCTAATTGAATATGGATAACGCAACAATATTTTTACGAAATAAATTGTGTTTAATTGATACAATTTGTATTAATTCTTTAAATTAATAACTAAATAAAATACTTGGAAGTAATCTTGAAATTTTAAATTATAGGGTGATCTAATTCAATGCAATTTGTATTGTATTTTTAAATTAATAAGTAAATAAAATATTTGGAAGTAATGTTGAAATTTTAAATTAAGGGTGATATTGTTGTGCCATTATTTATTGTTAGATGCTTGGACTCATAAGTTAATCCCAAAGGAGTGAACATTTTAAGGTTGATCTTATGGTTTTGTTTGTGCCATTATTTATTGTTAGATGCTTTGACTCGTAAATTAATCCCAAAGGAGTGAACATTTTAAGGTTGATCTTATGGTTTTTTTTTCAACAATATTGAATATAGGTCTTTGTTTAAAAAATGTTTATATTTTGAGATCCCTAAAAATGGTGCTATTTGTAGCACCATTTTTTGATTCATGTGTTGATTTAAAGATTTTGGTTGCAATGGTATCAATTGTTAGGCTATGGTTGCAAATAAGTAATTTTAATCTTGAAAAAATAATGTTATTTGTAGCACCACTTTTCGATTCTATGATTGATTTTAAGGTTTTTTTTGTTATAGCAATATTACAAGCTTTTAAGACCATACTTTCAAAATGTTATAATTGTAACCTTGAAAATTAAGGATGCCACTAGTGGCACCATTTTTAAATTCAGGTTGAGTTTGGTGTTTTTGATGTACAAATATGAGGATTTAAAACTATAGTTCTCATTTTGAGGTCACAATGCTTGTCAAGTTGATCACTATGTTTGGAATCAAATGATCAGATGTGGTGTTATGGTTCCATGTCCAAAATGGGGTTACAATAGCAACTATGTGCAATTTCTGAGTTATACACTTGGAGACGATACCTTGAGTATCTATCAGAACCCTATTTTGTGACATGATTTTCTTGTTACCCAGGAATCATATTGAAGTCACACTAGTGCCCTTAGAAGTAGAGTTAGGTTGTCATCAAATTGGGGTCATAACATAAATTTTGAACAATATTGTAGAAATTACAAACATTTTAAGTTGCAACTTAAAAACCCTCTTGGAAAAGGAAGATCCATTCCTTGTAAGCTTCCCTTTCCATTTCTCATGTCTTCCTACTTTATTTATTTCATGATTTGATTAAAATATTGATAGATTATAGACCAATCCTTGGTTGATCCTACATTCAATAAGAATGGCTCCTAGAAGTGGTGAGTGAGAGGAATTAACTCATGACTCGATCAATTGTAGTTCGTAGGAGTAGATGACCTAGATAGTATAGAAGATGACAACATTATTCCGAGAGTTTTCTTACAAAATCATCCCCAAACAAATTCAATGTCATCTCTTTTTTCCAACTGGGGGGCAGAGTACAAATTCCGAAGTAAGATTACAACTTCCATGGTGAGATGCTTCACTCTTGGTTGCACAATTTATAGTTATGCTTTAAGACTTGTATTGAGATGTTTGAGTGGCTTATGATACCATTTCTAGAAATGCATGTAGTGAATTATGCATGAAACCTTGTTCAAATTATTTGCTTGTGCATATGCTTGGACCTTACACCATGTTTTTTTGTGGGGCTTTGTGATTGTTTAGTTAAAATCAATAGTGATTTTTGTGCTTGTGATTAGATATCAAGTTACTTTATGAGGGCTATTACAACAAACACGAATGTGGCATTGAAGATATTTGATCATGAATTGAGATTATTGAAATGCCTTGCTTTCAATGATCATGCAAACCATTATTAATGATTTTGATTTATTGAATCGTTAATATTTATGAAATAAAAATTGATTTTAAATTAACATTACCTCTTCTCCCTTAAATACACCTTAAAAACCTCAAAATCATTAATAATATTTTATTCCTTATAATGTGCAAGTGAGACAATGAAAGAAGATACCCTATATAAAATTAGTAAATTAAGTATCAATAATTTTACTTCAATGTTCATTTTTATACTTTATTTTTTATAAAAATAAAATGAAATAAATAATATAAATTAATAAAATAAATGAGAAAAAACAATAATTTGTTGTCATGATAGTGTTTTTAAAATAGTGTAAAGTCAATAAAGGAATTACCTTCATGGCGTAGTGAGAATTCTCTCAAAGGTGCCACGACATGTATGTTGGTAGATAAGCTCCCTTGAAAGTGAGTTGCCTTCTTAAGGAAGGTGGATTGATGTCTTTGTAAGAATCATCAAAATAATGGAGTAAGCCTTTCCCTCCCAGTTGCTTGTGAAAGACACAAAGTATTCCCATTGAGAGGGTCACCTATGAAGAATGGAGGTGACACTCTTAATGGGAGTCACCCTACATACACAAAAGTGGCTCCCTTTAGATGGACATGTCTTTAAAATACTAGTGGGGAAGGGATCAGAGGGATGTGATCCACCATCATGAAAAACAATGGGTTGACACCTCATAGCATCAATCCCATAAAAATGATGGTTTATTCTTGTTGGAGTTGACACCTCTGAAATCAACCTTTGACCTTATGGGGCCAAGTATTACATTGTGTGTTTGATCTTATTAAGAACAGAATAAAACCTTTGTGTGGGTTGAGCCTACTAAGAAGACGTTTCATCTATAAATGAATACCAAAGCTAATTGAAGAGATAACATGAAAACTTAGTTGCATATTGGTGAAGAAGATACCAAAGTGAAAGGAAAATCCCCAAATCCTAGTTTAGAAAATATCCCAGCTACTCATTTAAATGGAAATCCAACACAATACTTCCTCTAAGTTGGCCTGCAAATAGTGATCAACATGGCCATGAAAGTATAAAGAAAAGGAAGGTATTTTTTAGTTAATGATCTGGCTCAATGAGTCCTTTCGTCTATGATACTACTAGCATCATTGTTATATCTTGTTTACCTGGTTAGAAAGGAAAGTGAAGGGTTAGTGTGGGAAGAGGATTAGACTATGAGAAAGTGGATGAGTACACATAGTTCAAAGAGACAACTAGATTTTGGAAATGTAGTTGTACTCATGTTAAACAATATTAAAAAGTATTTCCATTCTGGTGATTTGATTATTCCAATTAAATACTCATTATTCAAGTAAACTCACAAAACATAAATTAGGTAATAAACATAAAAATAAATATGCCAGGCAAGATCTACTGTGAGCTATTGAAGAATCCAGGAGGAAGGAGTTTGTCCAAGCAAACATGAACACTACTTACATTACTTTGATTCCTAAAAAAGACAGGCCGGTGACCTTCAATGAATTTAGGCCCATTTCCTTGTACAATCTGATTTTCAAAGTGATCACAAAAATGATCTCCAATAGAATCAAACCTCTTTTGGAAAAATTCATCTCAGTGGAGCAATTTGGTTTTCTTTTCAATCATCAGATATTGGATGTGGTTGGTGTGGCACAAGAGTGTCTTCATTCTGTCAAGATCTACAAGCATTTATTTTTAAAATGGATTTAATCAAAGCCTATGACATAGTGGATTGGTCTTTTTGAGGTTTGTTCTAATTCAGCATGGTCTCCCGACGGAATTGACGAATTGGATTATGGATTGTATATCCTCCGCCTCATTTGCAATCCTTATCAATGGATCTTCCACCTCTTTTTTTTTGTAAATAAAAAAGACATTATATTACTGCTATATCAGAGTTACATAGTGCGCACAAGGCGAAAAGAGAAAACCAGATCAACCTCCAGACTCACAGGCCTCAAAACACAGACCATTTCAGTTTCACAGAGCAGGCCTCCATAGGTCCAGACCTTCTCTTCAGATATACAAAAAAGACTTAATGAAGCAGACATCCCTTATCCATAATAACAACATTCCTAAGTTCTTTAGCAGAGTCTATTATCCCGATTACAGACATAGAAACATAAAACGACTAGCAGAAAGACTAGACTAAATCTCCAGACTTGTTATAGGATTCGACGAAGTGCCGATCGCTGCTATATTCGACCCCTGAGTGACCATCTCCTTCAGAGGAGGGGTTGTCGCAGCTGGCATAACAACGATGGTAGGCTGGGTCGGGGTAGACTTGGATAGCTTGTTCACTGGAATTTGATTACCCTTAGCATTCAGACCAGGGTACTTGAAAGACAAGCCCAACTTCTTCGCGATAGCATCAATATTGCAGTGCATGAGGTGGTTATCCGCATTGTGGGCATTCCAAGCCTGAATCGGTTCCTCGTCACCTTGCCGTTTAGCCATACCTTCCATCAGAGCATGAGCTAGGAGATTCTTGGTAACCCAATAGGTCATAACAGTTCTGTCGTAAACAGAGGCTCTTCCTGCTGTGGTCCCAGGGTCCATGACCCATTCCTCAACCTCTCCCTTGACAACCTCAATAGGGATTGCCTTAACCTCTTGCCAAAGGTGCTGCTCAATTCTCTCCAAGTCCTCCCTAGCAGGGTTAGGGATGCGATTATGAAAGGAGGATGCAGTAGACTGTGCTCGCTCCTGAGCCCTCGTAACCTTGCCTGTGCCTCCTCTCTTACCACTACGCTTCTCTTTACCTTTCGAAGCTCGCCGAGTGGAGTCCGACCCAGATGGTGCATCAAACTCTCCTTTTGGGGCCATGACAGCGCAGAACACAGACCACAAACAGAATTCGGAAGGCCTTAATTGCACAAAGCCCACCCAAGAGAAAACTGGAAAAGCAAGAACTGCAGAGAGACAGAGCCCAAGCCAACAATTCACATAACAGGAGTGCGAGAGAATGGTGGCGGGCTTGTCATAAAAAGACCATCTACTCATGATGGTACAAGACGAGCCATAAATGGCATAGTTAGCCGAATGAATATCCAGGACCAGAGCCGTACCCTTGCCATCGCTTGAACTAAATATTGTGAAGATGGGCTCAAGGTGGGATCGCCTAAAAATCATCCTCCGAATATCGAGAAGGTTGAGAACGTACAAACCTCCCAAGATTATCATAACTACTAAGGCAGATAAAGGACTCCTCGGATTTGACCTCCCCATCATCCAAACGTCAGCGGGATGCGTACCGGATTACGCCTATCCCATTCTTAGGAAATGGTTTGTCCTTCATTCTCAATTTGGCTTTGGCTGAGATCTTCCGTGGCCAGCTGTATATAGTGAGGGGCTTAAGAGTCATTCCTAAAAACCGCCATGTGACCAACCACGTGGCCCTCCCTTTTGTTAACACCTAGATTTTCCAGATAGTCCGCCACCTTGTTGGCATCCCTCCTGATGTGGCTAAAAGTCAGTTGATTGTGGGCCCGAAGAAGGGTCTGTAGAGTGTCAAGGCGATGGGAAAGCCTCCAGCTGGTGGTAACGTGTTCCAGTGATTTTCCCTAAGCAAGGCCTTTGGCCATGTTAATGATAACATTTGAATCACCCTCTATTATTGCCGGGAAAAAACCTCCGTGAATCACCATCCGTAAGCCGAAAATGAGCCCATCCAATTCAGCTAAGTTGTTTGTGTCATGGCCTATATTACCAAAGAACACCTGTATGATCTCCCCAGCCGCATTTTGACAGACCCCCCCATAGCCGACTTTTCCAAGGTTGCCCCGCGAAGCACCATCGAAATTAATTTTGAAAACCATCATCCCAGGAGGTGACAAAAAATTGGCACTAGATGATCTGCAAATTTTATCCCGTCTTCTGAGTCCGAGCAAGTCCTCCTTACCAAGACCCCAACCCTGAGCAATGAGCAGATCGCCAGCCGTTAGATTTTTATCCGCATCAGTCCATTGGAGACTACGTATGGTTTCTTCGATGTTGCGAACTAGTGTATCCCACACTTCTTCCCTGCGGTGGCTCTTGTCACGAAATATTCGCCCATTTCTTTCCTTCCATAGGTTCCAACACATCATTCTTGGATACATTTTCCAAATCAATGCAATGATTGGATTACTGAAAGCTTGGAGATCCTAGTTGCTCAAGGAAAGGCCAGGTTGTCCATGAATTCGATCACTTCTTCAGAATAAAATAGCACCTTTATCCCATAGAGGGGAAGAGAAGAGGGGAAGAGAACTCACACTCATCTAATAGGTGTCCAATGGTTTCCTCATTATTTCTGCACAGAGGACAGAAAGAGGGGCCCTGAATTCCTCGCTTCTTAAGATTGTCCCCTGTAAGGACCCTTTCCCAAAGGATCAACCAACAGAAGATAGTTGTTTTTGGCCAGGGATTCATCTTCCACACCTTACTCCATGGACCATTAGCATCCATATCCCCATGAGTGTGAATGTCATAAGCTTCCTTGATGCTAAAAACCCCTTTCTGTCTATATCCCCATCTCAGCTTGTCAGGGCCAGATCTTACATGGATGTATCTTTCTTGGAGGCCCTCCTTAAAAGCATTGCCATCCTTAGCATTGACAGTGGTACTCCACCATCGTTGGTCAATCCAGGAATGACTAAGTTCCCGAGGGTGATGGGCCCAATAATGATAGACCTTGGTTTTACCTTCCTCAAGGCCTAGGGTTCTGACATCTTGCCATCTGGGATCATCGCCAAGTTTTGGAAACTGATTCCAAGAGTCCTTCCAGAAATTTGCCAACTCTCCATCCCCAATCTCCCAAAAACTATGATCCTGGACCATCTTTCTACCCTGAAGTGCTTTAGTCCATATGTGAGAACCCTCTGTTTCAGAGTTATACCTAATCAGTTGGTTGGTTTGATGAGTTCTGGCATACTTAGCCTGCTAAAGCGTAGCCCATGGTTCCTTATTATGATTGCACCAACGCCACCATAATTTGGAGCCCTGGATGTTACTAACAACATCCGGATCCTTGAGCCCCAAACCCCCATTTTCTTTGGGTTTGCATAAGATATCCCATTTGATCAGGGCGAATTTGGATTTGGATTCCCTGCTGCCCCATAAGAAACTGCGCTGGATCCCCCTTATTTCCTTGAGGACCGATTTGGGAGCTGACAATAAGGAAAAAAGGTAGATAGGCATTGCCTGAAGAACTGCTTTGACCAACGTTAGTCTGCTGGGAAAGTTGAGAGGTCTGTTGATCCAGCTTTGCAGTCTGTTTTTAATACGGCTTAGGAGGTCTTGCCATGAAATCCCCCTTAGGATTCCTTCAGACAGCGGAGCACCCAAGAACTTGGTAGGGAGGGATCCCTTGGTGAAATTTAGGATTCGAAGAATATTGCGTTGAGTCACGGTAGGGGTGTTAAAGAAGAAAACCTAGGATTTGTCAGGGTTAACTTCCATCCCCGAGGCCTTAGCAAAAAGAGTGAGACTGTTTTTGAAGGATCGAACTTCTTGGAATGAAGGGTGCCCCATTAACATGGTATCATCCACAAATTGCTGGTGAGTTTGATTAGGTAAATCTTCATGGAGGGACAGACCCCGGATCAAGGCATCCTCAGAACGAGCCTGAATGAGTCGGCCAAGCCCTTCTGCCATAAGGATGAAGAGAAAAGGGGATAGAGGATTGCCTTGTCTGATGCCTCTAAATGACTAAAATAGCTTGGAGGGGGAACCATTAAGCAATATGGAGAAAAAAGGGGTAGTCACTAGACTCATTACCCAATTTACCCAATCTGCCCCAAAGCCAAAAGCCTCTAAAACTCCACGCATATACTGCCAGCTCAATTTGTCATAGGATTTTGCAATGTCTAGTTTGAGCATCATCCCTGGCTTTCTAGTGGTTTTTAAGGAATGGATGGTTTCATGGGCAAGGATAATACCATCAAGAATCTGCCTGCCTTCCACAAAGCCAGATTGTTCTGGGTTGATCAATAGGGGGAGCAAAGGCTTCAAACGGTTGGCTACCACCTTTGTGATGATCTTATAGATGACATTACATAGAGCAATAGGGAGGAATTTCCCAGGAGCCTCGGCCCCTTCTTCCTTAGGGTTTAAGGCTAGAAAGGTAGCATTGAAGGCTTTTAGAACACCCCCACTTCTCCGCGACTCCTCCACAATGGTTGCAACTTCATGGCTAATAAGATCCTAGAAAAAGTGAAAGAAATTGGTGGTGAATCCGTCAGGACCAGGGGCTTTCCCCAGATCCATTTGCTGCATCGCTTCCTCCACCTCCTACAGCGAAATTGGTTTGAGTAGGAGCTCGTTGTGTTCATTTGTAACCAGTATGGGAATATGTCGGGTTATCCTAGCAATAGCAGCACTACGATCCGCTTGATCCTCTTTGAGGATGTTTTCAAAGTGGACAATCAATTCCTCTTGAATTTCCTGTCTGGATTCTACATGACTCCCATCAGTCTTGTGAATCTTGAAAATATTTTACTTATGCCTATTGTGGATTACAGTATTATGGAAGAATTTGGTATTTCTATCTCCCTCTTGGTGCCACTGGTTTTTGGATTTTTGTTTCCAGAAAATTTCTTCTTGTCTCTCCCGGGCTTCAAGTTGAATCATCAGGTTGAATTCATGTTCTTTAAGTTCATCCGTCCATCCCTCCTCCATTCCTTTCCTATGCACCAGCTCCAGGTCAGCAACCACCTTGGCCTTGTCCTGAAAAATATTCCCAAAGTCTGATTTGTTCCACGCTTTTATTTTAGCCTTAAGAGATTTTAATTTCTGCTGGAATTAGAAGATTCCAGTTCCCTTGGGGGGAACAATCTCCTGCCACCACTAGCCCACCAATTCCTTGAAGTCCTTATGCTCCAACCAGAATTGTTTGAACTGAAATGGTTTAAAAAGAGAGGCATTAGACCATTCCCATTGGAGGCAGATGGGCCAATGGTCAGATCCGGTCGCTGGAAGGACAACAGCATGGGACTCTCCCCCATCTCGAACCACATGTTCATCTGTCAGAAAACGTTCAAGTCTAGAGGCCACCAAATGAGTACCTCCTCTTTTGTTGTTCCGGGTGTACAACCCATTACCCATCTCAATGTCAATTAATGAGCTTTGGGAAATAAGGTCTTTGAAGGCTTTTTGGTACTTGTCAAGGCTCCTCCTGCCACCTTTTTTCTCCTCCAACGACGTGATCAAATTAAAATCTCCCTCGATAATCCAAGACCCAGAGACTGCCTGGTCTCTCAACCAAGAAAGATGTTGAAGAAAAGCATTTTTTTGAGGGAAGGCACTAGGCCCATAAATGTTCACTAGCCTGCAATAGGATCCAAAAACGCGGTCCTTAAACCTAGCGCTTATGGAGAAGCGATTAGCCCACCAGTCTGTGAGAACAACCGAATCAGGCTGCCAAAAGATTTCCAAGCCCCCTGCATACCCTGAGGCGTCAATGGTCATGACTTGACTGCCTTTCCAAATTTTTTGCTTAATTTGCTCCATAAAAAGAAGCTACATTTGGTTTCCTGGATAAAGAGAATATCTGGTTTCTCTTGCTTGATCTTTCTAGCTAAGGATTTAATCTTTCTGGGGTGATTACACCCTCTAATATTCCAAGAGATCAGCTTCATTGGGCAACTTTATTGACTTCAGAGAAGGCTTCCAGTATAGTCGGATACTGGCCAGACTCAACTAGCTTCACTCTTATCTCCGCAATTCTTTGTTTATTTGTCTTCCTTCCTCTTTTTAGATCCTCCTCAGGGGGCTTCCTCTTACTCCCTGACTATAAATCAGAGGTTATCCCAAGCTGACTGGGGAATTTGGCACTGATTATAGCTGCTTGAAGAAGCTCAATTTTATGTCGAGAGACATACCCCTCACCTTTTTTGTTCCATTCTCATTCAATCTCATCCAGATTGAGATCTCCCAACTCCATATCCTCCTCTCCTTCCTCCAGCATATGCTCCGGTTGATTGACCCCTTTAGGGTCGTGTTCTCCTTCCTCAATCACGCCTTCCATGTGGTCTAATTTCTCCTTAACCTTGCTAATCTCCCCTACCTCCAGGGATTCCTCGAGGATTTGGAAGGGATTAGAGGTTTCAAGTTTCTTCCCTGGATTTTCCTTGACAGCCTTAGTCTGACTCGTCGATTTGTTCTTGCACTTATTACGAACCTGAGTAAATCCTTCTTTGTCAGTATCCCCAGCCTGGCCACTTTTGGGGGGAGGAGAGGGTTTTACCTGAGGACAATTTCTGCCCATATGTCCATACTCATGACATGGGAGACATCGAAAAGGCAACTGTTCATAATCCAAGGTTTGGAGCCATTCCTTGTCCTCCCAGTTGAGACTGATCGCTTCAGGAAGCTCCTTGGACAAGTCCATATACACATAGATCCGAGCGTACGACATGTATCTTTGCTATCTGGTTTGTTTTGCTACTTTAACAAATTCCCCCGGAGTATTACCAATGTCCTGGAGAATCTCCAGATCCCAGTATTCATAGGGGAGGGAAAAAATTCTGATCCAAACCGGGGCCATTGTGATATCCTCGGTTTCTATCCCGATCTTCAATGTTGAAGAAGATAATGGTGAAAAAACCCTTGGCACCCAGGTGTAAATCATAGTGGCCTTTAGGTTTCCAGGTAGAACTGATCCATTTGACCATATCTCTTTCATTAGGCCAAACCCCAATAAACTTGCCAATGAGGGCTTTCTCCCTCCATTCCTCTATCCGATCCCGAATCTTTTCAGACTTGATTTGCATAACCGAGATTTTTGAGGTTTTGGGAAGGCATCCTCTCGGGACCATTTTGCGTTTAGCTCCCTTCATTGACTTAGTTGATTCCCCATCTGACCGATCTACCGATTCTACTGCCGGTGGTATCTGCGGGGGATTGTTTGTCCCCATCGAAAGAGCCAGGGGAGAGGGCCCCTGCCCGGACCTGACAAGGCTGTCAGAGCCAAGAACCCTAGGCACCCGCGACAACCCAGATCCGCGGCCAGGAAACACAGGTTTGCCACTCTACGGAAACTAGGGTTTTCGCCTATCTCCTCTCGTCCAAAATCGCTCCGAACTTTTATGAGCTCTCATGTTAGCAGGCTGGATCTTCCACCTCTTACTTTACCTGCAGCAGAGGATTACATTAGGGGTGTCCTCTGTCACGTTTATTGTTCCTCTTGGCCATAGAAGGAATGACCAGGCTCATTGACAATGCAAAAAAGAATCTAATGATCAAATGTATAAAGATTTCTAAATATCTTTCAACTACTCACCTACTTTTTGTAGATGATGTACTTTTATTTGTTAATGAACTGTGGCTGAATGTCAACATTTCATAACTATAATTGATATTTTATGTTGTGCTACTGGGATGGCAATCAATGTGCAAAAACCCATGTTTTTTTATAACTGTCTTGATATAGGGCTATGTGGTCAAATCAGAATGATATTCCCATATAAAATGGAGAAGCTGGAAACAGTATTTAAATACGTTGTATATTACTTAAAACCAAACATGTATGGAAAAGATGTCTGGAATTGTATTATGCAAATGGTGGACAAGAGAATAAATAATTAGACATTTAGATGGTTGTCGATCGGTGGCAGGTTAATATTGGCTAAATCTGTTCTCCAAAGCATTATGGTTTATTGGTTTGCGCCGATGATGGTCTCGATCTCTGTCATCAATTGCATTCAAAAGAAGATTTTTCACTTCTTATGGTCTGGATATTTGCAGATTCAAAATTTCATTTGACATCGTGGGAAAGTATTTCTCCTCCAAGCATATGGGGGGTTGGGGCCTAAACCATTTGGATTGGTTCAACCAGAAATCTGTGTGTGTTAAAAGTCTCTAGATAGGGCTATTTGGGGAAGGATTATGCAGCAATATGATAAAAACAAGTATCTCAAAACTTTCTTTGTTCTGCAATGGATACACCAGCCACAACTTTGTGTTTGAAATGCATCCGTGATTTGCATAGGCTTGCTAAAGACATTTCCATACATTGGCGACTGGCTAAGTTGGAAAATTGGAAGGGGCACTCAGATCTTTATTAGGATAGACCCACTTGTTGGATTTGATGATAGCTACAGGATTCTATGCCTCTGTAGCTCAACTGCATAAAAATGATATACATGTTTTGGCTCAATTCAAATGGACTTCAAACTTAGATAGATCATTATCCTACTGGTTCTTGGAAAATGAACTGGGTCTTTCAGAAGAGGTCGCGGATGAATGGAGCAGTTATGTGATGGTTCTAAATAAAGCCGGTATAATCTTATCAAATGCTGAAGATATTTTAGTTTGGGACTAGGGTGACGCCAATGGGATTCTCATAGCCAAAAAATCCTATGAGGCGATTATGTCCAAACTTGACCCTCCCATTACAAAACGGTGGACCAGGAAAATCTGACATTGGAACATTCCTTTGAAAATTAAGTGTTTTATGTGGCTTTGCTTAGAAAATAAGATCCTCACTTGGGAAAATATTCTTAAGTGTGGATTCAAAGGTCTCGGTGTATGCATGCTCTGTCATGAGGATGCCAAGAATACGTCACACTGATTCAACCAGTGTTCTTTTTTCAAATCTGTATGGAATGATTTGCTACTTAACTCATAAAATTAAATAGTTTATTATTTTTTCTTCAACTTTACAAATATTTGTAAATTATATAGCAACTAATTTTCTACCTAGCTCATAAAATGAATAGCTCTTTATTTTTCTTAACCCTACAAGTGGGCTTTCCTTTTTAATTTTTAATTTGTCCCTTATTCTCTACCAAATAATTTAATTCTTCTTACCTAATGCCTCTAAACGACTAATTCTCCCTCCAGCTCTGTTTATTTCACCATTTTTACCCTTCACTCACAACGACTTCAATTAGATCCTGAAGATGGGTGGAGTGTCCACTCGAAACACGTCGATGGTATTTAAACTCTGACACAATGCAAAATCCAGAAGATTAAACACAATGTTGATACACTGTAAAAATATTCATACTCAGAAGTTACCGTTTTTTCTTTTTGAAAAAAACGTATTCATAAGACAAATAAAATAATAATAAAATCCATTTAAGGAAATGGAAATAACAATAAATAATTTAATCTAAAATTAAAAATAAAATGAAATCTAATTGATGAAGACATTTTTCATTTATTGGAATCACACGAGGTCACACCCAAAGAGGGGTGCATTGAACATGCACCCCCAATAAATAATAAATATAAGGTTATAGTTAAATTATAGAATAAACACACAAGATAACAAACCATGCACCCAATAAATATAAGGTTATAGTTAAATTATAGAATAAACACACAAGATAGGAAACCATGCACCCAATAAATATGAGATTATAGTTAAATTATAGAATAAACACAATATTGGAAACCATGCAATTGGAAAATGCATTAAATGTTTGATGAACAATTATGACTTGACCCGCTACTATTCTTTAATAATTCTGTATATGAATGTCTCTATAAAAAACCCTTTACAAGGTTTAGTTGATTTCAAGGACCCTTTTATTAGTCCCTTCCAAGAGAAGCACGGACTAAAGAAATCGCGTTAGGCAATTGTATTACTTGTTAAACGACGTTGAAAGCATTTTATTCTAATTTTTATGCTTGTGTTTCTCTTTCGGACAATGATCAAATTGGGGGCCTTAAATGGCTCATATCGAGGTAGAGGCAGTATCTTCAACATCTCTTTCCCACCCGGACCCAACCCAACCACCGCTAGTGTGTTATTGATCAAATGTGTTTACCATACACCAACAATTTTAAAGAGGTCGAGTTGTCCTGGTACCTACTACACCTACACGTTTCATTCCCACCTACATGTTGCAGGCGTAAAGGCAAGGACATGTATAGTCAAATATGGAGGACCAAGGGCAAATGCCATCCTACATGTATTTTGACAAACATGCACACAAATCATCCATAGTTCAGGACATAAAATGAAATCCCGACAGTGGCAAAACCTGCAGTTCCATGGCAATATAGAAGTATGTGATTACAACATTTGCGAGTAACTCTCCGTCGTCCAGAGGTTTGGCATGTGTGCATTTCCATTATGTAGAAAGAAGCAATAAGATTGATTTAGGGCAACAATGACAATGCAAAACAAGCTACTAAAATGTCTCTTGCAAACTTCATGAAGCTTCATGCATAATGTCAAATTGATGGGGTTTCGACTGCCACGATTGTAAATATTTGGAAAAAACTTTACGTTCACGGGCCGACGCAATTCAAAGAGCAATATGTAACTGTTGGTTCTAATGAGGTACTTAATTTTGTTATACGAAAGTTTATTGACGGACTATCTTCAAATATTAGGTTTAGGTATTGTGGAATAAGTATGGATTTTTGTGTTAATCCATCTGTGAATATTTGGGGATAGGTAATGGGATTGCTAAAAGACGCTATGGTTTCTAACACGTCTTTAAATGATGTCTTCAAATCCAACTCCAAGGTAAGTATGTGGAATATTTACATGATGACGTGTTGTTGTTGTAAACTTTTGGATTCTAATTGAAAAACAGAGTTAAGGACCATATAGAACAATTTATTCTGCAAAATAAATATTGCACTAATGTTTGATATCATCTTTCATTTGTATGAAGTCTTCGACTACGATGGAGTTAAACATGATTCAAATTTCCATGTAGGAGATTCTGCTAAAAATGTTGGCTGAAGACCTCAAGAATTGTAGCAGCAAGGGGACCCTGTAACAAACTTAAGAATTAATAGAAATAAGTTGATAAAAGCACGAATGTTCAATAAGCCTACAAATTTGGAATTGCAAAGTATGGTGATGGAGAGTTTATATTGCGTTCTATGTTGAATGCTTGTTTGATATATATAAATAAGTTCTTATGTTACATGTTAATATAAGTACTATCCATCTCATGGAAACTCAATAATATAAGTATTAGCCATCTTAGGGAATCTCAATTGCTGCTCTTCCTTCTCATGTATCGTTTTCCATTACAAATTTAATTGTATAGATCAATATGAACCCTTCATTTGGATTTTAGTTCTACAAAATATTCGAATGATAAATAAGCAAGCCCTCGATGCACATTATAGATGAGATATAATATGGATGTATGTGAGTTCCTCCACTTGAACACAAACCTCCTAAAAAAATATCAGTAGACTTGCTTGTTGTACCATTGAACAATAGGTGGTGGTTTTCTCCCATGGATCCAATGGTACATTCATGATGGTTCTGCTCTGCTATTGCTACCACGTACTCTAAAAATTCAGAATCAAGAACGGGGGGAATTGGGTAACAACCTAATTTACCTAACCTCCCCACTACTTTATGCCTATGTTATCCATAGAAATAGAGAAAAAGTTTCGCAAATAATATATTCATGAATGATGTATGAAAAAGTGAAAGGCTTGACCTGTTGATGTATATGTAACTTCGAAATGTATTTCATATATGTATATTGTACTCCTATAGAGATGGTATTATTCCTCTATACGGAAGTGGTTGTATTCCTATAGAGATGTTATTATTCCTCTATACGGAAGTGTTGTCATTTATATTGTAAGTGTCGTAACTTATACTTGATGGGTTATTAGACCACCTTGTCGGGGTCGGCCTTGTATAAGTCATGTGGGTTGAAGGGTTATTAGACCACCCTATTGGGGGTCGGCCATGTGGGTCAAAGGGTTATTAGACCACCCTATTGGGTGTCATCCCAATCAGCATTATGTTATGTGGTTAAGTTAAGGCCTACCTAGTAAAGGTTATTAGGCAAGTCAAGTCAAGTATAAATAGAGTGCGGGAGGCACTCTATTTGATCATTCTATTCTCACACACACTCTTTGGAGAGTGGCGCACTTGTGGAGGAGGAGAAGTTGCAGCTAGGAGATGTCTGTCTCTTATGCTTGGGTTGTATCATTGCTCTATCTATCTTTGAGGAAGTTATTGGGGTTTTTCACCTTTATGGTTTTCCCCAAGTAAACTCTGTGTCTCTTGTATGCTTGCATTATTGTGTCCATGATTGATATGCTGTAGATATGCTGTACATGTTGTTCTCTCAGTTAATATCCTATATCAGATTGAAGTAAATTCTGAAAAAATTAACATGGTATCAGAGCTAGCCTGAAAGAAGGCATGGTATGGCATGTATGACACTTGTTGCAATTGCAAAGCCAGGGCTTGATATAGAAAAAACCAGTCATCATAGCAATTTCACTATAAATAAATTTCGGCGAGGTTTCAGGTTCTGAAAATCATACAGAGCGAAGCTAAGATCCCCATGTACCTTGTGTCCAAAGGACAGCCTCTAATTCGTTTTAATTTGTGATTTATGGTCTGTACAATATAGGGTTTCTGCATCTTCCAGATCTCAGTCATAAACAAGTGACCTTAGAAAAAAGGTCATAAATTAGGCTAGGAAGCTCCAAATGAAATTTCGTAAAATGTGTCAAGTAGTGCACGGACTTTACTTTCTCATGTAACTTTTCAGAGGCTGAAACGGAACCAGTGACACGTGGCACATCGTACAAGTTCGCTCTCCTGTTTTATCCCATAAACAGGTCATGTTGCGACACTTGGCATAACTCTCTCTCAGAGAATCCATTTGAGGTCAGACCTGTGGGGTTGGAAAGATGACAAGTCGGGCTATCACAGGAAAAATTTTCAGACCCTCTGGATCGAAAAGTTTGGATTTACACCAGAAAATATCAGGTACATATTTCTGTCAAAACAGAATTATTTTTAAGGACCTTCATTCATGGCTTCTAGAATTTAGGGTTTCGGAGAAAGTTGGAATTTTTGTAATCGGAGACTACGGCTGAATGCTACTCATCAAAATTGAAATTTAGAGACCAAGATCAGAATTTTTGGTTGGGCAGAAGGCCGGGCTTGATTAGACCCTAGTTCGGGACTTTGATCGGAAAAGTGGAAAATTAGGGCTTCTGCAAAAATGGGAATGTTTTAAATCTGTGACCATGGCTAGAAGCTCCTCAGAAAAATAGAAGCTTAGAGCTTTGGATCGAACCTTTTGATTGGGCAGAAGGGTGGGCTTTATCAAACCCTAGTTCGGGGTCATGTCTAGTGAATCCAGAAGTTTCAAAGGCAAATTTGAGGGGTGAAACTTTGCAGTTTTCAAATTATGAGTATACGAGCTTGATAAGCTCATCAAGGCGCATATTTCTATCCTTTCGGGAGTTTGAAATTCAAAGTTTGAATTTTTAGGGTTTCTCTGACAAACCCTAATCCAACTCCAGATCCAGTTCCTGCAAATCAAGTGGATTAGGTTAATCCTAGAAGAGAATGGATTGGTCACCTGCATAAGTGAAGAAGTAGTTGTTTCAGAGGGAGATGAGGCTAAGGCCTTACATAAGAAGATTACAAGCAATCTCGACAGGTATGACTCATCAAGGTATGTTTTGAGATTTTTTCATGATTAAGTTTATGGTATGTTTGTCTTCATGTTATTACGGTTAGAACAATCTTGATTAAATTTAGACTTGTCGTATCACCTTAATAAAATTATGAATGCGTGATAGAAGATATTCATTGATTAGGGTGTTGACACTTATGATTGTACTAATGCATTATGGTGTTGTATGAGGTTTATGTTGTCCGCTAACATGAAAGGTACACCAAGAAAGATAAATCATGTTCTAGTTCAAGAGCATATGATCATGATGACTTGAGGACAAAGATTCATCCATTGTCATGAATCACTTAGAAGATCTATTTGTGAGGTATGTATAACTTGGTTCTATAATGGTTAACCTATGAGATATGCAAGTTACTAGCACAAGTCATTGAAGAGAACAAGAAGACATCATGTGGGTATATTAGACATAACTAGCTAACATACCAATCCAGGTATTTTTTCCCTATATCAAGTTAGAATCCTACCTTGTGTTCGGATCTCTTATATAAGTATACTTGGTATGATTGGTTATGTTTATTCATAAAGTTAGAAATGTAAGTAATCAAGGGTTTATGCATTATATGTCTCTCATGTTGATTGATGATTTAACTAACTAGAAGAGTCCCATGATCAAATAAGAATATGCATGAGTAAAAGAAGACTTCCCTGAAACCTTGAATACTAATATTTATTATCGATGTTTGAAATGATCATGACTATACATGTTTAATATTATTGTGTTTGGATAGTATTAAGATTATAATAATGAATGTGTGATTATGTATGAGACCTCGAGGATAACACAATGATGATACTAATAAGCATGCATGGTGATGGATATAAGTTCAAGGACGGGTAATCCATGAAGCAAAGATCAAGAGGGAGCACACTCCAGTTGTTCCTGCAAGGAAGCAAAGATGAAGAAAGAGCACACTTCAGTAGTTTCTGCAAGGATGTAGATATTCAGAGGGAGTTGACCACTTCTCACAATCCACATCAGAATGGAGTTGTAGAAAAGAAGCAAAGACTGAGAGGGAGTCAACCCAACAAACAAACAAAGATAAGTGTTTTTATTATCATTCCTTGCATATTTTATTGTTTAAATAATACTGTTCAATAATGTATATACTCATGTTCCTAGAATTAGGTTGTGTATTATGCATATTAGAATAGTTGCATTGATGAACAGTATACTACTAATATACATGGGTAAGTGGCCTATGGCACTGTACAACATTCCATTGCTACTTATCTAGAATGAAACCTCTTTGCTGACATGTTGGGAGTTGTGCACACTCTTAACAATGTTTTGATAGAGATTGGAAGGCATCTAGAAAGTTACGGGATATGGATAAATGTTGTATTGAAGCATTAGCTAAGATAATTGCATGACTGTATGACATATTTATTTATGTGTAAGAATTTGATCTGAAAACTATGAGATGTTTTCTAATCATGCAATTTAACTTGTTGTGTAGGAAAGATCGTATACCATCACCTACAAAAGAAGGACTACAACATTTGTTCAGCAACAAAGTTATCTATTGAAAATATTGAAGATATTGAAGTTCCCAGGATCTGGGAAGAATGCCATGATTGAGGACTACCAGTCGATCATGAAGATGTTTGGGATGCAGTCCCAAGACCTGAAGGGGAGTCTGTAGTGACTTCCAAGAGGATCTACAAGATCAAGCATGTTGCAGGTGGTAGCATAGAGACTTTTGCTCATGTAGCCAGATACACTTCCATTAGATCCATACTTGCTCTGGCTGCAGTGATGAAATGGAAGATACACCAGATGGATTTCAAGACAGATTTCTTGAATGGTGTAGTTGAAGAAGAAGTGTATGTGGAACAACCACTTGGTTCTGAGACGCATGACAGGGAGTCATATATGTGCAGAACTTGGTATGGTAGGATAGACAACTTTCTATCAAGTTTGGGCTTTACCAAGAGTAAAGCGGATTCCAACCTTTACTACAAGGTTGAGGAAGGAAATCCAGTGATACCACTTTTGTATATGGATGACCTATTTATTACAGGTGAAGATAGATTGATTGTCGACACGTAGCGGAAGCTTGCTGCCGAGTTCGAGATGAAGAACTTGTGGATGATGCACTATTTTCAAGGTATGGAGGTGTGGCAGAGTGCAGATGGAATCTTCCTTGGACAAGGGAAGTATACAGTATAGATCCTAAAGAGGCTCGGGATGATGGACTGTAGGGCCATGGCCACACCTATGGCATCAAACCTGAAGCTTCTATGTGATGCTTCATCTGAGCCGGTTGATATCACTATGTATCATCATATGATTGGGTCCTTGATGTACCTGACGAAGACAAGACCAGATATTTGCTTTACGGTGAACACATTGAGCCAGTTCCTTACGGATCCGAGGAGTGTTTACCTGGTTGCTGTAAAGCATATTCTGAGGTACCTGAAGGGTACAGTTGATTATGGGCTCAAGTATGATGGGAATCAAAAGTTTAAACCTATAGGGTTATGGTTATTCAGATTGGGTAGGCAGTGCTGCAGATAGGAAGAGCACTTCTGGGTGCTGCTTCAGTATGGGATCAGGTGTGATCTCTTGGTTTAGCAGGAAGCAGTCCTGTGTAGCACTGAGTACAGCCGAAGCAGAGTATGTTGCAGCTTGTTCGGCTAGCTGTGAGGCAGTATGGCTTCGGAAGCTACTGTCTGAGTTATCTGATCTACCGCTGGAAGCTACTGGTATATTTTGTGACAACCAGAGTTGTGTGAAGCTGTCTGAGAACCCGGTGTTCCACGACAGGTCGAAACACATTGAGATCAAATATCACTATATCAGGGATATGGTGCAGAGAGGAGCAGTGAAGCTCCTGTATGTTGTGACGGATGAGTAGATTGCAGATGTGCTGACAAAGAAACTAGCCAAAGTGAAGTTCGTGTACTTCAGAGAGAGGCTTGGTGTTCTTCAGATCGACGACACTTCGAGGAAGAAGTGATGGACACATTTGCTGAATCCATTCCAAGCATGTTGGAAGGAGGATCCTTCACATGGATATGGATGTAAGCGCTGGATGATGAGCATCAGGACGATGTTCCAGTTACTGCTCTATATACGCATCATGTTGGATGTTGGATATGATCAATTGGATCATTTATATGTATATGTATGTACGCATCATGTTGGATGCTGGATATGATCAGTTGGATCATTTATATGTATATGTATGTATGCATCATGTTGGATGCTGGATATGATCAGTTGGATCATTTATATGTATTTGTATATGCATCATGTTGGATGCTTGGACCATGTATTTGTATATGTATCAGGTGGATATTGTGTATGATCAGGTAGATCATGTATGTTGATATATATCAGGTGGATACATTGTGTGGATCATGTATCTATGTATGTATCAGGTGGATCATGTATGGTGATATGTATCAGATAGATACTTGATATGCATCAGGTGGATGCATTGTATGATCAGGATGATCATGATGACGAGCTTCAAGATGTTGCTCCAGGTGATATGTATTAGGACGGTACAGTGATGATGATTAGTATGATCATGAGCATCAGGATGATGCTTCATGCGATGATGATCAGTTAGATCATGAGTATCAGGTTGATACTTGGAGGTCAGAGATGATATGTGGCAGGTTGTGCAAATAGCATGTAATCAGTCCTCAAAAATCCGATAGGTTGAGCTGTGTGCTCGTAATCAGTCCCGGGATGAGGTATTGCTATAGTATGTAATCAGTCCTCAGAGATTCGATAGGTTGAGTTGTGTGCTCGTAATCAGTCCTGGGATGAGGTGTTACTATGGAGACATGTAATCAGTTTTGGAGATCCGATAGGTTGAGTTGTGTGCTCATAATAAGTCCTGGGATGCTCTTTAGAGATCTTGTCGATCGTACTGCGGCACATAAATGTTCCTGGGATGCTCTTTAAAGGTATTGTCTATTCACATGTAATCATTCCTGGAGATCCGACAGGTTGAGCTGTGTGCTCGTAATAAGTCCTGGGATGTTCTTTAGAGATCTTGTTGGTCCTGCTGCGACACATAAATGTTCCTAGGATGCTCTTTAAAGGTATTGTGAAGGGGATGCATGTAATCAGTCCTGGGAGATATTGTCATTTGTGCTTAGGCACATAAATGTTCTTGGGATGCTCTTGTCAGGTATTGCATCAGCACATAAAATTAGTCCTGAGAGACCACCTCTATCAGACCCGTTCGCGTAGATGATGAAGACCTGCAGGTGGTGGACCTACATCCAGTATGAAAAAGGACTGGCTCTGTAGAACTTCCTATGACGAGTAGATTCAAAGATTGATTGAGATAGCAGCAGCAGTGACGATGACGATGATCCAGAGAAGAAGACTTGTGCTAGAAGACCTGTGTCGAGAAATACCTTCCTAGTTAAGAGGGAGTGTTGATGTATATGTAACTTCGCAATGTATTTCATATATGTATATTGTACTCCTATAGAGATGGTATTATTCCTCTATACGAAAGTGGTTGTATTCCTATAGAGATGTTATTATTCCTCTATATGGAAGTGTCGTCATTTATATTGTAAGTGTCGCAACTTATACTTGATGGGTTATTAGACCACCTTGTTGGGGTCGGCCCTGTATAAGTCATGTGGGTTGAAGGGTTATTAGACCACCCTATTAGGGGTCGGCCATGTGGGTCAAAGGGTTATTAGACCACCCTATTGGGTGTCGGCCCAGTCAGCATTATGTTATGTGGTTAAGTTAAGGCCGACCTAGTAAAGGTTATTAGGCAAGTCAAGTCAAGTATAAATAGAGTGCGAAAGGCACTCTATTTGATCATTCTATTCTCACACACACTCTTTGGAGAGTGGCGCACTTGTGTAGGAGGAGAAACTACTACTAGGAGATGTCTATCTCTTATGCTTGGTTTGTATCATTGCTCTATCTATCTCTGAGGAAGTTATTGGGGTTTTTCACCTTTATGGTTTTCCCCAAGTAAACTTTGTGTCTCTTGTGTGCTTGCATTATTGTGTCCATGATTGATATGTTGTAGATATGTTGTACATGTTGTTCTCTCAGTTAAGATCCTAGATCAGATTGAAGTAAAGTCTGAAAAAAATTAACATGACCATCACACATATAAGCATGAGCGACAGTGCTTCACCCTCCTTCCTAGGGGTCGGCTCCTTAGGTTATGTTTGAGCAAATTCCTTCATGTTGTGTTATTGTAGGAGAGCTTACTCAAGGCGTAGTTATAAATAATGAGATAGATATTACTCGAACTTGTCCTCATAATATCAATAAAATAAAATCGAGGTTTTTAGTCTACTTGGAGATTCGAAGTGCACATGATTTATTATTGTTAAAATCCTTGTTTAAAGCTAAAGTGGTGGAAATTATTAAGATATTATTTTAGCTACCTAGAGAATCTGTCGACATAACATGTTTTTAGAATGCGTTAGCTGCCACTTACGGTGAATGACACAACTTTTATTGTAAATGACACAATGCATGCCCAGGGAGGTGTCCCATGCCACCATGTGCAATACCACAATATCTGTTGCAAACGGTGCAATTTAATGAAAGCATTGTTACTAAGAACGCTCACGTTACCTTTCACGGATACCTAAATTCATCATAGACAAGCATATCGATTAGTATCGATGCTTGTTTAATGAACGTGTTGTTGTACTCTCAATGGGATTGAATTGTGCATGGGTTCACTCTTCACTTCTTTGTCTTCGTGCTCGTGAACATCAAAACTTCATACATGTTGGTTGCAAAATTTGGACATATTGATAAGAAATATGGTTCCATTTGACAAGCAATTTACATCTAATATTTGCTAGAGAATTTGTGGAATCATCAATCTCCTTGGAAATTCTATGTTTCATAGATACCAACATATGAAAATGTAACTCCCTGAACCCTTAAAAATGACTAGTTGGTTGGATAAACAATACTTTGGAGCCATGAACCTGCCGCTTGAATGCATTGGACCCATTGCATGAATGAACTTGACCATTGTCTTTAACAATTTTTGTAAAGCTCCCTCTTCTCAACGAGTTAGTTGTCCCAAGAGTTTACATGGATGGTAGACATGGTGGTGATTTGGTTTTGTATGTAGTTCCTTTAAGTGATACTAGGTTGGAACCTCTACACACAAGTCCATGTGCCACACAATGGAGTGGTCTAGCTACAGATTGCAGATGTTGTTGCTTCAATAATTTGCTTCATGTGCCACAATATCATATTTCAACCTCGCTTTCACTTATAATGCATCTCATTTGATATCTTTGGGCCTCTACTAACAGATATTTTTCATCAGATCATTGTCTTGGTGTTTTCCACATTGCAAAATTTAGAGGTCGCACAATAGATCACATTTTGCAAAGGTAAAACACCAAACACGAATCATCTCTTCAGGTCTTTTCAGGTTGAGCAACACATCTGAGGACGTCTTTCTCTATTAAATGTACTTGCAATTTCATATCTACAAGGTGTCTAGATGGTTATCAAATCAGCAATCCTCCCATTTTAACATCTCCAAGAGCAATAGGGACTATAGAAATCGTGTTGGGTGATTCGTTTACTCCATGCATGGTGTTCAAATCATTTTATCCTATGTTGTATGCTTGTGATTCCCTTTCGGCCAATGAGAAAATTGGGGGGCTTATTTGGTCTAATATCGAGGTAGAGGTAGTATCTGTGACATCTGTTTCCCACCTGGACCTAGCCCCACCACCGCTTGTGTGCTATTGATCAACTGTGTTTACCAAACACTAACAATTGTAAAAAGGTCGAGTTGTCCTAGTACATACTACACCTAGACATTTCATGCCCACCTACACATTGCGTGCGTAAAGGCAAGGACAGGTGCAGTGGAATATGGAGGGCCAAGGGAAAATGTCATCCTACATGTATTTCGACGAACATGCAAACAAATCATCCACAATTCAAGACATAGAACAAAATCTTGATAGTGGAAAAACATGCAGTTCCATGGCAACACGAAAGGATGTGATTACTGATGTTGCGAGTAACTCTCTGTTGTTATGAGGCTTGGCATGTGTGTATTTCCATTCAACAGAAAGAAGCAACAATGATAATGTAGGGAAATAATGATAGTGTGAAAGAGGCTACTAAAATGGCTCTGTCCAACTTCAAGAAGCTTTATGCATATCATCAAATTGATGGAGGTTTCGACTGCCACGATTGTAAATATTTGGAAAAAACTTGACGTGCAGGAGCTGACGCAATTGAAAGAGAAATATGTAACTTTTGGTTCTAATGAGGTATTTAATTTTGCTATACCAAAGTTTATTTCCATACTATCTTCAAATATTAAGGTTAGGTATTATGGAACAAGTATGAATTTTTTCATTAATCCATCTATGAATATTTGGGGATAGGTAATGGGATTGCTAAAAGCCACTATGGTTTTTAACACAGATTTAATTGATGTCTTCAAAGCTAACTCTAAGGTAAGTATGTGGAATAATTACATGATGATGTGGTATTGTTTTAAACTTTTGGATTTTAATTGAAAAGCATAGCTAAGGATCATACAAAACAATTTACTCGGCAACACAAAGATTGCACTAATGACTATGTTACCTTTCATTTGCATGAAGTCGTCTGTAATGTTCCCTTTTTAACAAACATAGGAATTGAATGAGGATTGATATGAGTCATACCAACATAAGATCTTAATCATGGTTATTAGATCATCAGTAGATAAAAGAGGGCCATAGGAACTAGGGGCACCTGCATGCATTACATGCGGGCCATATTTCATGATGCATGCACATAAATACCTTAATTAAGGCTTCATGCACACAAAAAACAATACATGCAAGTCAACTGAAAAATAGCAGGGAAACACGACCTATGCATGCAAAATTTAGGGCATGCAATGTGAAAGTTATAAAAGAAGGATAAAGTGAATGATTAGGTCTGCTTATTGATTATTGATTTGAGAAGTCGACTTGGAGAGCTTAGAGAGCTAGTTTTGGGTTGAGGGTACACCACTCAACCATCAAGTGTATTTCGGCAGTGAAATCTATCTACCATAATCACTATCAAGGTTGGATCATCCATATTCAACATTACTACTATCATCATACATGATTCTTTAGCATTCATCAGGGTTCTAGCTACATCTTGGAGTAGGAGGATTCGCCCTCTCTTGCATGGGCGAATTGGACAAAGAGGATAACTTCATACCTTGGCAGACAATCACCATTCAGTCTGCATGCTTCTTCTATCCTTCCGAGAGCACCACTGTTATCCTAGTTACTGAATAAAAGCTGCTCATTCGTATTCAAAGGAAATATATCACCATTTCATCATTTAGAGGGGTGCATTATCTAGCATGGACGACTTTATTTGAGGGTGATTCTCGCCCTCTGACCTAGACTTCATGCATGTCTTGCATGCGGCTTCCAATTGATCAGGAGAGCATTATAACCCTAGTACCTTCATCTGGGGGCAATTTGACATCGTTTGATCACTCATGCATCCATTCACATATTTAAGAGGGCACATTTATATCAAGGGTGCATATTTGGAGAGAGGTTGATTCATATCTTGACCAATCCTTGGCATATCTCTTGCATGTGAGTCTCATATTGATCCATATCCACTACTACAACTATTGGTACGTACACGCATTATTTTTATCCCTATTTTATAGCATATCTGAATATTTGGGTTATTTAGGGTTTACACAACCCCATGCACTCCCAAGCATTCTCATGCAATCATAATACGGCACATGCATTCATCTTTTATTTGAATATTGGGTTACAATACTTCAAGTAAGCAAACTCTATGTCAGAAAGACTCTAAAAAGGAAACAAATATCAGTTGGGTTATTACGGTGGTATTAGAGCATGTTCCTCGCTAGCTATGGGACCATGCGGTTGTAAACAACTAGATGTATATAGAGAAATGTCAACGAATGAAAGTACATGCCAATTTTGGTGAAGTGCATGCCTAAAAGCACAAGTTTCTTGCCATCCAGTGGGATCACGAAGACATTGAGAAGGATCTTGGATGGAAATTTGGGGAGCTTAGTAGCACTTTGACACTTGCCTCGATATCAGAAATATCTAGCCTTGCGGAATGAGGTATGTGCAACATTGTACTTCCAAGACTATTACTCCGTCCCATTCGGGATCCTGCCCAAGGATTTGGATGATGATCTCCTTAAAAGCATAGTTGGGGGAGTAGAGAAAGATGATCATGATGTACAGATTGATGGTGAACTTGATATGGAGTTGACAATACATGAGGAGGATAGTACATACGATGCATTTATCTGATCATCCAATGTCGAGGATTCATCATATCAACTTAAGGATCGGGGGGTGTTATCACCTAGTTGTGACATGGATTCGATATTGAGTGATTTGGGTGTACATGACATTGAAGAGGAAGAGGATCCCACTTATGAGCCTATGGTTACTAGAGATTCCTTGAACAACACTCAAATGGCTCTTTAGGAATCCGGTATGCATGTAGACAAGCTATGTGACGAGTTGGAGTTGGTACACTCTTCATCATCTACAACAAGAGTCAATACATTCATGATAGGTGAGATCCATGAGGAGAGACATGACTGGGAGATGGTTGACTCTATACATACGGGGCAGTATGGAGGTTATGAGTCACTTATTGTGGAGGGGCCATTAATGATTATGGTTGTAGTTGCAGATGTGTTGACAGGAGACACACTCCAGTATAGTACAGATGTGTGGGATCTAGGTTCAGGTGACATTAGTAGAGTGAGTGCACAGGAGGATACCGCATCACAGGATACAGGACAACTGTAAAACATGAGGGCATGAGTGGCACCCATGGTTTGAGGGGAGAGCATCCTCTGATGATTCTGCATGAGGAGCACTCAGAGTTGCAGGTGACTGAGGAGATATCTGACACAGAGGGTTTGGATCAGGCAGGGGATCATGAGTCATCTATGTTAGAGAGAGGTTTGGCCATGGCAGAGATAGTTGAGCATGTTCCCTGTGGATCATCCAACAAGGAAGTATATACATACATAGGTTGGGTGGATAGATATATGGCGGATATAGAGGCACATTGGGTTATAGGATTCGTTGATACCTGTGGAGTATTGGTTACAATAGCGCATACAAGATACTCGATGGCTTAAGAGGATACATGAGTATGCAACAGTCTACAAGGGTACATAGGGGCACACGATGAGATCCCATGGATTTTTGGAGTGTTTCCTCTTGGGAGACCACCTGACAGAGATCACAAGCATACCCTTGTACTGGGTTTCCCCAGGATCGATGAGGGGAAGGACATGTGAGGCACCTGCAACAATTAATTAATATGAATATGAGAAATAGTAGAAATGACAGAACTCAGAATCACTTTTATATTGATCACAGGCCACTTCGAGGGGGCAACCTCCTATGAGCAAGCTCAATACAAATAACTTCACGGTGCCTTCATAGGTCTTAACACACACTTATATACTAATTCTAGGCGCCAATACTATGGGTCAAAACCATGGGTCGTTACAAACTATGGATCAACAATACTACGGGCGACTTACAAAGCATATGCGCCAACAACAATAACATAAACTATTGATCAACAAATACTACGGGACGACTTACAAAGCATATGCGTCCAACAACACCATACTAACAAGGTAAAGACATGGGTTCCTAACATCCCCTCCCCCTTAAAAAAAGCTTTGTCCTCAAAGCTTTAGATGTGGAAATTGTTGTTGAATCTGAAGGAGTGGTTCCCATGTAGCATCCTCTGGTTGCATGCCGTGCCACTGAATTAAGACCTCTGTGATAGAGCGAGAGCAAAGCTGACGCGTGCGCCGATTGAGGATGGCCTTTGGCTCCAAAAGGATGGATCCTTCATTATCCAGTTCGGGTAAAATCGTTTGTCCACTGATGTTGGTGCCAAGAAATTTCTTCAGACAAGAGACATGAAAGACTGGATGAATGCGGGAAGAAGGAGGAAGTTCCAATTTATAAGCAACGGACCCAATCTTCTGAAGAATCCGATATGGCCCATAGAACTTTGGAGCGAGCTTATGATGCCCTTTGAGTTTCAAGGATGATTGTTTGTAAGGCTGGAGACGAAGAAAAACCATATCGTCGACTTGAAAAGTGCGCTCAGAACGGTGCTGATCAGCTTGTTGCTTCATGCGATTTCTTGCCATGTGAAGATTGTCCCACAAAACACAAAGAATCTAATCGCGGTTTCGAAGGACCGTGTCAACTTCCTGAACTGGTGAACTGGTGAACTGGTGGGGTTGTATGGAAGAAGAGCTAGAGGTGCCTGACCATAGACTGCTTCATATGGGGTCATTTTAGAGGCAGTGTGGTAAGAGGTATTGTACCACCATTCAGCGAGAGGAAGCCATTTTTCCCACTGATGTTGTTGTTCTGAGGTGAAGCAATGAAGATAAGTTTCCAAGCATTTATTGACAATTTCAGTATGACCATATGTTTGTGGGTGATACCCTGAACTCATCTTCAGTTTGGTGCCAGTGTGGCGAAATAGTTCTGTCCAAAAATGACTGGTGAAAGTCACATCACGATCCGAGACAATGGAAGAAGGGATGCCATGAAGACGAAAGATCTGGTCCAGAAAAATTTGAGAGACGGAGGAGGCTGTATAGGGATGGCTGAGAGCACAAAAATGACTATATTTAGAGAGGCGATCAACCACAACGAGAATCACTGTCTTCCCGCCAGATTTAGGGAGCCCTTCAATGAAAACGATAGAAATATCTGTCCAAATCCGTGTAGGTATGGGCAAGGGTTCAAGCAATCCTGGAAGGAGTGTTGTTTCACCCTTATTGGGCTGGCAGGTATCACATTCGGCCACCATCTGTTGAATTGTCATTTTCATGCCCTGCCAAAAGAAGTTACGCCGCGCTCGTTCATACGTTTTGAGGAACCCAGAGTGCCCTGCCGATGGAGAAGCATGGAGTTCATAGAAGACAGCCTGTTGAAGATCTGTGCTCTGGGGAAGCACCAGACGACCCTTGTATCGCAGAGAAGCACCATCCCAAGAGTAATGTGGTACAGCAGAAGGGTTGTTGGTCAAGCGTTGGATGATTTGAGATAAGGAGGAGTCATTGACATAACCCTGTTGAACAGATTGCAACCAATCTGGAACAGGCATAGAAATAGTTGAAAGAGAACCTTGGGCCTCAAATGTGCGAGAAAGAGCATCTGCCACAATATTGTCTTTACCCTTCTTGTAAGTGATCTCATAGTCATAACCCATGAGTTTGCTAACCCATTTCTGTTGTGCCGGGGAGGAGACACGCTGGTCCAAGAAATATTTCAGACTCTGGTGATCAGTCTTTATGCAGAAATGATTCCCTAATAGGTATGGGCACCACTTTTGTACTGCATGCAAAATAACCATCATTTCCTTCTCATAGGTAGAGACAGCTAGATTCTTACCTGAAAGGGCTTTGCTGGTGAACGCAATGGGGTGTTCATCTTGAAGGAGAACAGCGCCAAGTCCATTTCCGCAAGCATCACTCTCAATAGTGAAGGGCTTGGACAAATCGGGCATAGCTAGCACAGGTGTAGTACACATAGCTTGTTTTAGTTTGTCAAATGCACACTGAGCAGCAGGTGTCCATGTGAAGGCATCCTTTTTCAATAGAGTAGTTAATGGAGCTGCAATCTTCCCATAATCCTTGACAAACTTGCGGTAGTAGCCAGTCAACCCCAAAAAACCACGAAGGCTCTTGAGTGTTTGAGGTTGCGGCCAATTGTTCATGGCATCGATTTTGGCAGGATCCACGCGAACCCCTTGTGCTGAGATAATGTGCCCGAGATACTCAACTTCCTTCTGTCCAAAAACACATTTAGACTGCTTGGCATGGAGATGATGGTCAGAGAAAAGTTGCATGACAAGATCCAAATGCTGGAGATGTTCATCCCATGTTTTACTGTAGATGAGGATATCATCAAAGAATACCAGAATGAATTTCCGCAAGTAGGGTCGAAATATTTTATTCATTAAGCCTGGAATGTGGAAGGAGCATTAGTGAGGCCAAAGGGCATGACCAAAAACTCATAATGGCCATCATGTGTGCGGAAAGCTATTTTAGGGATATCATCCTCATGAACCCGAATTTGATGATGCCCAGAACGAAGATCCAACTTGGAGAAAAAGTGAGCCCCATGAAGCTCATCAACAATAGGAATTGGAAACTTATCCTTGATGGTGAGGTGATTAAGTGCTCGGAAGTCAATGCAGAGGCGCCATGACCCATCTTTTTTGCGGACAAGAATAACTGGAGAAGAAAAGGAACTAGTGCTTGGGCGAATAATACCTTGCTTCAATAAGTCCCGAACGAGCATTTCAATCTCCATTTTTTGGTTAAATGGGTAGCGATAGGGCCTGATGTTGGGAGGAACGCTGTCAGGAAGGAGCTGTATACGATGGTCTTCTGGCCTGGAATCCCACTGGTTCAGCAAAGACACCTGTATATCGATCCAAAATTTGTTGTAGATCCAAAGGAGTAGTGGAGACCGCTGATGGTTGCATCTGGATGGAATGGATTTGAGCGATGACACCATGTGAATTCTTCTTGAGGATTGTTTCCATGCGATGTGAACTGATGATGCTGAGAGAACCTGGTTGTAATCCTGTCAATGTGTGTTTTTGTCCATTGAGGGAAAACTGCATCCAAAGTTCAGCAAAATCCCATAAGATAGGCCCAAGTGTGCGTAGCCATTGAGCGCCCAAAACCACATCACATCCGCCTAAGGGCAAGGAAAACATGTCAGAGCACAAGGTATAATATCCCATAGAGATATGCACATTTCGACACTTCCCTTTGCAAGGTAAGGTGCCCCCATTGGCAACCATGACTTCAAAGTTGGAGCAAGGATGGATAAAACAATCAGCTTGTTTGGCGATCCGAGGGTCAATGAAATTATGAGTGCTACCAGAATCAATGAGTATTGTAAGAGGAAGCTTCTTGAAGTATCCCCTGACCTGCATTGTTTCGGGGGTGGTTATTCCAGCTAAAGCATGGAGAGATATCTCTGGCTAGTCATCCTGAGACGGAGGGTCAATAGGCGGTTCCTGAATGTGGACCGGAGCATCTAGTGTTTATGTATCTTCGTCACCAATTTCAGAGGCAGGTGGAGATTCCACATCCAAGAGATAGAGCTTTTGCTGAAAACATCTATGTCCCCGAGTGAATTTCTCATCACAGTTATAGCAAAGCCCCTTTTCTCTGCGTGCTTGCATCTCTGTTTCAGACAAACGCTTGATAGGAGTCGGTCGAGGAGCCTGCGGTATAGGTGGTCGCTGAGAACCCATATTTCGGAAGGGAACAAAAGTGGGCTTGGAGCATTGTTGGGCTGCAATCTTGTCTTCTGCCAACTTAGCCAACCCTAGTGCTTCCATCATTGTGTTGGGACAGAACATTTTGACCTCAGAGCGGATGGCATCCTTTAGACCACTGATAAAACAACTCCGGTAAAAGTCATCAGACAATCCTTCGGTGTGGTTGGCTAGATTCTCAAATTCGGTTTGATACTCTCTCACAGTGCCAGTTTGGCGAAGTTTAGTGAGGGATCCTGTGAAGTCATCAAAAGCACTAGGACCAAATCGTTGGAAAAGGAGCTAGCAAAAGTCTGGCCATTTGGGCTCTGGATGAGCCTTGAAGTACCAACGGTACCATTGAAGAGCTTCCTGTTCCAAATGAAAGGATGCCAACGGAACTTTGTTGACATCAAAAGTATTATGCAGACTGAAATATTGTTCTGCACGATAGATCCATCCAGTTGGATCGGTACCATTGAAGCGAGGAAAATCAAGCTTCGGACCACGAAAATTGCTGGAAGAAGAGAACCCATTGTCTGTTGAAGACTCGGACTGTCGTTTGTTGTTCATAGCTGAATGTTCAAGATGGAGACCGAGAAATTTTTCATCCAGATCCTGGAGTTTGGCTTGGATGGCTGCAAGTGCATCCTCCATGGTTTTTGCTCCTACACGGGTGACAACCATAACCAGGTTTTTTTTTTCTGTTGACTGGGTAGGAAAACAAAAACAGAAACTACTTCAGTAAAGGAAAATCTGGACTTGGGAAAAAATCAGAAGGGTAATTGGGGTTTGACTAGGTTTTGGACACTGTTGGATAGACAGGGAAGCAAAAATGAGGATTTCAGAAGCGGGGTGAAAGAATGGGAAAATTTGGCAGAGGGGAACAAAGAAGCAGAATTCAGAAAAGAAATCTGTGGTAAAATTTGAAGGTGATTGGGTGAAATCTGAGGAAGTTATGGCAAACCCTAAAAATAGACGAATGTAGGATTTCGAGCTTTGGGAAGGGGAATTGGGGATAGGGTCCTCAGGACTGAAATATGCAGAATGGGATGACAGGGGTTCCCCGAAAATTTCAAGGGAAACAGAGTGAAAATAAGGGAGATGTAGAGAAAAAACTGAATTTTTTTTTTACCAAACTGGAGCGGCTACAGCTCGAAAGGGATCTGGAACAGCGCCAAATGGATTGAAAACGGTTGAATCTGGAACGGCTTGCAAAATGGATCTGAAACGGCGCAGCAGTGATCGACAATAGTTCAGCTGAAAGTAGATATGGACCCCAAGTATGTGTGGCTTCCTAACAGTTCAGGGGTTTCACTCGGCCACCAATGCTGTCTGACGGCTTGCGTATTGGGGTAGTACCCCTCACTCCATGGCTCAGGTAAAATTGATAACCGCTTTGCCACAAACGAAAGCTCTTGGTTTACCTCACGGGTGGGAACTAGTCAATCAGGTAGGGGTCGTTGCCCTTTTCGCTGGCAGGTCCTATCAATGGGCCAGCTACTTCGGGGTTCCTGTGGTACTCCTCACAATGAGTTTTAGGGCTTATGCCCAAGTACTTCCCACAGTTAAGCGGATAGGGATTATTCCCAAATCCGAACCTGCAACAGATGCGAAAAAAAAAAATTGGCAGAAATTTCACCCAGCGATCCCAAGAAAGTGCTCTGATACCAGATGTGAGGCACCTGCAACAATTAATTAATACGAATATGCGAAATAGCAGAAATGACAGAACTCAAAATCACTTTTATATTGATCACAGGCCACTTCGAGGGGGCAACCTCCTATGAGCAAGCTCAATACAAATAACTTCACGGTGCCTCCATAGGTCTCAACACACACTTATATACTAATTCTAGGCGCCAATACTATGGGTCAAAACCATGGGCCGTTACAAACTATGGATCAACAATACTACGGGCGACTTACAAAGCATATGCGCCAACAACAATAACATAAACTATTGATCAACAAATACTACGGGACGACTTACAAAGCATATGCGTCCAACAACAACATACTAACAAGGTAAAGAAATGGGTTCCTAACAGGACATGATTCATAGGGTAGTAGATCCCTCGATAGCCTATCTTTGTCGAGAATATCATCTAATGAGGATCAGAGAGTGTGATGATCATATGTCTACTTCTAGACCTAATTTTGGGATTGTGGTAATTCGTGTGGGGTTGAACAACACACTAGTTACTTCCCAGTTGCATCTGTAGGGGAAGGGATATGTATTGCTATTACACAACAAGACTTAGGAGGTTCACCCAAGACAGCTAGATGAGGTGAATGGCATCTTGGCCACACGGGCGATCTTTCAAATAGACCATGGGATTGGTACACTGAGTACACAGTGGAGATTAGATTGGTTCACAGGGGTTGTAGTTGAGAGAGTAGGGAATGACATCATCTCCTATAGAGATTGCCCATGCACAGACCTTGAGTCCTCACTTAGGGAGAGGATCATGTGGGCTATGCGGGATTTACAGTTGGTAGATTATTCTTGGTATCTGCATGAGTATGAGGCACCGCAGGTGGTGGAGATATTCTCTAAAGAGAGGCTTAGACTCCATGGATTATTTGAGCACATAGACGGTGAGTGGGTTAGCAGATGTATAGATGCAGTTTGGCGGGAGCTGATTAGGTTAGAAAGAGTGGAGTTAGTTCTTAGTACTTGGTTTCTACCATAGGATTACATGGAGACTCCGTTGACTATCAGCATGGTACGAAAACAATTCGTTGGAGTTGGGTTTCGTGGACCCCTTAGTTGGTGGTGGGATCCAAGCATTAATTTGCACGATGGATTGTTTCAGATGGTAGAGGTGATAGACAGAGTTGTGAGGGTGATCAATCCGCTATATTTATGGGATGACAGTGGAGGAGAGGTTGAGACTTCTTTATGGAAGAGCTGACCTTATTTCCTGGTATTCAGGATTGAGATTAACAGTGGAGCCACTACGGAGGAGATGGCCAACTTTCGCTTTCAAGTGTTTATTAGTGGGTTACTTAGGTTTGGATGCATGACAGAGCAGTCTTCTGAGGAGTTTGTGCAACTTATGATTGCTAGGAGTTCTAGGAGAGGTGGATGTTGATAGATAATGACAGACACCTGATGACGATCAGAGTGGCTCAACGACTGCAAGATGGTCTCTTTTTTGGGGTAGTAGGGGACCCTAAGATTGTAGTAGTGGACGGTACAACAGTTAGCATGAGAATGAGAGTCAACTATCACTTTTAGGAGCCTATCCATATGGAGCAGTGGATTAACTTACTAGGTGGGAGACCTTATGAGGGATGGATGCAATGTTTATTGGCTTGGATTCTTAGGAGTCTACAAGATGCTCCTTGTGTTGATATTACACTGGGATGTGGTGGATGTAGTAGGTACTTCAGAGTTCTCTGACTGATTTGGGACCCCAGAATTTCAGTGACAGGCAGTTCAGTGGTTATTAGAGGATGCTTTCAGGAGGTATCATGTCATGGTACCTTGCAGGAGAATACTTTGAGTAGAAGGTGCTATAGATCTCCTAGGATGATTTGGGACCCTGGGATTTTCCCTGGATTCAGTTGGTTCAGTTTGATTGATTATGGAGTTGTGTTGGTATTGCTTGAGGACAAGCAATCTTGGTGAGGGAGGATTCTAATGTTCCCTTTTTAAAAAACAGAGGAATTGACTGAGGATTGATACCATTTAGACCAAAAGAAGATCTTAATCATGGTTATTAGATCATCAGTAGAAAAAAGAGGGCCATAGGAACTAGGGGCCTCCTGCATGCATTACATGTGGGCCATATTTCATGATGCATGCATAGAAATACCTTAATTAAGGATTCATGCACATAGAAAGAAATGCATGCAAGTCAACTGAAAAATAGAAGGGAAAAGCGACCTAGGCATGCAATGTCAAATTTATAAAAGAAGGATAAAGTGAATGATTAGGTCGGCTTATTGATTATTGATTTGAGAAGTCGACTTGGAGAGCTCAGAGAGCCAGTTTTGGGTTGAGGGCACACCACTCAACCATCAAGTGTATTTCGGCAGTGAAATCTATCTACCCTATTCACTATCAGGGTTGGATCATCCAGATTCAACATTACTACTATCATCATACAAGATTCTTTAGCATTCATCAGGGTTCTAGCTACATCCTGGAGTAGGAGGATTCACCCTCTCTTGCATGGGTGAATTGGGAAAAGAGGATAACTTCATATCTTGATAGACAATCATCATTTAGTCTGCATGTTGCTTCTATCCTTCCGATAGCACCACTATTATCCTAGTTACTGAATACAGGCTTCTCATTCGGATTCAGAGGAAAGATCTCACCATTTCATCATTTAGAGGGGTGCATTCTCTAGCATGGGCGACTTTCTTTGAGGGAGATTCTCGCCCTCTGACCTAGACTTCATGCATGTCTTGCATCCAGATTCCATATTGATCAGGAGGGAATTATAACCCTAGTACCTTCATCCAGGGGAAATCTAACATCATTTGAGCACTCTTGCATCCATTCACATATTGAAGAGGGCGCATTTATATCAAGGGCACATATTTGGAGAGAGGTTGATTAATATCTTGACTGATCCTTGGCATATCTCTTGCATGTGAGTCTCATATTGATCCACATCCACTACTATAGCTATTGGTATGCACATGCATTATTTCTACCCCTATTTTATATCAAAGGAACAACAGATGTCATAGCCAAGATCCTTAGTAAAAGGGACATTAGGGTTACCTTCTCTCCTCCAAACTCAATAGGAAGAATGCTAGACTCCTCCAAAGACTCGGTTGAACCATTAAAACAAAAAGGTGTCTACAGTGTCCCCTGCTCATGTGAGATACCCTATATTGGGGAAACTGGACGCTCCATTCAGGTTAGGCTCAAGGAACATTGTGCAGACATCAATCACGTTAGACATCATAAATCAGCACTAGCCGGCCATGCCCACCACTCAAAACACTACATACGCATTGAAGATACAAAACTTATCGCTAAGGAAGAACATTATAAAAGAAGAACAATTAGGGAGGTCATAGAAATAGAGAAGGCTCCAGCAAATCTCAATCGAGATGATGGCCTTAAACTCAGCAAGAGCTGGTGCTCAATAATCCACCATCTTAAGAACAATAACCCTCATATCACGAGTCATTTAGGGAACCTTTAAACACCTTAACCTTTCTTTCAAAACCAATTTTACTATTAAATCAAAAACTTGTTAGAAATTTATAATATTATAATAACAAATTTGGAAAATTGTAAAAGAAAATTAAGTCTTATAATTCAAAAAATTTAAGAAGATAGAATTAAAAATTAATAATAAAACCTAAATAATATAACTATCAATCTTTTTGAATAACTTATAGTTAAACCTAATAATAAACTTAATAATCAAAAAGTAAAATTTATACATAACTATGAATGATTAAAGTAATTAATTAAGATTCACATAATTATTAATAACAATTTTTTCTTTTTTCTTTTTTTCCTTGGAAAAAGTCGTAATTTTATTTCATTAGAGAACAAAATTACATTCTGCACATGTAATAGAATCTTAGAGATCCTTACATTGTCAGCTTATACTGTCCATAAGGCCAATCAGTCCACCGAATGACTGTCAATTGTCCCTTACATTATTACAAATCTGAATGTAGTCACTCAGCAGCTGAGTTTTTACATCTCACTACAGTCCACACTGTTGTATCCAATCAGCATTCCAGCCAATATGCCGCAGGTCGCTCTCAAAACTCTGATAATACAGAAAATTTTCACAAAAGAAATGTTTATACAACATATACTCGTTCTCACAGAAGAAACTCATACAAACAGAAATAAATCTGTCCAAAAACGATACAATCAGAACTGTTGCTGTCCAAAATGTATCCACTACAGCTCGAACAATTTATATTGTCCACAATCATTGACTCATATATATTTATCCAATCCGCAGGCATTTAACTTCTGTCCATACAGCAAAACATATAATCAGTCTCAGAAAAGTATCCAATCAGCAGTTGTTTTCTGTCAAAAGTTGGTCTAATTCTCCGTAAGGTCCACAGTTTCCCCAAAGAAAGGCCTGTGGGTATAGCTGTAGATGCCTTCTGGTGAATGAATCGTGATCCTCCATGTGCCAAATATCAAAGTTTGAGCTTCTTTAGATAGCTGGTCAGCCGTCCCATTTCGCTCCCTGTAGACATGGGTGAATGTAATGCAGTTAAAAGCCTGTTTTAACCGTAATACCTTCTCCAAAATTGGTAAGAGTATCATCACATGGCATTGTGTGCGCTCCATGGCCCATTCGATAACAATTAGAGAGTCTCCAAAAATCTGGAGTGTAAGACATCCTTGTTCAAGTGCGAAAAGCATCAGTAGCTTAAGGGACATAAGTTCGGCGTAGTTATTAGTACCACTCCCCAAACCAGCCATTATATGAAAATAATGGGACTCTGATTTGTGTAGAACACCACCTCCACCACACACTGATTGTTGATTAATAGATGAGCCATCAAAAAAAGCCCACGGCATGGATTTATCTATGAATTCCATGATCACAGGTCTAATGCTAATCGTTTTTATGGATGACTTGAAGTGTAGTAAAACAGCCACCGCTTGTGCCACAACCTGCTCCAGAGGGACCCTACAATCCTGAAATATGATCTTGTTCCGAGTGATCCAAATGCCCCAGGCGAGGATACAGGGGACAGCCCGAAAAGTGGGATGCTTGAGAGATGTCCACCACTGTTGAAAAGCGTCGGGAAAGTCCACTCCCCACCAACTCACATTGAGCGCCAGATGTTTGCAGGTGGCAGCCCATACAGCTTGTGTGAACCTACAGTGAACAAAAATATGTGAATTTGACTCTTCTGCTTCCCTACATAGAGGACAGAACCCCGGCCCCTGAGTGAATCTCTTCTGCAGAATGTCCCAAGTCGGTGCCTTATTTTCCAATATAGCCCAAGAGAGTAGTTTAGCTTTCCCCGGGCACTTTATTGTCCACAGGTGTTTCCACCACCACACCAAATCCCTGTGATGTATATTCACATTCAGCTGAATATAGCCATGTTTAGGAGTGTATTTACCAGATGGATGGTGTTCCCAGATTAATTCATCAATCCGATTTGTGAGGCGAATATTAGTGTATCTTAAAATCCGAATATAATTCACCCAAGCACCAAGCAAGTCATCCGGAATCTCAAGTTGCTGTGCAGAGATCCACCCCTGTTGCCATAGAGTGGATGATCCCGGTTGTTCAATATCAGCCAGAAAGTGACAGCCTCGGGCTGCTAGAAAATTCCTTAAAGCCTCCGGTAGGACATGTCCACCGCTACAGCCTACCCAAGGATCCAGTCCAATTCGAGTGTATCTCCCATTGCCGATTCTCCAAACTAAGCCAGACCCTATCAGATGAAAATGTTGCACCACCGCTTTCCATACCAGAGAGCAATTTGCCCGCGTCTTATTGCCCTGCCGAATCCATTCGAGAAGAGTTAATGGAGCAATATACTTATGGTACACCACTCTAGTCCAGAGGCTCTGAGTTTTTATAATTCTCCATGCCACCTTAGCCCCCAAGGCTTTAGCAAAAAGGAAAATATTCTTTAGGCCCCATCCTCCCAGTGCTTTGGGGACCGCGATCTTATCCCATTTGACCCATACCAAAGCACGGTTATCACCCTTACCCTTCCATAGAAATGCAAAACACAACCTCCGGATCAGCTCCAAGACTCCTTTGGGAATCCAAGCGAGTGACATCCAATACACAGGAATCGCTTCCAACACTGATTTAACCAAAACCAGCCTCCCTGCCCTCGATAGCCATTTATGACTCCATCCACGCAGTCTCAGTTCTAGTTTAGCAATGAGCCAGTGCCAGTCAGCTTTCAAATATGCATTCGGTTTTAAGTGAAAGCCCAGGTACTTTAAACCTGCATCAAAATTAAAAGTCCTGTATGGTAGTCGTAAAGCCAATCTGTGAATCTCCAGCTCAGATAGATGAGAGCACGAGATCGTTGATTTTTCATTGTTAACTAACATACCCGCTGCCTCTTGTAGCAAATTGAGACCTTCAGCGATCTTATCGATATCCTGTCTCGATCCATCACAAAAAATCAGTATGTCATCAACGAAAAGGAGATGAGTAATATACAGCACCTGTGAGATGGATATGCCACGAAAAGAACCTTCAGCTTTGGCTTTTAAAATAAAACGACTGAGTCCTTCAGCTACAAGGAGAAATAAAAGCGGTGACAGTGGGCATCCTTGGCGTAGGCCCCTGCCAGCGTGAAAGAATGGACTCGCTGAACCATTTATCAGAACAGCAAAGCTCACTGTGGAGATGCAGGCCATAATCCAACGTATAAATTCATAGCAGAAGCCCAGGTGTGTTAGAAGTAATCGGATATAGAGCCAGCTAACCCGATCAAATGCTTTGGAGAGATCAATTTTGATCACAGCGCCCTTCTGCTTCTGCACCTTCATAGTGTGTATTCCTTCCTGAGCAACTCCAATGGCCTCATGAATTTGCCGGCCTTCCAAGAACCCAAACTGTTCACTGGAGATATGCTGAGACAAGATAATCTTGAGTCTCCTCGCCATAACCTTTGAAATAATCTTATAGATGCAGTTGCAGAGAGAAATAGGTCTGAATGCATCAAAGCTTTCAGGCTTGTCCGTTTTGGGTATGAGAGCTAAAAAGGTCGAATTGAAGGGTCCATGTATAAATCCAGCCTTTCTGGATTCTTCCACCACATCCAAAAGTTCTTCCCCAAACAATTCATAGAAACCCAGGAAGAATTCAATAGGCCACCCATCGGGCCCCGGGCTCTTATCTTTCTGGAAGGAGTGCATAACCTGCGAAAGCTCATCCGGTAACACCTCTGCCATCAACATAATGTTCTCCTCTTCTCCCACAAAACGAGGGAAGAGCTGAGCCATTCGTATGACCTCAGCAATAGAGGCCCCAGATTGTGCAGTGAACAAATCTCCAAAATGTCTTACTCCCATATCAGCCAAACCATCAAAGCTGGAGATCAGTTCCCCTTCAGGAGAGGATAGTTCCCAGATAGAGTTTGTATCTTTTCTCCCCTTTGCATAGGCTTGAAAAAATTTTGTGTTCTCGTCCCCACACTGTAGCCAGAGCGCCCTGCTCTTCATTCTCCACATCTCTTCCCTATCAGACAGAATTACATTTCTGCAGCATTCCCAATTCAACAGCTCACCTTTCTGCACTTCATCCAGATAACCCATGCCCCTGCAGTGTAGTAGTCTATCGATATTTATCTCAGCCTCCCTCAACTTTTGTTCATCCTTTCCTCGTTTTTCAGAGGCCCAGAGAATGGTGACCTCTTTAATTCGCTTGAGATTGTGTTGAAAGTGTTCCCCAGCATGCCGCAGAGACTCCGGAGTTCGATGAACCCACTGATCCTGTACCAATTTGAGAAAATCCTCATCCTTCAACCAGCTAGGATTGAATTTGAATGGGCTGGGGGGTTTTTCTCTACCTCCTCGTAGTTCCAGCAGTATTGGGCAGTGGTCTGAAACCCCCCCTGTCCCAACCCATTGCTTGACCACATCAACTCCTAAAGCCAACACATCAGTTACCAGAAACCTTTCCAGCCTCTTAGCCACCCGTTGATCCCCTGTTCTCTTATTCCTCCATGTAGGGGTTATCCTGGTAGGTTGAATGTCAAGGAGGTCCAGCCTTGCAAATGTTTGTATGAAATAATCTGCAAGTGGATCCGAAGCAGCCCGTGGCCCCCAAACTTCAGAAGTCCCCAGTGAAAGGTTGAGATCCCCACCCAGTATCACATCCCTACCAGCAAAGATGTCCATACTAAACAAAGAGTCCCAGAATCCAACCCGGTTGAGATAGGGCCCATAGATATTGAGAACTGTGATCCTCCTCCCCAACGATGCATCCCAAACTTCCAATCCAATACCAGAGGGAATGCCCCAAGAGCAGTCAATTTTGCAGCTATTCATCTTCCACCCTGTGGCCAGCCCTCCAGAGCGTCCACGAGCATCCATACCAACAAACTTCCAGCCAGGTAGCAATAATTCCAGTGCCCTAACAACCTCCTCACTGCCACCCAAAGTTCTTGTAACAGTAGGACATCCGGTTGATTTAAATCCACCAACCTCCGAAGTGACGATTTTTTAATGGGACTCGCCAACCCACGACAGTTGAAAGACAATAATTTCATATGAAACCCCCTTCCTGGGTTTTCGCTGCTCTAAGTGCCCATTCGATAGAGGATTGTGTACCCATGACTAGATCAACTTTTGCCCGCTCTTGAGCGATGGACAAATGAGATTTTCGGCCCCTCCCTTTCCCCCCAACACTACCAGCCATTTCAGCAAGTCCCTTACCCCCAGAGCCATCAGCAGTGATCATCCTGTTACGGAGAGCATAACGGATACTACGTCCAGTGCTGGGGGAGTGTTTAGTAGAAACAATGGACGGTGTGTATACACTATCCAGAACAGTACAATGAGCAGATCGAACCGGAGAAGATGTCCCAAGACAATCCTCCCCCAAAACAATAGGGTCATTAATTAAAGGAACAGCAGAGGTTAAAGGAGACAAACCCAAGTTGTTCGAAGATGAGCCCCGGCGGATAGATAACTTCTCCTGGAGCTTTTTGGATGCTGCCCGCGTCAATGGTGTCAAGGTACCCATATTTGCCCCTGCTACAGCGGTTTCCATGTTCCCAGGAACATCCAACCCCTTATCGGCTGAAAGTTCCTTGGATCCCTGCTGCCCACTCAGTACATCGGGAACCACCGGAAGTTCTGCCCGATTTCCAGATGAAGGCTTGATAGTTTCATCTCCCATCGTCGATGTGTGCACCACCTTATCAGTACAATCAGCAGCTGCTGCCATAACCTTTGGTCTGCCCCTAAATGAAAGTGGGCAACAGGCAACCAAGTGTCCAAATGTGTGACAGCGGTGGCACCTAAACGGTACGCCCACATAGTCCAGTATTTGAACGAATGCCCCATCCTTCGTTTGTACATTGATCTCAGCTGTTAATCCCAATCGAAGATCGATGTTAACCAGAATCTTTGCCACTGTGTAAATGCCTGTTTCAATATGGGAATAATCAGAGCATACATAGTCTCCAAGGTAGTTCCCAATCGCTGCAAACCGTGTTTCATTCCAGAGGTGCATGGGAAACCCCGGCAGCTTCACCCATAACGGTTCTTTGTCAATTTTCTCCTGTTTGGAATCGAAGAAAGGAGACCAACGTTTCAGGATTATAGGTACACCCAACATTGACCAATGTCGGCGTAAGACAGCATCAACCTCCCCAATATTCGAAAGGATAAAGGAGAACCATCCTTTCGTTAAAACCCGAACAATAGGTGCAGTAGCCACGATATCTTTCCACTGCTCGGCTGCCCATCTCTGGAGAGAACCTTGTCCAAGTCTTTTACCACGGACATGGCCAACCACTGCAATTTTTGAGAAATCTTCAGCCTCCTCAATCGATACATCCACGCCCAGCACTAGCTTATCCTTCCGCTTCCGTTCCTTGACCTTCTTAGCAGTGTTTTTGTGTAATTCTGCCTTCGTAGCAATCCCTGCACGAGGAGCTGGTATGGAGGCATCTCCACCCCCAGTAACTCCCGCTAGGTGTCCACTGGAAGAGGAACCCAATCCTCCCCTACCATGTCCCCTGTCAACGGAATCACCAGATTCCACAGACCGAGCCAAATTCCCATCTGATGTCACACCACCACCCAGATCCTTCCTCCGTCTGCCACTTCTAGTCAAAGTGTCAATCCCCTCCCCACATGAGGTATCCGAGCAGGTTGGGAAGTTTGTGAAATTCCCCAATCGTGGTTGTAGAGTCCTTCCTAACAGATCCGCCAAGTCTGGCCGTTCATCCACAGGCCCAGGAAAGAACCCTGTCCCCCTGCCAGGCAAGGGTGATCCCGATGATGCCCTCGACCCAGAAGCCACTGCAGCGAATGATCCAAGGTCGAAAATCCCTCTGGCACATTCTCCATCCGAGGTGTAGTCCACCTCCTGCTCATAACTGCTTGCCATTAAACCCCAGCTCAACAGGACAGACAGTAAAGTGTCTCCTGAGCCCTATCCCCCACCCAATCAGCACCGAATCGGCCTCAGCAAGGTTCAAGTCTCACAGCTATCCCCGTCAGTATTCCATCCAGCTCCAAATCAGCCAATGCTCAGCAATGCCAGCGAAAGTATGCCCAGGTCTTCAGAACAGGACATTCTCCACACCCATTTCCTGTAAATCGATCAGCTACCAATCTTGGAGCTCGCCTGTCAACAGTCCAGTGTCTGAATGGGATTGGCTGGCCGACACAATATCATGGCACTAGTTCTCTTCCTGATACCAGCGCCCGCATGATCCCTCCAAACGCAAGCCAAGAGAACTCCTTCGATTCGTATAGGAGCCCATATCACAGGCTCACACCTTCAGTCTTGCACCCAACGTACTCCTTCGAAACGAGTTCTTGGAGCCAAAAATGTTTCAAAATCCGATCCACCTTCTGATTTCTATTAATAACAATTTTTATTATTAAAACTAAACTAATTATTTATTAAAATCCAAACTAATTATTTATTAAAATCCAAACTAATTATTAATTATTAATTTTTATTATAAATCTAAAACTAATTATTAATTTTTATTACAAATCCAAAACCAATTTTTATTATTTCAAACCAAACTAATTATTAATTGTTAATCTAATTTTTAATTATTACTAAAAATTCTAAACTAATTATTAATTTCTAAACTATGATCAAATAAACATTAATCTAAAAATAATAAATATTAAAAAATTTGAAATAACATTAAAAATTTTAAAAATTTTAATTTTTTTAAATAACTAATAACTCAACAAATTGTAACACAATTTCTAAAATATATAATAAATAATATCATTAATCAAAGTGTCGGCTAAAAACCCTTAAAAAAAATTAATTAATTTAATATCCTTACATCTATTTATTGGCTAAATTCATACCTAAACTAACCTAGTGCTATGAATATTATATGTATGTTAATTAAAGTTATTAATTATTAAGTGAAAGGGTGTAACCCTTCACTATACACGCTCAAGCCTATAAAAGCGAGCCTCATTGTAAATTATTAATCATCCTTTATCAATTATATATTATTATTTTATCAAATGGAGTTATTTTCCATTGGAGGATTATTCGCTTGAATAATCACTGAGTATACCCGGATTCGGATATAGCATTGGTATCAGAGCCTCTCGGCCCTCCTTGATTCAGCCTTTGGCCAAAATTTGCAGACCTTGTCTGAGTGTATTCAGAGTTTCTCTGATTTAAAAAGATCTTTGATCCAACATTCTGAATTTTCTGGAAGAAAAGAAACAAAAAAAAAGAAGAAAGAGAAGAAAGAAAGAAGTTTCCGCTGCATCCACCACCATCTGTTGGGACTCCATTCCATCTCCATTCCCCACCTGCTCCCTCCACCACGCCTCGCTCACTCCAGCCGACCCTACGGCCTGCACATTCTGCTCACGCCTTCCACCCATCCTGCGCTCACCCTCGCTGCTGTTCACGCCTCCCTCCATCCTGCAATCGCCTTCGTTTCTTCCTCGCTACCTGATCTCATACACCGAGCCTGCACGCAACATCCTCGTCCACTGCCAACGCCCCTCCCCTTCTCCCATCCACCACGCCTCCTCTTCCATCGCATCCCCACTCTCAGCGCCCTCCAATTCTTACACTACACTCCACTCCCTCCCTTGCCAGCTTCCATTTCAACCTCGCCGACCACCACTCTGGTTCCCTCACACTTCTTTCGTCCCCTGCGCGTCCTCCCTACCAGCTGCACATTCCCGCGCGTTGCCTTCCCTCCCTACTGCGCGCCCCCAACAGCCACCCCTACTTTCCATCCGCCACTGCCCCCCACTTGCTGCGTCCAGCACCCTCTCCATTCCTCCATCACGCCTTCTCGGACCCCCTCGTTTCCCGCCATCCATCAAAACCCTAGCTTTAAAAAAAATATATATATATTAAACAATATAATAGTGTTATTATAATTGTTTAAATATTTTGATGGTTTAAAAAAAAACTATATGTTAAACTATATATATATAGTTTATAAAAAAATATTATTAATAATAATTATTAATTAATTAATTAATAATTATTATTATAAAAATATATATATATATTAATAATATTATTATTATTAAATTTTAATAATAATTATTATTATAAAAAAAAAAATCAATTCTTTTAAAATAAGAATTGTTTGAAGAAACAAAGTAAACTCAAGTCAAAGGAGACATTAAAGACAAAGTCCAAGCAAGACTCCTTATTATCAAAGAAATCAAAGAACACTTATCATCGATGAAATCAAGTCAAGGACAATCATTTATCGTTGAAGAAGTCAAAGTAAAGGAAGGCTCATCAAGAAGTCGAGACACGTTAATGACAAGGACGACCAAGTTCGACATTATGAGCAAGGAACAAAAAATGTTAGACCAAAAAATGACACAGAACCATAATACATTAATGGAGGTGTTACAAAGACTAATGCAAAAAAAGGACCAGGTCGGTAGTCCAAATGTGCTAGATGCCTCATCTCATATTTTCACACAGGAAGCACTTGCCAAAAATCAAGATATAAAGAAGGAAATAAATAATTACGAAGCAGAAATAATACGCTTGAACAAAATCGTTAGCGACAAAGATGAAGAACTAATGCAGTTACGACATAAATTAGAAAGTCAAGAATCAGAGGTCAGCCAGTGTCGACAACAGATAAAAGTTCTTCAACAACAAAATGACGACTCTAAAAAGACACATAAGTTAGAGATCGCGAAGAGTAATAAAGCATTATCTAACAATGCTGAAGAAATTTTTAGACTAAGAAATCATAACAAGATACTAGTCACAAAAATTAAGAAGTTGAAAAATAGTCAGAAGATAGAACAATCTTTGGACGACATTGAAGGGAAACTTCTAGACAAACAGGAAGAAAATAGTTGTATCAGAAGTCATAATGAAGATCTTAAGGAACAACTTAAGACATCTGAAGCTGACAGAAAATCGCAAGTCGAATTGATTAAGAAGTTTCAAAATGATAATAGGCAATTAGAAAACAAGTTGGAAAAAATACAGAACAAAAACTTAAATCCTCAAGAGACGAAAATACAACTTCCAACTCAGATCAATGCTCTAAAGGCGACATCCGAAAACGAAAATGACATCGTGAAAGTTCCTTATCGACACCCCAACCATAAAAATCGATATTTGAAAAAGTGGGAAATGTCGAAAGATAATGGTACTAATGTGATCAAATTTCCTGACGACACATCAGTAGGGAATCCCATCAGTCCACAACAAATCAATTTGGGATGGATTCATCCGTCGACGTATCGGAAGTTATGCTCTACACTTAACAGTTCGTATCGACATGTTTCATCAGCCATGACATCGCAAAGAACAATGCGACAAAATTATAAGGCTTTGAGGACAAAGCCTTTATAAGAGAGTGGCAATGCTATGAATATTATATGTATGTTAATTAAAGTTATTAATTATTAAGTGAAAGGGTGTAACCCTTCACTATACACGCTCAAGCCTATAAAAGCGAGCCTCATTGTAAATTATTAATCATCCTTTATCAATTATATATTATTATTTTATCAAATGGAGTTATTTTCCATTGGAGGATTATTCGCTTGAATAATCACTGAGTATACCCGGATTCGGATATAGCACCTAGGATAATTTTTCTCCTAATGATGAGCCCTACTTTGTGGCTCGAAACGTCGAGAAGTTTAACTACCTAACGCAGTCTCCTTTTGATCTTCAAGGATAGTATCATCAACAAACTGAGCACTGTTGGCGGCACGCACACCTCTAGCGATTTTCAACCCTTTCAAGTCCCCACTATCATGAAGGCGTTTTAGTCTTCTGCTGAGAGAGTCAACAATAATGATGTAGAGGAATGGTGAGAGAGGGAATCCTTGGTGGATTCCTCGAGAGGCTTTGAAGAAGGTTGTTGGTCTACCATTGACCAGGGGGGCAATCCAGGGGCTGCAAATGCAGGCCTTAATCCACCTGAGGAACCTTTTGGAGAAGCCGAGTTTCAAGCAAGAATCAATGATTAACTCGGTCAAAGGCATTGGCCATATCAATTTTAATGGCCATACCTTGATGTTTTCATTCCATGCTGGAGTGTATAGCTTCTTGAACGATGATAATGTTGTCTAGTATTTGATGTCCCGCAATGAAGCCGCCTTGAGACTCAGAAATGATGTTGCCCATTACTTTCTTCATTCTGGTGGCAAGGATTTTGGAGAGGATCTTCTAGGAAGTGTTACATAGTGAGATGGGCCTGAAGCGATTAATCAGAAGGGAGTTCTTATCTTTCAAAATCAGGGCCAGAAATGAGGAGTTTGTAGCTCCTCCGATCTTGTCCTTTTTCCGAGTCCAATTTAACATCTTCTTCAAATCTTCCTTTATAATGTCCCAAGCAGCTCGATAGAAATTGATGGTGAAGCCGTCAGGGCCAGGGGCTTTGTCAGCGTGCAAAGACCAAATGGCATATTTGATTTCATACTCCATAATAGGTTTTGAGAGGTCACGATTTTCACTGTCAGAGATGAGAGCTGGGATATCTGATAGGAGATCAGCTTGGGCCACAAGGTCTGCCTCATTTTTGTCCAAATAAAGCTCTTGGAAGTGCTGGAAGATATGCTCTTTTATTTTTTCCTGATCTAGGATTTTGGAGCCATCTTTGTCCTTGAGTTCCTTGATCATATTATGACTGAGTCTGGCTTTGGTTTGCTTGTGAAAGTAAGACGTGTTGCTGTCCCCCCCTTTAAGACACAATTGTCTATATTTTATGCGCCATTCCTCTTCTTCTTTGCGAGCAGCACTGAGAATTTTCCTATTGAGCTCTTGCTCGTTGGAGATGAGAGCAGGGGTGACCTCCACCCTTTCCATATCCAGTTGTAAGGCAGCAAGGTCAGATTGGAGTTGTATCTTCAAGTGACCAAGGTTTTGAAAGTCCGGTTTTGCCCATCTTTTTAATGCATAGTGGACGTTTCTGAGTCTGCTTTCCCATATATAGCTCGGGGAACCAAAACAAGGGAGGTTCCAGGCCGACCTAATGATGATCAGGGCTTTCTCATCTTGAAGCTAGGAAGGGTTAAAACGAAAATGAATTGGGCCCAGGTTGGCAGGGGGGAGAGAGACAAGGAAATAGGTCTATGATCTGAGATAATAGAGGGGACGACAAAGGAGACAGGGATGAGATTTTTCTGCAAAAAGTAGGAGCTAATAAGAAAACGATCAAGCCTGGTAGCGATGTGTCCCACCCCAACCCGTCTATTGTTCCAAGTGAACTTGTTGTTTTTGAGGGGCAGATCCAGCAAATCTAGATCAAAGATCAGGTCTTCTAGGTTTTCACCAAAAGGATATTTAACTCTAGATCCTCCATGCTTCTCATCCAGGGATTTTGTGACATTGAAATCCTCGGCAAAAATGATATCTTGCTCTTTAACAATGTCTCTCAAGGAAGAGAGATTATTCCAAAAGTTTTGTTTGTCTTTATAATGGACAGGCCCATAAACATTACAGATATAGAAAGTTGTGGAGTCATCTTTTTTACAAAATTTACTGAGAATCCAGTGCGGGCATTCTTGAATAGTTTGGCTAGAATACTTACTTGAGAAGAGAGTAATAATTCCTGCGGAAGCTCCTCTGGAACCAACTACAATGCCATGATTGTCTTTCCAAAAGTGTTGTGAAAGCGCAATGACCTCCACATCACTCATTTTCATCTCTTGGATTAGTAGGATATCCAGTCTTTCAGTTTTAATGATTTCTTTCATTGCTTTAACTTTGATAGAACCTCCCAGACCCCTACAGTTCCAAGAGACAATCTTCATTACTTCTTCCCCTGTTGCGGGCCTGCTCGAGTCCTTCCTTCTAGCTTGCCTGATTCCTTAGTGAACTGTAGCAACTTTGTTTCCTCTATACTTCTCTGTCGGCCTAGCTCCATTTCTCTTTCTTCTTCTTGCTCACGGTGGAATCGCAGAGACTTTCTACCTTGAATGTTAGTGGGAGGCCCCAGATCTAGTTGCTCTTGAGACTCTTTTGAGGAGGAATTGGGGGAGACTGTGAATGAAGTGACCTTGCTTTGTTTAACCCGCTCAGTCCACGAGCTTCCAGGAGGGGGAGAGCTATCCTTTGTTGTTTCCGATCTGTCAGCTGCTGACGAGGAGGGGATAATACTGGAGATAACGGTATCGTTTTGCTCGATTCCTACTTCAGCAATGGTTGTTTCTGTTTCGAAGATCTCACACTCTTCAACGTTCAGGGCTGCATACTAGTTATTTGAAAGGGATATCTTCTCAGGCTGAACTTGCTCAGGGTGAGGAGCTTGCTGTTGCTTTTTGGATTCTGTGTTTTGGGCAGCCATTTTTCTTCCTTTTTTCACCTACTGCCAGTCTTCTTGTTGAGGTTTTTCCGTGGATTCTTTTACTGCTTTGGGACAGTTTTTTACAAAGTGACCATACTCGTGACATTTCTTGCATTTGAACGGCAGTTGTTCATAGTTGAATTTCTGATCATATTCCCAGCCATCCATGCAGAGGCTGACAATCTCAGGTAGACCATTGTGTGTTTGCTTATGTTAGGATTTGGATATTTTTGGATGGTTTTTTATAATAGTTTGTTGGAAATCTTGTTAAAAATGTAGAAGAATTGTTGGAACTGCAAATATAAGTTGTTGAGATTGCATAACCCAAATGCACCAAGGGAATTTGAGGGAAATTAGAATTTGAGAAGTAGGGTATATATGCCTTTGTAAGTTGCATGGAGGGGGTCTCGTGTCCCACAAACAAGGGGGTCTCATACACATACACCAATATGGTGTTGCTAGATGGTGACCTTAAAAATATATTATTGTTGTTGTTGTCGTATATAAGTTTGTAAATATTTAAATATACAAGTTTTTGCAAAAGTTACTTATAATTAAAAATAATGGATGTATAGAGTTTTTTTGTGTAATTTTCTTTTACCTCGGTGTGTGTGTTAGGATTGGTGTAGTATATATCCATTTGCACCTTTGTGTTATAGAGTTGTGCACACTACCATACTCACATGAAGGCTATAAGATTGTAAGTGTTAAGACAGGTACTGAAATTGGTATTGACCATGGTTGCACTAATACGCATATTACAATATGGCACCTTCGGGTGGGCAATCCACTATGGATCCTTGATGCATACATTACATTATGGAGCATTGAGTGCATACTCATATTTAAAAGAATCAAGGGTCTTTTATAATTTGTTTCCCTCATGCTTAAATAAATATGATTTGCACTAGTATGTTGTTTAGTTACAAGTATTGATGCATATAAATCTATAGCAGTGTTTGTAAGTTATTATCCTTCACAAAATTGATGGGTGAAAAAGTGGCAATGGGGAGCTGAGACATATGTTCATGCAATAATGCACATGTGTTCTAAAAAATAATATCAATTTCTAAAGGAATCATAAGTTTTATCAATTACTAAAATTTGCAAACTACTACAAAAGTGCACTCATGTTGTCCCTGAGTAAAATGTAAACCATTTATGCACTTTAAAGGGGTGGCTTCCGAGAACTAGATGACATTAAAAAGGGGTGATACAACCTACACTTTTGAGAAATAATCGATTGATTAGATAATGCACAACACTACATCTTGCAATTGTTGGCCAATACAAATGTCTTTGTAGTGTAATATAATATGAAGATTGTGTTGTTTGAAGTACTCTTGGCTTATTGGAACACATGAGTTAACTTAGATAGAAATCCAATTTTCAAATAGTAGTCTAAGAAAATTTCTCGATTGTGGTTTTAGTTGGGAGTTATTTTTCCATTGGTTACTAGACTTTTAATGGTAGATTTCTTTTACACCCTCTTTCTTACCAATAAAATTTTGACACGTTTGTTGTGTTGTCAGGAAGTTGTTGAAGTTATGACACGCTCGTCTGCGTCTGTTCCTGCCCTCTGACCTGTAACTCTATGTGTTGAGGAAGTATGCTTTTATCGCGGCTGCATGTTCAAGAAGTTTACTTAGTTTGCATATGTTCCCTCTGCCTTGCTTCTCACCCCTGTTCGAGAAGCTTAGTCAAGCGCAGAGGCACTATATTATAGAAGTTCGAATGCTCGGTGTGATTTTTGAGTCAAACCAGTTGAAAAACATTGTTCCTTTGATGATTTAATCAAACTTTTCACACATCAATCTCTCAAATTGCCACACTTGGGAAACGCTACCAAACTTTTTGGTAAATGCTTCCAAAATCCTTCCGGAATTTAATTAAGATTATTTTCTATAATTGGAGGGTTGAAGGTTGCTCTGGATTTACCCTTTAAAACAGTAAAAATATTAACACAATTTAACTAAAGTTAATTGTCCAAGCCGTGAATATCCAGATAATCCGGTTTACATTTGCATTATTCGTATACCTTTATAAACTTCAGGACTATGCGTTAAAGAGAAGTGCCCACTGCCGAGTACAATGCGTTAAAGCATTGCATTTTATTAACCCAAGCGTTAAAGTGTGGAGTAGAATGTATTAATGCATTGATAGAATACCCAACTAAACATCCCTATAAAATGGTTGATGCGTTAATTAATTAAACGATGTAATATACCAACACATTTAGCACCAAAAGTAGTAGGCTTCAAGTTTTTCTTTTACTATAATTTATTTTGGTTATAAAATATTAGCATAGATATAATGTTAATTTCGCATTTACTATGTTATAGATGCACCATAATTGTTCTAAAACATATTTAACTAAAAATGGATAAAGTGTATTTTGATATTCACTCAGTGCCATAGTTTGAAATTGTTTTACACAGTAAAACTTCATTGGTAATTGTATGTTATATTTGGTTGACATCTTGATATTCACCAAGTGCCGTGGTTTCAAATTTGTTTTATAGAGTTGAAAAATTCATTATGCAGTAGTTGTATGATATTTTCAATATTTTTTATTTTTTTCATAGGGCAACTTCACTCCCACCTGACCCTAGCGGGACAGATAGCAAATATTACCACTTTGAATTTAAGGGTGGTTTATTTTTGGATGGCAAATATACACCCTAAAATGATCCTCTTGTATTTTTTTTAATCTAAATGGGTCTTGTAACTTATTTCAAGATCATTCTCAATGTTTTTTGTGACTTTTTTTTGCTAAATATCATTGTATGGTCTTTAACTTGATTTCCATGCTTAATTAGACAATGCAAGTTTTTATTATTGAAAATGTACATTTCCAAATTTTAATTGTCACTGAACTGAGTTGTTGTGCATTATCCTTCAAATGTCTGATATAATGGGTTTATCGTAGTTGCTTACCCATAAATTTGTTTTCTGGAATTGTGCATTTCTTAGAGAGAATGTAATGTCATTTCCATAAATTACTTGTCATACCCTGGTTGGATTTGCATTAATATGCAATTATTTGAATTTGGATGCCTCATTTTAATTTGTGTGGGTATTAGATTTTGCTTGTATCCCATTTGATGTTTTTCTCTTGAGACTTTGTTACTGGAAATTATGCATAAATTATGTCCATCATATGGGTGAGTTGTACACGTCTGAACCAAGGCCATGCCATGTATGTTTCAATTCTATATCGAAGCAGTTTAGATCATTTGGTCTTAGGCCTAGTTATTTATGAAAGAACCAACTTAGTGAAAACTTTTTTTTGTTATGTATTAAAAAAGAACATCGCATGAACATGTTTTTTTCTTTAGGTCTATTGATAAGATACAAATACCCCCTTCCTTCTCTCTACATTTTTTTTCAATGTGGTTCAAAATGGAATTGCTACATCCATGGGAATAATTCACAGGGGGCCCACCCGAAGGGGCTTCACCCTGTCAGCTCTGATTATGGAGCCTAACCCTATGGGGGCATCATGTGAGGACCTTATATATCAATGCATAGCCAGCCGGGTATTTGACCTTGAGACCTTCTGCTTACAACTCATAGCTCTCAACCACTTGAGCTAACCCATCGGGATTTCTTTCTCTCTACATATACATATACACCAACAATTTAACTAAATTGATTATGTAGTGTTAATGTGTTGTTTTATTTTTCGTAGCCTTTGAATTGATTTTATCTGTTAGGATTAGAAAAAATGGATGGGATCTATTTTTTGGTTTCTAGTTTAGAGATGCTTCCAATCAACATGAGGAAGCGGACTAGAGAAAGAAAGCTTGTTGCTAACTGGGAATCTATTTCAAGAAATCAGCTTCAGTACTTTCACTTGACCCTATCCCATTTGGTGGCCTTTCTTTTATGGGTAAGATATGCCCAAAGAGGCATGCCACTTGGGGGAATCAAACCTAATGACAAGGATCAACACCTTTTGACAAATTAGATATGAAGAATATAAAATTGTTCAACACCTACTAATAGATTAGATATGCAAAATATCAAATTGTTGATTACAAATTTTGATACACAAAACATAAAATTGTTGTTCTCCATTTTCATCTATCTTGAGTATTGACAAAAAAATTCAAGCTAATACTAGTACTTCATCTCACATTTAAAAAAAAAAGACTTTGTTAACAAACAAGCTTTTCTTTCGAATATATTGACAAAGCAACTTCTACTAAGTTGCTTACATTGGAATTTGGAATTCTACTGTCTACTTTTATATGACACAAATGCTTAAAATTCTCCTTCTACTCAAATGTGCTCAATTTGGAGTAAGCCTCTGGTCACTATAGTTGTATCTTGTTACAATCATGGTTGTGGTAGACCTCGCAAGCCGATTCATAAGCTGGGTCAAATACTTGCCTTCTCTATTTGCAACCTGAGCCAAAGATAGAAGTGGAGGCTTGCCAATACTTTCAACAAACCTTGCAGAGTCGCCAATGACAAATACACATTTTGTTGAAGGAACTCGTAACCATTCATCCACACCAATCCTTTCATTCCATCTCTTCAACACATTGCCTACACAGACTTAAACTCAACATCCCCATACTTTATCAACTCGTCATATACTGCCCTGACACTTATTTAACTTCATCACATATGTATGCTCCAATAGTAAGTTGCCTCTTATAAAATATGCATATGTGTTTTAGCTTAAAAACCCAAAACTCTTTACCGTTAGATTTTCAACAAATGTGCTATATTGTTTTTAATTTGCACTTGGAATCTATATCCCACATTTACCACAAGCAGGTATAACTTTCAATTTAGATACATGAATCTTGAAATTTGCTTAACGATTTTTAATGCATGGTTGACTTTCAAGATAATATAGACAATGGGTTCTACATAAAAACAAAATTTTTTCAAAATATATATAAAAACAAACCCTCAATTCCGCTATTTTATATTTTTTCAAAATATTTATAAAAACAAACCCTCGTTTCCGCTATTTTATCATGACTTGGGTAACTAAAATCATTAAGGTAATGATTTTGAACTAAAACAAAATTCACTGACCATGTTTAAACTTTTGCCATGCATTTTTTTTGTTTTAGTTTTCCCTTTCCAATCATTTCGCCCTCCAACAACAACTTGTCTCTACTCTTCAATCTCTCAATTTCGATGGCCTATTGCAGATAAGTAACTGAAAAGATTAAGCGATATAATAACTTGAAACCAATTCATGGCGGCAACATAAATTGCATGCATCAATTAGCAAAACCTTTAACTAAAGTAATTCCTCTCTGTGGCGCGACAATGAATTTCCCGGAGTTTACGGGTTTCTCAGTGCAATCTCCAATTCAATCCAAAAAGACCTAATAAATAAATAAATCTAGTTATATGATTTATCTTATTAAAACCTTAAAACAAATCTTACAAAACCACTAAAATCGTCAATCCACTAAAACACTAAACAAGTGAAATTAGCAGCAAAGCTGCTTATTACTGCCGCTTAAAAACAAGAAAAAATAATAATAAAATTAATCTATAAATAAATAGTAATAAAATTGTTGCCCTTGGAAAACCATGGTGTTAGCCAATCATAAAACAAAAAATTTAATTTTAAAATATTTAATAAAATAATTTTCATTTTCAAAATATTAAATTTAATATACAATTATTGAAAAAACATTTGAAAACATAATAGTTTTAAAAATTATTATGATGTAGTAGTTAAGTTGGAGTAAATATAGTAGTTAATAAGAAATATTATTATTAAAAAAATGAATTATTTGAAGATTTTGAAATTTACGTGAATACAGTACTCCATCCTAACCAACAAAAACTTTGGATTTTTATAACTTAATTATATTTATAGTATAAGTTTAATTTTCATAAATTTATTATCAATATAAATTTGACATGATGTGTTTAGTACCAAGTGGCAGTGTGCATGATGCATCTTATTATGTTTGGTGAAGAACATTAATATCACATCACATGGAGGTGAGAAACAACATTATCAATAACTTCGACAAATGTGTCAATTAAAGAAATATCAATATTTCTAAAGTAGTTTTAAAAAATAAAATAATAATATTGAAAAGTAGTTTTAAAAAATACAAAATCCTTTATGCAGTGATAATCTAATCTTGATTTTGAATAAGGTTACCTATTTAATTGAAGAGGCTTTAAAACCTATACATATGTTTGTCGTATAAGCACGGGTGACACTCTCTTATGCGGCCTCTATTTCTTGGTGGATTTGGGATTCCAAAGAGTATGTAACCCTAACCGAAATAGACCAGACCAAGGTGGACTTGCAACCTTTACTTCATTACATGCTTTATTGTTGACCATCTAATCAACTTTTACCCTTTTCCCCTCATTGACAACAATGGATTGTGGATTATTTTATGTACACCTTCAGGGTTAACATTTAAGATCATAGTTACTAATGAAGTGTAGTTGTAGTTGTAAGTTGTAAACCACAGTTTCCATTACTTGGAATCTTATTATCAACAACAATAAAATGTTTGATGTGTATTTCGTAACTTTTGAACTAGGCATAATAAAGGTATTTGAAGACTATAATCAACCATAATCTTATTACTCATTTGAATAATCAAATAATTTATTGTGTTATTACTAATTACTTATAAAATAAATTCTAGGAATTACTAATTACTTATAAAATTTTAATGTAAGTATTTAATTATTAATATCCATTGAAATAAATTCTAGGAATTACTAATTACTCATTAGTGATGGACAACTTTTGTATATATAAAAGTAATTTTAATCCCTAAACTATTGTATTATTAAAAGATAGAGATAATCTAATAGTGAAAACTGAAAAATAAACAATGCACTTAACTTTTATTATATTTCATAAATAATAAAAAGTATTTTTCTTTTTCATGTTAAATTATCTTCAAAGAATTTAAATCACTATGAAAATTTTATCTGATTTTTTTTCAAATTTCCACTCTAAATTCCATTCCTATCTCAACTTTTTTTAATTTAATTGATAGTATAAGATCCAACCTCTCACAAATTGTTTCTCTGACAAAATTGGGCAGCTATCCTCAATATCATAATTTGGCCAAAGTGGATCGCTGTGTAGTGAGCTGCAAGTACAAGGGAGAAGGATAGAAGATGAAATTTTTATTTTTTATTTTTTATTGGTTGTCAATCGAATAACAAGAGCCACGAGGTGGCGATGTCCCCGACAGTGAAGTTGGAAACTATAATGCCATTGCAAATGCCATATAAATCAGCAGAGGTAATTTTTTGAACAGAAGCAGAGAAATTCAAGGCAGCCATGCTAATGCATGTATTTGTGTGTTTGCATAGTCAGAGAAACCATTTTTTTATGTTAAGTTCATTGTTGTGCATTTGATTTTCTAAATCTAAATTGATCGCACAGTTGAAGAAATGAGAATCTAGAGAACAATTTCAAAAATTAAAGACGTTGATGTTTTGATTGTCTAAATCTAAAGTGATGGCATACTTGAGCAAATGAGAATCTTGAAGTTGGTTTAGAAACCGTATGCAGAAAAGTCCATAGCAATATGGTGTTCATATATTTCCAAGTGCAACAAAGCTAACAGCGAAATCATATTATAGATAAAAATGGAGATACCAAAAACACCATTGCATGATTTGTTTCAATTGTCCGAAGTCCATAGCAGTATGGTATGCATATATGTCTAAGTGCAACAAAACTAACAGGGTAATTATTCTATTGACAAATATCGACATCTGAAATATGTTTTTAAATGAACATTTTTTAAATCTCTTTTTAAATTGAAGGCTTTTAAAAGAATAGGAAGTAGCAAATGTTTTTTTCCATTTGCTCTTAAATCAAAGATTTAAATTTACATTTTTCTATGTTTCTGATAAGACCATGTATCTAAATCATTTGATGCCATCACAAATTACATTTGAACATAAAAAATCAATAAAACTGTGTTTTCAAATGGTATTAATATTGGGCATTTGTTAATGTATGAAAATAAGGGCATGGCAACCAGCTTTGCCAACAACAAAAAGCTGCAATGCAAGAAACATTTCAAAGGCAAAGAGAAGGGCCACCAAATATGTTGGTGGTAAATTGTTTTCTTGCATTGGACAGTAAACATTATGAAGAACAGTAAGCGACGGGAAGAGCACAGAGATTTTCTTGCATATCAAACATTGTTTTCTATTATAATTGTTACAACATCAAGGAAAAACAAGAGAGTCTAACAAGCCTTCCAAAATATATTGTTGCAGTAATCAAATGCTTCAAAAGTATATCATATAAAAGAGCAAAATTGTAAAAGCAGAAAACTAGGTGTATGCCTCTAGAAGTATTCAAATGAAGTTGTTTTTCCTGAATATGTATTTATATGTTTTGATCAAAATCATAAGAAGAGTGTCTGGCAACATATAGGATGCATGGACAGGTGTTGTATACATCTGTACAAAACTGTAGCAGTTGACCATCCTGACTGTAAGGTCACATCAGAAGTATCCATGTTCACTTGGTAAGACCATGAGTATATCAAAAAACAATTTTTTTGCAAAGTTTTTTTCTTTTCTTTATATGGAAGTCGGTGCCAATATGCATAAGTATTTTCCAGATGTCGATATCTGCTTTGCAAAATTTGAGCTGAAACCATTATGACCAGTGTGCTTGCAAGGGTGTTGTAGTTTTCTTCCTGTGCATTGGGAAAAAGGAAAATATTATGATTAAGAGCAAGAGACAATTGAAACCAAAACATGTCATAGAAAAGTTAAAGCTGAAGAGTAATTGCAATGACTGTAAACACTGATAATCAGCACACAAGAATAGTAGTCACACAAGTATAATGCAGGAGTTGGATGTGTTGATTGGTGCAAGGACAGAATACATGAAATCTGTGATTTTGGAAATTTGATTGGAGCATTTGCAAGTGCTTAGAAAATAATCAATCTGGAATGAAAAAAGAATGGAAGGAAGTTTCAAATTCAATGTTGTAAGAAACAATTGGTCTAAAAACATATAAAAAATGCAGTTGACATAAACAAGTGACAAGTGTTATGTTTAGGGTAAGACATTGACAAATGCAGATTAGCTTTTGGATCCTCATTCCATGTTTTTGTTTGGTGCACTGACATTTTTTTTTTGGGATATGGGAAAAGACAAAGGAAAAATTGAAGACAACTATATGGAGATCAGAAAGTCTGTCTGCAATTTGCACCATTTTTTTCCCTATAGTTATGTGAGAATAAGTTATGCAGTCAAAAGCAGAAATCTGATTCCGATGGCTAACTTTTTCTATATGTAGAGGGATTTGCTGATAAAGATGTCTAGATCACTTGGTTTTTTCTGAATTGGCATAGGATGTTGATTTTGCAAATACATGTGTTTTGAATATGTGGTTTATAGGGATGTGCCAGGGCAAATTGAAGTTGCTATGGCATTGTGAAGGAATCTAGGGATGGAGCCTTGGAATTTACATTGTCGTGGTCTGTTTCCTGTTCATGGAAACATGGGCTGGGATTTGGCCTTTCCTGTTTCTGTTTTGGTTATCTAGACTTGTTGTAGTTTTGAAATCTTTGTATGATTGACAGCAATTCACTATTGTGTGGTTTAGGACTATTTAAGATTTGTTAAAGCCAAGTATTTGTTGAGTAGCTGATATGGTTGCATATATGTTTATTGTTGGTTGCCAAAGAAAGAGAACAAGTACTGAAACATGGGCATCAACCGTTTTTTTTTTTTTCAAAAAAACATTGCACAAGACAAATAAGTGGCATTGTTACATTTATTTCCATAATTGGTTGTCTAGGACATAATACAGGATACCACCAAAAGTCGACAATCTGCAGGAATTGTTTACAGGTGCCTTATAGAGGACAAGAATCGGGAAAATGTTCAAAATGTCAAGAAGCGAAGTGTCCATATTCAGTTGGCAATCATCAGAAGACAGTCGCGAGTGAGAGAATGCATGTTTCCTATGTGCAACTACAATTAACATGGTATACGTACATATTGAAATTGAAAACAGACTTTGTGGCAATAGAAAAGATTAGGTTACAGGAGCATGACAGAAAACATAAATATAGAGCGATGTGTAGGCATATAGCAGATATATGTTTAACATACCTTTTGCTCAGAGTTTTTTAAATTCAAGTACTCGGTTGTTCATTGCCAAAGTGAAAACTCCTTGCTGATTGAATTTGTGGAGATGGTAAATAGTTGATGAAACTGATTTACAATATTGTTCATATGATACGGCTGCAATAGATGGGCAGTATTCCTTCAGCTGTATCCCTCGGAGAGTGCATTCGATAATGATGTCATCTGTTTCCAACTTGCAGTGTAAGATATGTTCAAATGTCATGCGTGTTGCATGGTTGCAAAACCAACAATAGGCTATGCTTTGAATCATAGGCAGCTTGCATTATGAACATGTGCATTGGAAAGGTGGTGCAAAAGCATTCTTAATTTTGAGTTTTCCAAACATCTGTTATAGGTTTGAACATCAGAAATAGGGAAAATGTGACATTTAGTAGGGGTCAATAGAAGTTGCAAAGAAAAGTTGAAAGTGCAGTATTCAGTGCAAGTGTGTGAATTGTGTTTTTCAAATTGTTATTTGAAATGCAATAGACATGCCATTAATCTATGTCTCTACTTTTAATCATTCCCAAGCATTAATAGGAATATGAAACCTGCAATGAAAAAGAGTTTTTGGACATGTTGCAAGGACATGTTTTTTTTTAATCGATTTGAGCAAGGAAATCTATTGACTGGATCAATATATAGAACAATCAAGTTTGGTTGAATGGAAGAGTTAATAGCAATTGAAAGTTGTCTATGCTGAAAGAGAAGTAAACAGGAAAATATAATATTGGTTAAGCTTGTGAAGAAAAGCAGAACCATGTTTAGGAATGAAATAAATTGAAATGTGAAATAATTGAATGCATTATCAGTATTGGAAGGGAATTGCAAAATGACTTTAACTATGTTTGTATAACTGTAGTTTTTATGCCTAGAATTCTATAAATGCAGAATGAACGTAGGAAAGCAAATACTTTTTTCACAATACTAGTTCAAATTGAATAGGGAAAGGCATTTTTCGATAGCTTACATGTGTTTTTGCTTCAATTACTGGCAGCAAACTTTGAATTGCAAATTCATCATTCCAAGGATCAATAAATGTTGCCTGGGAAGTCCTCATCAAGTGGCTGCCTTTTGGGCCTGGCCTGATAATGTTTTTGATTAAATAAAGAGGAGGTTCGTCCTGTGCAAGTTGTTGTTGAACGCGCAGAAAGAAACTTTTATAGTTTTCATTGACTTGAAACTACAGAGGGGAAAAAATGAAACAGTAAGATAGCATAAAACATGTCTGATGAACAAAAGCAGATGCCAGAAAAGGGAATTTCAGTGTGTTTAAGGTGCAAAGAACAGGGGAGAAGGGTTTGTTTTCTTTTGTTTTGGCAGAAAGTTCATTAGAACTAAACAATATCTCTTTGTATGTAATCATTTTTAATAGATACAGAGTGAGCAGTGTACAAAGGCATAGTCATTTGCAGTTTCACCATCTATGATGTAGAAATCCAACTGCTTGTTGATGTATTGACAACTGACCACCATTATTGCAACAATACCAACGACATATGTTTCGTCTGATGACACGAGCTCTGAAATTGTCATGTCAGGAGGAAGACAACGCGATTTACAGACCTATTCTATTGTTTCAATACAGGTGGAAGGCAATATTGCTATTGAATTTATAGCATCTCCGCGATCATACTGTCCTTTTTTCTTTAATTCAAATCCAGTTATTCGTATGCTCTTCCCAGGCAAGAGAAAGTTACCAAATCGGTTTATGAGACTATCATTCATTGTAGCAGTAATTGTCATCAATCCATCTTTGTCTACAAGGTCTGTGTGCAAAATCTTTGTCTTTACAGGTGAGTTTTGGCTTCGATTTTGTGCAGGACCGTAGACAGCCAAAATATCACCTTCAAAAACATGTGTATGTGACATAGTGCATAATTGTATGACAAATGATGCTTCTACTGAAGCTTGTTTCAATCTGCAAAGACAATGGAATGAAATGGTCAAAAAAGGAAAGCAATAGTTTGTAGAAAGTTTTGCATTTCAAACTGCATAGTGGAAATGGCAGGTTCAAGATCCCTATGCAATAAAAATTAAATTTGAGGTAAATGCATCACAATACTAGTGAGACGAATTGTCAAAGCAGTCAATGAGATAAAGACATAGTAGGCATGGGGAGCTGAAAGGAGAAATTCAATGCAAAAGAAAAGAGCATTACCTTTTTGGACTGCTTGTTGTTGCATCTATAAGAGGGAAGGAGGGAATTGTGATTGAAATAGTATCTGTACCATCATTTGAAGGAGAGAGACTTCTCCTAGCAGATGGATTGTTTTGTGTTTGCATCATTGCCATGGTGGTTTGCTTTGTAGAAATATGCTTTCCGTCTTTGCCTTTGTTTAAAGCAATATAACTGCTTCTTGATGAATTTGCAAAGATATCTGGATGTGGAAGAAGCAGATACAAGCACCATTTTTTTTGGTTCATATTGATCAAGAAAATAGTAGTTTTGATAAGCCATAGGCATAAAGCAAATCAAAGAATGTGTATCTGATGAAAGGCTGAAAGATATTTTCCATTACTTGGTAGAAAAGACAAACAAGCAAAAAATTCAAATGAAAATGATAAGAAATGTAGATGAAAAGCATTGGAAATTGACATAACACATAAACCTGTTCAAAGACATTTGACAACAAAGAATATTATTTGTTAGAGTGAGTAATGTTTGCATTGGGAGATGTTGGATTATAATCCATTGTTGTTAGAATGAAGTATACTGTTGACAAGGACATTGAAATTTGTTGTTTGATGACATTTTTAAAAAGCATTTACCATAGGCAAGTGAGATTTTCTTTTTTGCCAGGCACAATTGCGGTGAGCGTAATTGCAAGTTGTAGAAAGAGGGGTATTGAGGCCATTGATAAGGTATTGTTCAGTTGTAGATGAGTGCAAAAAGCTAGTTTCTTAGATTTTTTTTTTTGTTTTCTTTCTGTATCTATTTTTTGCTTCAAAGTGAAATTGCCTAGGCAATGCAGAAGCCAATGTAGATGCCATGCCCATTGCAACAATTCTTTATTTAAACTGTGATCAGAATTGAGAAGATATGGACTTTGAAAGAAATTACAACAATTGCAACAGCATGAGACGAGGAAGTGAAATATGTAAACTAAATGGATTTTGTCGAAGTAATGGGGATTGACAAGAGACCAATGAAATGGTCAGACCAGTATGCATCAGAGACAGTAGATGAAAGGATGTCAAGCTGTAGATTTGTCCAAAAGTGGTCAATCATTGAGCCATAGTTTGTTGTAACTTGATTTGTTTTCAATTTTAGGTTTTTCATTTGCATAAATTGTTCCAATTTTCTTTTCTGTGGTGTTTGTTTCAACATATCAATGTTAAGGTCGCCTGCAACAACAATTGGCAGATTGTGATTGTTTTTGGACAAAATAGAGTCCAAGACATGGAACAGTTGCTCGAGAATGGTGTTTGGTCTGTTATAAATGTTTACAAGCTTTATAACAGAGTTAGAAATATTGAGATCAACAACAATTGCCTCTACATTGTTTTCTTTATAGATTGTTGTTTCTAGAATAATGATCTCTTTATGTACAGTTGTTAGAACACCATGTATTGAATAGGCTGCAATACAATTGTATCGGTTTCTGAATGTATCATTGTTGGGAGGAATTGGCATGTGGGTTTCCTAAAAACAAAGAATATGTGACTCTAGCAGCTCAATGTCATTTGCGACATCTTGAATGTGCAAAATCAAACTGCAAGTGTTAAGTGGCAATATCAATAGGTGTCCAGTAGAAGGGACTGATTTAAGGCCAAATTGAATTTGCAAAGCCGCATTTTTTTCTAGTCTGTTCAACTCGGTGACTACTTTTGCGTAGACAAAGAAATTCTTTTGTTCCAAGCTATTGAGAAGATAAAGAGAGTCAATTGCTTTTACACAAGAAAGTGCAGTGTAAACAAGCCCATGTTTTGTAACACCTTTTGGATCAAATGCCAATTTTTGAAGAGTTAATCCCTGAGCTCTGTGAATTGTCCGAGCACATGCTAGTTGAACTGGGAATTGAATTCGAGTGAAATTTTTTTTATTGCCGAGGCAAACTTGTGTCACCATTCTTTTGATTGGTGTCCAAGTCTGGATAATAGAATCAGTATACAGTCCTTGCATATTTGCACGTGTAATTGCACCGATCTTTGCATTAGTAAATTCGATCCAGACGATGTTTGGGTTTGTTTGATCATAGTACCTAAAAATACCTTCTGCGCCATTGACAAGGCCATCTTCGAGCAGATAGTTGCCACCAACCAGCTCAACTAGCATGTTTTTTTTAGGGTAATTGTGAGAGGAAGTTGATTTTTTTTTTATGTTCAAAAGTCTTTTCAACATGATCAACTTTAGTGTCTTCCACCACAAATGTAAAGGCCTTTGTTTGTACAAATGACAACATTCTAGAATTGTGTTCGTCAACATCTTTGTTTCGATAAAAGAGAAAGGGGAATGATGGATCGATTGGTGGTTTCCTATGACAATGTGTGTTCCAAGTATTGGATATCATTAGGTGTTTGGTTGCCTGTTCTTATTCTATTCAAAATAGCAATGAAAATTTCATTTTTTTGCCTTACAACTGTTTTAAGCTCAAAATATTTCACATTGTCAATCCAAAAGCTGTAAGGAAATTTTTGTTGTTGGAAAGATGGAAATTCAAAGATCCAAGAATCATGTATAGGTTCTGCCTGGAAAAAATTGCCACAAAAAATGACATCAACATTGTGTAATGTCCCCATTTTGACCCCCTTTGTATTAAATTGTAATGATGTAAATATTGTTATTTGATCACGGTGAGGAGCTCAAGGCCAAGGCCCCACCATTGATTTAGTGTTTTATGTATCGGCAATTAGAAATAGATGCCTATGGTTCTTGTGCTAGATATGCACAATGTAAATTAAGACATCATGTAAATACGAATTTTAATGAAAAACCCATAACTAGCTATGCAATGCAACAAAGAGATGGGGGCATGATTCTACAAGGAATAGGGAGGGAAATTATTCAAACCCTTGAGCCAATGGTGTTAATCCATGTGTCAATGAGAAAACCCATAAACCACTAACTACCCATTTTGGGTTATGCACCCAATCATTTAATTCTTCCAAGAGTTGGTTGAGGCAGTTAATGCCTTGGGAATGAAGAGGTATGGCAGCCAATTTCGTGTATGGGCAAGCCATCAACCTAGGAAATTGTATTTTGTCTCCTTGGGCAAGAAAACACCCACGAAATGGTGCCCAAAGCCATTCTGAACATATAGTTTTTCCTCTCTCACGCAGTCTAAACGACTGGGTCTTTCCTCATCACGTTTTTACCAATTTTCCTACATTTTTCCATGGTTGGGAGCTCATTTTTGTGTTACACAGTGGCTGGGGAAGGAGGACCACGATTTGGGACTGTTATGGAGGCCGTTTTTGCCCCAGAATGTCTATGGACGTTTTTTCTGAAAACGGATTTGGCTTCCCAGGGTTGTTCCCCATCTTCCAGTTTCATTTTTGGGTTTCTCACGTTTTTCTGAAGCTAATGGAAACCCCATCTTTGGGGATCTCACTGTAAAAATGTTTCTTCATGCCTAGCACTTATACTTTTGTTGTTATGTGCATCCCTGTTTTGGTTTGAATTTGTGAGCAAAAGATTGGAGTGGTAGTGGACAAAGAGGGCTTGATAAACCTAGTGGACATACAACCTCTCAAGAAGATCGAGAGGGCTTTGGCTACTCTTCTATGCATGCCCTGAGAGCACTAGATGGGGAAGGTATGGCTTGAGGGACTGTACAGCAGTGAAAAGAATACTTCCTTGTGCTGGGTGTGTAGGTATTGTGGGTGCCAAGCTAAATAGATCTTGTAAGGTTACCCCTGGCTCTATGCTTGAGCTCACTAGCTTAGCCACTCTTCCCTTCCATTTCCTAGCAGCCTGATAAACCCAATTGTAGATTGGCTTGGCTCATCTTGGTGTATGATTGGCTATGTGTGAGTCTGTTGTTCCCTGGTTCCTTGTAGAGATCATGCCCAACTCGGGGGTGGCAGTTGTATCAAGAGGTTGATAAGCACAACTGGCCTATTGTTGGGTGGAACGTTGCAGTTGCATAGCAAGTTGCTTGGGACTACTTTGTTAAGATAAGTATTCTCTTGTGTTAACTTTGCAATTATTATTTGATGAATATCTTGAATGTATGATGGATGTGTTATTGATATTATTTCCGTTGTGTTTTTCTTATAATTATACACTCCATATGTCTTTTATATTATGTGAATGCTTATTTAAAAGCTCATGGGGCTAGATGCCCGGTTTTTAGCATCACGATCCTCTCTATCATGCTGGTATGATAGGAGGGGACATTACACATTGCCAAATGGTATTGTCGGTGTGTGCATAATTTGACGAAGGCGTTTGTCCATGTTGTGTAGCATACAGGATCCTATCAAGGACACTTCATCAAGCAAAAGCACGTGCAATTGTTCAAATTGTTTGGATATGAGATCTAGAGTATTTGAACTTAAGGGGAGAAAATTCGCAGAGTTCAAAGGAAGCTTGAAGGTGGAATGAACAGTGACACCATCAACATTATATGCAACTTTCCCAGTCAATGCAGCAATTAGGCCTTTTCTTTTTAATGGGTCACTGCCAAGGTCCTTGTCATAGAAGAGTACAAGGGCATTGTAAATAGCCTTTGCAGTATGTGTTTTACCTGTGCCAACACTTCCTGTCAAAAACAGATATAGTGGCTTCGAAGGGTTTTTTTTGGGGGGGATATAATTTCTTTGATTATAGATTGTTGTTCAATGTTTAGTTCTCTTCGTGTTGCAATATAGGTATCTATGTCAGGGACAAATGGTTTTGTGTTTACATTTGACATTCTCATTTCTGTTGCCATGTGTCGGTTTTTTTTGTGCATAGTGTCGTCACGGATATCATATTGTTCAAAAGCAGTTGAATGATTGAAAGACTTGGTCTCTATTTCTAACGTCTTTGCCATTTCAACTTCTTTTTCAACAATTGTTGTTGCGTTGTCAATGTTACCCCATTTTGTTGTTGGCTTGACAACGAACTTTTCCTCGACAATGGAAACTTGCAATTTGTTTTTTGCATATGCTTCTATCCATGTTTGCACTGCCTGGGTCAAAAACTTGGTGACGTTTCTATGAGGCATGAATAGCAACAGCTTTTCTCTTGCAAAGTTCTCAAGATCCTTTTCCTCACTATATCAGACATATCGAATAATACATGGTCTATTTCTCTTGACTGTTTTTCCATTTATGAAGCAAAAGGAAGATGCATATTCAGCTAAAGAAACATTCTCCAGGTCAAAAGGTTGTTGGATGTATCTGTCTATTATTGATGGAGCAATAATGTCTTCAGAGTCATTAGGCTCTCTTTCCAACAAAGATGGTTTTTTCAAGACAACAATTTGCTTATCATCTGGTGCAGTGTTTATGAAAATTGTTTTTCTTGATGATGAATGCAAAGGTAAAGAAAGCACAATATGAACTGCTTGTCTAATGGACATCTATTGCATGTTCAGTAGTGTGTTCCCAAGCTTTCGTATTGTTTCAAGTTGGCTACAGTTTTTTGAAACAACCTCTTCCTTTATCTTTTTTAGGGCCATTGTCATAGGCCTATCTAATTTTGTTATGTATGAGCTTACGTATCTTGCAGTAGCATATGCATCCAAAATGAATTGAGCATCGGTGTTAGCCTGCCACAAGCTTGGAATCCCCCTTGCAAATGGATTTATCTAGATATCTGCAGGGTCTCTTTTTAATAGCAATGTCGGTTGCTTAATCAAACAAGACAAGAGCGTAATGTAATTATCCTTGGTGTAATTCAATTCTTCAAGGAATGACTCAAAGGACATGTCTTTTGGATATTGTTTGTATTCAAGAGCGTTGTAAAGGAATGTTGTTTTTTCGTCCAAGTTGTCAAAATCATTGTCTTTGGGTTCCAAGACTATTGTTTTGTCAATTGGAAACATAGGGAAGTGAAATCTACATTTTGAATTGTGATGTTTTCTACACGTCCTTGTATGTTGATGAGTTTGGATCTTGACCATTTCTTTGGCAAGCAAAGAAGAATTTGTTGCAATATATTGATCAACAAAAGATGTTACTTCCTGATTGGTATTTTTTCCATAGACTGGTGCATTTTCAATCCAAAGAAGCCCATGTTCATGTTCATTTCCTCTTTGTTGGAATTCAGTTGTAAAGAAGTAGTCACTCACCTTGCCAAAGAGTGCATTATTTTTTAATATCAAAGATTTCAATGAATTGAATTTGTGTCTATAATAGCGACTACACACCATAGGGTGTTTTCGTATCAAGTTGTCAATATCAATGTTCGAAGCCAAATTTGATGGGTTGGAGAGTTTCTTCTGTTCAAGTTCTTGCAAAGAATTGGACAATGGTTTCCAAAGATGTTCAGCAGCTGTGAAGCTCACAAAAAAGGTAGGTGGCCCTAGTTGCCGAATCATTGCGAAAATATCTTTCTTCATGTTGTCAAAGTAGTCAGGAGATGTACGAATGGCTTTTAATGTACGATATGCAATTGGAGATTTGATGATTTTTTGGAGATTGGTCTTTGACTTCACATCTTTTGCTGTCAATTTTTTTCCTTTCAATTCTCCTATACGAATTGATATCCAAGCAGTACTAGAAATTTGTCCTATTAAGGCTTTTACTGTTTTGAAGAACAAGTTTGTAGGATGTGTTGAGATATTGTAACTTCAAAGAATATTATAATTGTACTTTATTATTCCGGAGATGTTTCATTCCTCCGTAAAGATCTTATTGTATATCCGGAGATGTTTATTCCTCCGTCAGAATGTGGTAACTTGGGTTATTAGACTTCCCTAGTGGAGGTCGGCCCTTTATGTGTTATGTGGGTCAAAGGGTTATTAGACCACCCTAGAGGGGTCGGCCCAGTCAGTTGTAGTGGGGTATTTAACCCATTGGTTAAATACGAGCCTACGTGTACTTGTGTAAAAGATGTGTCAGAGTAGTGTATAAATAGAGGAGGTGTGTTCCTCATTTGACACACACTCACTCACTTGAGGATAGCGCACTTGTGGAGGAGAGGTCTACTATTGTAGAGGAGGAGATCATGTCTCAGGGTTTCATCTTTGTATATTGCTGGTCATCTATATTGAGGAAGCTTTGCTGGGTTTTCTACCCCATGAGGGTTTCCCAGGATAAATCTCTGTCTCTTGTGTTTATGCTGTGCTTGTTGTTTCTTCAGTGATCCTGTATATGCTATTATTGTGAAATGGAATGTAATGCTGCTATTTTCTGTCTTAGCATATTGAATTTTAACATGGTATCAGAGCTAACCTGAAGGAAGACAAGGTATGGCACTAACGACACTTGCTTTACTTACGACAATTTGAAGGATAGGGTTTTACATAGCAAAAACCAGTCATCGTAGCACTTTCGCTATAAATCCGTTTTGGCGAAGTTTTCGGATATGAAATTGTTACAGGACGAAGATTAAATCTCTAGGTACCTTGTGTCCAAAGGACAACCTCTAATTCGTTGTACTTTGTGATTTATGATCTGTACAATATAGGGTTTCTGCCTCTTCCAAATCTGAGTCAAAATCAGGTGACCTTGGGAAAAAGGTCATATCTTGGGCTAGGAATCTCCAAATGAAATTTAGTAAAAAGTGACAGGTAGTACACAGTTTGTACTATCTCAGAAAACTTTTTCAGAGGCCGAAGTTGAACCAGTGACACGTGGCACTCCGTACAATTTCGCTCTCCTGTATTATCCCATAAACAGGTCATGTTGCGACACTTGGCATAACTCTCTCTCAGAGAGTCCAATTGAGGTCAGACCTATCAGGATGGAAAGATAACAGGCCGAGCTACCTCAGGAAATTTTTTTAGAGGCCGAAGTTCAAACAGTGACACGTGGCACGCCATACAAGTTCGCTCTTCTGTTTTATCCCAAAACAGGTCACGTTGCGACATTTGACATAACTCTCTCTCAGAGAATCCAATTGAGGTCAGACCTGTCAGGATGGAAAGATAACAGGTCAGGCTATCTCAGAAAACTTTTTCAGACCCTGTGGACTGAAAAGTTTGGAGTTACACCAGAAACAATCAGGTACATATTTCTGTCAAAACAGAATTATTTTTGAGTACCTTCATTCATGGCTTCCGGAATTTAGGGCTTTGAAGAAAGTTGGAATTTTTGTAAATGGAGACCACAGCTGAATGCTACTCATCAAAATAGAAATTTAGAGACCAAGATCAGATTTTTTGGTTGGGCAGAAGGCCGGACTTGATCAAACCCTAGTTCGGGACTTTGATCAGAAAAGTGGAAAATTAGGGCTTCTGTAAAAAATGGGAATTTTTGAAGTCTGTAACCACGGCTGGAAGCTCCTAAGAAAAATAAGAGTTTAGAGCCTTGGATCGAACCTTTTGTTTGGGCAGAAGGGTGGGATTCATCAAACCCTAGTTCGGGATCCTGTCCAGAAGATCCAGAAGTTTCAAAGGCAATTTTGAGGGGTCAAATTTTGGAAATTCCAAAATTGAAGTATGCTAGTTTGATCAGCTCAGCAAGACATATTCTTTCATCCATTCAGAAGTGTGAAAGTCAAAGATTGAATTTTTTAGGGTTTCTCTAGAAAACCCTAATCAAGCTCCAGATCAAGTTTCAGGGGGAGTTGAGGCTAAGGCCTTACATAAGAAAACTACAAGAAGTCTCGACAGGTATGACTTAAGGAGGCTCAGGTATGTCTTGAAATCTAATTCTTGATTACGTTCATGATGTGTTTGTCTTCATATTATTTATTAGTACAATCTTGATTAATGTTAGAATTGTCTTATCACCCTAGTAACAGTATGAATGCATGTGAATGATCAAAGACATTCATTGATTAGGGCTATATGATTGTACTAATGCATTATGATGTTGTGTGAGGTTGATGTTGTCTGCTAACAAGGCTCAGGTACATCACAAAAGACAAATCAGGTTCCATGACCATGAAAACATGAAGACAAAGACTCATCCATAATCTTTGTTCTACTTACGAGGTATGTATGACTTTGTTATATTATGCTTAACCAATGAGACATGCAGGTTCTAGCTCAGGATCTCTAAATCATTGAAGAGATTGTTTAGGTATGTTGTACATAACTAAGTAGGTATACTAATCCAGGTATGTTTCCCATGAATCTTACCTCGTGTTAGGATCCCTTATATAAGTATACTTGGTATGATTGGTTATGCTTATTCATAAAGTTAGTAATCAAGGGATTATGCATATTATGTCTTTTATCTTGATTGATGATATGCATGAGTAAAAGAAGACTTCCCTGAAATCTTGAATACTAATGTTTATTAACTATAATCATGACTATACATTCTCAATATTATTTAGAACTATAATGTTTTGATAATGGGTGTATGTTTGTGTATGAGATCATGAGGATGACACTTGAACATGCACAGTGGTACATAATGAATAGAAGTTCAAAAGACATACAGAAGATCAAGCGGGAGGCAACCACACAAACATAAAAGATAAGTATTTGAGTTGTTATTAGAAATAGTAAATGATATTGCTTGTATGCATATTTGTATTCCTAGAATATATCATGCTGAGTGTAAACATTCATAAAGCATTGAACAGTATACTACTAATATGCATATGATTGGTAAGTTGGACAAACATTCCATTGTTGCTTGTCTAGAATGAAACCTCTTTGCTGACATGCTGAGAGCTGTGCACACTCTCGATAGTATGTTCTGGTGGAGATGGAAGGCATCTAGATAGCCACTGTATGCATACAGGATATGGGAAAGTGTTGTGCCAAAGTATTGGTCAAAATAGTTGCATAACTATGTAAATGATATCTGTATGCATAATAGGTTATCATGTCAAATATGATTTGATGATTATGAAGTATTACTAATCATGTATTTAATTTTGATTTGTAGGAAAGATCATGATGAATGATGAACTCTGAACAAGCGATGGATGTTCAACAAAAGATTTACAAATCAAACACACTATAGAAAGCTTGTGGTTAAGAGATTCTCTTAGAAAGAGGAAGAGAATCATGATGAGATGTTTTGCTCCAAGGGACTAGGTTTTGTATGGGTTCCCAGGATCGGTTGTCAATTGATGAGCTTAATGATCATCATGGGTGATGTGGATCTGAACCCTTGCTACAAGGTTGAATATGGCTTCTACACACATATGACATGGATGCAAGAAGGAACTCACCATAGAGTTCGAATGACTTTGAGGCTCATATTAGTAGACCCATCTGACGAGAGATGGCACAGATAGATATGCAGAAGATCACTCAATGCAGAGTGTGAATAATGGACAATTGACAGCTTCATGACAAAGCTTGGGCTTTACCAGAAGTAAAGCTGATCCTAACCTTTACCTTAAGGTTGTGAATGATGAACCTATCATACCATTATTATGTGACGATGATCTCTTTCTGACAAGGAATGAGAAACAGATCATGAAAATGGCTGCAGAAATAAAAATGAAAGATCTCAGATTAATGCACTACTTCTTAGGTCTAGAAGTATGGCATGATCCAAAAGGAATCTTTTAAATCGAGGTAAGTATGCTGTGAAGTTTCTAAAAAGATTTGATATGTTGGAGTGTAAAGCCATGGCCACTCCCATGGACTCCAACTTGAAGTTATTAGTTAATGACTCATCGGATTTATTGGACCTAACCCTATATAGACAAATCATTGGGCCAATGATGTATTTAACAAATACTAGGCCAGATATATGCTTTGTTGTAAATACCGTAAGTCAGTATCTAGTAGAACCTAGAAAGGTTCACTTAATAGCTACAAAGCATGTAGTGAGGTACCTAAAAGGTACTTTAGATTTTGGTCTATATAATCTTGGAGGTCATGAACTCCGATTACATGGTTACTCAAATTCTGATTGGGCAGGAAGTGTCTCAGACAGAAAGAGTACATCAGGTGGATGTTATAGTCTTGAATCTACCATGATCTCATGGTTTAGCAAGAAACAATCTAGTGTGGCTCTCAGTACTACTGAAACAGAATATATAGCTGTCTGCTCTGCCAGCTGTGAAGCAGTGTGGCTTCAGAAGCTATTATATGGAGTGTTTGACTTAGAAATGGATTCCACTGTGATTATGTGTGACAATCAAAGCTGCATCAAGATGATAGGAAATCTTGTATTCCATGATAAGTCAAAACACATTGAGATCCAATACTTCTATATACGAGATATGGTGCAGAGAGGAGCTATCAAGCTCGAGTATATAAGCATTGAGGATCAAATTGATGATATCCTGACCAAACCTCTGTCTCGAGTAAAGTTTGAACACTTCCGAGACAAGCTTGGTGTAGTTTAGAAGGACTCTCCTCGAAAGGGGGAGTAGCACAGTATCCGATAACAAGTCTATCTCATCAATGATGAGGTTACCTATTTACTGCACTTAGTTACCTAGAATTATTTAGATTTAAGACTCTTATATTCTTTCTTTTAATGATAGATGTATACATGCTTTTGATGTTAGATGTATACATGTTTTTTATGTTAGTTTTTGATGATAGATGTATACATGCTTTTGATGCTAGTTTTTGATGATAGATGTATACATGTTTTTATGTTAGTCTTTGATGATAGATGTATACATATTTTTTTGATGTTAGTTTTTGATGATAGATGTATACATGTTTTTGATGTTAGTTTTTGATGATAGATGTATACATGCTTTTGATGCTAGTTTTTGATGATAGATGTATACATGTTTTTATGTTAGTCTTTGATGATAGATGTATACATATTTTTTGATGTTAGTTTTTGATGATAGATGTATACATGTTTTTGATGTTAGTTTTTGATGATAGATGATACATGTTTTGATGATGATGACACATGTTGTGGTTATACATGTTTTGATGATGGTGATACATGTTGTTGTTATACATGTTTTGATGATGAGGATACATGTTTTGTTATACATGTTGTGAAGGGATTGGATCATTCCTGGACTTCAATCCTAAAGAAGAGCCGTAGACGTAAGTCTTCGAGAATGAAGTCCTTGGTGGACGGTGAGGGATTAAGTCATCCTTGGACGTAGGTCCTAAATGCACGGTGGAGGATTAAGTCATCCTTGGACGTAGGTCCTAAATGCACGGTGGAGGATTAAGTCATCCTTGGACGTAGGTCCTAAATGCACGGTGGAGGATTAAGTCATCCTTGGACGTAGGTCCTAAATGCACGGTGGAGGATTAAGTCATCCTTGGACGTAGGTCCTAAATGCACGGTGGAGGATTAAGTCATCCTTGGACGTGGTCCTAAATGTACGGTGGAGGATTAAGTCATCCTTGGACGTGGTCCTAGATGTACGGTGGAGGATTAAGTCATCCTTGGACGTGGTCCTAAATGTACGGTGGAGGATTAAGTCATCCTTGGACGTGGTCCTAAATGTACGGTGGAGGATTAAGTCATCCTTGGACGTGGTCCTAAATGTACGGTGGAGGATTAAGTCATCCTCGGACGTGGTCCTAAATGAACGGTTAAGGATTAAGTCATCCTTGGACGCTGTCCTAAATGTACGGTAAGGATTGGATCATCCTTGGACTTTGGTCCTATAAACTGAGCCATAGACATGTGGTCTCCGAGAACATGATAGGACTGGATCGTCCCTGGACTTCGGTTCAAAAGGTACATGATAGGACTGGATCGTCCTTGGACTTTGGTTCAAAAGGTACATGACTGGTTTGCATCATCCTTGGACATAGAGAACTGGATTGATCGTGTGATGATGATGCTGATGATCGTATGATGACGATGCTGATGATTGTGTGATGACGATGCTAATGATCGTGTGATGATGATGCTGATGATTGTGTGATGACGATGCTGTTGATCGTGTGTTGACGATGCTGATGATTGAGTACTATCAACTCTGATGATGTTGATGTTCCAGTATTGAAGATGTTCCAGTAACTAGTTGAGTTACTGATGATGTTGAGAAAGCTTCCAATGATTTATAGATGTATCATGTATGATGTTGATGACTCCTTGCTCGTGCAGATGCTGTTATAATATCCTTCTCGTTAAGGGGGAGTGTTGAGATATTGTAACTTCAAAGAATATTATAATTGTACTTTATTATTCCGGAGATGTTTCATTCCTCCGTAAAGATCTTATTGTATATCCGGAGATGTTTATTCCTCCGTCAGAATGTGGTAACTTGGGTTATTAGACTTCCCTAGTGGAGGTCGGCCCTTTATGTGTTATGTGGGTCAAAGGGTTATTAGACCACCCTAGAGGGGTCGGCCCAGTCAGTTGTAGTGGGGTATTTAACCCATTGGTTAAATACGAGCCTACGTGTACTTGTGTAAAAGATGTGTCAGAGTAGTGTATAAATAGAGGAGGTGTGTTCCTCATTTGACATACACTCACTCACTTGAGGATAGCGCACTTGTGGAGGAGAGGTCTACTATTGTGGAGTAGGAGATCATGTCTCAGGGTTTCATCTTTGTATATTGCTGGTCATCTATATTGAGGAAGCTTTGCTGGGTTTTCTACCCCATGAGGGTTTCCCAGGATAAATCTCTGTCTCTTGTGTTTATGCTGTGCTTGTTGTTTCTTCAGTGATCCTGTATATGCTATTATTGTGAAATGGAATGTAATGCTGCTATTTTCTGTCTTAGCATATTGAATTTTAACAGGATGTGCTTCAAAGTCCGTACTTTCATGTTCCAATTCCCATTGGACGACTTGTTGATATCGATATCGATTGTAGATGTCATTGGGTCAGCTACATCCATAGAAAAGTGTTGGGAAATTCAACTCTTCAGAGAACTTGTCTTGGAAAATGCCTAGTGGTCGATAATTTTCGAAAGGTGCAATCTCTACAAGCTTGCTAGCCAAATCGTCCATTAGATGTGTCTCTCCATATCCATGCACCATTGTTTCGGTGACTGGCTCAATTTCTGTTTCTTGAATGGGTTTAGTGGTTTCTGCCGATGATGTACAGTTGCTGTCTTCGTCAACAGAAGAGGCAAGTTCAAGCTGGTTGGACTCTTTCTTTGTTGATTGAATGAACTTTGTTTCCCAGCCAGGCACAATACAAATATCTTCTTGTTTGTAAAGTTCCATGGTACAAAGCATTTTTAATGCAAGCATGACAATGTTTGGGCTCACGTTTCCTGATATGTAAGCATTTTTGTATTCCAATTTCTGCTTTAGCATAATTCCAATTGTCATGTCATCTTTAAGGTTTCTTGGCAAAGTCTTTTGCACTTTGTCTAGGGATGCAGGAACATTTATGACTGTTCCAGTCAACCCTAGTTGAGCTCGTTTATAACCTAGATATTGAATCTGTGCGAAGGCAATTCTTGGAGAGACAAGCCGCTCTTCCAATGGTGTCAACATGTTTACAATTGGCAATGCATTGTTGCGATGAATGTTTAATGGCATTGCAAAGACTGGTATCTCTGAATGTGAAACATTTTTTTTGCAATATTTGCATATGTGCATGTCCAATGCAAATGAAGGAGCCATATTCATCCATGGCAAGGATGTCAAATCAAGGAAAGTGTTTTCATTGATTCGGCGGATGTCTTTTTTGAAATGCAATCGTTTGCATATGCAACAAGCATTGATAGGTGTATCTTCAATAGCTTTCAAGTATTGGGAAGTTGCTTGCTTGGCCTTTTGCGTTTCTTTTTGTTTTTTAAAAGCTTCAAATGCTGCAAAGCGCATAGACCTCTTTGCTGAGTGCAAATTCTTGAATCCTTGCATGTTGTTGTTTTCTATGTTGTTTTGATTTGGATGGCAATGATTTTGAATTACAATACATGGACGTTTGTGTATGTCATGGTGCTCTGTCATTGTTGTTTTTTGTTTTGCTCCTTTGTCATGATTTTCTGGATTTCTTTGTTTTCATTGTAGAGCTTCTTTGGAGGCCTTGATAGAAGGTGTGTTTTCTGAAGCAGATGCAAAAGGAAATCACTGATCAACATGGTCACCCCCCATACTTTGAGAAGTATTAAAGCAATTTGACATGGATTTTTCCATTGCAAAGGACCTTGCTAGGTGATTTGTTTGAAACAATGGATGGAAGTGACAATGGTCTTGGTTTTTTTCAACTTGCAAGATAAACATGTTCATTGTAGAGGCATTTGTTGAGTAATACCGACTTTGAATCCTGGCCAGGCATGTATTCCAAATGGAAATGTTCACTCCCAACATCTCTGACAACCATTGAATTGCAAACTCATCCCCATTTACATGGCCAATATTAAAGGGCGCTGCTAAATTCATAACAAATGTTTGCCAACTAGAAACAAGACAATCATTATGTACTATGGATGGTGTAAGATATGTAGTCAAACAATGGAATGATCTATTGTCATTAGATTGTATGCAATTGAAGAAATTTTGTGCAAGTGTCTTCCTAAGACTCATACTATCAAAGTTTTTTGACAATTTTGAAATCGATTCAAATAACGAATCAGAACAATGACCTTCAATTGTTGAGAAGATGTCAAAACCTTATTGAAGGAGAATTTCTCTATAGGGAAATATCTCGAGAAAAGTGTTACAACAAGAGCTATTGAAAATGCCATCTGAAAATTCTTAAGGCAGGAAATGGTGAGATATAGTCGATTTGCAAGCAAGCAACGGTTCAAAGTGTCCAGCAAGTGGTATATGATCATGGAACAAGATGTTGTAACAGTAGCCAAGAAGTGTGGGATTGAAATGGAGGTATTTTTTTTTTGCTTGTCAATGACCAGACAGCAACTGGCACATTTAGCCAATGTGCAAACCACTTGATGCAGAAGACATCACCCCATAGGCCACGAACATTTGCAGTGTCTAGTTGCGAAGCAAGTTGGGACATTCGTTGGAGATAAAGCTCTTTGTCTTCTACGCCATGCAATCTAGACAAGTACATAGGATCGAGCTCCAAGTTGAACGAAGAAATTGCAGTAGGGTCCATTTGAGCAAGACGAAGGCGGAAATGGTTCACAATAGCCTCTCTTATTTCTGTTGATGTGTATCGAAAATGCAAGAGAACAACAAATGCATCAAATAGACAATCACCATTTTGGAAGTGGAAGTCCTTTAACCGAAGCAGATGTTGTTTTGACAATGCAATATCAATTTCTTCAAGATCTCGATGGCCTGCTGCCAAGTCCTTTGAAAGGCAATCTGAAGGCTGCAAAGCTCTTAGCATCTTTATGGCAGAAGAACTTGCAAAGGCGACATCTGCAAAAGTATTCTCCACGCACGCACTAGCGAAAAAACAACGAGAGTTAGAGAAGGTTTTTGCAAAAGTAAAATTTTAAACTGGATATGGATCACATTAAGGAGAGCCTATGCCAAAGTAAGCAATTTCAAGAATGCAATAAAGCTGACAAGACGCAAATTTGCATCCCTTGACATTTGCAATTTGAGTGAAGAGTAGTATTTGTAGGAACATAGAACAAGGAATGTTTCAACGGATGAGAAGGCAAATGGGAATTTGCTTAATGCACTATGTTAATTATGGTTACATAATTTTTTTTTTTTATAATCTAGCAATCTTCAAATATAGTTGCATATGCAATTAAGAACAAAAAATAGCAAAATGAAACAACATTTGCACATAATCAATGTACCTAACATGTTTGATACCTATGAAAGAGTACAATCAGTTGCATAGCACATCATAGATGACAATATTATAAGTGCAACAGAAGAGCGAGATTTGGTCTAGCATAGCATCATTGTGCTTAGTGTTGAAATGCGGCAATGAAGGTTTTTTGCGTACTAGTTATGTAAACGATAGCATAATCGTTGGCAAGACTAGTTTGCATAGTTGTTAGCAATGTATGGAATGATGTCAACTAGATTGAGAAACTTGACTTGTCAAACGCAAATCGCCATATTTCCACAACAGGAGGAATGAATAGGCTTCTTGCAGAAAGAAGAAGTTAGGAAAAAAGGATATCATAGGCATCGTCTGCTATGTCGTATATAAATATGATTAAGACATTGAACATGTGTTTGGTGAAATGACGAAGGGAATATTTCAAGGTACATTGCCATGTGATTTGTTTTCATTATGGTAGCTATGAACTAGTAGACAAAGCTGGGGAAGAAAGTTTGCATCATTCTAGATAAGTATTGAAAGCATCCAAAAATTACATGATGCATATAAACATAAAAAGATGTCAAATCATAAATTGATATATTAAAGAGATACATTTCTTCCGAAACAGTGATTACACACTCGATATTTGAAACAGATGTCAAATCATGGATTCTAAGTCTATGGACATTGCTATGGTAGCAAATCTGAAGCAAATTGTTGATTTCAATTCAGTTTTAATCGATCTATCTATTTGTAGACAGGTGGCAAGTTTTTTGCAGGGTAAGTACCAAATACGACATCAATGTTTGTTTTATAGCTAGTAGACTAAGTTATAATATATTGTTGACCTCTGCAGAACATATGTTTTATATGTCAAGATCATAGTTTATTTTGGGGCAGTTCTTGTGCCGATGATAGTTTGCGATACATGGGATTTCGAATTTCTAGATAAGTAGGTGATCCAAATGGACAAAGTAGCATTACATGCTATTGCAACACTATTTGCATTTGGAAGTCATTATCAAAGTTGGCAAATTAGACTTTGGACATGGCTAGGAAAGCAAAGCATTCAACGTGCATGCTATTGATGTTTCAAAGGCATACGAAAGCTACAAGCTGCTAAAAAAAGGATAGCAGAACACAACAAAAAGGATGGCTTATTTTCGTGGTATGCCAGAGAAGTACCAACTGACAAACGATAGTACTAATAACAATCTATTGAAACAATGGTTGCTCGTATGCATCAATGGAAGAGCCAAAGTGAATTGCGCTTCAAAATCAATAGAGGAAACTGTGTGAAAAAGACCAGTTTATTTTGCATGAACAAGAAAGCGGAAAAAGAATTGCACTGGGATATGCAACAAGATCTTTTTATTGACAAGAGGGTTGGTAGCAATGTTGTTACCTTTTTAACTTGTTCATACTTTATTGCAATGTTTTCATTACTTGATATATGAAAGCTAAATTGTAAATCAAGCTATTGCAGAACCTAAAGTGTTGTTTTTTTGCTTGCAAGACGAAATAAATTTTGGCCTCAATGCCTATGTATGGGAGAATACAGATTTTATTGTAACAGGGAAAAACTAAGAATCTATGAATACTGTATAAGTTGCTTGGTATAAGAACCATGACAATAGGTTTTTTTTTCCTCAATGTTCTAAATCCATGGCCACACCAAAGATGCAAATGAACGAGACAAAGAATGCAAACAAAGGTGCAAAGACACACAAGGAATATGGACATCGAAGAATGATCTAGGAATCAACTGCTAATCTAGCTAGGCCTTAGTATTTGTATGTAAACAAAGTTACAAATAGGATTGTTGAATCAAAGATCAAGCTGATTCAAAGCAAAATTATTCTTTTGTTGACCAGATTTGAAGTTTTTGCAATATGACATAGGTAAAATCGATGCGCATTGCATCTATTTTCCTTTTCAAATGTTATGGTTACATAATTGGTGTTACATGTTGAAATTTGAACTGGCATGGAGAACTGCTTTGTGGATTGCAGTTGTTTATTTGCTTGTAACACTGCAAAAGGGAGCAGCCTATGGCTTGTCAAGTTTTTTTTATTCAGTCTATTAGAGAATCGAAAGCAAAAAGAATTTCAGCAGAGTATGCAATAGGATGTTTATGTAGGCAGGATGCATCGCATTGCCGTTGTTACCTTTTTAGGTTGTTCACAATGTTGTTTGCAATGTTTTGGTTATTTGATATATGAAAGCTAAATTGCAAACCGAAGGCATTGTTTCTATTGCAGGCAATATCGATGACATGAAATAGTATCAGTTTAGGAATACCATATAGAATTGCTTGATATAAGAATCTAGACAACAGTTTTTTTTTGTTGTTGTTGTCATTGTTCTAAATACAGTCCACACCACACAAACTATGTAAACATAGGCACAAGCAAACACAAGAGGCATGGACATGGAAAACTGATTTAAGCATAAACTGTTAGGCTAGGTAGACCTCAATATTCGTACTTAATCTTCGCCATAAACAATGTTGTTGCATGAACAATAAAATTGATTCAAAGCAAAAGTGTTCTTCTTCTGAAGAGACCTCAAGTTCTTGCAAACTGAAATAGATAGAATCGATGGACAGGCCATCTATTCTCCCACTCGAATGTTCTAACTATGCAATCTATGCTAGATGTTGAAGTTTCAACATGCATGGAGAAATTCTTCCTGAATCGCATCTGTTTGTTTGGCTAAAACGTTGCAAATGGACAGGGCCTATGGCCTGCCCAGTTTTTTATTGAATTTATTGCATAAGTGAAAGTGTTATTAGTTACTGAATCATTGCTTCAAATGTTTTAAATTTAGCGCATAAATAAAAAACAAAGCAGCTCAAGACTGGTTCAAGACGAAGGATTTGAATATCGGTTCGATACCTTAATCTACGAAGGGCCATTAAAAACCCAATATCCACGCTTTGTATTATGTATGCCTATGCTAACAGAAACAGGCCACAGTCGCTAGCCACATTTAAAATGTAATTAAACAGGTATGTTGGCAACGCCAGCCGCCAGCCCATGGAGCATAGTTAAATAGTTTCTTCTTTTGCTAAAGTATTTGAAGACATTTTTTAAAATGGGAAAACTGAAATAGAAACTTGCAAACTGAAATGGCTATCAACATGTCCAAGGAGCTGCAATTTTGTATCTGTAAAAATGTGCATCAGCTAACACAACTATTTTAAAATAACTAAACTTGCAACATCAAGTTCCAGAAGGGAAGGAAAGACAACATGGAAAATAGGAGAAGCCGTGGCTGAAGCGTGTAAATGCATGCAATCGGCAAGGAGCCATCCCCCACAGCAATAACTTGTCTTTGCCTGAAACACAAGCACATCCAGGGCAGGAAGCAAAGAAGCGTAGCACCAGAAAATGAAAACGAAGAAACCAATTTAGGAGCTTCAATTCTATTTTTTAAATTCTATTAACAGATTTAATATCCTGAATGGGAACATTCTTCTTCATCCGCAACCAAATTTAGAAGATAAAGGATGAAAAAATTCCAAGCGACAATATGCGTAAACCAGTGAGGAAATTTATTTTCTAAAGGCATCAGAAGCCATAACATTTGCCAGCCAGTGAAGAAATCTACACCTTGAAGCCACGAGGGCTGAAGCGACCATAATTGACTTGCACCACCAAAGTGTAAGCAAAGTCGACACAATCAATATATTAATTTTTTATTTCTAATTTTATATTATGTTAAAATGGTTAGAAAACTTGTTTCGGTGTTTTTGGGAACAACGCATCCAGGTGCCAAGGGGCACATTTCAAAACGAATTGCTGTCACCACACCGCAAAACGCAAGGAATCTAGCTTTAAGCATCAAAGAATATAAAAAAGCGAGAGCAATAATTGTACACAAAATGCCATCAAACTACAAAAAAACTAATTGTATTTTTCTGAGATTAAGGAGATCTTCTGCATTATGTATTTTTCCCTGTCTTGTGACATTGGAGAAGGAGACGACTGTATTCTCTTCCTCCATCAATGTTTGGAGATTTGAATTGGGATGCTGGCATTAAATCATTTTAAGGTCGAGCTTGGCTCTGGGAAAATGGCGAAAGCGGAGGCGAGTATCGCGGTCGGAGCCGATGGAGTCGCCATCGCCAAGATGACGAATGCAGCAGCCAATGCCTCGGCACCAACATGCAAGGTCTTTAAATGAATACTAAAAATGAAATAAAAAAATCATAAACATGAGCCCAAGTTGGAATTCTTATGTATTTGAGGGTATCAATGATGAGCTAAAGACGTTTGTTTCCAGCGTATTCTAGAGCTAAAAATCCTTGTCTTTGCAATATTAATTATGAAACATCCTATGCTATTTTCGGTTGACTTTCAGCAAAAGCCAGGGTCAACCATCAAATTCACTCCAATCTTGTTTTCCATATAATCCCTAGTCCCCTGATTAGAAAACAAATTGTTTGGTGTAAATTTCAATTTCGGTCAACCGCAAACGCAAATAATGATATCCATAAAAACACTACGTCCAAGCAGAAAGTGAAAACAGAGTGTTCAAGCCCCAGTCAAGTTCTGCAAATTTCAATTTCGGTCAACCGCAAATGCAAATAATCACATTTATAAAAATACTAGGTCGAAGCAGAAAGTGAAAATAGAGTGTTCAAGCCCCAGTCAAGTTCTGCATTTTTTTTGCATTATGCACAGTATGGAAACAATACTATGTCACTAAGTTAATAAAACATTGGAGTCGACAGTCCACATATACAAAGAAAACAGAATCCATTACCAGTAAAACCCTATGGACATGGCATTCAACATATTTGAATATGAAGAAACAGCAGGATGAAGTCGAAGAGCACATGTCCAATGCAAAATAGCGAAATGCAGGAACACACAGACAGCCGGAGAGCACTTGTCCAACCACCGCGAGGGTCAAGCTGCAAAACCCAGACGTCGCTGTGCTTTGAAGCGGAACGTCGGATGGAAAGCACCTGTCCAACCACCGTCAGGATATAGCCACAAAACCCAGAAGTCGGTCTGCTTCGGGAAAAAACGTCGACTGGAGCAAGTTGCAAATCGGAACAGGCACCCGAAACCAGAGGAAAAACACAAAAGCAATAGTCACCAACGCTTGTAGAACGATCTATACAAGCTCTCGAAACTGCCGACGAAAAATGAAACCAGCTGCAAACGCGAAAGCCCACCACAGCAATAAAAGGAGGGTCTGAAACCATCGTGCGGCAATAAATGATGAACAGGACAGCATAGTAGGCGCCAATAAAACCCTCTGCAGGCAAAAACCATCTGCAGAATTCAAAAAGCTCCACAAAGCCGAAGGTCCATGCATCAAAAAGCTTCAACCATTTAATGAACGGATTTAATGAATGGGTTCGAGATGTTAATCCAGAATAGATGCCTGAGTTTCTCGACCCCGCCACCTGTCTTGGATTGCAACCAGCACACTTGCCGAGAGCTGCATTAAACACCAGCCACCACACCAGATCGATATTAGATTCGAGCCATGCCACAATATAGAGATCAGAAACTGTCGATTGGATTGCCCTCCATCTCACCACCTGACAGGACACCAAACGCCAGCGCCCACAACACATCAAACCCCCCTGATCCGTAGGCGCCATTAAAACACTCCATCAACCGCAGGCAGAAAACATATGCCCAATTCGAAAAGCTTCACAAAGCCGAAGGTCCATGCATCAACAAAAAGCTCCACCCATTTAATGAACGGATTTAATGAACGATGGACGCCTGACTGCCACCCGTCTTGGAATGCAACCAACACACTTGCCGATAGCTGCATTAAACATCAGCCATCACACCAGATCAATATTAGATTCGCGCCATGCCACAACACAGAGATCAGACCACCTGGCAGGACACCAAACGCTAGCGCTGACAGCACATCAAACCCCCCCGATCCACGGCCCTGGTCCGCTGACGCAAGAGCACCGTCGCGTCCTGGGGCACACAACCCCATGACGACGTAAGCGCGGAAATGGCCAATAACAATGCAAATAAAACAATCAATTTAAAAAAAAACTTTAATACGAAAAAAACCATGGTTGAAAACTTGATAAACAGGCTCCATGCCCTCCTCCCGCACCAACTACTGCCCCCGACCGAAAACAATATGTTGGGGACATAACAACACTATAAATTAATGGTTTCTAATAATTAGCAACCGACGCTTTCGATATTTTGTCGTGGGATATTAAGTGAGCATTGATTATATTGACAACAAAGCAGTAATTTAAAAAAAATGAATGGTTTTCAATTAGCCACTGCCTCTTCCAAAAAATAATAAATAAATGCACAATTAATTCGCATTTCGTGAGATGCATGCATGACCACAAGTTCTACAAGCCTTCCCCACGGCTTTTTGCAGGTTGCCACAATTTGTCCAGCTGTAAATTTTTTATAATAAACAAAATTAAAATTTTTCAATTAATTTTTTAATCTGATAATTATTTCTCACAGAAGGGGTATTTAGTCATTTCATTGTACTTAACTAATGAAAAATTAAAAATAACCAATTTTAAAAATTTGAAAATAAATTTTCTATTTTTATAATATTAAATTAAATACAAAATTATCATATAACATTTGAAAACTATATAAAATTTTTGTTAATTAATAAAAAGTCAAACTTATTTGAATAGCAACTGATTACTATATTATCTACCTTCTTTAGACAATAATAATAAACTTGGATTCATGTGAATCCCCATATTTGGAATCTATTCCTTCAGGTCATTTTGAAACTTTCCCATATCTTTAGAAATTTTTTTGTTCGTGTTTTTAACAAAAGTTAAGTCTGCATGGTTGGATTAAACATTGTAATTTGCAATAATTTGGAAAAATAATTGTTCGTTTCTTTTACTTCTTTTGGGCAATTGCTGGCAATATAATTAAAGCAAAACAAATAAAAACCAAAAAAATATGGGTAAGCCGACTAGTTTTTGTACGCCCAAACACCGAGTTTAGATCACGTTATAAAAGCCAAAACATGAGAATATTTCGTCTTTAGATTTTGGACGCCCAAATACCGTTTTTTCATCTGGTTGGGAAAATCGTTGCAGCAAGGATCAAAGCTTAAACCCTCGGTTGGACTCGGGGCAGCAGGGAGCATACTCCAGGTTTTTCCTTCGGCTCCCATATCACACAGGTTGGTTATAGTCATAACTCTTCTTCATATCACATCTTATTTTGTCTTGTTGTTTTCATCTACAATTGCAAATACAAATTTGCAGGGAAATGGCGCATTTGGGGGGAGGTGCCGAGGCTCATGCCCGCTTCAAGCAGTATGAATACAGAGCAAATTCCAGTTTAGTTCTAACTACGGATTCTAGACCTAGAGATACCCATGAACCCACAGGAGAACCCGAGTCTCTCTGGGGTAAAATTGACCCTAGGAATTTCGGTGACAGGGTTTATCACGGGAAGCCAGCAGAATTGGAGGAGAAGATAAAGAAAGCCAAGAAGAAGAAAGAAAGAGAAAAACCAGGTCTGGATATGATGTCCAGGAGAGATAGCAAGAGGCGGAGGGTTAAGGAGGAGGGTGTTTTATCGATAGTGGACGATGGGGTTTACAGGCCCAGGACTAAGGAGACTAGAGCCGCTTATGAGGCTCTTCTCAGTACGATACAGCAGCAGTTTGGGGATCAGCCACAGGATATCTTAAGAGGGGCCGCAGATGAAGTGTTGGCTGTTTTGAAGAATGAGAAAATAAAAGACCCAGATAAGAAGAAGGAGATTGAGAAGCTTCTTAATCCAATGACTGCGCAGCATTTTGCCCAGCTCGTTTCGATTGGTAAACTGATAACCGATTTCCAGGAAGCTGGTGGCGAGGCTGGCGCAGGAACAGGGGGAGCGGCAGGGGAAGCCCTTGATGATGACATTGGCGTTGCGGTTGAATTTGAGGAGGAAGAGGATGATGACGACAGTGATTTGGATCAGGTGCAGGAAGAGAGTGATGCGGAGAATGATGATGATGGGCATGAGGCGGAGGCTATGCAGATGGGTGGTATTGATGACGATGACATGGAAGAAACAGATGAAGGATTGAATGTCCAGGACATTGATGCTTATTGGCTTCAGCGGAAGATTTCGCAGGCTTATTCTGCGATCGATCCTCAGCACAGCCAGAAGCTTGCTGAGGAGGTTTTGAAGATACTAGCAGAGGAGGGCGATGTTCGGGATGTCGAGAACAGACTTGTGATGCTTTTGGATTTTGAGAAGTTTGATCTTATTAAGTTGCTGTGTCGTAACAGGCTCAAGATAGTCTGGTGTACTAGGCTGGCAAGGGCGGAGGATCAGAAGGAACGTAAGATAATTGAGGATGAGATGACAATGGGAGAACAGCCCGCCCTTGCTGCTATTCTTGAGCAGTTGCATGCTACAAGGGCCACTGCAAAGGAACGGCAGAAGAATCTTGAACGCAGCATACGAGAAGAAGCAAGGAAATTAAGAGATGAAGGTGGGGGTGGAGATGGGGAGAGAGAGCGGCGAATGGATCGAGAGGGTGGCAGTGGTGCTATGGAGAATAGTTGGTTAAAGGGACAGCGGCAGATGCTAGATCTTGAGAACATTTCATTCCATCAAGGAGGTTTGTTGATGGCAAACAAGAGGTGTGAGCTACCTCCGGGTTCATATAGGACCACAAGGAAGGGTTATGAGGAAGTCCATGTCCCTGCGTTGAAGCCGAAACCTCTCGCTGAAGGAGAGGAACTTGTGAAGATAACGGATATGCCAGATTGGGCACAGCCTGCATTTTCTGGGATGAAGCAACTGAACAGAGTGCAGAGTAAAGTATATGAAACTGCCCTGTTTACGCCTGAGAATTTGCTCTTGTGTGCACCCACAGGTGCTGGGAAGACTAATGTTGCCATGTTAACCATACTTCAACAGATTGCTCTCAACAGGGGCGCAGATGGTTCTGTTGATTTGAGCAAGTTCAAAGTTGTTTATGTTGCACCTATGAAAGCATTGGTTGCAGAGATGGTTGGGAACTTGTCTAACCGGCTGCAGTCGTATGGAATATCTGTTAAAGAACTTACTGGAGATCAATCAATGTCTCGTCAGCAGATAGAGGAAACCCAGATAATTGTTACCACTCCAGAAAAATGGGATATTATTACTAGAAAGTCTGGGGATAGGACATATACCCAACTTGTGAAGCTTTTGATTATTGATGAGATTCATCTTTTACATGATAACAGAGGACCAGTGCTAGAAAGCATTGTGTCCAGGACAGTTAGGCAAATCGAGACCACCCAGGAAATGATTCGATTGGTGGGATTGTCTGCAACACTTCCAAACTATGAGGATGTTGCCTTATTTTTGAGGGTTAAGTCAGATGGGCTGTTCTATTTTGATAACAGTTACAGGCCTTGCCCGTTGGCTCAGCAATATATTGGGATCACTGTCAAGAAGCCACTCCAGAGGTTTCAGTTGATGAATGATGTGTGTTACGAAAAGGTGATGGCAGTTGCTGGCAAGCATCAAGTTTTGGTCTTCGTGCATTCAAGGAAAGAAACAGCAAAGACAGCCCGTGCTATAAGAGATGCAGCTCTTGCAAATGACACACTTGGACGCTTTTTGAAGGAGGACAGTGCCAGCCGAGAGATTCTCCAAACAGAGACTGAATCAGTGAAAAACAATGATCTGAGAGACCTATTGCCGTATGGATTTGCAACCCATCATGCAGGGATGGCCAGAGCAGATCGAACTTTGGTAGAAGACCTTTTTGCTGATGGCCATATTCAAGTTTTGGTGTCCACTGCTACTCTTGCATGGGGAGTAAATCTTCCTGCTCATACTGTTATTATAAAAGGGACTCAAATTTACAATCCTGAGAAAGGTGCATGGACTGAACTCAGTCCGTTAGATATCATGCAGATGCTTGGTCGTGCAGGAAGGCCACAGTATGATTCCTATGGAGAAGGAATAATAATAACAGGACATAGTGAATTGCAATATTACCTTTCTCTTATGAATCAGCAATTGCCAATTGAGAGCCAGTTTGTATCAAAGCTAGCAGATAATTTAAATGCAGAGATTGTACTGGGTACAGTTCAAAATGCAAGAGAGGCATGCACATGGCTAGGCTACACCTATCTTTATATTCGTATGTTACGTAATCCAGTTTTGTATGGTCTATCTGCTGACGTTTTAGAGAGAGACAATACATTGGAAGAGAGGAGAGGAGACCTGGTAAGCATAGTCGTGTTCTTTAATTTCCCATCTTTACTTTGATATTACCCAATCTTTGCTGGGTGCACATCTAATGGTGTGCACTTTGATATTACCCAATCTTTGCTGGCTGCACATCCAATGGTGGGCAGGGTCCCCATGTTGTGGAGATGGTGCCTGCAGTTGGATGTGAACCCAGTGCGGCCTAGATATTGTTAAGACTGCAGACATTAATGCGTTGTTAGCCATTATTGAGATTAACTCTTTAATGTAGTGGCATAATCACTATATTGTCTTTTACTGACTTAGGACTTGTTATGGCCCATGGCCCACTTATTATTGAATTGTTTTTGTATACAGATTCATTCTGCAGCAACAATCTTGGACAGAACCAATTTGGTGAAATATGATCGGAAGAGTGGATATTTTCAAGTTACTGATCTAGGACGCATAGCTAGTTATTATTACATTACTCATGGTACAATGGCTACTTATAATGAACATCTGAAGCCAACAATGGGTGACATTGAATTATGCCGATTATTTTCTTTAAGTGAAGAATTTAAGTATGTAACAGTCAGAGAAGAAGAGAAGATGGAACTTGCAAAGCTCTTAGACCGAGTGCCAATCCCAGTAAAGGAGAGTTTGGAAGAGCCCAGTGCAAAAATCAATGTTTTGCTTCAGGCATACATTTCACAACTTAAGCTTGAAGGACTTTCTCTCACATCTGACATGGTGTTCATTACTCAGGTATGTTGTTACATAGGGACCCATTGTGTAGTAAACCATTTCATGTTGCTTTATTAACTGGAAATGTTGTATTTTTATTTTTCTTCCAAAAAATTGTAAAGGTGGTATTGTTAATTTTTCTCAATCCCAGGCCTAGATTGTCTAAACATTTTAAAAGACGGAACTGAACAGTCCTTTGCCACATGACCTAGGTTGTGGCATTACACACCTAAAAGGGACATTTATGTAATCAAGTATCTGAGAGTGTTTCCTGTCACCTATTACCAATTCAATAGATTCGTATAAACCACCTCGTGGACCCAGCTCCACCAGTACCCTTGCAAGAGATCTCTGCTCTAGGTTTTACCCATCTTATTCTGAATAGCTGAAATGTCGGCTACTGTCCACCATTCCAACAGTAACCCTGGTAATTTTATCGAGATGGTGAATTTCTCCAATACAGCCGCCCTGGGATCGAACAAAGGGTACCATAGCTTTAAGTTCAGAACCATATTCCCTTTAAAATCTTCTCGGCATCCTTCCTGCCATTGAAGATGAGGCCTAGCCACCCTCTGGTTAAAATGTGGCAGAATATCCAAGAATTGGTTTCCCCTGCTCATCAACCCACTAGCTCAACGAAGCCATGGATATATGCCTCCTCAAAAACTTTTTAACCAGGGCTCTTCCATCCAAATCCAGAATGTCCGACAGGGCTAAATCCTGACCAACGTCTAGAGTGACTGAATCTCCCTTCGACATAACAGTTTTTTGTTTTTTATACCCCTTCCCAGTATCCCCACAGCCTTTGGGAATGACCTCAGGCCACAATCATCCCTTATATGCAACCTTGCCTAAAACGTACCCCAATGAATCTGACCAAGACCCCAGTGAATAGGTTATTCGAGCTCACCTTCTCAATTGGATCCTTCACAAGCCTCCACAAGACTTCCCTGGAACCAGCACTTATCCAGGAGGAAGATCAATGCCATAAACTTTGTCAAAAGGCACTTTACCCAAAATTTTTGATCTGCCCCCAAAACCCTCTCCTGGAAGAAAGAAACCTTCATCACTCTCACCTAATTTCTGTCCTGTTCCATATGACAATTCCTGGCTTTTAGTGCCCTCCACCTCATCCTTAGTACCTCCCTTCGGACAAACTCTCTACACTAGGTCGTCAATAGAAGGCCCATCGCACTGTACAAAAATCCCTGCCTCGGAGATTTCATCCCTTGAAAAGTCCACCCATGTACCAGCAATCTCCTCTGCTATTTTAACTGATCCTGCTAAAAAACCCTAAGCCCAAATTGCTAACTCCTCCGCCATCCAGCTTGAACCAAACTTCATGTTCTTTAAGGCCTATTTTCAAATAATGTTTATTGTCATAGAATCGTTACCTTCTCTCTTGCATTAATTTTTTGATTATGTTTCCAGAGTGCAGGTCGCTTAATTAGAGCGCTTTTTGAGATTGTCCTGAAAAGAGGATGGGCTCAGTTAGGCGAAAGAGCTCTCAACATGTGCAGAATGGTTAATAAGCGCATGTGGAGTGTTCAAACTCCTCTTCGTCAATTCAAAGGCATTCCAAGTGATATTTTGACTAAAATTGAAAAGAAAGATTTAGCTTGGGATCGATACTATGATCTCTCTGCTCAAGAGATTGGGGAGCTCATTCGTTTTCCAAAGATGGGGAAAAGCATTCATAAATTTGTCCATCAGTTTCCAAAGTTGGATCTTTCTGCTCATGTCCAACCAATAACACGAACTGTATTGAAAGTGGAACTAACTATCACTCCAGATTTTCAGTGGGATGAAAAGATTCATGGATATGTGGAACCTTTCTGGATAATAGTAGAAGACAATGATGGTGAATATATACTCCATCATGAATATTTTATGTTAAAAATGCAGTATGGTGAAGATGACCATCATCTGAGCTTCACTGTCCCAATCCACGAACCTCTTCCTCCCCAGTACTTTATTCGTGTTGTATCTGATAAGTGGTTGGGGTCGCAGACAATACTGCCAGTTTCATTTAGACATCTTATTTTGCCAGAGAAATACCCACCTCCAACTGAGTTGCTAGACTTGCAGCCACTTCCTGTGTCTGCGTTAAGAAATCCCTCATATGAAGCACTTTATCAGCAGTTTAGACACTTCAATCCTATTCAAACTCAGGTATTTACTGTGCTTTATAATTCAGATGATAATGTTTTAGTTGCAGCACCTACTGGTAGTGGCAAGACTATCTGTGCTGAGTTTGCTTTATTACGATTGCATCAAAAAGGCACAGACAGTGTATTTCGATGTGTCTATATTGCTCCTATAGAAGCTCTTGCCAAAGAGAGATATCGGGATTGGGAGCAGAAATTTGGCAAAGGATTGGAACTGAAAGTAGTTGAACTGACAGGTGAATCTGCAACTGATTTGAAGCTCCTTGAAAAGGGTCAGATAATAATAAGCACACCAGAGAAATGGGATGCCTTATCTCGGAGATGGAAGCAGCGCAAACTGGTTCAGCAAGTCAGCCTTTTCATTGTGGATGAACTTCATTTAATTGGAGGAGAGGGTGGTCCAATCCTGGAGGTAATTGTATCTAGAATGAGATATATTTCAAGCCAAATTGAAAATCGTATCCGTATTATTGCTCTTTCCACTTCACTTGCAAATGCTAAAGATCTTGGAGAGTGGATTGGTGCTACTGCACATGGGCTTTTCAATTTTCCACCTGGTGTGCGTCCTGTACCAATTGAGATCCATATTCAGGGGATTGATATAGCCAACTTCGAGGCTCGAATGCAGGCAATGACCAAGCCAACTTACACATCAATAGTTCAACATGCAAAGGAAGGCAAGCCAGCTCTAGTGTTTGTGCCAACACGGAAACATGCACGACTTACTGCTCTTGATCTGGTCACATACTCAAATGCAGATGGTGGAGAAAGATCCCAATTTCTTCAATGTACCAAAGAAGATCTGGCACCTTTCATTGCAAAAGTTAAGGAATCTACTTTGAGTCATGTGTTGACTCATGGGGTTGGGTATCTACATGAGGGTCTCAGTTTAATGGAAAAAGAATTGGTAACTCAGCTGTTTAGTGCAGGGGCAATTCAGGTGTGTGTTGCAAGCAGTTCAATGTGTTGGGGGTTGTCATTGTCTGCACATTTGGTTGTTGTCATGGGGACACAGTATTATGATGGGCGTGAGAATGCTCATACTGACTATCCTATTACTGACCTTTTACAAATGATGGGCCGTGCAAGTAGACCTCTGCTTGATAATGCTGGAAAATGTGTGATTTTGTGCCATGCACCTCGCAAAGAATACTACAAGAAATTCTTATATGAACCATTCCCAGTGGAGAGTCATCTTGATCACTTTCTCCATGACCATATGAATGCTGAAGTGGTTGTAGGCACCATTGAAAGTAAGCAAGATGCTGTGGATTACCTCACTTGGACGTTTCTCTATCGTAGACTCACTCAGAATCCGAATTATTATAATCTTCAGGGTGTCAGTCATAGACACTTGTCAGATCACCTTTCCGAGCTTGTAGAGAGCACATTGACTGATTTGGAGTCAAGCAAGTGTGTGGCCATAGAAGATGATATGTATCTTTCTCCTTTAAACCTTGGCATGATAGCATCGTATTATTATATAAGCTACACCACCATTGAGCTCTTTAGCTCATCTTTGACTGCAAAGACAAAGCTGAAGGGGCTCCTTGAAATTCTTGCTTCTGCTTCAGAGTATTCACAACTCCCGATACGGCCAGGTGAAGAAGAAACTATAAGAAAATTAATAAATCATCAAAGATTTTCTGTTGATAAACCAAAATATACTGATCCCCATGTAAAGGCAAATACATTGTTGCAAGCTTACTTCTCTAGGCATGTTATTGCTGGGAACCTAGCACTTGATCAGCGAGAGGTCCTCCTCTCTTCGAGTCGGCTTCTTCAGGCAATGGTGGATGTTATTTCTAGTAATGGTTGGTTGAACCCAGCTCTTGCAGCAATGGAATTGACACAGATGGTTTCCCAAGGTCTTTGGGAGCGTGATTCTGTCCTATTGCAGCTTCCACATTTTACAAAGGAACTTGCCAAAAAGTGCCAGGAAAATCCAGGTAAGAGCATTGAGACAGTTTTTGATTTAGTTGAGATGGAGGATGACGAAAGACGTGAATTATTGCAGATGACAGATGCACAGTTGTTGGACATTGCTCGTTTTTGTAACCGCTTTCCAAACATTGATCTAGCATATGATATATTAGAGAGTGATGATGTGAGAGCTGGGGAAAATGTTACATTGCAAGTTACTCTAGAAAGAGATCTAGAAGGAAGACAGGAATTAGGTCCAGTCGATGCACCCAGGTATCCCAAACCAAAAGAAGAAGGTTGGTGGCTAGTTGTTGGGGATCCAAGTAGCAATCAGTTGCTTGCCATTAAGAGAGTATCACTTCAGAGAAAATCTAAGGTTAAGCTTGATTTCACCGCACCATCAGAGCTTGGAGAAAAGAAATATACATTATATTTCATGTGTGATTCATATCTTGGGTGCGATCAAGAATATGAATTTACAATTGACGTGAAGGAAGCAATGGAGGAAGACGAAGATGTAAGAGAATGAGATGCTCTTTACGGAGGAATGCTTTTTACAATTTGTCAAGAATTGCCTATGCAATTAAGCAGGGGAGCTCTTCATTTTTATACCCTTAAGCTTTTAGTATAATATAAGTAGTAGAGTTTCTAAAAACCAAAGAATTGACTTTACTTTTATTGGTATCTGCTGTTCTTTGCAATACACATTTGCTGATTAGTTGAGACATTAAAAAAATGGTGTTTATATATCCATTGCTGTATTTGAAAACTAACAAATTCGGATTTTGTCAATTACGTCTACATCTTGGTAATGTCTGTGGATGCCATATGCTTTAGAGGCAGATCACTTAGAATTTTGATTTTGCTCTAGCATTCCTTATGGTATTTATTGTCTGGTGGCATAGCTGATGCCAATGGGTTGTGGAAATACAACTCTTCAATGACATCAAATTGCTAGACTTGTATATTCAGTGTTCGGCATCTTTGTTACAGGTATAGGGTCCTGAATATATATTTTTTTCATATGTATATGATGCATTGGCATAGTATGGAATTGTATTAGTTTTTTTTTCTTTCTTTGTAATTGGATGCAAATGCTGTTTCTGTTCTTAACACTATGCTTTCTTTGGGGCATTGCAATTTTTTTATAATGTCTGTTGGTACTATGAAGTTTCCATATATGTTTCATGCCTTGAAACTGAATCCCAAACGCCCATTTCAAGAAAACTAGAGGATTCTAGACTTCTTCTCTCAGCACGCAGAGAGTTGGCAGAACTTGGCACATGTCTAGTGTCTACCCTTCTATTGGATGATGTAGGAATCCCATTAAAGTACAGGCACGAGGATGGGTGGGTCTGGTGTCCACACCCTTACCTTGGTTATTATATGCGAAGTTTCATTAGAGGCTTATTGTGGAGTTATTGTCTATTGGAAAATGAAGCTTATATTTTAGGTTGGAAATAAAGGATCTTATGATTCTCATACAGCAGGAAAATATCCTGAATGGAATCTTTTCTAGACAATGGGTCCTCAGAAATATGATTTTGATCCTTTAGTTGTTCGAGGTTTGATCCCTCTCCTTGTTTTGAGAGATTTCCCATCCCACCCTTACCTATGCTGGCAAGTGGGAGAGGGTAAGATGATCTACTTCTCTACGTTCTGATGTATATTCAGTGATTTTTACGACAATATAATTATAATATAATGGCAGTTTGTTATTGTATTATACTACAGTAGCTTTTTTCATTTCATGATATTTATTTTTAAAAATTGTTTGCTCTGGGGCTTGTGCCCCCACGCCCTACTTGAGCAGAGTTTTTGTGCATACAGTTTTATTTTTGTGAATAAATTAGTTGTTACTATATTTATAATAAGCCATTTGGTGTATGTTGCTGAGTAGCCAACTCAAACAATGTACCAGTCAGACCGAAACCCTGCATGTTAGGGAGGTGGATAAGCTTATTTGCATCTCTACTTTCCTATGCATTCTTGTGTTTTCTTCATTAAATGATATGAGTAAGCTACCTTTGATTTCCTTCTAAACGGAATGAGTAAGTTGCTTTTATACTTGGATATTCTTTCATATTTCTGGTAACAGCGTTTAGAAAATTAGAACCACTGGTGACTCCATTTAGAACTAGTTTCGCTCTAAATGGAATAAGTTAGTTACATTTGTACACAGTTTGTTTTCCTTCAAATTTCTGTTTGGAAGTATTTTCTTTGAATGAATTCATACGTGGGCTTCTTAGGAGATTTATCCCTACGAATTCAGTGTGTTTTAGCAAATGGTGACGTGTTTTCAACACTTACCGTTGCCCACTTTGATTTTTTTATAAAATAGGATCATATATATATGATGAATTTTTAAAGCTCTACTGAGAGTTGACAACTCTCATTCTACAGAAATACTACATAGATGAGCTCTAAGCTTTGAAGTCCCATAAGGCTAAGTTACCAGGATCCGGATCTGGATGTGGATACGGATACGGATCCATTAGATTTTTGAAAAGCTAGGATCTGGATACAGCTAGGAAACGACAAGTACAAATAGTATAAACTATATATATAAATTTTTTAAAATAAAACTTATATCAAAATTAAAAATATATATCTTATATATAAATATTAAATTTATATTAAAAATAAAATAAAAAATAAAAAATATAATTTATATATACATATCTAATACGGTAAAATATTTTTTATAAGATACTTACAAATAATAATTTAAACGAAATGTTGATAATATATAATAAGTAAATACTTAGAAATTTATATTATACGATGTACTCATCTCAAATGGCCTATAACGTGGGCCTCCCTGCATTGTCACAACTCACTCCCAACACTCCGCAGAATGATGTTCCTCCTCCAAACTTCTTGATGGAATAGGCTTGATACCGTGTCTGCTGTGTGTATAGTATATATACACTATAAATCTGTTACATATCTAGGCATTTAGTTGAAGCATGTAACAGGTCAGATATCAGGTTTCCTTTCAAGTTATTGGTTTATATTTAAAACAACGACTGCTGACAATAGAAGTTCTGGTTCATCTCGCCAGTGCTGGCGTCATGTGAAAAAATATTTGACGATTGCAGTCTTGTTGAGTCTTGCTAAGTCAATTTTGTGATGTGGGGTGCCCTTATATTATGAGCCATAAAAGAAATAACAAAGGTAAAATTAAAAAATTAACTCAAGGAATGATGACCGGTGAGCTACTAATCGAACATTATCGTGGGGAAGGCCGCCATTTGATGAATTTCACCACATACATCCATGGCAAACTTGTACATGGTTTCCACCGCTCGACAGAGGCGTTTTTCCCAGCTGAGGTTGAGCATTTTCTTTATCTTACACACCAATGAGATTGGCTCAGTGGACCGCTTAGCGCAGAGCTCAGTCACCATATCGAAAGACCGCGTGAACTCCAAAATGGGAAGGCTCGCATCCAGACAAGCCTGATCAACCTTGAACGCATATTTGCATATATTATCAAATGCGAAATGCTGCAGAATGTTCTGCATATCCAAGAAGCTACCTGTCTTGCTGGCGTTGTGTAGAATGGGCAGGAGCTGACCCGTGACCTCTTTGATGATGATTTGCAGAACAAAATTGTGGAGAGAGCGGAACCGAGGCCACATGTCAACAGAACCCCAAACGCAAGAGAACGCTGTGATTTTTTGGACGACGAATCCGTGCAAATATGTATAATTTATGTTTGATACCCCTTTCTGAGCGGATCTGGGTGGATCCGGATCTGAATCTGTTTTTGATACGGGGATCCTCGGATCCATCCCCCAAGGCCCACGGATACGGTAACACAGCTATAAGGTTTTTGAATTAATGTTAATAGTATGTTTATTTTCTGTGTAATGCTTTTCCTGGGGAAACCCACCAAGTGCTTATCTTCATTCCGAGGATGGTACACAGGAGGAAACAACTTTTCCTCTCAACCACTTGAGCTACACCCAATTGACTTAATTTCAATACTACATACAGAAGGTTTTTCCATACCAGCTTCTTCTACCCAATGGGCCAATTGACTTAAATCTGAACCTTTGCTCCGTTATCTCTAGTGTAGGGCATTATAGATTAGCCAGCCCACAGATCATCCCATGTTATTAGGTTAAAGTCTCGTCTGTGCGGGTAATTAGACCTATGGTTAATAAGAGGGTATATAAGGGCCCACTCTACTGGGCAAGCATTCAAACTAATAGGGAAATGTGAAACGTATTCCTATATTAAGGGATGAAAGTTGCCATCAAACGTCTGAAGGGTGGTTCGTACCCAGATGGCATGTGTGGTGTTGCAATTAGCTTCGTAATAGAAACATGTAGCACCTCTTTCTCATAAGGAATTCTCCTTACATCTACAGGGAAGTGAAAGTGGGGTAGTGAAAGTGATCTAGAAGTGACAGGACTGGGATTGAAACTATTTATTTTCCCAGATTTGATCCAAATAAGTTCCTAGATAAGTATTTTATATAAGGGCTCATGGAAGTAATTGAAAAGCGGTATGTTGGAATTGTTGTTAGTAGCTACGTGAGGTTTCCTCACTAGCTAGGTCGACCTACAAAAAGAAACAAATAAAAATGTATTTTATTATGCAAAAAGAGAAGTCGTCCCTGGCAGATAGACAAGTTGGCCCCAGTTGGAAAAGTCACCCCAAAAACAAGTATAAATAAGAGGTATGCCTCCTCATTTGGACACACCTCAAGCAAGTTCACTCAAGCAAGGAAAAGTTTGATTTTGTGTTGTAGAAGACAATTTTTTGGGGCTCTTTTTTTGGCATCATTTCTCTATGTGATCTCTATTGTTCAAGATCACTCTTATATCTGATGTACTTGTATTATGTATTGAATCTCTTGTGGCACGAAATTGCAAGTAGTCAGCGCTCCTCGGTGTATCGTGACAAGGGACTAATCGCCTCTCGTGGATCCTTGAAATCTAGCGGTGGCAAGTTTAACAATCACCTGCGGGTTTTGGTGTAACGACAGTCGTACTACCAACAATTGGTATCAGAGCTAGAGGTCACGAGTTCGATACACACTTGGCCCGCGCTGAGGGGGAGATTGTTGCACAAAATTGCAAGTAGTTAGCGCTCCCCGGTGTATTGTGACAAGGGACCAATCGCCTCTCGTGGATCCTTGAAATCTAGCGGTGGTGAGTTTACCAATCACCTACGGGTTTTGGTGTAACGACAACCGTACTACCAACATCTCTGAGTAAGAAAGGTTTGTTGGGTTTCTCCCGAGTTTGGGTTTTCCTAGTAAACTATTGTGTCTCTATTTTGTTTTTGTGCATGATTGTGTAGTTAAAATTGAAAGAGATGAAAATTATACTGCTATATGATTAAAAAATCTAACAGGTTGTGGGCCCACACCACACTTGTGCTGCGCAACTGCCGGAAACTAGGGCTTCTTGATTCTAGGGTTTCCATCCATTGATTCAGAAGAAAATGATTGCTTAATTCGCCCTAGGAGGGCACATCTTTATGTGGAGACCAACTTCAATTTGTTGAAGTTTTAGTTTTGACCTAAATTCTACAGAAACTGCAGATTTTAGGGTTTCAGATTGTGAGCTATTCTGACCTTAGATCTGGAAGAAAAGGAGGTCTATCCAACTCGTCTTGGGAGGGTGCATTAGCCCGTGGATTCAGTTTTATCAAATTCCAAAATCATTTTTGACCTATCTCTTGCTAGGGTTTTTGCAACTGTTTTCAGCTTCAGTTTTTGACCCTCTTCTGCTAGGGTTTCTACACTAGATTTGTTAAAATGGTTGTTGGACTCGGATTTGAAGATAGATTGGAGGGAGTTTCAAACTTCTGATCCTGGAAGAGTAGGATGCTCATGCTCCTGAATGAACATGATCTCAAGGATCATATACTCAGATTTATTCCAGAGCCAGTGGGAGCTCGAGACAAATCAAGACTCGAGAAGAATGAAGCCACAACCATGAGGATTTTGATGGACTTAGTAAAAGATCATCTTGTACCTCTTATTGCAAGCCAGGGCACTGCTAAGAAGATGTATGATGCCTTGAAGAAACTATATGAGAATGAGAATCTGAGCAAAATATTGGCCCTGAAAGACCAACTTCGTCAAGTGAAGTTCATGAAGGATGATTCAGTTTCTTCGTTCTTCTTGAAGATTGCTTAGATCAGAGATCGGGTAATGGCTATTGATGAAAGTGTCCTTGACAAAGATCTTGTGTTGACTTCCATGGGTGGGCTTCCTTCAGACTGGAAGCCATTTGTGAAAGGGATATGTGGTCGTGGTCAGCTTCCCACCTTTGATCAATTTTGGTTAGAATGTATTTAAGAAGAAACAAGGGAACTTGCCTCTACCTCAAAAGCAAAGGAAGAAGAACTAGTTCTTGCAGCCAGAATTGGAAAGAAGAGAGGAAAGAGGAACAAGGGAAAGAAAGACATCAAGTCAGTCCAAAGTCCAAATATCAAGAAGGATAGATCCAAGCTCAAATGTTTCAATTGTGGCAAGCTAGGTCACTTTGCTGCAGAATGCCGAAATAAAGGAAAAGGAAAGCATGCTGCCTCTACACTAAAGAGAAGCATGCACCAGAACAAGAAGAAGGAATTAAGAAAGATTACCTTCTTGTTACTACTCACTCAGGCAATGATGCTCATGAAGATTCTTCACAAAAAAGGTCAAGGAATGCAGAAGATGATCTTGGGGAAATTGCAGAAGATCGTCGAAAGGAGTACTTCCTCTAGTACACTCTATGAGTGCAATATCAAGATGATGTAATTGTCATTGGTGATGTATGAAGATCCAGGCTGCAGAAAGAAGATGAAGATCTGAGGACTCCCATGATGGATGTGAAGATCCCGTTGATACTTAGCATTTGAGAGGGAGCAAGATGCTCAGATGTAGAGGGAGCAGGGCGCTTGAAGACTAAGGTTTGCAGCATCATCAAGACATTTCCCCAGTATTAGCCATGTGACTTGGATAAGGGATGAATGACCCAGAGGCAAATTGGTGTTCAAGATTCGGTTCAGGTTGGCATCTAGGATGACAACTTGTATAGGGTGATGGACTAGCCAATGAGTAGCCTGAGGGTTTTGTTATACATGGGAAGGAGTCGCATGTTTGTAGGTTGAAGAAAGCTCTATATGGGCTTAAGCAGGCACCCCGAGCCTTGTACTCCAGGATCGACAGTTACTTGATAGAGTTAGGCTTCACCAGAAGTGAAGCAGATTAGAACCTTTATTACAAGGCTGTTGAAGGTTGTCCCTTGATCCTGGTACTCTATTTTGATGATCTCTTTCTCATAGGGTACAAGAGTCTGATTGACAAGTGCAAGAGGGAGTAAGACCTAGGATTCATGTACTATTTATTGGGCTTAGAGGTGTGGCAGGGACCAGATGAGATCTTCCTTGGATAAGGGAAGTATACCATTGAGATCTTGCATGGATTTGGTATGATGGACTGCAAGTCCATGGACAAACCTATGGAGGCTAATATGGAGAAGTTACATGATTCTGCCATATCTTCAGACTTAGTGGATACTACCATGTATCGCTAGTGTTGAGATATCTATGTGGTACAGTTGATTATGGACTGTAATATACCTCAGATAATGAACTGATGTTGGTGGACTTCACAAATTCAAATTGGGTTGGTAGTGCAGTTGACAGAAAGAGCACCTTTGGGTGTTGTTTTAGCTTTGGGATCAGCTATGGTTTTTTGGTTAAGCAAGAAATAGACCTCTGGGGCACTCAGTTCAGTCGAGGCAGAGTACATCATAGCCAGTGCAGCCTATAAGGAAGCAGTATGGCTTCGAAAGCTGCTTGCAGATTTGTATGGTCATGAGCTTGATGTGACAATGATATTCTGTGATAACTAGAGCTGTGTAAAGATCTCGGAGAACCTTGCGTTTCATGGAAGGTCTAAACATATTGAGATAAGATATCACTACATCAGAGACATAGTTCAGAAGGGAGTAGTGAAGCTCCGGTATATCTCCACCGATGAGCAGATTGCAGATATCCTTGCCAAGCCTTTGTCAAGAGTGAAGTTTGCATACATCTGTGAAAATCTCGGGGTGGTGGAGATTCCTTTCCTCCAGAAGGGAGATTGATGACCAATATGGTTGTGATGAGGCACAAGACGAGACTTGTGCCTGACTCCTATGTGGAGTATATCCCTATGTGGGATGGTTCTTGTGTGGAACATTCTCCTGTATGGAGAGTGAGTTGAGTTAATTGTACTCCTCGATGGATTGAGTTGAGTTGATCGTACTCCTCGAGAGTCCTGTGTGGACTATGGTTCCCGTGTTGAACATTATGATCGTACTCCTTGATGGATTGAGTTGAGTTGATTGTACTCCTCGATGGACTGAGTTGAGTTGATCGTACTCCTCGAGAGTCCTGTGTCGACTATGGTTCTTGTGGAACATTATGATCGTACTCCTCGATGGACTGAGTTGAGTTGATCGTACTCCTCAATGGATTGAGTTGAGTTGATCGTACTCCTCGAGAGTCCTGTGTGGAACATTATGATCGTACTCCTTGATGGATTGAGTTGAGTTGATCATATGAGTTGAGTTGATCGTACTCCTCGATGGACTGAGTTGAGTTGTTCGTACTCCTCGAGAGTCCAGTGTGGACTATAGTTCCTTTGTGGAACATTATGATTGTACTTCTCGATGAACATTATGATCGTACTCTTTGAGAGTCCTGTGTTGGTTCTTATGTGGAACATTATGATCGTACTCCTCGATGGATTGAGTTGAGTTGATCGTACTCCTCGAGAGTCCTGTGTGGACTATGGTTCCTATGTGGAACATTATGATCGTACTCTATGGACTGAGTTGAGTTGATGGTACTCCTCAAGAGTCCTGTGTGGAACATTATGATCGTACTCAATGGATTGAGTTGAGTTGATCGTACTCCTCCATGGATTGAGTTGCGTTGATTGTACTCCTCGAGAGTCCCGTGTGGAACATTATGATCATACTCCTCGATGGACTAAGTTGAGTTGATTGTACTCATCGAGAGTCCTGTGTGGACTATAGTTCCTGTGTGGAATATTATGATCGAACTCCTTGATGGTCTGAGTTGAGTTGATCATACTCCTCGATGGAGTGAGTTGAGTTGATCGTACTCCTTGAGAGTTTTGTGTGGACTCCTAGTTCTGTGTGGACTATGGTTCTATGTGGACCGAGATGAGTTCTGTGTGGACTCCTAGTCCTGTGTGGACTATGGTTTTGTATGGACCAAGATGAGTTATGTGTGGACTCCTAGTTCTGTGTGGATTGTGGTTCTGTGTGGACCGAGATGAGTTCTGTGTGAACTTCTTGTCCTGTGTGGACTGTATTGATCACATTGCTTGATGGATTGAGTTGTGTGGATGGACCTTTCTTATGATGACGAGATGTACAAGACAAGCTGTGACGATCATATGATGTTTGGATGTGTTTCAGCATGATGATACCTCCCTAGCTAAGAGAGAGTGTTGTTGTTAGTAGCTACGTGAGGTATCCTCACTAGCTAGGCTGACCTACAAAAAAAGAAAACAAATAAAAATGTATTTTATTATGCAAAAAGAGAAGTTGGCCCAGGCAGATAGACAAGTCGGCCCCAGTTGGAAAGGTCACCCCAAAAACAAGTATAAATAGTATGTACACCTCCTCATTTGGACACACCTCAAGCAAGGAAAAGTTCGATTTTGGGTTGTAGAAGACAATTTTCTGGGGCTCTTTCTTTGGCATCATTTCTCTATGTGATCTCTATTGTTCAAGATCACTCTTGTATCTGATGTACTTGTATTATGTACTGAATCTCTGAGTAAGAAAGGTTTGCTGGGTTTTTCCAGAGTTTGGGTTTTCCTAGGGTAAACTATTGTGTCTCTATTTTGTTTCTGTGCATGGTTTTGTGTATTTAAAATTGAAAGAGACGAAAATTATACTGCTATATCATTACAAAATCTAACAGGAATTACAGCTATTGAAGGATCAGGAACTTGGGTTCAAATCCCAAGGTACTGAATAGTAATAAAATAATGGCCTGGCCAAGTTTAATAGGGCCCACTTCCATTTCTAATGGGGTAAAAACTGGTATACTCCCGGAAAGTAAAATGGCTTGAAGATTGCTTGGTACCTACGAAGATGGTGGATTTCTGTTCTTTATCTGGACTGGCTCCCTATCTGCAGTATTTTCCAATATGGAGGTTATTCCTCTCGCTCTGGTGGATTTCTGTTCTTTTTCCCGATTTGAATTAGCAGAATTTGATAATATGGAGGTCATTCCTATTTTTCGAAGTGTGTTTCTTATTTCAAATACTTTCGTCTGTGTTCTCCAAAAGACGGGAAGCCAGGTAAGATATATGGGTACCAGAAGGATGCTTGAGTGGGTGACGGGCCAAAAGATCCGACAAAGAGCCTGGTGGACTTTATTCTCGATGACTGAGTTTCCTGGATACCAGGGCAAGATGTTAAATTCACAGGAAAGGGCCTTACCTGAATATCTGGTCTACAAAGCCTTCAATTTTGCATTTGTAAGTGGGAGATTCTATCTGAAGCTAAGGCTTTCATTAGTATTCTTAGAGGTGGGTATACTAGCATATGATATGTCTGTATGCTTCCACCTAGGTGGGCATCCCATTTTCTAGACAATAACATGCCCCATGCATCAGGGACATCTACCACCAAAACATCCATCAGCAATCTGATTTCAGGGTATGCAACAAACCTGACATGCACGTCCTTGATCAAGCAATGTACCTTAATTTCTCTAGAATACATAGCAAACACATTTATGTATGCCCTGGTAACTTCCAATCCAAGCGGGTTCATAATCTTCAATAGTATGATATTACTTGATGCTCCAAAGTCAAGCATGCATTTGTGTAATTACAAATTCTAAATGATTAATGTTATGTGGAAAGGTGAATGGTTTCCACTTTCCATTCCTTCTCCTTGATTTATACCCAATTAGATCTCAGGCCTATCTTCTGCTAAGTCATCAAGCTTCAAAAACTTCTGCACTCTGCCCCTTTGGGTTGGGATCTTCCTTTGTTCCATCAAGGGTATTTGTAGTTTCACCTTTGAGAATTTGTGAACTAAATAAAACAAAAATACTTCAATATTTTGCATACCTTGCTTCTGTTGTACCTTTTGATTTGGGAGTGACCTTTTATACTGTAGGTCTAATTTTGCTTTTGGGTATGAAGCTGCACCTGCTGTAGGTTTTCTCTCCTCTTTAATCTTTATCATAGGCTTTTCATGTTGTTGGCCAACTAATTTGCTTATGAGATTTTATGCCCTCTGTGCAACCAAGTTATTAGTGATGGGCAGGATTTATTCACGGGAAGGATTATATCCAAATTTTCCTTGCAACATGCCAATGTTGATACTTCCTTTCTTCTCAACAGCCATATATTCCTCTAGTAAGGTATACGATCTCATCCTAAGGGAATCATCATATTCCATGTAATCTTCGACAAAAAGAACTTCATATGAAGGGTCCATCTAGGCTATTTCTTCATTTTCGTTTTCAAATTATTGTGCCATTTTTTTTAACAACACATCTATTCTCCATGAGGTTTACTGCATGGCCTGTACCAGTAGTAATATTCCTCTGCCACCATGTTATTAGGTTCCAGAGGAGTAGGGATCTAAGGATCCTCTCTTTCTATCCTTGTAGTTGTGACCTTATTACTTAGGATTTGTAGCACACCAGTAATCTTGCTGAACTCTTCATCATCTTGCCAAATGTGTCAGGGGATGAATCTTCTACTTTAATAGATTTAGATTTATCATCAATTCTATGGCCTGACCCCCTACAGGGCCCCAGCAAATTTAGCTTACATGTGGCAGATAGGTTGCTCTCTAAATTGAGTGCAATGATTTTAGCTGCTCACAAATCCGTAGGGTTATTATCTCTTAGTAGGAGACCAAAATTTGCCTTGACCATGCTAGTGTAATAGATGAGGGCTTGAGCATCAGTTGGCACGATAGCCTGGGGAGCCTTCTAATGAGTCTTGTTGACTCTTTGCTTAAACTCCTTGACTGTTTCATTCTCTATTTTTTAATATCATCTGGTTCTGCTAATAAAAACCTTTTGTCCTTCTTTTCACCGCATTAGTTTAAAAAATATTCAAAAAGGCCAGCCCTATTTTTGATACTATTCCCAACCAAGTCTTGAAACCATATCATATCATCTTCCTCTATTGATAATGCAAACAACTTAATGACACAATCTCCATGTTCAACTACAAATTTGAAATTAATCTATGAACTGAAAAAATGCTTTGAAATGTGCTTCAGCAGTAATGGCCTTGTGACCTTGAAATCTTAGCAATTGATTTCTATACTTGTTTGGCAGATCATGTGGATAACCTTCTATGGCAGTGAATTCCAATGGCAGATACAATCCAACAACCATTTTTGCTGAGCCACATTGACAGATGTTGCAGCTTGTGGTACATCACTTGGCTATTCTGAAATATAAAGGAATAAATTCCTAACAGCCTCAAGAATGAGATCAACTTATTAAAAAGCCTCCGGGAGGATCATAAAGAAACCATTGGGGAGTTTATAAAGTTGAGGCCCGATGACAGTTTCGAACACCTCGACGAACATATTAAAAAGCCTCCCAATGAACTTTGAAAAGGATGAGACCGGAAGCAATTTTTGGGAGAGACTTCTATAAAGTTATCCGTTCTCAAATATTCAAAGTGCTGGCAAGGAAGCTGAGCGTTACATCACGTGTTGGGAAAAGCCTGAGTGCTCTAACACCTTGCTGTTGGGCATTGCTAATCACAAAATGATTTTAAAAAACGGAGTACAGATCATGATCACTGTTTGAGACATCTGTAATGACTGCCAAGAGATGTTGAAATGTGGCACTTGTCTGACAATTTCTACTTCACCAAAGCTGAGATTAGCAAAGATAGAGTAGTTACTCGTTGTAATAATCTGCAAGAATTCAATGTTGTTCTAAAAAAGCACTTCAATACAATGTTTTCTGCCAATCATAAAACTCAAATGGCTTTTATTAAATCAGTTATTCATGGACTGTTTGGAGCGTGTTTGTGATTTTGCACTGCAGGTTAATTGGAAGCCAAGAAAAGTAAAGAACACAAGGCCATATTCTTTCCTGCTAAAGGAGGAGGTGACTAACTTTGGAGGTCGCATGGTTACTCACTTAAAGCAACCAAAGTTCTTGATGAATTTGGGCGTTCTCCTTATGGTGCTTTTGAGGAAAGCGCTAGTGGGATTGTCGGATAAGAGGTTATGAAAATCTCTTATGTTGAGTTTCGTCCTAAGTCACCTGGTTTGAGTTCAACCTGGTTTGAGTTCGTGTTTGAATTCAGAGACCTTGAAATTAGGCAATGAAAATTTTGGCCATAAAATTAGACATGAAATTCGGCATTAAGTTCGAGTGACTTTAAATTTTGGAAATTAAAAAATATATGAAATTTCAGCATTAAGTTCGGGCGTAGTCTAAAAAGACAATGCTTTGCACCTTTGCCAACATCTTCTCTCTCCTCCGATTCCGGCCATCAACACTCCGGCAGCTCCTACAACCCTACGTTGTTTCCATTCTCCGTTAGCCTGCTTTCAAGGGTCGCTAAGTTGGCAGCACTCATCAATGATCATTATAGCCCGATGGGACATTTGTATATGCCCAATGGCCTCTCTCGTGCTATTTCATTTTCAAATTTGAATGCTATACGCAAACCGTGTTCAATTTCCCCTTACCCTGTTTCAAAATTGGTTTGCATCTAGCCATGGGAGAAGGATATGGTAGAGCTATGGCAGGAGGATATTGCAGAAGGGAGAGCAGGAGCCCAAGCTCTGCGTCTCCATGAATCGGCTTGGCCTAGGATCACGTTGAATATCATGGAGGATGGATCAAACTTGTTGCTAGTCTAAAACGCCAATGCCAGTCTGATCAAGATTTAATAATGGATGGATCGAATTAGCAGCTAATTTCTGCTACATCATCAACTTTGAACTAGCTCAGCTAAGCTACATGGATCGAATTATCAGCTAAGCAATGCACTGGTAGGAACATATACAGATCACGGAGACACTACAATGGTGAATGCATCTCATAACAGGGAAAGATCTTGAGAAGGAAGAGGTCTCCATGAAACGAGGCATGGAGAAGTCCTGCTCCTCTTCCAAGTTCTTCAATTCTCTGTCAAAGAAGTTTGGGAAATTGAGTTTCTTCCCTGTTTCTTCTAAATCTAATGGCAAGAAATCTCAAGCATCGGATGCCAAAACCCCCAGGAGAACACAGCATTCGATATCATAATTGGGTTCTGTTGAAGTGCATATAATGGCGAATTTTGTGTTAAAGATTATTTGGGTACATTGCATCAGACTGTAAGAACTTCGAAGACATGAACTCCCAATCATCTTGGTTGCCTGCAGCTTACAATGAACAAGGCCCATATCCCATTGTTCACATTGCAGTCTGCTTTCATTACATTTTGGATTCAATTGTGTGTATATATATATATATATATATTTGTGAGAATACGCTTGTATAGTTGCACATGCTAGCGGATATATACATACAGTTTGTTCTTTTGGTCAGTAGGTGCACACATAGAGGCAGCAGGTGCCCTCACAGAGACGCAACTCCTTTCGAGCACATAAATTTGTGTAATGATATTCGAACGATCTCTGAATATCTTCTCTGTCTGTCTGTGCAAATGCAGGCATTGTAATTCTGCTCAAGTTAACTGGGCAAGTGTTGGAATGTTTAAATGATGGATTAATGTCTCTCTAGATGGTGTTCAGGGGTTTTACTGCAAGATTGCTCTGCTCGAGTTTTTGTCATGCTGTTTTTACATAGCATATCACTTTTGGATCATCGTGGAATTGTTTAATAGCAAATTACTTTTGGATCATTGTTGGATATTTTGGGTGAAGAGTTGTGTTTGTTTTTATGGTGAACTGTCTATATTTGGCATTTGCAATGTAAACGTCTTTCATCTCAAGTAACAGTATGGTTCTAAGGATCTCTGCATTAACACTATGCTTCTAAAAAGCAAGGTATTTGAGAATGGATGGACAAGTCTAAAAATTCGACGATATTGGGTGAGTTTATTTTGCCCAAATCGTGCTTCTGTATATATAGAGAGATTTAGCCTCCTTCTGTATATATAGAGAGATTTAGCCTCCTCAAAATCGTGCTGAAAACTATGCGCAAGTTTTGCTATCATCAAACTATTACTTACATGGATTCCATTACAAAGAATAAATGGTCCTTTGAATTGGAATACAAAAAAGCTGAGTGCACTTCATTAAAACAAGAATTCCAAGAAAATCGAGTAGTATTTATAAGCACATGCAAAGCCAAAGTAGGTATAATCTTTATACAAATAAAACAATTAGCCAAAGTAGGTTAATCTTTATCCAAATAAAACAATTAATTTTCTACCTGCAGGATGAGAGTAGCTCCATTCTCATGGAGTCACGAGAACCCAAATCAAATGGGTGACAGAATTCTCACATCCTAGGTTGGCAAGTATAAACACAGTTCCAAAACAAGGATATTAAAACTTGTTTGCATGTGCCTTTTTTCTGAGATTATAGGCACTGATTGGAATGATCTAGGAAAACCTTCCATTTGCTTCCATGTTTCCAAGAAGCTTGGCGGTTTTCAATTCTTGAGCAATGCCAGAGGCTGCTCGGCTCTGCGATTCTCTGCTCCTACTTTATCACAGAAGCCTCAAAAGGAAGACTAGAGATACCAACAGCAAATAAAGCAAAAGTACCAAGTGGGAACTGCTTAAAGTAGGTTTCTAAAGTTCCAGAAAACTCAAATGTATCTGCTGTTGGAGATGGGTTTGAAGATGGTAATGATGAAAGAACCCTGGATAGTGAGGGCCCAACAAGCCTCTTGCTGACCCCACCCCTGTTTGGATTCTCCAGTCACAAACAATCGTTTTGTTGCATGGGGCGGTGTGGCTCAGGATCCATATTAGACTTTATCATTTCACTAAACTGGAGTGACCCAGACGATCTATAAAGGAAAAATCTCGGCATTTTCATTTTTATTCCTCACATAACTAATTAGGTCTCACTGACTGATCACTATGGAGTCGTAAAGATAAGTCAACAGAAGCACCAACCCATCAAATTCTTCATTAAAAAAGATATGTACGATGGGCCTGTTGAAAGCTAAATGGAAGAATCAGGATTCTAGATTTGGTATTCTGTATTTGGGGTAGGATTCATTGTTTAAATTGTATTTTTTATTGCAAAATAAATTCAGCACCCTCCTCCTATTTAAACAAATAATTAATATTCTTATTGCTTATAAAATACATAATCCTTCAAGAAAGAATTAAACAATCTGCTTTGATTTATCTACTATCAGTTATCAAGATGACAGTGCTGTCAAGTGACAAACACAGAATAAGGTTCTAGGACTAATGGTTGGCCCATGTGAGCAAGGAAGCATTAGTTCTGGTTCAGTCAGTTTGTCAATTCAAATCAGCAGTATCATAAATGATTCAACGAGACGAGCAGAGATTGAATTCCATTGAGAAAAATTATGCTTCCAAGGAATTCTGGAGGCCCTAGTGCATTTTTAAGGAGCAGTGCTGTCAAGTGACAGAAACACAGAATAAGGTTCTAGGACTAATGGTTGGCCCATGTGAGCAAGGAAGCATTAGTTCTGGTTCAGTCAGTTTGTCAATTCAAATCAGCAGTACCATAAATGACTCAACGAGACGAGCAGAGATTGAATTCCATTGAGAAAAAATATGCTTCCAAGGAATTCTGGAGGTCCTAGTGCATTTTTAAGGAGCCCTGCAATATTGGTTATTTCGTGATTAGATAACATATGCAGAGGTTATCACTTTGGGCATTGGTGTTGGGCCATCTTTCTTTATCTGCATAATCCGTGATTGGCGTTTGTTTCCTTGTATGATTTCATCCATCTAGAGCGCACCATTTTGTGCTCACCCAATTCTTTGCTTCATTTTTTCCCAGTGAGCAGTTAACAATGCGCATATACATTTTTTTCCTGGGTCTAATTCACATGTGCAATCAGTAAGAGGCACAGTTGTCCATCAAAATTGTAGTAAGTGTACTTAGGACGATATAATTCCACTGGGATGCTTCCCTGGATGGATATAAATTTGAGACCCAATTGAGATGCAATTTTAAAATTACTTGTGCAATTGTATTATGATATTATCTAACTGCATTCCTAATTATTATGGAGGGAATTGTCATTGATATACAATAAAGAGTTCAAACTAAGATATTCTGTCAAAATCACTGCACTTTTCAAGTTATTCAGGATGCATAATAGATAATTCCCACTAGATGTGCCTCTATACAAGCAACAGCCCTCCATAACTAATCATATCCTTGTACAACATATGGGGTTGTAAGCATCAGAAGTTCCAATACAAAGATCTTTTTAGTTTGTTAATTAATTACAAATTTACAACCATGCAATTGCAGAGCTACACACATGTATATCGTGTGAAAAGTGTCTCTGTATGACGTGTGCGGACTTCTGTACATCCATTAGGCAGAGACTTCCATACATATGTATTTGGGGTCTGCCAGTGTTAATCTTTGAAGAGTCTATATACATGTATGCATGCTGGTATGTCTATGTGGGTGAATCTTTATAAACATTTTGATATGTATATCTTTATAAAAAAATTGATATGTATAGTGCAAAAACACACCCAAAACAATTAGTGAAGAATACGCATCTTGTTAGGTGCATGCCTTCCATATTGGTTGCTAAACATGTGACCTGACAAGCTAAACAGTCATGCTTATTAAAAGCAGTAGCCACCATAGCCACAAGTTATCCATAAGAAGACCATAACTGTTTTCCAACCCTAACAATAGATTTCCACTTAATCTTATACATGATATTTTCCTTTTTAACTCCATCTTACAATCTAATGTAGTTGGAATTTCTTTAATTTGAATCACAATACTTGTTTTGGCATCTCTTGCTTTCTCTTGAGCTTAATTAAAGATACTTAATGTACCATACTAATGATAATAACAATTTTACAAGTTTATTCTTCACATTTTATTTTTCCTTGGAAAAAAGAGTAATTTCATTAAAGGATAATCAAATTACATGTTGTATAAGGGCTTTAGGGAGCCCTTTCAAGCTTCAAGTATCAAATGACCTTTCAAAAAATAATAGTGTTTGCAGGTTCTCAGGAGAGAGCTATAAATCCGTAACATGGTTACAACCAAAGTATCAAAAGAGTGATATATATAGAGTATCAAGTGTCATGTAGAGAAAAAGTGAGAATAAGTCAGATATTTATAGAAATTGTGTTTCCAGACTATCGATGAACGGCCCGTGGTAGAATTCGCGTGGAAAGTATCGTTGTTCTGCTCCCAAAATTTCCATTGGCCCAGTGGAAGTGTCAAGCCTTGTTTGGATAAGAGGTCGTCCTCCCGGTTCCACTCCATGTAGACATGTTTGCATGTGAAATTGTCAAACATTCCAACAAGTCTCAATGTTTCATCTAACATCGTGCATAAGATCAAATTGTGGCACCTCTGTAATTGATTTATCCAGTTGATGATAACCATGGAGTCTCCAAAGATTTGAATATGTGTGCAGTGTTTTTCCAGAGCAAATGAAAGGAGCATTTTTAAAGCATAAAGTTCAGCAAAATTGTTTGTGCCTCGGCCCAACCCCATATGAATTTTGAAAAAGTGGGTTTTTGTGAGGTAAAGGATCGCTCCCCCCCTCACAAATGTTGTTCTGAGATGCCCCATCGAAGTATGCCCAAGGTTGAGTGGGAATAATGGATTCTTCAATGATAATGCGGGGGATGGCTAAATGTTTCTCCTGTGGGAAGTGGGAAAGTATCCAAATGCAATGATTAACCAGAATAGCCGGGTTAGTTGTTTTCCCTTGGAAGATCAGTTGATTTCTAGCGATCCAGATGCCCCAGATAACAATCAGTGGTAGGGCACGAATAGATGCAGTGTCCAGAGAGTTTTGCCAATTTTTCCATGCCTCTTCTACATTAATCCCTTCCCACATTCCAACTGCCGTGTGTAGAATTTTCAGCTCAGACCATAGATTTTTAGTGAACAGGTAGTGTAGAAAGAGATGTGAAATTGTTTCCTCGGCCTGTTTGCAGAAAGTACACCAACTCGGGCCTTCAATATTCCTTCTGTTTAAGCAGTCCCAAGAAGGAATCCTGTTTGCAATCGTGTTACCACATAAAGATTTTTGATTTTGAGGGGCAGTGAGATTTCCATCTCTTTTGCCACCACCATTTCTTCTCGGGATTTTGTTGCTTTTGTTCCATCAATAGTTTGTATCCCAGTTTAGGAGTATACTTTCCATTTGAAGCAGACGACCAAATGAGTTTGTCAGATGTATCGGTGATACAGACATGGGAGAGTCGTAGAGCAAGTGAATACTCATTCCAGTGGTTGTTAAAGTCAGCCGAGAGATCCAGATTTTCTAAGTTCCTCCAACCCTATTGCCAGAAGGTGGTAGTCAGTGGACCAACAATTTGATGAAGATGAAAAAAGCCCTATTGTTGAAGTAGTTGAATAAGAGGTTCAGGGAGAATATGTTTATTTTGGCACCCAAGCCACGGATCCGAGCCAATACGGATTTGAGTATCGTTTCCCACCTTCCAAGCCAGTCCTTGTGTAATGAGAGGTAAAGAGGCCAATACTGCTTTCCAAATGACAGATATCCCCACCTGAGGCTTAGTAGGGTTTCGTATCCAGCGAATGATCGAGTCTGGGGCGATGTACTTCTGTTTAACCATCTCCGTCTACAAGTTATCAGTGTTGAGGAGTCTCCAGCCGACCTTTGCAGTAGCAAAAGTGTGAATGTGCTTGAGTCCCTAGCCCCCAAGGGATTTCGGCAGGGCAAGACGTTCCCAATTTATCCAAGGCGATGTATAAGTATCGGAGTGACCAGACCATAGAAAACAAAAGCAGAGTTTTTTGGCTTTTTCCCTGATACCCTTAGGAATCCAGGCTAGCGACATCCAATAAACAAGAATGGCCTCCAGAACAGATTTTATAAGGACAAGACGACCAGCTCTAGAGAGCCAACGATGACTCCAAATCTGCAGTCTCTTTTCCAGTTTAGCAATAAGCCAATTCCAATCACATGATTTATAGCCATTGGGCTTCAAATGTAAACCCAGATATTTCAGGCCCTCATCCAAGAAAATGATTTCAAAGGGGAAGAGTGTGAGGTACATGTGTTGTTCTTTAGTAGTCAGTCTATAGAGAGTAATGGAGGATTTGAGGACGTTTATGACCATTTCGGTGGTGGCTTGGAAGAGCTTGAAAATGTTGTCAAGTAGTTCCGCATCCCCAATCGAGCCATCGCAGAAGATCATAATGTCGTCCACAAAGAGGAGGTGGGATATATGAAGTGTGTTGGAGATGCGTATTCCATGGAAAGAGCCCTGGCGCTTGGCATCCAAAATGGCTCTACTCAAACCTTCTGCCACCAGAAGGAAGAGTAGAGGAGAAAGTGGGCATCCCTGACGAAGGCCCCGTTCAACGCAGAAGAAATTTGAGGTGAAGCCATTAATGAGTACAACAAATGAGGATGTTGTGATGCAACTCATCGTCCATTTGATAAAGGCATAGTCAAAGCCCATATGTGTCATTAACAGCCGCAGATATAGCCAGCTCACTCTGTCAAAAGCCTTGGAGAGGTCAATTTTGATGACAACACCCTTTATGCCCTTGAGTTTTTGTGAGTGTAAGCCTTCCTGAGTGACCCCGATAGCTTCGTGTCTCTGTCTTCCTTCCAGAAAGCCAAATTTCTCCTGAGAAATAAAATTAGAGAGAACTATCTTTAGCCGCTTGGCCATGGCTTTTGCCACTACCTTGTAAGTGATGTTGCAGAGGGAGATAGGGCAGAATTCATCCATGGAAACATGTTTATCAGACTTTGGAATAAGTGCAATAAAAGTAGCATTCAAGGGTGGATGAACATGGCCCCCAATTATGGACTCTTTAACAAGATGAAGGAGGTCGTTGCCGATGGTATCATAATATTCAAGGAAGAATTCAATTGTCCATCCCTCCGGACCAGGACTCTTGTCCTTTTGAAAGTTGTGAAGGGTTTCCTTTAGTTCCTCCTCTGATATTTCTTCCATAAGGTTCTGATTGTCTTCCTCGGTTACAGCACCTGGAAAAAATTGTGTGAGTTTGATGACTTCGACAATGTGAGCACGACGGGGATCCGAGAAGAGTGATTTGAAGTGAGAGGAGCCCAGAGAGGCTAAATCCTCGAAAGAGGTGATGGCCTCGTCTTGTTCGTTTTTTAAATCCCAGAGGGTGTTTTGTGCCTTCCGGCCTTTTGCATAGGCCTGAATAAACTTAGTATTTTCATCACCACTCGCGAGCCAGATCGCCCTGCTCTTTAGTCTCCAAACTTCCTCTTGTTCAGAGAGTATTTTAATGCGAGTGCTTTCCAAGGATTTTAGTAAGTTAGTGGAATCCCGTGAGTGAAAACCTCCCTCATCTGCTTCCTGTAGGCGGGCTAATTCCTTTTCAACCCTTAGTAATTCAAGTTCATCATGTTCACGCTTTTTGTGAGCCCAATTCTTCAACAGGGATTTTATCCTGGAGAGGTTTTTGACAAAGTGTGGGGCAGCATGAAGTCCTTCCCCAGGTTGGAAAGGAATTCATGAGTTTTTAATAATGTTTGATACCTCCTCCTCTTTTATCCATGCTGCACAAAGTTTAAAAGGGCTAGGAGGTTTGGTAGAGTTACCCAGTATTTCTAAGCAGATAGGTAAATGATCGGAAATACCTTCGGAGTCTACCCATTGACGAATCCTGTAATTTTTTCCCACAAGATCCTAAGCAATTAGAAAACGGTCCAGTCGTTTTGCTACACTTCCCTCCCCAGTTCTTCGATTTGTCCATGTAGGCTTCAGTTTGGAAGGTTGTATGTCAATAAGGTGGGTATCTTTCAGAAGATTATCAAAAAAACCAGCGAGTGCATCGCATCTAGCCAGTGGTCCCCAAAGTTTGTGAGAGCCCAGAGTGAAGTTCAGATCTCCGCCCAGAATCAGGTTACCCCCAACAAGTAAAGAGGAGTGTCGAATAGTGTCCCAATAAGCCATACAGTCCAGGTAGGGACCATATATGTTAACAATCTTGAAAGACCTGTTTAAGCCAGAGTGAAAAAGCTCCACCCCCAGTCCAGAGGAGAAACCCCAAGAATTTAGGGCTTTTATCGTGGATTTTTTCCAGCCTGAGGCAAGCCCACCAGAGAGGCAACACGCACTGATAGTAGCAAAATTATAAGCAGGGAGAAGGGTTGAGAGGGACACCAAAACGTCAACTTTGGACCCCATAGTTTCTTGAAGCAGTATAAAGTTAGGAAATTGTAAGGCAATCAACCTCTTGAGGGCAAGTTTTTTAGGTTTACTTGCCAAACCCCTACAATTTAAGGACAAAAGTTTTATAGGTTAACCCCCACATGGGCTTTCACTGCTCTAAGTGCCCCATCGATGGATTTATGTTTTCCATCTGCAAGGTCCTAGATGGCCTATTGTTGTGTTGAGGAGATATGTGTAGGTTGACCTCGGCCTCGAGACCGTTTACTGGGTAAAGGGTTTAATCCCAAGCTGGTGCCAAGGGGGAGGGTAGTCATGAGGACAAGGATGTCACGAGAGCGTAAGTGGAAGCGGATAGGGAATTTAGTCGTGTGGACCAGGGTTGGGGGATCCATGGAGCAGTCCACAGAGAGTGTAGAGAGTCTAGGGGAGGTGGAATGGTTTAGTGGAGGGAGGTTCTGTAGGTTTGCAGGGAAGTGTGGGGCAGTAATACCATCCAGATCCAAATTTAAAGAGAAAAGAGATGACTGAATTGAGGAAATATGAGAGTTAGGGACATCAGACGTACCCAGAGTGGGGAGAGTTACAACAACCCCAGAGTGTGTCGGCAGTGGGTCGAGATCAATCGCCACTCTGACCTCAGTGGATGGATGTGGGATTGGTGCCGCCCCTCCCATGTCCTCTAGTCCTGTCTGTGCCGAGACCGGACCTTCCGCCGCACAGTGAACTTTCCACAGATCCTCATTCAGTCTACTTGCTTTCTAAAGGCCCTCGCCCTCCCCCGATCCAGTGCCCACCATTCTCTTTCGGTTTTTATCCGCTTGCTGATGATAAGTGAGCAAAAAATGCTTTGCCAAATGTCCATAGCCATGACATCTATGACACCGGAAAGGGACTCCTTCATAATCCGGTTTCTGAATGCGTTGTGCTTGTCCCCAGGTAAAGGTGAGTTCTTCTCGCAGTCCTTCCCTTACATTAATGGAGACCAAGATTCTAGCTACCGAAAACTTCCTGGTGTGAGTGAAGGTCATGTCAGCGTCAATGTATGCTCCCAAAGCATTCCCGATGTCTCTGAATGAGTCTGTGTTCCAAACTTCCCAGCGGAGTCCCAGGAGGCGGACCCAGATAGGTATGACATCAAATTTCTCCGTGTCTGCATCGAACATCGGTGTCCAGTTCTTGAAGAGTATGGGCATATTTCCCAGGCTCCAGTGTGTTTGTAAAATACGGCCAACATCTTCCTGTGTTTGTAGTTTGAAAACAAACTAGCCTCTGGATTGTAGTCAAACATAGTCGCCCAGTTGGAGGAGAGCCATTTATCCAATCCTTCAGAGCTGGGGTATTTTCCCCTAGCGCATCCAACGATCGCTGTCTTGGCCATGCTGAGAGAGATAGCCATTGTGACGTTTTTTCCCGTAGATAAGGTTGATTGGATCCCGTGAATTCTTCAAGAAGTTTCCCTTATGTTTTCCTGGGGGTGAAGCCTCCCGGTGTTTTATGGGAGAAGTGCGAGATCCCGAACCCAGCACGTTGGTAGTAGGAGAGACAGTTCCAGAGTGTGCAGGAGATTTAAAGAGAGAATCAAAGAAATCGTTGGGAGTACGGGAGAAGGGTACCTCTGCAGGAGTTGATGAACAATGTAGATGTTCGGTTAGATCTCGGAAGGGCCATCGACTCTCCTGTAGGTCCGCAAGAAAGGGCGAGTCGTGTGTCCAACCCTCCGTCGAAAGTTCAGTGTGGATGATAGTGGAAACAGAGGGAACCGTTAGGTCATGAAAGTGGAGCAGTGGTTGTTCAAAAAGAGTATAGGGTGTGCTCCCCAGTGCTTGTGCAAGAGGACGAACATAGTCTAGGTCGCCGATGAGTATGCCCTCCTCCTCGAGAGACGAAATTCTAGGAAACGGTAGAGAAGCCTTTAAACGAACACCCCCAGGTGTATTTAAACCGACCACGCTGCTACCAGTTGTCAGCTGAAGGTTATTACCCAGCGAGAAAACCGCTGCAGCGCTGCAAGAGGAAAGCCATGGTTTGTAATCCCGAGTGTGGTAAAAAATGGTTTTACCCTTGTAAGGATCCATGGTAAGCGTCCACCGTGTGGTAAACCTGATCAACAACGGGTGATGTGTGCGCAAGAGCCATTGGAAACTGTGCTGCCAATATTCCGTTCCAGGTTAGGGTTTGCAGGATGCAGCCCCCAGGGCTGCAGAACCCTAAGCTGTCCCATCATCCCATTCTCAATGACCTACCACAAGTTTATTCTTCACATATTTTGTTTGATAATTATTTTTTTACAAGTTTGTTCTTCACATATTTTTATTTAAAATGATAATCTAAACTCCATGATGTTATGAACCAAATATGCATAGCAAAGCTTCAATTCAATAAAGCCACACCTAAATAAATTGAAAGAAAGAAAATCTTCTGACGGTTGACCTCTTATTACTATAGATCAAATGTGTAAAATGAGATGACCATTCAAATGAATCTATTTATATGTATATATAGGAGACAAAGAGAGCTAGAATAGTAAGTCGATATAACTATAATTAATGAAATATAATGAATTGGGATTATAGTTAGGTGCTCAACATGTTCCTCTATTTCAAACTGATGTTGTCCTCAATGTTGGTCAAAGGTGGATGCTTCTCTATGAACACATCTTCCAAAATCATATCTTCTATTAGTAGGTCCTTCCACTTAAGGTACTCAATAATTGCTTGGTTTCGTAGTCGCTTAATACGTGTTTCAATCACTGTTTTAGGTTCTAGTACATTAATTTCATTCTTCATCCAACTCTAGCAAAGCATTGTGAACTAGGATCTTGTAATCTGTTACTTTCTTCATATAAGAAACATGGAAGATTAGATGTACATGTGAAGATGGAGGCAACACAATCTATAGGGCCCATAGTTCTTTGCTAATTTATTACCCAATCCCCCACTTTAAAGCGTGTTTGATTGCGAAGTTGATATTCTTGTTTCATCATGTTTTGTGCCATCGTGAAGTTGTCTTTCAATAGTTGGAGCACTTCTTGTTGGTGCTTGATGTGATCCTCCATTGCTTGAACTTTAGGTTTCTCTCTTGTGATGTGATGGTTGGAGGATGATATCCATAGAGTGCAATGTGCCATAAATATGAACATTTTGGATAAAGTATGGAAGGATGTGTTGTACAACTATTTTGTTGTAGATAATCATTTGACTCATTTTGATTGTTTATTATATGCAAAGAAACTAAGATAACCTTTTAGACATTTACTCACAATCTCAATTGGTCCATCAAATTGGAGATGGTAAGAGGATAAGAGGAGCTCTGGGATAGTTGACTACCAAAACGAGAAAACAACCTAGTTCAAAAATACCATTGAAAATTGGATCTTTGTCACTTACAATAATCTTGGGGTTTCCATGTATCTTTGCATCATTTCTATGAACATTGCAACTATTGTAATTACTTTAAAAGAACAAGAAAGTGAAAGAAATTGGTCAACTCCATGACTCAATCCAACACCATCATGATGACATTCTTCCCTTCATACTTTCGTAGAACTACGATGAAATCCATTGAGACCTCTTCCCAATATTGACTTGGTTGCTAACAGTTTTAGAAGATTGGGATCTTGATTGACTCTCTTTTGTTTGATTGGAAAACCAAACAAACATTTCACCACAAAGTTTTGAACATCGTGTTTAAGACATTTCGAGAGAAAATGTCCTTGATCCTATGATAAGTTTCATAAATCTTGAGTGCACTCTTATAGGATAAATGTGCTATTTTGAAAGGACCTTATATTTGAGTTGTGAATTCTTATTTAAATATTGATGATCTTTATATTAGAGTGAATCATTATTTCACACAAATTTATCTGATGCAATATAGTCCTATTGTAATTGTTGAATGAGTTTCCATGTATTTCGACCTTGTTGCGATTCTATCCTGGCTTCTTTCATCCAATGAAAGATGGAGGCAACCACAATGAAATAAATGTCTCTATGTCACGTTAGTTAGATTCTAGAATGAAAGCCTCAATGTCATGTTTTTTCTTTGAAAATGCATCCACCACCACATTATCTTTCCCTATTTGTAAATAATTTCAAATTCTAACCTAGCATCCTCGTGACCCATTTTTGTTGCACTTATAAAGATGGTCATTGTTCCAAGAAGTACTTCAAACTATCATGATCTACTTTTCCCTTGAAGTGTCTTCATATTAGGTAAGGGAACCATTGTTTAACTGCATGCAATATGTCTAACATTTCCTTCTCATAAATGGTTTTAAGTTCTTTATTTCAAGTTGGAAACTTCCAAAGGTAAGGGACGCTTCTTCTTGCATTAACACTACACCAATGCATTGATTGAAGGCACCACACTCCACACTAAAGGTTTTTGTTAAGTCACGGGTGTCCAAGACAAGGGGTTCTACATACTGTCTACTTAAGTTTCTCAAAAGCTTGGATTGCTTCTTGATCCAAGAAAACACATCCTTTTCCAATGATGATGTTAGAGACATTATTATTCGACCATGGTTCCTTTACAAACTCACGATAATATCCCATCAATCCTAAGAATCCCCTAATAATTTTCAATGTTTTGGGAATTGACCATTCCATCAATCCTTTAATTTTGTCAAGGTCTACCTTGATGCCATCATGAGATACATTATGACCCAAATATTCATTTCGAATCCCAAGACGCACTTAGAAGTCTTTCAATATGATTGTTTCTCACCTAATATGTTTGAGACCATGCCAACATGTTTTTTCCCAAAGAAAACCTCATAGGGAAAGTCTTGAGTACTTCCCCACATTTTGCAAATGGTACCCAATGCAAACCCATCAATGTTGATTATGGTGTTTAACTCGATAGGGACATCAAGTTAGACACACATTAGAGGTAGCTAGCTCAAGGAATGGACTTCGTGACCTCTTGCATGAAACTCAAAACACTTAACCACTTGAGCTAGCATATTGTGCTAGAACATGTTGTACATGGTCTTCTCAATATTTGTAATAACGAGTCTATTAGCAAAAAAAGACTCGCACCAATTTTCTAAGGAAGATATTGAAAATAAAATGTATTAAGCTTTGAAATAGGGAAGGTGCATTAGTAAACCCAAGGCATCACCAAAAACTTATAATGACCACATGTGTTTTACACGATTTTTTGTGAATGTCTTCTCAACTCATTCTAGTATGATGATATCTTGAATGAGGATCCAACTTAGAAAGAAAACTAGGCTTGTAATTCACTTGAATTCATCAGTGATAAGAATAGGGAACTTATATTTAACAGTGATTTTGTTGAGTTATGTATAATTTGGATACATACACCATGGAGAATTGTTTTGTAAACCATCACCACTGGGGAAGATAAATCACTTTGTCTAAGTTGAATGTTGCCAACCTCTAACAACTCTTGAACCATATGCTCAATCTCACTTTTTTGAGCATATGGTCCAAGAGATGTTAGAGGTTGGCATTGGGGTCTCTATAAGGTTGGATGTAAGGAGGAAGGATCCTTGGGAAGAGTTGAATAATGTGATCGTGCTCTTGACTAGGAAAAAGACGTTTGGGCATCTTAGCAAATACCTTGGAATGATTGTTGATAACTCCTTGGAGATCCAAGATCACAGAGGGGTTAAATGTTTAAAAAATTAGGGAGCAGAATTATGCAATTATTCATGTGTCCAATTTTTAATACATCTATCATGTTTTTAGAGCTCATCTCTTTAGATGGTTTCCCATGGATACTTGAGTTCAATTCCTTACCTTCCAATAAAAGTCTCATCAAAATTCACTGAAAATTAAAACACATTGTTCCCAATGGTTGTAGCCATTACATTGTTAATACCACTTAAACGCCACCCATTGGCATTGCAATACTGTTAAATAACTCCCATAACAAGATTAATAATATGACACTTCCTCAGTATGTCCATTTGCAATCAAACATAAAAATCTAGGGTTAGATATATAAATATATCGAGAAGTTTTCTAATTTGTGGTAAATGAAGTTATGGGTACTACCACAATCAACCAACATTGTAACCTTTTTCTTCTTGATATATCCTTATATATCTCTAGTTTGAGGAGTGTTACTATGGGCCAAAGTATATTGTAAGGTATGATTGGAATAGTCTTGTATGCTTTTGGATCTTGAGATGAACTTTGCCTGACCGACAAGATAGGAAATCTGCCCTGATATGAACTCTACCTATCATGAAATTTGCCTCGACAAGAACTTTGGCTCGATATGAACTACAACTGACCAATAGGAACCTAATTAACAAGACAAGAAATCTACGCCAAAAGGAACTCTACCCGATAGGAACTCTACCTCGACATGAACTCTTCCCAATAGGAACTCTGCCCAATAAGAAACTCTACTAAAATAGAACTTTGCCTTATATAAACTACGACTGATAAGACATGAACTCTACCACAACAAGAACTCTACCCGGCATGAAATTTGCCTCGATAAGAACTTTGGATCAATATGAACTACGGTTGACCAATAGGAACCTAACTAACAAGGCCGAAACTCTACCTTGACACGAACTCTACCTTGTGAATTCATAAAAAACTAAAAACTAAATGAGAGGTTTATTTAAAAATCACCACAAAATTCCACAAATTTTAGGAAATAATTTCTAAAACAGTATAATTTGAAGTTTACCGGAGTTTTGACAACTGCAGAAGTCAAAGGATACAAGAACTCTTCTCGATTGGAACTCTACCCGATAAGAACTCTACCCCGATATGAACTACAACCAACCAGTAGGAACCTAACCAATAAGGCAAGAACTCTACCCCGATATGAACTACAACCAACCAGTAGGAACCTAACCAATAAGGCAGGAACTCTACCCCGACAGGAACTCTGCCCAACATGAATTCTGCCTGACAAGAACTCTGTCATGACAAGAACTCTTCCCGATAGGAATTCTGCCTAACAGTAACTCTCACTCGACAAAATTTTTTCCTTGACAATAACTCTACCTCGATATGAGAGGCTACCTGACAGGAACTCTTCCCAACAAGAAAAATATACCAAAATAGAACTTTTCCTTATAGAAACTACGATCAACAAGAGAAGAAATTTTCCTTGACAGGAACTCTACCTGACATGAACTCTTCCTCGATAGGAACTATGGCTCGATATGAACTATGAATGACTAATAAGAACCTAACTTACAAGCCAGGAAATCTGCATGACAGGGTCTCTGCCTTGAAAGGAACTCTATTCGATAGGAAGTCCTCCCGATAGGAACTTTGCCCCGATAGGAACTCTGCCCTGATATGAACTCTAGGAACTCTGCTCCGACAGACAAGACATGAACTCTGCTCCGACAGGATCTCTTCCCGGCAGGAACTCCGCCCCGACATGATCTCTTCCTGATAGGAACTCTGCCCGATAGGAAATCTACCCAACATGAACTTTTCCTCGACAGGAACTCTGCCCCAATATGAACTATAACCGACCAATAGGAACCTAACTAACAAGGAAGGAACTCTACCCCGTTAGGAACTCTGCCAAACAGGAAATTTGCCCCGAGATGAACTCTACCCAATAGGAACTCTACCCAACAAGAAAACTCTACCGAAATAGAACTTTTCCTTATAGGAAGTATGACCGATAAGACATCAAAGTTCTTATCGGTCATAGTTCGTATTGGGGTAGAGTTCCTGTCGAGAAGAGTTCCTATAGTTCATGTTAGGCATATTTCCTTCTATTCATAGTTTCTATCGAGCAAAGTTCCTCCATTCTTCATTCATCAATGAGAGTTCGCTAGTGAAATGTCCTAGTTAGAAAGGTTCCTTGCAAATATGGAGATTTTTAATTAAAGTTCTCATTCAATTTTCAGTTTTTTATGAATTCACAAGGTAGAGTTCTTGTTGGGGCAGAGTTCTTGTTAGGGAAAAGTTATTGTCTTGTTAGTTAGTGTTCCTATTGATCATATTTTCTATTGTACGTCGTATTTCCTGCCATGAAAAGTTCTATTTGGGCAGAGTTCCGATTGATCATATTTTTCTCGTTAAAGTTCCTATTAGTCATAGTTCCTTTTAGGCACATTTGATGTTCATCATAGTTCCCGTCGGTCATATTTATTGTCTGGTATTGTTCCTATTAGTCATTTCTTTTGTCAACCATAGATCCTAGAGACTTTGGTCTTGTTAGTTAGAATTCAGGTAGAATTTTTGTCGGGGTAGAGTTCCTGCATGGAAAAGTTCCTATCGGGGCAAAGTTCTTGTTGGGAAAAATTCCTATCGAGGTAAAGTTCCCATCGGGAAAAGTTCCTATCAAGGCAAAGTTCCTATCTTGTTATTCAGTATTCCTACTGGTCATATCTTCTCTTATTAGTCATAGTTCTTATCAGGCAAAGTTTAAGCAGAGTCTTGTTAGTCATAATTCGGGCGGTGTTCCTTTGTTAGAGTTCTTGTTGGGAAGAGTTCCTATTGGGGTAGAGTTCTTGTCATGGCAGAGTTCATGTCTTGTTAGTCAATGTTTCTATTGTTCATATTTATTATTGTCAGTCATAGTTCCCATATGGAAAAGTTCTATTTGGGCACAGTTCCCATCACTCATAATTTCATCGTCAAAGTTCCTATCAGTCATAGTTCTTATCAGGTAGAGTTAACATTCTTCATAGTTCCTATCGATCATATTTATTGTCCGATATTGTTCTTGTCAGTCATAGCTCTTGTTAACCATAGTTCCTAGAGACTTCAGTCTTGTTATTCAGATTTCCCATTCTCTAGAAACTATGGTTGACAAGAGTTCCTGTCGGGCAAATTTCCTATCATAGTAAAGTTCCTGTCGAGTAGAGTTCCTATCGGGCAAAGTTCCTGTCAAGTAAAGTTCCTGTTGGGGCAGAGTTCTTGTCGGGCAGTGTTCCTGTCGAGTAGTGATCCTGTCGGGGCAGAGGTCCTGTCGGGGAAGAGTTCCTACCTTGTTAGTTAGGTTCCTATTTGTCCGTTGTAGTTTGTATCGGGACATAATTCTTATCGGAGCAGAGTTCATGCCGAGTAGAGTTCTTGTCGGGCAGAGTTCTGTTAATTTTTTATTATCTTTAATTCGAAATTGCAGTAGTACTTGAAATCAATGAACAATCATAAACATAAACATTCACATACGACACATAAATTTACCCTGGGGAAACCCTCTAGTACTTGAGGGAGAAAACCCCAACAAAATCTTCCTTAGAATATTGATAGATAGCAGAGAATGTCTTTACAATGAGAAGATTACATCAAGCACCCCTGGTGCATTGCATTATCAGATAGAAATACCAAGCACCCCTAGTGCAATATCAGAGCAAGAGAGAAGATGGAAGAATAGAACTCAGAATAATATCCTTCACAAAGAAAAGCACATTTCCTTCAAGATAGAAGAGAATTCGTTTCACATTGAATTCATCAAACATATATATATATATATATATTCTTCTCATGCTTCGGATTCTATTTTTATCTCGTGACTTCATGATGAACTCACCCTCCATCTGGATGCTAGGTTACTTAGTTAGGGGGCTAACTCAAGTGTCGTCATGCAAGTGTTGTAACTTAAGTGTTGTAACTCAAGTGCCGCAACTTAAGTGCCAAGTGTTGCAAATTAAGTGTCGTAACTCAAGTGTTGTCTTTCAGTTCAACTTAAGTGTCGTCTTTTATTTTAACTCAAGTGTTGACATGCAAAACACTTTAGTTAACTAGATCTTCTTTATTAACATTTAGTTAACTCTTTCATTTGAAGTCCTTCTTGATAACATCATTGAAGTGAAAATTCGAATTTTCCTTTAATTAACTGAAGTCTTTCTTATTAACATCACTGAATTTTAGCAATTCGAGTTCTCTCTTATCTGATCACATCTTATCTTTACTCTTGTCTTATCTGCATGGTCCACATGTGCCAACTTTAATTTATCTATCATATAAAATATACTAAGGATATTTTTCCAATGATGTGATCATCTTGTTCTACTATTGTTGCAAGTGGTCATATGCTAAAGTAATTCACCCTAGAGGTGGCCAGTCTCTAGAGGAGAATTAATAGCTCAACCATGGTTAGTAGTACATCACACACTATTCATGCTTCGACATGCAAAGCATTACCTCAACACATGAGGATCTGTCTTGACACATAAGACCTTAGCCTTGCCAAGCAAGACTGTACAACATCATCACTTTGTCATACAAAGCACTTACCTCAACACATGAGGATTATTCATTCTTGATTCCAACTCAAGATTCTTCTCCAAGTTTCTCGAGTCCAACTCAGGATCCGATAAGGCACTACCTTGATACATGAGGCTCAATATTGGCACACAAGATTGACTTGGAGAGTGACTCATGATGCTGTAACTTTAACAAGCTACCCGACAGGAACTGTTCCCGATAAGAACTCTGCCCCAATATGAACTCTACTCGACAATAATTCTACCCCAATAGGGTGTTAGTTGTAGAGATTTTTCCTTCATAGGTATGGGCTCCTACAAGACCTGTAATGAACTAACTTGCTAGACCTATGAGTGAATTTACTGTCAATTTCCCACTCATCATAAAAACTAATGCATTAGTCATCATATCATCTTAAATAATAAATAACTGTATGTTGATTACCACATGTCATCATAAAAATAAACATCAACATGAAAGGTTAAGTTGAAGGATATATTTGAGATAATAGACTTAGGTTTGTTGCATTTGTTTTTTGCCATCCAAGTTTTTCAATTCGATTATGGTATCTTCATTTCTAAATCTAAGTATGCTCTTAATCTATTGAAAATATTCAATAAGGAATATTATACACTCTGTGCTACCCCACTTCAATCAGGAGTCAAGCTAACAAAGGAGCATAGCTTTGCAAAGGTTGATGATACTTTGTATAAACAACTTGTTTGGAGCTTTATTTACTTGACTCATAATAGACCTAACATTGTATTTGTTTTCATCTTGGTATCGAGATCATGAACAAATTGAAGGAGAAACGTATGCAAGCAACAAAAACAATTGAGCGGTACATGAAAGGCACTTATCAACTGGGAATTAAATGTTCTAATATGGTTGATACCCAATTAGCTATGTTAAGTCACTGCACTATCCACCACTGAGGTCAAGTAGAAAGGAGTGGTAAATGGAGCTATTTATGTAGTTTGGGTCAGCAAATTAATGGTTGAGCTTAGAATTCCTTAGGAGGAATCATCTACAATATATTCTAATAATCAAAGCATATTCCATGTGAAAAATCATCAAATAGCATGTAGCAAGACCAATCATATTGAGGTTCATGCACACTATCTCTACTTGTTGGCCTAGAAAATTGAAGTGCCCCTTTGAGTATAACATGATAAATGACTTTGTTGTTGATATCCTCACAAAACCATTGACAAAGGCCAAGTTTGTCAATGGTTTAAGGGGGGTAGTGGTACTGCTACCTTTATCTCTCCAACTCATGTTTAAGGGGATATGCTAAAATGTTGCAAATGTTTGAATAATTGTAAACTTGACTTATCTTGGTAATTAGGACCACTTGAATGAAATGTAAAAAATATTTGAGTTATAAGTAATAATAGTTGGCGTTTTGTTAATTGGGTTTAGCTCGGGTGGTTGGGAGGAATGATTGTTACCTTTCCCACCTAGGAACAATTCCTACATGTGACATGTTGAGATCCTTATAAGTATATCGTTGTATCATCGTTAAGCCTTGAACCACTTTAACTTAGGTACCATCCTCAAAATGAGGGGTTGTCCCCGGGTTTTCTCAAGATATGTATTTTGCATTAAAAAATAGTTGACATTTTCTAAAAGGTATAGTATGAATTCGTGAGAACATTTGAGAGGTTTTACTCAGATTAGTTCTTCTCCTCTCTTGAGTTCATGAGATTATCTATTGGTGTCCCATTTCTTGATAAAATATTATATTAATTTGATTATATACCTATTACATATTATTGGTCTCTCCCTTTATGTGTTTGGAGTTATATGATCACATAACCTATTATTAAATTCCAATATAGTGGAGGTATACAAGGAATTCAAAATTGAGGACAATGGGGAGAATGGTCAACTGATCAAGTAACAAATTAATAAAAGGTGTCAAATATAATATCTAACAAACTATAACACATGTTTAGGCCAAAATTCAGGGAGAGGTATTCCTAAGGTTGATCAAAGGTTGTTAGGGGCTTCTTTAAGAGTGAAAATGGTCAAATAAGATTATTAAAGACTAAATAAGGCTTACTTGAGATAAATTAAGGGTTATCTACCCATAATCTAATAGTTAATAAAAAAAATGTCAAAAGCATAGTTAGATACTCCAATTCATCTCTTTAGACCAAGGGTGGATGATTGGAACAAGGAAACTAGCATTTGCATTCCACATTGTAGCAATGCTTCATATAGTCCTTGGGCATGAAATACATAGGAAACATGTTGGACAAATTCTATGTGCCGCAATATGATAACTTTTCTATATTGAATTTTTCATTACACTATAATATTTGATAATAAAGTACCTTTCATGGCCCATTATAAATTATGTATTTTTATTTGGAGCATACTAAAGTGTTGGATTTTGACCATGAGATGGGGAAGAGGGGGAGAATGGTAAAATCCCAATATCTCATCTACGAGTGCTCCAAAGAAAATGTAAGCCCTACTCACATGGGTCAAATCATCTAATGCACATAGCATTAGAGTTAATATGTGAAATTGAGCCTTTCTATATTCACGTTTTATGACATGTTTAACAAATTAATATATTTCCAAATAGCCTTACCTAAAGGAATCTTTATTATTATTATTATTATCTAAGTTGGCCTTGTTTTAATATTCACCTTTTATCTATAGTATAGAAAAATGTGGGCTTGTGATCCTTAACAATTCCCATGTTAACTCACAACTTTAAAGCAATTGTTATTTGCTTTTCTAAACTAAAAAACTAATTAATACTAGAGTTGTAAATCAAAACAACACATTTATCCTACACTCTATGTTACCATTCTTAGCAAGTTAGTATCTTCTAACATGTGGTGAGTTATTGGATATTTATATTGATTACTATGGTTCAACTTCATTTTGATTTCATCTTTTTATCTCTCAAATCAAGATGAAAGCATGGATACCTAATAAACATGAAATTACATTTTAAGTATGGATCTTCTAACATGTGGTGAGTTATTGGATATTTATATTGATTACTATGGTTCAATTTCATTTTGATTTTATTTTTTTATCTCTCAAATCAAGATGAAAACATGGATGCCTAATAAACATGAAATTACATTTTAAGTATGGATTTGGTCAACTCAGCTCAAAATATTTATTTTATAAAATTCATAATATATTTCTAATTGATATACAAATTCTAAAAACTCTCTATATTTTAAAAAATCACAAATTTTAGTAAAAGTTACAATAACAATGACCTTATAGCATTGTAATTTTTTACACCTCCCCCCAATGCAATGCCATATATTTCAACTATTAATTGAAAAAATTAAAAATGGATTCAACCATTGTATGCACACAATCCCTCTCTTATATATAATGAAATAAATCTTTAAAGCCATAACCCATGTATTTTATTGATCTTTAAACCTAAATCAAAATAAAAAGAATCTTAAATATGGACAATTAGTGAATTTTTTGTTCATCCATACTAATTTTTCTTTTGTTCTTCTTTGAAATAGGACTGAATGGATATATTTCTTACTTACTGATATTGAAGGAAAGAACATATCATCCACCATGTAACAAAACATAAACGTTTTTCAAATGATTAAAGAAAAGAAAACATTTTTATGCTTTTAATTCTAATTCTAATTACCTAGCTATGTATTCAGAGCATAACTACAAAAATAAAGATAAAAATCCATATAATTTCTCTCACACATCTTTGTTAGAGACCTTAAATAATGTAAAATATGAACAACTCAAAATAATGGAAAAATGCAAAAATAAAAGTCCATATAATTTTTTATAATGTATCTTTGTTAAAGACTTTAAATAACATAAACTATAAACAAATAAATAACATAAACTATGAACAAACTAAAATAACTAGATAAAAGTTTTAGATAAAAGTTTGAAACCAGAGCCAATCATCCTCTTCACTTTTCTTGCTTCACGATGCTTTTTATACCAGAAGAATAAAACTCTGTTGCTTCACGGTGCCTTTTCTACAAGGAGGAATAAAATCATGTTTTCTTTTAGTACTTCAAGATGTGAACCATGCAAGACATCATGGAAACAATGTATGTTATAGTCATCCCAAAGATCTACAGAAAGATTATTGTCTAATAGCCAACAATAGCCCTTCTGAGAGACCTAAACTCAGACTTTTGCCCAGTAACTATGATAGACAGAAAATCGATGTAATGACATGCAATCAGGTTCTTGAAAAAATTATGCTTTCTAACAAACTTAGGCCATTCTGCATTTCCTGATATTTGAGAGTTTACTAAAATTAAAATACTTTCTGCAGTAAAGAAAATAAGAATTTTCATGAAGCAGATAATAAGTTTAATAACTGTCAAACACCAAATTTTTGGTCATCACTTTTAACCATAAAAGCTATCTGTAACATTATCTTCTCGGAAATAAAAATAAAGATGGTTATAGTTCTTTTAAATTATCTTTGCGTGCAACTGCATACAATATCCGAATTCTATTTTACGGAATGTTGGGATTGAACTTATTTCAACCTCATACATGATATACATGCTCTGAGCCACAAAGCTGCAATAATCTGAAATGTTCAAGCATTAAGAAGCACAATGTACCAGTGTTGAAAATAGTTGTAGACTGAAGTGACTGTAATATGGCTCATTATAAATGATAATAGAACAGAACATAAGTTCAGGAATTGGTGCCTTCTTTGATAGTATTTATATTTGCAAGAAACATAATTCATAACAAGTCGGATAAAAGCGCACTATCTTATTATATTTATCTTTTAACAAGGATAAAACTACTCTATAATAATGGCAATTTCAACATGCTATGCTTGGCCTGTATTGATTCACCCTCTTATTCTAAACCTCGTCTAGGGCCACGGATTCGTAATGAAGTTGCTTGAACATTGTATAGGATAAAAGATAACCAAAATGCCTTGTTTTTTCGGTAATTTTGGGATAAAATTTGGTTAAAATTCTTACTAAAATCTGAGCACTCCAAATTGAGATTTTAATAAGAATTGCTCTGCCAGGAGTAGGAAACATTTTAGTTAACCCTTATATATAACACAGCTTTTTCAAAATTGTGTTTCAACTCTAGTGACTAATAATGAAGTGGCCATCAAAACATGAAAAATAATGACTAACCTTTCTTGACAAATTCTTTTTCGTTCTTAGAAAAGCTACTTGCACATGTTTAACAGATAAAGTGGCCATCAAATCTATAATTTCCATGATAAGTATAAAATTGAATTAGCATCAAGATGCTTGGATATGTTTACAAACAGATGAAGTGGCTATGTGAGCTATAGTTTTCCATGACATGTAGAACACTCTATATGAATAAAAAACCGTGAAGCCTGAAAATGCCTACTGAAGTTTTTAGTGTAAGAATAATTTATATACAAATATTTGCTGTTTTAATGTTATTTAAATATTTAACTGTTCCTATGGCTTCTGTAGGGATGTTCCCTCCAAATGCTAAGTTATTAAAAAAATGTATTTACAGAAAACAATAAGAATATTTTTTGTTGTACAAATGCCCAAATACCTCTATCCGAGTCCACGATTAGAACACTGTACAATGTAGTCCAAGAGCTCAAGTTGTTAGCAAGAACAATTTGCCTTCCTCGGTCTTAAAATCTCTTGTTATAACCATTCTATTCGACAATGACCTGAAATTCTTTCCAGGAGGCCATATGGGATCCGGTATCTAAATCCTTTCTCTAGTCCCAAATACAATAGAGTTGGGTATTGTTGTATTGGTAGTTGCTGTACGGAAATTCTAACGAGATTAAAAATAGGGCGAACATTTGAGATGATATTGGTTCGGTAAGTCAACTATTAATTTACCTAATTTTGAACGAAGTGAATTTGAATCGAATTCATATTGATACAATAAAATATAAAATTCCAAAGCATGGCCGATTAATAAAAAGATTTATTTAAGAAAAAAACTTTTAAATACTTTTTTAATTTAGTGTTGGTATATGTTATACGGTTAGACTTTTGTTATTTATCAAAAAGTAAATTTATGTAGTTTTTTTGTTTTCATTTTTTAAGTCATTTTATATAAAAATAGATTTGTGTAGTTTTAAGTTTTATTTTTAAAGTTTTCAATGAAAAATGAATGAGATGTTAAAATTTGGAATGATTATGTATAATTTTATTTTATTTTTAAATTAAAATTACATGTTTTTTGTATTTATAAGATGTCTACTCCCTTATTTTAGTCGTACTTGATTTTTTTATTACGTATTTTTTCAGTATTGTATTAAAATCTTATTCGAATACGTACTCAAATCTTGCTACTATAAAGCATTGAAGCACTATTTTCTCTATATCATCACAATACACATTGTAACAGGAAACCAAAATCAAAACCTACAATGATTTGTGTTGAGAAAATGCACTAACTCCATATCCCATGATTAGCTCACAGCCTGTGAGATTGATTTGCTTGAGATTGTGACAGTTTTCAGCGATGACAACCAACGAGATATCTTATATGTTGAGAAACCAACAAAAGTTTATGCTTTCAAGGACAGAAACTACACCAAGATCCACACCCGCAATGTTAGTAACTCTAGGCCCACATTCAGCCATATTCAGAATTTGCAAGAAAGATAGTTGCTGTAGAAGACTTATCCCTAAGTCTGAGATTTGGTCATATTCCCAAACGTCTAGCCTCTTTAATGTTCTTGCAGAAGATCCAGTTGCCAACGAGGCTAAGCCCCAATCTGTAAACAAAGTGAAACCATGTAATAAAAGAACTTGCAAAGAACCTGCAACACCACTGCTTCAAGCGCTTGATCTGTGGATTGTGGCACCCATGCATTTCGAAGTACATTCATTTTCTGTATCTTTAACTTTTAATATTTATAATGTTGATAAAATTTATTAAATTTTTTACTTCTTAATGAGCAGTGGAGCAGTATAAGGAACAATTGGGCTGATTAAGAATTGTCCAAATCTCAATTTTTGTTGCTCAAATCAGGATTTCGAGGATTTCGGTAGTTTTATTAGTCTAAGACCACCTTATTTGAACGATTTGACTAATTTTATTAGTCTAAGACCACCTACCGGAAAAACTGGGTGTTTTAATTTGTTTTTATCCTAAGCTTCTGTCTTTTACTAGAGAGCTTTGTCTTAGACACGACTTTATTGTATACTTCAAGATTAATTTCAGAAAAGATAAAAAAAATGGTAAAATGTATTACAAATGTGGCTATGCTGCGCGCAGTAGGATGTGGCCCGTGGGTTGTGGCTGTATGCTGTATCCTGCAGCTTCTACTGTAGCAACACGTGTTAAATCTTAATGATTGAATCTTAATAGCTTAAGATTTAAGATCCAATTATCAACAAGCAGTCCACTACAACCACATTAAATGAACTGTAGCAGACTGAATAATGTTTTCCGGAATAATGTTTTCCGGCTGCAGTTCATTTAATGTGACTGTAACCACAATAAATAGACTGCAGCAAGTTAAATAGTATTTGCCCTCAACAACTGCCAAAACTCAGAAACTCAAAGCTTTTCAAGTTGAATAGTATTTGCCCTCAACAACGGCCAAAACTCAGAAACTCAAAGCTTTTCACAATGAACAATAGTTTACCTAGCTGAAACTGAAAAAACAAATTTCAACGTATTTACATTGATTCTAAAAAATTTGAACCAATATTTTGGCGATTTAATTCACCTTGAAATTTGCAAACCGTTCAAAATCGAATTCGTCATTAAAATCGTTGATTTTAAACAATTTAGTTCACCCGTTACAAAAAAATCGACGAATTTCAAATTTTAAGGCGAAACATCGCTGAATACGGTTACTTAGGTTTCATCCACTTTTTAGTTCTTCTATATTTTATTCGTTGGAATCTATTCCTCCTGAAAACCTTCAGCCAATGGATGTTGCACCTTTGAAATGCCAATATGACACTCAGATATCTGTATTTCGAAAAATATGCAGAAATGTTGGAAGAGCCCTCATGGGAGCCTCTTCTGAAGCCAGGGAAAACATGTAATTGTTCGCTGGCATTGTCTTTGTTTGTTCGAACCCAATACAACAGCGCACATTCATACTCCATGGAGACTCCCATTTGGCATTCAATGGGTGTTGGGTTCTTGTGGCATCACAAACCAAGGAGTGTATAAACCATTCAATTCCCGTTCATCTGCATTGTTAATACCCTACAGCTATACATTGTTTGAATGACTCATCATGTGGGTTTGAATATCTAATATACAGAAGGAATAGATACAGGTTGCCTCCCTTGCAATTGGAGCATCCTTCAGCTCTTGCACTCTGTTAACTACAAGTTACAGCCTCCATTCAACCTGCCCAAGCCAATTGCACCATAACACACACACCCAAGGCATTCTGCAAGCTGGGCGTTTGATTCATTCGCTACAACCATCCATATATTAACATATGTTTTGTCTTGGATGTTTTGTTTTGTCCATGTCTTAATTTCATGTGCTGGGTTGAACTTTCACAAACATGAACAGAGCTGTTATTAATGGGCAGAGGTTTGGTTCACTAAACGCTCAAAAAAAAGTTTTAGGATTAGGATCTGTATAACCTTCTCTATATAACAAAGATAGAGTGCTGTGTGGGCACATTTTAAAACAGCAGAAATGGTAGAGTTATTCAGAAAAGCTGTTAGGACCACCACTGGAAGAAGAGTTACAAAGTTCAGCACATCACAAGTTTCCAGCTACAGTTCCAGATCTCATACTTCAGGCTTCTACCGGTGATGAGGTATCTTTTGGATTTCAAATCGGTCCAGATGGCTAACTTGTTCCCATTGAGTCTGCTGAAAAGAGCGTATTGGGCCAGAAGGAATGTGTAGTTAAAAAACAGATGCAATTTGGAGAATTACCGGGTTCAAAGACGTGCCAGTTGCAAGAATACACAGTTTTATCTCAGTTTTCCAACAAGAAGACAAAAATCTAGCTCTATTGATCTTATTGAGGAGAGATCAAATTGACATAAGTTGACTAATAAAATGTCCAAATCATCTTGTGTGGGTCATTTAGATTCTAAATTGAGCAGGCTGAATGTCTCTTAAATAGTGCAAAGGTCTCACTTACCAGTGAAAAGAATGTTTGAGGATAACGATTTACGTGATGATTTCGCATATGCCTTACCTTGCTATCCAATTGGGAAATGACAGAGGAGATCGATGTTCTGTATGTGAATGCTAATGACAATGATGAATTAATATGCATTAAGGGATTTGTGGTGGTCATTATGCAGCAAGGGAAACTGCCCATAAAATTCTAAGGTTTGGATATTATTGACCTTCTCTTTTATCTGATTTTCATAAATATGTTATAGCTTGTCATATATGTCAGTGTTATGTTGGTAGGAAGACAATCCCTGCCTTTCGTCTGAAGCCTGTTCAAGTAGGAGCTCCTTTCCAACAGTCAGTGGGGATATTGATTTCATAGAAGTCCATCCACCCTTTAGTCCGAAGCCTGTTCAAGTAGGAGCTCCTTTCCAACAGTCAATGGGGATATTGATTTCATAAAAGTACATCCATTTTCCAGTAGTCAACATAGATGGATTTTAATAACCACAGACTATTTTACCAAATGGGTAGACTCCCTTCCCACCGTTGACCAAGTTTTCATTAATTTCCTCTACCTTTGGTCGAGCACTCCGTACCTCCGTACTGTGAAAAAAACATGTTGACTAGATTTGGCTATGCCCAAAAGATTGTCCCCGACAGTGTCTACGGCATTGAAATCCTTAAAGTAAGTGACTTTCTGTCAGAAAATCTATATAATATCATTTCAGGGCATTCATCCAAGTACCATCCTCAACGAAATGGACAAGCTGAATCTCCCTTATGAAAATAATTAAGAAGACAGCAGCAAAAAATAAGAAGGCATGGAACTATCATTGTAGATATCCCATGTGGGAAGAATCGGAGATGATTCAACAAGATTTAGATTTAATAATAATAGGCCCCTTTAAGAATAATAAATAGGTTTGGAAAGCGGCTCAACCTTATTAATAAGTAAGCTGGAACGATCTAACCGACCCCTTAAATAGTTCAAAATCGTATTCGCTAAGGAAATCCAACCACTTGGCTTGCCTAGAATTTAGTTCTGGTTGATAAAAAAGACATTTCAAGCTCATATTGTCAATATTCAGGAGAAATTTATTCCCCATGAGATAGTGCCTCCAGATTTTCAAGGTGTGGATGATGGCAGATAACTCAATATCATGTGTTGGATAGTTTATCTCATGCTCTTTCAACTTTCGTGTTTCATAATAGATCACAAAATCATTTTGCATAAGGACTTCCACAAGTCCTTCCTGTGCAAACAACAAGATCCGCAATCCTCGGTATTGATGCAATAGTTAATAATTGTTTTAGTTTCTGAATAATTTCTTTGAATTTAGTTTTCCATAAGAATTGTGTTTCCTTTTTCTGTAAATATGTTATGGGACAAGAAATATGAGAGAATTTCTCAATGAACTTTCTATAATAATCCACTAATCCCAAGAACGATTTCATGTTTATGACACAAGTAGGTGTAGGCAATTCTTCAATAGATTTGATCTTTTCTGGATTTACGGAAATACCCTCCTCAGAAATGATGTGGCTTAGATACTGTATTTGTGGTTTATAGAAGTCACACTTACTGAATTTAATATATAGTTGATGTTCTTGTAGGACTTGCAATACAATCTTGATATGTTCTTCATTTTCTTTCTCATTTTAAGAATATATTAGTGTGTCATATATGAATACTAGTACATATTTATTCAAGTACTTATTGAAAATGTTGTTCATCATGCACATAAATTTATCAGTTCATCAGTTAGCCTGAAGGGAATTACCACAAACTCGTAGTGACCATACCGAGTCCTAAAAGTAGTCTTGTTTATGTCTTCGTCTTGGATCCTTACCTGCTGGTATCTGGATCGTAAGTGAATTTTAGAGAAGATTCTTGCTCCTCGAACCTAATCAAATAGATCATCTATACTGGGGACTGGATATCGATTCTTTATATTTAATTTGTTTAGTTGTCAGTAGTCAATGCACATCTGTATTGTACCGTCTTTCTTCTTCACAAAAAGTATAGGTGCTCCCCACAGGGATACACTAGTTCTGATGTACCCTTTCTCAATCAATTATTGCAATTATAGTTTTAGTTCCACTAACTTAGGGGTACTCATGCAGTAGGGGGATTTCAAAACTGGTACTGATCCTAGTATTAGTTCTATGGAGAATTCTAGATCCCTTTTTGGTGATAAGCCTGGTACCTCTTCTGGAAATACATCTTTAAAATATATTAGAACAAGAAAGTCTTCAATTTTCCGTTCGTTCTCTTTTTCCAAGTTTCAAATGTTAATTGCATAAAGCTTGTAGCCCTTCCTTACACACTTTTTAACTTGTAAGGCTGATATATGTAACTTACCAGCAAAACTTATGACAAGACCAAGTCATGCCATTGGTCGTGTAAGTCCCATGTATAGCGAAAGTGTGGTGATGGCTCATGGAATTAAACATTGAAACTTATGTAACTTGAGACCATATAATATATGCACCTAATAGTAAAGGTAGGTTGGAGTTTAAGGCATCCCATGTGATGGGAAGGCATGAGGAGAATGGCAAGCCTCCATGCTGGGACATCCATTACGCTTTTCACATGAGGTAGGTTTTTCACCTACAATTCCCTTCCGGGAGGGTTCACTTGGTCATTACAATTTTGTTGTGGGAGAGGGAAGTCGAGGGATTCCTCTCTGCTCCATTTCTGGAAACACTTACACATATCCCGAGCTCAACTGTAACATCCCTCCTTTAAACCTTAATATTTTGTAAATACAATTATTTATTATACTTGTTTACTGGTGAGGAGCTCAAGGCCATGGCCCCACTAGTAAAATTTGTAAGTATGTGGCTCAAATCCTAAAGTCGCAAAGTGTGAAGCTTAGGAGCTTAAGAGCGGTGACGCATTTTAGATGACGAAAAACGAATTCTCTGAGGAAGAAAGCTCAGAGGCTAGGAAGTCGTGATAGTTCTATCTTGATAAGAGTCATAACCACTTGAAGGAAGGGACTAATGATGTTCACTTTAATTAAGTAAAAATCCTGAAGGGTTCACCTAAGTAGGGTCTAACATAAATGATTCTTTCATCTACGAAAGTTTAATAGGCTATCTTTGTTAACACTAAGCCCAAAAAGAGGCTTGACACATGATTAGGTTAAAACGCATCAAGCGTCAAGCACGAAAAAGATTGTCTGCGTTTACCGGGACAATACTCAAACCTACCACGGGTGAAGAATCTCATTTATATGTTATATATAGAGAGAGAGATATAGTCAAAACTAGACACCTAACTCTACCATAAAGAAAGGGGTTACGGAAAATAATACTCGTAATGTATTTATTCATATATATATATATACACAACAACAACTTATATAGTTTTAGATCTAAGATCTAAACTATGCATGGAAAATGTTAGGATATCTCATCATTCAGTTTTGTACTTTGCATGCAACCTAGTCACCAGTTTGATGCCTCCAGCACCTTGTCCCTAGTTTGCTAGCACTCGGGAGCTTCTTTCCATGCAGTTATAGCCCTCCTAGTCAGTAAGGCGCCCACTTCTCACCTACCAACTGAGAAAGGCGCACTTCTTCACCTACCACTCTGTTCACTTCAGTTAGTTGGTTGTCTTTCCTTGATTTAAGGCTAGATTGACTCCTAACTGATTGTATCACTCCGTTGGAACCCCAGTAAGACTAGATTGCCTATTATGACTCCAGTTAGCTCCTCATGCGCCCTCCACTGAGCCTCCTTCATTCAGTTAGTGCCTCCATGTGCCAGTTACACTTATCACACTCAGTTAGACTCAGTTTGACACCTGATTGACCGTTACTTGTGCATTGATGACTCCACTGATCTGATGATGAGGACTCCTAGTTGGAGCCAAGCTATTACATGCAGTATTTCGAATGACCTTCTTGGGTAATTCGAATTCATTTAGTCATTGTGACTGCATCTTGTATTGTATTCTACTTCTAAGTTCAATAGAGCACTGTTGCAAGCCTTTTGCACAGTTTACGCATATTTTATGAGTTTCATCTTTGTAATTGATTTACTTGTTCAATTAGATCTGTTGTGCTTAATTTCACAGAAAAAGGGGGTTTCCTTACCCAAAAAGAAATCCATCCATATAATCTTAATGATGAAATATTGATGTGAATATATATATATATATATAATAAGTATTATTACAACTTCCAAGTGTTGGAGTTAAGAAATCATGATAAAGATAATGGATAGAGGTGCAAGTACACACACACACACACACACACATATATATATTTAAGGAATATTTTTCCTTAAGCACGCAGTGAAGACAAGTTATCTATTAAAACAAGAAACATACGTTAGGTAAATGATTTTTCACCTAATAGGAAAAAAAAGAGAGAAAATAAAGATTACTCGAGAGTATTCTTGTGCAAGGAACTCTTTTGTAAAGGAAGGATTAGCATATTAACTACAAATAAATACAGGATGGGTATTTATTCACTTCGTAAAGGCCTTAAACATAATTAGAGATTTCTAGATTGGTTGCTCTCAAATCAAGGGGGCATACACAATTTTTCAAATGATACTTAGAATAAGTACCATACAATCACCATGAACTTATTTTAAGAGCTACAAAGAATTAAAAAAAAATATAATAATAAAATTTCTGAGATCAACGTAAGGAGATCTAGTAACTTCGCCCTCGATTCGTAAATTTGGACACTGACTTGCAAGCTTTATCAGTAGCGTCAAAACTCATCCCCGAAAAAACTAAAAATATATTTCGACTCAGCGTAGCCTAGAATATAATTGTGGTTCCATGTGATCTTATTTTAGAGACATAAGTCCTGAATAAAGTTAATATTACCCATATCGATGACAACTTTTCAAAAGAATCCGACGAATATTTGCTTGGACGCCAAGTGAAGGCGAGGAAGAATACTTGTGGTATAAACAAAGTAATTATAAATTAATACATATATGGAAGTATGTCACTCAAGCAAGTGCGCTTCCTTTGACAAACGTTGAGGAATGTAAAACGTAACTAAAGGGAGGTGGAGAATCTTTTTCGAGAAATCGATGAGGAGTGTCTCCTGGAAGGAGCATGGTCTCCACTTGTCACCGTGTAGTTTACCATCTATCGAAATAGTCGATGGGAAGGCCTCTTATTAAAAAGTGGAATACAATCAAGAGTGGGGGGCGACTCACTCGAGGTGAAATCTGTGTAAATAATTCTTGCGTTGCTGGATATGGCATGAGAGGAATGGAAGGAAAGATCTTTGCATAGGAAGAAATCCAGCATGTAAAAGAGAAAAGCGCTTCTCTTGGTCAATTGTCGGAAACCCTGAATATGATAAGTAGCTTTGCGATGGGGAATAAAACTCTTACAACGGCGGTAATATAGATGCTTGATGAATTCACTATGTTGAGTAAGTGATCTCTGTAGCCCTTGGTTATTCTGATGAAACTTGTTTATGATGCGCCGTAGATTAGGTGAATGATTTTTAATTTTGCTATGCTATGTAAGTGATCTCGGTAGCCTTAGATTGTGATAACCAAGTTTATGATGCGCCAGAGATCGGGTAGTTAACTTGTTGATTTCACTGTACCCTGAGGTGATCCTTGTATATTATACTTATTACATATATGTGGTTGAGGATGCGTCACAGATCCATATCCCAGTAAGTGACAATATCTGCTCATGGGTTATGACTGTGCTTCCTTTGTGCTTAATGGAGTGTTTTCTTTTAATAAGCAATCTATGCTTTTATTCTGAAATAAGTTCCAGTTTAATTTATTTACATTGAGGAAGGTGCAATCCCTCGAAGCCTTCCTGAAACTATACTTATATACCATTTTTTTTAAATGGGGTCAACAAGTAGGCTTTCTCTTAGTTTTGTCTTAGGAGGTTAGATGGAGGTAGGAAGGGCACAAACCTAGAAATATTCCATTAAGGAGTAACTCAAATTAAATTATTATTTCTGTACACGCTTCGATATCCAAGAATTGTAGATGATCTCCTTAGCGAGAACAATGGGGTTACTTTACATTTATTGTCTTTATAGATGGTGGGAGAAGACTATGTGTTCAAGAGGTCGGTGTGGATTGCTTGGTATCTGGACATGTTTGTTTAGTAAATCTGAGGTGTGAGCTTGATTCCTAAGTCTTGTTTTCCCTTTTTGCAAGTATTATGAGATGTTGGTGATCTGGGTTTCGAAGTCATTCCAGTTCTAAGATGTTTAATTCAACTAAATCCAGATCCTGAATTTGGAAAGACAGACCCTTTATGATCAATTTAGTAAAAGCACAACAATCATTTGAGTGCAACTCGAACTCCGTCCTTGTTATTTTAATGAAGTTCGAACCTCTGCATGAGATCACAAAAGTGCAACCTTTATTTTTGTCTAAAATCCATGTAAAGAATTCTGCCTAAAATAGGGAAACTCTGTTTCTTTATTGTCTTTTGTGTTGCGTTTGGACACCTCGTAATATTCCTTTGTGAATTGCCTTGGTACGTACAACTCGGTTGATGATTTTGAAATCAGAGGTAGGAAAGCATACGACGACCTTTGTATAACTTAAATTTGGGTTATGAGCAAAATGCATACATATATCTGAGTTGATTTTCATAGGAAAACGTTGTATTCTTTTAATTTCTATGGAAATAAACTTTATATTTTTGCTACGCAATCTCAAATTTGTCTATTTGAATAGGGTGTGTCTACCTACTTCTGTTGCTTTGGAAAATCTCTCAAGAAGAGAGGCCGTGAGAAGGTGGATTCTCTCGGGCAGGATGTAAACCCCCCTTAAAGAAATAATATATGATGCAACATTTTGTGGACGTAGCCCTAGATTGGGTGAACCACGTTAAACATTGGTCTCTGTCTTATGTGTGTTCCTTATGTGTCTTATGTGTTTTCTTATGTGTCTTATGTGTTTCCTTATGTGTCTTGATGATAATGATCTAAATGGAAATCAAATAAAATGTTAATATATATAGTTATCATGCTACCTGGGATATTTACTATGGAAGGAACCTAGGGGTATAAGGTAATGTTTTCTACCTATATATATAATTGTCTAAGTGAAAATAGAAGATATTGTTTTTATAGAGATGATATGATGTATGTTGGAATTATCGATTTGTATCTTTGCATAAGTAGACAATGTAAATATGAGCAATGATTATATGCATGATTGAATTAATAGAGTATGTACACTTAATATTATAAACTAATGGTAATCGTGTTGATATACGGATGGTGCTCTTTAATTTCATTATGGAGTTCTTTAATGTTTATTGAAAGTTTTGAAAAAATCACCAAAATTAGGTATGTGACATATGGTATCAGAGCGCTAGGTTACAACACTCGGGCCTATTGGGATCAACATGGGATAAGTAAGTATGAAGATTGAAAAACTAACTAATCAAGTTGTTTTTGTTTTGTTTTGCATGCATGGACTGGAATGGACGAGGGGGTAATGTTATCCGAGTTAAACTTCAAATTCTCCAAAAGAGTAAAGATAAGTATTTTCATCATTGTTTTCCTTACAAAATTATGAGTGATGTATGTTTTCCTTCCCTTGCTAGATACAAGAATAGATACTCACATTGTTGTATGGTATTATTATGGAATGTGGTATCTTGTTGAAATGATTTCAGTATATGTGAAAGGGGTTATGAGATTTACATAAAGTATGAATTACTCATATTTAGTTGATTTTACTTAAAGATACAAGTGTGTAGGTGATGTATCTCCATTGAAATCTATAATAGGGAAAGCATAGGCAATACTCTAATCATTGCAATAAATGAGAGTAAATCATTCCTTGCCTAAAAAAATCATTCACTAAGTAAATAGTTTTGTTACAAAATGGTACAATCAATGCTAGAATATAAAGCACATTCTAGGACATAGTCATAAAGATCAAACTAATTGAAATATGTAAATTTGTTAAAATGTCGGCTAGTTTGAGTATGATATGCAGGAAAAATACATGAAAAGTTTGAAAGTTACAAAGAAATAATAGGATGTAATTATCTCATATGAAGGATGTATCAATATAGATGTTGTTTTTATGTCTTTTCTGAGAATTGATGAGAAATGCAAGGATTTTTGTATCATGAATTGATTAACTTTATTAAAGAGAATAGAAGCATCATAATCTTATATGTTGGATTGTTGATTCATAATTCTATGTCATTTGGTAAGTACTAGTATAAGAAATAGATAAAGATATGGAAAACTTTGGCAAAACATGTTATTACCTTGACCAAACAAAGGATTATGAATAGTGTTCTGAACATGCATATTAACCTAATAGGAAATTTCAAAATTGCATAGGAGTATGAAGTAGATCCGCATTATAGTTGTTTGGTATTCTATTTATTTTAAGAATTACTAATTGCACTACCTATGAGCTTCATTAGGCTAGAGTGTAGTATTATTAGTATACTCCAAAGAAGTGAGCTTGTTTGAATAGGCGAAGTCACTTGAACATCTCCAATTACAATAGCTACCTTTTAGTTAGGTATTGCATAGTTGTTACGACACTTTCATGGAATGCTATATCGGAAAATATTTCCTTCGTAGATATTATAGAATATGAATAGGTAAAACACTTGTTTAATTTAGTAGGTAGGAAGTTATAGCTACGTATTAATAGGTGTATTCCTTGAAATAAAAGTTGGTCATCAAGTACCAATGATAGAATGTACATCGCTTTACTTAGGTTTTGGTAGAATGCTTATTGCAAAATATATGTTGACTTTCTTTCATTTTCTTCCGTGGATCCAATAGTATGGAGTCCGTAGCCTAAATAATTATTACTCTTGAGTATTGATAGCCATGATGAATTTGACATACTAGGTTATGAGTTATGGTTAAAGATGTGAATGAATTTATGTGGAAAGATGACTGATGTGTTTGAATATTATTTTTGTTTATGAAAAATCGTCATTTTGTTAAATGTTAAGATTTTATTACTTCACATAAATGTATTTCATTTTAGAACTTCTTATCATTATTAGAATTCTAAGTATAAGTCTAAAGGTGTATTATTGTATGAAATTGCAAGCAGTGTTCCTAGGGGTTTAAATTATCTTATTTTATAAATGTATATAATTCTAAATAGATTTTTAAATAGATCCCTGGTAGGGTTTGTTATATCTTCTAGTAAAGATTATAGAGAAAAGAATCTTTAGATGATGAGTTTCAGGATGAAATGAATCTATATGTAACTAAATGTTTAAACTATGATACTAACATGTTTGTTTGTTAGCAGACTTGACCCCAAACTCACATTAAGTATATTGAAGAGTTTACATTTATACATCGGAATGAATAGTAGAGGATGCACAAGTTAATTGAATAAGCATACGTGAAATGCTATTAGGATGATTATTTTGGAACTAATATGTTCAGTTGTTGAGCAATTAAAGCAAATAATTTTTTCTCTTATACTAACATTTCAGGAGGTGATATTTGTTAGCACCAGTTTTGTGCTAAGCATTTGGAAGGGCTCGGAACCTTAGAAAGCAACAAAGGGACCTATGCTCTTAGAACACATGGCCCATACATCAAGAAATTCTAAGCTCTGTGAAGTGGGTTTGGTCTGGGGTAGTAATATTGGAGTAAATCTAAGGTTCTAGTGGTGCCAATAAGGTTAAAGGCAAAGGAAAGGTGCCCACAGTGCGTAATGGCACCTTTGAACGGCGGAGATCGAGAGCGATGGAAATCGACGGTCGCATGAATCCTTCGCAAATAAAGTTCGGGGTTGTTTAAGCGCGGGAGAGAATGTTAACTGGAAGATGTCTTGAGGTTTGATCAACGACTGATGATGTAGATCGACGGTCGGGAGATTGTTCGTGAAATGAACATGCGCGAAAAAGGCTACGTTTCATATCTGCGAACTTTTGTTAAACCCCCGCATATTCCAACGATGTATATCTAATAGGGTGGAGATCTACGGCTTAAAATTAGTTCACGAATCTGACTTGTTCATGAAGGTTATAGGTCAAAAATCCGCGAACATGGTATGGGCCGCACCATTCGACGGTCTAGATGAAAATATGGTTAAGATCTATGGTGCTCGTTTGTGGATGAGGGCAAAGGTTGAAAAGGCATCTCCATTGCTAGCAAATGATTTCCAATAGGACAGATGCCACCTCGGTGCCGTCGTATATTTCTCCTGCCTAGCCTGAAATCTTGTTTAGGCACGTTTCACGTCAACTCAATCCCCAGGCATCATGCCTACTCGTTTGGGAGATCCGGTCAGGCAATCATGGAGAAAATGATTACGCATGGCTGCAGTCATTGTCAGGATCGTTATAGGCAGAGTTCCTGCGATTGCTGTTCAGAATTAGTGCATGAGAAAGGTGGTAGGAATGTCATCTTAGGAATCTTTTGGTTAAGATCCAGTCATGGAGAAGGATCAAGGAGCCGAAGTGGTCTTCATACCAGAGCAAGCATGGTCCGAGGTGGAGGAGGAGCATGTCCCTTCATCTCCTGTAGTTTTTGACCACGTAGAGGATAGCTTAGCAAGCAAACCCGAGGAACAGGAAAACCGACAGGTATACTAGAAGGATCGACGTCGAAAGAAGAAGAAGGAGGCCCAAGAAGAGGAACGGGACACCCACCAAGACGTGGAGATTCTCAAAGACTTCATATTCCCCATTGAGGAAGCGACACCTCCTCCCTAGCAGAAGAATCACAGGTGGACAATTCCTTGAAAATAGAAGATTTCTTTGATTCACAGGGCCAAATAAAAGCTCAGGAGTAAGATGGCGACGCGTCTGTGAGGTTTCTTTCCTGCCATGTCAATATGTTTTGATCTCGGCATGAATGTAATGGTTCCCAATTTTTGAGGCTATTGTGGTCTACAACCATGAGAATTGATACTTGCAGGGCTAGTTGTAGCCTGTCTGTTAGCGGTCTTTATCCATTTTGTAATTTGCTGTCAAAGGTGGCGAACTGGGCCATGCAGGTGTCAGCATGGCTGTAGCTATTTTCTGTTAGATGATTTGAGCCTAAAGGGCCTATAAATACATATGTAATAGAGATAGAGTAGATTGTAAAATTAATGGGCTGATGCGTGGGAGAACTAAGCTCTGTTTTTGAAGCATAATCCTAAATAGAATTGCAGTGTTTGAAGTTGGTGTTTAACAGAGATTCATGTGTCATTTAGCTTATAGTCTGTTTCCTTCTTTTTCTCATGTGAATGTGATTCCTGTTATTTACTTACATTGTGTTTTCCTTTTTCATATCTGGAATTAGTGTATAATAGTGCAGAATTCTTGGTTGCAAGCTCTGGCTATTGTTTAAGGTATTCACCCAATATTTCCTCTAAAGTTGACATCGAATTCATCCATGTTCTAAAGTTGACATCGAATTCATCCATGTTAGATGCTCATGTCAATGGACTGTTCATTTCTTCTTCTTTTATCACCAGATAATAGTATTTTGACTGGAAGCAGGTGGCTATCTTGCCTATGTTTTGATATCCCATGCAGCAACACTGTTATTTGATTTATGTGTTATGTTTTGACTCCATTTCCCAATGCTTTCTCTTCTGATTATCTCACCAAACCCTTAAACAATTGGCCCATCAGAAATATGACCTTCTGAATGTGCTTTGATTGAATAACTTGAGTAAGGAGGCTATGTGTTTCTCATTGATTATCTTCAGTCTTCTGTAAATTTAAGAGAGATCCCTCTCTGTTTGTATAGGACAGAGTGCAGCCTAAAGTGGTTTGTGGTTACCCCAGCCTGGCCTTCTCCCACAACCTTGGGGGTCAATTTGGGTGTTAACAAATTGGCACCATTGCCGGGGAACGAGAGTCATATGGTCCCTGGGAAGAACGAAAAAGGTTTCAAAGCTGATTGTTGATGGTGAACAATAGTCAGACGTTGTGAAGGTTGTGTACCATTCACTTGGTGACTCCACTCATTGAGATTCCAGTATGAAGGTGACTCCACTGGGAATATTGATGACCCCGTGTCAAATTTAAGATGTTGAAGGTTTTATGGTGATTCCATATTGAAGAGATCCATCATTCTACTATTTCGCAGGCTGCTCCACTCATGATTCAAGCGGATTTGCAGGCTTCACTGGAGAACGAGCCTAGCTGTCCAAAATATGGAAGAACTAGGGTCTAGGTATCAAAGTAAAAATTTCTTCAAAGAGGCCTTGTTCTTTTGCTTTGGTTTCCTTTTACCTTTATGTGTGTATATCAGGATATTTATGCTTCGCAAAAGAGCTCTAAGTCATGAGAGAGTTTCCTTTGTATATCCTTCACTAGATCTTGCAGATGTACATTCTTCTTTCATCCCTAGATCTGACCCACTTCCTTCTTTCGAACCCTGTAAGGTCCCTAATCAGTCCTGCAAACCCTATGAGAGAAAGGATGAAGAAATTCTTCCTGTACATACTCCTCTACCTTCTAGACCTCAGCAGAGATATAGCCCTTTGAATCTGCCCTCTGTCCTTCATGAATATCCTCCCAAATACCATAAATACCTGCCTGTTTTTGATGGAGAAGATGGCAGCCTTACAATTGAAAGACATCTTCAGTGTTTTGAACATTTTCTGGACCTTTTTGAGATAGAGCATGATGATGTTTGTATGAGGGTTTTTTCCCAATCCTTCCAAGAGATGTGAAGAAATGGTTCAAGCACTTGCAGCCTGAATCCATTCATACATGGGAGGATTTTTCTGATGTCTTTTTGGGGTTTTGGTGTAGAAGAAGATCATTAGACCAAGTGCTTTCAGAATTTTATGCCATGGAAAAGCAAGAAGGTGAAGCCCTGTCTAGTTTCAATAGGAGGTTTGAAAGCTTTTATTATAACATGCCAAAGGAAATTCAACCTCTAGAAAATGATGCTAAGTTACATTATGCATCATTCCTTCCTTCTAAATTGTCTTTTCTGTTGTTGGAGAGGAAGTCTTCCAAATTACAACAGATATTCGTTGATGCATTGGAGGTTGAATATAATATCAGGATGTCTGGAAAATCTTCAGAGCAATGTATTGAGGGGGAAATGGAAAGGAGATCGAAGATGGAAGAAAGATATGAACCAGAAGAGTAGATTTTGCATTCCCATCCTTCTCATGATGAATTGAGAAATGGTCAGCCCATCCATGTACAAGGAGGGGATAACATTGATTTGTTTTATGTAGGTTGTAATCTGGAGGTGGAAGTTCCTGCTGGCGAAAGATTTAAAAAGGATTTCAATCCATATACGATGAATATGAAGATGAACACTGGGAGGAGGTCCCTAAACAACCAACAGAAGATTCTGCAGATTTTGAGATAGTTAGTGAAGAAAGCCTAAGAGCCTTGCATGAGGAATCATACCCTCACCAAAGGGTTAGAAAATAAGCTAATTGTCAATGTATTCATGAGAGTTTCCTGCAGGCAGAGGTTTTTGCCTCAGTAGAGAGTGAAGCAGATTGGGATATCCATGAAGTGTTTCTTGAATCTGACCTATACACTCAGCAAGATGACCAGATAGTAGGTATGATGGAGAAAGACCAGGATATCCAGTCTAGTTTTTCTTCATATCATTTAGGCGTAGAATCCTTGTCCTAGGGGGAAGTTCTTCTTCTTGATCCATTTGAAAATCAGGAAAGGATCCCTTTCAAAGCACCAGAGCAGAATAAGGTTTTTAACCCAGGGATTCTAGACAGCCCAGGAGGTGATTTTGTGGACAGCTCAGGTGTTGAAACAACCTCTCATGTTACAAATCTACAGTCACATCAGATGGAGGTACATGAAGCCGATTGTTTCATTCCTATTGGGTTGTATAGGGGTCTTAGCATGCATGATTTTCAGTTTCTACTTGAAGCCTTCCATGAGCATCCCATCCCTATACCTAATGTGAATGATAAGGAGGATGATCATGCTACTTGCAGTCCTTTTGAAGAAAAATTCGCTATGCTACAAGAGAATTTACAGTTGATAACGTGTCGGGGAAGTCGCAGCAAGGGTAGACTTGTCCTACCAAAGGAAGGGCAGGAAAAATTGGAGGATATCATGTTTTATTTGATCCAATAGCTGAGTACATGGAAAAATTCTTTAATTGGAATAAGAGGTTTTGTTTTTGCCAGGAAGATCACACCTATCATCAATAATTTTTTCCATTATGTTCTTATCCTCTGATTTTAGTTAAGCATGATGTGGAGGTTTTTCTGTTGGATCAGTTGCTTGATTGGTTGCATTGGCATTTTCATATCACTTGATATGACAACCATTTCAGTAGCATAGGGTAGAATAGTTTTGTGCATAAATAAGCTCGGCATCCCGAGCACTTTCTTAGCATTTCAGTTGCAGTGGTGTTTTGCAGTTCTCAGTTTCGTTTCCAGTATGTACAGTTCAGTTTCGTTTTTCAATTTTAGTCTCAAAGAGGGATTTGCAGGTTACAATTTTGCAATAAGGAAGGCCCAATGGATAAGGCACTAGTATGCGGGGTTCTTTGCTACCTCACAGGGAGAATAACATCCCCAATAGGAGCCAGTTGTTAGCACCAGTTTTGTGCTAAGCATTTGGAAGGGTTCGAAACCTTAGAAAGCGACAAAGGGACCTCTGCTCTTAGCACACATGGCCTAGACATCAACAAATTCTAAGCTCTGTGCAGTGGGTTTGGTCTGGGGTAGTAATATTGGAGGAAATCTAAGGTTCTAGACAAGAAGGTTAAATGCAAAGGAAAGGTGCCCACAGTGCGTAATGGTACCTTTGAACGACGGAGATGGAGAGCGATGGAAATCGATGGTCGCAGGAATCCTTCACAGATAAAGTTCAGGGTTGTTTAAGCTCAGGCGAGAATGTTAACTAGCAAATGTCTTGAAGTTTGATCAACGACTGGTGATGTAGATCGACGGTCGGGAGATTGTTCGCGAAATGAACATGCGTGAAAAAGGCTATGTTTCATATCTGCGAACTTTTGTTAAACCCCCGTCTTCCAACGATGTAGATCTAATAGGGTGGAGATCTATGGCTCAAAATTAGTTCACGGATATGACTTGTTCATGAAGGCTACAGGTCAAAAATTCCCGAACATGGTATGGGCCGTGCCATTTGATGGTCCAGATGCAAATATGGTTAAGATCTACGGTGCTCTTTTGTGCATGAGGGAGAAGGCTGAAAAGGCATCTCCATTGCCAGCAAATGATTGCCAATAGGACGGATGCCACCTCGGCGCCGTCGTATATTTCTCCACCTTAGCCTGAAATCCTGGTTAGGCAAGTTTCACGTCATCTCAAGCCCCAGGCATCATTCCTACTCGTTTGGGAGATCTGGTCAGGAAATCATGGAGAAAATGTTCACGCATGGTTGCAGTCATTGTCAGGATCGTTATAGGCAGAGTCCCTGTGATTGCTGTTTAGAATCAGTGCATGAGAAAGGTGGTAGGAACGTTAGCTTAGGCATCTTTCGGTTAGGATCCAGTCATGGAGAAGGATCAAGGAGCCGAAGTTGTCTTCATACCAGATTAAGCATGGTCTGAGGTGGAGGAGGAGCACGTCCATTCATCTCCTGTAGTTTTCGACCATGTAGAGGAGAGCTCAGCAAGCGAACTCGAGGAACAGGAAAACCGACAAGTGTACTGGAAGGATCGACATCGCAAGAAGGAGGACCGAGAAGAGGAACGGGACACCCACCAAGACGTGGAGATTCTCAAAGAATTCATAGTACCCATTGAGGAAGCGACACCTCCTCCCCCAACAGAACCTCCCCCAACAGAAGAATCACAGGTGGACGATTCCTTGAAAATAGAAGATTTCTTTGATTCGTAGGGCCAAATAAAATATCGGGAGTAAGATGGCGAGGTGTCCGCGAGGATCCGTTCCCTGCCATGTCAATATGTTTTGATATCAGCATGAATGTAATGGTTCCCAATTTTTGAGGCTGTTGTGGTTTGCAGCCCTGCGAATTGACACCTGCAAGGTTAGTTGTAGCCCGTCTGTTAGCGGTATTTATCCATTTTGTAATTTGCTGTCAAAGGTGGCGAATTGGGACATGCAGGTGTCAGCATGGCTGTAGCTGTTTTCAATTAGATGATTAGAGCCTAAAGGTCTATAAATACATATGTAATAGAGATAGAGTAGGTTGGAAAATCAATGGGTTGCGGCCTGGGAGAACTAAGCTCCGTTTTTGAAGCTGGTGTTTAACAGAGATTCATGTGTCATTTAGCTTACAGTCTGTTTCCTTCTTTTTCTCATGTGAATGTGCTTCCTGTTATTTACTTACATTATGTTTTCCTTTTTCATATATGGAATTAGTTTATAATAGTGCATAATTCTTGGTTGCAAGCTCTGGCTATTGTTTAAGGTATTCACCCAATATTTCCTCTAAAGTTGACATCGAATTCATCCATGTTAGATGCTCATGTCAATGGACTGTTCATTTCTTCTTATTTTATCACCAGACAACAACATTTTGACTGGAAGCAGGTGGCTATCTTGCCTCTGTTTTGATATCCCATGCAACAACACTGTATTTGATATATGTGTTATGTTTTGACTCCATTGCCCAATGATTTCTCTTCTGATTATCTCACCAAACCCTTAAACAATTGTCCCATCAGAAATCTGACCTTTTGAATGTGCTTTGATCGAATAACTTGAGTAAGGAGGTTGTGTGTTTCTCATTGATTATCTTCAGTCTTCTATAAATTTAAGAGATATCCCTCTCTGGTTGTATAGGTCAGAGTGCATCCTAAAGTGGTTTGTGGTTACCCCAGCCTGGCCTTCTCCCACAACCTTGGGGGTCAATTTGGGTGTTAACAATCTTGATTACGACCGATGTCATGATTAAAGTGGAACGTTGATTATAAAACCATCCATATAGATAAGTTGAGCTAAATCACCCAAGAGTAAGTAATGATTTACTTTACATTTTATTATAGTGTGGATTACAGGATTTTATGAATCATGATTGATGGTAGACTTATGATTAATGATGTATGATCATCAAAATGCATAGAATGTGATAAGTAAATAAGTGAATATATTTGTTAATATTTTGTTTCTATTATGTTGCATGCGGCGTGCAAGAAATAATAAATGATTGTTACTAAGTAAATTTCCTGGACTCAAACAAGAAGGTTTGAGTGGAAAATAATATTTCCTGGACTCAAACGAGAAGGTTTGAGTGGAAAAGAATATTTCCTGGACTCAAGCAGAGAGGCAGCATCTGCACTCATTTACTAGTCATGGCAGGAGGCAATTTCCCTAAAAATATGGTCATGTTCCCCAAGGAAGGTGGAACTGAGTAGGTGGCTCATTAAATGATAAAATTGACCCAAAGACCTAGGAAATATTATATCCATCGAATGAGTAGGAGGCTCACAGTTTAATTCCTTGTGGATGGCTCAATACTGAAAAGTGAAGCACACAAGAGGATTCAATGAGGGGAAAGCTAGAATGAGTTGCTAGTGTAAGAATTGCAAGTTTATTCTTTTGAGTTGCAGAGAGTGTTTTGTTTGCAAGTTTGATTTTCCGACAACATAACTCGAGGACAAGTTCTGTGTCCAACAGAGGGTTGCTGAAGTTCCAAACTCATGGGAGAGTTTGATGATCAACAAAGTGTTGTTGAAAGATTTGTTTAAATGATATAACAAATATTAATGATTCTCTTGTAACTAGACTATTGGATGTCTTTATGTGTAAATGTTATGAATTCTTGAGTAAGCAAAACAATAAAAATTCCTCAAGGATGAGGATGAATGATAAATTGTTAAACATTTACTGTTTGAAATTTTGTGAAGTACAATGTGCAGGCTATGAATGATAAGAGTTTACGGAAATCGTTAATTTGTGAAGATGACCAAAGCTGAAGAACAAAGCAAGCGAAAGATGATGTAAGGAGGAAAGACAAACTGTTGAACATCGAGGACGATGTTATTCTTAAGGGGAGGAGGACGTAACATCCCTCCTTTAAACCCTACTATTTTGTAAATACAATTATTTATTGTACTTGTTTACTGGTGAGGAGCTCAAGGCCAAGGCCCCACCAGTAAACTTTGTAAGTATGTGGCTCAACTCCTAAAGTCGTAAAGTGTAAAGCTTAGGAGATTAAGAGCGGTGTCGCATTTTAGACGGTGACAACTGAATTCACCGAGGAAGAAAGCTAAGAGGCTAGGAAGTCGTGATAGTTCTATCTTGATAAGAGTCATAACCAGTTGAAGGAAGGGACTAATGATGCTCACTTTAATTAAGTAAAAATCCTGAAGGGTTCACCTAGGTAGGGTCTAACATAAAGGATTCTTTCATCTACGAAAGTTTAATAGGCTATCTTTGATAACACTAAGCCCAAAAAGAGGTTTTACACCTGATTAGGTTAAAACACATCAAGCATCAAGCACGAAAAAGATTGTCCTCGTTTACCGAGACAATACTAAAACCTACCACGGGTAAAGAATCTCATTTATATGTTATGTATATAGAGAGATATAGTCAAAACTAGACACCTAACTCTACCTTAAAGAAAGAGGTTACTGAAAATAATACTCGTAATGTATTTATTCATATATATATATATACACACAACAACTTATATAGTTTTAGATCTAAGATCTAAACTATGCATGGAAAAATGGGATTTCTTTACCCAAAAAGAAATCCATCCATATAACCTTAATGATGAAATATTGATGTGAATATATATATATATATATAATAAGTATTATTACAACTTCCAAGTGTTGGAGGTAAGAAATCATGATAAAGTTAATGGATAGAGGTGCAAGTACACTTATATATTTATATATATATATATTTTAAGGAATATTTTTCCTTAAGCACGCAGTGAAGACAAGTTATCTATTAAAAGAAGAAACAGAGGTTAGGTAAATGATTTTTCACCTAATAGTGAAAAAAAAGAAAAAATAAAGATTACTCGACAGTATTCTTGTGTAAGGAACTCTTTTGTAAAGGAAGGATTAGCATATTAACTACAAATAAATACAGGATGGGTATTTATTCACTTGGTGAAGGCCCTAAACATAATTAGATATTTCTAGATTAGTTGCCCTCAAATCGAGGGGGCATACACAATTTTTCAAATGATACTTAGAATAAGTACCGTACAATCACCATGAACTTATTTTAAGAGCTACAAAGAATTAAAAAAAAATATATAATAATTAAAGTTCTGAGATCAACGTAAGGAGATCTAGCAACTTCACCCTCGATTCATAAGTTTGGATGCTGACTTGCAAGATTTATCAGTAGCGACAAAACTCATCCCCGAAAAAACTATAAATAGATTTCGACTCAGCGCAGCCTAGAATATAATTGTGGTTCCATGTGATCTTATTTTAGAGACATAAGTCCTGAATAAAGTTAATATTACCCATATCGATGACAGCTTGCCAAAAGAATACGAGGAAGATTTGCTTGGCCACCAAGTTAAGTCGAGGAAGAATACTTGTGGTATAAACAAAGTAATTATAAATTAATACATATATGGAAGCATGTCATTGAAGCAAGTGCGCTTCCTTTGAAAAACGTTGAGGAATGTGAAACGTAACTAAAGGGAGGTGGAGAACCGTTTTCGAGAAATCGATGAGGAGTGTCTCCTGGAAGGAGCATGGTCGCCACTTGGCAATGTGTAGTTTACCATATGTCGAAATTGTCGATGGGAAGGATTCTTATTAAAAAGTGGAATACAATCAAGAGTGGGGGGGTGACTCACTCGAGGTGAAATCCGTGTAAAAAATTATTGCTTTGCTGGATCTGGCATGAGAGGAATGGAAGGAAAGATCTTTGCATAGGAAGAAATCCAACATGTAAAAGAGAAGAGCGCTTCTCTTGGTCAATTGTCGGAAACCCTGAATATGATAAGTAGCTTTGCGATGGGGAATACAACTCTTACAACGACGGTAATATAGATGCTTGATGAATTCACTATGTTGAGTAAGTGATCTCTGTAGCCCTTGGTTATTCTGATGAAACCTGTTTATGATGCGCCGTAGATTGGGTGAATGATTTTTAATTTCGTTATGCTGTGTAAGTGATCTCGGTAGCCTTAGATTGTGATAACCAAGTTTATGATGCGCCAGAGATCGGGTAGTTAGATTGTTGATTTCACTGTACCCTGAGGTGATCCTTGTATATTATACTTATTACATATATGTGGTTGAGGATGCGTCACAGATCCATTTCCCAGTAAGTGACAATATCTGCTCATGGGTTATGACTGTGCTTCCTTTGTGCTTAATGGAGTGTTTTCTTTTAATAAGCAATCTATGCTTTTATGCTGAAATAAGTTCCAGTTTAATTTAGTTACATTGAGGAAGGCGCAAGCCCTCGAAGCCTTCCCGAAACTATACTTATATACCATTTTTTTTAAACGGAGTCAGCAAGGAGGATTTCTCTTACTTTTTTCTTAGGAGGTTAGATGGAGGTAGGAAGGGTGTATCCCTGGAAATATTCCATTAAGGAGTAACTAGAATAAAATTATTCTTTTTATACACGCTCCAGTCTCCAAGAATTGTAGATGATCTCCTTAGCGAGAAAAATGGGGTTAATTTACATTTCTTGTCTTTATAGACGGTGGGAGAAGACTACGTGGTCAAGAGGTCGGTGTGGATTGCTTGGTATCTATACATGTTTGTTTAGTAAATATGACGTGTCAGCTTGATTCCCCAGTCTTGTTTTCCCTTTTGGCAAGTATTATGAGAAGTCGGTGATCTGGGTTTCAAAGTCATTCCAGTTCTAAGATGTTCAATTCGAATAAATCTGGATCCTGAATTTGGAAAGATAGGCCCTTTATGATCAGTTTAGTAAAAGCACAACAATAGTTTGAGTGCAACCCGAACTCTGTCCCTGTTATTTTAATGAAGTTTGAACTTCTGCATGAGATCGCAAAAGTGCAACCTTTATTTTTGTCTAAAATCCGAGTAAAGAATTTTGCCTAAAATAGGGAAACTATGTTTCTTTATTGTCTTTTGTGTTACGTTTGGACACATCGTAATATTACTTTGTGAATTACCTTGGTATGTACAACTCGGTTGATGATTTTGAAATCAGAGGTAGAAAAGCATAGGACAACCCCTGTATAACTTAAATCTGGGTTGTGAGCAAAATGCATACATATATCTGAGTTGATTTTCATATGAAAGCGTTGTATTCTTTTAATTGCTATGACAATAAACTTTATATTTTTGCTACACACAATCTCAAATTTGTCTATTTGAATAGGGTGTGTCTACCTACTTCTATTGTTTTGGAAAATCTCTCAAGAAGAGAGGCCGTGAGAAGGTGGATGCTCTCGGGAAGGATGTAAATCCCTCTTAAAGAAATAATATATGATGCAACATTTTGTGGACGTAGCCCTAGATTGGGTGAACCATGTTAAACATTGGTCTTTGTCTTATGTGTCTTATGTGTTTCCTTATGTGTATCGATGATAATGATCTAAATGGCAAGAAAATAAAATGTTAATATATATAGTTATCAGGGTACCTGGGAAATTTACTATAGAGGGAACCTAGGGGTACAAGGTAATGTTTTCTACCTATATATATAATTGTCTAAGTGAAAATAGAAGATGTTGTTTTTATAGAGATGATATGATGTATGTTGGAATTATCGATTTATATTTTTGCATAAGTAGACAATGTAAATATGAGCAATGATTATATGCATGATTGAATTAAAGGAGTATGTATGCTTAATATTATAAACTAATAGTAATCGTGTTGATATACGGATGACAGACTCTTTAATTTCATTATGGAGTGTTGACACAAACGTAGTTGATAGGGGTTCCTCACACTGTCGACACCCAAACCACCATGATCTCCTTGAGCAACAACCCAGACAGGTTTTACCCTGTCCAGAAACATCTGCGGAGCAGATGAAGCCTCACCCAAGATGTTCAAGGGAGAGTTGACGGAACCACGTTTCAACCGAATGAAGGAGGAATTTGTGCATTAACTCATCGAATTATCGCAGCATTTCATAACAGATGTAACCATTCAACTCAGGCATTAACATAATTACAACATCATTCAACAGATCTCATCATTGACAGAACCACTAATGCACAATAGATATAACAGTAAACCATTAATTGCAGCAAGAGAACATCGCATCATTCACAGATTCATATCGCATAATGTATTTATCACAAGGAAACAGGAAAGACATAATGATTCTGCTCAAAATTCTGTCATATAATATTCATCTTAGCAACAAAAAATAGATACAACAAGATAATCCTTTTGTCGCATACCAAAGCAAATAGACTTAGATCAATATCCAAAACATCCCATAATAGCAATTCTCTGGATAAAGATAAGATCTTCGATGATATCCTACACTTACAATCAACATCTATTTATAGGCTTACGCCTTTACATTCATTGTCCACTTAACCGATCGCCTAACTACTTCTTAACAAACTCTACCAAAAAAGATGACCCAAAACCCACATATTGCGGTCCGAGCGACCCAAAAACCCGCATATTGCAGTCCAAATGACCCTAAAGTACTATTGTCTTGCGCACTGCTTTCCTCCTTTCGCGGTATCTTCGGCCTTGTGTAGCATCTGCAATGCTGCAAAGGTGACTCATCCAAACCGCCTGCCAACAGCCCCCCAACACAATCTTGTGGCTCGCCTTCGAGCCACGTCAGCTGGACATGGTGTACTCGGTGATCTTCATCCTGAAGTCCTCGTACCGCTGACCGATCTCCCTGACCTGCTCCTGAACTGTTACAGCTGTCTGCTGACTTTCTTCCACATCCTGTGCGGATGGATGCTCACTTAGCTTATCAACAACTTTTCGCTGACCTTCCTGCACAGTCTGCAGCGCGAAACTTGCCTTGAGCGAGAACCGTGCTCCAATTTCTTGGAACTCATCTAGCTGTATGCTGCGCTACTTTTGACACTCTTCTGCCTTTGCGACATGCTGCTGCAACTCTTTCAGTTCCATCGATTTGGTTACCTTAACAACTGGTGGCAGCGTTCTCATCGGCATCTTCAGTGTTTCCAGCTGCCCTTCCGCCTCTTGCCTTAGCTTGGTTAGCTCTTCTAATTGCTCGTCCTAGACTATGCTGCCCCAAAATTGTGCAGTCTCTCCAGTGATTTTTTTCGTTGCTTGCTCTAGCTCACCCAACTATGTCACCAACTCCTCTATGGCATGCTTCCTTTCGGCTACTTGCTCCGGCGGTGTGCTTGGGTGCACCATAGCTCATAAGTCGCCATTGTCTTGCGCAATTGGGAAATGATGGCCCCAAGTTGTTGCGCTCTTTCAACTGGATCCAACTGCGCGGTGGGCTCCGGTACATACTGACAGGCTTCAGATACTGCCTCCTCCAACCGCACGCTGCTGTCCCAAATGTGGGACTTCTCCACCGTCAAGTGGTCCTGCTCCTTCTTCAATTCCTCAATTGCTCGAGCCTTCTCAGCAATCAGCTGCTTGAGCTTGTCCTCCAATTCGTCGACCACCTCCCTGCAGGGATGATTTTAGGGGCGAATTATAGCCCATGGGCGAAATTAGAGGAGTTTCAAAAATTTGGTGGGCGAATTTTGTATATTAAAAAAAAATTGGAAAAAAATAAAAATCATCCACTATTTATTAACACAATAATATTTTCAAAGAAAATAGCCTTCCCGTCTAACAACCCTCTCTCCCAAAATCTGGAAATCGCCCCCCGAAATTTGCTAAAAATCTCACAAAATCTGGAAATCGCCCCTGGAAATTTGCTAAAAATATGGCATTCGCCCTCCATTTCGGGTTAGATTGGTAAAAAAACATGTCATTCGCCCTAATTTATGGTTCGATCTGTCAAAAATATGGCATTCACCCCAATATATACTCATTGTTGGGTTCATATGGCTATTTCGCCCCCGATAACCAGTCACGGCGGCTTGAAATGTCAAGGGTTCTGGGAAGACTGAAAAGAAGGGCTCGGGGCTTGCAAACCAGAAGCGGGCATGTTATTTGTTGCTGGAATCGCTTCTTCCACTCCTTGCGGACCCTATCATGAGGGTTGAACGCCCCGTTGTGTCTTCGTGTACTAAGGAACGGGCGAGAGCTATCGCGAATGAGTGGAAGTCGAGGATCGATGTTGATGCTGATCCGACCAATGCCACCAAGCCCTTGGAGGTCCAGTCATTCTTGCAACTCGTGGCCACTTTCGACAGAAAGATGATCTTTGCAAGCTTGTTCTTGTGGTCTCATGGCGTAGGCAGATTCTGAAGCTCTATAGGGCTCTAGCGCTTACAGAGAAAATGCTAGGTTTGTTTTTGTAAAACCCTATTGGGTGTTTATGGTGAATTAGTTGTTTTTACACTTAATATGTTCTTCATTAAACTTTTGTTTAATTTTTTTTCTTCTATATCTACTGTCATCATTTTTCCATATCTGGTTTTAAAACCTGACATAAAATAAAAATAGTACATTGATAATGGGCACTGGTTCACTGGTGAGGTCAGTGGATGCTGCATTTTCCCGGATGTTTGGTCCACTTGCATGCTCAAAGAAATTAAGCTAGGTGCAATGCCCGAATGATTTACATGTTGAAAGAAATGAAGCTAGGTGCAATTCCAAAATAATTTTATATGAATTGATAGAATATAGTAATCCCGTTGACATTTTGTGGTCATTTCTTGGACATTCATAATATTTTATTTTAATCTTATCTGATCACTATTCTAGTCTTCTATCTTATCACTGTTCCAGGCATGTATTTCTAAGGGCTTCCAAAGCAATCGTAATAGTAAAATTACTGATGCTACTAAAGAAAGTGAATATGAGGCATCAAAAGAATGGAGACCACAAGAATGTGCAAATCATTGCAATAAAGTTTTCTAATTTTTTTGGAAGTGTTTGAGATGCTCCTCATGGGTTGCACCACAAAGAGCAGACTTCTTTAAGGCATAGAAACAATAGCTTCAATGATGATTCCTTAGTGCAAATAATTTATCCCAATTCTACATGAAGAGGGTATGCCCAGTGCGTCTATTTCAAAAGAGATTGTGGAGCAAGTTGCTCATAGAGAACACTAAGCAAGATTATGGTCATAGGGAGGATTGTAGACTAGCAGATGGAAACATTAACAATAATGTTCATGATGATTTTTGTAAAGAGAAGAATAACAAGATTGATTACCAGACCTTGTATTATGGAATTTTCTATACATATAGACTTATATACTGAAAACAATAAAACATAGATGGAGCCATGGGTAGATGCATGCTCTTAGGGTAGAATTTGCTACTGATATATGGACCCTGCAATAGATTAAAAGGGCCAAATGCAAGATTTATTCAGGAATATGTAAATATTTTGTTTTTTATGGTAACATAAATGTGCTCTGCTTATTCAAAAAAAGAAAAAAACACAATAGTCGCATGCTATTGCCAAGGAGAGCTTGAGTATTAAAATTCTGGGGGCTTCCTCTCCATCCTTCTTAAATACTGTTCTTATTTAATAGGTTTCAGACATTTGGATGGATAACCTTCCATAGGCCCACCGAGGGGATTGCATTCATAGTCACTCAATTATGCTAGATAGGTGCAACATTTTAGAACTTAGTATTACATTATTGATTTTGGTCTTCTTTTGTCTTGAGATTAAACTCATGTGTATTTATATTTATGTTATTAAAATTTGAACCATTACATTAATTATTTTTATGTTGCACTTTCATGGAGCCATAAACTTTTTCCATAGAAATGGAGGTCTACGGATTACCACCAGTTATGGCTATGATGCACCTAGTGATGAATATGGTATGCAAGAGTTGGCGTGCCAAATTTTAAATTGCATTGAAAGAGTGTGGCGGGGTGTGGTATTTGCGTTGTTTCTTTTTGAATGCTTACAAACATGAAAACATGTCCACCTGAGTTCTAGAGCATTGAGAAATCTATCTCCTCCCACAATCATAAATCCAAGAACCATTCTAGACACTAATTTAGTTTATAGCTTTTCAAGTAATTGGAAATGATCTATCTTTACACACGCTAATGATCAAGCTGGCATCTCCTTCAACCTCCAATTGCATATTTTGAGCCAAATAATCTTCATTTGTTTAGCTCCAGCAAAAGATCAACAATCAAAAGATCAATTTCCAAATCTTCAGACAAAGTCCAATCATTTAATGATTACAACTGACAGAATTCTAACATTGAATCAGTTCCAAATCTAAATATATTTTGAACATTCGAAGTGAATTGGGGTTAGAATCAAACCCAGATTTGAAGGAAAAACCCATATTTTTAGGTATCCAAACAACAGTCAAAGAATCAATTTCAAACTTTAAGGGATTGTTTTCACACTCAAAACAGAGGATCAATATCCACCAGTTCCATATTTCTTGCTACAAGTCAATGATTTTTTTTATTTGGATTTATTAATAATCCTTATTTGTAATGACCTTTTTCCTCATTAGGCTATAGATTTGAATGTTGTTCACATATTGCATTTCTGAATATATGTGTGGATTCCTTTTTAGAGATTCCTAGATGCTCTTTGGAATCATGTTTAAAATTGCCCAAATTGCTATGTTCAGTCTATCTTCTTCATTTCAAATTGATCAAGATTGTGTTGCTCTCCATTCGGTTTGAAATTTAAGTGTTTCTTATTTTCTTCTGCCTGCCATATTTTAACACTCAAGTCAATGAGACTCCATTCCCAATGGTATTAGTCCTTGATCTAAAAAATTACCTTTATTAATTCCAGTTTTCTTCCTATGATTTTCTTAACTCTGTCCACATTCTATATCTCAAACTGAGGTGCCTAAGCTTTATGCTATTGTAGTCTAGTGCAAACTTCAGGGATAACAGGTGGTCGAAGAGATTTAATCTTAGAAGTGGTAGTTAAGAAGCATAACTTGCCCATAGTTGTGCATCTTGACACCTACTCCTTGGGTTGGCTCAACATGAGGCTCGCTAGAAAAAAAATTTCTTCTATTGGGGGTACAGATGGATAGATTTAAAGTTTTAAACTATGCTCAAATACTAGTTGGTAACCAATCCTTCTATAATTATGAAAAATAATCTTTGAAACTAGTTGCTTTAAAATACATATTCAGGGTTCAAGGTTGTATTTCAGGGATTGGGAAAGGAGTAATGTGAAGTTCTTCAATTATGACATTGAGTACTTACTTGTACATAGATTGAGATTCGTGACCCCTATTACTTTTCACTTAAATAGAAAGTGAGGGACTAGCGATTCTAAGGAGAGGTGGCAAAAGAGATTCTAGACTCTCTAGAAGGCTTGAAACATGTTCAAATATAATTTTTTGGTTGGTTGGTGCTCCATTAGGGAATGGAATTTAAAGAAATACTCACTAAAGCAAACATTTTCTATTAATTTTGTATGTGATGTTCAAAAGAAGAAACAATAGGGAATATCTTAAGTTAGGTCGTGAATGATTAGGTAACAAATCAACTCTGAACTTCATTAATAGAGAAATATACAACAAGTCATTTGAACAACATGAATCCATTAAGCAACTTCAACCAATTCATTTACATTGTCATATGAATTATAAATGTAAATGTAAACTACAGAGCAGCAACTAAGCCTCTCATCAATGGACCTTGTGATGGTGACTCAAAATATGCATTTTCTGATGGAATTGATGGATGTGCATAGTGATGATATGTAGTAATCATGCCTTCATTTGGATAAAATTGGCTCATAGCATCGGTTGAATGGAAATTTAGTTTTGACATCAAGGAATCATGCACATTGCCTAGCACTTGTTGAGATTTAGGTGGCCCTCGCATGCCACTAGACCATATGTGCAATATGAAGTAGCTGGTAGGTTGTTGTAACCATCATGAATTTGATTTTTGTAACCATGACAATGTCGTTGTAAATTAGTAAACAAGCTAAGAAGCAGTTTTGTAGTATTTATGGACTCCAATTGTCCTCTAAAGGAGGAACAAGATCCCCTGAGTAAACATATATCATTCAAACAACATAATTTAATGGATATTATAATGCAGGAAATATGCTGGTTGGGAGCTATTTGTAGTTGCAAAACTGGGATGGTAGGGTCAAAACATGGATCCAGAGGATGGTGTTTTTCCAATCTCATAATTGTCACTTTGGAAACTGTGATGGTAAGTACACTTGCAAAGGGCATGTAATGCATCCAATTTTCTATTGTAGATGGTAATGTTCTTGAATTCTGAATGGTGAATTCAGGTAATACAGAGGTAGTTGAGCTATTAGGTCCTTTGCTGGAGAGATGAGTCCTCCCGAGAAGATCTAGAGGTCCTTTGCTGGAGAGATGAATCCTGAGGAGATCTAAAGGTCCATAAAGATGAGTGTTGGAGTGAATTTGGTATTAATTCTGTCACTGAGGAAATTGTTCCTGTAACTCTCCACTTTCATTTGTGGGCAGTTGTCAATTGCTTTGGCAGGAAACACTGAACCTAGAAGATCAAGTAAATGTAATGTGGGTTTCTTATGTTCCATACTCACCTTTCTGCTTTGCATAGAGGCTTCTATCTATGCTAATAGTCGTAGATTGTTATGGTTATTGTAGGATTTAATGCTCAGCCAACTGATTGCTCTTTTTGAAATTGGATTTTTCTTCTTGTTTACAGCTTAGTGGTATTCATTTTCTGGATTTTGCATTAGACTTTATAAGGATGATTTCTGATACCAAAAGGCATCATACTTCACAAAATTATGAGGTTCACAAAAAACGTATGCATTATACATACCTATCCCAAATCCATGTAGTGATTTGGGATTATTCAGTATTTTGAAACATTCATGGGCAACATGCTAGCTTCATCATAGGCACCAAAATAAAACAACGCAGATTTTGTTGGTCCAATTGACAGTTCAACAAATGTTGCACAAAGCAGCTGACACAGGCCCACTAAGGCTGTGCAAATAAAACACCAGGTAGTTTATTGAATAGACAAAATAATAAATTGACTCAGAGTCAGATGCAAAGAATGGTTTCCACCACCATTTCCAATCTTCCACACACAGGTTCATGTAAACTAGAACTAGAGAAACCTTATCACATACCACTACAAGGAGAATCAATGCAATAAGGAGAAATCCAAAAACATAGTAAACCCACCCCAACCAGATGTTTGACATAATGAAGAATAGCTCAATGAGAAGAGTGACAAAAGGAAGTGTTCCTGCACAAAGAAAAAACAACCAAGAAGGATACTTCTGGGGTGAAATCTCTGTAGGAATCTGATTGGTATGCACAGGGTACTCAATATGTGGTTCCTTGGCTCCAAAAAAACCATCAAAAAGAGTCATAGGTACTGAAATACAAAACCACAGGGCCAGAAGAATGATAAATAAAGAGATCGATATTGCTCTAGTGGTTTGACTTCCCCACAGAAGGAAGTTAAGCATTGTGAGAATCAAGAAAGTAATGCTTGGGAAAAAGCATGCAACACACCATGATATTTATTTCCAGCCAAATTTCAGTCCACAAAGCCACTGCTGTTGAGAAGAGACATCCCTTACAGGGCTCGTCCTTCTAGAACAAGTCCTTAGAGGTTTCTTTTCATTGTACTCTAATTCGTGTTCTCCAAGATCTAATTTACCTTGAACATTCTTCAACATTGTGCTGAACTAGTACATGAGAACCAGCCACAGTCACATATTCTACTTGCATGCTTTGAAATTTAGGGATGGGTTCTTCAAATCCACTCAATCCTTCCTTGTCATCATCCATATGTTTTGGTTTATTGTTGTACTATGCATTTTCTTCTAGGAAATCTTCATAAGCTCCAGTTTTTCCCCAACAATTCATGATGGTTGTTTAAATGCCGACATTGAACCAGTGCCTCCTTTCCTACACGACAGTACCGACATTCTCCAACATCTCCACATAAGGTCTTTGAAAAAAAATTATCATCACATCCTCATGTTGAAGATTGAAACTTTCTACAAACTTATAAAAATCCTCAAGGTGTTGTTTTGTACAACCAATATTTCCTTTGAATTTTGGGAGAAATCTAGTAGGAAGCAGATTTGGATATTCATGAATCACAATGAAATTGAAAGGAGCATATTGTGAATTTTACAAACCCTAGGTGACTGTTTCGATTTCCTATAAATAGGCTTGTACAAACCGTCATGCACTAGTCATGCAATATCAGGTAGAGATTCAACAAGATTGATAAACTTTGACAGAGGTAGATGTGTCTTACGAGCTATGTTTGCAAGGTATCCATCAATGAGATTTGCAACACTCAACTTTGAAGTATGGATTGCAGAAGTCATCCTTCTACCTTCAGAAAATTCTTAAGTTTCAATAGACCTTGTTCTTTGTCCCTCATAAGGAAATTGTTCCCTTTCTGGACTACTTTGAGGGCTCTTATCTTGCATCAGAAAATTATCTAACATGAATCATACAAGATATATATCATACAGAGAATCATTTGTGTGTGATGAATATGGAATTAAGTGCATATTTTTCTAAATTGATTCCTATCCTCCTTGCAAGCTCCATTTCACATGAAGTTTCCTCCCCCAATATAGTAGCTTCCTTCAATAACTATAGCAAAAAATTGCAGGAAGCATATCCTTTTTTTGGTGGTAATTGTTTCTAGAAGTTGTCTATGTTTTTATATTGTCTCCATGACATCTGAAGTTAACCCATTTTCATTTTTTAAAGCACTTCTATGGTCATAATCCTTTCAATCTCCATTCAACCAACGGAAAGTGTAAACATTCAAAGCCTCACCTATTAAATCATATGACATTCTTCACTTGGATTTAATAGCAACTACTAATCTCTCAATATCTAGTTCACAAATTTATTCTTGTCCGCCCCTACATTCACTCCTACAGCTTCAATGCTATTGTCACTCTTAGGCTTCGACTGGCTTCCAACAGTTGACTTATTTGCAACACTTGCAACTCTTTTGAAACCCTCCTTTGGCAAAGAAAGTGCATAAGTTTCATCAATTGCTTAACTTTAAAACTACTGCAGTAATGAAATTACAGAAAAAGATGACTAATAATCTTTTTCATTTCTTGGTTAAAGAACAAGCCTTACCTTGATTTAAATTTGCATGATTTCTTCTTGTGTTTGTTGAGAATCTAGTATTTTTGTTATCAACAACTGATATTTTTGGGACCCATCCACAAATGTCAAAAAGAAGCACTGCTTTGTCTATTGACTGTAAGAAAAGCCACAAGTTTAAAGCAGGGTAAGCAAATCCATGAGTTTTTATAAGATGCAGAGTAAGCAACTTATAAGATGGTGTTTTTATAAGATGGTATTTTTACAAGATGCAAAGTAAGAAAAGCCATGAATTGACCCAGGAGCTTCAATAGATGCCTGTTGTGGTAGTATAGTGGCCTTGATAATTGCTCTTGAGCTGTAACCTTTACATTCTTACTAGAATTAAGCATGTCTCCTTCCTGCATCATTTGATTGAGTAAACATACAAATGATCAATAAAGTAGGACAATGGGACTGAAAGAGTACATCTAGTGTAGGTACAATTATGTTACAACCATGCCTCTAAAGAAATGACAACTTTATTATATAGAGGAGCTTCTTATAGGATCTATTGCAATGCTGAAATCCTTGTTATGCTTATGTGTTTTTATCTTGTAAGCATGATTTGTTTTATGTATGGTTTCGACGAATCTACTTATTTTATTACAGGTCGTGCATTCCATTGTGCCTCTGCTTGTACAACCTTTGCAAATGAAATTGATTACACTGCTTCTTGGCATCTTTGGTTGTGTACACCATTGCCATTGTTACTTCATTGGTTGAGGAATTAGGAGTAAAGCTGGTGGCATATGGTGTAAGATGTAGCTTTGCTACTCTAGTTCAATCTCTTCCACTCGCGAGGGGTGTTCCTCCACCTACTGGACTCAGTGAGAATCTATCATCAAGAACTTCCGAAGATTCTCACTTTTTGGAGCAACTTCTTGATAAATCCCAAGTTCATGATTATAAACTTGCTCTAGAGTTGAAAGTGACTGTAAGAAGGTAAATAATAATTGTGCACCTTGTGCAAATAACTTTGAATTCTAAAATTTGGGATATGGGTAGGATTCTAAATTTACCATGAAGTCCTTTAGAGGAGATGATTATGCATTTTCCCAATTGACTTCAATTCTAGCAATTTTCCATGGTGATAAGACAGTTTCTAAACATTCCCTTAATATTTCTAGAAACCTATCATGATAAACATTTTTCTGCTATTTTATAGCTAAAGTATATCGCCATAATAATAACTAATTTCTCTTATCCATTTAATCTTTTCGGTTTCTTGTTCATGTCACAGCTCAGAATCATGTTTGAGATGGGAGGTTAAGATTTTAGATAATAGGTGTATAAAATTGCTTTCAAAATACACTGAAAAGTTGCCACGAAGGAGGTCAAATCTAGAGGTATCTTCCATCTCTATTTGCAGATGTGGGTACTTAGGCACTTACTCTTGTTTCAGGTACCAACAAAAAGGAATAAACTGGCTGGCATTTCTCAAACATTTCAAGCTTCATGGGATTTTGTATGATGACATGGGTCTTGGGAAAACACTCCAAGCCTCTGCAATTGTAGCATCTGATACTGTGGAACACCTTGCTTTTAAGGGAGAAAAGGACCAATTAAGTTCTTTGATTGTCTGTCCCTCAACATTAGTAGGTCACTGGGCCTTTGAAATTGAGAAATTTATTGATAGTTCTTTTCTGAATCCTCTCCAGTATGTTGGGTCTCCTCAGGAGCGTTCTTTGCTTCAGAATAAATTTGGAAAGTTCAACATCATTTTAACATCTTATGATGTCATCCGCAAAGATATTGATTTCTCGGGGCACATTGTCTGGAATTATTGTATTTTAGATGAAGGTCAAATAATAAAGAATGCAAAAATGAAAGTTACTACTGCGGTGAAACAGTTAAAAGCTGAACACCGTCTTATTCTGAGTGGAACACCAATTCAGGTAGTGGAATTTTTACCTGTATTTGAGAGGAAAGTTTCAGTTAAATGTTCAATAATTAGATTTTCATTGTTATCATTTGTGAGGTTCTGTTTTTCAAGTCATTCCTTCTGTCATATATTTAGTTGCACATTGAAGGTCACTAGGGTACTTCTGATTGATTTTTTTCCCTTTTTGTTTTTAGCAATTTGACTTGAGGTATTTTAAGTTTTAACTAGAGATTGTTCTGTGTTTGCTTATGATGTCCCTGCTTTTGAATGTGTCTGCAGAACAATGTTCTAGAGCTCTGATTGCTTTTTGACTTTCTTATGCCAAGTTTCCTTGGATTTGAGAGACAGGTAATCTAAGTATTTGATTGGTTTGAATGCTACATTCTTATATATTTTAACATTTTACTAGCACTTGTAGAATTCAAAATGTTAATTTCTGGCATTACATTCCAGATATTATAGGGGTTTAATCCTTGGTGTATCTATATGTCTCTTGAACTCAGAGTGAAAGGCACATATATGGCTTGAGAAAAGGAGAATTTGGTTCACTCGGTTCTATCTATCAAAGATTTATCTGAATCCCCTAATGATGGGTGGAGTGTCCACTCTAAAAATGGAGAAGTTTAAAACTTGAACATAGTTTAACTCCAGAAATTTTCTATAATTATGATCAAGTCCCTGTCAACTTGGACATGCACTTCAATGGCTTAGGCAAATTATGTCAGAAATAAATGTTATGAATGGTGACATTCCTTATGACATATAGAAAAAGAATAGTCACATATTGCATTCAGGAATCAAGAGACGACACAACTAGTTCTTATCCTATTATGCATGGTATGCACTTGAAGTAGTCTGTCCACTTACTGATGGACTTGGGACAATCCAACTAGTTCCAAAATGCATTGGCACCACAATTATTCCAAGTCAACAATAGGGCATTCCTTCGGAGGAAAGTTTTCAGACTACCACATCTTATAAAAATACCATCTTTTTTTTAAGAACTCCAACAGGTCATCTTTCACCCTGTTCATTTCTTAGTGAGATTGGAAGGCTACATTTTTAACAAAATCAATCCAGTCCAGTGGGTAACCAGCCCAATCAAGGAATAAGACTGCTTAGCAATACTATTGTACTAGCATGGCATCTGAAAATAGTGTAGTCAAAGTGGTAGTGATATTCTATCATTATGTGATCATATGATGACACTCTATTGAATGACTGACAAGATCAATGATCTACAATGAAGTGTAACTGTATTCTAACTGAAAATGCAAGGATGAAGGTTGATGTAGACAATTGATATTTCTTCAAAAAGTTTAGAAATATCCCCTAAGATACCCACATGGGAATGTGGGGTAACAAGAATCTCAACTAAAGGTATCAGAACCCAACCTTGAAGTGCCTTCCTTGCATGGATAGATGAGCTAAGTAAAGTGCGTCTCTCCAAGAGATGATATAAGGCATGCAATCATACATCCTCATAGAGATACTTGTATTCCTAGAAAATAGAACTAAAAGTGGTGGTTTTAAATTCTTTAGTAGATATATATCACATTCAAGACAAATATTTTGTTTAGAGTTGACTGTTCTAATGCATCCTATTGCATCCAAGGACTTTTCAACTAAATAGTGCCTTCCAAAACTTGCATTTGGCCAACAAATCCTGTAGTGTGCCTAATGTACGCATTAATTCAACTCTTCTACAAACTTCTTGTGAACTAAGAAAGGAAAAAGGTAATTCAATGTTTGGACTGAGATGAAATGTCAAATATGTCTCTTAATCTCATGGTATTGTAAAATATTTAACACCATTTGGTGGTATACAATCTTGATGATAAATTGATAATCCAAGCCCGGTCAATAAACAAATTTCTCACAATAGCTATTTTGACCTGGCATCATAATTGAAGTCCTAAGCTAATGCTAACAATTTTGTTATAATAACATATTTGCATTTCAACTTTTGAATTGGGAGAGATTGGATTAACAAGAAACTATATTGGTATGAACTCAATGACTTTTTTTGCCTTTGCTTTTAAATGGGGATCTCTTTTTCTTCCTCTTGTAATCATTCCGAATTTTATTTTCACAATGTAAGCATCTTTAATGTGGTACATATGGATCTTGATGTATAAGACCTTGTGTTGTGATCATTCATTTAGTTTTTTTTCTCCATTGTTTTTAGAGTCAAAATAGAATGTAGCATCTTCTCCTTTCATTTTTTACTTGTTCCTTGTAATCAATGGAATTGCAATTTTAGTATGTTGTTGATTGTTGAGATTATTCTACATGGAACATGTACACGATGGGATGGTGAATAGCTATGAGACCATACTCTTGTGTTGTGAGACCATACGGAATTGGAAAGAACCCACATTATCACTTCTAGTTGGAGGACCTTGATTCATTGAATAAACATTGTACCTTTCCCAATCCAATTGATTCTGCCAGCCACTCTATTCAACATGTCTATTATGTAGAATAGGAATGGACTTATTTGAAGAAAAAAAAAATCATTTGAATCAATATGCAGTTTCCCAGATTGCAACAAATCCAGTATCTGAGAAACAAGTGATGAAGGAAGATCAAACGGACAAGATGATGTAGCGCCAGCTTACAGTGTTCACAATTTAAGATTTCAAGATTATCATTTGCCACCTACCCGGAAGGAGGGGAAGAGTAGCATTTTGGCCTTATTACTACTGCAGGGTATTGGGCTTGTATTCAAATTTCTTGTGTTCTGGTTTGAAAATTATATGGTAATCGATATATTACCTACATCATACGTGTTTAACCTTGGCACTTCATCTCTTTCATTCTTTAAACATATGTAATCTTAGAGAATTAGGATCTTTTGCAATACCGTTGTCAGTGGTGGTAGTGGTTGAGTCTTAGTGAGAAGTGCATGGGGCATTTTTCTCATCACCGCGTGAATTTAGAAGTGCATGGGTCATTTTTCTCCTCACTACGTGAATTTAGAAGTGCTTGGGGTTGTTATTGATCACTGTATGAATGCTTTCATAGTGTTGGGACGTTTTAAAACAATGATGGGCAAAGTTATCACTTGCCAGGGAAAATTTGTGTGGATTGAGGCATTTTTGTGATTGCCTGGGTGATTATATCATTGTCGGGTGTTTTTTCTCCCTTTCCTAGGGCAACTATTGAAGTGCATAGGGCATCTTTATCATCATTGGACGAATTTTGAAGTGTATGGGGAAAGTAATGAAGTGCCTGGGAAATCATGGAAGTGGATGGGGGAGTTTTTATCTTCGTTGCGAGAATTTTGAAGTGCTTAGGGAAAATATTGAAGTGTTTGGGCGTTTTTATCATTGTTGGGAGAATTTTGAAGTGGTCAAGGCAAGTATTGAAGTGCATGGAGCGTTTCTAACATCATTGGGTCAATTTAGAAGTGCACGTGGCAAGTATTGAAGTGACTTGGGGGAATTTTGAAGTACTTAGGAAAAATATTGAAGTGCATGGGGAGTTTTTATCATCCTTGGGTGAATTTAGAAGTGCTTGGGAAAATATTGAAGTTCTTAGGGCAATTTTATCATCTTTCAAAAAATTTTGATGTGCCCAGGGCAAGTATTGAAGTGCTTGGGGCGTTTTTCTCGTCATTGGATGAATTTAGAAATGCATGGGGCATTTTTCTCATCAACGGGTGAATTTAGAAGTGCATGGGTCGTTTTTCTCCTCACTGCGTGAATTTAGAAGTGCTTGGGGTTGTTATTGATCAATGTATGAATGTTGTTATAGTGTTGGGACTTTTTAAAACAATGATGGGCAAAGTTATCACTTGTCGGGGAAAATTTGTGTGGATTGAGGCATTTTTGTGATTGCCTGGGTGATTATATCATTGTCGGGTGTTTTTCTCCCTTGCCTAGGGAAACTATTGAAGTGCATAGGGCATATTTATCATCATTGGATGGATTTTGAAGTGTATGGGGAAAGTAGTGAAGTGCCTAGGAAATCATGGAAGTGGATGGGGGCGTTTTTATCTTTGATGGGAGAATTTTGAAGTGCTTGGGGAAAATATTGAAGTTTTTGGGTGTTTTTATCATCGTTGGGAGAATTTTGAAGTGGTTGAGGCAAGTATTGAAGTGCATGGTGCATTTATATCACCATTGGATCAATTTAGAAGTGCATAGGGTAAGTATTGAAGTGCCTCGAGGGAATTTTGAAGTGCTTGGGGAAAATATTGAAGTGCATGGGGAGTTTTTATCATCCTTGGGAGAATTTAGAAGTGCCTGGGAAAATATTGAAGTGATTAGGGCATTTTTATCATCTCTGGGAGAATTTTGAAATGCAAGTTCCCAGGGCAAGTATTGAAGTGCCTGGGGTGTTTTTCTCCTCACTAAGTGAATTTAGAAGTGCATGGGGTGTTTTTCTCATCACCAGGTGGATTTAGAAGTGCATGGGGTGTTTTTCTCATCATCGGGTGGATTTAATAGTGCATGGTGCATTTTTCTCATCCTTGGGTGAATTTAGAAGTGGACGGGGGTGTTTTTATCTTCGTTGCGAGAATTTTGAAGTGCCTAGGGAAAATATTGAAGTGTTTGGGCGTTTTTATCATTGTGGGGAGAATTTTGAAGTGGTCAAGGCAAGTATTGAAGTGCATGGGGCATTTCTATCATCATTGGGTCAATTTAGAAGTGCACGTGGCAAGTATTGAAGTGACTTGGGGGAATTTTGAAGTGCTTTGGGAAAATATTGAAGTGTATGGGGAGTTTTTATCATCCTTGGGTGAATTTAGAAGTGCATGGGAAAATATTGAAGTTCTTAGGGCAATTTTATCATCTTTCAGAAAATTTTGATGTGCTCGGGGCAAGTATTGAAGTGCTTGCGGCTTTTTTCTCGTCATTGGGTGAATTTAGAAATGTATGGGGCATTTTTTTCATCAATTGGTGAATTTAGAAGTGCATGGGTTGTTTTTCTGCTCACTGCGTGAATTTAGAAGTGCTTGGGGTTGTTATTGATCAATGTATGAATGCTTTTATAGTGTTGGGATGCTTTAAAACAGTGATGAGCAAAGTTATCACTTGTCAGGGAAAATTTGTGTGGACTGAGGCATTTTTGTGATTGCCTAGGTGATTATATCATTATTGGGTGTTTTTCTCCCTTGCCTAGGGAAACTATTGAAGTGCATAGGGCATATTTATCATTGTTGGATGAATTTTGAAGTGTCTGAGGCAAGTAATGAAGTGCTTGGGAAATCATGGAAGTGGATGGGAGCATTTTTATCTTTGCTAGGAGAATTTTGAAGTGCCTGGGGTAAATATTGAAGTGTCTGGGTGTTTTTATCATCGTTGGGAGAATTTTGAAGTGGTTGAGGCAAGTATTGAAGTGCATGGTGCATTTCTATCATCATTGGGTCAATTTAGAAGTGCATGGGGTAAGTATTGAAGTGCCTCGAGGGAATTCTAAAGTGCTTGGGGAAAATATTGAAGTGCATGGGGAATTTTTATCATCCTTGGGAGAGTTTAGAAGTTCCTGGGAAAATATTGAAGTGCTTAGGGATTTTTTATCATCTTTCGGAGAATTTTGAATTCACGACCCCACATGTCCATTGGACCATTAAGGGACGAGATAACAAGTAGAGCCCCTACTTGCCCTGAACCTAGTTAGTGCAGTCGTATTTCGTCAACACCTTCTAGTTGTGAGTGATCAAATACTGCTTGTGAAATGTATAAATAAATCCATCCTTTCCTCATTCATACACTTGTTCATTCAAGAGTCTAGGAGTCGAGAGATTCCAGAGTTGAGCTCCGGTGTACGTTCTTTTGTTGCACTACCTTAATAATCTACATAATCAAGAGCTTGAGTCTTATTGGCAAGAGATTCGCCAAATTTTTACTATATTTTATAAATTAGTGAAAGATTCGCCAAATTTTTACAATTTTTAATAATTAAGTGAAATAATCGCCAATATTTTACAATATCTTATAATGTAGTGAAAGATTCGCCAAGATTTTATAGCATTATATAATGAAATGAAAGATTCGCCAAAAAATTATATATACATATTATATTATTGATAAAATCGCCTTCAAGTTTTCCTATATATCGCGGAGATTCGCCCATTTTTTTATACATATAAATTTTGGGGGGGTTCTTAAAATCATCCCTGCCTCCCTGGCTGCTACCCGCCTTCTTCCTTAAGTCATCTACTTCTTTTTGAGCCGCTGCCTCGTTCTCCTGGGATAACAAGAGTTGACCGTTGACGTCTTGTTCCCTGTCAGTGTTAGTTTTTCATCATTTAATTCAATATGATCTAGGATCTTAACAGAAATAACAACATGTACAACATATTAAGCATAAGAGACAAGAGACAAGAGACACAAATCATTTCACCGGGGAAAACCAAGAAGTTGAAAAACCCCGCAACTTCCTTAGAGATAGAATAAGCACCAATTAAAAGATCACCAAGATGAATCCCCAAAAGATAAATGTTTGCAGTAGCTACTCCTCCTCCACTTGTGCGCACTCCTCCTCTCTCTCACTAATGCGAAGTGAATTAGTGAGTGAATGAATAGAATGAAAGGGACACACTCTCTATTTATACAATGACTTGACTTGCCTTTTACTCTAACTGGGCCGACCTCCCTTAGGAGAGTCTAATAACCCATTACCACTTGTCACTGGGCCGACCCCACTAGGGTGGTATAATAACCCTTTAACCCACATGACTCATACAGGGCCGACCCCATCATATTGATGTATTTGTAACTTTGGAAGATATTCTTCTATGTATTACATTTGTACTTTATTGTATATTCCACAGAGATGTATTATTCCTCTGATTGGAAGTGTCGTCATTTGTATCTGCAAGTGTCGCAAGTTACATTGTAAGTGTCGTCATTTGTATTGATGGGTTATTAGACCATCAGTGTGGGGTTGGCCCTAGTTAGGTCATGTGGTTGGGTTATTAGACTTGATTAGCAAGTTGGCCCTAGTGAATTATTGGTAGGTCAAGTCAGTGTATAAATAGAAAGGTTGTGTCTCTCATTCTATTCATTCACTCACTTCTCAAGCTCGCATAGCTAAGAGAGAAAGTGGCGCACTAGTGGAGGAGGAGGAGCATTTGCTAGAGACATCTTATTGGGTTTGATCCTTGTGATCTTGTTTTGTGGCTTATCTTATCTCTGAGGAAGTTGCATGTTTTTTCACCTTCTTGGTTTTCCCCGGTGAAACTCTGTGTCTCTTGTGTGATTGCTATTGTGTCTATGATTGATATGCTGTAGATATGTTGTACATGTTATTCTCTTAGTGATCCTGAATGATAATGGAATGAAATTATTGAAAAATTAACATGGTATTAGAGCTAACCTAAGAAGCAGGCATTGTGCAGCTGCGGAAGCTAGGGCTTCTTAATATTTGGGTTTCTCTCCATAGATAATAAAAGGTAGGAGGGTAGATTGACTCTCCTAGCAAGGGTGCATCTTTCCGTCGAGACATAATTCAATTCTGAGTTATTTCAGTTTTTGACCTAAAAATTAGGTTTTTTGCAAAAAATGGAATTTCTGAAATCTGAGACCATGTCTAGAAGCTCCTCTGAAAAATCGAAGTTTAGAGCTTTGGATCAAACTTTTTGGTTGGGTGAAGCTCCGGGAAAATCAAACCCTAGTTTGGGGTCCTGTCTAGTGAATCTAGAAACTTCAAAAGCAATTTTGAGGGGTGAAAATTTGCAGATTTCAAATTCTGAGTATACCAGCTTGACTATCTCAGCAAGGCGCATCTTTCTGTCCTTTCAAAAGTTTGAAATTAAAATTTTGAATTTTTAGGGTTTCTTTGACAAACCCTAATCCAGCTCCAGATCCAGTTTTCAACAAATCAAGTGGTAAGACCTAAAACTTTTTATTTCCATTTGAAGTACTTTTTAAGATGTCTCACCACACCAAGCTTGAGGATAAGCTTGATGGAGCTCATAAATTCCGAGCATGGAAGTATAGGATTGGGTTAATCCTAGAAGAGAATGATTTGGACACCTACATAAAAGAAGAGGTTCCAATTCCAGAGGGAGAAGAGGCTAAGGCCTTACACAAGAAGGACTTGGTCAAGGCTAAGAGAATCATTGCTGATTCTATAAAATATCATCTCATACCCCATGTGTCTTCCCTAAAGACACCTAAGGAGATGTTTGACTCTTTGACCAAGTTGTTTGAAAGAACATAAATCGGAAGATGACTCTACGGAATCAATTGAAAGGGGTAAATCTTCAGAATGGAGAGACCATTCAGTCCTACTTTTCTAAGGTCTCTCAAATCAAGGAACAACTTGAAGCCGTGGATGAAGTAGTGGAGAATGGTGAAATTGCAATGACCACATTGAATTGCCTACCTAGGTCATGGGACTCCTTCATCCAAGGAACCTGAGCAAGAAGGAAATTGATCACCTTCAGTAGACTATGGGAAGAATGTTCACAAGAAGAAGCTAGGCTTGTGGCTCGAGAAGAAAATATGGGGAATGAAGATCAAGCCCTCACAGCACACACTAATGGAAGTAATTTTAAGAGGGAGAAATCTCACAACAAGAAACACTCTCACTTCTATCAAAAGAAGAAAGATCCCTCTCATGTTCGATGCTTCAATTGTGATAAAAAGGGACACTTTGCTTTAGACCATCCCAACAAAAAAAGGAACAACAACAACAAAAACTTCAATAAGAAGAGGAAGAAAACCAAGAAGAGATATCATGGTCATGCTGTTGAGGATGATGAACCTCCCAAGAAGAAGACTAGAGTAGAAAGTAATAACTCATCAAGTGAAGATGAATATGTTCTAATCTCTTATCTCATAGGTACTATATCTCATGGATGTGATGATTGGCTTATTGATAGTGGGGCTTCCAAACACATGACTGGGTTTAAAAATCTCTTGTATATTTATCTGAACATGAGTCACCTCATAAAGTGAAACTAGAGGATGGCTATCAATATCCTATCAAAGGAAGTGGTGAAGCCTCCTACAAACTAGACTTTGGAAAATATTTGAAGATGCAAGATGTTCTATATGTACCTGGACTCAGGAAGAATCTCCTCTCCATATCATCTTTAGATGCAAAAGGAATGAGAGTTGCATTTATAGATGGCCAAGTACTCATGTGGCCAAAAGGTAAGACATTAGATTATGCAGTGGTGATTGGAGAACAAGAGGGAGGATTATACAAGTTGAAGGGGCAACCTGAACATGCCATGGTGCATGAATCCATGGAGCCAAGTTGAAGTGATATAAACTTCTGAAACCCACAGTTAATTTGATAACGCCCACAATTTCTTGAAAATCCACATGTTTGATAAATAATGAATAATAGATGATTATTACATTTATAAGTATTGACCATTTATAGGTCAACTGGGTATCATTTCAATGGAACGATGTGCCCCTTGGAATTTAACTAGTTAGCTTAATTAATTAATCCTATTTGTGATTAATTAATATTTTTACTATTTAGATACACAACATTGCCTTCCCCTTTAAGGAAAGCTTTGTCCTCAAAGCTGAGTTTGTTGATGTTGTCTTTTATTTTGGCCCTGTGTCGAACTGATGACTTGAGACATGTAAGGTTGATTACCTGCATTTCTCCTCTTGTTTCTTTTGTTTCGGAATCCACATTAAGTATGTACTTGGTGAAGTTTCGTTGAAACTTTTGCTTCTTGCGTGGTTGTTTCTTTTAACTTCTTTTGTCGCCATTTGAAAATACTTGATAGAATTGACAATAGAAACTATTTTTGTGATGTTATTACCAACACATTCTATGTCAGTTCCTTTGAAGGGAATCCTTGTATTTATAATGTTCACATGAGCATCAATCTCATCGTGTATATGATTAACCTTATAGATGTTCTCATTGATGTTTTTTATAGTGATCTTTGGGGTGACAAATGTTCTTTGTGCATCTATTATTGTGATATTCTTGTCGATGCATTGATCCTCATTGTTGTCAGTAATACTGGCTTGATTCTCATCACCATCTTGGTCACAATCATCTTTATTTTTGTCATTGTCAATTTCTTCATCACTAGGGTATTCTATATCTTTGTCTTGCTTATTATCTTGATTGATAGTTTTACTTTCATCGTTGTTGACATAATGGTTTACTGTACCATTGTCATCATTGAATGGGTATGCAACCTCGATATAAACCTTGGAGCTCTCAACAAATGCAATTTTAGGCTCCTTATCGTAGCAATCATCTCTTGTACGTTTTTTTGCTCGTGCTATTTCATGAGGTTGTTCTTTTTCTACATGACTACTCATGGGTTTTTCAAAGTTCTTGAATAGTTCGCACGATGATTCGGTTGGTGAGCCCATTTCGAGAACCACCTTGTGTGTATAATTAGAAACATTCGCAACGTCTTGCGTCTGTTGTTGTTGGTCACTAAGATCAATGGAAAACTCCATTAAAGTTGATTCCAATAGCATATTTGATTCAATTGCTTCTACTCGTGAGAATGAAGTTTCCTCTTTCTCTTGTGAAAATAACTCGTTTTCGTCTATAGAAGGTTGTGATTCTTCTTCCATATTTTGCATAACTTCATGTTTTTCCTTTATGACCTTTATTCTCCCGTCTTTTTCTTTTTCACCAACTTCCTTTAAGTTTTCAACCTTCTCATTTTTATTTCTGCATCTAAATGGATGTTCCTGCACATTTCGAACTGGGTATCTTTTATCTAAATTTTGAAAAATATCGGCTATTACTTCTTCTTTAAGTCTTCTAATTTCCTTTGATAAGTTGTCCTTTTTTTAGAACATTTTTGTGCATGAGTGGATCTAGTGCACATCCAAATTTTACTTATCAAGAGAAAAATGATTAAATATAATAATTAATAATGATATCAATATTATTATTAATAATAATGTTATTATTAATAATATTTAATATTAATTATTTTATTATTTTGTAAAAAAATAATAAAATTTTTATAATAATATTATTATTATAATATTATAATTATAATATTATAATTATTTTTTTTCTTCTTTAAAAATTAGGGTTTGTGGTGTTGCAAACCCGTCGAGAAGGCAGCGTGAGGAGGAGCAAGGCGATTGGTGGGGAGCTGGACGCGGAGGAGTGGGGCAACACGTGGGGGTGGTAGCATGCGGGGGTGGGCGATGTTGTGTGTCCAGGGGTGGTGGCGAGCGGGACTGTACGAAAGAGGAGAGGATGGAGGGAGAGATGCACGCAGGGTGCAGGCGTGGGAGGCAGGGGTAGCAGTGCAACGAAAGTGTTGCGAGGGCGGGGAATGGTGGAGGCAGGGGCTGCCAGTTGGAGGGGTGAGATGGAGGGTGCGCGGGGTAAGCACAAGTGGGAAAAGGGAAGACGAGGCTGGAAGAAGGGGGATCGAGAGCGGAGGACGCAGTAGATGGTGGGAGGGAAGGACTGTTCGGTGGAGGGAAGGGATGAAAGAAAGATCAGGGGTAGGCGTAGGTGTAGGTTGGAGTAGATAGGTAGGGGGATGGCGAGCAGAGAGAGGAGGGGAGGCGTGGAGGAGCGAGAAGGTAGGGTAAGGGCGTGGAAAGAAGAAAATGCGGGAGGGGAGGTTGAAGCATGCTGGAGGTGGTGGGATCGACAGAGGGTAAGGAGGGAAGATGGTGTAGGTGGAAGTGGAAGATGGAGGAGGGGAAGAGAGTGAGGATGAGGAGCTGAATGCGGCTCTGATACCACATGAAGTGATATAAACTTCTGAAACCCACAGTTAATTCGATAACACCCACAATTTCTTGAAAACCCATATGTTTGATAAATAATGAATAATAGTGATTATTACATTTACAAGTATTGACCATTTATAGGTCAACTGGGTATCATTTCAATGGAACGATGCACCCCTTGAAATTTAACTAGTTAGCTTAATTAATTAATCCTATTTGTGATTAATTAATATTTTTACTATTTAGATACACAACACAAGTGAACTTTGGCATATAAGGCTTGATCATGTGCACTATAGAGCACTTCCAATAGCAAGCAAAGCAGTAGAGGGTCTTCTTGAAATCCAGTCAAAACATGAAGGCATTTGCAAAGGATATGCAAAAGTAAAGAACACAAAGAAGGCATTTCCAAGCAGTGAAAGCAAAGCAAAAGGAATCTTGGAGGTTATCCACTCCGATGTATGTGGTCCGATGTCATCCAATTCTTTGAGTGGGTATGTATACTATGTTTCTTTCATTGATGATTTCTCTAGGAAGACTTGGGTTTATTTATTGAAGAATAAAGATGAAGTGTTTGATAAGTTCAAGGAATTCAAAGCCTTGATAGAAAATCAAACAGATAAGAAGATCAAGACCTTCAGATCCGATAATGGCGGAGAATGCACTTCAGGTGATTTCAAGAAACTATGCAGTGATTCAGGGATTAAGAGGGAGTTGACTGCTCCCTACAATCCAAAACAAAATGGATTTGTAGAAAGGAAGAATAGAACTATCATGGAAGCAACACAGGAAATGCTTCATGACCAGGATCTTCCTTTGCATCTATGGGCAGAAGCAGCTAGGACAGTTTTATATGTGAAGAACAGAACACCTCACAAAATACTTGACACCAAGACACCAGAAGAAGTCTTCTCTGGTAAGAAACCTGAAGTTAGCCATCTTAGGATATTTGGCTGTCTTGTATATACACATATCCCAAAGGAAAAGAGGACAAATCTAGATCCTTCATGAAAGAAGGGCATCTTTGTGGGTTACAGTGAAAGCTTGAAGGCTTGCAGAATATACTTTCCAGGGTTCAAGAAGATTGACATTAGCAGGGATGTAACATTTGATGAAGACTCAGCATACATCAAATTGAGGAAGACACGTGTCGATGACCATAAAGAACCAAAGGTAACCAGATTTCAAGACACCACCATGAATGAAGAAATTCCAGAAGCAATTCGTGAAATTGAAGATCCACAAGAACCTATAGATCCAGCTTGTGAGAAGAATCCTCACAAGAGGAAACCTGCATGGGCTAGAGAGCTCATTCAAGATGCAGAAAGATATGGCATCCCAAAAGAAGAACGCAAAGAAAGGAAGAGGACTAGATCACACAGCAGTTATGTTGCATTACTCTGTGATATTATGAACAAAGAAACTTCCAGTTATGAAAAAGCAGCGGAAAAGAAAGAATGGAAGGATTCCATGGTTGAGGAATATCAGTCGATCATGAAGAATGATGTTTGGGATGTGGTCCCAATACCTAAAGGGAAGTCTGTTGTGACTTCCAAGTGGATCTATAAGATCAAGCATGTTTTAGATGGTAGCATAGATAAATGCAAGGCGAGATTTGTAGCTCGTGGATTCTCCCATAAAGAGGGAATAGACTATGAAGAGACTTTTGCTCCTGTAGCCAGATACACTTCCATCAGAACAGTACTTGCTCTGGCTGCAGTAATGAAATGGAAGATACATCAGATGGATGTCAAGACAACTTTCTTGAATGGTGTAGTCAGAGAGGAAGTATATGTGGAGAAGCCACTTGGTTTTGAGACACATGACAGAGAGTCATATGTGTGCAGGTTGAAGAAAGCCTTGTATGGATTGACGCAAGCTCCTAGGACTTGGTATGGTAGGATGGACAACTTCCTATCCAGTTTGGGATTTACTAAGAGTAAAGCGGATTCCAACCTTTACTACAAGGTTGAGGAAGGCAATCCTGTGATACTACTACTGTATGTTGATGACCTATTTGTTACAAGTGAGGATGGGTTGATTGCCGACACCAAGAGGAAGCTTGCTTCCGAGTTCGAGATGAAGGAATTGGGGATGATGCACTACTTTCTAGGCATGGAGGTGTGGCAGAGTGCAGATGGAATATTCCTTGGACAAGGGAAGTATGCAGTAGAGATCCTGAAGAGGTTCAGGATGATGGACTACAAGGCCATGGCCACACCTATGGCATCGAACCTGAAGCTTCTGTGTGATACTTCATTTGAGCCGGTTGATGTCACTATGTTTTGTCAGATGATTGGGTCCTTGATGTACTTGATGAATACAAGGTCATATATTTGCTTTGTGGTGAACACATTGAGCCAGTTCCTGACGGATCCCATAAGTGTTCACCTGGTTGCTGTAAATCATATTCTGAGGTACCTGAAGGGTACGGTTGATTATGGGCTCAAGTATGATGTGAATCAAAAGTTTAACCTGCAGGGTTATGTTGATTCAAATTGGTCTAGTAGTGCTGCAGATAGGAAGAGCACTTCTGGGTGCTGCTTCAGTATGGGATCGGGTGTGATCTCTTGGTTTAGTAGGAAGCAGTCCTGCGTAGCACTGAGTACAGCCGAAGCAGAGTATTTTGCAGCTTGTTCGGCAAGTTGTGAGGCAGTATGGTTGAGGAAGCTACTGTATGAGTTATTTGATCTCCCGTTGGATGGTACTGGTATCTTTTGTGACAACTAGAGTTGTGTAAAGCTGTCTGAGAACCCGGTGTTCCATGAGAGGTCAAAGCACATTGAGATCAAATATCACTATATCAGGGATATGGTGCAGAGAGGAGCAGTGAAGCTCCTGTATGTTACGACGGATGAGCAGGTTGCAGATGTGTTGACGAAACCACTAGCCAGAGTGAAGTTTGAGTACTTCAGAGAGAGGCTTGGTGTTCTTCAGATAGAAGATAATTTGAGGAAGAAGTGATGGGACACATTTGCAAGAGCCATTCCAAGCATGGTGAGAGGAGGATCCTTCCCACAGCTGTGGATGGAAGCGTTGTGTGATGAGCATCAGGACGATGCTTCAGTTACCGCTCTTGTATATGCATTAGGTGGATGCTTTGTATGATCAGTGGGATCATGTATATGTATATGCATCAGGTGGATGTTTTGTATGATTAGTTGGATCATGTATATGCAAATGCATAAGGTGGATGCTTTGTATGATCAGTTGGATCATGTATATGTACATGCATCAGGATGATGCAATGACAATGATCAGGATGATGATGTGTGATGAGTATCAGGACGATGCTATGGATGACATGCATCAGGACGATGCAATGATGATGATGAGTATCAAGACGATGCTCTGGATGACATGAATCAGGACAATGCCGTGACGATGATCAGGATGATCATGTGTGATGAGTATCAGGATGATGCTCTGGATGATATGCATCAGGACAATGTTATGATGATGATCAGGATGATCATGTACATCAGGATGATTTATGGTGAGTATTAGTTCAATACTCTGTGGCCGTGGACAGGTTGCACAGATGAGCATATAATATTTCCCTGGGAGATCCTATAGTCTGAGCTAGGATACTCTTTCAAGGTTTTGCTCTGGGAGGACATATAATATTTCCCTGGGAGATCCTATAGTCTGAGCTAGGATACTCTTTTGAGGTTTTGTCCTATGGCATATAATATTGCCCGGGGAGATCCGATAGGTTGAGCAGTACGCTCGTAATCAGTCCTGGGATGCTCTTTCTAGGTTTTTCCATGACCACATGTAATATTTCCCTGGGAGATCTGATAGGTTGAGCAGTACGCTTGTAATTAGTCCTGGGATTCTCTTTCGAGGTTTTGTGGTGACCACATATAATATTTCCCTCGGAGATCCTATAGTTTGAGCTAGGATACTCTTTCGAGGTTTTGTGGTGGGGGTCACATGTAATTAGTCCCGAAGATCCTATAGTCCGAGCTAGGATTCTCTTTAGAGTTCTTGCAGGTTGCAAGACACTCTTTTAAGGTTTTGTGACAGTCAACATGTAAAAGATCCTATAGTTTGAGCTAGGTTTTGTTGACGCACGTAATAAGTCCTGGGATCCACAGTATGGCCAGTAATGATGAAGACCTACAGGTGGTAGGTCTACATCCAACATGAAAAAGAGCTGGCTCTATAGAACTTCCTATGAGGAGTAGAATTCAGAGATAGCCCAGTGATCGAGATGTAGAGTACAACAATAGTGATGATGATGATACTCCGTGATCCAATGATGATGATTCAGCTCCAGAATTGAAGACTTGCGCCAATATGTATTGATGACCTGTGTTCAGAATACCTTCCTAGTTAAGAGGGAGTGTTGATGTATTTTTAACTTCAGAAGATATTCTTCTATGTATTACATTTGTACTTTATTGTATATTCCACAGAGATGTATTATTCCTCTGATTGGAAGTGTCGTCATTTGTATTGATGGGTTATTATACCACCAGTGTGGGGTCGGCCCTGGTTAGGTCATGTGGTTGGGTTATTAGACTTGATTAGCAAGTCGTCTCAATGAATTATTGGCAGGTCAAGTCAGTGTATAAATAGAGAGGTTGTGTCTCCCATTCTATTCATTCACTCACTTCTCAAGCTCGCATAGCTAAGAGAGAAAGTGGAGCACTAGTGGAGGAGGAGGAGCATCTGCTAGAGACATCTTATTGGGTTTGATCCTTGTGATCTTGTCTTGTGGCTTATCTTATCTCTGAGGAATTTGCGGGGTTTTTCACCTTCTTGGTTTTCCCCGGTGAAACTTTGTGTCTATTGTGTGATTGCTATTGTGTCTATGATTCATATGCTGTAGATATGCTGTACATGTTATTCTCTTAGTGATCCTGAATGATAATGGAATGGAATTATCGAAAAATTAAAACACCAAGGTGGTCTAATAACCCGTCAAATATAAGTTACGACACTTACAATATAACTTGTGACACTACTCCGGGGTCTAATGCCCTGTCATACATGGGAGGATGGATCTCAATGACTTTACCTGACTCAAGTACAATAATGACTTCTCCAACCTGGAGGAACAAACATCTCCATCGGAGGTACAACAATATAATACAAATGACGACACTTCCGATCAAAGGAATAAGACATCTTCATCGAGGATACAATAAAGTACAAATGTAATGCATACAATATACAAGTGAACTCGCATCTCCAGGATCTTTTACATGTGAACTCACAAAACCTTAAAAGAGTATCTTGCATCTTGCAAAATCTCTAAAGAGAATCCCAGGATCTTTTCCGTGCCTAGCACAACCTGTCCGGATCTCCAGGATATTTTCTATGCGACCCTTGCAAAACCTTAAAAGAGTATCTTGCATCCTGCAAGATCTCTAAAGAGAATCTCAGGATCTTTTCCGTGCCTAGCACAACCTATCCGGATCTCCATGATATTTTCTATGCAACTGCACAACCTATCCAAGACAATGAAGTATCATCCTAATACTCATGATCTTATTGATCATCTTCTTCGCATGGAGCATCATCCTGATTCTCATGATCATACTGATCATCATCATACAGTACATCCTCCTGATGCACAACATCTGGAGCATGGACCTGATGCTCATCACATATGATCGTCCTGATCATCATCATACAATACATCATCCTGATGTACAACATCTGGAGCATCGACCTGATGCTCATCACATATGATCATCCTGATCATCATCATACAATACATCATCCTGATGTACAACATCTGGAGCATCGACCTGATGCTCACCATACATGATCATTCTAATCATCATCATAGTATCATCTTGATAGATATCATCACATGATCATCTTGATCATCATCACAACATCGTCCTGATGCACATCACACAACACTTACATCCATAGTCATGGGAAGGATCCTTCTACCACCATGCTTGGAATGGCTCCTACAAATGTGTCCCATCACTTCCTCCTCGAAGTATCTTCTATCTGAAGAACACCAAGCCTCTCTTTGAAGTACTCGAACTTCAATCTGGCTAGTGGTTTGGTCAACACATCTTCAATATGCTCACCTGTTGCAACATACTGGAGCTTCAATGCTCCTCTCTACACCATATCCTTGTTATAGTGATACTTTATCTCAATGTGCTTTGACCTGTCATGGAATCTCGGGTTCTCATACAACTTCACACAACTCTGGTTGTCAAAGAAGATACAAGTAGCATCCAATTGGAGATCAAATAAATCTGACAGTAGCTTCCTTAGTCATACTGCCTCACAACTAGCCGAACAAGCTTCAACATACTCTGCTTTAGTTTTACTCAGTGCTATGCAGGATTGCTTCCTGCTAAACCAAGAGATCACACCTGATCCCATACTGAAGTAGCACCCCGAAGTGCTCTTCCTATCTGTAGCATTGCCCGTCCAATCTGAATCAACATAACCCTCTAGGTTAAACTTTTGATTCTCATCATACTTGAGCCCATAATCAATTGTACCCTTCATCTACCTCAGAATATGATTTACATCAATCAAGTGAACATGTCTAGGATCCGTCAGGAACTGGCTCAAGGTGTTCACAACAAAGAAAATATCTGGTCTTGTGTTCGTTAGGTACATCAAGGACCCAATCATTTGATGATACATCGTGGCATCAACCGAATCTGATGAAGCATCACTCAATAGCTTCAGGTTCGATGCCATAGGTGTGGCCATGGCCTTGCATTCCATCATCCCGAACCGCTTCAGGATCTCTACTGCATACTTCCCTTGTCCAAGGAAGATTACATCTGCACTCTGTGACACCTCCATACCTAGAAAGTAATGCATCATACCCAAGTCCTTCATCTCGAACTCAGCAGCAAGATTCCTCTTCGTATAGGCAATCAACCTATCCTCACCTGTCACAAACAGGTCATCCATATACAGTAGGAGTATCACTGGATTTCCTTCCTCAACCTTGTAGTAAAGGTTGGAACCTACTTTACTTTTGGTAAATCCCAAACTGGATAGGAAGTTGTCTATCCTACCGTACCATGTCCTGGGTGCTTGCTTCAAGCCATACAAGGATTTCTTCAATTTGCATACATGTGACTCCCTGACATGTGTCTCAAATCCGAGTGGCTGCTCCACTTCCTCTTCGACTACACCATTCAAGAAAGCTATCTTGACATCCATCTGGTGTATCTTCCACTTCATCACTTGCCTTGTATTTCTCTATGCTACTATCTACAGCATGCTTGATCTTGTAGATCCTTGGAAGTCACAAAAGACTTCCCTTCTAGTCTTGGAACCACATCCCAAACATCATTCTTCATGATCGATTGGTATTCCTCGATCATGGCATCCTTCCATTACTGCATCCTTGATCCTGGGAACTTCAGATTCTTCAATATCTTCAATAGGTAGTTTTCTTGAACTTCGTCACTGGAACAAATGTCGTTGTCCTTCTTTTGTAGGTGATTGTACATGATCTTTCCTACAAGTCAGATTCAATTGCATGATTAGAAACTTCTCATAGTTTTTCAAAAACAAATTCTTACACAAGAATGTATGTCATACAATCATGCAATTATCTTAGCCAATGCTTCAATACAACATTTATCCATATCCCATAACTTTCTACATGCCTTCCATCTCTACCAGAACATTTGTTAAGAGTGTGGACAACTGCCAACATGTTAGCAAAGAGGTTTCATTCTAGATAAGTAGCAATGGAATGTTGTACAGTACCATAGGCCACTTACCCATTACTTGCATATTAGTAGTATCTTGTTCATTAATGCAACTTTTCTAATATGCATAATATACATCCTAAATCTAGGAACATAAGCATGTACATGACTGGACAACATCATTTAAGTAATCAAATATATAATAAATGACAATTCAAATACTTATCTTTGTTTGGTTGTTGGGTGGATTCCCTCTCAATATTTTTTTCCTTGCAGGAACTACTGGAGTGTCCTCCCTCTTAATCTTTGCTTCATTGTAGGAACAACTGGAGTGTGCTCCCTCTTGATCTTTGCTTCCTTTATGATATCATCATGATTATATGTCTTTGAACTTCTATCAATCCTGGACCACTATGCATGCTTAAGTGTGCACTAGTGTCATCATTGTGTCATCCTAAATATCTCATACATAATCACACATGCATTAGTATAATCTCAATACTTATCAAAACATTATGATTCTAAATAATCTTAATCATGTATGGTCATGATCATTTCATACACAAGCGTTAGTATTCAAGGTTTCAGGGAGGACTTCTTTTACTCATGCATATTTTTATTTGACCATAGGACTCTTCTAGTTTTTCATATCAATAATCAAACTAAGAAGCATAATATGCATAAACCCATGATTTCCCAAACTTATAACTTCACGAATTATCAGTCATACCAAGTATACTTATATAAGATACTAACACAAGGTAGGATTCTAACTTAATATAGGAAAAACATACTTGGATTATCATGCTTGCTAGTTATGTCTAACATACCCACATAATGTCTTCTTGTTCTCTTTAATGACTTGTTATAGTAACCTGCATATCTCATAACTTAACCATTGTAGAACCAAATTATACATACCTCGTAAGTAGAGCTTCTATGTGATCCATGAATATGGATGAGTCTTTGTCTTCATGTCACCATGGTCATATGTTCTTGATCTAGTACTTGATTTGTCTTTCTTGATGTACCTTTTATGTTAGCGGACAACATCATCCTCATACAACACCACAGTGCATTAGTACAATCATAAGTGTCATAGCCCTAATCAATAAATGTATTCTATCATTCACATGCATTCATAATTTTACTAGGGTAGTAATACAAGTCTAGAATTATTCAATATTGTTACTAACCTCAATAATATGAAGACAAACATATTATAAACTTAATCATGAACAGATTTCAAAACATACCTGTATCTCCCCAATTCATACCTGTTGGGATTGCTTTAGTATTCTTATGTAAGGCCTTAGACTTATCTCCCTCTAGAACTAGAAATTATTCACTTATGTAGGTTTTACTTCACTCTTTTAGGATTAACCCAATCCACTTTGATTTGTTGAAGCTGGATATGGAGCTGGATTAGGGTTTGTTAGAGAAACGCTAAAAATTCAAACTTTGAATTTCAAACTTCTGATTGGATGAAAAAATGCGCTTTGCTGAGCTGATCAAGCTGGTATACTTCAATTTTGAAATCTCCAAAATTTGACCCCTCAAAATTGACTTTGAAAGTTTCGGATCTGCAGCTTCTGTCAAATTCTCATTTTCTGGTCAAAATCCTGAACTAGGGTTTGATAGAGCTCGGGGTTCTACCCAACCAAAAAATTCGATATTGGTCTCTAAATTTCGATTTTGATGAGGAGCGTCCAGCCGTGGTATCAGATTCCAAAAATTCTAACTTTTGCAGAAACCCTAATTTCCTGCAGTAGTGACGATCCAAAAAATGAAAATGCTCAGAATCCAATTCTATTTGGACATAAATATATGCCATATTGTTTCTGATGTATCTCTAAAATTTAGGATCCTCAGGTTTTGAAACTTCGGCCTGTGGTAGAATGAAATGTCATCTTTCCAACCCCATAGATATGAGATTTAATGGATTCTCTGAGAGAGAGATATGCCAAGTGTCGCAACGTGACCTGTTTATGGGATGAAACAGTATAGCGAACTTGTACGGAGTGCCACATATCAATGTTTCAACTTCGGCCTATGAAACCTAGAACTGTGAAACTAAAGTACGTTCCCTAACTATCACTTTTTATGGAATTTCATTTGGAGCTTCCTATCCCTAGATATGACCTTTTTTCCTAGGTCACCTATTTAGGACTGCATTCCGGAAGAGGCAGAAGCCCTAACTTGTACAGATCATATCTCACAAAGTACAATGAATCTGAGGTTTTCCTTCGGACATGAGGTACATGGACATTCATATTTGACCTGTAAAAGTTTCATATCCTGAAACTTCACCAAAATGGATTTATAGCGAAAGTGTCACGATGGACGGTTTTTACTATACCAAGCCCTAGCTTCCAATTTGTCACAAGTGCAACAAGTGTCATAAATGCCATACCATGCCTTCCTTCAGGATAGATTTGATACCATGTTAGTTTTTCATCATTTAATTCAATATGATCTAGGATCTTAACTGAAAGAACAACATGTACAACATATAAACCATAAGAGACAAGAGACACAAATCATTTCATTGGGGAAAACCAAGAAGGTGAAAAACCACGCAACTTCCTCAAAGATAGAATAAACACCAATACAAAGATCACCAAGATGAATCCCCAAAAGATAAATGTCTGCAACAGCTACTCCTCCTCCACTTGTGCGCACTCCTCCTCTCTCTCACTAATGCAAAGTGAGTGAGTGATTAGAATGAGATAGACACACTCTCTATTTATACAATGACTTGACTTGTCTTTTACTCTAACTGGGCCAACCTCCCTTAGGAGAGTCTAATAACCCATTACCACTTGTCACTGGGACGACCTCACTAGGGTGGTCTAATAACCCTTTAACCCACATGAATCATGCATGGCCGACCCCACCAAGGTGGTCTAATAATCCATCAAATATAAGTTACGACACTTACAATATAACTTGCAACACTACTCTGGGGTCTAATTCCCTGTCATACATGGGTGGATGGATCTCAATGACTTTACATGACTCAAGTACAATAATGACTTCTCCGACCTGGAGGAACAAACATCTCCGTCGGAGGTACAACAATAGAATACAAATGATGACACTTCTGATCGGAGGAATAAGACATCTCTGTCGGGGATACAATAAAGTACAAATGTAATACATACAATATACAAGTGAATATATTCTGAAGTTACAAATAAATCAACAGTCGGCAAGCTCCTGGCTAGCAACCGCCTGCATCTGCACCAACGTCTATGAGGACAATGCATTGATGTCGAACGACAAACCTTGTAACTTCTGCAACGAGGCCTGTAAAGCCTCATTATGGGTCGCAACTATAGTTGGGGGAATTTGCACATTCCGAACCCGCGGCATAGTGCTGATTGCGCCAACTACCTACACAGGTGCGACCTCCGGTGCCTTTTGTGAAACAATATGAACTAAGGAATCAAGGTGATATTTTACCTCATTGAAACCTGCTGCTGCCTGCGCCATCATTGCATTAGCTACCGCATTCATTGCATGTGTTAAGAACTCAACAAGCCGATCCAATTGCACTTCCATTACTGGGGTGGTACCACTGGGCATACCTTGCTCATAGTGCGCCTTCGTTCTTCCCTCCTCAAGCACATGGTCTATATCATCATCCGTGGGCGTTTACAATGACTCTTGATCTGAATCCTGGTTATCCTGCGGGTCCATCTCGAGTGCATTCGGTGGCAACCCCGTCGATTCTTCTTCCTGACTAACCGGTTCTCGTCATTCTACAGGCGAGTCGTCGATGATCGCATCCAACTCCTCATTGGACAATTTGTATGAGGTTTTCAACCACTGCTTCCCTGTATCACTCCATGCTTGCACGTAAATGCTGTGTGGCCCGATCACAAACCTAGAAATCCCTTTATACTTCACGACAGTTGCCTGAGTCAACCACAGAACATGCTCAGCTGCCGCCCGCAGTGTTTCCCAATAGAGTCAAAACTGCGCGGCGCAATCCTTTAGTCGCTCAGGTTCCTAGACCCACAAAAGGTTCTGGTAGCGGGCTCCTTTGCAAACTTGTACCGCATCTACGTCCATCCCTTGATAGTCATTGGGTTCCATCCAATCGACAAGCGCGACTAAAATCAACAACTAGCTGTATGCAAATGGCCGCTTTCCTTCCTGGGCCACCAACGCATCCTCTGTCAACTGGTTCAGCAGAAAGATTGACCAGTTCATCTGCATGCCTTCTGCACATAGCTAGGTGCATGTAATGACCCCTGAGTTGCCTTGGTTGGGTCGGTTGTTCCCGACTATTTTAGTATCCAGGATCCTTGCCCCGATGCGAACTGCTGGATCATTGACACTAGTAAGGCGGTATGCTCGTCCGTCGGGCTCCAATTCGTAGCATGTCCTCAACCTTTTTGCGAGCTTCTTGTCATTATTTTTCCCCTGAAAATATTGCGTGGGGTTTGTCCTGTCCTTTGGAAACCCCGTGATTTCGGAAATTAGGTCAACTGTGATAGTGACCGGTTTGTCCAACCATAAAGTTCCGTCATGAAAGCAGGCCAAAAGATGCTTAACATAGGCATTTGCCTTTGTCAGCTGCCCGAAGTGCGGCATGTTAATCAAGCCCAATAATCTGGCTTTGTCCAATCCCTTCGCCCAAGCATCTGGAATCCGTGGTGTCGGGCCAACTTCTCCAGCTACTCTTGACAGAAAAGGTTCCATCATAATGTCCTGTAGCACCAAAAAATTGTGGTCGTCGTATTTCATGTGCATCAAAACAGGCACAATATCCACGCTGCAAACCATTCTGGGCGGGAGTGCCGACATCCTGACTTGGTATCTCTGGTTCTTGGTCAGCTTGCAGAGCAGCGCACTAGGTCGACATGGAGGTATATACCCGAGGATATCCATGGTGGATACCCCTGCTCGAGCCGCAGATTCCACGACACCTGAACTCGACGGACTCGCCTCAGGGACCTCTTCTACCACTTGGGTAGATGATCATGTCTGCCTCTTCCCCAGCGGCGGGGAGCTCTGCTGCCCCCCCTCCTCTTCTTCGGGATCACTGATGACCCGATCGACATGCTGGCGAATTCCTCCTCAATAATGACTGGGATGACAGGTGACTCTACTTCGCTCGAAATATCAACCGTATCCGGTTCACCCGGCATTCCGCACTCGTCCCCTGTAACACTGAATTGTTTCTTACCCTCGCGCTCAACACAGTGCAACTCGGCTCTGCAACTCTACTCAACCCTGCATAATTCGACTCCAACACTATTTGGCTCGACTCACTCTTTGCAAAATAATGGCTTTCGACCAGCCTCGGCCCATTCTTATAGCGCCGAATTTATCCCTTCCTCATTATGACCAAATCAAACCACTCATCATGACCAAATCATGCCTTAATTACTTGAATCCGCCGTCGATCCTATCAATCCAATGACCAGATCCGTCATTAATGCCGATCATTTCAACAAGCACCACTAATTAACTGTCTTTAAATTTCTGCATTTATTGTTGATTTGACTAGGTCCCAGCTCTGCGGTTGTCGCGGCATGGTCTCTTAACTGCGATACCTTCACTCCCACTTGCGCATTCTATTCCTGCTGGTGCACCATCCTGCCACCTAGCTTCCTGCATTTTTTTTCGCGCAATACTTTATGCATCTCGCAGCTCCTTGCTCGTCCTGTAGGGCTTGAGCCTGCTACCATTCACCATCTTTGGTAGCAGCGCTCCATCTAGCTATCGTAGTTGTACTGTGCCTCCTGTAGTAATAGAACTAACAAGATATGGTCCCAGCCAATGCATCTGTAGTTTGCCGGGATGCTTCATGAACTTGCTGTCATACAACAACACCAAGTGTCCCTACTAAAACTGTCTATTTTTGATATGGCGATCATGCCAAAATTTTTTTCGATCCTTCTCCACGCGTTGGTGAAAACCTGCAATAAAGCGGTCTTCCTCAAGATGCACCAGCTGGTCCAGTCGTTCTACTAATGCTGCCTCATCATTCATTCCTGTCCCTGCCACTATGCGCATACTCAGAACAATGTACTCCATAGGCATAACTGCCTCTTTCCCATACACCAATTTGAACAGTGTCTATCCCGTCAACCTTTTGCAAGTGGTGTGATATTCCCACAAGACTGTTGGAATCTTCAAATCCCAGTCATTGCGGTTCGCATTACAAACCTTGGTAAGTGCATGCTCCAACACTTTGTTAAAGGCCTCCATCATGCCATTTTCCTGGGGATGATATGGCGTACTCTTCTTATGCTGTATCTGAAGCTTTGCCGTCAATGCGCTGACTGTACGATTAATGAAGTGACTCCCCTGATCACTCATCAATACCTTCGGTCATCCAAACCGAGTGAGAACATTGTCAAACAAGAATTGCGCTGCTGTCGTAGTGGTGCAATCTACAACTGGTGCGGCCTCCGCCCATATTGTTAAATAATTTGTCGCTGTGATTATGTATCGTGCACCAGTGTGCTTCCTAGGTGGGTTGATAGGTCCCACGAAATCCATAGCCCATTTATCAAATGGCTACAAGGTTACTTGAGGTATTAGTGGCATCTCATCCCTCTTGGAGGGTTTTCCAGTTCTTTGATAGACATCGCAAGTCTGCGCATAATCTATTGCATCATTGTGCAGAGTGGGCCACCAAAGTCCTGCCCGAAGCACCTTCTTGGCAGTAGCACGATCACCATAATGTCCACCCGCCATTCCTACATGTGCTTTTGACAATATCTGCCCTTGCTCGTGAGGCAGTACACAATGCCTCAAAATATCGTCTGGACCGATCTTATACAGCTGTTCGACAATCAACTGGAAATCAGTAGCCTTAACCACCAACTACTTCTTCTGACTGGTGGTAAACTCCTCCGGTGCGGTTCCTGTCGCCAAAAACTAAATTATTTCTTCATAGTAGTCATCAGCTACGTCAACCCTGAATAGTTGCGCATTTGGAAACCCATCTTCAATGTTGGTTGGTTCCTCCCCTATCTCAATTCGCGACAAGTGATCTGGCCCCGCGTTTAAGATACCGGGCATCACAATTACCTCAAAATCAAACTCCTGAAAGAGAAGTAACCAACAACATATATTCCCCCCCAAAACAGGCTTATTGACCAAATATTTCAAAGCAGAGTGGTCTGTGAACATCTTAAAGTGACCTCCCAACAAGTAGTGCCTAAATTCTGCAGCACATATACCATCGCCAAGCCTTCCCTCTTTGTAGTGGTATAATTTTTCTTCGCAGAGGACAACTTCTGACTCACAAAAGGAATTGGGTGATCCAGATCTCCTTCCCCTGGTTGCACGAGCACTACTCCCATTGCAATTGATGACGCATCCACATGGACATGGAATTCCTTGCTCCAATCTGAAAATACCAATATTCGTGCAGAAGCCATCTTAGCCTTCAACGTCTCAAAACTGACTTGACATTCGAGACTCCATAAGAATACTGCATCCTTCTTTAATAAATTTTCCATAGGGGCCGTGATTGCTACATAATCCCAGATGAACTTGCGATAGTACCCTGTGTTCCCCAGCGTCACTCACAACTGCTTGACATTGGTAGGCGGTGTTAAGCTCATAATGAGTGCAATCTTTGCTGGGTCAACCAACAATCCCTTATTGCCAAATGGTGCACATAAAATGCACTTCTTCAAGTTCAGCGATATCTGATGCTGTCGACATCGCTACAACATCAATCGCAGGTTTGCTAGATGATCTTTGATCAATCCATAAATTGTCGAGTCATCCATATAAACTTGTAGAAAATTCTGAATAAAATCTCTGAAGGCAGCAACAACAACCCAAGAGAATATCGTAGGTGCATTCTTTAGCCCAAATGGCATGACAATGTACTGGAAACACCCCCATTTAGTCACAAACGTTGTCTTGTGGTGGTCCTCTTTCGCAATCCTAATCTGGTGATAACCAAAAAATCCATCCGTGAAGGAATACATCTCTTGGCCACCCACTCCCTCCAGTAATTCATTAGTGAACAGTGTTGGAAATGGATCATGCATACATGCGCCATTTAGCTTCCTCAGGTCGACACAAATCCGTACCTGACCTGTCTTTTTGTCTTGCACCACCATAGGACTAATCCATTCCGATTCTTCGACTGGTTCAATGATGCTAGCATCCAACATGCGGTCAAGTTCAAATTTGACCCTTTCCTTATGTCGCAGATTCAGTCGATACGGTCGCTGCCTAATTGGTTTTGCATCTGGTTTCAATGGAATCTTCATCTCCCCTAGATCCCCCAAGATTCCCTTTATCTCGAAAAAATTTGTAGGGAAAAAATATTGGAACTCATGCAATAGGTCTATGACCTTTGTCATCATGTATTCATCCCAGTAGTTTCCAACATTCACAAACTTTGGGTTCTCCTCTGTCCCAATGTTGACCTTCCTAAGCTTCAGTAGCTGACTGATCGGATCTGTTTGTGCATCAGGTGCTACAACGTTGTGACTTCCTTCTGATTCGGGAATATTGACATTCCGTGGATCATCACCATCTTCTGGTCCTCCAGTGATGTTATAACACTCCATCATTGAATGCACCTGACAATGTGTATGCGAATCTAGGGGATATGCCACTAGAACGACCTTCAGAACAACGCTGATGCCCATTCATCCCTTGGTCGCGAGGCCCACAGAGTCTGACATTCCATTAGATGACTGCCAGGGTCATTCCTGCCATCGTACCTTCCGATGTGGTATATTTCTGTGTCATTGAAACGAACTATCATCAACCTTCGACACTGCGACCACTCAGTAATTGAATTCTTATGAGTCGCCCACCAACATGTTGGAGTAGCCTTCAGCACCTCGTCCAATGCCAGCAATCGTTGTGGTTTTGACATCTTGTCTTCAAATCCTACTAAGAATGCAGACAACCCAGGCAGTCCTTCATATGCTAGAAATTCAATAGTTTCAGTTGCAACATGACACAGTGACTGCATAAGCAAACCACACTTCCTAAACGATACCTCATGCAGGCGGTTCTGCCAGTTATCTAAAGCATCATCCGAGTCGGAAGACGCAAAGCTAGAGCTGCGCCAACCAAGTTCTCCGCTAGCCGTCAGATGAATGTAGTCTTCTGAAATGTTATATGCATGGTCCCATCCCCTTACAACTTCATCCTTGACAGGTTCAACATACCATCGCCCTTTATTTGGATCCAAGAGAGCGATGACGTGGAGATCCTAATTTTCAAAGGCCATCACCTGATTCTTAAAATTGATTACTTCCATACTGTCATTATCCCATCCAATCCCCAGCAGCGCAGGATAAAAGCTTCCACCATCAACGACTCTGATAACATCGAAATCAGCATAGGCTTTCATTCCTTCAATATCCACAACAAGTCGCGGAACGCGGCCAATCGGTGTTATCTTGGCCTGATTAGCCAATTGCAGCTGTACGAGAGACCAGCTCAGTGTTGGGCTCCCCATCTTTTGCCATGCTTTCTTTATCAATGTATTGACATCGGAGCCCAGATCCAGAATAACTGAATCGACCTCGTAATCCCCAATCTAGACATTCATACGCATTTCCTTGCCTGTCTTCTTCCTCTGTAAGGAGTTCACCGCGGACTCCTTCCGTCCCTTGGTCGATCGATGCAACAGACTCTCAATCTCACCAAGTGCATTAGGATCTCATGCCAGCGATAAACAAATTTCAAAAAAGTTTTGTAGAGTACCATACTGCCATGATGGGCCTGCATCTGAAGTTGAGTAAAAAACAAGGGGGCATGTTGCAAATAATTGTCTTACCAAGATTCCTTCCCATCACATTTCGTGCTTCAAAGAACGTGTCTCACTCGACATCAATTTTGAACTGTACCTTCTTCTTTCCAGCCAGCTGAATGAGTGGATGCGAACCATCCTCTCCTATCGTCGCGCCTTCGCAAGTGATAACAGCAACATCAACATCTTGCGTCCTCGACTTTGCTGAGATCGTCGTGACAATGGGTTCTTGATTCTGGTTCAGCGGGGGGTTCACAGGTTGATTCACATTCTGATTGGCATTCTGATTTTGATGCTGGTTTTGGTTCTGTGGCTGATTCTGATTTGGGAACTGGTTCCGATTCTGCACCTACGGTATATTTCCTGCTTGCCATTGCGCAATCAACTGCGGATAATTTTCAATAGTGTGATCAGCAACAAAACGATACATACACTGTGTCTACAACTGCGGGAAATCTCACTGATAATTTCCAAACACTCCACAATTATAACATTGGACAGATCCGTGACCTAGTCCTCCTCCATGACCAAAGCCTCCACCTCATCCTCCCTGGAATCCTTCACGGAATCCCCCTTACCGCTGATATTGAGGTTGATTAAACTGTTGCTGTATGGGATTCAGTTGCAGCTGAACACACTGCCTTGGATGAACACATGGTGCTGGCTGAACGTACTGTGGCTGCTGCGGAGCCATTTACATCTGATTATACTGTGGCACAAAATGTTATTATGGTTTTGGCTGTGGTACAAACTGCATTTGCGGTTGGGCCACCTATGGCTTCGGTTGCGGTTGCTGTACTCCACGCTGGTCATCCTTCACATAGTAGGAGTCGTACATTCTTTCTTGAAGGAGGCCATATGCACGGCAATCCTTATCTTCATGCCCAACTGACTTGTAGAATGTACAATACAAATTTATCGGCTTTGTGACCATCTTCTACGTGTATTGACATTCCTCATGTCGATGCCCATATACTTGACAGATGCAGCACCATGGCATACCTCCACTACTTAATGGATTCGACACTCCTAATACAAGGTAGTTGCAGAAATCTGGGCAGTTATCCCTTGTATGTCCCTCTACGCGACATTGAGTACACCAGACCTCCTCGCGGTGCTCTTTTCCCTTCTTAAGATCTTGCAACTGAATTGTGTCTGGATCTAAGACATGCTGGTTGCGTTCTCACCAATCGGTGAAGCTTCTAACCGCATTGCAATTTCCGGAGATTCGCTCAGTGTTTTAATGTTCTGTTGCATCAATGGGAGTCGAATATGAGGCAGCAATGCCACGATGAACCATTCCTTGTGCTGGACATCGTTCATGTCGAAGCTGACTCTTGCCATCCACATTTTGAACCTTTGGTTGAAATCCCAAACGGTTTCATTTGGATACTGCTTAATCTCCTTTAGTTCTGTAATATATTGCGCCTCAGATTTTGGTTTTCTGAACTCTGCAATCAATCGTTTTCTAACCTCATCCAACGTCTTCTTTGGAGTTCCTGTAGGAACTTGTACAAACTTCATAAACCAGTCCAATGCGCGACCCCAAAGAGTTGTCTCCAATTGACCTTTCTTGGCGTCATCATTCGTAATTTGCTTAACAGTCCATACTGGTTCACATAAGAATCAATATTGCTCTGGGTTACCAGTGCCATTCCCATGGAACAACGGTAACTTCACATATTTTCCTGCCATCCTAGGCTTCCTTCCTACAGTCGTTGAGCTGCTAGCAATCAAGTTCTGTTTACATGATGAACACGACGGTGTCGAAGTTGTATTTCGTCCTAGTTGTTAGATAGTGAGCGGAGGTGTGGGTACGTTGCTGCTGGGGGTTGGTCCTACCTCTATCCTAGGCGTAGCCTGGTTTTCCTTGTCGTCACTGTGATGTCACTTCGTCCCATGTGGTATTCCTTCGTGGCTTTGCGTTTCGACCACAATAAGACCTTCTCCTGTCCTCTGCCTCTTCTCTTGTCGAAACCTTGCTCCTCCCCTCGTAAGACCACTCTCTTCCTCGGCTTCCTTCACAGCCTCATCATAATTTGCACCCATCTACCTTGTATTATTCCATTTACCTCCCCCCTTCTACCGCGGTATCCAAAGCCTCCTCCCACCAGGGTTCTACTGATCGAGGTGCATCTTCAGTATTCCCTTTTCGTAGATGAGCATCTTAATGGACAACTGTAGCGACAACAGGAGCCTACCTCTCGGTCCGTTGAAAAATTTCCTTTCAGCTTCGCTATAAGACTTTGTTTTATCAAACGCAGACTCGGTGATATATCCTTCCAATATATTTTCGACCCAGACCTCAACAACCCATTATGCTTTGTTGTCTACCGCTTGCAGCTCCTGGATCAGTTATGGGGTCCAGGATGCCGAATCACCACCTTGGAAATTTTGCTTCTGAAAGGTCAATTTCACTAACCATTCAGACAAGATGATTGGGAATTCGCAAAAAAAAATTCACGTGGACCGTCGTGTATATAATTTTCCAACCACCAATCTGTCGACAACCCAGGGCTCTGATTTTCTTTATCAGCGAACTCTCGCAACTTTTGATCGAACCAATCCTGAATTTTCGGTCTCGTCGGATGCCACAACATGTCCTCCCTCCACTTCGCGCTAGGGTCCCGACAACGAAACCATTTGTTTCCACAAACGTAGTTGACAGGGGTTCCTCACACTATTGAAACCCAAACCACCACGATCTCCCTGAGCACTGGCCTAGACAGGTTTTACCCTGTCCAGCAACACCTGCGGAGCAGATGAAGTCTCGCCCGAGATTTTCAAGAGAGAGCTGATGGAACCACATTTCGGCCGAATGAAGGAGGAATTTGTGCATTAAATCATCGACTTATCGCAACATTTCATAACAGAACTAACCATTCAACTTAGGCATTGACATAATTACAACATCATTCAACAGATCTCATTATTGACAGAACCACCAATGCACAATAGATATAATAGTAAAACGTTAATTGTAGCAAGAAAACATCGCATCATTCACAGATTCATATCACATAATGCATTTATCACAAGGAAATAGGAAAGACACAATGATTCTGCTCAAAATTCGGTCATATCATATTAATCTTTGCAACAAAACACAGATACAACAAGTTAATCCTTCTGTCGCATACCCAAGCAAACAGACTCAGATCAATATCCAAAACATCCCACAATAGCAATTCTCCAGATAAAGATAAGATCTTCGATGATATCCTACACTTACAATCAACATCTATTTATAAGCTTACGCCTTTATATTCATTGTCCACTTAACTGACCGCCTAACTACTTCTTAACAAACTCTACCAAAAAAGATGACCCAAAACCCACATATTGTGGTCCAAATGACCCAAAAAGCCACATATTGAGGTCCAAATGACCCAAAATGCCTAAAGTACTATTGTCTTGCGCAGCATCCACGATGCTGCGAAGGTGACTCATCCAAACCGCCTGCCAACATGGAGTTCTTTAATGTTTATTGAAATTTTTGAAAAACTCACCAAAATTACTAACTCAGAAAATTGGGTATGTGACATATGGTATCAGAGCGCTAGGTTACAACACTCGGGCCTATTGGGATCAACATGGGATAAGTAAGTATGAAGGTTGAAATACTAACTAATCAAGTTGTTTTTGTTTTGTTTTGGATGCATGGATTGGAATGGATGAGGGGGTAATGTTATCTGAGTTAAACTTCAAATTCTCCAAAAGAGTAAAGATAAGTATTTTCATCATTGTTTTTCCTTACAAAATTATGAGTCAGGTATGTTTTCCTTTGTCATGATTTTTCCCTTGCTAGATACAATATATAGATACTCACATTGTTGTATGGTATTGTTTTGGAATGTGGTATCTTGTTGAAATGATTTCAGTATATGTGAAAGGGGTTATGAGATTTACATAAAGTATGAATTACTCATATTTAGTTGATTTTACTTCAAGATACAAATGTGTAGGTGATGTACCTCCATTGAAATCTATAATAGGGAAAGCATAGGTAATACTCTAATCAATTCTATAAATGAGAGAAAATGGTTCCTTGCCTAAAAGAATGATTCACTAAGTAAATGTTTTTGTTACAAAATGGTACAATCAATGATAGCATGTAAAGCACATTCTAGGACATAGTCATAAAGATCAAACTAATTGAAGTATGTACATTTGTTAAAATGTCGGTTAGTTAGAGTATGATATGCAGGAAAAATACATGAACGGTTTGAATGTTACAAAGAAATACTAGGATGTAATTATCTCATACGAAGGATGCATCAATATAGATGTTGTTTTTATGTCTTTTCTGAGAATTTATGAGAAATGTAAGGATTTTTGTATCATGAATTGATTAACTTTATTAAAGAGAATAGAAGCAACATAATCTTTTATGTTGGATTTTTGATTCATAATTCTACGTCATTTGGTAAGTACTAGTCTAAGAAATAGATAAAGATATGGAAAACTTTGGCAAAACATGTTATTACCTTGACCAAACAAAGGATTATGAATAGTGTTCTGAACATGCAGATTAACCTAATATGAAATTTCAAAATTGCATAGGAGTATGAAGTAGATCCGCATTATAGTTGTTTGGTATTCTATTTCTTTTAAGAATTACTAAGTGCACTACCTATGAGATTCATTAGGTTAGAGTGTAGTATTATTAGTATACTCCAAAGAAGTGAGCTTGTTTGATTAGGCGAATTCACTTGAAAATCTCCAATTACAATAGCTACATTTTAGTTAGGTATTGCATAGTTGTTACGACAGTTTCATGGAATGCTATCTCGGAAAATATTGCCTTCGTAGATATTATAGAATATGAATAGGTAAAACACTTGTTTAATTTAGTAGGTAGGAAGTTATAACTACGTATTAATAGGTGTATTCCTTGAAATAAAAGTTGGTCCTCAAGTACGAATGATAGAATGTACATTGCTTTACTTAGGTTTTGGTAGAATGCTTATTTCAAAATATATGTTGAATTTATTTCATTTTCTTCTGTGGATCCAATAGTATGGAGTCCGTAGCCTAAGTAATTATCACTCTTGAGTATTGATAGCCAGGATGAATTTGACATACTAGGTTACGAGTTATGGTTAAATATGTGAATGAATTTATGTGGCAAGATGACTGATGTGTTTGAATATAATTTTTGTTTATGAAAAATCATCATTTTGTTAAATGTTAAGATTTTATTACTTAACATAAATGGTATTTCATTTTAGAACTTCTTATCGTTATTAGAATTCTAAGTATAATCCTAAAGGTGTATTATTGTATGAAATTGCAAGCAGTGTTCCTAGGGGTTTAAATGATCTTATTTTAGAAATGTATATAATTCTAAATAGATTTTTAAATAGATCCCTGGTAGGGTTTGTTATATCTTCTAGTAAAGATTATAGAGAAAATAATCTTTAGATGATGAGTCTCGTGATGAAATGAATCTATATGTAACTAAATGTTTAAACTATGATACTAACATGTTTGTTTGTTAGCAGACTTGACCCCAAACTCACATTAAGGATATTGAAGAGTTTACATTTATACATCGGAATGAATAGTAGAGGATGCACAAGTTAATTGAATAAGAATACGTGAAATGCTATTAGGATGATTATTATGGAACTAATATGTTCAGTTGTTGATCAATTAAAGCAAATAAATTTTTTCTTTTATACTAACATTTCAGGAGGTGATCTTGATTACGACCGATGTCATGATTAAAGTGGAACATTGATTATAAAACCATTCATATAGCTAAGTTGAGCTAAATCACCCAACAGTAAGTAATGATTTACTTTACATTTTATTATAGTGTGGATTACAGGATTTTATGAATCATGATTGATGGTAGACTTATGATTAATGATGTGTGATCATCAAAATGCATAGAATGTGATAAGTAAATAGGTGAATATATTTGTTAATATTTTGTTGCTATTATGTTGCGTGCGGCGTGCAAGAAATAATAAATGATTGTTACTAAGTAAATTTCATAGACTCAAACGAGAAGGTTTGAGTGGAAAAGAATATTTCCTGGACTCAAGTAGAGAGGCAACATCTGCACTCACTTACTAGCCGTTACAGGAGGAAATTTCCCTAAAAATGTGGTCATGTTCCCCAAGGAAGGTGGAAGTGAGAAGGTGGCTCATTAAATGATAAAACTGACCCAAAGACCTAGGCAATCTTATATCCATCGAATGAGCAGGAGGATCACAATTTTATTCCTTGTGGATGGCTCAATACTAAAAAGTGAAGCACACAAGAGGATTCGATGAGGGGAAAGCTAGAATGAGTTGCTAGTGTAAGAAATGCAAGTTTATTCTGCCGAGTTGCAGAGAGTATTTTGTCTGCAAGTTTGATTTTCCGAGACAACAGAACTCGTGGATGAGTTCTGTGTCCAGCAGAGGGCTGCTGAAGTTCCAAACTCATGGGAGAGTTTGATGATCAACAAAGTGTTGTTGAAAGATTTTTTTAAATGATATAAAAAATTTAGTGATTGCCTTGTAACTAGACTATTGGATGTCTGTATGTGTAAATGTTATGAATGCTTGAGTAAGCAAACAAAAAAAAAAAATTCCTGAAGGATGAGGATGAATGATAAATTGTTAAACATTTACTGTTTGAAATTTTGTGAAGTTCCATTATGTTATGATGAAGAATGTTGAAAGATCTTGTATGAGCTGTACAATGTGCAGATTATGAATGATAAGAGTTTACAGAAATCGTGAATTTGTGAATATGACCAAAGCTGAAGAACAAAGCAAGCGAAAGATGATGTAAGGAGGAAAGACAAATTGTTGAACATCGAGGACAGTGTTATTATTAAGGGGAGGAGGATGTAACATCCCTACTTTAAACCCTAATATTTTGTAAATACAATTACTTATTGTACTTGTTTACTGGTGAGGATCTCAAGGCCAAGGCGCCACCAATAAAATTTGTAAGTATGTGGCTCAACTTCTAAAGTCATAAAGTGTAAAGCTTAGGAGATTAAGAGCGGTGAAGCATTTTAGACGATGACAACTGAATTCACCGAGGAAGAAATCTGAGAGGCTAGGAAGTCGTGATAGTTCTATCTTGATAAGAGTCATAACCACTTGAAGGAAGGGACTAATGATGCTCACTTTAATAATTAAAAATCCTGAAGGGTTCACCTAAGTAGGGTCTAACATAAAGCATTCTTTCATCTATGAAAGTTTAATAGGCTATCTTTGTTAACACTAAGCCCAAAAAGAGGCTTCACACATGATTAGGTTAAAACGCATCAAGCGTCAAGCACGAAAAAGATTGTCCTCGTTTACCGGGACAATACCAAAACCTACCACGGGTGAAGAATGTCATTTATATGTTATATAGTTATAGAGATTTAGTCAAAACTAGACACCTAACTCTACCTTAAAGAAAGTGGTGACGAAAAATAATACTCATATATACACAACAACTTATATAGTTTTATATCTAAGATCTAAACTATGCATGGAAAAAGGGGATTTCCTTACCCAAAAAGAAATCCATCCATATAACCTTAATGATGAAATATTGATGTGAATATATATATATATATATATATAATAAGTATTATTAGAACTTCCACTGTTGGAGTTAAGAAATCATGATAAAGTTAATGGATAGAGGTGCTAGTACACTTATATATATTTAAGGAATATTTTTCCGTAAGCACGTAGTGAAGACAAGTTATCTATTAAAATAAGAAACAGAGGTTAGGTAAATGATTTTTCACCTAACAGGGAAAAAAAGAGAAAAAAAAGATTACTCGACAGTATTCTTGTGTAAGGAACTCTTTTGTAAAGGAAGGATTAGCATATTAACTACAAATAAATATAGGATGGGTATTTATTAACTTGGTGAAGGCCCTAAACATAATTACATATTTCTAGATTGGTTGCTCTCAAATCAAGGGTGCATACACAATTTTTCAAATGATACTTAGAATAAGTACCATACAATCACCATGAACTTATTTTAAGATCTACAAAGAATTAAAAAAAAATATAATAATAAAAGTTCTGAGATCAACGTAAGGAGATCTAGCAACTAACTTCGCCCTCGATTCGTAAATTTGGATGCTAACTTGCAGGCTTTATCACCATGAACTTTTAAGATCTACAAAGAATTAAAAAAAAATAATAATAAAAGTTCTGAGATCAACGTAAGGAGATCTAGCAACTTCGCCCTCGATTCGTAAATTTGGATGATGACTTGAAGGCTTTATCAGTAGCGACAAACCTCATCCCCGAAAAAACTATAAATGGATTTCGACTCAGCGTAGCCTAGAATATAATTGTGGTTCCATGTGACCTCATTTTAGAGACATAAGTCCTAAATAAAGTTAATATTACCCATATCAGTGGCAGCTTTCCAAAAGAATCCAAGGAAGATTTGCTTGGCCGCCAAGTTAAGGCAAGGAAGAATACTTGTGGTATAAACAAAGTAATTATAAATTAATACATATATGGAAGTATGTCACTCAAGCAAGTGCGCTTACTTTGACAAACGTTGAGGAATGTAAAACGTAACTAAAGGGAGGTGGAGAATCTTTTTCGAGAAATGTTAAATTTTCAGAATTTACTTCAATCTGATCTAGGATCTTAACTGAGAGAACAACATGTACAACATATCTACAGCATATCAATCATGGAGACAATAATGCAAGCACACAAGAGACACAAAGATTTACTTGGGGAAAACCATAAAGGTGAAAAACCCCAATAACTTCCTCAGAGATAGATAGAGCAATGATACAACCAACCAAGAGAGATAGCCATAACCTAGCAGCAGATCCTCCTCCTCCATAAGTGTGCCACTCCTCCTTGAGTGCATGTGTGAGAAGTGAGTGAGTAAATAGAGTGCCTCCCGCACTCTATTTATACTTGACTTGACTTGCCTTTTTACCTAACTCATGTAGGCTCGAACTTAACCACATAACATAATGCTGAGTGGGCCGACCCCCAATAGGGTGGTCTAATAACCCTTTGACCCACATGGCCGACCCCCAATAGGGTGGTCTAATAACCCTTTGACCCACATGACTTATACAGGGCCGACCCCAAATGAGGTGGTTTAATAACCCATCAAGTATAAGTTACGACACTTACAATATAAATGACGACACTTCCTTATAGAGGAATAATACCATCTCTATAGGAATACAATATACATATATGTGAAATACATTCCGAAGTTACATATACATCAACACTCCCTCTTAACTAGGAAGGTATTTCTCAGCATAGTTCTTCTAGCACAAGTCATCTTCTCTGGATCATCGTCACTGGATAATCGTCATCGAGTCATCATCATCATCATCACTGCTGCTGCTATCTCAATCAATCTCTGAATCTACTCATCATAGGAAGTTCTACAGAGCCAGTCCTTTTTCATACTGGATGTAGGCCCACCACCTGCAGGTCTTCATCATCACTGGCCATACTGTGGAATCCTCAGGACTTATTACGTGCGTCACAAAACCTGGCTGCAGCATCCCAGGCTATTACGAGCACACAGCTCTACCTGTAGGATCTCCCAGGAGCACATTACATGTGACCCATCACAAAACCTGGCTGAAGCATCCCAGGCTGTTACGAGCACGCGGCTCTACCTGTCGGATCTCCCAGGAGCACATTACATGTGATCTCACCACAAAACATGGCTGAAGCATCCCAGGCTGTTACGAGCACACAGCTCTACCTGTCGGATCTCCCAGGAACACATTACATGTGGTCCACCACAAAACCTGGCTGAAGCATCTGAGCCCTTTTTCATCCTATCCAGATCTCCCAGGAGCAAATTACATGTGGTCATGACAAAACCTGGCTGAAGCATCTGAGGCCTTTTTCATCCTGTCCAGATCTCCCAGGAGCAAATTACATGCCATAGGACAAAACCTCGCAAGAGCATCTGCCAGATATCCCAGGGCACCGAATTACATGCGATAGGCAAAACCTCGAAAGACTATCTGCAGATCTCCCAGGGCACAAATTACATGTCCTTCCAAGCAAAACCTCGCAAGAGCATTTTCCAGATGTCCCAGGGCACCGAATTACATGCCATAGGCAAAACCTCGAAAGACCATCTGCAAATCTCCCAGGGCACAAATTACATGCTTTCCTGCACAACCTGATCCACGGCCACAAAGTATCATCTGATACTCATCAATATCACTGCAACATCCTGCTGCATGTCATCTGGAGAAGCTCGTCATCCACGATCATCCTGATCATACAATGCATCCATCTGATGCACACATAGATACATGATCCACACAATGTATCCATCAATCATACATGATCTACCTGATCATACAAAGATACATGATCCACACAATGTACCCATCAACATACATGATCTACCTGATCATACAAAGATACATGATCCACACAATGTATCCATCAGCATCCATGATCTACCTGATCATACAAAGATACATGATCCACACAATGTATCCAGCAACATCCATGATCTACCTGATCATACAAAGATACATGATCCACACAATGTATCCAACAGCATCCATGATCTACCTGATCATACAAAGATACATACACATGATCCAACCGATCATATCTAGCATCCAACATGATGCGTACATACATATAAATGATCCAACTGATCATATCCAGCATCCAACATGATGCATACATACATACATATAATGATCCAACTGATCATATCTAAGCAGAAACCAGAACATCATCCTGATGCTCATCATCCAGTGCTTACATCCACAGCCATGTGAAGGATCCTCCTTCCAACATGCTTGGAATGGCTTCAGCAAATGTGTCCATCACTTCTTCCTTGAAGTGTCCTCGATCTGAAGAATGCCAAGCCTCTCTCTGAAGTACTCGAACTTCACTCTGGCTAGCGGCTTCGTCAGCACATCTGCAATCTGCTCGTCTGTCGCAACATATAGGAGCTTCACAGCTCCTCTCTGCACCATATCCCTGATATAGTGATATTTGATCTCTATGTGTTTCGACCTGTCATGAAACACTGGGTTCTCGGATAGCTTCACACAACTCTGGTTATCACAGAAGATACCAGTAGCCTCCAATGGGAGATCAAATAACCCAGACAGTAGCTTCTGTAGCCATACTGCCTCACAACTAGCTAAACAGGCTGCAACATACTCTGCCTCAGCTGTACTCAGTGCTACGCAGGACTGCTTCCTGCTAAACCAAGAGATCACACCTGATCCCATACTGAAGCAGCACCCAGATGTGCTCTTCCTATCTGCAGCACTGCCAGCCCAATCTGAATCAACATAACCCTGCAAGTTAAAATTTTGATTTGCTTCATACTTGAGCCCATAATCCACTGTACCCTTCAGGTACCTCAGAACATGCTTTACATCAACCAGGTGAACACTCCTCGGATCCGTCAGGAACTGGCTCAATGTGTTCACAGCAAAGCAAATGTCTGGTCTCGTGTTCGTCAGGTACATCAAGGACCCAATCATCTGACGATACAAAGAGACATCAACCAGCTCAGATGAAGCATCACATAGAAGCTTCAGATTCGATGCCATAGGTGTGGCCATATCCTTGCAGTCCATCATCCCGAACCTCTTCAGGATCTCTACTACATACTTCCCTTGTCCAAGGAAGATTCCATATGCACTCTGCCACACCTCCATGCCAAAAAAAAATAGTGCATCATCACCAAGTTCTTCATCTCGAACTCGGCAGCAAGCTTCTGCTGCGTGTCGGCAATCAGTCTATCCTCACCTGATACAAACAGGTCATCCAAATAGTAGTATCGCTGGATTGCCTTCCTCAACCTTGTAGAAAAGGTTGGAATCCGCTTTATTCTTGGTAAAGCCCAAGCTGGATAGAAAGCTGTCTATCCTACCATATCAAGTTCTACACACATATATGACTACACCATGCTGTCTTTGAAATCCATCTGGTGCATCTTCTATTTCATCACTTTTGTATTTCTCAATGCTGCCATCTGCAACATGCTTGATCTGATAGTTCCATTTGGAAGTCATAACAAACTTCCCTTCACATCTTGGGACTACATCCCAAACATCATTCTTCATGATCGACGGATCATGGCATTCCATTTCTTCATCCCAGATCCTGGGAACTTCAATATCTTCAATAAATAAATTTGTTGCTGAACAAATGTTGTAGTTCTTCTTTTGTAGGAGATGGCATACGATCTTTCCTACACAACAAGTTAAATTGCATGATTAGAAAACATCTCATAGTTTTCAGAACAAATTCTTACACATAAATAAATATGTCATACAGTCATGCAATTATCTTAGCCAATGCTTCAATACAACATTTATCCATATCCCATAACTTTCTAGATGCCTTCCAATCTCTACCAGAACATTGTTAAGAGTGTGCACAACTCCCAACATGTCAGCAAAGAGGTTTCATTCTAGATAAGTAGCAATGGAATGTTGTACAGTGCCATAGGATACTTACCCAACACATGCATATTAGTAGTATACTGTTCATTAATGCAATCATTCTAATATGCACAATACACAACCTAAGTCTAAGACCATGAGCATATACATCATTGAACAATTTTATTTAAACAAACAAATATGTAAGAAATGATAATTAAAATACTTATCTTTGTTTGTTCGTTGGGTGGACTCCCTCTGAGTCTTCGCTTCCTTGCAGGAGCTGCTGGAGTCCTAATCTGAAGTAGCTTCTTCTACACCTTTATGTTGTGGGATGTAGAGAGATGGTCAACTCCCTCTGAATATCTGCATCCTTGCATAAACCACTGGAGTGTACTCCCTCTTGATCTTTGCTTCCTGGATTACATGTTCTTGAATCTCATATTCATCCTTGGTCCCTATGCATGCTTATTAGTATCATGAATGTGTTATCCTTGTGATCTCATATAAAATCATACATTCATTAGTATACTATTAAAAACACAATAATCTCAAGCATGTATAGTCATGATCATTTCAAACAGAAATAATAAGCATTAGCATTCAAGGTTTATGTAGGATTCTTATGGTTAGTCAAATCATAAGAAACATAACATGTCTAAACCTGTAATTACTCAAACCTATGACTCTTCAGGTTAGTTGAATCATCAATCAAGATAAGAGATATAAAATGCATAAAACCTGTGATTATTCAAACCTATACCATCCTGATTCTTCTGGTTAGTCATATCATCAATTATGGTAAGAAACATAATATGCATACAACCATGATTATTCAAACCTATGACTTCATGAATAATCATTATCAACAACAATATAAGATCCTAACACAAGGTAGGATTCTATCTTGATATAGGAAAAACATACCTGGATTAGCATGCTAGCTATTTATGTCTAACATACTCACATGATGTCTTCTTGTTCTTCTTCAATGACTTGTGCTAGTAACCTGTATATCTCATAGGTTAACTATTACAAAATAAAGTTATACATACCTCATAAATGGATCTTCTATGAGATCCATGACAATGGATGAATCTTTGTCCTCATGTTATCATGATCATATGTTCTTGGACCAGAACATGATTTGTCTTTCTTGGTGTACCTTTCATGTTAGTAGACAACATAAACCTCATACAACACCATAATGAATTAGTACAATCATAAGTGTCAACACCCTAACCAATGAATATCTTCTATCATGCATTCATAATTTTGTTAAGGTGATACGACAAATCTAAAATCAAAATTGTACTAACCATAATAACATGAAGACAAACATACCATAAACTTAATCATGGACAAATATCGAAACATACCTCGATGAGTCATACCTGTTGAGATCACTTGTAATCTTCTTATGTAAGGCCTTAGCCTCATCTCCCTCTGAAACAGGAACTTCTTCACTCATGCAGATGATCAATCCATCTTCTTCTAGGATTAACCCAATCCACTTGATTTGCAAGAACTGGGCCTGGAGCTGGATATGGGTTTGTCAGAGAAACCCCAAAAATTCAAACTTTGAATTTCAAACTTCCGAAAGGATAGAAATATGCGCCTTGATGAGCTGATCAAACTGGTATATTCAGAATTTGAAAACTGCAAAGTTTCACTCCTCAATTTTGCCTTTGAAACTTCCGAATTCACTGGACGTGACCCTGAACTGGGGTTTGATGAAGCCCACTCTTTTGCCTCATCAAAAGGTTTGATCCAAAGCTCTAAGCTTCTATTTTTCTGAGGAGCTTCCAGCCGTGGTCACAGATTGCAAAAATTCCCATTTTTACAGAAGCCCTAATTTTCCACTTTTCTGATCAAAGTCCCGAACTAGGGTCTAATCAAGCCCGGCCTTCTGCCCAACCAAAAATTCTGATCTTGGTCTCTAAATTTCTATTTTGATGAGTAGCATCCAGCCGTGGTCTCCGATTACAAAAATTCCAACTTTCTCCAAAGCCCTAAATTCCGGAAGCCATGAATGAAGGTACCAAAAAATAATTCTGTTTTGACAGAAATATGTACCTGATTGTTTCTGGTGTAACTCCAAAATTTTTGATCCACAGGGTCTGAAAACATTTCCTAAGATAGCCTGACCTGTTATCTTTCCATCCTGACAGGTCTGACCTCAATTGGATTCTCTGAGAGAGAGTTATGCCAAATGTCGCAACGTGACCGGTTTTGGGATAAAACAGGAGAGCGAACTTGTACGGCGTGCCACGTGTCACTGTTTTAACTTCGGCCTCTAAAAAAGGTTTTCTGAGATATCTAGGCCTGTTACCTTTCCATCCTGACAGGTCTGACCTCAATTGGACTCTCTGAGAGAGAGTTATGCCAAATGTCGCAACATGACCTGTTTATGGGATAATACAGGAGAGTGAACTTGTACGGAGTTCCACGTGTCACTGGTTCAACTTCGGCCTCTGAAAAAGTTTTCTGAGATAGTGCAGTCTGTTTACTACCTGTCACTTTTCACGAAATTTCATTTGGAGCTTCCTAGCCCAATTTATGACCTTTTTCCCAAGGTCACCTGATTTTAACTCAGATCTGGAAGAGGCAGAAACCCTATATTGCACAGATCATAAATCACAAAGTAAAACGAATTAGAGGTTGTCCTTTGGACACAAGGTACCTGAAGATTTATTCTTCGTCCTGTAACAATTTCAGATCCGAAAACTTCGCCAAAACGGATTTATAGCGAAAGTTCTACAATGACTGGTTTTTTCTATATCAAGCCCTAGCATCGTAAGTGCAACAAGTGTCATACATGCCATATCATGCCTTCTTTCAGGCTAGCTCTGATACCATGTTAAATTTTCAGAATTTACTTCAATCTGATCTAGGATCTTAACTGAGAGAACAACATGTACAGCATATCTACAGCATATCAATCATGGATACAATAATGCAAGCACACAAGAGACACAAAGATTTACTTGGGGAAAACCATAAAGGTGAAAAACCCCAATAACTTCCTCAGAGATAGATAGAGCAATGATACAACCAACCAAGAGAGATAGCCATAACCTAGCAGCAGATCCTCCTCCTCCATAAGTGTGCCACTCCTCCTTGAGTGCATGTGTGAGAAGTGAGTGAGTAAATAGAGTGCCTCCCGCACTCTATTTATACTTGACTTGACTTGCCTTTTTACCTAACTCATGTAGGCTCGAACTTAACCACATAACATAATGCTGAGTGGGCCGACCCCCAATAGGGTGGTCTAATAACCCTTTGACCCACATGGCCAACCCCCAATAGGGTGGTCTAATAACCCTTTGACCCACATGACTTATACAGGGCCGACCCCAAATGAGGTGGTTTAATAACCCATCAAGTATAAGTTACGACACTTACAATATAAATGACGACACTTCCTTATAGAGGAATAATACCATCTCTATAGGAATACAATATACATTTATGTGAAATACATTCCGAAGTTACATATACATCAACAAGAAATTGATGAGGAGTGTCTCCTGGAAGGAGCAGGGTTGCCACTTGGCACCGTGTAGTTTACCATCTGTCGAAATAGTCGATGGGAATGCCTATTATTAAAAAGTGGAATATAATCAAGAGCGGGGGGGAAACTCACTCGAGGTGAAACCTGTGTAAATAATTCTTGTGTTGCTAGATCTGACATGAGAGGAATGGAAGGGAATATCTTTGCATAGGAAGAAATCCAGCATGGAAAAGAGAAGAGCGCTTCTCTTGATCGATTGTCAGAAACCCTGCATATGATAAGCAACTTTGCGATGGGGAATACAACTGTTACAATGATGGTAATATAGATGCTTGATGAATTCACTATGCTGAGTAAGTGATCTCTGTAGCCCTTGGTTATTCTGATGAAACCTGTTTATGATACGCCGTAGATTAGGAGAATGATTTTTAATTTCGCTATGCTGTGTAAGTGATCTTAGTAGCCTTAGATTGTGATAACCAAGTTTATGATGCCCCAGAGATTGGGTAGTTAGCTTGTTGATTTCACTATACCCTGAGGTGATCCCTGTATATTATGCTTATTACATATATGTGGTTGAGGATGCGTCGCGGATCCCTATCCCAGTAAGTGACAATATATGCTCATGGGTTATGACTGTGCTTCCTCTGTGCTTAATGGAGTGTTTTCTTTTAATAAGCGATCTATGCTTTTATTCTGAAATAAGTTCCAGTTTAATTTATTTACATTGAGGAAGGCGCAATCCCTTGAAGCCTTCCTGAAACTATACTTATATACCATTTTTTTTAAACGGAGTCAGCAAGGAGGATTTCTCTTACTTTTGTCTTAGGAGGTTAGATGGAGGTAGGAAGGGCGCAACCCTAGAAATATTCCATTAAGGTGTAATATCCTTGAAAATATTCGACCAAGATATTAACTCTAACTTCATATTTTTTAATAAAGTTCATTGGTTAAATTTTTAACAATTTCTTCGAACATAGCGGGAAGTAAGTGACGTGGACTAAGGCAAGATATGAGGATGGTAGGATGAACATTTAATTTTGGAATTTATATGAGGAATGTGCAGCAACATCAAATCATATCAGAATGAGAGTCCTAAAGACAAAGTACTGGGGCCATTTATGTTTCGAGCACCAGCGAGGCTGAAGTCTACTCCAAAGCTTCCTGGCCACACCAACATATGCTTACTAGAATGGGTAGGTTCTTGAGATTTCAAGGCTGAGTTATGATAGTCAAATAAGTTCAATGGGTGTACTGGACAACATTCATAAATATTTGGGAAGAGTAGAAGTGGTTTGGAAGTTTTAGGCCCTGCCGAGATGATAGAGCTAACCAAGTTTCAATCTTTACAAACAGTGGTTAAATCCTCCCAAATTATTGAATTAGGGACTGATATGGATTATATGATGTATTATTGACCTCCTACAACTTACAAAAATTAAATCTGACATTTAAAATAAATTTTGCAGTCATTCTTGCAAAACTAGTCAATAAACAGTGCCTAATGAGCTAGTCTTCCAATCTGAGTTAGTAAATGACTTTATTTAATTAAATACTCTGTTATGAAATATTAATATGCTATGATATAGTGTAATGAACATAATCAAGTCGAAATATTACTCACTGAACCAAGTTTGTACTCTTTTAATAACTCCTCTTTAGTACAATGTCTTGTAGACAAGAAAACCCCCTCATAAGGCCATAGAAGAACTGCAAGAAGACATGTAATGACCAAATATCTGTTTTGAACGTGTATTTTAGTATTATACAGGTCTGAAACTGAGTATGGGCTGCAAACTGAGTCTCTGAGAAAGTATGGGGTGCTATCCACAGTTCTTCTCTTCCTTATAGGGAAAATGCCTCAAAATCTAGCTGTAGTTGTGAGAAAGAGTGAGAAGAAGAGGGTGGATCAGTTCCGAGGCTGCTTTCTGATACTGGACATCTTTGTTGACTGAAAATATGTCTGTATCAAATCTCCTACAATCCTTGGGTGCATTCATTGGAGCATTCATATTCAATTGGAGAAGCTTCACCAAAACTAGCTAGAATTTCACTGTATGAGAGATCTCCTCTTCCAATAGACTGGTAAACTTCAATGAAAGATGGTAGTGACTGATAATGGCTGTAGAAGCTTGGTATTGAATTTCATAACACTCACTGAATACTATATGGCCTTGGGGCACATCACCTAAAATAAATAGTTGAGGCACATCACTCAACTAGAGAGGCTGAGAGCTCTCAAACCAAAATTACAAATGACAAACGTTGTCAAATGGAGTTGGTTGGATTCTTTTATAAAATTCATGATGACCTGCTGAGAAAGTTCTGGCTTGGTGACCTGTGAGAGTAGGTTACCCACTTTCCCATTCTACTCCAAAGCCATGAGGGCACATTTCTTGAGGAGAATAGCAACTTCTGAGCTTTCAAAACTTTCTTTCCTTCACCTCCTTCACTGAATTTGGGCAAGTGCGCTTTAGGTAGCTTTTTTGGTTGTTGCTATTTTCTTTCTGAAAGCTTTTCTGAATCTTTCCACTTTATTTACTTTCCTCTTTTATGCTTTTGCCAGTTTTTCTGTTTGCTTTTGTCAGTTTCCATTTTGTTTTCCTTGTCTTCTTTCCTCCATTAGATTCCTTGCCTTTCCTGAGATTTGCCACCAAGGAAAAATTGATCCTCTTGACATTAATTCGAATTTACTAAGAACATCATCACCACTTGCTAATATTTATTAGCAACATTTATTATTAAAATATTACCATTTTCAGAATTAATTCAGACTTCAGAATTTAATTAATTAATTCAGAATTAATTAACCACTATAGTAATTGCTTCAAAATTTCCCCATTAATTAAATTCTCATTTAATTAATCACTTAGACTCAGTCATGGGGTTAATAACTACATGGGGGGGGGAACCTTGTCTATTTAATTCCCAAATACAACCTTTGGAATCTTCCATAAGGTAGTTTCCACACTTGCTCATTAATTAAATAATTATTGCCTAGGTGACTTAGGCCAAAATTACCCCATGGACCATAGCAAAATTTGGGGACATGACAGTCCTCCCTTCGTAAGATTGCTTGTCCTCAAGCAATGTCAGGATTCCACCAAGATTATGCTACACCACTCTGATTATAATTGTCCCCATCCATTGTACAGTCTGAAAATTAAACTTGGGCCTTCGCAAAAAATAAAAATTGAAGGAAAACTGCACTGTAATTTATATCTGCAATTTAACTAGTAATGAACAAAATTTTCAACCCAGCTAGAATAACTTGAGTAGAATTCCTGGATCCCATTGTTTCTCTTGCAAGGACCAAAATATTTTTGTCATCTTTGGCAATCTGTCACTCCCATGAATGCTAGAATCCCAATGTATCAACTGCATTTTCTCGACCTCCAAGCATGTGGATTCCTTCCACATAGGCAAACTTCTGCCAACATAATATTCCATTAATCTATCTTGGAAACTTGCCTACTTAGTTGCCTTCCCTTGACCATAAGCAGAAACATTTTTGCAAGGAGATTTCATGTTTGTCAGGTAATATTTAAACCAATCCATATGTGGATGAGTGACATCAAATGGCTGCAAAATATATCTTTATTGCTGCTCACAATTCAAGACAATGTCAGTTATAATAAAAAAATTATTGCAGAAACAAGAAACCCTTTTACCTTCCAAGGTCTTTACTGCAATGTTTCCCCTACCCATCCAACCAATGGATGGACAATCACTTTGATTTGCTGAATCATATGGAATGTGATCAGCCATATGCATGTCCTCCTCACATAAAAAGAACTCATGATACCTATGGAACTCCACAGGTGTTCCCCTCTTCATCCAATGGCTCAACTCTTTTCCATTGATCCAAGGGTGCAAAACTCCATCAAATGAACCACACATTGAAAGTAAGTGTGGATCTGATACCTCCTTGTCAAAAGTGGTTGCACACACATGCATGGGATGACTCCACTGCTGCGGGTTAAGGAACATGTCATCGGCCTCGATTTTAGGATCCTCCTGCTCATCATGTGACACCAAGAGGAAGAATCCTTTTACCCAATTTTCATTTCCACAATTTGTGGCTGAATGTGAAGTGGGAAATGAAGGGTGGTGAGCCATGCTTCTGAACATTTCATCAACTTTTTCTACACTTTCTTCCAACACATACTGAACAGACTGCTCCTCATGGTCCACCCACTCATGAGGTTCCTCCATAGACATTTTTATGTCATTATCCAAAAGGGATGACTCTCAGGAAAAATTGTGGGTTTGGTCAATTCTTGCCACTCTTGTTGGAATTGTTCTATTTTCATTTGTGATTCTAAGAGGGAACTTTGAGTGTATCTCAAAGAATCTCGGCTGGCCAACAACTCACCTTTGAGCTTGTAGTTCTCTTTTTCATATATGCTAATACTCGCTTCATCATGTAGTGTTGCTTCCCACAATAACTCAACAAGCTCAAACATGTAATTTTTATCTAAAAGCAACCATGAAAAATTACCTTTGATTGTGGGTGGACATTGCTTTCTGGATATTCTCCATGGCTTCAAAGGAATATTGGTCTTCCATTAAAGAAGATTCCCAACACAACTTTGACACTAAAACATGAATTTCATGGAGAATTTTCAAGGCCTCTTGGATCTTCTGTTCATCCATCTTTAAAGATCCTGCAAGAAGATGAGGTTCTTGCAGATGTTCCTCCTCTTCATTTTCCATCGTCGGATCAATTTCCTACAGTGCACTTGAGGTTTTGAAATCTGATCTATATGTTGCTGCTGCAATATATTCATCTTTCAGGTCCTCAAAAACATAATTTGGGCTGCAACATAAGTGCTCATTCATCCTTGGTGCAACATAAAGATCTTCTCTCAAGGTTTCAACCTTCATACTTCTTTCATTTTTTACACCAGACTTCTGAGTCTCATCACTATGGGGCTCAACCATTCTGAACCTTTCAATGGAAGTGGATGCCACATCAGATTGACACAATGACACATAAAAATCAGAAATTACTAATTTACCAGGTGTCATGTTCTCCTCCTTATGTGGTGGAATTTTGATGGCTTTTTCATCCACCCATTTTTCTGCTTCACACCCTACTGAGATGTGCTCAATTTCTTCTTCCTTACGAGGCTCAAGGAGTGATTGGAAATTTGAATTATGTTCCTCATTTGGATCAGATCCAAAAGATGTCTCACCTTCATCAATCTGTCCCATTTCTTCTGCACTTGTTTTGAAATCAACCATTAAAAGATCGAGAATGATTTTACCTCACTCATCACCAACAATCAAGTGTTTGACTGTTGGATCTTCTACTATGCATCGACCTTCTTCATCCACTTCCTGGAGTAATGGGGAACCAACAAGGTCTTCTTGGCCATTTATTTCCAAGAAACTTGATGTCTCTCTGCATTGTGTGGTGCTCGGATCACAACCTTTGGACTTCCTTCTTGAAGGAAAACCAAACAGTCTCCCAATGCTTGGCCCTGCCAATGGCCTTGCTGAAACTTACTTCTTAATTCATTTTTGTTGAGATTGGGATGGATCCATATGTAGGGCTGCAAATTCATATTTATTTTTTCCTACTTCTTCTCCACCCGAAGAACTAGGTGGCTCTTGGTTTCCTCCCTTGATTTTTCCTGGCTGTGAGGACACATCTTTGTCCCTCCCTTCTATCTTTGCTCCTAGGGGTAAAAATCTTGCCTTGACTTATTTGTACACACCATCAACCATATGTGCAATCCTTCTTTTGCTATCACTATTGTAGGGGTATTTGAACAAACTCTGAATCTCTAAATCACAATAGTCTCTAAAGGTCAGGGACTTTTGAACCTCCTTCTTCAAGGAAGAGTAATCCATGAAGTACTCATAGGATTTCTTTGGGTTCCCTCTTTTGAGTATTCCTTCATAATCCCAATTAGTCATAGGTAGGTCATTTCCTATGTCCTATTCAAACATTTGTTCAACAAAGAAATCATATTCAACTTTCTGGAAATTAAAATTTCCAACAGAGGTCATCTCCTCCTCTTCATATGGTTCAACATATTCATCCTCATATTGCTCATAAAAATCATCATCAGAGTAAGAGTCTTCTTCACTGAACATTGACATGACTGCAAATTCATTAAATTAAGAGTCTTCTTTCTACAGGAGTAGAGGAAAGAGCTCTGATACCACTATAATATCCTTGACAAGATTCAACCAAGATATTAACTCTAACTTAAGATTTTAAAAAAAATTCACTGGTTAAATTTTTAACAATTTCTTCGAACAGAGCGGGAAGTAAGTGACGGGGATTGAGGCAAGATATGAGGATGGTAGGATGAACATTTAATTCTGGAATTTATATGAGGAATGTGTAGAAACATCAAATCATATCAGAATGAGAGTCCTAAGCACAAAGCACTGGGCCATTTATGTTTCGAGCATCAGCCAGGATGAAATCTACTCCAAAGCTTCCTGGGCACGCCAACATATGCTTACTAGACTGGGTAGGTTCTTGAGATTTCAAGGCTGAGTTATGAAATTCAAATAATTTAAATGGGTGTACTGGACAACATTCAGAAATATTTGGGAAGAGTAGAAGTGGTTTGGAAGTTTTAGGCCCTGCTGGGATGACAGAGCTAGCCAAGTTTCAATCTTTACAAACAATGGTTAAATCCTCCCAAATTATTGAAGTAGGGACTAATATGGATTATATGATGTATTATTGACCTCCTACAACTTACAAAAAGTAAATACGACATTTAAAATAAATTTGGCAGTCATTCTTGAAAAACTAGTCAATAAACAGTGCTCAATGAGCTAGTCTTCCAATCTGAGTTAATAAATGAATTTATTTAATTAAGTATTCTGTTCTGAAATATTAATATGCTATGATATAGTGTAATGAACAGAAGAAATTTGAAATATTACTCACTGAACCAAGTTTGTACTCTTTTAATAAGTCCTCTTCAGTACAATGTCTTGTAGACTAGAAAACCCCCTCATAGGGCCATAGAAGAACTGTATAAAGAGATGTAATGACCAAATATCTATTCTGAAGGTGTATTATGGTCTTCTACAGGTGTGAAATAGAGTATGGGTTGCACACTGAGTCTCTGAGAAATTATGGGGCGCTATCCACAGTTCTTCTCTTCCTTATAGGGAAAACGCCACCAAATCTAGCTGTAGTTGTGAGAAAGAGTGAGAAGAAGAGGGTGGATCAGTTCTGAGGCTGATTTCTGATATTTAAAATCTCTGTTGACTGAAAATATGGCTGTAGCAACTCTCCTACAATCCTTGGGCGCATTCATTGGAGCATTCATCTTCAACTGGAGAAGCTTCACTAAAACTAGCTAGAAATTCACTGTATGACAGATCTCCTCTTCCAATAGACTGGAGAAATTCAATGAAAGATGTTAGTGACTGATAATGGCTGTAGAAGCTTGATATTTACCTTCATAACACTCACTAAATACTATAGGGCCTTGGGGCACATCACCAAAGAGAAACAGTTGAGGCACATCACTCAACTAGAGAGGCTGAGAGCTCTCAAACCAAAATTACAAATGACAAAAGTTGTCAAATGGAGTCGGTTGGATTCTTTTATAAACTTCATGATGACCTGCAGAGCAATTTCTTGGCTTGGTGACCTGTGAGAGTAGGTTACCCACTTTCCCATTCTACTCCAAAGCCATGAGGGCGCATTTCTTGAGGAGAATAGAAACTTCTAAGCTTTCAAACTTTCTTTCCTTCACCTCCTTCACTGAATTTGGGCAAGTGCGCTTTAGGTAGCTTTTCTGGTTGTTGCTATTTTATTTCTGAAAGCTTTTCTGAATTTTTCCACTTTCTTTATTTTCCTCTTTTATGCTTTTGCTAGTTTTTCTGTTTGCTTTTGTCAATTTCCATTTTGTTTCCCTTGTCTTCTTTCCTCCATTAGATTCCTTGCCTTTCCTGAGATTTGCCACTAAGGAAAAATTGATCCTCTTGACACCAATTCGAATTTACTAAGAACATCATTACCACTTGCTAATATTTATTAGCAACATTTATTATTAAAATATTACCATTTTCATAATTAATTCAGACTTTAGAATTTAATTAATTAATTCAGAATTAATTAACCACTATAGTAATTGCCTCAAAATTTCCCCATTAATTAAATTCTCATTTAATTAATCACTTAGACTCAGTCATGGGGTTAATAACTACATGGAGGAGGCACCTTGTCCATTTAATTCCCAAATACAACCTTAGGCATCTTCCATAAGGTAGTTTCCATACTTGCTCATTAATTAAATAATTATTGCATAGGTGACTTAGGCCAAAATTACCCCATGGACCATAGCAAAATTTGGGGACATGACATAAGGAGTAACTAGAATTAAATTTTTCTTTTTGTACATGCTCCGGTCTCTAACAATTGTAGATGATCCCCTTAGCGAGAACAATGGGGTTAATTTACATTTCATGTCTTTATAGACGGTGGGAGAAGACTATGTGGTCAAGAGGTCGGTGTGGATTTCTTGGTATCTGGACATGTTTGTTTAGTAAATCTGAGGTGTGAGCTTGATTCCCCAGTCTTGTTTTCCCTTTTTTCAAGTATTATGAGAAGTTGATGATCTGGGTTTCGAAGTCATTCCAGTTCTAATATTGTTCAATTCAAATAAATTCGGATCCTGAATTTGGAAAGACAGACCCTTTATGATTATTTTAGTAAAAGAACAACAATAGTTTGAGTGAAAACCGAACTCTTTCCCTACTATTTTAATGAAGTTTGAACCTCTGCATGAGATCGCAAAAGTGCAACCTTTATTTTTGTCTAAAATCCGAGTAAAGAATTCTTCCTCAAATAGGGAAACTTTGTTTCTTTATTGTCTTTTGTGTTACGTTTGGACACCTCGTAATATTCCTTTGTGAATTACCTTGGTACGTACAAATCAGTTGATGATTTTGAAATCAGAGGTAGGAAAGCATACGACGACCCCTGTATAACTTAAATCTGGGTTCTGAGCAAAACACATACATATATCTGAGTTTATTTTCATATGAAAACGTTGTATTCTTTTAATTGCTATGAAAATAAACTTTATATTTCTGCTACACGCAATCTCAAATTTGTCCAGTTGAATAGGGTGTGTCTGCCTACTTCTGTTGTTTTGGAAAATCTCTCAAGAAGAGAGGCCGTGAGAAGGTGGATGCTCTCGGGAAGGATGTAAATCCCTCTTAAAGAAATGATATATGATGCAACATTTTGTGTACGTAGCCCTATATTGGGTGAACCGCGTTAAACATTGGTCTCTGTCTTATGTGTGTTACTTATGTGTCTTATGTGTTTTCTTATGTGTCTTATGTGTTTCCTTATGTGTCTTGATGATAATGATCTAAATGGAAAGAAAATAAAATGTTAAATATATAGTTATCAGGCTACCTGGAGAATTTACTATGGAAGGAACCTAGGGGTACAAGGTAATGTTTTCTACACACACACACACACACACACACACACACACACACATAATTGTCTAAGTGAAAATAGAAGATGTTGTTTTTATAGAGATGATACGATGTATGTTGGAATTATTGATTTATATCTTTGCATAAGTAGACAATGTAAATATGAGCATTGATTATATGCATGATTGAATTAAAGGAGTATGTACGCTTACTATTATAAACTAATAGTAATCGTGTTGACATACGGATGGCAGACTCTTTAATTTCATTATGGAGTTCTTTAATGTTTATTGAATTTTTTGAAAAACTCAATAAAATTACTAAGTCAGAAAATTGGGTATGTGGCATCAACTCTTGTCTTAGATTCAAATTTGTGGTCTTTTAAAGGAGGCGACATTGTGACAACGAAACTCCCTCTCGTAATTAGGTATCGTTTTGCTTCAAGCGTGGGATTTGTTCTTTAATACATCTCTATGTTTTTATTTATATAACCATACTAACGTTTGACTATGTTCTGTGTCGTGAGGTTTATGTGCAGGCAAAGTATGGCTTGGAGCTGCCATTCTTCCATTCATATTTGACTACTGGTATCTGGGTAACCTCATGGTTCCCCTATGGATTTGTTTTCATCTGTGGTGAAATGACCTTGCAAAGGTCTTGTTTCTTGTTTTTTGTTTGGTGTTCTCATTACGGAATCGGCTATGCTTTCAGTGGAGAGAAAAGGGATTTAGCAAGCCATGTTTTTAGCAGGGTTTACCTTGTTTTCGATTTACATTGTAAACTCTTTCTTATTGGATTTTGAATGTGTAACTCTGATTTTGATGTATAAATGTTGACGACTAGTTCAAACCAAGGTTTACGGTTCCAATAAAATACTCTAATCCTTTCAAGGCGTTTTTGTATGACAATGCTATGTTTTGTGTAACTGTATTGAATGTCTATATGTAGATGCTCATGTTTTCATTCTGTATCTTGTCATGGATTAACTCTATTTTTAGTTAAGTGTTTCTATGTAAATCATGATTCCTTTGGAAATAAAATTGTGGTCTTTTTTTCCCACTTGTCTATCCTCTACATTGAAAGGTTGAATATGTATATATAAGTATGGTCTGTAATTAATGGATTATAATACTGCGTATAAGACAAAATTTTGTGTAGGTAAAATGTATTAGAATATAGGTTTGATTACTATAGGAACCTATTCCTTATGTGATTCAATCCTATACCATTCTATTATGTATTAAATGTTGTTTTTCTTTAGCGTATGCCATGTTGGAAGCAAATCTTTCACTCCTTGCCCAGTCTATATGTTGGTCTTTAAAGGGATATTATCCTAAAGAGTGACCCTAACTATTTAACGATAAAAGGTGTGAACCCTGTCGACTTCAATTTCTTAAACGTGACTGAGTGTTTATGGTAAACATGGTCTGACTGACTACGAGTTCCACAAGTCATTTAGCGCCCAAATCTTATGCAGAGAATAAATCTCTCGATTGAGGGATGAGTTCGTTGTTATCTTTCATGTATATATATAAATAACATATGTATATTATGTTGTTATAGAGGTTAACTATGTGTAGATAGAAACCACAATTGCATGATCTTTGAGTGTTTATTTGACTCAGACTTGGCATGAAAACGTTTATGAATCATATGTTGACCCACTCAATGAGTTTAACGAGTGTTTAAGTTTAGCATGGAAAAACATGGGTGCTTGATCTCTATTTTGTGCATATAATATGCTATGGTTTTAATAATGGATTTTGCTTTATAGTAGGATTTGTTTTACATGACATGATTTGTAATATACATAATACTTGGTTTATTTACTATATATAATTTATCGATATATATTAAATAACCTACCTAGGTTTTAGGGACTTGGTCCCTGGATCCACATCTAGGATCCTCTCCCTATCTAGGAATAATGGGAGGTTTCTCCCTAGGCTAAATAACTTATTATAAATAGCTATAATTTGGAATTAAAAACAATAATTACTAATGATGAAAGTAATAAGAATTGAAACCCAAGCGCCATGACTAAATAGTTCTGTCCATGACTATATTCATAAAAACAATTATTGTAGCACATATAAAATAGGATTGTATATTGAACTTGGTGATATAAAACCTATCAAATTTAAATCAGCATAATAGATTTTCCATTAGTTTTTCAATCAGATTTCAATGAACAAAATTATCTTAAAAATCACAGTATATATAGAACTAAATATTGAACTCAGAGATATATAAATTTTCAGAATTAAATCAACAGAATAGTTTTACCCATTAGTTTCTCAATCAGATTTTATTGAACAGAATTACCATATTTATGAATAAAATGTTAGTTTTTCAGAAATTTCAATATGATCTAGGATCTTAACTGAGAGAATAACATGTACAACATATATATACAACATATCAATCATGGACACAATAATGCAAGCACACAAGAGACATAGAGTTTCAACGGGGAAAACCAAGAAGGTGAAAAACCCCGCAACTTCCTCAGAGATAGATAGAGCAATGATAAAACCAAAGTACAAGAGATAGTCTTCTCCTAGCAGATGATCCTCCTACTCACAAGTGCGCCACTTTCTGAGAGAGATAGAAGTGAGTAATGAGTGATCAAATAGAGATCTCCCGATCTCTATTTATACTTGTCCTATCCTGCCCAATAAACTAATGGGGCCGACTTGTCTAGCTTAGCCTAATAACCCATGGTTAACTTAATCTAGGCCGACCCCACACTTGGTGGTCTAATAACCCATTTACCCACATGACTCATACAGGGCCGACCCCATCAAGGTGGTCTAATAACCCATCAAGTATAAGTTAAGACACTTACAATATAAATGACGACACTTCTGTATAGAGGAATAATAACATCTCTATAGGAATACAAACACTTCCATATAGAGGAATAATAACATCTCTATAAGAATACAATACACATGGGTAAAATACATTCCGAATTTACATATACATCAACACTCCCTCTTAACTAGGAAGGTATTTATCGACATAGATCTTCTAGCACAAGTCTTCTTCTCTAGATCATCATCAGCGAATCATCATCCTCGAATCATCATCATCGTCACTGTTGCTGCTATCTCAATCAATCTCCAATCTACTTGTCATAGGAATTTCTACAGAGTCAGTCGTTTTTCATACTGGATGTAGACCCACCACCTGTAGGTCTTCATCATCACTGGCCATACTGTGGAATCCTCAGGACTTATTACGTGCATCACAAAACCTGGCTGAAGCATCCTAGGCTGTTACGAGCACACAGCTCTACCTGTCGGATATCCTAGGAGCACATTACATGTGATCCCATCACAAAACCTGGTTGTAGTATCCAAGGCTATTACGAGCACTCAGCTCTACTTGTCGGATCTCCCAGGAGCATATTACATGTGATCTCACCACAAAACCTAGCTGTAGCATCCCAGGATGTTACGAGCACACAGATCTACCTGTCAGAGCTCCCAGGAGAATATTACATGTGGTTATGGAAAAACCTGGCTGTAGCATCCAAGGCTGTTACGAGCACTCAGCTCTACATGTCGGATCTCCCAGGATCACATTACATGCCATAGGAAAAAACATTGAAAGAGCATCCCAGGCTGTTACGAGCACACAGCTCTACCTGTCGGATCTCCGAGAATGCTATTATATGTCCTCCCAGAGCAATGCCTCGAAGGAGCATCCCAGGCTATTATGAGCACACAGCTCTACCTGTCGGATCTCCTAGGTCAACTTACATGCTCATCTGCACAACCTGTCCATGACCACGAAGTATCAACTTGATACTCACCATACATCATCCTGATGTACATCATCACATGATCAACCTGATCATCATCATAGCATCATCCTAATGCATATCATCTAGAGAAACATCCTGAAGCTTGTCATCCATGATCATCCTGATCATACAATGCATCCACCTGATGCATACCAAGTATCTATCATCATACATGATCCACCTGATCATACAATGTATCCAACTGATACATACACAAATACATGATCCATCTGATCATACAATGTATCCACCTGATACATACAAAAATAAATGATCCACCTGATCATAACAAGCATCCAACATGATGCATATACATATACATGATCCAACTGATCATACCAAGCATCCAACATGATGCATATACATATACATGATCAAAATGATCATTCCAAGCATCCAACATGATGCATATATCGAGCAGTAACTAGAGCATCGTCCTGATGCTCATCATCTAGCGCTTACATCCACAACCATGTGAAGGATCCTCCTATCACCATGCTTAGAATGGATCCTGCAAGTGTGTCCATCACTTCTTCCTCGAAGTGTCATCAATATGAAGAACACCAAGCCTCTCTCTGAAGTACTCAAACTTCACTCTGGCCAGTGGTTTCATCAACAAATCTGCAACCTGCTCATCTATTGCAACATACAGGAGCTTCACTGCTCCTCTCTGCACCATATCCCTGATATAGTGATATTTGATCTCGATGTTCTTCGACTTGTCGTGGAACACTGGGTTCTCAGACAACTTCACACAGCTCTGGTTGTCACAAAAGATACCAGTAGCCTCCAACAGGACATCAAATAACTCAGACAGTAGCTTCCAGAGCCATACTGCCTTGCAACTAGCCGAACAAGCTGCAACATACTCTGCTTCGGCTGTACTCAGTGCTACGCAGGACTGATTCCTGCTAAACCAAGAGATCACACCTAATCCCATACTGAAGCAACACCCAGATGTGCTCTTCCTGTCTGCAGCACTGCCTGCCCAATCTGAATCAACATAACCCTGCAGGTTAAACCTTTGATTCGCATCATGCTTGAGCTCATAATCAACCGTACCCTTCAGGTACCTTAGAATATGCTTTACAACAACCAGGTGAACACCTCTGGGATCCGTCAGGAACTGTCTCAATGTGTTCACCGCAAAGCAAATATATGGTCTCGTGTTCGTCAGGTACATCAAGGATCTAATCATCTGATGATACATCATGACATCAACCGGATCAGATGAAGCATCACACAGAAGCTTCAGGTTCGATGCCATAGGTGTGGCCATGGCCTTGCAGTCCATCATCCTGAACCTCTTTAGGATCTCTACTGCATACTTCCCTTATCCAAGGAAGATTCCATCTTTACTCTGCCACACCTCCATGCCTAGAAAATAGTGCATCATCCTCAAATCCTTCATCTCGAACTCGGCTGCAAGCTTCCGCTACGTGTCGACAATCAATCTATCCTCACCTGTAACAAACAGGTTATCTGCATACAAAAGTAGTATCACTGGATTGCCTTCCTCAACCTTGTAGTAAAGGTTGGAATCTGCTTTACTCTTGGTAAAGCCCAAACTGGATAGAAAGCTGTCTATGCTACCATACCAAGTTCTGCACATATATGACTTCCCATCATGTGTCTCAAAACCAAGTGGCTTCTCCACATACACTTCCTCTTCGACTACACCATTCAAGAAAGCTGTCTTGACATCCATCTGGTGTATCTTCCATTTCATCACTGCAGCCAGAGCAAGTACTGATTTGATGGAAGTGTTCCTGGCTATAGGTGTAGAAGTCTCTTCATACTCAATCCCTTTTTCTGGGAGAAGCCATGAGCTACAAACCTCGTTTTGTATTTCTCCATGCTATCATCTACAACATGCTTGATCTTATAGATACATTTGGAAGTCACAGCAGACTTCCCTTCTGGTCTTAGGACTGCATCCCAAACATCATTCTTCATGATCGACTGATCATGGCATTCTTCCATTACTTCATCCCAGATCCTAGGAACTTCAATATCTTCAATAGATATCTTTGTTGTTGGAACAAATGTTGTAGTCCTTCTTTTGTAGGTGATGGTATACAATCTTTCCTACAAAACAAGTTAAATTGAATGATTAGAAACTTCTCATAGTTTTCAGAACAAATTCTTACACATAAAGAAATATGTCATACAGTCATGCAATTATTTTAGCCAATGCTTCAATACAACATTCATCCATATCCTGTAACTTTCTAGATGCCTTCCAATCTCTACCAGAACATTGTTAAGAGTTTGCACTACTCCCAACATGTCAGTAAAGAGGTTTCATTCTAGATAAGTAGCAATGGAATGTTGTACAGTGCCATAGGCCACTTACCCATTACATGCATATTAGTAGTATGTTGTTCATTAATGCAATTATTCTAATATCCCAAAATACATAGCCTAATTCTAGGAACATCAGTATATACATCATTGAATAGTATTATTTAAACAATCAAATACGCAAGAAATGATAATTCAAATACTTATCTTTGTTTGTTTGTTGGGTTGACTCCCTCTCAGTCTTTGCTTCCTTTATGCAACTCCATTCTGATGTGGATTGTGAGAAGTGGTCGACTCCCTCTGAATATCTGCATCCTTGCAGAAACTACTGGAGTGTGCTCCCTCTTGATCTTTGCTTCCTGGATTACCTGTCCTTGGAGTTATATCCATCCTCGATCACTATGCATTCTTACAAGTATCATTATTGTGATGATCCTCGAGATCTCAAACATAATCATACATTTATTAGTATAATCTCAATACTATTAGAAACAAAATAGTCTTAAACATGTATAGTAATGATCATTTTAAACACAGATAATAAACATTAGTGTTCAAGGTTTATATAGGACTCTTCTGGTTAGTCATATCATCAATTAAAGTAAGAAACATAATATGCCTAAACCCATGATTACTCAAACCTATAACTTCATGAATAATCATAATCAATCATGCCATGTATACTTATATAAGATATCCTAACACAAGGTAGGATTTTAACTTGATATAGGAAAAACATACCTGGATTAGCATGTTAGCTAGCTATGTCTAACATACCCACATGATGTATTCTTGTTCTCTTAAGTGACTTGTGCTAGTAACCTGCATATCTCATAGGTTAACCATGATAGAACCAAGTTATACATACCTCGTAAGTATATCTTCTATGTGATCCATGGCAATGGATGAACCTTTGTCTTCATGTCACCATGGTCATATGTTCTTGAACTAGAACATGATTTGTCTTTCTTGATGTACCTTTCATGTTAGCGGACAACATCAACCTCATACAACACCACAATGCATTAGTACAATCATACGTGTCAAAACCCTAATCAATGAATATCTTCTATTGTGCATTCATAATTTTATTAAGGTGATACGACAAGTCTAAAGTTAGTCAAGATTGTACTAACCTTAATGAAGACAAACATACCATAAACTTAATCATGAACAGATCTCGAAACATACCTGGATAAGTCATACCTATCGAGATTGCTTGTAATCTTCTTATGTAAGGTCTTAGCCTCATCTCCCTCTGAAACATGAACTTCTTCACTTATGCAGGTGACCAAACGATTCTTTTCTAGGATTAACCCAATCCACTTGATTTGCAGAAATTGGATCTGGAGCTGGATTAGGGTTTGTCAGAGAAACCCTAAAAATTTAAACTTCTGAAAGGATAGAAGGATGCACCTTGATGAGCTGATCAAGCTGGTATACTCAGAATTTGAAAACTGCAAAGTTTCACCCCTCAAAATTGCCTTTGAAACTTCCAAATCTTCTAGACATGATCCCGAACTAGGGTTTGATAAAGCCCACCCTTTTTCCCAACCATAAGGTTCGATCCAAAGCTCTAAACTTTGATTTTTCTGAGGACCTTCCAGCCGTGGTCATAGACTTCAAAAATTCCAACTTTTGTAGAAGCCCTAATTTTCCACTTTTCCAATCAAAGTCCCGAACTAGGGTTTGATCAAGCCTGGCCTTCTACCCAACCAATTTTTTTTTATCTTGGTCTCTAAATTTCAATTTTGATGAGTGCCATTCAGCCGTGGTCTCCGTTTACAAAAATACAAACTTTCTCCAAAACCCTAATTCCCGGAGCCATGAATAAATGTGCTCAAAATCCAAGTCTGTTTTGACAGAAATATGCACTTGATTGTTTCTAGTGTAAATCTAAAATTACGAATCCACAGGTTCTGAAACTTATACCTTTGGTAGCCTGACCTGTCATCTTCCAACCCCATAGGTATGACCTCAATTGGATTCTTTGAGAGAGAGTTATGCCAAGTGTCGCAATGTGACCTGTTTATGGGATAAAACAGGAGAGCAAACTTGTACGAAGTTCCACGTGTCACAGGTTCACTTTCGGCCTCTGAACCTTTGGCCTGTGAAAGTACAGTTCGTTCCCTACCTGTCACTCTTTACGAAATTTCATTTGGAGATTCCTAGCCCAATTTATGACCTTTTTTCCTAGGTCACCTGTTTATGAACCAGATTTGGAAGAGGCAGAAACCCTAGATTGTACAGATCATAAAACACAAAGTAAAACGAATTAGAAGTTGTGCTTCGGAAAAAAGGTACAAGAGGATATTATCTTCGACCTGTAAGAGTTTCAGATCCTAAAACCTTTCCAAAATGGATTTATAGCGAAAGTTCTACGATGACTAGTTTTTGCTATATCAAGCTTTAGCATTGCAAGTGCAACAAGTGTCATACATGCCATACCATGCCTTCTTTCAGGATAGCTCTGATACCATGTTAGTTTTTCAGAAATTTCAATCTGATCTAGGATCTTAAATGAGAGAATAACATGTACAGCATATCTACAACATATCTACATCATATCAATCATGGACACAATAATGCAAGCACACAAGAGACACAGAGTTTCATCGGGGAAAACCAAGAAGGTGAAAAACCCCGCAACTTCCTCAAAGATAGATAGAGCAATGATACAACCGAAGTACAAGAGATAGTCTTCTCCTAGCATATGATCCTCCTCCTCACAAGTGCACCACTTTCTGAGAGAGATAGAAGTGAGTAATGAGTGATCAAATAGAGATCTCCTAATCTCTATTTATACTTGTCCTGTCCTGCCCAATAAACTAATGGGGCCGACTTGTCTAGCTTAGCCTAATAACCCATGGTTAACTTAATCCGGGCCAACCCCACACTTGGTGGTATAATAACCCATTTACCCACATGACTCATACAGGTCTGAACCCATCAAGGTGGTCTAATAACCCATCAAGTATAAGTTACGACACTTACAATATAAATGACGACACTTCCGTATAGAGGAATAATAACATCTCTATAGTAATGCAATACACATGGGTAAAATACATTCCGAAGTTACATATACATCAACATAAAAATCACATGATGTAGATTTCCTATCAATAAGAGGATTACATGAACATATTTGGAATATAAGAAAGAATGAGATCAGATATATACAAATAAACTTTAAATCAATAATAACAACATAAAAAATGCTTATCACTCTTTTTTCTTCTTTTCGACTGAATTAGAAACTGCCATGTTCCACCCAACCATAGACCTTAAATCGTTCCTGGTTTGTTCAATAGGGTACCCCCGAGGCGAACCGAGCATGACAAGAACTAGAAGGCCCAGGGTAAAATTTGTTATCTTCCTCACTAATATTAGAGTAGTCACAAGGTCTGTTTACCATCCATTTGGGTATATCTTGTAAAATAATTTCCCCTAATGTTCACACAGTCCACTTTCTTGGACACACCAAATATCACAGAATTTGGTGATCTGAGTGCTCAAAGATACATGACTGCACTCTCTAGTGAACTTGAAATCACTTTCTCCTTGGAAGGTTCTATCTCTGCTACTTATAAGATTTTATGAGGAGAAGGATTCTAGGATTAGGTTTAAATGACTCAGTTTAATTGTTAGACACATTGAATGTTCTGTTTTATATTTAATTAATAAATTATTTTATTTTTAACTCTCACAATTTATTTTATCTTTATTTAATAAAAATAGTATTTTTACTCGTCCTAACATCTAGTTGATCTTAGTTATCAGCTGTTGACCACTCTAATCTCTTGAATGCTTGATACCTCTTTGAGTGGCAGTCCCAGTCAGTTTAGAAAGACTAAAGTAGATAAGTAATAATTTAGTTTAATAACAGTTTAACGGATTACTGATTCTCTAGATCTCTCAGCTCAACATCAGTTCATCACCATGATTCTAAGTGTTCTAGAGCTTTACTTCTCAACACTCCAATTAATAGTGCTCCAGATCTCACTTGATCAACGCTCACTCAATTAATAGTGCTCCAGAGATCACTTGCTCAACACTTTAAAATCAATAGTCATGGTGCTCTAGAGCTTATGATCAACACCAATTAACTAGTACAAATAGTCGAGATGCTCTCGAGCTCACTTTCTCAACATATTTTAAATTAAAAAAATATTAAAATAATTTAGGTGCTATTTAGAGCTCACTTGCTCACCACCTAACAATATGAATTAACATTTTAAAAATAAGCTAGTATTTTCTCAAGATATTACTTAAAAGGTAAATTTCACCAATGTTTATATTATCTTCCTTTCCATTTAAACCTCTATATTATATTAATTCAACTTGTAAGGAAAATCAAATAAAAATTATGTAATTATTAGCAACCAACTATAATTTCTAACTTTGAAATATGTGAAACTGAAAAGACTCAAATAGTCATCCTTGTAAGGGATATTTTATGAGGGTTTAGCAAGGGAGTTTAGGGAATAGAACTATTCATTAAATACACTAAGAATAAATAAAGTAAAAAAAAATTACTTTTTTGAATTTTAGTTGTGTTACATATAGCTACGTTGGATGGAAAGATTCCAAAGGAGGTTTGGTGTGGTAATCCAATTAATTATTTTCATTTGTGTTTTTGGCTATCATCAATTCTCCCATGTGCATAAATAAAAGAGTTCCAAGCTTGACCTAAAGTCAAGGAATTTTTTTTTTCTCAGTTATGATAATACAGTAGAGGGGCGTAGATTTTGGGATCCTATTGATGACAAGGTAATTTAGCCAATATTTTATTTTTAAGGAAAAATCCATGCAAAGGAAGGAGGTACAATAGATGCCTAAGATTGTACCAATTGAAGTATAAATGAGTGAAGAAAAAAATGAAGATTGTATTAAGCATGAAGAACAACAAACTAAGCATCCACAACTCATAAGATCAACACATCCCAAAATATGTCCAAAAAGGTATTCTCCTTAGTTTAAACCTTATTTTCCTTTGTTAGCTAATGATGGTGAACCTAAGTCATTTAGGAAGCTAGAGAATTTGGGAATTAAAATAAATGGAGGAAAGTCATTGATTAAGAAATGAGAGGATTATACAAGAATGAAACATGGGAAATTGTTGATCTCCCACTAGGAAGATAATATTTTTGAAATAAATTGGTGTATAAAGTAAAGAAAAGCAGTGATGGGTTGCTGGAACATTATCAAAATTGTTTGGGAGAAAAATGATAAATGTAGAAGTCATGTAAATATTTTAATGAAATATTCTCTCTTATTATTAAGCTTACTACAGTAAGGTTTTTACTAGGTTGTAACACCACAAGATTAGAGTTAGAACAATTGGATGTCAAGTATTTCTTTCTTTCATGGAGATCTTGATGAAGAAATTTATATCTATTAGCATGAGGCATATAAAGGAAGAGGAAAAGATAATTTGGTTTGCAAACTCAAGAAATATATATATGTAGATTGAAACATGTACCAAGGATGTGGAGATAATTTGGTTTGCAAACTCAAGAAATATATATATGTAGATTGAAACATGTACGAAGGATGTGGTTCATAAAATTTGACACCTTCATGAAGAGCCAAGGTTTTAGTATAAGTGAAGCTAATCATTGTGCATATTATAAGAGGTTTGATGATGATGGGTTTTTATATTTTTGTTGTATGTTGACGATATGTTTTTTGCAAGCCCTAGAATGAAGAAAATCATTGATCTACATGCTCATTTGGCTAGGACATTTGAAATGAAGGATTTAGGATCAAAAAATCAAATTCTAGGGATGAATATACATAAGGACGTAACAAGTAGGAATATATGGTTAGTTCAAAAGTCATGTAGAGTTCAAATATTTTGCGATGCTTCAATATGTAGAATGAAAAGTCAGTTAGCACACTACTTCTTGCATAATTCAAGTTGTCTCCCAAACAATGTCCTAGCATATAAGTAGAGAATACAAGCATGTATTTTTTATTGTATTCATTAGTAGTAGGGATCCTCATGTTCACCATGGTGATGAATACCAAACCTGACATTGCTAAAATAGTGGGATTTGTTAGTCGATTGATGGCGAATCCTTGTAATGAGATATGAGATGTTGTGAAGTGGATAATCATATATTTCAAGGGAACTCTAGACACTTCTATTTTCTACGAATCGTAAGATTTACAACTTAAATATTTTGAAAATGTTGATTTTTTTGGAGATGGAGATGGGGAGAATTCCACTACAAGACATCTACATGAAGATAATATTCTCCAGAATCCCAATCCACCACTGTTTTTGAGTCACGATAAACTTTAAGAGATAGTAATGCCCTTGAAGTAGCAAAACAAATCAATCCCCACTGAGCTAGAAGATATCCCCTAGTGTTTTTAACTCTTCCACAACAAAAACCATAACAAGAAGTATTTTTCAACATAGATTCTTATCAGCATACCACCTCCACATTACTAAATAAGAAGCACCATGAAAAAACCAATACTCTCATTCTCTGGAAAATTTGGTTCAGTAAGAATTTTTTGTTTCTGCAGACCATCAAACCTATGATAATCCTTATATAAGCCCATAATTTTGAAAGTAGTCACTTGAGCATATTGGAAAATATTTTCAAAAATATTTAGATTCCTCGCCTTCCAAATTCTTGAGCAGACAAAGGATGGAAATTACTTGTGTTGAGGTTTTTTTTGTATCCATGTTTCCATAATGTTCTCAAAGGAGGATCCAACAGAAAACTAAGACCAATCCACTGTAAGTTGAAGTTTTTTAATCAACTCTATCGATACTGTACATGAGAAGGAACAATCCACAAAAAGGTGATTGACAGAATTAGGCCCATTTTTTCATAAGGAACATATATTGGACCTATAAAACCTCTTTTTAATAGGTTATCCCAAGAAAATTTCTTGTTTTCTAAACCAATCCAAACAAAACTAATTTCACCTCAATAGGTAAATTCCATTTCCACAATTTTTTATACCACCAATTTTCAACATGTTTATATGAAGCAAATGCAATTGATTCATAATCCAGTTTTGCATTAATTTGACCATCATATTTGTTGCATTCCCATACTATTTTATCATCATCTTAGAGAGGTTTATACCAAGATGTGCCAGTCTTGAAACATACTGATTCCATTCATATGCAAGATCATATATTAATCCCATATCACCTACAGTCATCCAATATGAATGCAAATTGTCGATTATATTTCTAACATGATCCAATATGTAATAACCAAGATTTGCAAGATGGATTATGATAAAAGAATAAAATTCTTCCCACTAAGAAAAGGATAAATCCCTAGATGAACCAATTTCTCACTACCTACATTCCAATCCATCTAGGTTCCCATCCAAGGATAAGATTTCATAAATCCTTTCCATGAATTTGATGCTTGAGAATCAAGATACATATTTATTTTGATTCCTAATCCATTCCACAACAGGTTCGTTTTCAAGATATTTAGCATATATGATTTCGTACCATAAGCATGTCCCAAAAATACCCCTCCATAAGCTCCTTATACTTAAAGCAGTATTAAACCATTGAATATTTTTTATTCCCCATCCCCCCATGGAATTTGGAGAAGATATATTTTTCCAATTAACAAGATGAAATTTAGACATATCTACATTACCTGACCAAAGGAAACACATAATTTTCTTCCTAATGTTGTGTAGAATGGATATGTGAATCTTTTCTAGTGACAATCAGTACACAACAATTCTTTCTAATACTGAATTCGCTAGTAATCCTACCACCAATAGATATCCATTTCTAACACCAATAACCTATCCTTTTTTTCCATTTTATTTAGGAAACACAACCAATCATCCTTGACATAATTCTTTGGTTTCAAGAAGTACCTAAGATATTTCAAACCATTACTAATTGTTCTGTTTTAAAAGGAAAAAATACTTACATCCTAGACAAAACATTTTCTTCAATGACATTCTGAATGATGCAAGAGTTTTGTAAACTTAAATCCATTCCTTAGGCCTCACAAAACAATTTAATGTTATCATGAGAAGATTCTAATTCTTTAGCAGTACCATTTCCAAACAAAAGGACATCATCCACAAATAATAAATGGATAATATAATGCATTGAAGCCATGTTTACACCAATCAATTTTGTTTCCTTCTCCGCTTTCCCTATAAGAGTGTTGAGGCATTCCACTACCAACGGAAACAAAAATGGAGATAAACGACATCCTTGGCCTAGAACTCTAGAACTATTGAAAAAATAAAAATGGATAGAATTTATTAGAACTGGGAAACATGTCATAATCCAATATGTCACCAACAAGGGAAGACCAATTTGAAGAAGAATTATTATGAGTTAAACCCATTTTACTTTGTCATATGCTTTCATCAAATCCATTTTGACGATAAGAGTATTCAATTTCTTAGTTTTGATAGAGTGGATGCATTCTTGAGTAAATCCAATTGCATAAGTATTTGCCTATTACTTAAGAAACCAAATTGTTTAGGTGACATACAGTCATCAAGCTTAGGCTTAATCTTATTGGTTATCACCTTAGAGATAATTTTATAAACAAGTGTACAAAGTGAAATAGGTCTATAATCATCAAAAGTATTATACTTTGATCTCTTTGGGATAAGAGTAATGAAGCTAACATATAGTGCTCCAGAAACTACCCCATTAATATGATATTCTTCAACCACTCTCAAAAAATCATTCTCCATTAGGTCAAAGAATGTAGAAAAAAGTTCCCCAATCGAGCCATCAAGAATTAATAATCTTTTTAGTTTTTCATTTTCAAAACCTTTTGTAAACATTCTATTTTTATTAAAAAAATATAATTATTGGTTTCAAGTATAAAAGATTATTTTTATTACATTTAGTAATCATCCAACATCTATAGAATTAATAAATAAAAGGTCATAAGAAATTAAATTAAAAATAATAAACTTTAATAACAATAATATTAAATATTTTTATAACAATATTAAATAAATTAATATATTATAATTTAATTAGTTTTTATAACTATATATATATTGTAAATGTTTGTTCATATATGTATATATAATTATTTTTATGTTAATTTTAATTATTTTAATAATATTACTGTATTTGTTTTTTTAATAATAATTATTAAAAATTAATGATAATTTATAATAATGTTACGAAGATATATATATATATATATATATATATATATATATATATTTTTTTTTTTTTTTTTTCTAGTTTTTTAATTTTTTATATTTTTTTAACTTAACATTATTATTTTATTATATTTAATAAAATTTGAATATTCAATATTTATTAAAAATTTATTCATGTATACTTTATTTTTTATAATTTTTTATATTAAATATTTTTAAAATTAGAAATGATATTTTATTATATTTAATAAATCTAGAAATATTTATTATTTGTTAGAAAATGGAATTTATTTTCACTTTATTTCTCTAAATTTATATATTAAATATTTTATAAAATTAAAATAATTATTTTATTAATTTAATAAGGTTGAATATTAGTTACTTACTAAAAGTGGAATTCAATTACAATATGATAGTTTATTTTCTTTAGTCTAACAAGTCATACACCAATAATCCTAACAAAAATGTTCCAAATCAAATTTTATTAAAAATTACATTATTATACCATTTTGAAAACTCTAATATTTAAAAAAATCAAATCTAAATAAAAAACTACATTATTATATTATTTTGCAAACTCTATAAATCAATTAAATAGAATAGTGTTTTAAATAGTTAAAAAACTATAAAAATGATAAAAATAACATTAAATTTATATTTCTATAACAATATTAAATAATAAATTATTATAATATAATTTTTTTTAATATTTTTCATTGTATTTTATTAGTATATAATGTATATGTTTATGTGTGTGAGTTTGTAAGTTGATTTTTATAAATTACTATTCAAAAGTATTTTTTATAACAAATACTAGAAGTTGGTAGTAATAAGTATGAATTGTATTATTTTTATTAAAATAAAAGTGTGAGCGTTTTTATAATAGAGAGTGAAAGAGATGGTTTATGAATAAATTATATTATTATATAGATGGATGGATGGATAGATAGATATGTATTAAAGCTATTTCTTTCATTAGAAATATATCCAATAAATTTCTTATTTATTTTTCTCTATTTTTATAGTTTTATATTATTTCTATAATTTTTTAGATTAAACATTTTTTTATTGCATTAAGTTAACATCCAACATCCACTACTTATCAAATAGTAAAATCCATTTACAATATAAAGTCGTATAATTACATGATCTCTCTTAGTAATGATAATAAGTCAACCACTTAACAATAGCCAATAACCATGTTCAAAAGTGTGCAAATTTCTTTTTAAAAATCAAACTTTATAAAAATATCCACATTTCTTTCTTCATAACAATATTATAAATTATCATTAATTTATAATAATTATTATTAAAAAATATAGTGATATTATTAAAATAATTAAAATCAATATATATATATATATATATATATTTTTTTTTTTTTTTCTAGTTTTTTAATTTTTTAGATTTTTTTTACGTAAAATTGTTATTTTATTATATTTAATAAAATTTGAATATTAAATATTTATTAAAAATTTATTGATGTATACTCTATTTTTTATATTAAATATTTTTAAAATTAGAAATGACATTTTATTATATTTAATAAATTTAGAAATATTTATTACCTATTAAAAAATGGAATTTATTTTCACTTTTTTTTTCTAAATTTATATATTATACATTTTCTAAATTTAAAATTATTGTTTTATTAATTTAATAAGGTTGAATATTAGTTACTTACTAAAAAGTGGAATTCATTTACAATATGATAGTCTATTTTCTTTAGCTTAATATGTCATACACCAATGATCCTAACAAGAATGTTCCAAATCAAGTTTTATTAAAAATTACAATATTATACCATTTTGAAAACTTTAATATTTAAAAAAATCAAATCTAAATGAAAACTACATTATTATATTATTTTGCAAACTCTGATTTCTTATAAATCAATTAAATAAAATAGTGTTTTGAATAGTTAAAAAATTATAAAAATGATAAAAATAACATTAAATTTATATTTTTATAACAATATTGAATAATAAATTATTATAATATAATTGTTTTTTATATTTTTCATTGTATTTTATTAGTATATAATGTTTTTGTTTACTCACATGTGTATGTGTGTGAGTTTGTAAATTGATTTTATAAATTACTATTCAAAAATATTTTTTATAATAAATATTAGAAGTTGGTAGTGATAAGTATGAATTGTATTATTTTTATTAAAATAAAAGTGTGAGCGTTTTTATAATAGAGAATGAAAGAGATGGTTTATAAATAAATTATATTATTATATAGATGGATGGATGGATGGATAGATAGATATGTATTAAAGATATTTCTTTCATTAGAAATATATCTAATAAATTTCTTATTTATTTTTCTCTATTTTTATAGTTTTATATTATTTCTATAATTTTCTACATTAAATATTTTTTTATTACATTAAGTAAACATCCAACATTTAATACTTATCAAATAATAAAATCCATTTATAATATAAAGTCGTGTAATTACATGATCTATTTTAGTGATAATAATAAGTCAACCACTTAACAATGACCAATAATCATGTTCAAAAGTGTGCAAAGAATTTTTTAAAAATCAAACTTTATAAAAGTATCCACATTTCTTTCTTCATAACAATATTATAAATTATCATTAGTTTTTAATAATTATTATTTAAAAAACAAATAAAATAATATTATTAAAATAATTAAAATCAACACACATATATATATTTCTAGTTTTTAAATTTGTTTTACTTAAAATTGTTATTTTATTATATTTAATAAAATTTGAATATTCAATATTTATTAAAAATTTATTGATGTATATTCTATTTTTTATATTAAATATTTTTAAAATTAGTAACGACATTTTATTATATTTAATAAATCTAAAAATATTTATTACTTATTAGAAAATGGAATTTATTTTCACTTTATTTTTCTAAATTTATATATTAAACATGTTATAAAATTAAAATGATTGTTTTATTAATTTAATAAGATTGAATATTAGTTACTTACTAAAAAATGGAATTCATTTACAATATGATAATCTATTTTCTTTAGCTTAATGTGTCATACACTAATGATTCTAACAAGATTGTTCCAAATCAAGTTTATTAAAAATTACAATATTATACATTTTGAAAACTCTAATATTTAAAAAAATCAAATCTAAATGAAAACTACATCATTATATCATTTTGAAAATTGTGATTTCTTATAAATCAATTAAATAGAATAGTGTTTTAAATAGTTAAAAAAATTATAAAAATGATATATTTCTATAAAAATATTAAATAATAAATTATTATAATATAATTGTTTTTTATATTTTTTATTGTATTTCATTACTATATAATGTATATGTTTACTCACATGTGTATGTGTGAGTTTGTAAGTTGATTTTATAAATTACTATTCAAAAGTATTTTTTATAACAAATATTAGAAGTTGGTAGTGAATTGCATTATTTTTATTAAAATAAAAGTGTGAGGATTTTTATAATGAAGAGTAAAAGAGATGGTTTATGAATAAATTATATTATTATATAGATGGATGGATGGATAGTAGATATGTATTAAATATATTTCTTTCATTAGAAATATATCTAATAAATTTTTTAATTATTTTTCTTTATTTTATAGTTTTATATTATTTCTATAATTTTCTAGATTAAATATTTTTTTATTACATTAAGTAAACATCAAGTATCCACTACTTATCAAATAGTAAAATCCATTTACAATATAAAGTCGTGTAATTACATGATCTCTTTTAGTGATAATAATAAGTCAACCACTTAACAATAACCAATAATCATGTTCAAAAGTATGGAAATAAATTTTTAAAAATCAAACTTTATAAAAATATCCACATTTCTTTCTTCATAACAATATTATAAATTATCATTACTTTTTAATAATTATTATTAAAAAAACAAATACAATAATATTATTAAAATAATTAAAATCCACACACACATGCACACACATATTTTCTAGTTTTTAATTTTTTATATATTTTTTTACTTAAAATTGTTATTTTATTACATTTAATAAAATTTGAATATTCAATATTTATTAAAACTTTATTAATGTATACTCTGTTTTATAATTTTTTATATTAAATATTTTTAAAATTAGAAATGACATTTTATTATATTTAATAAATCTAGAAATATTTATTACTTATAAAAAAATGAAATTTATTTTCACTTTATTTTTCTAAATTTATATATTAAACATTTTATAAAATTAAAATGATTGTTTTATTAATTTAATAAGGTTGAATATTGGTTACTTACTAAAAAGTGGAATTCATTCACAATATGATAATCTATTTTCTTTAGCATAATGAGTCATAGACCAATGATCCTAACAAGAATGTTCCAAATCAACTTTTATTAAAAATTACAATATTATACCATTTTGAAAACTCTAATATTTTAAAAAATCAAATCTAAATAAAAACTACATTATTATATCATTTTGCAAATTCTGATTTCTTATAAATAAATTAAATAGTGTTTTGAATAATTAAAAAATGATAAAAATGATAAAAGTAACATTAAATTTATATTTCTATAACAATATTAAATAATAAATTATTATAATATAATTGTTTTTTATATTTTTCATTGTATTTCATTAATATATGATGTATATGTTTACTCACATGTGTATGTGTGTGAGTTTGTAAGTTGATTTTATAAATTACTATTCAAAAGTATTTTTTATAACAAATATTAGAAGTTGGTAGTGAATTGCATTATTTTTATTAAAATAAAAGTGTGACCATTTTTATAATAGAGAGTGAAAGAGATGGTTTATGAATCAATTATATTATTATATAGATGGATGGATGCATAGATAGATATGTATTAACGATATTTCTTTCATTATAAATATATCTAATAAACTTTTTTATTTATTTTTCTCTATTTTTATAGTTTTATATTATTTCTATAATTTTCTAGATTAAATATTTTTTATTACATTAAGTAAACATCCAACATCCACTATTTATCAAATAGTAAAATCCATTTACAATATAAAGTCGTATAATTACATGATTGCTTTTAGTGATGATATTAAGTCAACCACTTAACAATGACCAATAATCATGTTCAAAAGTGTGCAAAGAAATTTTTAAAAATCAAACTTTAATGAAAACTATAATAATATATAATTTGGAAAACCCTAACTTCTTATGAATTAACTATTTTTTTCAATAATTCTAAAAGTAAAAAATTAACAAAAATAAGCCAATAAATCTTAATACTCTATTTATAACAATATTAAATAATAAATTATTATAATCTAACTATTTTCTATTTTACTTAACTAATTATTCATATGTATATGTATATGTATGTGTGTTTTACACATATATACACAATAGTAATTTTGATATTATTCAAAAATGATATTATAAGTATTTTTTTAATAATTATTAAAAAGTAGTTGTAATAAATATGATTATTATTAATTTTATTAAAAAAATATATGTTTTAAATAAAAAATAAGATAAAAATATAAAAAATAATAAATATACATATAAAATAAATAAATATAATTCATCTTATATTATATCAATAAATTAAATTATAAAAAATGAGTTTTTAATTTCTTTTTTAATTAAAATATTTAAAAATCAAATTAACACTTGTCTTTTTAAATATAAATTCTAAATAAAAAATTAATTAATATGAGTTTACAATTTTATTTTTAATATTAAAAGAACTTATTATATTATATTTTAATTATGTACAATCAAATATGAAAACACAAATATTAAATCTAAGAATAATTTTGGTAGAAAATAGATGTATTATATTTTAATTTTGTAGCTAAATATGGAAACAAAAATATTAAATCTAAGAATAAATATTAAATCTAAGAATAATCTTGGTAGGAAATAGATTTAAAAGTAAAAATATTAAATCTAAGAATAATCTTAGTAGGAAATAGAGGAAATAGATGTATTATATTTTAATTATGTAACCAAATATGAAAACAAAAATATTAAATCTAAGAATAATCTTGGTAGGAAATAGATTTAAAAGTAGACAAACTCAACATGTTATATGTTTAAAGCTTTTGGGATTAATTAGGGTATTTGTTGAGATTTCAAGAGACTCCACACTAAATTTATATAGTAAAAATATCAATTAGACTTCTAAGGACTTGTCAACTACCAACTTTATATGTTTCATGGTTAAATTTCTTAGACCAATCACATGGAACTATAATGTGTACAATAAATTTCTGCAAAATTCCTAAAAACATTGATGAAAAATGGTTGAATTTTGTTCACTTTTTTTTATCTTACTTCAATAAATTTGACATACTTATTGAAAATGAATATGAGTACAAAAAACCTTGTCTTGACCTTCTTCTAGTTTGCTAAGGTCCTTTCTCTTTAGAATTCCTTCCTCTCTTGAAAGATAGAAAGATGAATTCCTAGTTACCTTTTCTAAATTAAGAAGGATCCCAACTAAGTGATTTAAAATTCCATAAGAGGCTATGATTTTCCTAGGTTTCTTGTTCTTGTAATCATTTTTTCTCTCACAAGTACAAGAGACATACAAAAAGAATAATTTATGAGAAAGGATTTGATAGTGTTTTTGAGTTGCATAAAATTTTCTAAGATACCCTCTAACAACTCGTTTCCTTCCAAAGATAATATCTCTAAAGAATAATTTATGAGAAAGGATTTGATAGTGTTTTTGAGTCGCATAAAATTTTCTAAGATACCCTCTAACAACTCATTTCCTTTCAAAGATAATATCTCTCTTTCCTTTATAGAGGAAGTAAGTGGATGGATTGCATTATCATTAAAGAATAAATTTTAAAACAATACCTTTTAAGACAATTTCAAAATTGAAAATTTGTGTTGATTTATTTCAACATTTGCATTCTTAATTATTTTTATTATTGATTTTCTTGGTATGGATCTTTTCTTTCTTTTAAATTATTTAGAAGCTTTTCAAAAATCATTATTTTTTTTAATGAAAAATTAATCCTCAAATAACTATTTTTTAATAATATTTTATAAAAATTAAAAAAAAACATAACCATATTTATAATAGTCATTACATTTTTTTAAGAACTCCTATAAATATGTGTTTCACACCCATGTGCAGATCTACTTTCACACATTTCAAACATATAAATACAAACCAATTTTCAATTAGAATTATCAATTAACATTGAAAACTTATTTCCATTTGTTACAAGGGTCTATTCTTAAATAATTGCAATATTCCATTATAAATTGTGAAAGGAGTACTTTTCTTGTCGTTTAGTTATATGTAGCCTATATTTGTCATGTAGTTATATGTAGGTTAATATAAATACAAACTAAATTTCAAAAACTTTTCAACCCTTATTTCAATTTGCCTCAAGTGTCTCTCCACAAATTATTGCGGTTGAGGACATGGGGTACCAAGTTTGTCATGTAGTTACACGTGGCTTTTGTTGGTCATCAACAACATCATAAATTGATAAAGTGGTACTCTGCTTGTCTTGTAGTTATTGGTGGCTTAGATGGAGTTAGAGATAGTCTATTTGTATACGGACACTACTACAACAAACAAAAATAATTTAAGTCCATTAAACATCTCACATAGCTAGAAACTTTAAAGATCCAATGAGGTTTGCCGACATATTTTGACAGGTTGAAACTGAAAAGTATCAACCTGTGGTGGAGTAAAACGATGTCTTCTTCAAAGGGCCAATCCTATGGATCCCTATCCTTATCCATCCTCGTAGACTATACACAACCTACCAGGGTTGACCTAAGCGACTAATCAATTACCTCTAAAAAGGTATGCCTTGGACCTTTCAATATATGTAAAGGGTGACCTTCAATATGGATGAAGTAGACCAGTCTAAATTAGGTATAAGACAAATTAGGTATTTGGCACTTTCCGTGGTGGCGGGGCCAAAGAAGCAAGCTTGTTAGTGGGCTCTCATATCAAACATTGACTTCAAAAAGTGGAACAATTATTATGGATCAAAGAATCAAAGAACAATGAATCTGCATTCTAGCATTTTCTACAAGGATCTCTCTGCACCAAACAACGCCAACGCCTATCTCTCTCACGGCCATCTACTGTCTATATATATCACCCTGCCTTATCTATTTTATTCATTCAAAGGTAATCCAAAGCATTTATATTTGCATTGCAGTACTGCATGGCTTCCGGGAAGAGAATTCAGTGTTGGTTGTTATTATTAGTCTTGGTGTGTGTTGCGGGATACATGGAGGCAAAGATAAAGTCTCCCCGCTCAGCTTTATTATTCGGTATGCCCAAACAGAATGAAAACTAGACAAAAAAACAATTTCCAAATTGTGTTGTTCACAATATATTATTTCTTGACTTGACTGACTGTTTGTTACAGATCCTCTCCCTGTGGATGCTAATGGAAAAGGAACATCCATTCCGGGCGTTGTTGGCGTTGCCGAATCCCATTCAGTACCACTGGAGGTGCACAGGCTTATCTGCTCCAGCACTATATATATACTAGAATATTTCTATATTGTTTTACGTTTTTATGAAAATTTAGTGGAAAATTCCTGGATATTTTTCAACGTTAGTGTATTATATTTCTAATAAACTGGTTTGCGCAGTTTGTCAAACAGATTTGAACCAGATAGTTGCTGACATAGAGTCAGTTAATTACCTCAAGATTCAATTAAACTAACTCTATATATTGATTTGGCTTGTTATTTCAACTGAAAAAAGAAATTTATACATAAATTGTATCTGTATTGTAGGAGGCTGAGTTGGGAGAGGAGGGGAGAATCCTGCTGGGCAGTGCCACGCTGAGCAGCACAACGGACTACACACCCCCGGGTTCGAATCACGACCATGACAAAGGCGGCCACCATCCCTAGGGAAATGGACTCATTACAGCGAGCAATAATGAAAATGTGCAATGATAAACTTGAAGCGCTTGAATGTAATTATAATATTCTGTTAGGTGTAAAACTTTTATGAAATAACTGCGTATATTTTACGTTGTTATTTGAAAGCTTCATCCCAGTTACAGCCCTGTGAATCATAACTGTATACCTGCTTTGCTTGAAATACTGTTTTGCTGGAAATAGGTTTTATGTCAACCTTAAAAGTGTTCATCGCTGTGATATCGTGTTCAGAAAATTTGTGTGAAAGTCTATTAGTAGATCATGCAGTTTCCTGATTAAAAAAACAAAAAATTGTATAGAGCGAACAAGTTGCTAAATAGATTTATTTGATTGCTAGAAAGGGCTGGTCGAATGGTCGAAACATGTTATTAGAAATACATGAAAAGATTGGTCGAATGATCGACACATGTTGTAAACTAAATTTTAACTCGATCATAAAAATCTTGCATTATATGACCTAAAAATATAAAAAACTTGCATTATATGACCTGCAATGTATCATGATTAATCATGACTGTGATTACTCTCTTTGCTTTATTTAAGTATGAATCAAATTCTTTTGTACATAGTATATATCATTAAATTGTTTTAAACTTTAAAAAAAATAATTATAAAATTAAATATTATATATAGATTAAGTTATATATGGGCTTAGCTTTTCAAATATTATTTAAAAAAAAATAGATTATTTTTTATTTTTTTAATCATTTCTTTTTTATAATCTTAATATTTTCATTTAAAACTTATTAAAATAATATTACCTTTAAATAATTTATTATAATAAAACTCAAATCAAATATAATTTTTTATTTTGAAGAACTTGATAATAATATATAGATAATATAAATTTTTTTATTATAAATCATTTATGTATAAAAATTCCTTTAAATTAACTTTTTAGTAGTAGCAATAGTATGTTTAAATGTTACTTATAACAACATTTTAAATATTTATGTCAGGTTAGTTTTTTATATTGATATTCTTCATTATTATGTTTATTAATATCAAAGAAATAAAACTATATATAATTTATAAAATTATTATCTTATTCAAATAAGATGAAATTAAAAATATTATAGTTTTTTTAATAAAGTAAGTTTTTAAGAGTAATTAAGTTAAAAAATTAGATATAAGTATATTTTATATTATTAAAGATAAAACTAATTCAAATGAAATGTTCTTTGGCTTCAATCTCCTTTTATTACAAATTTTATATAATAATTTATTGAAAATAATTTTTAGTGACTTCAACTACCATATTATAGATTTTCTAACATTGTTCATAATTTTAATAATATTTATTTTATTTTTTAAATTCATAACATTGAAACAATAATTTTAAAAAGATTCAAGATTTATAAAATATTTGCAATATTCTCTAACTTCTTCTTCAAAATAATTACATTATCACTCCATATCTTGATATAAGATTTTGTTTTTAAAAATATGATTGATTATCTTAGTTTATATTTCAATAAATCAAATCTCAAAATATTTTATTCAATTTCTTTTAAAAATATGATCGCTATTATTATATTCCTACTTAAGAAGGCGGGTTTTTTATTATAAACTTAATTACTATTATAATAAAATTATTATTATGAAATCCATCTTAGTAATTTGTTTTTATATTTTACATATTAATTATGGATTTACATCTAACAAATTATTTATAATTTAAATAATAATAAAAATATAATTATATTTAATTTAATTTTAAATTTATAAAAAAGTTTATATTTTTTTTATAATAAATAAAAGTTTACATGATATTAAAGACTATTTTTCTTAAAATGAAAAATGGTAAACCCAAAACATCTTATTTTATAGAAATGTTTATATATCGTCTTAAATGGAAATGTTTATATATCTTTTTAAATTGTTTAGAGGAAATCTAGGATGATGAAGTAGAATTAGAGAAGTTATATAATATAAAACAAGTTTAAAAAAGGCCATAAACAATGAACAATGTATCTTAATTTGAAATTGCAACACATCTACACTTTAAACACTAAATTAAAAATCACTTAAATTTTTATTTTATTTATTTATGACAAATGTGTATGGATTTGTGGATTGTACTTCCTCCATTTTGGTATTTCAATTATATAACCTCCAAAATATAAAAAGATTGCATTATATGACCTACAATATATTATGATTAATCATGATTGTGATTACTCTCTTTGCTTTATTTTAGTATGAATCAAATTCTTTTGTATATAGTATATATCATTAAATTGTTTTAAACTTTTCAAAAGAATAATTATAAAAATAATTAAATTGTTTTGATTTTTTATTATAATATCTAAAAAATAATGATTTTATTAATAATAATTTAAATATTATATAAAGATTAAGTTATATATGTACTTTGCTTTTGAAATATTATTTTTTAATAAAAAAATTAATTTTTTATTTTTATTTTTTTAATAATTTCTTTTTTTCTAATCTTAATATTTTTATTTAAAATTTATTAAAATAATATTGCCTTTTAATAATTTATTATAATAAAATTCAAATTAAATATAATTTTTCATTTCTTTTTTATATTTTATTTTGAAGAACTTGATAATAATATATACATAATATAACAAAAATTATAAACCATTTATGTATAATATTTCCTTTAGATTAACATTGTAGTAGCAATAATAATATATTTAAATGTTACTTATAACAACATTTTAAATATTTATGTTAGGTCAGTTTCTTATATTGATATTCTTCATTATTAAGTTTATTAATATCAAAGAAATAAAACTATATCTAATTTATAAAATTATTAATATTAAAGAAATAAAATTATATATTATTTATAAAATTATTATCTTATTTAAATAAGGTTAAATTTGAAATATTAAAATTATTATAGTTTTTTAATGAAATAATGTTTTAAGAGTAATTAAGTTAAGAAATTAAATATAAGTATATTTTATATTATTAAAGATAAAACTAATTGAAAGGAAATGTTCTTTGTCTTCAATATCTTGTGATTAGATGTTTTATATATTTATTTATTGAAAATAGTTTTTAGTAATTTAAATTACTATAGATTGAACATTGATCATAATTTTAATAATATTTATTTTATTTTTTAAATTTTAATAATATTTATTTTATTTTTTAAATTCATAACATTGAACCAATAATTTTAAAAGATTCAATATTTATAAAATATTTGTAATATTTTCTAATTTATTCTTCACAATAATTACATTATCACTCCATATTTTGATATAAGATTTTGTTTTTAAAAATATAGTTTACATTATTAATTTTATTATATTAGTTTATATTTCAATAATAAAATCTCAAAATATTTAATTCAATTTCTTTTAAAAATATAATTGATATTATTATATTGTGGGAAGGCAGGTTTTTGCTACAACTTGATTACTATTATAATAAAATTATTGTTATGAAATCTATCTTAGTAATTTTATTTTATATTCTAAATATTAATTATGGATTTATATCTACCAAAATATTTATAATTTAAATAATAATAAAAAATATAATTATATTATATTTAATTTTAAATTTATAAAAAAGTTTATATTTTTGATGAATAAAAGTTTAGATGATATTAAAGACTATTTTTCTTAAAATGAAAAATAGTAAAATCAAAATATCTTATTTTATAGAAATGTTTATATATCTTCCTAAATGGTTTAGAGGAAATCTAGGATTACCAAGTAGACTTAGAAAAGCTATATAATATAAAACAAGTTTAAAACAAGGCCATAAACAATGGACAATGTATCTTAATTTGAAATTGTAATACACCTACATTCCAAACACTAAATTAAAAATCACTTAAATTTTTATTTTATTTATTTATGACGTAGTTGTTCGCCTTACTACCCCACACTTCAAGAATATCATTTATATATGTTACACTTGATATTTCTTATATACATTCAAATAGAGTAATAAGTTTACATTTCATGATTTAGGTTATTAGCATATGTATGAGGTATGCTATAATATCCCAAGTTTGTATCCCTTTTTAATCAAGTTTTGGAGGACATAGATAAATTTAACTTGATGTTGAGTTGGAAACTCTTCAGCATCAAGGATAATTAAATTTAGATACATTTAATTTGATATTGAGTTGGGAACTCTAGAGCATCAAGTATAATTAATGATGTGGTCATCTATATTTTATCTACTTAACGTTTCTAACTTGTTGGGGAACATCTAGTTATGAAGAGGGGCGAAGCATACCAGAAGGGGAAATGAGTTCCTAATAATGCATACAAAAAGTAAAGAAGAAATAGAACAATGTGATAAAAAATAGATATTAATATATTAAAAATAAAAATAAATGAGAGAATTCAAAAAGGAAAACCTAACTACTTCTTGAAAAGAAAAGTAGAATAAAAACAAGACAAGAAAGGAAAAATGGTTCTTAGTTGCTCGAGGATTCACTTGTATTTCCTTGAGCACTCATTGACCATGAAAAGGAATATGGTGTATCTAGGAGGGACTGTATTGGGGATATGATTCTGTGAGGAAATTCACAGAGTTGGTAAAACACCTTGTGACTACTCTACAATAGTAAGAAATATAAATGACATTTCCTAAGTCATTAGTCTTCTAGTGTGCTTGGTTAAACTCGGGGGTGATTTGTTGAGCAAAGTTGCAAAACGGTTTTGAAGTCTATGGTTGGGAGGAACATGAAAATTCCCTAGCAAGTTGGATACATTAAGTTGATTTGTTTTCCTATCTTTCCTATGGTTTTCTAATAGAGAAAGGTTTTATATCTATTCTCCTATGTTTATCTTGTTACAGTAAGCAAAATGATCATTTATTTGTTTTTCCTACTTATTACTTTGTTATAAAGGATGAGACTAATTTCAAGTTGAATGAGTATTTTAGAGTTTTATGTTCAATATTTACATTTGTTATAAATTTTTATTATGAAGTAGATTATATTGGAGAGTTAATTACATTCATTAGAAAGATAAATAGAACTAGGTCTGTTTAATATTCTATCATAAAAATATTGGCTTTCATCCTAAGAATGAGATTATTTATAGGTATCTTACTAATAGTTATTATGTAAGGAGAGAGTTAGGTTTGTTCTTATTGCGTTCAAGTAAAAATCATCTCGTATGTTTATGTTTTATTATTTTAAAATATATCAAATTATGTACGGTTCTCAATATTTATTTTTATATATAAATATATGCATTCCAAATTTTTATAAATAAAAATACATTTAACTTATTTTATGGCTCATCGTTGTTTATTGCGGTTAAATAGAAATATAGTATTGCATTTATAAACAAAATCAAAGCATGAACTAATAGAAGTAGAAAGCAAGTTAAGCTCGTGTACCTAATATTCCTAGATATAAACAAATCTAATAGTTATACACAACATTATGATATCTGTAACGCCCCACATTTTGGCAGGTATTAATTAAAAAATCTAATGTGATCTAGCTTAGCATTTTATTTTCTTATTATATGTTGACTAGGATATATTGATTAAGACTAAATTGTTATATGGACATGTGGAGTCCCTTGAGGTGTGTATGGTAAATGGAATTTACTATTTAGGGCGGGCGCACAAAGTTGCTCCCCAAAACTGTTGCAATGGGGACGCGCTAGCGGGAATAAAGAAACTATGAGCATGCACCGAAGGCAGAGTGCATGTGCTGCTAGGTTCGGTACCGAACCGAGGCGCATGCACATTCCTGGCGCGTGCGTGTACGTGCTCCTATTAAAAAAAAAATAGAGCCGAATTCCCCATTCTTGCCATTGGAGTCGAGCGCGACTTTCACCTCCACGTGCGCGTGACTACAACCACCATAAGAGGCCATTTGCACTCCAAAACCCATCAATTCGATCCACCAAGTCATCAACACGTTGATTGGATAGGTAATTTCTAATTTTTTGTCATTTTATTCATTCTTTGTGTCAATTTTTTTTATTTTTTTTGTTTATTAAATTGTTAATAATTCCCAAATTTTTAAAACAATGGACCAATTCTCAATTGCAGATTGTAAACCGAGACAATGAGTGAACAAAATATTAACCTGGAGTTCGGTGGAACACAAGAAAACCCAAACCTTGGACCCATTGCCGAAGAAAACCGTCAACAAAATCCAAAAACAAAATCCAAATGCCGAATAAAACCAAAACCCCCAACCAAATTTTGAACAAGATGACCTTAACCATTATGTAAATTAAATGAGAGTGCACACTCGAGAAATAAGAAACACGGGGGAACCATCTTGAGTGTCTCTTGCCACGTCAATTGAGAGCTCAATTGACTCCCTCATCCATGCACATCTCCAATTAATCGACATGACTGAATATAGGTCTAGGTTGCAGGAGTATTACTCCACGGGCATTTCCAAGGAAGAAATAAAAGATTTGAATATTACAAAGGCCCAATTATATAGTGTGTTCACCGATCCAAGAACACAACAACCACCCAACACTAGAAAGCCACGGTTCTGCATGGATTGGTGTCATTACCAACCATGGAGGGCCAACTGGATGCAGAGGTGGTTCATGGTGTACGATAAAACTCCCTGCAATAATAGGGAGGTTCCATAGTACTTCCTTCAAAAATTGTGGCCTAAGTTTATGCTCAGTTTGCATGTCAACTATTTTGACATAACCGAGTTCCAGGGTGTTGGGCGTGGATCTACCCAAGATCGACCTGCTTCCAGGAGGAACCCACTGAAAGGGCCACTAGCTCCTAGGCGCGACCCCAACCCCTCTCCCCAACCACCTCAGTTACCCCACAAGATTCATCAGATCGAGGAGGCAATGAGGAATGTTGCACGTGGACTCCTCAGACACACCTCCTTTGTAGCAACGACTACAATGGAGAGGTCGGGTGACCTTGATAGAGATCCAGGTGCAGGGCCTTCATGATAGGCCAGGATAGACCTGTGACCGGTGGTAGCCATGGTGGGAATTCCAGTTCAACGGGGACAATGCCACATCTTTGTCCCCATTGCGGGCACACTTTCCCTGGCCCGATCGAGGGTTTTTATATGGATCACGTCAACAATTTTTTTAATGTGTTTTCAATCATCACTTGATAACTTATAAAGTAACTTTAACGTATTTTTGTCTGACTTAAACTATTATTTCAATGTACAGATATTTAGAGTTGAGACACCAACATGGGAGAATGTAGGATCTCCCAACCTGGATGCAGCAATGGCAGTTGCAACTGAAATTGTGGCAGCTCACACGAAGGTATTTTCAGTCACTCACACAATATTGTTATTACTTATATCATTTATATTATGTAAGTATTTATATTTATGGCATACACATTGATAGTCCATATAATGTTTTTGAATATCTTGATTGCCTAAATAATGGCTTGTTTAACATGTTCATAACATGCATGCATTTTGGTGTCCACAGGTGTTCCCTGACTACGGTGATCAACCATCTCCGCTGGGGATTGGCAGATCACCATATACACAGGTACAATGTGTAGTTAAAAGCATGCTTTTAATTTGAATTCTTACAACTTACTATGGTTTAATTTATTGTTTGTTTACTAAATTGTGATATTACAAATGTATATGTAGGTGCCACCAACAGTTGTAGGTCCCAATTTTAGTCCTATGTTTCCACCCTCTCCCATGAGTCCCCCCCCCGTTGCTTCCATCTAGACCCCTCCCTCCGTCCACCCCCTCCCTGTAACAAACCCTTTTTGTTGAAAAACATTATGTTAAATTTTATTGTAAAGTTTTATATTGGACAAGTGTCCAAGGATGACTGTAATTGCACAATATTTTATTATTTAATAAATTAAATAAGAGGCAAACACCTAAGGGGACTGTTGAAAGAGAGTTTATTGACCCACTAGGTGTAATGGAATCTGGGGTAGAAGGCAATGGACAAGTGGCAGCATTATGATGCAACTAACTAGCTGTTGGTATGGGACAACTCCCTTGAAATGTGGTCATAGTGCCTTGGAAGGTGGGATTGGAGCTTGAGGCTCATTTATTCAAAACTAACCACTAAAGACCTAGGCAGTCTATATAAGAGCCATCGAATTATGAACTGAGGTTCATCACTTTTCCTGATGAGGAAATTTACCTTAGGGTTTTGTTGTGCTTGCACCCAAGATATTTGATGAGGGGATGTGTTGAGTTTTTTTTTGATCATAGTGTAAGTCTACCTATTCACTACTGAGTGCAGAAGTTATATCGCTGAGTGTAGGAGGCATATTTTGAGTGCAGAAGTTACATTGCTGAGTGCATAAGTTATATTACTGAGTGCCTTGCTTCTACATAGATTCCATCTACTTAGTGGTTCAGTAAGAAAGCTCGGGGGTCCAAAGGAAGCAAGTAGTTTTGGCTGCTTCTTCTGGAAAAGGTTGGGAGGAACAGGCCTCCTTGGGTGTTCGTCGGCCCTATCTTCATTTATAGGTTCTACTTGTCTTTTCTAATTCTAAGTAGTTTAAAGTTCTATCTGCAATTATTGATTTACTATTTTCAAGGGTATTATTAAACAAATATAATTATTTTAGTTTCTGATCTAATTAGGATTTTGTATAGCAATGATTATGTAAGATGAAATGAATAAAATATTTCTTTTCATTTTCCCATGCTAATGGAACTACATCGTACTCTAGTACAGAGAAGAAATTAAGGTAGATAAATTGATAGGCAGATTGCCAGATGAATGAGAAGACCAATACTGTTGTATTTTACTAGTTTTTCCTACCATTAATATTCTGTATCAAATAACATAATTCTATGTCTTTCTTTTATCATTCTTTTAATTAGTTAAATGTTTCAGGTTCACTGTATTTCTTTCATCAGGATGCAGTGAATTTAACAGCTGCAAAAACATTTATTTCCTAAGTATATAATACTGTTATCCCTTAATGTTAGCAAGTATATTTATTATGAAAATAAATAGTTTTCATATCTAAGTATATAAATTATCTTTCTGTTATACAGTATTTAGGAAATCATAATAACTGCAAATTTAATAGCATCAACAAGCATTATATTACATTTCCTTTTCAAACAATGCATAACTGTTTAAGTACTAATCTTCATGCACAGTTTTCATTTATGTTATACTATCTATTTATTTAAAACAAAGAATCATTATGATATACTATCCAAACAGAGTTTTTCGTTGACCAAACCCTAGAAGTATCAAAACCTAACTCTCAGATTTATAGTTTAGTTAGGGTTCAAACATCATCAGTCAACAACAGAATATGGATCTAGATACAAATCTCATTACATAGTTGCAGACAGAAAAAAATTGGCTCTCGGCCAACACTTAAAATTGACAGACATGAACAACGAGAGACACTTTCAACTCCAAAACATAGTTTTGAAAACACTTATCATGCACATCCTTAAGACTGAAAATAAGAGCATCTCGACATCATTAAAAGACTATATTATCACTTTGCAATTGAAAACTATTAAATAATAAACCATATGATTAGTTGCTGTAGACATCGACCCTACGAAACTAAACATTTGATATCATAACAGTAGAAAAATTCCAAGAACTCACATAAGGGTTTAACCATTTTAATACAGATCCAAACCCTTAGCCATCGAGCTTTCCTTAAAATACAATAGTGGCAGAACGTTAAAAATATAAAATGCATACAAACTGGAGACCTTCTCTTGACACAAACACAAACACGATAAAGTGGGAAAACAAGCTATCGTATTATCAATTACACAGTAGATTTGCAAACATTAAGTTTCGATTATTTTACATAAAATAGCTCACAGTATCATCAACACGAAACACAGGTTGAACGAAACATAAATCCTTTCATTACCGAGAACAGTAGAAGGGTGAAACCCTTTCCTAAGTATTTTCTTTACGGATTTTACAATGGAAAACAAGTAGTACTGAAAACAATGATGAATGGGTCGAGGGTTTCATCCTCCTCAAACTGTCAAAACAAGCTCACAAATATTTCAACGAAGGTCATCCTTAGAGCCCAAGAAAACACAGAGTCTCGGAAAAGAACACAGTGAAGATCCACTAGTCATCTAACCGGAGTAACGAGTAACCACCGAAGCTTACTGGTCTTTTAGCAGTTTCCAGCTACCAAAAACCTAAGCTGAGAAGCCATTGACAAAGGTACCTGCCATTCAAACAAAATAGTGGTCAAAACGAGTTTTAAAAGGATCATTGCATGTGAAAATAACAACAATTGAAACTCTCAAAACAGAATGAAAGACACAGGGTTTGAACTGAGAACCTTTACCTTCAGAAAAATTATCATCAGAGTGGAACACCAAGACATTGCAGATGGTACCCATTACTTCACCATCGAATGCAAGGAAGGGTGGACAATAACTCTGAAAACTATCACCTAGCAGACAAGAAGAGCTGAGTAATGAATCAACTACCACGAAGCATTGGCCACTCACCCTAGAAACTGTTAATACAAACAGTTATAGTAAAACACCATGACTGTATAGGCGCTCAAGCTATCAGCAGGTCATGGTTTCAAACCGTGGGCACTCCACAGAAAACTGTAAACAATCCCTGAAGGCTCTCGGCCTCTCAGCCTCTCCTCAGAGCCACTACGCCGAATGCTAAGGCAAACATTAACTCTATGAACATAGTGGAGGTAGGGTTATATCCCAACAACCAAAACCCTTGCTAGATCAACGGTGGAGATCACCGAAGGGTTTTCACGTAACCCAAGCAACCGACCATATTAATTAACGCCATTATTATCATAGCCACCAAAGGGACAGTTCAGTTAACATTCGAACCAAAACACTTACAGCTCATCACGAGGCATGAAACATCACCACACTATCACGTGCATAGCACCATGACATTGTCCATGAAGAAATTCCATTGGCTCGACAGTTGGGAGAATTAAATGCCATGGGAATCCAAAGTGCCTACCAACACGAACCCTACATAGTGTTAATATCACATATTTCATACAATGTATCGTGTTATTGGTAAAAACGTAACATTTGATTTTGTATCAACATCTTGTGGTAAGTTAAGGTGGTGTTGGATGCATTGCTAGGAAAACTATAATGTCATATAGGGTCACGTAAATGCACACACACATTACCATATAGTTTTATTCATAGGACTTTGTATAGGGTTTGATATATAATTCTATTTCAATATAATATAAGAATTAAATAGAATTTCGTATATAGTTCATAGGTTAGCAAATGAACATGATATGAATTGAAATCAATTCCTAGATTGGAATTTAATCAAATCATGCATGTAATTCCCAGGCTCGAGATTATATAAAAAGGCTTGCATATCGACATTGCATTCATTTACACTTAGCCATCACATATAGACATTGGGTAATCTCCTATTATACATCAAATAAAAACTCACAATAACAATTTACATAGAGTTAAACTATGATTTATAAATCCTATTCATTGTTTGAACAAATTAATAAAGGTTAGTACAGAGATTTTGATTATTACAACTGACGTACGTCTATTTTTACAAACTAGGCTAACTGAAGATCTCACCAATGGAACTTATGATACCATGTCTCTTAAATCATTAAGACTTGGGAGATACAAAAACTGTTTGGAACTCTTCGGTCACATGTCATGAACACTATACCTATAATCTGCTAAAAGGACGAATTCAAATGCTTTAACACGAATGCTAAGTAAGCCTCGGGGCATCTATAGGACCCCTTCATCATCAAACAAGAAGAAACAATAGTTAACACATATAAACTTATATCTTTAGAACAACAACAAAGAATTCTGAAAGTACAATTGAGTAAATTTATCATCGAAGTGAAAATATTAATTATCTAGTCGCAACATTTCACTTACGACTAACAACAACATTTAGTACAGCAAACCAGCATTTAAACATTTATTATATTTCCGTACAATTAGTTTACGCATAAAAAGGTATATCGAAAAATTTTAAAATTTTTGTAAATTTCGGGATGTTACATGTGGTATCAGAGCGCGAGTTCAAACTCTAGGCCTAAAATAGGCTCACACGCGCAAACAGAAAATAAAAATCAAAAAGTTTATGTTACTAACTTTTATTTTTAACTTTATTTTTGTACAGAATGATTTGATATTAATTTGCAGGTGTGGACATACCAGAGGAATCAACAGAGGACATATCTCCTCGTAATAACAATAATAATAATGAAGGAATATACATTGAATTAAATAACCAGTCTTCAGAACTTCTTCGTATTGAAAAAGATTTAAAATATGAGATAAGAACTATTAAAGAAGAAAATGAACGCATTATGCAAGCACAGGAAGAGTTAAATCAAATTCTAATGGAGAAATACCATCACGAAGAAAGAGGAAGGAAATCAGAAGTAAATTCTGATTCTGGTACAATGTCTCACAAACATAAGAGTAAGAAAGTTAAAAATGGTAAAGTATTAGTTAATCTTCATATGAATCTGATTGTAACAACAGTGACAGTGATTGTTGTTCCAAGAAGAGGAAGTATAAGCATCATGAACAAATTACTGAAGAGTTTAAAAAGATTAAGCTGTTGATGTATATGTAACTTCGGAATGTATTTCACATATATGTATATTGTATTCCTATAGAGATGTTATTATTCCTCTATACGGAAGTGTCGTCATTTATATTGTAAGTGTCGTAACTTATACTTGATGGGTTATTAGACCACCTTGTTGGAGTCGGACCTATATAAGTCATGTGGGTCAAAGGTTATTAGACCACCCTATTGGGGGTCAGCCATGTGGGTCAAAGGGTTATTAGACCACCCTAGTGGGGGTCGGCCCATTCAGCATTATGTTAAGTGGTTAAGTTGAGGCCGACCTAGTTGAGTAAAGGTCAAGTCAAGTTAGTGTATAAATAGAGAGTGTGTCTCTCTCATTTTACACATTCTATTCTCTCACTCACACTTGGGAGAGTGGCGCACTTGTGGAGGAGGAGGCTCTGCTGCTAGGAGAAGACTATCTCTTGTATTCTGGTTGTATCATTGTTCTATCTATCTCTGAGGAAGTTATTGGGGTTTTTCACCTTTATGGTTTTCCCCAAGTAAACTCTGTGTCTCTTGTGTGCTTGCATTATTGTGTCCATGATTGATATGCTGTAGATTTGGTGTACATGTTGTTCTCTTAGTTAAGATCCTAGATTAGATTGAATTAAATTCTAAAAATTTAACATGGTATCAGAGCTAGCCTGAAAGAAGGCATGATATGGCATGTATGACACTTGTTGCACTTACGATGCTAGGGCTTGATATAGAAAAAACCAGTCATCGTAGCACTTTCGCTATAAATCCATTTTGGCAAAGTTTTCGGATCTGAAACTTTTACAGGTCTAATATTAGATCTCCATGTACTTTGTGTCCAAAGGAAAACCTCTAATTCGTTGTACTTTGTGATTTATGATCTGTACAATATAGGGTTTCTGCCTCTTCCAGATCTGAGTCAAAATCAGGTGACATTGGGAAAAAGGTCATAACTCGAGCTAGGAAGATCCAAATGAAATTTAGTAAACAGTGACAGGTAGTACACAAACTGTACTATCTCATCACAATTTTTCATAGGACGAAGTTGAACCAGTGACACGTGGCACGCCGTACAAGTTCGCTCTCCTGTATTATCCCATAAACAGGTCACATTGCGAAACTTGGCATAACTCTCTCTCAGAGAATCCAATTGAGGTCAGAACTATAGGGATTCAAATATGATAGGTTGGGATATCTCAAGAAAATTTTTCAGAGGCTGAAGTTGAAACAGTGACACGTGGCACATTGTACAAGTTCGCTCTCCTGTATTATCCCATAAACAGGTCACGTTGCAACACTTGGCATAACTCTCTCTCAGAGAATCCAATTGAGGTTAGACATGTCAGGATGGAAAGATAACAAGTCAGGCTATATCAAAAAGGTTTTTTAGACCCTGTGGATTGAAAAGTTCAGAGTTACACCAGAAACAATCAGGTACATATTTCTGTCAAAACATAATTATTTTTGGGTACCTTCATTCATGGCTTTCGGAATTTAGGGTTGCGAAGAAAGTTGAATTTTTTTTGTAATCGGAGACCATGGCTGGATGCTACTCATCAAAATAAAAATTTAGAGACCAAGATCAGATTTTTTGGTTGGGCATAAGGCCAGGCTTGATCAAACCCCAGTTCGGGACTTTGATTGGAAAGATGGAAAATTAGGGCTTCTGCAAAAATTGGAATTTTGGAAATTTGTGACCACGGCTGGAAGCTCCTCAGAAAAATGGAAGCTTAGAGTTTTGAATCAAATCTTTTGGTTGGGTGAAGCTCCGGGAAACTCAAACCCTAATTTAGGGTCCTCCCTAGTGAATCCAGAAATCTAAAAGGCAATTTTGAGGGGTGAAACTTTGTAGTTTTCAAATTCTGAATATACCAACTTGATCAGCTCATCAAGGCGCATATTTCTATCCTTTCGAAAGTTTGAAATTCAAAGTTTGAATTTTTGGGGTTTCTTTGACAAACCCTAATCCAGCTCCAGGTCCAGTTCTTGCAAATCAAGTGTATTGGGTTGATCCTAAAAGAAGATGGATTGGTCACCTGCATAAGTGAAGAAGTTCCTGTCTCAGAGGGAGATGAGGCTAAGGCCTTCCATAAGAAGATTACAAGCAATATTGACAGGTATGGCTTACACGTATGTTTCATGGTTAATTTTATCATATGTTTGTCTTCATATCATTACAGTACAATCTTGATTAATTACTAGACTTGTCGTATCACATTAATAGAAGATATTCATTGATTAAGGTTTTGACACTTATGATTGTACTAATGCATTGTGATGTTGTATGAGGTTTATGTTGTTTGCTAACACAAAAGGTACACCAAGAAAGTCAAATCATGTTCTACTTCAAGAACACATGCTCATGGTGACATGAAGACAAAGATTCATCCATTGTCATGGATCACATAGAAGATCTACTTTCGAGGTATGTATAACTTGGTTCTACAATGGTTAATTTATGAGACATGCAGGTTACTAGCACAAGTCACTGAAGAGAACTAGAAGACATTATGCGGGTATGTTAGACATAACTAGCTAGCATGCTAATCCAGGTATGTTTTTCCTATATCAAGCTAGAATCCTACCTTGTGTTAGGATCTTATACTGTTGTGTTGTTGATAATGATTATTCATGAAGTCATAGGTTTGAATAATCATGGTTGTATGCATATTATGTTTCTTACCATAATTGATGATATGACTAACCAGAAGAATCATGAAGGTATAGGTTTGAATAATCACGGGTTTTATGCATATTATATCTCTTATCTTGATTGATGATTCAACTAACTAGAAGAGTCCTATGATCAAATAAGAATATGTATGAGTAAAAGAAGACTTCCCTGAAACCTTGAATACTAATGTTTATTATCTGTGAATGATCATGAATATACATGTTTAATATTATTGTGTTTTGATAGTATTAAGATTATACTAATAAATGTGTGATTATGTATGAGACCTCAAGGATAACACAATGATGATACTAATAAGCATTCATAGTGATTAAGGATGGATGTAAGTTCAAGGATAGGTAATCCAGGAAGCAAAGAGCATGAGGGAGCACACTCTAGTTGTTCCTGCAAGAAAGCAAAGGAGCACACTTCAGTAGTTTCTGCAAGGATGCAGATATTCAGAGGGAGTTGACCACTTCTCACAATCCACATAAGAATGGAGTTGCAGAAAAGAAGCAAAGACTGAGAGGGAGTCAACCCAACAAACAAACAAAGACAAGTATTTGAATTGTCATTACTTGCATATTTTATTGTTTAAATAATACTTTTCAATAATGTATATACTGATGTTCCTAGAATTAGGTTGTGTATTATGCATATTAGAATAGTTGCATTGATGAACAGTATACTACTAATATGCATGGGTAAGTGGCCTATGGCACTGTACAACATTCCATTGCTACTTATCTAGAATGAAACCTCTTTGCTGACATGTTGGGAGTTGTGCACATTCTTAACAATGTTCTGGTAGAGATTGGAAGGCATCTAGAAAGTTACGGGATATGGATAAATGTTGTATTGAAGCATCAGCTAAGATAATTGCATGACTGTATGACATATTTATTTATATGTAAGAATTTGTTCTGAAACCTATGAAATGTTTTCTAATCATGCAATTTAACTTGTTGTGTAGGAAAGATCACATGCCATCACCTACAAAAGAAGAACTACAACATTTGTTCAGCAACAAAATTATCTATTGAAGATATTGAAGTTCCCAGGATATGGGAAGAATGCCATGATCCGTCGATCATGAAGAATGATGTTTGGGATGTAGTCCCAAGACCTGAAGGGAAGTTTGTTATGACTTCCATATGGATCTATCAATATCAAGCATGCTGCAGATGGCAGCATAGAGAAATATAAAAGTGATGAAATAGAAGATACACTAGATGGATTTCAAGACAACTTTCTTGAATGGTGTAGTTGAAGAAGAAGTGTATGTGGAGCAACCACTTGGTTCTGAGACACATGACAGGGAGTCATATATGTGCAGAACTTGAGTATGATGCACCACTTTCTAGGTATGGAGGTGTGGCAGAGTGCAGATGGAATCTTCCTTGGACAAGGGAAGTATGCAGTAGAGATACTGAAGAGGTTCGAGATGATGGACTGCGAGACTATGGCATCGAACCTGAAGCTTCTGTGTGATGCTTCATCTGAACTAGTTGATGTCACTATGTATTGTCAGATGATTGGGTCCTTGATGTACCCGACGAACATGAGACTAGATATTTGCTTTGTGGTGAACACATTGAGCCAGTTCCTGACATATCCAAGGAGTGTTTACCTGGTTGCTGTAAAGCATATTCTGAGGTACCTGAAAGGTACAGTGGATTATGGGTTCAAGTATGAAGTGAATCAAAAGTTTAACCTGCAGGGTTATGTTGATTCCGATTGGACAGGCAGTGCTGCAGATAGGAAGAGCACATCTGGGTGTTGCTTCAATATGGGATCAGGTGTGATCTCTTGGTTTAGCAGGAAGCAGTCCTGCGTAGCACTGAGTACAGTTGAGGCAGAGTATGTTGTAGCCCGTTCAACTAGTTGTGAGGTAGTATGGCTACGAAAGCTACTGTCTGAGTTATTTGATCTCCCATTGGATGCTACTGGTATCTTTTGTGATAACCAGAGTTGTGTGAAGCTGTCCGAGAACCCAGTGTTTCATGACAGGTCGAAACACATAGAGATCAAATATCACTATATCAGGGATATGGTGCAGAGAGGAGCTGTGAAGCTCTTGTACGTTGCGACGGACGAGCAGATTGCAGATGTGCTAACGAAGCCACTAGCCAGGGTGAAGTTCGAGTACTTTAGGGAGAGGCTTGGCATTCTTCAGATTGATGACACTTCGAGGAAAAAGTGATGGAAACATTTGCTGAAGCCATTCCAAGCATGTTGGAAGGAGGATCCTTCACATGGCTATGGATGTAAGCACTGGATGATGAGCATCAAGATGATGTTCTGGTTTCTGCTTTGTATAATCAGTTGGATCATTTATATGTATGTACGCATCATGTTGGATGTTGGATATGATCAGTTGGATCATTTATATGTATGTACGCATCATGTTGGATGCTGGATATGATCAGTTGGATCATTTATATGTATATGTATGTACGCATCATGTTGGATGCTGGATATGATCAGTTGGATCATTTATATGTATGTATGCATCATGTTGGATGCTAGATATGATCGGTTGGATCATTTGCATGTATTTTGTATATGCATCATGTTGGATGCTTGGACCATGTATCTGTATATGTATTAGGTGGATACATTGTATGATCAGGTGGATCATGTATGGTGATATGTATCATGTATTTGTATTTGTATCAGGTAGATACACTGTATGATCAGGTGGATCATGTATGATGATATGTATCAGGTAGATACTTGGTATGCATCAGGTAGATGCATTGTATGATCATGATGATCATGGATGACGAGCTTCAGGATGTTGCTCCAGATGACATGCAGCAGGATGTTGCAGTGATGATGATTAGGATGATCATGTGTACATCAGGATGATGTATGGTGAGTATCAGGTTGATACTCTATGGCTGTGGATCAGGTTGTGCAGATGAGCATATAATTTGGCCCTAGGAGATTTGCAGATAGTCTTTTGAGGTTTTGCCTATGGCATGTAATCTGGCCCTGGGATATCTGGCAAATGCTCTTTCGAGGTTTTGCTCTGGGAGGACATATAATTTGGCCCTGGGAGATCTGAAGATAGTCTTTTGAGGTTTTTCCTATGGCATTAAATCTGGACCTAGGATATCTGGCAGATGCTCTTTCGAGATTTTGTCCTATGGCATATAATATGTCCCTGGGAGATCCGATAGGTTGGGCTGTGTGCCCGTAATAAGTCCCAGGATTCTCTTGCGAGGTTTTTCCATGATCACATATAATCTGTCCCTGGGAGATCCTATAGGTAGAGCTGTGTGCTCGTAACAACCTAGGATGCTCTTGCGAGGTTTTGTGGTGACCACACATAATCTATCCCTAGGAGATCCTATAGGTAGAGCTGTGTGCTCGTAACAGCCTGGGATGCTCTTGCGAGGTTTTGTGGTGATGTCACATATAATATGGCCCTGGGAGATCCTATAGGTAGAGCCGTGTGCTCGTAACAACCTGGGATGCTCTTGCGAGGTTTTGTGGTGATGTCACATATAATATGGCCCTGGGAGATCCTATAGGTAGAGCCGAGGTTTTGTGACGCACGTAATAAGTCCTGAGGATTCCACAGTATGGCCAGTGATGACGAAGACCTGCAGGTGGTGGGCCTACATCCAGTATGAAAAAGGACTGGCTCTGTAGAACTTCCTATGACGAGTAGATTCAGAGATTGAGTGAAATAGTAGCAGCAGTGACGATGATGATGTCTCGATGACGATTATCTAGTGATGATGATCCAGAGAAGAAGACTTGTGCTAGAAGACCTGTGTCGAGAAATACCTTCCTAGTTAAGAGGGAGTGTTGATGTATATGTAACTTCGAAATGTATTTCACATATATGTATATTGTATTCCTACATAGATGTTATTATTCCTCTATACGAAAGTGTCATCATTTATATTGTAAGTGTTGTAACTTATACTTGATGGGTTATTAGACCACCTTGTTGGGGTCGGCCCTGTATAAGTCATGTGGGTCAAAGGGTTATTAGACCACCCTATTGGGGGTTGTCCATGTGGGTCAAAGGGTTATTAGACCACCCTAGTGGGGGTCGGCCCAGTCAGCATTATGTTAAGTGGTTAAGTTAAGGCCAACCTAGTTGAGTAAAGGTCAAGTCAAGTTAGTGTATAAATAGAGAGTGTATCTCTCTCATTTTACACATTCTATTCTCTCACTCACACTTGGGAGAGTGGCGCACTTGTGGAGGAGGAGGCTCTGCTGTTAGGAGAAGACTATCTCTTATATTCTAGTTGTATCATTACTCTATCTATCTTTGAGGAAGTTATTGGGGTTTTTCACCTTTATGGTTTTCCCCAAGTAAACTCTGTGTCTCTTGTGTGCTTGCATTATTGTGTCCATGATTGATATGATGTAGATTTGCTATACATATTGTTCTCTTAGTTAAGATCCTAGATCAGATTGAAGTAAATTCTAAAAATTTAACATAAGCCACCAACATTCAATGGCGAACCTGAAAAGGGTGAGACAGCTGAAGCATGGCTGTCTGGAATGAAGAAGTACTTTAATATTTACGATTACTCTTCTCAGTTAAAAGTCAAGATGGCTATTTACAATATGATAGGAAAGGTAGATATCTGGTGGAAGGACCTTAAAAGAATTAAGAGCATAAAGGAAAGAGACATAACCTGGAATATGTTTAAAAATTTATTTAATAAAAAAGTTCTTGTCAGAAGAGTACTATGAAGATAAATAAAAAGAGTTTTATGATCTAAAATTGGGTACTATGAACATGAAGGAGTTGTGCAGCAAGTTCCTTAGCTTGCTGAGCTATGTACCTTACATGGTAGAAGAGAAGCCTAAGGTGAAAAGGTTTCTAAGTTGTCTACCTTTCAACATAAAAGAAATGATTGAGTATGATAACCCTTCCACTCTGGAAGAGGCTATGAGGAAAGCAAATTTCTGTATTGACCAAAACAGAAAAAGAGAAGGAACAACTGGCTGGAAAAGTAATAAGTCTAATCAGTTCGAACATAAAAAGAAGAGCTTTAATCATAATTCTGGAAGTTTTAAGAAACGTTTTAATAACAGAAATTTTCCAAGTAATAATAACTACATAAATAATACACCACATAATTTTACTACTGCAAGAAATGTACCTAATAACAATAACAACACTAGGTATGCTGAACAGAAAGGACCTTTGAAGTGTTTTGATTGCGGTAGACCACATAAGAAATAAGATTGCCCACGCAACAAAAGGACAATCAACAACATTCATAGCATACAAGCGGAGCCAACAGTTGGTGATGTGGCAAAAGAAATTCCAAGGATAAATGCAGCACCGGAAAATCGACAAGCAAACCATCAAACGTCCATGGTCGAAATCGAAGGTATGCTACAAAACTGGTCTCTTTCTATTTTGATAGATCCATGTGCAATTTTGAGTTACATTTCACTTGAATTAGTGAAAAATTGCAAATTAAGAATAGAAAAGTTTGATAATTCTTGGTTAGTTCAGCTAGCAATAGGCACTAAAAGAAAGGTTACAAACTTTGTTAGAAATTGTGATGTATTTTTGAATCAGCTGAAAACCCAAGTTAATCTGAATGTTTTACCCTTAGGGTCATATGACTTGTTGATTGGCATGGATTGGCTTGAATATCATAGAGTAGTGCTTAATTGTTATGAGAAATCATTTACTTGTCTGAATAATGAAGGTAAAACTGAAACAATAAAAGGAATTCATAGGAATATTTCAGTAAGACAAATTTCTGCGTTACAAGTTAAGAGAGCTGCCAGAAAATGTTGTAAAATATTTTCTATTAATGTTATTAATGACGAGTGTTCATCTAAAGAAGACAAGTTGAAACTGGAGGATATTCCCATCCTTAGGGACTTTTTTGACGTATTCCCGGAAGAAATTCCAGGATTACCTCCGAAAAGGGAACTTGATTTCACCATTGAGTTAGTACCAGGTGCGGTACCAAACTCAAAGGCTCCCTACAGGATGAATATTCTAGAGATAAATGAGTTAAAATCTCAGCTGAAGGAATTAATAGATAAAAACTACATAAGGCCAAGTGTGTCTCCTTGGGGAGCACCAGTAATTTTCGTTAAAAAGAAGGACGGTACCATACAATTGTGCATCGATTACCGTCAGCTTAATAAAATGACAATTAAGAACCAATATCCCTTACCCCGCATGGATGATCTATTCGATCAAGTACACGGAGCAGAGATATTCACTAAAATTGATTTAAGGTCCGGGTATCATCAGGTTAGAATAAAAGACGAAGACATATTAGAAACTGCATTCAGAACGTGATATGGACACTACGAGTTTGTAGTTATGCCTTTTGGGCTAACCAACGCACTGGTAGTGTTCATGTGTTTAATGAACAACGTTCTGCATAAATATTTGGATAAGTTTGTAGTTGTGTTCACTGATGATATTCTGTTTTACTAAAAAACTAAAGAAGAGCATGACGAACATTTAAGAATAATTCTTTAAGTTTTAAGAGAGCATCAGCTTTACGCTAAGTTCAATAAATATGATTTTTATAGAGATAAAATAGAGTACTTAGGTCACATAATTTCTAAAGACATAATTTTTTTTGACCCTGATAAGATAAAAGAAATTAACGAGTGGCCTATCCCTAAATATGTAACTGATGTTTGGTCATTTATGGGGATAACAGGTTACTACAGAAAGTTTATTGAAGGGTTTTCAAGAATTTCAAACCCCATTACTTCTTTGCAGAAGAAAGGGAAGAAATTCGTATGGGATCAAAAGTGTCAAGAGCTTTAATAAGTTAAAAGAATTATTAACCACTGCACCAATTTAAAAAATTGCTGATCCTAACAAAGACTTCGTTGTATGCACTGATGCATGCAACGATGGACTTGGTGGGGTCTTAACTCAAAAAGGTCATGCTATTGCTTTTGAGTCTAGAAAGTTAAAAATCCATGAAAAGAATTATGCAACTTATGATCTTGAGTTGGCAGCCGTGATACATGCAATAAAAATGTGGCACCATCACTTGATTAGAAGAAAATTCATACTAATGATAGATAATACTGGTTTAAAGTATTTGTTGGATCAAACAAATCTTAACGCAAGGCAAGCTAGATGGATAGCTTTCCTTAGCAAGTATGATTTCGAGATTCAACACATCAAGGGAAAGGGAAACAAAGTCGCTGATGCATTAAGCAGGAATCCCAGATTAAGCTTTATGGCAGCAATCAGCACGTTTAAGACAGATTTGGAAAATCAAATTGAAGAAGGAATTAAACAAGATGAAAATTATAAAAAATTGCTTGGTAAAGTTGTTGAAAACATATCTGAAAATTTAATAACAGATTTCAGCTTTGATAAAAAGGGGTTAATGACTTATAAAAACAGAATTTATGTACCAAATGTGTCAAAGGTTAAGTTGTTAATTCTGGATGAAGTTCATAAGAGTCCTTATTCAGGACATCCAAGTTATCAGAAAATGATAACTATGTTAAGGAAGGATTATTTTTGGCCCAACATGAAGAATGAAGTGGCTGAATACATAGCTAGATGTTTTGAATGTCAGACCATTAAGGTTGAACATCAACCTCCAGCTGGACTATTGCAACCATTGCCAATTCCACAATGGAAATGGGAGATTATAAGTATTGATTTTATTACAGGTCTGCCTAAAAACCGGAAATAGAATGACTCCATAATGGTGGTTATGGAAAAATTAAGTAAGGCTGCTCATTTTATTCTTGTTAAAACCACTTTTAAATCTTCTAACATTGCAGATGTATTTATGAAGCAAATCTTTCGCTTGCACGGAATTCCAAAGGTAATTATTTCTGACCGGGACTCTAAGTTCACCAGAAATTTTTGGACAACACTGTTTAAAGGTTTAAATACTAAACTAAATTTCAACACTTCTTTCCACCCACAAACTGCTGGTCAAACAAAAAGGGTAAACCAGATTTTAGAAGACATGCTAAGAATGTATGTCAAAGATCAACCATCTAAGTGGGAAGATTATCTACATTTAACAGAATTTGCATACAATAATCATTATCAAGCATCTGCTAAGTTAAGTCCATTTGAGATTTTGTATGGAAGAAAATGTTGTACTCCTATTTCTTGGGATAACCTTGTAGACAAATTTATGCTAGGACCATATTTATTGAAAGAAATGGAGCTAACCGTGAAACAGGTTCAAGGTAACTTAAAAGTTGCCCAAGATCAATAGAAAAGTTATGCAGATTTGAAACGCACTGAAAGAGAATTTCAAGTTGGAGACCATGTTTTTATAAAGGTAAAACCCAAGAAAATTTCTTTGAAGCTTGGGATTTGTGCTAAACTAGCACCAAGGTACTATGGACCATTCGAAATCCTATCGAGGATTGGAGCTGTTGCATATCAATTGGCTTTGCCATCTAATTTAAAAATCCACAATTTTTTTCACATTTCTGTTTTAAAGAAGTATGTGCACAATGCTACTCATGTGCTAAATTGGAATGACATACAGGTGGATCCCAAAGGAGATTTTTAGGTAGAACCAGACTGTATTCTCGACCGGAGGAAAATTATGCTTCGGAATCATACCATAGGGCAGGTAAAGGTGCAATGGAAGCACCTTATCCCTAATGAAGCTACCTGGGAACTGGAAAGTAAAATGTGGGCAGCATATCTAGTTCTGTTTCAGAAAGGATCGGATGATGAATAATCAACATCGAGGACGATGTTGAGCTTAAGTGGGGGTGTTTGTAACATACCCTTTTTGCGGAAAAACATTTTATGCTGAAAACATTATGTTAACTTTTATTGTAAAGTTTTATATTGGACAAGTGTCCAAGGATGACTGTAATTGCACAATATTTTATTATTTAATAAATTAAATAGGAGACAAACACCTAAGGGGACCGTTGAAAGAGATTTTACTAACCCACTAGGTGGAATGGAATATGGGGTAGAAGGCAATGGACAAGTGGCAGCATCGTGATGAAACTAACTAGCTGTTGGTATGGGACACCTCCCTTGAAATGTGATCATAGTTCCTTGGAAGGTGGGACTGGAGCTTGAGGCTCATTTATTCAAAACTAACCACTAAAGATCTAGGCAGTCTATATAAGAGCCATCGAATTATGAGCTGAAGTTCATCACTTTTCTTGACGAGGAAATTTACCTTAGGGTTTTGCTGTGCTTGCACCCAAGAGATTTGATGAGGGGATATGCAGAGTTTTTTTTATTTTTATCATGGTGTAAGTTTGCCTATTTACTACTGAGTGCATAAGTTATATTGCTGAGTGTAGGAGGCATATTTTGAGTGCAGGAAGTTACACTACTAAGTGCAGAAGTTATATTACTTAGTGCCTTGCTTCTACACAGATTCTACCTACTTAGTGGTTCAGTAAGCAAGCTCGAGGGTCCAAAGGAAGCAAGTAGTTTTTGATGCTTCTTCTGGAAAAGGTTGCGAGGAACAGGCCTCCTTAGGTGTTTGTCGGCCCTATCTCAATTTACAGGTTCTACTTGTCTTTTCTAATTCTAAGTAGTTTAAATTTCTATCTGTAATTATTGATTCACTCTTGTCAAGGGTATTATTAAACAAATATAATTATTTTAGTTTATGATCTAATTAGGATTTTGTATAGAAATGATTATGTAGGATGAAATGAATAAAATATTTCTCTGCATTTTTCCCCATGCTAATGGAGTTGCATCGTACTCTAGTACAGAGAAAAAATTAAGGTAGATAAATTGATAGGCAGATTGCCAGATGAATGAGAAGACCAATAATGTTGTATTTTACTAGTTTTTCCTACCATTAATATTCTGTATCAAATAACATAATTCTATGTCTTTGTCTTATCATTCTTTTCATTAGTTAAATGTTTCAGGTTCACTGTATTTCTTTCATCAGGATGCAGTGAATTTAACAGCTACAAAAACATTTATTTCCTAAGTATACAGTACTGTTATTCCTTACTATTAGCAAGTATATTTATTATAAAAATAAATAGTTTTCATATCTAAGTATAGAAATTATATTTCTGTTATACAGTATTTAGGAAATCATAACAGCTGCAAATTTAATAGCATCAACAAGCATTATATTACATTTCCTTTTCAAACAATCCATAATTGTTTAAGTACTAATCTTCATGCCCAGTTTTTATTTATGTTATACTATCTATTTATTTAAAACAAAGAATCATTATGATATACTATCCAAACAGAGTTTTTCGTTGACCAAACCCTGGAAGTATCAAAACCTAACTCTCAGATTTATAGTTTAGTTAGGGTTCAAACATCATCAGTCAACAGCAGCATATGGATCTAGATACAAATATCATTACATAGTTGCAGACAGAAAAACATTGGCTCTCGGCCAACACTTAAAATTGACAGACATGAACAACGAGAGACACTTTCAACTCCAAAACATAGTTTCAAAAACACTTATCATACACATCCTTAAGACTGAAAATAAGAGCATCTCGTCATCATTAGAAGACTATATTATCACTTTTCAATTGAAAACTATTAAATAATAAACCATACGATTAGTTGCTGTAGACATCGGCCCTACAAAACTAAACATTTGATATCATAACAGTAGAACAATTCCGAGAACTCACATAAGGGTTTAACCATTTTAATATAGATCCAAACCCTTATCCATTGAGCTTTCCTTAAAATAGAATAGTGGCAGAACGTTAAAAATATAAAATGCATACAAACTGGAGCCCTGCTCTTGACACAAACACAAACACGATAAAGTGGGAAAACAAGCTATCGTATTATCAATTACACAATAGATTTGCAAACATTAAGTTTCACTTCTTTTACATAAAATAGCTCACAGTATCATCAACACGAAACATAGGTTGAATGAAACATAAATCCTTTCATTACCGACAACAGTAGAAGGGTGAAACCCTTTCCTAAGTATTTTCTTTACGAATTTTACAATGGAAAACAAGTACTACTGAAAACAACGACGAATGGATCGATGGTTTCATCCTCCCCAAACTATCAAAACAAGCTCACAAATATTTCGACGAAGGTCACCCTCGGAGCCCAAGAAAACACAGAGTCTCGGCAAAGAACACAGTGAAGATCCACTAGTCATCTAACCAGAGTAACAAGTAACCACCGAAGCTTACCGGTCTTTTAGCAGTTGCCAGCTACCAAAAACATAAGATGAGAAGCCATCGACGAAGGTACCTTCCATTCAAACAAAATAGTGGTCAAAATGAGTTTTAAAAGGATCATTGCATGCGAAAATAAAAATAGCTGAAACTCTCAAAACATAATGAAAGACACAGGGTTTGAACTGAGAACCTTTACCGTCAGAAAAATGATCATCGGAGTGGAATGCCAAGACATTGCAGATGGTACCCATTACTTCACCATTGAATTCTAGGAAGGGTGGACAATAACTCTGAAAACTATCACCTAACAGACAAGAAGAGTTGAGTAACGAATCAACTACCACAAAGCATTGGCCACTCACCCTGGAAACTGTTAATACAAACTGTTACAGTAAAACACCATGACTGTATAGGCGCTCAAGCTATCAGTAGGTCACGGTTTCGAACCGTGGGCACTCCACAGAAAACTGTAAACAAGCCCTGAAGGCTCTCGGCCTGTCGGCCTCTCCTCAAAGCCACTACGCCAAATGCCAAGGAAAACATTAAATCCGTGAACATAGTGGAGGTAGGGTTAGATCCCAACAACCAAAACCCTTGCTAGATCAACGGTGGAGATCACCGAAGGGTTTTCACGTAACCCAAGCAACTAACCATATTAATTGATGCCATTATTATCATAGCCACCGAGGGGACAACTTAGTTAACATTCGAACCAAAACCCTTACATCTCATCACGAGGCATGAAACATCAGCACACTATGACGTGCATATCACCATGACATTGTCCACAAAGACATTCCACTGTCTCGACAGTTGGGAGAATTAAATGCCATGGGAAGCCAAAGTGCCTGCCAGCACGAACCCTACATAATATTAATATCACATATTTCATACAATGTATCGTGTTATTGGTAAAAACGTAACATTTGATTTTGTATCAACACCTTGTGGTAAGTTAAGGTGGTGTTGGATGCATTGCTAGGAAAACTATAATGTCATATAGGTCACGTAAATGCACACACACATTACCATATAGTTTTATTCATAAGACTTTTTATAGGGTTTGATATATAATTCTATTTCAATATAATATAAGAATTAAATAGAATTTCGTATATAGTTCATAGGTTAGTGAATGAACATGATATGAATTGAAATCAATTCCTAGATTGGAATTTAATCAAATCGTGCATGTAATTCCCAGGCTCGAGATTATATATAAAGACTTGCATATCGACATTGCATTCATTTTCACTTAGCCATCACATATAGACATTGGGTAATCTCCTATTATACATCAAATAAAAACTCACAATAACAATTTACATAGAGTTAAACTATGATTTATAAATCCTATTCATTGTTTGAACAAATTAATAAAGGTTAGTATAGATATTTTGATTATTACAACTGACGTACATCTATTTTTACAAACTAGGCTAACTGAAGATCTCACCAATGGCACTTAAGACACTATGTCTCTTAAATCATTAATACTTGGGAGATATGGAAACTGTTTAGAACTCTTCGGTCACATGTCATTAACACTATACCTGTAATCTGTGAAAAGGACAAATTCAAATGCTTCAGCACGAATGCTAAGTAAGCCTCGGGGCATCCATAGGACCCCTTCATCATCAAACAAGAAGAAACAATAGTTAACACATAAAATTATATCTTTAGAACAACAACAAAGAATTCTGAAAGTACAATTGAGTAAATTTATCATCGAAGTGAAAATATTAATTATCTAGTCCCAACATTTCACTTACGACTAACAACAACATTTAGTAGAACAAACCAACATTTAAACATTTATTATATTTCCGCATAGTTAGTTTACGCATTAAAAGCTATATTGAAAAATTTAAATTTTTGTAAATTTCGGGATGTTACACTCCCTTCCATCCATCCCCCCCTCTCCGGACATACTTTCCCCTCCATCCATCCTCCCCCAATCATCCACGCCCCTCGTCTATACATCCTCCCCAATTTATCCACGCCCCCTGTCTATCCATCCTCCCCCATTCGTCCACGCCCCCCCTTCCTTCCAGCTTCCTCTCTTCGTCCACAACTTCCCTTTCGTCCATCCTCCTCCCTCTATGCAGGACTGCCCTCCCATGCACCATCCCTCAACACCCCCCCTAGTCCTTTTCGTTCGATACCCTCTATTGTACTACCGGCATGGGTTCATCATCCACGACATTCTCCTCCACCCCATACCACCATGTCTTCTCCCACCATATCATCCCCATTTACTGCCACTATTGTGGCATCTACTCTTCCAGTATCCTCATATGTATCTCCAGTGGTTGCCACTACATCTGTGCCCCCCCCCCCCATGACTGCATCGGAGCTGGTTGTCTAGCCATCTGCTCCACCTACTAGCCCAAAAGCCCAACCATGTCCATCGTTGGAGGTGTTCGCGGTGAGAATCAAGCTAATTTATGAAAATATTTTGATGCATTAACAAAAATTAATTTAAACAATTATTACTTTTCAATGAAATGATTGTTGTAAATGTTGTAGGCTGGAATTGCTGAGAGGCTCCGCATATCCAGGACACTTGCCTCATGTTTCCCACTCGCATCAGAGGTGATTTATTTAAGATTCAAATTCTACATTTGTTTTATAAATGTGGTAAATGTTGCAAATGCTTGAAAATGACGGTATCTTATATCATTTCTTCCAGAGTCCGGAGAGATGGTCTACTCCTAGACGGAGCAAGACCTGAGGCACTGATAGCTCGAAGAGTAGGAAGATCGACTTTGGAGATGCGCCTGGGAGTGACAGGGGTGGTCACAATGCTTGACACACCATGTTATGTACATTAGCCATGATGTGGCACTTTTGTGCACCAGTTTCCATGTACTGTGTATCTACGGCATGAGTTGCCATGTATTTTGGATCTATGGCATGAGTTGTCGCATTTTCTATAGGGAACGAGTTGCTATTGTATGTACATTCGGAACCATGTTCCACTATTTGCCATAAATTGTATATGTTTGGATGAGTTTTGTAGCCTTGATGTACATGGATTTTCAGTTATGTGATTTATATCGATGTTGTCTATATTAGTATCTTGCTGTCTAATGTTGTTGTCTTATGTTGTGTGTATCATGATGTGATGTTGGCTAAATTTGGTTTTTACTTCTATCCGACCATGGCATGCGGTCTTAAGTTTTGGTACCAATGATGTCCATGCATTAGTTGATAATGTGAATCAACCTGAAGCTTACCTAGATCTTAGAAGAGAAGTTGGATATCATAGTTCAACTTGGTTTATCTTTCCACATGTAAAATCTTGTAATGGTGTCTATGTTAAGAAAACATTATAAACATAGGCTAACTGAAACAAAATCATGTGTGAGAATTAATCGAAAAACAAACGGAATAAATGGGTGGACAAATCACACCTCATGGCACATAAGATATATATTGGGAACTTGAGTACTAGGAAAAGAATACTTAAAAATAGAAAATGTCCATTATTGTCAAAAAGTTAACATGAGATCCAACATGATTTTTAATATATCTACATAATGAGATCCAAAATGTCCATACTCTACATAATGAAATGTCGTCACTAGTATTTATATTGACCATTTTGTCTACTTAAGATCATGCAACAAATTAATAACCAAGTTATGGAATCATTTCTTAATCAATTGTCACCATACAAATAGGACAACCTTGAGCACAATGTATAGCTAGCTCATTAATTCTCACTCACGGATATAGCCACCTTTGATTTGATGACCATCACATCCACTACCATTTACAATTAGGACTTCATTAATTTATCATTATGTGATAGCGTTCTAATATTATGTAGACACGTTGACTTAAACACATATAGTTGACATTACAATAAATGAATACTATGAGGTGTATTTGTGAGGCTATATCCACCTCAACACACCAACTTGTTACCCCAATACCCCAAATGATTTCGAATTCTGTCTGGAAGGGATTGAGGGGTATTAGGACATCCTAATTCATCTACTGGACACTCAGACAATTGTTAAAGATAGTTAGGACTTGCATTACATCAATGGATTCACACATACACCCTCATCATGTTGCATGCATCCATTAGTGCGCCATCAACACTAGAACATGTAAGCATTACTACATGTTGGACTAAGCTTTATTAATGTTATGATAATATTAGGTTTTCCATCCATTGAGAAGGTTTTCATAGGTGTGCATATAAACCATATAAAAATCTTCATGGTACAACCAATTTCAAACCATTCAGTTTCTAAATTATGTATCTGGTGCTAGGTACAACGGTTTTCTAGTTGATGATAAACCCTTGCTATATAGATGAGATACTATGCATATATGTGTATAGTGATTTCGATTCAAATGTATGCACATGGATACATATGTACAATGAAAATGATTTAATTTTTATATGTATTATAATTTAGGGATAGATCTTAGGCTACATAATAGGGTTTCATTGTGATTAGAAAACAAACTAGGGTTTACACTACCAACTAGGGTTTTTAGGCTAGGCTCTCGCGTTTATAGGCTAGGATCCAAGCTCTAGGGTCACTATCTTAATGTTTAATTCCACTATCACAACATCATTCTCACCAATACCATGCCAACTACTACAATCACCATCAAGCCTCTCAATCCCACTTTGTACATTTCCAATACTTCCAAGTTAAAATTTATAGGTCTTGTTGCTAAAAGCTTTTC